>JAQPPZ010001772.1:4800000-6185000 GCA_028583015.1 Wollemia nobilis | reverse complement strand
CTCTTATGCTTACCTCCTAATGAATTCTTTGGTTTATTATTGGATAATCCTTATGAGCAATCAAATATTTAGTATGTGTCTTGATTTCCCATAGATCAGAGATATGATAATTCTTTGTCCTTAATGTTGCTATTTTTTCCCTATCTTTTTGCTATTTCTAGTGCTTATTGGGGGGTCTTCCACATTTCTTTGGTTGCATCAAATTTTTTCCTTTTTTATGCATGCAAAAAGCACATTAATATTTAGTATTTGTCCTTTAAATTGCTTTCTTATATTAAATAAAACTCATGAGAGTCAAAATTTCTCACATTTAGAGTTGTTACCAAAATGTTTAATGTTGGTGGTAGTGCATATAGCACTATTGGAACAAGCACATCATCACTAACAATTTTACCTAATGCTTTTAGGTAGGCTCATAACTCAACAATTTGTCACATAAATCCTTTTAGCTTCTCATCACTCCTCATATTCAAGCAATGTAATTGGATTTGTAGGTGTAGAATTTGATTTTATTTCTTAGACTCAAACATTGTACCGACTTTGTCTCATGCATCATTTATGGTTACCACATCACAAATGTATGGTTGGATCTCATCAAATATAGCAAATATGATGATCAATCTAGATTTTTGATTAGCTTTATCAAATTTTCTTTGTTCATATAAGTCAACAACATGTCTATGCATAATGCTAAATACCACTCCCCATAAGTCTTCAAACTCTAGGTGAATCTTCACCTTTGTCTTCCACACAAAATAGTTGTCACCTCTTAGTTATTGTGAAAAAGAAAATAACATATTTGAGGCATTAATATCTATTGCAAGTCTTAACAAACCTAAAAACTTATTCCACTTAAATAGGTTTGAAAAGAGATTTCCAATGAGTATATAGAAGTATATACTCATGCAATAATCAATGCCCCTAAATATAAGAAAAAAAATAGGGTCTTGTTGGAACAAAATCTGCCTTTGGTTATTGTTTGCGCCTTGATTTTGTCAACATTGAATAGACGAAAATGATCATGAGATCTTTCGTCTAATCTCCAGAGGAGGTTGGTTCCTTAATGGTTTTTTATAGGAAAAGGGAAAAGAATATTACTGAAAGAGAGGGAAATATAGCCGAAGCTAGAACTTGCACATGGTACAGATTAAACAACAACTAAGATGAACACATATACTTTACTTGTCAAAGCATTCAATATATCTTCCCGTAGAAATCATGGATTTCTCAATGTGATTCAGAAGTATATCTAACACATGCATATATCGGATTTCAACTCCAACAATATGATTTATGTTTTGCGTAAGTCCAGATCTTAGAACCAACACAATATATATTTCAATAATGTGAAATAGAAGTAAGAAATGTTAATACATACAATTGCACAATGTGAACCAGAAGCCAATAGAAGAGTAATCTTATTGCTTGTATTCAAAGTACATACATCCAGTCTTGTAAACATCCAAGAGCCGACCTCTTTTCAGAATATGTTTACTCTCATATATACCCTATGGGGAATCTCTATAATTAGTACATTTTGATATACAATCAATTACAAGCAATCATAATATAATTGTGCTTCCATATCTTTTGCATGTCTTACAACAGATAAATTCTAATAGCAAGAATCTAGGAATTGATTTACTCTACTGTCTACTTCTAGTTACTGACACAAGCTCTTGATGGCATTTTATTTATTACTAAATATGTATATGTCGGCAAAAACTAGCTATGTCACGATTTCGTGACACTTTTTCCTTCCTGGTCCTTTCAGACTACTTTGTGAGCGAAAACTTGCTTATGTCGCGAAATCGCGACACCTTCCCCTTGTTGGCTCCTTCGGGCTGCATTGTGGGCGAAAATCGGCCAAGTCGCGAAATCGCGACATCTTCTTGCACTTCTTCTTTTCTGAACAACATGCTGGCGAAAACCTTTCATGTCACGAAATCGCGACGCTCCTTCTTTTTTCCCTTTTGGTCAGTTTTATGAGTGAAAACCTGTCATACCGCGAAATCGTGACACTTTCCTGCTTTCTGACAACTTTGAACCATACCTTGATGAAAAACTGATATGTCGCGAAATCACGACCTTCTTCATGCCTTAAACAATTCTTTGCTTCATATCTCAAAAATGAAATGCCGGTCTTTCTATGCAAAAAATCTGCTATCTTCTAGAGGTAGTCTTTTTAGACTAACATTCTTGGCGCCTTCCGAGGAAATTTTGCTGGCAAAAATATTAGAATCCAGGACCTTCATCCATTGGGAAACGGAGTTAAAATATAAAAATAATACAAGAGAAGAGATTTTTTGTGGGAAAGAATATTCAGGAAGAAATGCAAAATAAAGCATTACCTTTACAGGATATCTTTTGTAGCTTATGGATTTTTAACTAAAAATACATTAACAACTCAAGATAATTTGAAACAAATTTCACGGCTGGCTGCTGGTCCCTCCTTCTGCTTGCTGCTTTTGATTATTATGTTTGGATTTCTTCAGTTTTTCAATTGTTCCAACCACTTCATTGTAGGTAAGGCAAACCTGCTTCCAGTCTTCATCTTCAAGATCTGAAGAATCCATAAACAACTGATATATGTACTGCAACTCTTCCACTTTATCATGGGACACTATCTTGTTTCTTAGAATCAATTCTTGTAGGCAAGACTTAATCTGTGTAAGGTTCTGCACCATGGTAAATATCAAACTCTCATCTATAGGCTCTTCCCAATTTTCTATTTCTGACTCATCTTCTGTGAAAGCTTTAAGGGATAGTGTTAGCGCATCTTCACTCAACACTTTTGAATTATCATCCCATAAATAGGGAAGACCACACTTATTAGCTAAATTTAAATGTGTCACTAATCCTTTCGCTTCAGCTTCCAATTCTTGAAGTAGCTTATCACCCTGAGTCACCAGTTTAAGTCTCCTAAAGAAAATTTTTGCTGCAATTTTAGCTTGAGACCATGCTTCACTACGAATTTTAGCAGCAACACTCTCGGGCATTTTTTTGATAAAACTTGAATTTTTGTGGCCGCATCTGATCTTCCTTGAAGAAAGGTTACTGAGGCTTTTAATTCTTCACCGACTACTTCAATAACTTCTTTCACTTTGGCCAGGTACAATAACATGGGCCTTGCCTTAAGGCTCAATACCAACATGTCTTCAAGCATTTCCCTTCTTACTGCCTTGGCTTTTTCTTTGGAGAAACCAGATGGAGTGTTCTGCTTTTCAATCAACTGCTGCTGGAATTGTTGAACCTGTAGAGTCAGGGAGCGAACCTGTTCATCAACTTCTTTCAATTTTTCTTTCAATGTAGCTGCTTCATTAGCAGCTTCACCAAATCTATCCTCCCACTTCTTAGCTTCTAGCTTTAGAGCCTTTTCAGTCAGTTTTTGCTCTTGCAGGACGGATTCTAAATCCCTCCTGGCTTCTTGTTCCTTGATGAACTTCTCTCTAAAAATTCTCCATGTAAATAAATAGTCCCAAAATGGGCTTGAGCTTTTCCCCACTCATCTGACATATGTAGCTGAGTAATATCTTCATTTGTGTCTTCTACTTGATAATATTCAATGGTCATATCCCTCTTTGATTTATGGGAAACTGGTGTTAATTTAACCTTTTTCCTCTGCATTGTGGTGGGGTCTAGGGAAATTATCTCTTGAACATGAGCTGGGGCTTTAGAATCTTCAGCAGAATGAGATGCCCACCAATCTAAAGCATTTTTATTCGCTTTTCTCAACCCTTTCAATTTTGAAAGAGTGGGATGATTTTCATCATTGGGAGAAGATCTTGACTTAATAGCTGGAATACTTGCGCTAGAAAGAAATGGATTGGGGATCAACTCAACATCAACTTCAGATTGAAGTTGAGAACATAATGTTGGTTCTGGGAAAGAAAACATGAATTCAAGGGGAACATTATATCTTTCTTTGAACAAGAAATGGAAGGAAAATCACCATAGGAATAAGTAGAGAGAAAATATTGAAGGAAAAGGGAAATCATACCTTTGTCTGTGTGTAGCACTTGTTGATGTTGATCTCTTTCTCCATGGTCATGGTCCCTTTCATTCATCATCTGATCTGGATTTTCACTTTGTATAGGGACCTCAACATTTCTGTTGTTATCAATTTTGTCTTCACCATCAACAACTCCTTCAAGATTTATAATTTCAATGTTTGGAGGAATTCCTCCAGGCTGTCTTCTCTTACGTTCCACATTCTCTTGTTTCACAGTAATTTCCTTAGAAATATTTACATTTTGATCCTCCTGAACAAAGTCATTTGGATCATCCAAAGTCCCAATCTGGACATTTTCTTGTTCAGTAACCTCTGGATTTAGAACATTACCCTCATTATCTTGAACAATCTATTCATTTTCAAGGGCCATTTCTATTTGATCAACATCAATATTTTGAGCGATTTGCTCAAAAACTGGGTTTCCTTCAACAATTTTATTACTTTTTTCTTTAACTTCTACTATAGACTTTAGCCTCTTCCTCTTAATACAAAGAGGTTCTTCATCATATTCTATAGCTGAACTAGATGGGGGAACAAACTTAACATTTTTAGAAACTAAAGTTTTACCTCTGGATGAATCAACTCCTAAGGCTAGGCATTTTCCTCTTCTTTCAGCCTGCAAGGGTTCAGTGATCCCTTGTCCTTCTTTTCCTAGACCTTTGCCTTCATATCCCATATTTAACATCATCTGAGCGGCCTTCCCGTATGCTTCTCCTTGTTCTTTTGTGAAGACTTCTGTAGGGGCCCTTTTCTTTGAACTTCTCAACCTGGTTTGTGTTTGAGCTAATGGTCATTCAACTGCAACCTTCTTACCTTTCCCCTGTTCAACATTTTGTTTTTTAGCAGCTTCAGGGCTTGTCCCTTTGCTACCACCAATGCTACGAGGTATTTTCACAGGGAAAATTCCTAACCAGGAGTTCTGATAATGGTCATATCTTACTGAGAATTCAAGATCATTTTTTATGGGATACCTAGATTCAATCATGTCTGTTTGCACTCTCATAGTCCACCATTCATGAATCTTTCCTATCATCCAATCTGCACCCTTTTTCTACATTCTAGCAATGGTGCCTTCAGTTAACACATGCCCCTTATTCTTTCCTGGATCAAAATGCAACACATGCTCATAAAATTCATGCCAAGGAGGCAATGGCTGCATTTGTTCCACGTGCCATTCCAATGGAGCATCTTCATCATTATTTCTATAGGCTTCGATATCCGGCCTAATAGAAGCATGGTATACTTTCAACGGAATTCTATTCAGAATAGCTTGTCTCTCTGCAAATCGGTTTAGAGGATCATATTTCCATCTCTGAGGGATTTCTACTAACCCCAAATCTCTTAGAGCCTCAGCAATTTGCTCATTTTGACCTCATTTAGAAACCACAATACCTTCCAGCTGGAAAGGTATGGTACAGGTACCAATTTTACCTATACCCGTGCCATATTTCAAATTAATATATTCAGTTTGCCTTACATATTCCAATGCAAACAATCTGTCAGTAACATAATGCGGGAGTAAGAAAGGTTTTCCTGTAAAACCATACAACCTAACAACAACCCCTTGGGTGAGTATAAACCAATCACCCTCCTCAGCGTGTTTATTTTGTAAAATCTTTTCAGCCCTGGAGGTTAACCTTCTGACTTCCCCATACATTATTTTCAACGCAGGACCTAGAAATTCCCTATTGAAATCATAATATGACTCTGTTCTGTACAATACATTGGTCCAATCATATACTGGCAAAGTCCTTCCTTTATCATCTTTATCATTTACAGAAATAAATGCTAGCTCTTTAGCCATAAAGAAAAAGAACAACCACACTAAATAGGAAGAGAAACAGAAAGAGTACTGAGAACCCCTCTTGATAGCAGACAACCCTTCATGTATTTCTTTAAATAAATACCTTGGCCAGTCAAAAAACATAGGTCGAATACTCTTATCCATAACTGCAGAGTCATAATTTTTTGGGTTAGAAAGGCAATTGACTAAAGCAATTTGCCACCCATGAACTTTTTCATCAGTTTTTAACCCTGCCACCATAGCCAATATGGAAAATAATTCTGGGTTTTTGAATTCGGCTATGGAAATAGGAGTTTCAGGCATCCTTCCTCCATTAGGTGGATTTCTCAACTGTGTATAAAGAAAATTCTTGATTTTTTTAGAGGGAACGAAATACTTTGCCTGATCTACCGGGTCAAAAGCTTTGGGCTCAAAGGCGGGTACATACCCAACAACAAAAGCAAAAATGAAAGCATCTGGGTTTAAGGCAAAAAGAACTCTCCCACTCTTATTTGTAACCACCCCTTTCTTTTCATCATAAAAATTTGCAATTGCTTTAACTAGTTCAGGGCAAGGATGCACAGGAATATACACATACCAGTATAGCAATGAATGAAAGGCAAAAGTAGCAGGAGAAGACGTAGAAACCCTAGTGGACATTCTATCTTCAATATCTTTTCAAATTTTTACTGGGTCCTTCCATGTCATCACTGTATCTCCAATTCTAGCATCCCGATCACCAAAATTTTCACTCACTTCTTCTCCGCATCTTTTTGTTGAAGGTGAAGCAGACGGACCCGCCATTGTTGTTTTCTGAGTGTTTTTTCTTGGAGCCATGAGATTTTTATCACACTGAACTTTTTTTTCTAAACTTGAACCTGAACTTGAAAAGTAGGAATAGAAAGTGATGCAGTGGACTTTACTCAGGAGAAAAATTAGGATTTTACGTCAATTGGAAACATATGCATGGCATGCATTAATTGCGGTTGGTGGGCTAGATCTGCTCGGATCCCTTTGTGCATTATTTTTGACACCTTTTCGAATGTTTTGGGAACCTGATCAATGATTATTCATTGTGCACATTAAAATTCTGCTTATCAAAGCTTTCCCATTTATGAAGGTGGTTCCTTTTTGCAATTATTGAAAGACTACATGGCACATTTTAAATTCCTACTGATAATCGATCATTCACCATTTTTAATAAAAGGAACGCATATCAAAGTTCTTCGAAAATGGTCTTCTCCCACCAACAGTCGGTAAACCACATGGCAATGTTGAATTCGAACCGCTATATCTGACAATATGGCACCTTCTAATTTCATCTCTCTGTTGCTGGTGATTTTTGATTGGTTACTGGATACTGACAAAGATTTCTGAAATAAAAATAACTTCAAAAATATTTACACACTTACTATAATATACATTATATACATACGTTTTCCCACCCTTTTTATTTAAAATAGAGTTTCAAGTGAAATGCATTCACTGTGATGGGTAGAACCATACCCTGCTGATCCTGTAATTGAAAAGAATTAAATTGCTTTTCAACAATTATTTCGAAAGGACCTTCCCAAAAAGCATCAAATTTGTCATGATTACCTGGCTTTGCTTTCTTCACATTCCATTTCAAAACCAGATCTCCCACTTTGAATTTTTTGTAGGTTGTCTTTTTATTAAACCATCTTTCTGTTTCTACCATATGTTTCTGGTGATGATTATAAGCCTCTTCCCTCTGTTCTTCCAACTGTAAGAGCTGCATTAATCGGGCATCCATAGGTTGACCTCCTTCTTCATTTATCTGATTTAGCAACTTTAGTGCTGGTATCTCCATATGAATGGGCAAAATAGCCTCTTTACCATATACTAAAGAATAAGGTGATGTATTAATGGACTTTTTTATTGAGATCCTGTCAGCCCATAATGCTTGATTGATCAAGGAATGCCAGTTCCTCTTATTCTCTTCTAGTGTTCTTTTCAAGATTCTGAGAAGATTTTTATTTGTAGACTCAGCTAGACCATTACCCTGTGGGTAATAATTGGAAGAAGTTTTCAAATATATACCATATCTGCTAGTAAACTCAATCATTTTTGCTCCGATAAAGGCTGATCCATTATCTGTAATCAGTGAATCTGGTACACCGAACCTTGTTATCAAACTTTCCACAAATTCAATCACCACCTCTTGATCAACTTTTTTAGTAGGGATAGCTTCAGCCCACTTAGTGAAATAATCTATGGCAGTAAGTATATACTTATGGCCAGCTGATGAATTGGGCTCTATTATCCCTACAAAGTCTAACCCCCACTACTGGAAAGGTTCTTCGACTTGGATAGGTTTTAAGGGCATAGGAGCATTTCTATTCCTCCCTACATATCTCTGACATTGCTCACAGCTTCTGGTAACCTTGTAAGTATCTAAAAAAATAGAAGGCCAGTAATAACCTGCTCGGAGTATTTTCAAAGCAGTGGATCTTCCCGAGTAATGTCCCCTAGAGAGACCTCCATGGAATTCTTTTAACACTTTTTGTTTCTCATCTTCTCTTATACATTTCAAAAGTACACCATCTATATTTTTTCTATACAACCCTTCTGATTGAAGGGTGTACTTCAAAGCTTGTGCTCTAAATATTCTTCTTTGTGAAGCATTCAAAATTTTAGGACACATTCCAGTTTGAAAGTACTCCACAAGATCATCAATCCAATCAGTGTTTCTCGGATTTGGATCTGATTTTGTATTAGCCATTACACCTTGGGGTTCTACCTACTCATCTATAGCTTGCTTGGCCAATTCTTGACACAGGGCTCTTCCTCTTATTATCTTTGTTGGATGTATTTCTACATCATATTCCTGTATCTTAGTCACCCAACCAGCTCTCTTTTCGCCAAGTTCTCCTTGTATTATAAAATTTTTGACATCAGGATGGATCACATAAACAATGATTTTGCTCTGTGACAGAAAGTGCTTAAATTTTTTCAAGGATTTCATGACAACATAAACTTGTTTTTCAATAAAATTATATTTCTCTTCATGCTCATGCATAGTGGAACTCAGAAAAGCTATGGGTCTTTCTTCATTGTCTGACCCCTTCTGTGTAAGGACTGCAACGTAACTTTCTGATTCACCAACAACATATAAAATAAAATCACGTGAGTAGTCAGGATTAACCAGTACAGGTGCTTGGGCTATTTCTTCTAAGATCTTTCTGAAAGCATTCTTCCTTGGATCAGTCCATTTGAAAGGAGCATCTTTCTTCAATAATTCAGTCATTGGTTTAACAATCTGTGTGAAATCTGCAACAAATTTTCGCACAAAATTTATTTTCCCAAAGAAATATTGCAAACCTTTCTTATTAACTGGTAAGGATAGTTCCAAAAGTGCTTTCACTCTATCAGGGTCAATGGCTAATCCAACTTTAGAGATGACATGACCAAGTAGGATACCTTCTTCTACAACGAATATGGATTTCTTTGGATTCAAAGATATTTCGAATTCTCTGCATTTTTCAAATACTTGTTCAAGGTGTGTTATATGATCTTGCTTATGATGGGAAAATATAGTCATATCATCTAAATAGATGACTATAATCTTAGTAGCAAGTTCACCAAAAGCTACATCCATAGCCCTTTGGAAAGTTGCTCCAGCATTAGATAAGCCGAAAGGCATTCTTTGGTAAGCAAATGTTCCCCATTTTGTGGTAAAAGTAGTCTTGAATTGATCTTCATCTCTGACCCATACTTGATTATACCCTAAAAAGCCATCTAGTAAAGAGAACCTTTCTACCCCTACAACTGTGTGCAAAATTTGATCAATTTGAGGAAGGGGATAATGGTCTTTGAGTGATGCCCTATTCAGATTCTTGAAGTCTACACACAATCTGATGTCTCCATTTTTCTTCCTGACTGGTACCAAGTTTGCCACCCAAGTAGAATGTTTAATAGGATACACTATTTTAGCTTGAAGAAGTTTTAGCAACTCCTGCTTCATCAAAGATTCTATCTTTGGATTTACCATTCTTTGCTTTTGCCTAAAAGGCTTAGCTCATTCTTCTAATTCAATGGTATGCTGGATAATCTCTTTTCTATATACTTTTAGATCACTGTACACCCAAGCTATGATATCAAGAAATTTTTTGCACAATTCTCTGATTTGGTTCAATTCTTCTTCTATACAACCAACCCCGACTTTAATCATTTTTCCCGGTTCTAACTCTACCTCTTTATACCGACGCTTATCAACTTTGATTTTATGGCCTATAGCCCTATCATTGTTATCAAACAGACTTTCAAGGGTGATAAGTCCCTTAGGGATATGATTATTTTTTAATTGAATCATATCTTCTTCCTGTTTGTCTTGTAAATATTTGCTACTTGAACAGTTCATTTCATGGATTAAAAAATCCAATATTTGCTCATCATTTTCAAAAACTTGCTAGAAGATATTCTTGTCTGGCACCGAGGGCCTATATATAAGTCTAACCGTCTTTGATTTCTGAATAACATTACTGACAGGACATAAATTAGCTCCCACTGATGCCAATAAATCTGCGTGGGTATTCTGTTCTCTAGGAATAGACTTTATATTCAGAGCCTCAAAGGCTTCCAAAATATCCCATACTTTATTTCTATAAGCCTTTAAGTAGTGTTGTTTACTGATGCATTTTTTTGTGACTTGATTGACAATAAGTTCTGAGTCTCCATAAATGAGCAGTTGTTTTACTCCCAGTTTTTCAGCTTTCCTCAATCCTAAACAAAGTGCCTCATATTCAGCTGCATTATTGGTGCAACTCCATGTCAATCTGTAAGAGAACACCCTTTCCTTTCCAGTGGGGGAAATCAAAACTATCCCAGCACCTGCTCCATTCTTGCACCTAGCTCCATCAAAGAAAAGCTTCCACAATTGATTAATAGAGTTATTTTCTTCGAGAGCAGGTGTCAATTGCTTTTTTGGTTTTTCAATGGAATAACTTCCTATTTTTGTTTCTATCATGGCATTGAAATCCTGCATAGAAAACTGATCTTCTGCTTGAAGGTCTTCCAAGGTTTCCTCCATCAGGTCCACTTTTCCAATTTCTTCAGTCATTGTATTCATTGTTTCAGCTTCTCCTATCTTTTCCACATGGAAAGTAGATGGTTTTTTTGTTGGACATTTTGAGTCCCTAATCTAAAAGTTGTCATTGATGTCAAAAGGACCTATGTAATTAAACACTATGATTTTGCTCCACAAATGGCTTCATGAGAAGTAAAGGTTTTGATCAAAGGTTCTAGAAGGGATGCATGGTATTTGGTTCCAAAAGGAGCTTCAAGGGAAGCTTAACAAAAGGTTTTTATGAAAATAAAGGAAGGCAAGGAAAGCTTTTATTTAAAACCAATGGATGGCATATTTGAAATGTTTTTTTTTTAAAACCCAAGTTGGCTTTTCGTTTCATCGAAAAATGTGTACTGGTGATGGAGAAATTTAATTTTAAAGGTTTAGTTTAAATTTTAATTTATTTAAAATTTAAATTTAAATTTTAAAATTAAATAAAAGGTTTTCCCCTCATTTCTTATTGGCGCCGCCGACGTCATGAGGGCAATGTTAAAAGGGTCGACGTATTCGCATTGAAGGATGGCTTATATAAATAAGCCAAAGGTTTTCCATTTAAAAACCTAAGGAGTGTCGCATGCTTTTCAAAAACCTAAAGTGCTTGGCATCCGAATATTGCGCAGTGAATTTCATGGAGTGTGACATGGGCAGTCAAGTCATGGATGGTCAAAGTTTTGGTGCCTTGTGAGGAAAGTACATGAATTTTAAGGAAGAGAGTGCCCAAGGCACTCATGTGGGTAGTGTTAGCTCACGTGGCTTAGCTACCGCTTGGCAACACGATGGGTAGAGGTTCGAAATTCCAAGGCCCTTCGAGGGCTCCTTTGAGGTATGCGCTTCGACTCCGATATTTGTGGGGGTCAAAATTTTAATTAAAATATTTGTTTTCTATGGTTTGATTATGTTTTTTATGGGAGATATAAGGTTGAGCAAGCTTTAATATTTTAATAAGGTTTGATATTTGATTAATGTGAGATATTGCCTAAGAAAGCTTTGTAATTATTTTTGAGTGCAAAAGTGTTGAAAGGAAGGATATAAAATATTTGATTTATTTTATGGTATAAGTGGTTTGTGGAGTGACAAGGTTATGCAATGTTTTGATTTATTTTATATTATGGTACAAGTGGTTTTAAGAGTGATAAGTAAGTTGTGCATTAATTCTTAAGAAGGTTTTCTAATTAAAAGCCTTGGTAAATATTATTGTGAAGTGGAGTAATTTTGATTATTTTGTGATCTTCTAACCCTTGTGAAGATTGGCAAAAGAATATTATGATTGTGGTAGATTTCCAAAGAGGCTTCTTCATATTCATTAAAGTTATGGGCACATTCTCCTATTGATTTATTATGGTGGTTTATTTCTGAAAATATATTTGGAGTGAAAAGGATTGATTGTGGTTTCCTTTTTGAAAGTGATTGGTTTAATGCTTCAAGGTTTTCTGGATTGAGAGTTGTGATTAAAACATTTTTTATAAGCATTGTTGTTGGAGCCCATTGGTTGTGCAAAGAACTTGAACTTGAGTTAGAAGAGAACATGAGTATCATTGTTATGTGAGATTTGTTGTTGAGCATTGTTGGAAACATTTTGAGTTGGTTGATACATGCTTGGACTAGGGTTTGTGAGAAAGGGTTGTTCATTGAGGTGATTGGTTGAGTTGAGTTGATTGAGCCTAATCAAGTGGATGCATGTGGTTGTTCAAGTTCCATAAAAAAATCTAGTCTATATTCTTGATTTGAGTTGAGATTGAGATTTGAGTATAGAACATATAGAGTCTCTAGCAATTCTCTTTATGCTTCTATGAGATTAATTTGAGTTGAGATTGGGATTTGAGTATAGAACATATAGAGTCTCTAACAATTCTCTTTATGTTTCTATGAGATTGATTTGAGTTGAGATTGGAATTTGAGTATAGAACATATTGAGTCTCTAAAAATTCTCTTTATGCTTCTATGAGATTGAGTTGAGATATTGACTGAGCATTAAGTATAGAACATATTGAGTCTCTAACAATTATCTTTATGATTCTCTAATATTGGACGAGTTCTATGTGAGCTTGTTAAGCATATTTGAGACAAGTCTTTGAGAAGGCTTGTGGACTGATTTTGAGTAAGCTTTTGTGGAATATTTCTATATAGATTTGAGCAGATTTGGACAAGTTCTATGTGGACTTGTTGAGCATATTTGGACAAGTTCTATGTGGACTTGTTGAGCAGATTTGGATAGGTTCTGTGTGGACCTATTGAGAAGATTGAGCAGGTTCTATGTGGATCTATTGAGCTGATTTGGACAAGTTCTGAGTGAGCTTGTTGAGAAGATTTGGATAGGTTCTGTGTGGACCTGTTGAGCAGATTTGAGTAGGTTCTATGTGGACCTATTGAGCAGACTTGGATAAGTTTTGAGTGAGATTGTTGAGCATATTTGGACAAGTTTTGAGTGAGCTTGTTGAGCAGATTTGAGAAGGTTCTAAGTGAACCTATTAATATAGAGCTTTGGAGGTGACAGAGTATAGAGGAAAGAGTCTTAGTGGATAGAGATCCAGAATCCAAGACAATTGAAGACATATTTGAGTGAGATGTCTTAAAGTGGAGAGAGATCCACCAACCAGTATAGCAGAGAGATAGAGTCTTCTAGAATATCACTAGCGAAAGAAAAGGGGAAAGAGTTCTCCTGTGGAAGATATCCACAAACTTGAGATTAGGGGATCAACATCTCCTTTGGACAAAGGTCCATAAACATTATAATTGGGAAGGATTCCCAAAGAGATTGATTGAGAAAATTTTAGTAAAAGATTTTCTTCGTGGAGTAGCCCACATTGGTTCAACCATGTAAATTGTGGTTTCTCTATTGTGTATGGTGTTTTGTGCATTACTTTGATTACTGCTATTGATACTGCTATCTATACACTTCATAATATTGAATTGAAAGAAAAAGTAAAAATGGGTCTTATACTGTTCACCCCCCATCTCAGTATAAGCTTGTGTTCTTCAATTGTTATCAGAGCAGGTTCATTCAGAAGAGTTTGATAGCTTGAAGTAAAAGCAATCTAATAACACAATGGATCAAAAGGATCAAAGAGATAGACCCTTCAATAATGCATTTCCAATATTTTATGGAAGTGACTTCTTATATTGGTGTATGCTGATGAGATTTTACTTGATGGCACTTGGTAATGAAGTTTGGGATGCAGTGGAACTTGGATATGATTCAACAACCAATCCTCATACATATAAGGAATGTAAGATTCTAATGCATTCAAATTCAAGAGCTATGAATACAATTATAAAAAGGCTACATAGATCAGAATCTATGAAGGTTATGGAATATAAAACAACAAAAAAATGTGGGAACTTCTGCATAAAATATATGAAGGAGATAAAGGAGTCAGAATGGCTAAGATAAAAAAACTCAAAGGAGAATTTAAGAACCTAAGAATGAGGGATGATTAAAAACTTCGTGACTATCTCAACAAGGTTGATGAACTTGTACATGAAATGAAAGGTCTTAAAATGAAGGTTGATGAATCTGATGCTTGTGATAAGATCTTGAGGACTCTTCCAAAAAGGTATAGTGAAAAGGCTTCTACTATAGAAATATCAATTGATAGTGATTCTTTGATAAGTAATTCTTTGCTTGGCATGCTTACTACTTTTGAGATAAGAACAAAAGATCCTATTCCTCCGAAAGAAGCTGCTTTCAAAGTAGACAAAAAGAAAAAGGGAAAGAAGATAGAATCAAGTAGTGAGTCATCCAGTGATGAAGAAGTAAATTATGGTAGAAGAGATAGAGGTTCCAGAAGACCCATAGATCTAAGATATATCAAATGTTTCAATTGTGGATGGTATGGACACTATGCAACAGGATGCAAAGAGCCAAAGAACAACAATGATGAAGAAAAATAGGATCACAGATACAGGGAATCAGAAAGACATAGGTACCAGAAGAAAAGCAAGGATGGACAAAGAAAACAAGGAAAGAAATTCTTCCAGAGACAAAAGAGGAGATACTATGCGAAAAATGCAAGTAAGTACTCAATTGACAGTGATGCTAGTTTTTTAGACAATGATAGAGATGAAGTCCTATTTATTGTTAAAGAGAAAGATCCAGTTAAGAAAAGGATTCCAGTTATTCTCAAGTGTTTTAGATGTGGCAAATTTGGACATATTGAAGATGATTGTTCTAGGGATGGTTATAGTTTCAATGATGATGATTTTGAAGATGCACTTGAAATACCATATGAGAATCTTCTAATGGCTTTGGAAGATAAAGAAAGTGATCCTATAGAAGACAAGTCAAAAGGAAGTAATGATAAGGACAAAGGCAAAAAAATATAAGATTATTCAGTAGAGAATGGTTATGATCTCAAGGAAAAACTTATCTATGCCCTTGACATAATAAAGAAGGTTAGAAAGCAACACTCCAAGCTTGAAATTCAGTTTAAATAATGTGATGAAGAAAGGTTATTGCTCATAGAGGATTTAGAGAAGTCAAAGTGTGAGTAAAACGAACATCTTTCCATTAATTAGAACCCATATAAATAATACATTTGAGAGCCCAGATTAGCTCATAACCATAGGATCTAATTAACATCTTAGGTCTAAAATAAAATAACAAAATAGACCAAATATTATATACGCTAACAATAGCGTAACTAACCTAGGTAGTTAACTAACTACCCTATCAACATAAATAAAGTAATAATAAATAATTACTATAGTAAATCTAACATCCCCCCTTATTACATTATTTAGGTAATTTAAGAACTACTAGTTGTACTAACATCCCCCCTGATTACATCATTTGGTAATACAAAGAGAGTTGTGAAACAATTCAAATTTGACACGTGCAAGTGCCTTAGTGAAAATGCCTGCAACTTGAGCATTGGTGGGAATGTACTGAAGCTGAATTTGGTGCCTTGGAACTTCATCTCGAATGAAGTGACATTGTGTGTCAATGTGTTGGATTCTTGACAAGATTCAAAACACCCATGTTGTCGTAGAACAAGTGTATTGGAGATTTTCATGGAAGACCCATACTTGTTAGGATGCGATGGAACCATATCACTTCACACACAGCTTCACGTGTGGTGCAATATTTTGCCTTTGTTGATGAAATAGCAACCACTTGTTGCTTCTTGTTGTGCCAAGAGACAGGACAAGATCCAAGATGAAACAAATATCTTGAAGTTGATTTATGATCATCATATGATCCGGCATAGTCGGAGTTCGTGTATCCCTGTAAGAAGAATTTGTTGTTCCTCTTATATTCTAGGACATATTCCATTGTGCCACATACATAGTAAAGTACTCACTTTGTTGCTTTCCAATGTGTAGTCTTAGGCTCCTACATGAACCTCAAAAGATAGTTGACAACAAATACGATATTTGGCCTAGTGTTGGTCAGATATATGAGACTCCCAATTAATTGTTGATAGAGAGTACCATCTACCTGAGGTGAATCATCATATCGTGATAACTGAATTCCTATTTCCATCAGAGTTGACATTGGCTTTCAATCAGTCATGCGATATTTTTCCAATAGGGTCTTGGCATATTTGTTCTGAGACACTTTGATGTAGTGCTCCTTCTGGCTGACTTCTAGACCAATAAATAATGGAGAAGTCCGAGATCTGACATCTCAAAATATTGACACAAGTCTCTTTTGACAATAGAAATCATAGTTTCTGAACTCCTTGTAATGAACAGATCATCAACATAGAGTACAAGCAAACACTATTTCAGAACCTTGTTTCTTAAAATAGAGGTTTGCATCTGACGGACATCTCTTAAATCCATGCTGTAGAAGGTGATTATCCATTTTTATATACCAAGCCCGAGGGGCTTGTTTCAAACCATATAAGGATTTTACCAATTTACAAACTTTCTGCTGTTGGCCTTCCACTTCAAATCCTTCTAGTTGAGTCATGTAGACTTCTTCTTGGAGATCACCATTTAGAAAAGCACTCTTGGCATCCATTTTGTGTACTTTCCACCCATATTGTGCTGACATAGCACAAAGAACTTGAATGGTTGTCATTCGATCAGTAGGTGTAAAAGTTTCCTCGTAGTCAATGCCTTCTCTTTGAGCATAGCCCTTGGCAACAAGTCGGGCCTTATGCTTATCTATTGTACCATCTGCATTATACTTAACTTTATACACCCATTTGAATCCTATGGGCTTATTTTCATATGGCAGATCGACAAGCTTCCAAGTTTTGTTTTTCATCAAAGACTTATACTCTACATCCATAGCGACCTTCCACTGAGGCTCACCAAGAGCATCTTGCACTGATGCGGGTTCAAGATCGTATATTGAAGACATAAACACCCTGTCATTATCAATATCCATATATTTTGTATCTCTCTCTAGATCTACAGAAAGTTCCTCAAAATATTGACACAAATCATCAACCCCAGTATTCTCTGTTGCAGCTTTCTCTTGTCGAGCCATGCTGCGAGTACGAGGCCTATTCAAAGTCAAATATGGTGCAGTGGATAGCTTAGAGTACTTGATTGTATTTGTATACCACTTTGGATTCTTCTTCTGAGGTGTTGAAGAATATGAAGAAGGACCTCCAACCTTTCATGAAGGAGATTTATCAACCTTAGTTTCCACAAGGTCTAGGTATACATCTGATGTGTTTTCTGATGTGAAAGCCTCATCAAAAACTACATCTCTACTTATGTGTATCTTATTGGTCAAGGTATCAATAAAATGATAACCCTTAGAGTGCTCATCATTCCCAAGAAGAATACACTTCAATGTCTTCTCATCTAGCTTCTTCCTTTTCTCTTTTGGTATGTGCATGAAAGCTTTACATCCAAAAATGCGTAGATGAGAAATGGAGGGTTTCCTACCACTCCATGCTTCCTGTGGAGTAATTCCTTGTAGAGCCTTTATGGTTGCCCTATTCAATAGATATACTGCTATGGTGATAGCTTCTTCCCAATATAGTTGCTCAAGACTAGCTCTTGTGAGCATGCAACGAACCATTTCCATGATGGAAGGATTCCTCCTTTCAGCAACTCCATTTTGCTGAGTATAATCAGTAGTTAACTATCGTGTGATACCATTTTATTTCAAGAACTCAAAGAATTATTTAGAGGTGAACTCCTCCCCTCGATCTGAGTGGAGGGTTTTTATAGAAGTCCCTGACTCATTTTCAACAGATTTCTTGAATTGCTGAAAGGAGCCAAATGCTTCAGATTTTAGTTGAAGAAAGAATACCCACATCTTTTGTGAATAATCATCCATGAATAACTAAAAATACCTCTTACCCCCACAACTGTTGGGAGTTAAGGGACCGCACAGATTTGTGTGAATCAACTCCAAAGGTTTCTTTGCTCTTGTAGAGCTCCTTTCAAAAGGCACTCTATCTCGCTTTCCTTCCAAGCGGTCAGAGCAAACTGGTAAAGTGGTAGAAAGGGAAGGAAGACC
Organism: Wollemia nobilis; assembly: GCA_028583015.1. Taxonomy (NCBI): domain Eukaryota; kingdom Viridiplantae; phylum Streptophyta; class Pinopsida; order Araucariales; family Araucariaceae; genus Wollemia; species Wollemia nobilis. The sequence continues at coordinate 6,166,693 of JAQPPZ010001772.1, read as the reverse complement.
TTTTACCATTTCATACTTACTTAACTCAAGTAAGTAACCAGAACTCAAATTTCCATATCTCTTGTGCCATAGGGAAGTTGCCTCCTTGGTAGAATTAATCATGGCTACATCTGGAGAAGATATAGTATCTAGGGCAAATAAGCTATGCTTATATGAAGCGGTTGCAATGTTCTGACCTCTCCTGGTGATAGAACAAAACTTCTTGCCCCCCTCAACACTAGAATTTACAACCATATTTTTGTCCAGAATTTGTGTCACTGACAATAAGTTGTTTGACAGTCCTGGAACATAGAGGACTTTCTCAACTTGGCACTTGCCATCAGGAAGAGTGACAGAGACAATTCCTTCTCCCTGAAGCTTGTAGGTTTTATCATTGGCAATAGTGATCGGTTTGCCCTCTTTAGCCTCAAAAGACTCAAACCACGATTTGTCACTAGTCATGTGCTTACTGGCTCCAGAATCAACATACCATATAGGATCCATCTACTTGGACACTGTGGTAGTCATGAGAACTTTATGGGCTCTCTCAGAATCCATGTAAGATTCTTCAATAGTAACATTCACGTGTTTTTTGTTCTTTTCTGGTTTGTTCTGGCCTTTCTATTTTGATTGTTTATTCTTATGCCAACATCTGTTTGTATCATGGCATTCTTTGTCATAGATCTTGCAATATCTATTTTTCTGTTGAGGTTGTTGAGTTTGTTTCCCTTTTGAATCCTTTTGTGAATTCCCTACCTTCTAAAAATTACCATTCTTTTGGTTCTGCCATTTCCTGTTGATGTAGAGGGCAGTGTTAGAAGAATCATCTCGTTGTAGTTGGCATGCCTCCTCCTCTTGAAGCATATTAACCAATTCTACAAAAGTAACTTTCTGTTGTGAAACCTGAAGGGAAGTGATCAACACCTGATAAGAATCAGGTAAATCTCTCAATACAACTGAGGTAAGGAGCTTGTCATCAATTGGTGCTCCTAAAGAATTCAACTTTGCTTTCAATTCAGATACTCTGCAAAGAAAAAATTCAACTGTCTCCCTTTGTTTCATGCTTAGACTATGTAATTGATATTGAAGAAATAGAATAGTGGAATCATTCTTTCCCTCATATATAGTATTAAGGGCATCCCATGCATCTTTACTATTTTCACAGTCAACAATATGGGGTTGAACTTCATCAGACATAGCAAGCAAAATGAACACTTTTGCTTTGCTGTCTGTCTTGTCAAAGTCTTTTGAGTAGTAGATGGAGTTGTAGCACTAGCATCAGATGAAGGTCTTGTTGTTGCTCCAGATACAACATCCCATAAGTCATCCATTGCTAGGATGGATTTCATCTTGTTTTTCCATGGTGTGTAATTATGACCTTTCAACAACTGATGAGAATCAATCATTAATTTTGCAGACATGGTGAAGGTTCCTTATAACACCAATTGGTCCCCATTTCAATATACCTTTTTCTAGGCCGTTATACCATACAAAATACCCGCCCTTACATGAGGGAAACTATAGGTATTTAGAAATATCAAAAAAAAAAATCACCCGCCCTTATGTGAGGGAAACTATAGGTAATTTTTAGAGATCATATGATACGTGGTACTTAAGCAGTACTGAAAGGGAATAGTCTTGTTGATGGCACCTACCATAGAAAGTCTGCAATCCTCATCCGTGGGGCGTAACTTCCCCTAAACACTTTGGATTTCAGAACTTTCGTCAGGATTTACGCCTAAACACAAGAACTATTAGGGTAATGGATGGAGTAAAAAAATGCAAAATGACAAACTTATCTCTCCCCAACGATTTATAGAGAACAAGATCAAATGTCATTTTGGCAGCTATATTAGGCAGTAGATACAGTAGCGCAATCACGACAACTTTACTTGTAAGTGCTGGCTAGAGGTATCACAAATACCGAATGCTGTAGTGCAATAAATTGCACGGATGAGTTTTAATTATTTCGGGGACTTAGGGAGTGAGTTTGATTTTTTTAAAACTTTTAATGAAGTAGTGCAAAACAAAAAAAATGCAATCTACAACATAAAAGTGCCCACAGGAATGACCCACTAGGTGTCGGGCGCAGCTGAAAATGCACCTTTACAATAATGCCAAATTTGCTTTTCAAAAAATTACTCACTTTCCCCCTTTGATTTTTGAAAAAAATACCCCCCCTTAAAAAAAATCTCTTAACAAAGCATTTTTATAATTATTATATAGTTTTAAAGTTAAAAAAAATTAATTTTAATTTATATAGTTTAAAAACTATTAAAAAATAAATTAAAATCAAATTTTAATTTATTTAGTTTAAAAACTATGTAAAATAAATTAAAATAATTTTTTTTTAATTTAACTAAAAAAAATAATAATTAAAAAAAACTTTATAAATTTTTTTTACCTTTTTTTTCAAGAGGGGGGTCTGCGGGATTGGAACCCGCGACCTTCAGGGCTCCCTGAGCCTTATCGCATAGTCCACCACTAGGTGGACTAGCGGGCTGATCCGTCAGGATCAGGGATGCCCTCCTATTTGAGGAGGGTCCTGTCGGGCCCGTCCACCTTGCGACCGCGTGGACACAAGTTCCTTTGCTACTGCTGGCGACGACAATGAGCCGTGGCTGCTGCTACTACAGGCGGCAGGGGGAGGCCGCGACTGCCTCTGCTACAATGGCGACAGGTAGGGGGGGAGCCGCAATGTCACGTAGGGGTCATGCAAAGTGTGTGGGGGGGTGGTCCATAACTTCATGCACGAGTCACATGACGAGGGGTGGGGGGGCCACGACGTCGCTCAGGAGTTGCGCAGCGGTCGCACCGCAGGCAGCACCCAGGGGGGGCTCATGGGAGCTGGTGGCTCGAGGAGTGGGGGCTGCGCAGGGTGACGGACTCTAGGCTAGCCTTTGCTGCTGTGTAGGCTCCAGTCCAGCCGTTGAATTTAAAAAAAAAAAAAACCAGCCTCTGCTGCTATGCAGGCTCCAGTCCAGCCTTGGAGTGTTTTTAAAAAAAAAAATAGTCCAGCCTCCGCTGCTATGCAGGTCTCCAGCGGCGGAAATTTTTTTTTCCTCAATCTCCAGCCAGGCTGCTTCCATCAGTTCTTCAGCGAAAACTTTTGTTTCAATCTCCAGCCAGGCTCTGATGCCATGTGAGGAAAACAAACATCTTTCCATTAATTTGAACCCATATAAATAATACATTTGAGAGACCAGATTAGCTCGTAACCATAGGATCTAATTAACAGCTTAGGTATAAAATAAAATAACAAAATAGACCAAATATTATATCACTAACAATAGCGTAACTAACCTAGGTAGTTAACTAACTACCCTATCAACATAAATAAAGTAATAATAAAGAATTACTATAGTAACTCTAACACAAAGGCTAAGGCAAGCAAGTTCAAGGATAAGTTAGAAGCAAATATGTGAGAAGTTAGCATAAGAAGTGGCTACTCTAAAAGAAGACTTAAAGGACTCCAAGATCAAGATGAAGAGTTTCACAAATAAATCTAAGAACTTGGATAAGTTCATCTGTGGACAACATCGAACATCATGTTCAACAGGTCTTGGCTTTGGAAATGTTCAAAATAAATAGGAAAAAGAATCTACTTCAAGTCTTGATGAAGAAGAAACTTCAGAAGAAGATACATCGAAGAAGATAGTTTAAGTGAAAGTGGGACATCAGAGAATGAGTTGGACAACAAAGAGTTCAACAAAGAGAGGAACAATGCACAAAGAAGATACAGATGGAAAATAAATCATAACAAGAGACCAATAAGGTAAAGACAAGGAGGTTTCAATGGAAGATGCTTTTCATGTCACAGGTTTGGACACATGGCTTCACAGTGTAGGACTTATGAAAGACAGATATATGGAAAAGAACAATGTTTCCAAGGTTATTGCTACTCATGCAATGGTTTTGGTCACAAGGCAATGAATTATAGGGTTCATGACAGAAGAAGATATGGCTTCATTAGGAGAAATCCTAAGACAATTGCACATCCAAGGAATAATAACATTAAGTGTTATAAGTGCAATAATGATGGTCACATAGCAAGATGGTGTAGAGCAACTTTTCCAAAAATAGACATGAATAGGAATAGGAATATGAACAGGGACAGGAATATGAAAATGAACAGGAATATGAACAAAAATAGGAATATGAACAGAAACAAGAAGATGAACAGGAATAGAGACTCAGAAAATAATAGAGACTGAAAAAAAAATAAGGATGAGAACCAGAATAGGAACATGAACGAGAACAAGAACATGAACATGAACAGGAATAGGAACAGGAATAGGAACAAGAACAGGAACAGGAATAGGAACAGGAATAGGAACATAAGTGACAACAGGAACAAGGATGATGACTTGGAAAGAAATAGTGAGCGAATTCAGAAGACTCACAAAAGAAGAAAGAAAGATAAAGGCACATATTTGTGCTTTCAAGGAGTAGAAATACTCTCACCGCAGAATTAACCACCTCATGTGGAGGTGGGGGAGGGGCTAAGCTAAGAGGCTCATTCTTAGCCCCGAGCCCCAAAGTTGACCCTTGAGATTTGTGTATTGGGGAGAGATTTGATACTTGAGAGAGTATTGAACTAGGGGGAGCAAAGTCCTAGGGGGAGCAGAAAAGAAGGTCAGGTTTCAATAAATGAATATGGGTTACCATCAATGAAAAAGAGGAAGATTGTTGGATATTTTGAGTCCCTAAGTTAAAAGTTGTCATTGATGTCAAAAGGACCTATGTAAGTAAGCACTATGAGTTTTCTCCACAAAGAGCTTCATGAGAAGCAACGATTTTGATCAAAGGTTCTAGAAGGGATGCATGGCATTTGGTTTTAAAATGAGCTTCAAGGGAAGCTTAGCAAAAGGTTTTTATGAAAACCAAGGAAGGCAAGGAAAATTTTTATTTAAAACCAATGGATGGCAGATTTGAAATGGGTTTTCCTTAAAATCCAAGTTGGCTTTTTGTTTCATTGAAAAAGGTGCCCTGGTGATGGAGAAATTTAACTTTAAAGGTTTAGTTTAAATTTTAAATTTAAATTTTAAAATTAAATAAAATGTTTTTCCCTCATTTCTTATTGGCGCTTCCGACGTCATGAGGAAAATGTTAAAAGGGCCGACGTATTCACATTAAAGTATGGCTTATATAAATAAGCCAAATGTTTTCCATTTAAAAACCTAAGGAGTGTCACATGATTTTCAAAAACATAAAGTGCTTGGCATCCAAATATTACGCAGCGAATTTTGTGGAGTGTGACGTGGGTAGTCAAGTCATGGAAGGTCAAATTTTTGGCACCTTGTGAGAGAAGTGCATGCATTTTAAGGAAGAGAGTGCCCAAGGCACTCATGTGGGAAATGTTAGCTCACACGGCTTAGCTACCACTTGGCAACACGGTGGGTAGAGGTTCAAAATGCCAAGGCCCTTTGAGGGCTCCTTTGAGGTATGCGCTCTAACTCTGATATTTGTGGGGGTCAATATTTTAATTAAAATATTTGCTTGCTATGGTTTGATTATGTTTTTTTTGGGAGATATAAGGTTGAGCAAACTTTAATATTTTAAAAAGGTTTGATATTTGATTAATGTGAGATATTGCCTAAGAAAGCTTTGTGATTATTTTTTAGTGCAAAAGTGTTGAAAGGAAGGATATAAAATATTTGATTTATTTTATGGTATAAGTGGTTTGTGGAGTGACAAGGTTATGCAATGTTTTTATTTATTTTATTTTATGGTACAAGTGGTTTTAGGAGTGATAAGGAAGTTTTGCCTTAATTATTAAAAAGGTTTTCTAATTAAAAGCCTTGGTAAATATTATTGTGAAGTGGAGTAATGTTGATTATTTTGTGATCTTCTAACCCTTGTGAAGATTGGCAAAAGAATATTGTGATTGTGGCAGATTTCCAAAGAGGCTTCTTCATATTCATTAAAGGTATGGGCACATTCTCCTATTGATTGATTATGGTGGTTGATTTCTGAAAATATATTTGGAGTGAAAAGGATTGATTGTGGTTTCCTTTTTGAAAGTGATTGGTTTAATGCTTCAAGGTTTTCTAGATTGAGAGTTGTGATTAAACCTTGTTTTATAAAAATTGTTGTTGGAGCCCATTGGTTGTGCAAAGAACTTGAACTTGAGTTAGAAGAGAACATGAGTATCATTGTTAAGTGAGATTTGTTGTTGAGCAATGTTGGAAATATTTTGAGTTGGTTGATACATGCTTGGACTAGTGTTTGTGAGAAAGGGTTTTTCATTGAGGTGATTGGTTGAGTTGAGTTGATTGAGCCTAGTCAAGTGGATGCATGTGGTTGTTCAAGTTTTATAAAAAAGACTAGTCTATATTCTTGATTTGAGTTGAGATTGATATTTGAGTATAGAACATATAGAGTCTCTAACAATTCTCTTTATGCCTCTATGAGATAGATTTGAGTTGATATTGGGATTTGAGTATAGAACATATAGAGTCTCTAACAATTGTCTTTATGCTTCTATGAGATTGATTTGAGTTGATATTGGAATTTGAGTATAGAACATATTGAGTCTCTAACAATTATCTTTATGCTTCTATGAGATTGAGTTGAGATATTTATTGAGCATTAAGTATAGAACATATTGAGTCTCTAACAATTCTCTTTATGATTCTATGAGATTGGACAAGTTATGTGTGAGCTTGTTAAGCAGATTTGAGACAAGTATTTGAGAAGGTTTGTGGACTGATTTTGAGTAAGATTTTGTGGAAGCTTGCTATACATAATTGAGCAAGTCCTAGAGAGGACTTGTTGAGTAGATTTGGACAAGTTCTGTGTGGACTTGTTGAGTAGATTTGGATAGGTTCTGTGTGGACCTGTTGAGCAGATTTGAAAAGGTTTTGTGTGGACCTGTTGAGCATATTTAGACAAGTTCTAAGTGAGCTTGTTGATAATATTTGGATAGGTTCTATGTGGACCTGTTGAGAATATTTGAGCAGGTTCTGTGTGGACTTGTTGAGTAGATTTGGACAAGTTTTTGAGTGAGCTTGTTGACTAGATTTGGACAAGTTCTAAGTGAGCTTGATGAGATGATTTGAGAAGGTTCTCAGTGAACATATTGAGACAGAGCTTTAGAGGTGATAGAGTATAGAAGATAAAGTCTTAGTGGATAGAGATCCAGCAACCAGGACACTTGAAGACATATATGAGTTAGGAGTCTTCAAGTGGAGAGAGATCCACCAGTCAATGCAGTAGAGAGACAGAGTCTTCTAGAAGATCACTAGCCAGAGCATAAGGGGAAAGAGTTATCCTGTGGAAGAGATCCATGAACTTGAGATTAGGGTATCAACATCTCCTTTGGATAGAGGTCCATAAACATTGTAATTGGGAAGGATTCCCAAAGATATTGATTGAGAAAATTTTAGTAAAATATTTTCTCCGTGGAGTAGCCCACATTGGGTGAACCACGTAAATTATGGTGTCTCTATTGTGTATGGTGTTTTATGCAATGCTTTTATTAATGTTATTAATACTACTATCTATACACTGCATAATATTAAATTGAAAGAAAAAGTAAAAATGGGTCTTATACTGTTCACCCCCCTCTCAATATAAGCTTGTGTTCTTCATTCTCATTAAATATTTTAATATTTCTACCTTTGAAAGGTATTTCTAAATGAGAGTAATCTAAGGATAGGTATACTCCTATTTTTGTTGTGAATTCTCTTGATAAGCACATACCAAAATATGGTGCCAAATCTACCACTATTACTTCTTGTATAACCACCACTTGAGGCATCCTATGAAGTTGTATGGGAATGTCTTTAATCACTCCTACAATTTTTACAAGAGTGCCATCCAACTGCAGGAAACCTGGATTAATCCTAGTGTACTCCATACCCATAATATCACATACTTATTTGGGTATCACTGTAGTAGCAACACCTGAATCTATCATGCAGTTGTGAACAACCCATCCTTCCATCTGAAGAGATAAATAAAAGGGTGGAGGTCTATTTTTTCTAGTGGTTGATGTTAGATTTTCCTGGACTATATTTGAAGAGGATATAGTTTTACCTTTATCTTTCATCGTCTTTAGAGATTCCTGTAAGAGATAAATTTGACCAGGGAACTAAAGAGCATCATACATACTCACCTTTGAGGGAGTATTTTCATTTCTTCAACTATATTGAAAGTAGATGATTCAACAATTTTTTCTCTTTCCTTGGTGAAAGTATCATATCTATTTCTATATCCTTGAGTAGCTTCAGTGCTTTGTCTCCGAGTCAATGAAGGAAATCTCAACCTTTCTTTAGCTTGATCTTGAGTTTTAGTTTCCTTTCATGGAGTGAATTCTTTATGGATTTCTTGCCTTGGGTTTTGAGCTGGAACTTGAGATATTTTCTCATAAGGTAAACTTCCTTTGGAAACTACTATAGGAGCTATTTTGGGAGTTGGGGGAAAACTTAAAGGCTGAAGCTCTTTAGGATCAAATTGTAGCACCCTAAAATTGGCACAGTTAAACCTTAGTAAAAAGATAAAAATTCAAATTTTAACCTCAAACTTCTCGTTAACCGCCTGTTACCTGCTTTCCTCTTTTTCCACACCATTTTTAGGATTTGTTTTTATCGTTGGACGATATCGTCATGGATTAGACGAAATCGTCCCAGATCTGACGAATTCGTCATGGACAGAACGTCCAAACAATTTTGTCCCAAAACTGAATTTTCATAATTAGCTTCTATTTCAACAACCTCTCCAACTTGGGCAGAAGCACATCTACACAGTTGGAGATTCCCCCGTTGGAGATCTCCCAGATTGGGATGATCCCCAACCTCCTAACCTCTCCCTAATCCTATATAAACTGAGATTTTCTTAGTTTATCCCCCTGATTCCCCCTGAATTTTTGCCTAAAACTCTGCTTAAACTTCCTTGAACTTCCATGCACCTCAGAGCATCCTCACACCATCATTTGCATTCGGTATTTCATGTTTTCTTGTAGGAACTTTACTATTTTTCAGTCGAAGCTAGCTCGGATCGTCGCAAGCGATTCTAGATTATTTCGGATGATCTTGTCGAGGAGCGTAGATGATCTCATACGATTGGAGGTGATCCCGACTGTAGTCCATATTAGGGGCAATCAGAGTCTAGAGTTTGCATCTCTTTATTGTTTGTTGCATTTCTTTATACATTATCTTAGTTATTATGTTTATGCATCTTGGAGTTCACCTCATTTAGCATAACCGCATGATAAAGTTAAAATCAATCATTAAATCTACTGCATTTCTCTTGTTTGTTATTTAAATCCATTATTTAGGCACGTTTGCTATTATTGCTATCATTCTCCTTTGCTTCTGCAGTTGCATATTTGGTATTTTGTATTTGTTTTTGTGATTGCAGGTTTCTGATGAATTCGTCTAACGAATCCATCTGATCTCAGACGACCGACTGTGATTTGAGATGATTATGTGAAATATCAGATGATTACATACAAGTTGAGATGATTTGGACTGCTACAAAACTCAGAACCTTCATCAAAAATCTGGAATCAGGTATGTTCTGTCCTATTCGGCACATTTTCTGTGTTTAGCATTTATTCATATTTTTTGTATCCATAAAATCAACATTCGCATATAGAATAGTTTAGATTCATCTTGGCCAAACCTAGGAGTTGAATGATTAAAGTACAAAATGAACACATCAAACTCACTATCAACCTAGGTGTGGAAACTGCCACTCAAAAGTTTCCTGGTGAACCCACCATCCGTCGAAAATTCACCTTTATACCCCTCCCTCGAGAGGTGGGACCTTCAAAGGGCCTCTCAGTCCGAGGTATTGTCCCATCCTTATCGCATCCCCCTTCCAGGTGTGGATCCTATAGCTTGAGGGTAAGGATGCAAAAAATTTGGAGCGATACATTTTGGTGAATCCGACGTGAAAACTAAAAACCTTTTGAAAACAATAAAAAAAAAAAACAAAATATAAATGCATTTAGAACCAAATATTGCATATCATATTTAGATGGTAGATTATAATAAAAGACGAGCTATCACCATTAATGTTGAGAATCAATTAGCAGCTATAGAGGTTACTTTTGTGCTTAGAGTACCTCAAACAAATAGGGTTCAACCTTTGTGGGACGAAATTGATAGGAGATTGGGTATCATTGGATCTAGGGCAATAGAACTTAGGCAAATTAAGAGGTTTGTCCTAGATAGAATCCTGGATCCTGATCAAGTGACCTTATATCATGAACTTCAGAGAGCTTGCCATAGGTGGTTAGCAGATAAAAGAGCCCATGTGTCTTCATAGTTGTACACCTTTGAGGAATATCTTGAGAATGCAGTTGTAGTACATAAATTTCTATCTCATATAGAGGATCAAGAGGTTGTTTTTACGGATAGAAAAATATGGAATAGAGTTCCTAGAGCTGTGTTATAACGAGAGTATTGCCATGAGCTCTATTCTTACAAGACAAAGTCAGAAGTAGATAACATCACCATAGCACATTTTGTTAAGTTCTTGAAAAACCATTTCCAATTTGAAGAGGAGCATTTCATGACTCCTGATGAACTTGATCCTATCAATGACATCTATAAACTATTTATAGAAAACTAAACTATTCTTTTATTATTGTTATTTCTTGCATTCAGTGTGTTGTTTGTTGTCTTTGTAAACATAAAAACAAAAAAAAATATATAAATAAATAAATAAATAAAAATAAAAACAAAACAAAATCATAACAAAAATCAAAACATTTTCTTTTAAGCATTATAGTAGGTATATAGTTAAAATATATACCTCCCAAATTTGTTGCAAATATATTAATATATATTTTCTAAAATCTAAATTTAGGCATAATGACTAGACTCAGGAATGGAAAATAAATGGAAGTAGAAGAAGATTGGTTAAGAAAACCAGAAAATAACCCAGATGTCCTTCCTGAAGACCCAATTCAGGAAGAAGGAACCCTAAACCAACAAGAAGAAGAGTTTGTTGATGCAAATGAACAAAGAGGAATTGTTATAGAGGAAGGATCCTCATCTCCTAAAATATCCCTGGAAGGAGCATTTACTTTTGAGAACATGGAACATTTCTGGAAGTTCCTCAATACTAATATTGGCACTCTTAATAGAGCAGTCCATATGGACAAGGATCAAATTAGTGACACTCAAGCAACACTAGAAGACATATATCACATACGCACTAATCCTTTGTCATTTGTTGATCAAGAAAGTGATCAAGCTGGACCATCCAATTTGGATATGACCGCTATAATCCGAAACACGCAACAACAATAGGTTACCCAACCACCTAGAGTGCCTATTATCAAGCCTAGGGTTATTACCACACAAAATAAACCTTCATTCACTGCTCTATTTCACCAAGCTATTGATCAATATACCTCAAATCAACAAAATCCTAAAACAAAACCAAATACCAATTTCCAATCATCTGGGATACAACATAATGCTACAACAAATCTTCTTCATAATACTCTTCCTACCAACCATTTGCATAACAACAATATAGCATCTAATCCTTATGTCACACCAGCATACGCTCACAAATCCCATACTCATGTACCACCAAACCAATGTGGTGGGAAAATTGGTAATTTGGAAGCCATGGTGAAATAGTTAGTCTCTCACATGGACCAAATAGATCCCTACCGTCCCTCGTACAATTATCGAGAGATGTGTAGTCAACCTCTAGATCCTATAGTTGTAGCACAACCATATCCTAAACACTTTCCTTTGCCTGTCCTACCTATATATAAAGGAACTGAAGATCCCATAGAGCATATTCGAATGTTTAGGATAGCATGCCATGATATATCCCATGATGATTTGTTATTACTAAAAATGTTCCCAAAAAGTTTAGGGGGGATGGCATTAGAGTGGTATTATCAATTGCCCACTCATTCTTTGAGAAATTTCGAAGAGACCGCAGAGTCTTTTGTGCATCAATTTAGTGCCTATATTGAAAGGCATGTAACCATTAAAGATTTGTACAACCTAAAATAAGACAAAGATGAGTGTTTTGCTGACTTATTAGCTTGATGGAGGCAGTTGATAGGAAAATTACACTTTGTGTTACCTTATCGAGAAATGTTGGATATTTTTATCAATAATTTACAAGAAAAACTATCCTATGAATTATCAAATGTTACCTTGACCACCTTCGATCAAGCTATAGATTTAGCTTGAAGTGTGGAAGATGCTCTCATTAGAAGAGGTCAGCTCAAAAAGAAAGATGATGAGAAAACATCCAGAAATCAATATAAAAATAAACAAGTTGTGGGTGATGGAGTCACTGATAGCAGAAACATTGCCAATGTTAATAATATGAAAACAACAGAGAAGTTCATATTGAAACCTCTTGATAAACCACCCCAAGAATTTACTAGGTTAAATCAACCTTTATCAACCATTCTCCCATAATTATTAGCACGAGGTTTGATTCAATTACCAAATATCCGGGAACCTGATCCAACTATACCCGGATACAGAGCTAATTTACATTGTGATTTCCATAGAGGGCCTGGACACACTACCAACTCTTGTAAAATATTAAAACATAAAATACAAGACCTGATTGATAACAATGAGATGGAGGTGCAAGCCTTTCAACCTAAACAAAATCCTTCTAATAATGCTCAAAATAACATCCCCCAAAATCAAAATCAGAATGCCAATCAATCACTGGACATATTTTAACATCCTTTACCAAATCATGGTAAAGAGGTGGCTAATCAAATTGAGCATCATAATGTTCCCCCTCCTACCCAATATGTAGGAACTATTAGTGGACATTCACCTACTCATGATGTGGAAGTATTTGACACAACTTTATCCATGGTTACGACCAAAAATCTATATAATACTCAGACACTTGATCTTAGTGATGTAGAATATGAGACTAAAAGTGACATGGAGATCACCTCAAATCAATCGAATAGCTCTGAAGATGAATCAAATCCTATTCAACCTATCACAAGTTTTATGGTTCCAGAAGAACCATTTCCTAGAAGAGTCACTACTAGACTGTATTCTCACCAATTAATTTCTAATAAACAAGCCATAAACGCTAGACCAAGGCCCATTCATCATCCTCAAAATAATATTGTAGGTATCATCGGAGCTGTTACTAGACAACAGGCTCAAAAATCTCAATAGGATCAAACTCAGAACGATGGATCAGCTCCATTTGTTTTGAGAAATCCCAATAAAGGGAATCATGCGCCTAATGTTCAACCTAAGCCTCCTTATAATATTAATGAACAATTATCAAATACTACAACTAGAATTTCCCTTTTGGACCTTTTAATATCTTCTCCTACCCATAGGGATGAATTAATGCTCACATTAAGCCAAATTATGGTACCACAAAATATTCAACCTGAAGCTATGTCCAATACTATCATAACTTGAGAAGTCGATTGTATTGACTTTCGAGATAGAGATATACCACAACATAGTTTACATAAGGATAACCCCTTATATATTACTGCCCTAATTGGGGATGTAGCCGTTAAACGAGTCTTGATTGATAATGGTTCATCTTTAAACATATGCACTTTTGACTTCTACCAAAGATTTGGCTTTAGAAGTGATGAAATGAAAAGAACTGATATGATCATAAAAGCCTTCAATGACGAAACACAAGAAACGTGTGGAGTTATTACTATCCCCTTGCAAGTTGGTCCGAGAACCTTAGACATGACCGTGTTTATTTTACATTGCCCTGCATCATACAATATACTTTTGGGTCGCCCTTGGATCAACGCAATGTGAGGTGTTCCCTCAACTTTACATCAGTGTGTTAAATTCAAATTTAAAAATCAGCTAGTTACCATTCATGGTGATCCTAGACCCTTTGATATGTGTGCTTTGGCAGAACCGGTTGGAGTTCAATTTTGCCCTGCTCTGTCATCCACACATCCTAATTCTCATCAATCGTCTAAACGTGTGAAACACACACCCATAACATCATCTACTCTTTCCCCATCAACTACACCTCTACATATAGCTCAACCATATTTCGAACAAACCACATTAGGACCTCGAAAAGATCCTAAAACTACAACCAATGCTTCTTGTTTTACTCCTATAACTTCCATACCTATAGACTCACCCATCGATATCTCTATAACATCTACATCCACTACAGGCATCCTTTCCACATCCAACGATGTAGGAAATGTTCCTTCTACCTCTTATGCTCTTACTGATGAGCTCTTACCCGATTTATCTAAAATTCTTATATCAAAAGAAACCAACATTGCCATGCAATATTCCCTTATTTTAAATAAAATCCCACCCTCTCCTCGTACCTTGGGCCTCCCACAACCTATGGGAAGTATCTACCAAGTTGGGAGTTGTGCTTTTATTTATAAGGGATATGACTGGGGAAGAATACCTAGAAACATCAAGATACATTGTGATGGATATGCCAGATGCTATTTTGCTAATGAGTATATTAAAGCTAAACCCATAATGCTTAAATTGGGATATAAAGGGAAAGGTTTGGGACCTTTCCAGAATGGTATGAAAGAACCTATTGAGATAGAACCATGGCCTGCCTGATGTGGTGTAGGCCTATTTCCTAGTAAAGGTCAGACCTTCCCATTTGAGGATGATGACTATCTTATATTTTACCAAGATTATTTGGATAAATATGATGTCTTGCATTTAATGAATAAGCCTCTTACATGCAATATGCTATCCATAGCTTACCCTGAGATGATTGTTGAATCCGACGATGAGTTGAAGGGGGATATCTTTCATGATGTCTCCATTGAGGAATTGTTACATAACGAATTTTATTTCAATGGCTCTATACCTAGTATAGCCCAGCTTGAGGCCACGACTCCTTAAGACGAATTATCCAAGCTAACCTTGGAAGAATTACAAGAATTAGGCGTTTCAATCGCCCCACCTAATTTTGAGAGAGATCTACATATGAAAGTAGAAAAAATCATAAAAATTAACATTGGAACCAAAGATAACCCTCACATAATCAACATTGGATCAGAATTGAGTCAAGAAAAATAAGATACATACATTGCATTCCTTAAACAATATGAAGACGTCTTTGCTTGGACATATGAAGATATGCCAGGATTAGACCCTTCTGTAATTATGCATCACCTAGTAGTCCATCTGGATGCTAAACCTGTTAAATAAAAACTTAGAAAAATGCATCCCAAAGTGGCCTTACTAGTCAAAGGAGAATTAGAAAAACTCTTAAATGTTATTTTTATACAAGCCATTAATTATGCTGAATGGATCTCAAATGTAGTTCCAAAAACTAAGAAAGAAGACACTAAAGTTAGGGTTTGCACAGACTTCAGAGATATTAATGCTGCATGCCCTAAAGATGATTTTCCTCTTCCCAACATGGATCAGATAATTTATTTTACTGTTGGGAGTGGAATGATATCCCTAATGGATGGATTTTATGGTTATAATCAGATCAGGATAGCTCCTGAAGATCAGGCTAAAACAACCTTTATTACCCCTTGGGGACCTTTTGTTGGAAAGTGATGCCATTCGGTTTAAAGAATGTAGGTGCAACATATCAACGAGCCATGACTTATATCTTTCATGATATGATGCATGATATTTTACATGATTATGTAGACGATATTATAGCTCGTTCCATCAAAGAAGATGATCATTTAGATGACTTGAGAAAAGTATTTGATCGGTTAAGGGAGTATCTTATCCGATTGAATCCAACTAAATGTATATTCAGAGTTAAATCCGATAAATTATTAGGGGTTATAGTTTCTTTACATGGCATTGAAATTAAACCTCTCAAGATCATGACTATCACTGATATGCCTGAACCCACAAATATATCAGAATTACAAAGTCTACAAGGTAAGCTTCAAGCTATTCGTCGCTTTATTGATAAGTTGGCAGACAAAACCGGACCTTTTCTTAAGCTTCTTAATAAAGATGTCTCTTTTCATTGGGATGAAGAATGTCAAGAAGCATTTGAACTCCTCAAACAATATATCCTTAAACCACCGATGCTTTCCCCACCTAGATATGATCATCCATTTATTTTGTACATTTTTGCTTTCGATTTTGTCTTAGGAGCTATGTTAGCTCAGCTTGACGATGAGAAGAAAGAACGTGCTAATTATTACATTAACAAGACCTTAATCAGTTATGAAACTTGCTATACCATATTAGAGAAGTTATGTCTAGCAGTAGTATTTTCTACATAGAAACTATGACATTATATGCTCAGTCAGAAAATGTATGTTATTGCCAAATTCGACCCTTTGCGATATCTCATGAGTCGATCGTACTTATCTGGTCGTACAACCAAGTGGGTTATTGTGCTAACCGAGTTTGAATTCACATTTATAGGACAAAAGTCTGTTAAGGGTCAAATCATAGTAGATCAATTAGCTTCTGCACCCTTAGAGTCTACCCATCCCCTCATCATTGATTTTCTCGATGAATGCCTTAAACTAGAGGCAGACCATCCAAAGCAATGGTCCCTATACTTTGACGAAGCCTAATGTATGAGTGGGGCTAGTGCAGGTATTATTTTAATATCTCTGCAAAAACATATTATACCTCTATCCTTCAAATTAACATTTGCTTGTACTAATAACATTGCTGAATATGAAGCTCTTATCCTTGGATTACGAGCTGCTTTAGCACTAAAAATTAAAAATTTATTGGTTTTCCGTGATTCTCAACTTGTCTTAAATCAAATCAATGATGTTTATCAAACCCGAGATGAAAAATTGCGTCCATACAAAGCATATGTCTTACAATTATTATCTTTATTTGATCAAGTTACCTTAGAAGCTATTCCTCGAACTAGCAATCGTGCGGCTGATGCTATGGCTGCAGTTGCATCTCTTTTGCCCTTGGAGTTAGATGATGAATATGCTACCATCATTATTCATCGACTCCAGGAGCCCGCTTCAAGAAAATCATGCTTAGAACATTTGGATGTGTTTCTAATCAATGAAACTACTCTTGAACCATGGTACACTGATATATTTAATTTTCTACAAAATGGAACCTTCCTTGAAGGTTGTCATAGTAACTAGCGCAGGTTATTACGTAGACGAGCAAGTCGCTTCATGATTATTGGTAATACCTTGTATAGGAGATCTTTTGAAGGCATCTTACTGAGATTTTTGAATCTAGCATAATCTAAATCAGCTTTGAGTGAAGCCCACAATGGATCTTGTGGGGGGCATTTTAGTGGTAGCACCATTGCTAAAAAACTCCTCAGGATAGGATATTTTTGGCCTACCATGGAGAATGATGCACATGCTTATGTGCGCCATTGTGACAAGTGCCAGAAACATGCTGACCTTGTCCATGCGCCTGCAAAAGAGCTACAGACCATTTCATCTCCTTGGACCTTTTCAAAATGGGGCTTCGACATCATTGGAAAAATCAACCCTATGTTATCTGATGGACACAAATTTATCATAACCACCACTGAGTATTTCACGAAGTGGGTTGAAGCTATGCCATTATTTTCTTGTACTTGAACCCAAGTTTCCAAGTTTATTTTTAATCAAATTATTTGTAGGTTCGGAATCCATGCAAATCTCATTTCAGATAATGGAACTTGTTTCAAAAATAAAGATGTCAAAAAATTATGTCAAAAGTATAAAATTCAACATCGTTGGTCCACTCCCTATTATCCTCAGGGTAATGGCCAAGCAGAAGCATCTAATAAAACATTAATCAAAATCCTTAAAATACTGGTCAATAAATCTGGTTGAGATTGGCACATCCAATTATGTCCTACTTTTTGGGCTTATCGAACTAGCGTTTGTACTCCCACAGGCACTTTCCCCTTTGTTTTGGTTTATGGTGCTGAAGCCGTTTTTCCCTTTGAATTAGAAGTTATTTCTTTGGCTCTTCTAATTCAAGATACTGAAGTAGGAGATGAATATCATGCTAGCAGACTTAGTCAGCTGTAACTCCTAGATGAAAAGTACATCAATGCTTTGGAGCATCTTTGTGCCTACCAAAACAAGCTTAAACGAGCATACCTCAAGAAAGTTCATTAGCGATCCTTTGAGATTGGCAACCTTGTCTTAAAATAAAATTAGAAAAATACTAATGCAACTAAAGATCTTAAAGGTAAATTTGAGCCCAATTGGCTCGGACCATATGTCATCACTGCTAAATTTGGATCGAAAGCATATCGATTAGCTACCTTAGACAATAAATATCTTAAAGAACCTATGAACATTATGCATCTTAAGCGTTATCATGCATAACATTGGGTCATTTCATCATTTGTATATATTGTATTTTGCATATTGTTTCATTTTAGCCATTTCTTAAAAATATTTTTTCAAGAACAGTAATAGTATTTCTTCTTGCAATTCATCAATCAAAATCAAAATATAAAAATATAAAAACATCAAAATCGTCAAAATCTTCAAAAACATATTTTATTTTCATACCTATCAATTCTTGAAGTGTTGCAGTTATATTTTAAGTTATTTTGGATAAATTAACATTTATTTGGAATCCCGCACTTTCACATTCACATGAATAAATATCTTGAGTTTATTTTGTATGATTATTAATCTCTCTTATATCAAATTTCATAGTTGAATTAAATAAAGTTTTGAGCATAGAAAATTGATCTTGGTATTTACTTGAACCAAGTATATCTTTTCACATTAAAATGATTTCATTGCAAATTCGATATGATGCTACATAGTAGAAATGGTTTCTTGAGCGAAAAGTTTCCCCTGCTATCCTATCATGCACATGGTCTAGAATATTTGAGAATTAACAAAAGGACAAGCTCACCCCTACCCAGAATAAAAATCCCTTGCTCTATAGCTAATCCGAGCAAGTATCCCTAGCATAGGAAGAAAATATAAGTTCAAGAAAAAGAGAAAAAGAAAATCCAAAAGAGATGTTCTAAAATAAGAATAAAATTTATTCCAAAATTCAAAATTCAAAATTCTTTTAAAACAACATATTACAAAATCTAGTAAGCAAAGTCAAGTTATATATTATTATTTTATGTTTATCAAAAATAAAAAATCAATCATGCAATAAAACTAAAATATCAATTTCTTCTTTGGATTTCATGATGATGGTATAAGTCTATATCTATAATTCTATGCCTAGCGCAAACCATTGTTCTGATATTATTTTCAATTTATTTTAAACAAATTCATCCAAACATGACTTACATCATTATGTTACACAATTGTGCTTTAAAAACGAATGAACACTTATTCTATTTCATGTCATCATGTCATCATTCAATTTTGCAACCATGGTATAATTTCTAAGGAATTGTTCAAAATTTTATCACACTTAGGAAGTTATGCCTAGCAAAATCATATTTCTTTTAGTATCTCATGCATAATATTTTTATGAAAATCTGAAAATAAATCATCACCATCACAACACAAAGTCTTAAGACAGTCTCTTAAGCATTATTTTACTTTTAGCAATGTTTCTATACTGGGATTAGCTTGACAACCGAGTGAGCGGTGACTCCATGAAATGGTCTATAACAATGACAATGTCCTTTGAAATTATTGTTAGAAGTCCCTTTTAATTTTCATCAAATCACACCAAAACAACCAATTGTTTACATCAGATTATTTCATTTAAATTTTACAACATGACATAAAATTATAATATTTCTAAAAATGACATAATCACATGAATCATCAATAATCAATCGAAATTCAACATTAAAGCATCATACAACAAATTCAACAAGTCATATCATCAAAAGACCATATATATATCAACATATGTACATCATATCAAAACTGGACTGGTATGCCACAATCAATAGCCTGGCGTACTCCATCCTCTCAAAAACAAAAATATATAATAATAAATGCAATCTCTGTGCCATGAGTGTCTAGTCTTGTGGAGCCCTCGAGCTCTCAGCCTCGTCTCCTCTCCTGCCTTGAGGTGGAGGAGGAGGCCCCATCGAAGTCTTCCCTATGTCGCGGGTCCTCGACGTTGATCATGACAATGTCTTCGATGACCCCATCCTAATCGGCCCCGTAATGTCAGCTGGCAGTTGTAACCTCTAGCTCTCTAGAACCATTTGGTAGTATACTCCCCGATAGAATGCAATCTGAGCCATAGACCGTGCTAACTCTTGCATGCTCGCTCGTCCACCCCAAGCTCTAAGCCATGTAGCCTCATCCCACAGTGTCTGCACCTGAGCCCAGAGGTGGGAAACCTCAACTCGAAGAGCCACTGTCTCACTGCTCTCCCCTACCTCAACACCCTTGCCCTTATCAGGCGATGGTGGTCTCTCCCCCCACTGAGAAGGAAGTCCCTCCTCCCTCCTCCCCAGCTGCTATGGTCTCTGGGGAGCCCATGCCATCCTCTAGTATCTCTCCTATGGAGACCATAATTGCTCTCTCCCGTCGTGACCCCGCACTGCCTCAATAGCAACCTGGCACCACCTCCCCATTTGGTGCACCATGGCGTGCACTAGACCCTACACCCTCCTCATTCAAGGAGGGTGGATTCCTGCATACCAGGCATCATATCTGTCCATAACCCCAACGTCATCACCATCTACTAGCTGGATGGGGGAATCATCTATGTCCTGACTCTAGAACCGTTGCATGTCTGGATCCCCGCTCAGCATAATACTATCCCAAACAGTCAAGGAGTACTCGTAATCCCTGAGAGACGATCGTAGCGATGGAGCTCTACCTCTCCCTACTCCATCCTTAACCAACAGACTCGCCTGATGCGATCCAGCTCCTACCCATGCTTTGCCCACCCGGGGTGCTCTCGCCATGGCCTCCAGGTGATCTGGTCAGGTATGAGGTCATCCAACAACCTCCAAGACATTGGCAGATCTATCCGCCGCTGTGACCCCCTTTGTAGCCACCAGTAGAAAACCTGGGGCCTCTCCCGATCAAACCCTATCAATGGGAGACCTACCGGCCTCCACACCATGATGTGCTCTCAACACCAAACCTGTAGTAGTGATGTTAAGACCAGAAATCGACCTCCCTTGTATACAACCCCATGCAAGATACTATACAAGCAGCATAGTACAAAGCTGCCCCATGCAAACCTGTATCCGTGGTCTCTCATGTCGCAAAATATATATGAGAGGAGCCATGGTAGCTTGCACCCGCTCTGGTGGCACAGCAGTAAGCCACCTACCACCCCGACCAAAACTCGAGTCAGCCTGGATGCCCCAGGCATCTGCCTCAAAAACTCGATGTTCATCCTGCCCTTCTCCAGGGTGAAGTTCAGGTCTCTAGTAAATCTCATCATAGCCTGGCCCTGATTGGCCACAGGCATCATCAATCATCCTTGTATGGGGATCCTCATGATCCTCCATATGTCCTCTAGAGTGGGAGCCATCTCCCCTGTCGATAGCCAGAAATAGGACGACCCCAGATACCACCTCTCTGCTAACGCTATCAGTAGCCCCATGTCCATCGGTACTTGTGGCATCTCTACCACATGTCGTAACCCGACCTGTGCTAGTTGGTCATGCTCTACCTGGTCGAGAGTGGTCAAGTCATCTCTTAGCTTGCCATATTTCCATTCTCGACTCTTTAGTAATCCTTTCTGCAAAAGAAATAATAAAACAATAAAATTCATTAATCAACCAATCATTAAAATCAAATTAAATACATTTTTAACCATCAAGTAATGATATCGTCCACCATTGGATGATATCGTCCCAAATTGGGCAAAGTCGTCCTTTGTAGGACGAAATCGTCTTCGATTTCACAACTTGAGGATCGCCCCTACTTCGTCGATTTTGCCCTTCGATGAAATCGATGATATAGGGACGATTTCATCCCGATGGCGTCGACGGCCTAAACACGGCCGCGATGCCCCAAACAATCAACATTTAAATCAAAAAATTGCACAAAGTAAAATCAAACCTAATCTACTAGGATTAGATCCTTACCCGTAGCCCGCATCGGACCTCTGTCGCTCTGTGCGCTGTCTCCACCATTTTTTTTCTGCAGAGCTCTAAAACTAGTAAAAATGAATAGTAAAAAATGAATTAGGGTTTTCCCTATTTTTCTTAATTTTATTCAAAAACATCAACATTTTTTTTTTCTTTTTCGCGTTTTTACCTCAAACGTTCAATTTGGGTAAAAACACGGAGGGGGTACCATAGTCAGCAGTCGTACGATTCGACCAAGAATCATCGTCTAAAAATTGAGTACATTTTTCCTTTCTCGTAAAACGGTAAGAACTCGTCTTTAATGCATTTTCTTCAAAAAATTCTCTAAAGAGGGGGCAAAATGTAGCACCCTAAAATTGGCACGATTAAACCTTAGTAAAAAGATAAAAATTCAAATTTTAACCTCAAACCGCCCGTTAATCGCCTGTTACTCGCTTTCCTCATTTTTTGTGCCATTTTTAGGATTTGTTTTGACCGTTGGACGATATCATCGTAGATTAGACGAAATCATCCCAGATTTGATGAATTCGTCATGGACAAAACATCCAGACGATTTTGTCCCAAAACTAAATTTTCATAATTAGCTTCTATTTCAACAGCCTCTCCAACTTGGGCAGAAGCATGTTTGCATAGTTGGAGATTCCCCCATTGGAGATCTCCCAGATTGGGATGATCCCCAACCTCCTAACCTCTCCCTAATCCTATACAAACTGAGATTTTCTCAGTTTATCCCCCTTATTCCCCCTAAATTTCTACCTGAAACTCTACTTAAACTTCCTTGAACTTCCACGCACCTCAGAGCATCCTCACACCATCATTTGAATTCGGTATTTCGTGTTTTCTTGTAGGAAATTTACTGTTTTTCAGTCGAAGCTAGCTTGGATCGTCACAAGCGATTTTGGATGATTTCAGACGATCTTGTCGAGGAGCGCAGATGATATCGTACAATTGGAGGCGATCTCGAATGTAGTCGAGATTGGGGGCAATCAGAGTCCAGATTTTGCATCTCTTTATTGTTTGTTGCATTTCTTTATACATCATCTTAGTTATTATGTTTATGCATCTTGGAGTTCACCTCATTTAGCATAACCACATGATAAAGTTAAAATCAATCATTAAATCTATTGCATTTCTCTTGTTTGTTATTTGAATCCATTATTTAGGTACGTTTGTTGTTATTGCTATCATTCTCCTTTACTTCTGCAGTTGCATATTTGGTATTTTGTATCTATTTTTGTGATTGTAGGTTTCTGATGAATTCGTCAGATCTCAGATGATTCCATCTGATCTCAGACGACCGACTATGATTTGAGATGATTATGTGAAATATCAGACGATTACGTACAAGTTGAGATGATTTGGACTGCTACAAAACTTAGAACCTTCATCAAACATCCGAAATCAGGTATGTTCTGTCCCATTCAACACATTTTTTGTGTTTAGCATTTATTCATATTTTTTGTATCCATAAAATCAGCATTGACATATAGAATAGTTTAGATTCATCTTCGCCAAACCTAGGAGTTGAATGATTAAAGTACAAAATGAACACATCAAACTCACTATCAACCTAGGTGTGGAAACTGCCACTCAAAAGTTTCCTGGTGAACCCACCATCCGTCAAAAATTCACCTTTATACCCCTCCCTCGAGATGCGAGACCTTCAACGGGCCTCTTAGTCCAAGGTATTGTCCCATCCTTATCGCATCCCCCTTCTAGGCGCGAATCCTATAGCCTGAGGGTAAGGATGCAAAAAATTTGGAGCGATACACAACTTGCAGAGGCTTTTTACCAGATCTGGTTAAGACTATAACTTGTTCCACCGTAGGCATCATTTGATTGTGGTCTGTTTATCTAATCATATTTACATGAAATTTCATGTTTTTTTCTTCCTTTTCAATAGCTATATTCTATACATAATGTTGATGAATCATACATGAATTTTCTCCATGTAGATCATTACACGTAGTGCACTAGTAATCCAAATTTACAAAAGGCTCTACGACATCTTCTGCTTAGTTTGCATAAACAACATTTTATCATTCATGTCCCTTGTTACTGGACTGCACTGCATCTCTTATTATATGAGGGAACCTTCTTGGTTGGAAATTTCTCTCAACTTCCCTTTTCTTCATAGACGTCATATCATTTTCCAGATTCTTCATTGTATCTAGTATAATAGTAAGCTGATTATCTGGGACTGGCTGAGAAGGTGGTGCAGGTAGTGCGGGCACAACTAGAATAGGAGGTAATGCCAGAGGATTATGAGGTAACTATATTGTAGGGATGGAAGGTGATCCATTCCATCTTGGAAGGCTTGTGTTTGGAAGCTGAGAAGGTCCAGAAGAGATAGCATTTGGAATTTGGGGAATACCTGGAAAATAGGTATTATTGCTTTAGGAGGATATCTCCCTGTGGCAATGAGATCTCTTTCTGCTATAGAAGCTTCTTGATAAATGACAGGAAAAGTGAATACCCATGATTTTCGTATTATCATACTAATATATGTATCAAAAGCCCTTAAATAATAATATATTGCTTGCTCCTCAGTTGGTTTTAATCCAGCGGGTACTGATGAGGTCCGAAAATGCCTCCATCATAGCATGTTTTGAACAACTAAAACTTGCCTAAAACTCTGTGATTTACTTTATATACTAGTTAAGTTGATCTAATATGTTGTGTATTAATTTTTTGCATGATTGATGTGTTTGGAATATTATATGCTAATTTTTACAGTTTTTGTGTAGTTTTGTCACTTTGCCATGACCTGCTGCATAAGGGATATGCTTAGGCTAATGGAAACACTTTACTATTATTATTTTGATGTTTCTCAAGCATTAATTTCTTTGAATTTATAAAATAGTGCAAAGAACTATTACTATGCAGTAGAAACTGGTTTTCTTGTGTAAATTCAAGTCAACTACCAATGAATGGCAAGGCATGGAATTCACACATGAAGAGGAATGAAGGCTATTGCAATCTGATCCTGAGGACTAATCCACCTAAGAAATGCAACTGAAATCAATTGAAGAGTACATAGTTGGTCATTTCGAAGATCTTCGGATTGAGAAATACAGTCTCTTCGGATTGAGCCACTTAGCTCCGGATTGAGAACAAAAAGCACTTTTTGACCTGTTGACTGATTTTTGACGATGGAAAAAGGGAAAGAAGGCTAAGGAGGTTAAAGAAAAATATCTCCCATATAACTTTGCCATCCTTTCCATCCAAAGCCATAATTTATGAAAAATATCCTCTTCTAGGATAAACCTACGAAATACTACAAAATAACAAGAATTGATTTGCAGAGTATATTTTCTGTTGTAATTAGATTTTAGGCATCTATAAAAGATATCTCCCATCTAGGTTGAGCTAATAATAATAATAATAATAATAATAGTATAAATAGTAGTAGAGAAAAGATATATACAGAATAAGTGAGAAAACTAAGACTGTTACAGTTCTGTAACAGGTTTTAGCATCATATTTGTAATCATGTTCTAAATCAATAAAGTACAAGTTTTTCTATTAATTCTGTTATGTTTGAGTGCGAGTAATATTTATAGAGAGAGGAAATCATACCTTCTTCTGTAAAAGGAGGCTGGCCACTTCCAGACCTAGGAGGAGGACTAACAGACAGGTTTTGTTCTGATTTTGCTACAATAGAATAAGCTGTGAAACTTGCCAATTTCTTTCTTTTGTAGTAGTTAACATCCATTTCAGTCCTAATAATTTATTTTCTATTTAATATACTTTTGTGATGTGATTAAAAGTAGATCTGATTAGTATTTTTTCTTTCCAACAATGTTCCAATTTACTATAATTTTCATTTCTAGCAATTTACAGTTTTTTGCAATTTTTCTGCATTATTGTTTTTGCTGTCAACCTCTGCATAGAATATTGACAACCTTCTATTACAGAGTATTGATAAGACTTATTTTTCATTATTGCAAGAGTAAATAGACTTTCATTTTGCAACTATAATTAGGTTTCAAATTCTGCAATTGTAACTAGGGTTTTAATTATGCAATTTAATCAGATTTCATTCTTGCAACTGTAACTAAGGTTTCATTTTTGTAATCAAAAATTAGTTTTCATTCTTGCAATTATATTAAAGTTCAATTTACGCAATTTAGAGGTAGAAGAGACCTAAAAATCTCCACACAATCAATTTCACCAATAAGACTTGCTGCTCCCAATTGACCTTAAATTATAGCCCTGTTCACTCCTTTCATAGATAGCCTTGTACATTGCCCTGGATTGATAAATTCATTGAGAATTAATGATGTGCTTAATGAAAATGCATAATTTTGGCTCTGTTGTCGGGGAGAGTGTTGTTAGAAGGTGTCAATAGTTTAATAGCTATTAATTAGACTGAGTTATGAAAATTTAGGGTAAAATATGAATATAACAGTTGGTTAAGTAACAATTATTGACTTATAATTTATGTCATTAAGGAGTAGGCATGAATGAGTAGGCCTAAGGACAAAGAAGGAAAAATTATCCAAAGATATCCCTAACTTATTCCATTAAGAAGATATTCACGCCTAAGGGGTGAATCACCTATGTTTGAACTACCAGAAAAACTAAAACAAAAACCACCAGCTTCATCATCATCGAAATCTCCTGAGCAAGAAAAATTATCAACAGAAGGTTTTGGACCTCTTGAGAAAGAAATTTGGATAGGTTTAACTATTTTTGAAGAACAAGAAATTATGGCAGAAAGAGGCAATCCAGATGGGGATGACCAACATGGCCATGTCCATAATGAAAATGATCAATATGTGCTCCAACATACTAGAACATTTGAATATCCTATTCTTCTGAATCCCACACAAAACTCTCCCATGAAAAAATCTCACCTTCAGTGCTTCCAACCTTTCAGGGTGTTGCATTTGAAGATCTTGATCAGTTCCTATTTAAGTCCAAAGTAGTGTGTCAAACCTATGACTATATCAATGATAATAAAAAACTCAAGCTTTTTCCATCAACACTTAAGGACTTAGCATTACGCTGGTTCATGAGCTTACAACCAGATTCCATCTAAACCTAGGATAAAATGAAGACTGTGTTTTTAGAAAAGTATCAAGAGTATTGTCGAGTAAGGAACATGAAAGATGATTTGTTCAAAATTAAACAAGAAGATGATGAAACATTAGAATATTACCTTGATATATTTGCATTTGTTCAAAGAAGGTGTGGACTAGGAGAACCAGAATTATGTAAAACCATTTTTCTAAGAGGATTACAAAATGAATCCAGAGAGATATTAGATTTTATGGGAAATGGGGATGTAAGTACTCATAATATGGATTATATTGTGGATATTTGCATAAATTACTCTTGCACTAGGCAGAAAAGAAAGAAAAAGAGTACAAATGACACTTATGTGAAGGACCTAATAGAGGAACTTCAAAATTTTAAGACTGATATCCTGGTACAATTAAACACAGCTCTGGGAGAAATGTCTGCTAAAGCAAAAACCACAGAACCTTTAGCAATTTATTGTCCAAGATGCAAGAATAAACATGCCTTACAGGAATGTCCTCTAAACAAAACATCCATTTTAGGCATTTGTAGTATTTGCTCAAAAGGATATTTTATTGACAAATGTCATCTGCTACCACAACTAAAAACTATCCTAGAAACTCAAATAGAAGAACTCAATTATGTGGGACCAATACAAGGGGGAAAATTTCAACAGTATTAAAATACCCCTCATTTTTCTACAAATTGGGGAAACAACCATGGAAACATGTCTTGGGGACAATCAGAACCACCCCAACATCCTTGGAATTATTCTCAATGGACAAATTCTCAAGAATGACCACAGACAGGTTGGAATAATCCATCCTAGAATCAAAACCAGAATAACCCATCATGGAATAAAAATAACCCACCATGGACTTAGAATCAAAGTAATCCATCTTGGATGCAAAATCAACAGCAATGGGGTCAACAATACCAGTCCTATCCACGACAACAAAGAAATCAAGGTCAAACTCAGAATTTGTTGCCTGCACCAAATCAAAAATTTCAAGGAAAACCAAATCAAAAAATTCAACAGGTGAAACAACCTCAATTACCAACTCAACCTGTAATAAATCCAAATAACATAAGGCAAGAAGCTCCTGCCTATATGGTTGATTCTAAAGGAAATTCAGATATGCAAATTTTGGATTGTAGCAACATACAACTATGTTCAAGGAAAGTTTTACCTAAACCTGTTATAATTGAAGTGAAATAAAATGAAATTCAAGAACCTATTGTCAAACCAACAATGGAAAAAGAAGAAGAACCATAGGCAGAACAATTACCTTCATCAGGGATAATTCCATACCCTAAGAGACTTAACACTACAACAGAAAATTTTAGAGTTAGTGAAAGAACTCAAAAAATTAACCATATCACTGCCCTTATTGCAAGCCATTAAGGATATACCTGTGATTAAAATAAATGTCTGAGATTTGTGCAATAGAAGAACAAGAAGAAAAAAGAAAGCATTTCCTAAAACTGTTCATGTTGAAGGAAAGATAGCTGATCTCTTGTTAGGAAAACTAGTACATCCAAAGTATAGTGACCCAGGAACTGTAGTTATCACAGTGATCATAAGATCAGTACCAATATCAAACATCTTAGTTGATCTAGGAGCTATAATAAATATCATGACCAAGGATACAATGGAACAATTATAGCTCAAACATCTCAACCCCACATTCACAGTTTTAGAAATGGCTGATAGATCAGTTGCAAAACCTGAAGGTATCATTGAAGATGTCCCTATAGAAGTTTCTTCTTGGGAATACCCTAAGATTTTTTGGTTTTACAACTAAGAAAATCAGCACATGGCTATCCCATTATCCTAGGAAGACCTTGGCTGGCAACTGCAACAGCCTTTATAGACTGCAGATATAGAAAAATAATAATTTCAAATGGTATTGACCTAAAATAGATTTCTTTATATCCTCCTACAAGACCTTTAAGCAATTTCACAGGTCAATTATGGTTTCTCGACTCATATGAATAACCAGAAGAGGTTATTTCCACACTAGCCACCTTGGTAGTAAGGGAACACACAGAAGACCTCCATGACACAAAAATTTTAGAAAATGAAACAATCCTAATGAATGTTCTGTATGAACAAGGGTTATAAGAGGAAGCAGCCAATATCAATCAATTTCTAGTGAGAGAAGAAGGTCAAAGTTATGAATAAAGGCCATCTATACCATCATAGGAAACATCTATTTCACTACCACATGGGTGGCACCATCACTTGATCTTCCCTTCTCATTGTTCCATACAGGATATGCTTCCATCAAAAATCAATGAGACAAAAACTTCTTATGTCCTCCCATCTCATCATTGTCCTCTTAATTCCCTAGTCAACAATTGTGAAGAAGTAAATTCAGTCCTTCCAAATACAAAACAAATATAAGTCCATCCAAGCAAATTTTTGAACATAAATAGCCAGCTTACTAGGGAAGAGGAAGAAAAACTGATAGCTATTTTACAGAAGCATATCCATGCTTTTCCTTGGGATTACAAAGATATGTCAGGGATTCACCCTGATGTATGTACTCATAGAATTTATACTGAAGATGTCAATCCTATAAGACAACCTCAGAGAAGACTGAATCCTACCTTGAGAGATATTATGAAAGAAGAAATTGAAATTTTTTTGGAAGTAGGATTCATTTACCCAATTTCTGATAGCCAATGGGTCTCTCCATTGGTTATAGTGCCTAAGAAAAATGGAAAAATGAGAGTATGTATAGACCATAGAGAACTGAAAAAAGTGACATACAAAGATAATTTTCCATTGCCATTCATAGATCAGGTGTTAGATACTTGCTGGAAAGAAATATTTTTATTTTCTTGATGGATTTAGTAGATATAATCAAATTTAGGTTGCACCTGAAGATCAAGAGAAAACAACCTTTACCTGTCCATGGGGAACATTTGCCTATAGGGTCTTACCTTTTGGTTTGTGTAATTCCCTAGCAACATTTCAGCGAGCAGTGTTAGCCATATTTTTTTATTTGACTACCAATAGTGTTGAAATATACATGGATGATTTCACAGTTTATGGACAGACTTTTGACTTTACATTGGAACACCTTGATAAAGTTTTAACTCACTGTGAAACCTAAAAGTTATCCTTAAATCCAGAAAAATGTTTTATGATGATGGAGGAAGGAATAGTTCTTGGTCATCACATATCTCCTCAAGGGATCTAGGTTGATCCAAAGAATGTGGAAATGATCAAGAACCTTATCCCTCCTAAAACTTAGACTGATGTCAGAAGCTTCCTAGGACACATTGGTTTTTATCGCAGGTTTATTCCTAGCTTTAGCACAATAGGCCATCCCATGTTTGCCCTATTGACTAAATATTTTGAATTCTATTGGACTGCAAAGTGTTAGGAATCATTTGAAGCTTTGAAAGAAAACTTAGTAACTCCACCTGTGTTAAGAGGACCTAATTGGACATTACCATTCCACATACAGACTGATGCTTCCAATACTGCAATTGAAGCAGCATTGGAAAAAATCAACAATGGTGAACACTATGCTATCTACTACATTAGCAAGAACTTGACATGAGTTGAAAAAAATTATACCACAACTAAGAAAAAATTCTTGGCAGTAATCTATGGCATCAATAAATTCAGGCATTACATCATAGGTTATCAAATATTCATTCACACAGATCACACAACCATTAAATATTTTATGAGTAAGCCTATGCTTAGTGCAAGGATTATCCGTTGGTTACTGTTGCTGTAGAAATTTGATATCACAATAATCAATGAACAAGGAAAAACTAATGTTGTAGCAAATTTTTTGTCCAGGTTACAGAACACAGAGGAAGGGGAATTAGTGGAGGACACTTTTCCTGATGAATTGTTTTTTGCTATATCTGTCCAATCACCTTGGTTTTCAGATATATCCAACTATTTGGTCATAGGGAAAGTTCCCCCACATTTTACTTCCAAACAAAGAAAAAAATTGATCAAACAAAGCTCTTCTTTTGAATGGATTCAAGGTATGCTTTTCAAGAGTAGTCCTGACCATGTGTTACATAGGTGCATCCTAAAGGATGAGGTATATGATATCCTTAGGGCTTGTCATGATGAACCCTCCGGTGGACACTATTATGTAAAAAACACAATTAGGAAAATTTTAGGAACAAGATATTATTAGCCATCTCTTCACAAGGATGTGAAAAAGTGCATCAGACATTATGATGCATGCCAAAGAATGGGGAAAACCACTCACACAAATGAAATGCCACTATAGCCTCAAGTGGTTTTAGAACCATTTGAGAGGTGGGGGCTTGATTTTATGGGACCTATTGATCCACATTCTCAAGGAAAGGTGCATATTATGGTATGCACTGATTACCTGACAAAGTGGTAGAGGTGCGTGCTTTCAAACATGCTCGTGAAGAGAAGGTTGTTGATTTCTTGTATAACCAAAATTTTTAGAGATTTGGAGCTCCATGGTCTATCACCATAGACCAAGGACCCCAATTTGCATCTAAAGTTATTGAGGGTTTTACAAAGTTGTATGAAATCAAACATAGGAAATCATCACCTTACCACCCATAAGCAAATGATCAAGTTGAGGTAACAAACAGAGAATTGGAACGGATCTTGACGAAAATAGTAGTTGTTCATAGGAGAAACTGGCTAGATAAATTACCTGAAGCAATTTGGGCTTACAATACTACTCGGAAATCCACTACTGGATTCACACCTTATGAACTGGTTTTTGGTAAAAAGTCCCTCCTACCTATTGAATTTGAGCACTAACATTATGCACAACATTGGAAATTGGAATTGAATTGTCATAGGTACAGGCAGACAAGATTCTACAGTTGAATGTATTGGATGAACTTCGGTTGGATGCTCTGCACCAAACTGAAGTAATTTAGAAGCATAGGAAGATGTGGTAGATGGCCACCTGCAACAGAGAAAATTTCAACAAGGAGATTGGGCTTTGCTATTTGATTTTCGCTATATGGACTTCCCTGGAAAACTAAGGACTAGATGGCTTGGACCGTACCAGATTGAAGAAGTATTTGACAATGGAGCATCTCACCTCTCTCCCATTGATGATTCATGGAGAAAGTTGGTAGTGAATGGACATTTCCTTCGAGTGTACCACACACCTCTGACTAGGGAGGAGTTCTTGCAACAATTTGATAACTTGGATGCACAACAGGTAGAAGAGATTCCCTCTTCCACCATAATTGCCACAGATTGAGCATAATCATGGATTTCAAGAAAATAGAAAAATTAAACAAAATCAGAAAAATTGGAAAACAAAAAGATGAATAAATTTTGGTTGTGAATTCCTTCATGGGCATAATCAGAATAAAAAAAAAAGAGAGAAAAATGAATAACTCAGCAGTGAAAACCTTTTTCTAAGGCACTACTGAGTTGGTATGCATGAAAACCAGTTTTTGGCATGCATAACCTTGAAAACTTTTGAGTCACCATTGTATAAATTCACCAACTACATTTATTTTTGAAGTATTGCAGTAAGCCTCAGTAGAGCATCAACAAAAGCAGTCTTCTTTCAAAAACTTGCATTAACTTGTTTTAACCAGGTATATGTTTCTTACACTTTTATCATTGTAAATATTTGATATATAGTATATGACAATTAACCATTAGTATAAAAGTATTCATAAGAGTTGGCATAAGAAAAACATGTTTTAAAAGAAGAATGTTGGTTTCTGTTGTATCTTCGAAATGATTGTTGCATTGTATCTACGGAATAACTGTTGCATTGTATCTTTGAAATGAAGCTTTGTCTTCGGATTAAAAATTGTATTTGAAATGACAAGTCCAGCCTTGTCTTCGGATTGAAAATTATCTTCGGAATGACAAGTCCAGCCTTATCTTCGGATTGAAAATTGTCTTCGAAATGACAAGTCCAGCCTTGTCTTCGGATTGAAAATTGTCTTCGAAATGACAAGTCCTACTTTGTATTCGAAGTGAACCTTTATCTTCGGAATGAAATTTAATCTTCGGAATGAGCACTTAATGTTATGTTTCCATGTGGCATCCAAGGAGGGAGAAAAGACACGATCAACAAAATTTTTGACTCCATGTGATCATTGACACATGTCAGCTGGTTCACAGTGAGATTTGTCTCATCTCGAGGAAGTATGAAATCATGAGGAAAATAACTAATAACATGCCACCACCGTTCGTTGCTGATAACCATGCATGTGGAAAAATCATGCACAAATAGGATGACCTAAGGAGATTTGACGACAAGGACATATGTCTAATGATTGATGGATAGATGTCCAAGTCAAAAATAAGGATGCGTGCCACTCTTCATTCTGAAGAAGTAATCACTGATGCAACACGATTACAAGAATTTATTTTTGAAGAACAAAACATTGCAAATCCAAAGAGAAAACCCTGTAATTCTTCAGAAACTAGAAACGAGTGACCTAGTGGACGATTGTAGCAGCAAAGGTGAGTAGTATTTTCAACACAGTAAGAATAGAAAAATGGGACAAAAGATAAAAATGGAACCATCAGATACTAAAATCCTTCGAGATATTCTAGAAGTGTTGCAAATTTTTAAAGATGGAGGGTTTATGCCATTTTTAGACAAATTCATTGGAAGCTCTGAATATTTGGTTGCCGAATTTTCCCGCACATTCAGAAACAACAGGGTGCACATTAACGACATGAGAATTGAGGTAACCCCTAAATTTCTTAGTCAAATTACTAAAATTCCATTAGAGGGTCTTCAAATTTCTAGACCTGGGAAGAATACACTAACAAACATAGTTAGTCAATTTTTGGAATAAGATGATAAAGAACCAAAATACTTGATAAATAACAACATGTGTAAGGGTGTAAAGAGGACCAACTTGCGAAAACCCTAGGATGAAGTAGCCACATGGGTAATCAAGTTTTTAACCTGTGAAGGGCAGTATGTAGTTTTATCAGGGCATCATTTTAAAATTTTGAACCACCTTAGACATGGTAGGCAACAACCTGAGGTTAGGGTAAATATTCCCCTATATCTGCACTAGGACCTCCAAAACATGGCAAAATGCTATCAGGAGGTAAAAGGGAGCCCTCGTCACCATGGTATTATCAAATTGGTCTGCAAGCATCATTTCAAAGGAAACCTAAGAATCTTTGATAGGTTTTACTCTGCTCTGACTGATGTAGTCTTCAGAAAAGAGGATGAGGAGGAAGAAGACACAAATGTTGCTACAAAGGAGGAAATAGATGCTGCTGTAGAGGAGGAAATAGATGTTGCTACAGATATTACTACAAAAGCAACAGAGTATCTTCCCCCAAAGCCTTCAACCTCACAAACTAAGAGAGGGTCTGGAACTGGAAACAGGAAAGGAAAACAGAAGAGGGTCCATTTTTCTGAGAATAGTGTTGATATGACAGAATAGGGGAGTGAATTTCCTAGAAAAATTGGAGGAGACAGAAGTGGAAGCAGAGGAAATTACACCAGAACCTGATACAATTCCTACATCCCTAGTTGACATAAGAAAATAGAGTAAGAAGAGAAAGTATACACCAGGAACCAAGAGGTCTACAAGACTCCACCTGAAAGAAACAAAAAAACAAATGATTGAAGAGGAAAACAACCAAAGCAGTCCTGATATCACAGAAATACAACCAGCCACTGTAAATACCACCTTGGAGGATTTTTTAAAATTTCTTGAACAGTTGGTTGAGGAAGATTCAGGACAAGATAATTTTGAAACTGATGCAAACTTGGATGCAATCATCGATAACCTTATGGAACCTTCTGAACAGGACCAAACAGTTGAAACAAAAAGTGAGATAATGGTTGAGCAACAAACTGTAGATAATTTGTCTGCATTAGATTTTGAATCAAAAGAAGAGGAGGTGGACATTGTAGAATAGTTGAGAGCAACCAAGAGTGTGATTAAAAAACAAACCAGATGGGTTGAGGAGAAGGAAAATATCATTGAAAAATATGAAAAAAGAATTGCAGAGTTGTAGCAGGAAGTGGAGGAACTAAAGAGCATACTGTTACAATTTGAAAAATAGTCAACTACAACATATAACGAGGAAGAGTTGTATCAATTATTTCTTGGATTATCTAGGGCAGATAATTATTCCCCATTGATAGAGGTATATTTGGATGAAAACACAAGAGCTCATTCCTAAGTAGTGCCCTTCCATTTTGAAGCAACACCTTCTCAATCTAGAGATGCTTCAGAATCGATCAGGATCCTAGAAAAGAATATTTGTGGAGAGTCACAACAGTTATGTTTGCAAAAAAACACCAACACAAGAGCATTTTGAACAACAAAATGTAAATAATCAAGTAAGTGCTCCTCTGAATAAGATTTCTATAGAAGTAGGGATACGAGTAGAATTGTTGTTAGATGTCCAACCAATGGAAGTAGTAGAAAAAGGGATACAAGTAGAATTGCTATCAGATGTCCAACCAATAGAAGTGGCAGAAAAAGGGGTACAGGTGGAACTGTTGCCTAAGTTTCAACCTATAATTAGACCACCCAATATTGTATTCCTAGAGCAGTATAATACATACATTGCTAACTAGATGATCAAATATGAAAAGCTTGCCACACAGGTTGAGAAATTGAAACTGGTAGGAAAATAGCTAGAGACAAAGGACACATAAATTAGTGCATTAAATGAAAAAGTAACTGACCTGTGTCAAATTGCTAAATTTTTGGTTTAATTCAGAAGACCTGCCAGGTTTTATAGTCTCATTCTGAAGGAGAGATATCTGAGATGGCAGGTTATGAGAATTAGCTTAGGTCTCCCCTATAAACTAGAAAAAGCTGAAGAGTTTTTGGAAGCTTACTTCAAGAGTCCTATAGAGTAGAAAAACTTGCTATGTGAGTTATTTTTGCATAAATTTTTCATTCTAGAGGATGTAGATTTCCACCCCCATATTTGCATAGGAGATGTGCAATTGAGAGCTTTTATGTCTACCTTACAAAATTAGTTTTACTGGGACCAAGAAAAAAGGTAAAATAAGGAAATTGAATTAAGAGCTAAATTGTTAGTTAGAGCAATTCATCCAAATCATCCGATTATCACTAGACAACATTTTCTCATGATGAACAGGGACGATATCAAAAGGATGTATTTGAGAAATTTGAGGGACTGTGTAACTAAATTCTAGAATTTTTGTAATGATAATTTTGTTCCAGCATTATCACATTGCAAAAATAGATGGACAGAACTTTCCATGTTTTTACAAAAAAGGGAGCCTATCTCCCCCATTAATTTGGAATGGTCCAGAAGAAGACTAGAAGGGGTGATACAACTTATTGAAATTATGCAACATAACTGGGTAGGTCTCAAATTTAGGCCTCCAACCATCATTACTCCAGTTCCCTACTATTTTGAAGAGGATCCTCAACTAGATGAGCAGTTTGAAAATTGGCTCAGAAACCTTTAGGATAACAAAGGATACTATATAGGCAAAAACTTGTTCTACAGATCATGGAACTTGAATATGGATATCTGTGATTCTATAGCCCAACATAATGCATGAGGATATGCATTAATATAAGTTGGAGGGAAATTTATGAGGCCTGGAAATGCCTCCATAATAGCATGTTTTGAACAACTAAAACTTCCCTAAAACTCTATGATTTACTTTATATAATAGTTAAGTTGATCTAATATGTTGTGTATTAATTGTTTGCATGATTGATGTGTTTGGAATATTATATGCTGATTTTTACTGTTTTTGTATAGTTTTATGCCACTTTGCCATGACATGTTATATAAGGGATATGCTTAGGCTGATAGAAACACTTTACTATTATTATTTTGATGTTTCTCAAGCATTAATTTCTTTGAATTTAGTAAATAGTGCAAAGAACTATTATTGTGCAGCAGAAACTAGTTTTTCTGTGTAAATTCCAGCCAACTACCAATGAATGGTAAGGCATGGAATTCACACATGAAGAGGAATGAAGGCTATTGTAATATGATCATATACCTAAGAAATGTAGTTGAAATCAATTGAAGAGTACATAGTTGGTCATTCTGAAGATCTTTGGATTGAGCGAATATCTTCGGATTGAGCCACTTAGCTCCAGATTGAGAACAGAAAGAACTTTTTGACCTGTTGACTGATTTTTGATGGTG
This sequence comes from Wollemia nobilis, assembly GCA_028583015.1. NCBI lineage: Eukaryota > Viridiplantae > Streptophyta > Pinopsida > Araucariales > Araucariaceae > Wollemia > Wollemia nobilis. The sequence continues at coordinate 6,129,648 of JAQPPZ010001772.1, read as the reverse complement.
GAAAAAGGGAAAGAAGGTTGAGGAGGTTAAAGAAAAATGTCTCCCATATAAATTTTCCATCCTTGTCGTCTAAAGCCACAATTTATGGAAAATATCCTCTTCTAGGATAAACCTAGGGAATACTGTAGAATAACAGGAATTGATTTGCAGAGTATATTTTTTGTTGTAATTAGATTTTAGGCATCTATAAAAGATAGCTCCCATCCAGGTTGAGCTAATAATAATAATAATAATAACAATATAAATAGTAGTAGAGAAAATATAGATAGAGAATAAGTGATACAACTAAGACTGTTACAGTTCTATAACGGGTTTTAGCAGCAGATTTGTAATCATGTTCTAAATCAATAAAGTACAAGTTTTTCTATTCATTCTGTTATGTTTGAGTGTGAGTAATATTTAGAGAGAGATGAACTCATAACTTCTTCTGAAAAAAGAGGCTGGCCACTTCCAGACCTAGGAGGAGGACTAACAGACATGTTTATTCTAATTTTACTACAATAGAATAAACTGTGAACTTGTCAATTTCATTCTTTTGTAGTAGTTAACATCCATTTTAGTCCTAATAATTTATTTTCTATTCAATATACTTTTATGATGTGATTAGTAGTAGATCTAATTAGTTTTTTTGCTTTCCAACAACTTTCCAATTTACTACAATTTCTATTTCCAACAATTTACAGTTTTTTGCAATTTTTCTGCATTATTGTTTTTGCTGTCAACCCCTACATAGAAGATTGACAACCTTCTATTTCATATTATTGATAGGACTTAATTTTTGTTTTCATTATTGCAAGAGTAAATAGACTTTCATTTTGCAACTGTAATTAGATTTCCAATTCTGCAACTGTAACTAGGGTTTTAATTTTGCAATTTAATCAGATTTCATTCTTGCAACTGTAACTAAGGTTTCATTTTTGTAATCAGCAATTAGTTTTCATTCTTGAAATTATATTAAAGTTTAATTTATGCAATTTAGAGGTAGAAGAGACCTAAAACCCCCACATAATCAGTTCCACCAATAAGACCATCAGGTACTCTTTTCCAAGTTTTATTGAATCGAATATTAAAATCAACAATTTCCTCTTGAGGATGTTTCTTAATAATAGTGAACTGACTAAGTAGTGAGAATGGATCTGCATGTTGATTGAACTCATCTACAAGTTTACCAGCGAGAACTGCCCAAGATGTTATTGATTGAGGAGGAAGCGCTTTGTACCAATATAACATCTTTCCTTTTAAGGAAATGACTAACAATATGATCATCATGTCCTCTTGAGTGATGTTATAAGTTGCAACTAAGGCACATCTAAAAAATTTTCATATGTCATTTTACCTGTCTCGTCATATGAAGGCAACACCTTGAATGCTGCTACAAGAATCTAGTTCTAAGTCGCCAAATTTAGTGGACCCGTGTGGTTCCATGTAAGATAAGTCGGTGCTTGAGCAATAGCCATTGTAACAATTGTACTTGCCTATACTATAGAACTATTGGTAGCTGCTGAATATGGATTAATACTAGAAATAGGCAAAACAAAAGATACAAGGGTGGTAATACTGGTAGCAGGTGGATTAGATCTAGCAGATAAAACTAGATGCACCTTTAGGCTACTTAGATGCAACTCGAAGAACTCAATGGGTTATTCTGAGTTTCTTGCTTTGGATCTGGTTATCATATAAGTAAATAATCATGAGTCTTTTAACCAGATAAATAGATAAGGTATTTCTTGGGTCTATACCTTCGAACGGAGTCGCCAGGTGATTTGATTTAGATTTAAAAATATCAAAGGCAAACACCAAACCTTATAAAATACTATGGGATTTTAGTGTCCCACAGGATGTGCCAAAAACTGTTGGAACAATATCTACCTTTGGTTATTGTTTGCACCTTGATTTTGTCAACATTGAATAGACGAAAATGATAATGAGATCTTTCATCTAATCTCTAGAGGATACTGGTTCCTTAATGGTTTTTTATAGGAAAAGGGAAAATAATATTACTAAAAGAGATGGAAATATAGCCGAAGCTATAAATTGCACATGGTATAGATTAAACAACAACTAAGATGAACACATATACTTTACTTGTCAAAGCACTCAATATATCTTCTCGCAAAAATCATGGATTTCTCAATGTGATTCAGAAGTATATCTAACACATGCATATATCGGATTTCAACTCTAGCAATATGATTTATGTTTTGCGTAAGTCTAGATCTTAGAACCAACACAATCTATATTTCAATAATGTGAAATAGAAGTAAGAAATATTAATACATACAATTGCACAATGTGAACCAAAAGCCAATAGAAGAGTAATCTTATTGCTTGTATTCAAAGTACATACATCCAGTCTTGTAAACATCCAAGAGCCGACCTCTTTTCAGAATACGTTTACTCTCATATATACCCTATGGGGAATCTCTATAATTAGTACATTTTGATATACAATCAATTACAAGCAATCAGAATATAATTGTGCTTCCATATCTTTTGCATGTCTTACAATAGATAAATTCTAATAGCAAGAATCTAGGAATTGATTTACTCTACTGTCTACTTCTAGTTACTAACACAAGCTCTTGATGGTATTTTATTTATTACTAAATATGTATATGTCGGTAAAAACTAGTTATGTCATGATTTCGTGACACTTTTTCCTTCCTGGTCCTTTCAGACTACTTTGTGAGTGAAAAATTGCTTGTCGTGAAATTGCGACACCTTCCCCTTGTTGGCTCCTTCGGGCTGCATTGTGGGAAAAAATTGGCCAAGTCGCGAAATCACGACATCTTCTTGCACTTCTTCTTTTCTGAACAACATGTTGATGAAAACCTTTCATGTCAGGAAATCGTGACGCTCCTTCTCTTTTTTGCCTTTTGGTCAGTTTTATGAGCGAAAACCTGTCATACCACAAAATCGTCACTTTCCTGCTTTATGACAACTTTGAACCATACCTTGATGAAAAACTGATATGTCGTGAAATCATGATATTCTTCATGCCTTAAACAATTCTTTGCTTCATATCTCAAAAATGAAATGTCGGTCTTCCTATGCAAAAAAATTTGCTATAATCTGGAGGTAGTCTTTTTAGACTAACAGGTCTTATTGGGAAAATATTAATATGCAAGGGTTTGAATTCTTTTCTTCCAACTTGAATCTTCAATAAATATTCTTGGCATATTCCATAATTATTCTAGGGTAATAACAATTCTAAACCATTGTCTTATCACTTGCATTCAATAACAATAAAATAAAAATATTTTTTGAGGTTTTTAAAGAGCCTTCCTATGGAGCATGTAGGATTTTACTTATTTATTTTTATTTAAATATATTGGTGTCTCCTTTCCATTTTTGGACTACCTATTTTTGTATGCAACATATCATCACTTTCCTCCTTGAAAACTATAGGTAACAAATATTTTTAAATTTATGGCACAAGCCTTCAACTAGAACCACTTCACTAGAAGTTAACTTTCAGATGGCCCATGGATTTATTAGATGATAACTTCACAATAGATGACCCTCATGCATCTTCAAATGACCTTGTTGCTTGACATCCTGGTCAACAAATAATAGGGTTAAAATTTACTTTAGAAAACCTTTTTTATGGCAACTCTGGATTATAGGTCCAAATGGTGGCCATTGTAGATGGTAGATATAGATGGCAACTATAAATTATACCTTTGTATAGTACCTCTAGATGATAAAATATTTAGTTAGAAGCTCCAAATAGTATCTCCAAATGGTAGATCTTGATGGTAACTCCAGAAGGTAACTCTAGATGTCAGCTCCAAATTATGACATCTCTATACAATAGCTCTAGATGGTTACACTAGACAACATCTAATCTATATGGTATCTCAATAATGTAACTTTAAATAATAATAACTCTAGACAATATCTTCATATGACAGTAACTATAGATAATTATTTTTGTAGACAACTGTAAATGGCAGATCTAGATGATATCTCTAGAAGGTGGCTTGTGATAGTGGCTCTAGATGGTGGTATCTCTAGATAAAAACTTTAAATGATAGCGCTAGATGATAGTTGCTTCAGATGACATAATAACATCTCTAGATGGAAATTCTAGATGATAACTACTCTAGGCGGTGGCTCTTGATGATAGCTCCAGATGATAACAACTCTAGATAATAACTCTAGATGATAGGAGTTCTATATGATAGCTCTAGATGACAACCCTAGATAGTATCCCCATATGATAGCTCCAAATGATAGCTCTAATTGATATCTCCATATAGTAGCTCCAAATTGTATCTCTAGATAGTAGCTCCAAGTGAGAGCTCTAGATGATATATCTAGATAACAGCTATAGGAAACAACTTTAGAAGGATAATAGATCTAGATGGTAGTATCTCCAAGCAACAACACTAGATAATAATAGCTCCAAATGATAGCTCTAGATGGTAACTTTATAAGACTACAACAACTTCAAATGATAGCTCTATAGATTCGAACATTAGCTCTAGATGGTAAATTTAGAAGACTACAACAACTTCAAAAGATAGCTTTATAGATCCAAACAGTAGCTCTAGATGGTAACTTCAGAAGCTAGTAGCTCTAAATGGAAATAAATTTAAACAATAGCTCTAAATGGTAGCTTCAAACTACTCTACTCTTGTGAATATCTGGCATGAACTAGGCCAACAAGATACAAAGTGGATGATTGTCAACATGCTCAAACTCTATTATAATGCTCTAGATGACTCTTTCTTCTTTTAGATGGCATGTTTCTTACACCAAATAGAAACAATCAATTTTATAGTGGGAACTCTTTTGACATAAGTTGAATATTTCTCAAATGACTTTCTCCTTTGAGATTAAATACACTCTTGCAACACCTACAAACACAAACATTCGTCATGTATGATCATCAATGAATAATTGAAAATATCTATAATTATTAAAACCTAAATCCATGGGTCTATACATATTAGTATGCAACTTATAAATTGGACTAACTACTTAATGATTTCTTGAGGAAAATGGAGCTCTATGTTGATATCTGACCAAAAAACTCATAAAAAGGTCATGAGGCTTCATTAAATATGGAAATTCGCATACCACATGATGATGTAGGAGTGACTTCAAATGGCCAAAGCTTAGATGTCTAAATTGCCTATGCCATAGTGAGGTAACTTCATCTACCTTGGTATCCAATGCTTGGTTGTCTTGCATTTCAATTACAAATTGAAATATCTTGTCTATGTCAATAGCATGAGAAATTATTATTGAACCTCTAGATTTCTCTATTACCAAAATGTTGAATGTTGATGGCAGTTCACATAGTACTATTTTAACAAGCACATCACTAATAGTTTCACCTAATTCTTGTAGCAAGGCTTACAAAATTACAATTCATCATTGAAAGTCTTCCAAATTCTCTTCACTCTTCATATTCAAACAATGCAATTGGCTTTGTAGGTGTAAAATTATATATTGGTTGTTAAACTTAAACATTACATTGAGTTTGTCTCATGCATCTTTTGTAGTTAGAATATCATGAATGTATGACTAGATCCCATTAGATACATGGAACATTATGATCAATCTAGATTTTTTATTAGCTTTATCAAATTTTTGATGTTCACCTAAGTCAACATGTATTTGCATAGCACCAGATACCACTCCCCATAAGTCTTCAAACTAAGTGAATCTTCAACTTTGTCTTCCATGCGGAATAGTTGTTAGTTTTCAATAAATATGAATAAGGTAACATAGCACTAGATACCACTCCCCATAAGTCTTCAAACTCTAATTGAATCTTCAACTTTGTCTTCCATGCGTAATAGTTATCGCCTTTAAGTAAATATGAATAAGGTAAAATGTTGGGGTTTTAAATTGCAAATCTTTATAAAAAAAAATTCCACTAAAATGGGCTCAAAAAGAGCTTTCCAATGAGTATATATAAGCCTATACTTGTGCAATGATCAATGCATTAACTACAAGAAAACAATAGCATCTCATTGGAAAAAACTTAAGGCACAAGGATTTGAGTTATTGTCCTTCCATCTTGAATCTTCAAGAAATATTCTTGAAATATTCTATCAACATTCTAGGGTAGTACAACAAATTAAATCATCATCTTATTCCATGCATTCAATAAAAATATAGAGCATATGAGATATTATTTATTTATTTATTTTTATTTAGACTACCTATTCTTTGCATGTAGCAGATCAACACTTTCATCCAAAAAAACTATAGGTAACAGGTGTTTTTAGAAAATTTATGTCACAAGACTTCAATTGAAACCATTTCATTGGAAGTTACTTTTCAATTGGGCCATGCATTTATTAGATGATAACTTCATAATAGATGACCTTGTTGCTATAACACATAGTCAACGGACCATAGGATCAAACTTCACTTTAGATGACACTTTTTTTTATAGTAATTCTAGATGACAACTCCAAATGGTGGTAGCTCCATATGATAGTTCTAGATGGAAGCTTTATATGGTAGCTCTAGATGACAATAACTCTATATGGTAGCTCTAGATAATAGTCCTAGATAACAACATCTTTAGCTAACAGCTCCAAAAGGTAGCTCTAGATGGTTTCTCTATATGGAAGATCCAAAAGGTAACTTTAAATGACAACTCTAGATGTTGGCATCTCTAGAAAATAGTGCATGACTATTTATGTATATGATAGATGTCTAGATAGTAACTTTAAACAACATCTCTAGAAAGTAGCTCCAAATGATGGCATCTCTAGATGACAAATCCAAATGATAGCTCTAGATAATAGATATGCCAAACAACATGATAACATCTCTAGATGGAAACTCTAGATAATAGCTACTCTATAAAATAACTCTAGATGATAACAACTCTAGATAATAGCTCTAGATGATTGTAGCTCTAAATGGCAGCTCCATACGATAGTAGCTATAGATGATAACTCTAGATAGCAATTCTAAGTGATAGCTCCACACGATAGTAGCTCCACACGATAACTCTAGATTATAGCAACTCTAAATGGTAGCTCCTAATGAAAGTAACTCTAGAAGATAACTTCAAATTATAGCTCTAGATGATAAATATAGATTATAGTCATTCTAGATGACAACACCATATGATAGCACTAGATGACAACTCCAAAAAATAACACTAAACACAATATCTCTAGATGGTAGTTCTAGGTGATAACTTCAGAAGATAAATAGCTCTAGTGGGTAGTAGCTCCAAATAATAATACTAGACAAAAAATCTCTAGATAGTAGCTATAGGTGATAACTTCAAAATACCAATAGCTCTAGACAATAACTCCAAACGATAAATTTATAGCTCTAGACATCATCTTTAGGCGGTAACTTCAAAAGACTGGTAGCTCCAAACAACAACTCTAAATGGAAACTTCAAACAAATTTACTTGTGTGCATCTATGGCATCAACCAGGTTAATAAGATACAAAGCAGATGATTGTCAACATGTTCAAACTCCAGTGCAATGCTCTAGGCGACTCATTCTTGTTCTTTTAGACAATACATTTCTTGCACCAGATAACAACAATCAATTTCATAATGGTAATTGTCCCAACATGAATTGAATATTACTCAAATAACTTTCCAAGTCCTCCAAGATTAAAGAAATCCTTGCAACACCTACAAACACAAAAATGAATAAAAAAGAAGATATTTTCTTCTCTAATCGACAAGGTCTTCTCCTTGCTCAAACTTGTGTTTGCTCCTTTTTGGATTCTCTAGTTGTAACATACTTTCATGAACTCTAAGAGGTGTCTTCTATTCCTCAACAACTTGATCTTCACAAGTCCAAGCTTCTTTATGATATTAACCTACTCTGATACCAAACTCTAGAACATAGAATAGATTTGAACACTATAATTCACTTTTACATTGATGTGATAGAAGTACATATACATGTGTAATTAAGAAAGTACAAGGTCGAGAGTTATAACTACTTTTCAACTTCTTGTAACCTTCTTAACCATAAGGTAAATATGTCAATATGACATAATATCTACAACAATCTCCATATGCACAAGGACAATGTTTTGAATTAGATATCCATTTGATATTTGTTCAAGCATTTATGAAATTAAGAACATTTGGTATATCCAATGTAGTATTGAGATCAAGAACATTTGGCCAGTTTTTCACATGTTGAAAAAAGATGCACTTATTATTCCTCCCAATTACAACATTTTGATTTTGGTTTTATATTATCTTGGGACCAATTATGGGTATGTTGTTCCTTTTTGGTTTGATATTTCCTTTGACCAATTGTATGTATAGTATCATATCATGAGGTTCACATAGAGTTAAAGCATATGCACACATTACCCCAAAAAGCATGTGTATACATTACAACAATGAAGAAGTATTAGAGGAGCATTTTCTAGTTAGGTATCTCAAGTATGCATGTTCTTTAAAGGAATTTGAGACGTCTTTTTAGAGGAAATCAAGGCTTTCTATGAGATCTCTTTATGTGTAGCTTATTATCACAAAGTTGAGTATGTGCATTATTTTGAAAGCAACCAAGGTACCCTTAAGATGAAATCAAGGTTTTCTATGAGATCTTTTTAAAAGGAAATTGAGGCTTTCTATGAGATCTCTTTATAAAATGTGTAATTTAATCATCACAAAGTTGAGTTCCTTGAAAGTGAAAACTAGATCAATTATACAACTTTGTGATGATTAAATTACACATTTTATAAAAAGATCTCATAAAGGATCATATGCATAAAGAATAAGATGCTAACATACATTATCTACTCTTCTCAAATTTGTTGGTCACATTGTATCCTATGGAATTTATAGTCATTCATATGGAAAAATTTACATCCATTAAAATCCAAGAGGTCAAGGTTTTGAGTTTTTAGAAGGTTTAAAGTTTAAACTACAACATATTTTATAAGGGATAAGTGTTTGGGTTGACTGCTCTAGAAATTAGAATTTATAGAAGCAGTAACTATTGGATTTAAAGTTTATAGAGGCAGGAACTGTTAACTTCTTTATACCCTTAAAATGTTGACTTTACTTTATCCAACAAATTTAAAGTTTATAGAAGGGAAAATACCTGAAGGGTCGCTTTACCTAGAGGATTTACGGTCTGAACGGTCGCTTTACCCAACGGGTTTATACCCAACGGGTTTATATAAGACAATGTTCAATAATATCTTGAAAATTTGGATCTGGTTAACTTAGCTTTAAACAAACTTAAGACTTATAGGAGAAACATCTATTACTAATTTCTTTAAAATTTATACACATTCATATTCATATCATAAACAAGGATAGAAACAATGCTTATTACCGGTATTCAAAGGGCTGAAAACCACTCAAACCCACAGAGACAGAAAATTCAACCGAAAAATGATATTTAATTTATGTCTAATATCTGTAAAACATGACCTTTCACAGTTACATTTTAGCAAAATGACTGCTGCGGATCCCCTTATTTCCTACATGACTAAGCAATTCAAATAAAGAGAAATGGTTGACGGCATTGGACTGCAATGGAAGGGCCAATCCATTTCTATTTACACCGACATAAACACTGGCAAATGAAGGCGCGCCATGGAATCCATTTCAGTAGAAAAGGAAGGCAAAAAGAGAAGAAAGCAAAAGAGTGGCAACGCAGGGCATTGAAGAAAATGTTGACGCAGACCCTGCTTGTGGACTCGGCGATGGACTTTCCACTTCCACAGCAGCAGCTCCCCCTGCCATCACAAATATTATTATCGCCATCGCCACAACCGTAGCTATCGCCGTAACTCTGAAATTGAAACCCTTCATTTTTCCTGTGCACAAACTAAGAATACAGATATGAATGTGCAGCAAGAAACGACTGGCTGTTATATTTATAGAGAGAGGTCCCCAATCCTAACGTCCCAAGTGCCAAAGCCAACGGGCATTTCATGCCTCGCTGGCATGTGAGAGATCTCCGCTTTCTTTGTGGGAGATCTTCGGATTATTGCCCGTTCGGTGTCTTCTATTGCCATGGGACCCACCGCTGTAGGTGGTTTAGGTGAATGGACCTGTAATGCGTTGGCCCGTTGCATTGTTTTGTTCGTATGATGTTAAGCAAACACATAAAGAAATGAGATTGAGGAGACCTTTCACAGCCAAAAGGCCGACCATGAAATAACATAACAGTCTTATTACACATTTTGGAAGGAGAGGCAGATTTTAATGATTGAGGTAAATTATAGTGTATCTGATAGATCTAGATGTATGTGCAAAGTTTTTTTTATATGTGTGTGAATTTTTTTTTAAAGATATAGTATATAGGAAAACGAGCGTATATAAAAGATAAAAACAAAAATAAGGAGAGCTTTCAAATCTCAATACCTTATTTTTTTATTCTCTTGTTATTTTTATGTTGTGGTTCAAATTTATGAAAGTCCAATAAATACATTTGATGGTGCCAAGGTTAAGGCTTGAAAAACTAAGATTTCAAATATTCTAGTGCATCTTGTTTAGGAAAGGTTGAATCAGATAATAACAAACCCATAACATAAAGGAGACAAAACAAAAAACAAGTGAAATCAACTTGAGTTTGCTAGCTAATACCATGGCTAGCCTATCTCATGATAAACAAATGATTTTAGAAGAACATATAGGGTCCTTGCAACATGAGATGTTGGAATTGATCGTAGTTATGAAGGAACAAAAAAAAATGATTTCAAAACAAGCTATTCAAATCAATCTATTAGAGACATTATGGGTGGAATTGAAATCCCCTACTACTATCAACTTGTGCAATAGTAATGATTTTTTTGATGTAAAAAAGCATTATATTAAAAAAATAACTGAATACATTTTCACAAACAAAAAAAAGAGGCGGATAAACACGCTACATGACTAACACCACTAGCCGAAAAACCATCCTTGTTAAAACAGAGCAGGAACCCAAGCAAACAATTTACAACTAATTAACACAACCTTACAAAACTGATGGCCAACAAAACTAACTAATTACATAATGACAAGGCTCCATTATATGGGTTTAGCCACCCTTGGGACTGATTCCCACCCAACAATAGCATCAAGAGACTTTGGCACTGAGTCCCTCCCCTGTCCAAAAGTGTTGGGAACATCCTCCCAGCTATAAAAAAATGGATCTAGGCTAGCAGGAATCATCAAAGCTCCTAAATTATCCCAGGCGTCAAGTCGAGGAGTTGGGGGGAGAGAGGAATAATCAAGTAGCTACGACCACCTCTGTAAGGACCTTGAGCTAGGATAGGAGTGCAGTTTGAGAGCAAGTGACATTGTTGTCTAGACCTGTACTGGCTTTGAGGAGTATCCTACTCTAGAGGAATCTGATTGACTATGCATGACGCATTCTCCACTGATCAATAAGCTCCTAAAGATGAGTGAGCTCCATGGCCACCTTATTGGCTTGAATTGTAATATAAAAATATACAGAAGAAATAATATTATACATCTCAAAATCATAGATGTGTAAAGAGGAAGAACACTTACCAAAGATACAATCATTTCTAGATCTCCATATGTTGAACATGGTCTCCATACGAAACAAGTGCCACACTTCAAAGAAAATAAATGATATGCTTCTACTCAAACGTGGTGAAGGAATAAGGTCTAACAAAGAAAAAAAACCACTCCCAAAGGAAATTAGCATGAGGACAAACCCAAAAAATATAAAGAAAGTCTTCAAATTGAAGACAAAAAGGGCAAGAAGGGTTAGGGATGCCTAAATACTAAAGATGCTCCCCAACAGGAAGCCCTTGGTGCAAAAGAATCCAGATAAAATAGGAAATTTTGGGCTCCAAGAAAGGAGCCCAAGCAATCTGGAACTTGCGCATCCCAATCCTTCCACCAAGGTCATTGAGAAAGCACATAAATATTGTGTAATATGGAGTTAGGGAGAGCACGCTTGACAACCTTAGAAGTATCCCTATCAGAGTGACTAAGCCCAAATTTGGCTCTGAAGTCATCCCAAGGGAACCAATCCGTGGTAGGACGAGAAAAGAAATCAATGATGCATCACACACCTTTGCAAAAGAATCTAAGTGCATGAACCCAGGAAACCTGTGCAAGCAAGAAACCCTGGTGGGTGATAACAAGCAATCGCCAAAAATTCATCTAGTTGATGAAGAGGCCATGCCAGAAGCTCTAATCAATCCATCTAAGCCAAGGCTTAACACTCTCCTAGGATTTCCAAATGCTCCTAATGACGAAGGATCCTAACACTTTGATAGACATAGGGGAAACGAGGAGGGAAGGGAACCCCATGCCTCTCCAAATTTTTACAACCAAAAGGGGAACCTTCACTGATATAGTGTCGAATGAGAATATTCCAGGCCTCATTACCTGCAAGGGCTCTAATGACCCACTTAACATAGAGGGCCAAACCTTGACACTGGGTATTGTGAATGCCAAGCCCACCATGGCTTCTAGGAAGACAATAATACTCCCAAGAAACATGGTGGAATCCTGAACCATTATTGGACGAGGACCATAAAAAGTCTCGTAGAAGCTTATCAAGCTTCTTATAGTAATTTTTGGACAGTACCCAACAGGAAGAATAATAAACATGGGTGGCCACAAGGACTTTGGTGTAAATTTGGAATTTACTAGCAAGGGAGAGCTTCTTGGTAGACCAGTAGTTAAGTTTCTGTTCCACCTAAATCCTGAACCATTAGTGGACGAGGACCATAAAAAGTCTCGTATAAGCTTATCAAGCTTCTTATAGAAATTTTTGGACGGGACCTAACAGGAAGAATAATAAACATGGGTGGCCGCAAGGACTTTGGTGTAAATTTGGAATTTACTAGCAAGGGAGAGCTTCTTGGTAGATCAGTAGTTAAGTTTATGTTCCATATTGTTAATAACATACTTCCATAGCTCTGGCAACGAATTGTTAAAAGCAAAAGGAATACCTAAAAAATAAAATATTTCCCCCTCTTGGATGAACTTCAACTGATATTGACTAATCTAGTGGGGTATCGGGTTGAGAGACGACCTATAACATTGAGTCTTTCTCCATTGAATAAAGGATCCAGAAGCCAGACAAAAAGTATCCAGGAAGGCAAGCGCCTAATGAATGATACCTTCTTCCTCAATAAGAGTGGGGAAAGAGTCATAAAAAAAATGACCATTGATCACCTGAGTCTCACCTCCGGGGAGAGAAATTCCCTAAATAGACCCCTAAGCAACATGGTGAACTAGTAAATAGCCAAACTCTTCAGCAGTGAGGACATAAAGAGATGGTGCCAATGGATAATATTGTATAATGTATCGAAAGAGCCCAATGGCTGAGGACTTGTGTCTTTTAATGGATAAAATAGTCAAAGACTCAACAAACAATATTTCCATAAAACTAATGAAACAAGCCCCAAAACTAGGAGCTTTAAGCATGGCTAGAATTAACAACCAATTGATCTTGTCATAGGATTTCTCAAATTCAATTTTGATGAACAATGGTCGCTGGTTGGAATTGTGAGCCGACTCCATGCCTTCCCAGACAACAATAATATTGTCAAGGATGAACCTGCCCCAAATGAAGTTGTTTGCTCTAGGTGCACGATAATAGGAAGGAGATGGCATATGTGTAAAACCAAGGCTTTGGCAATGATATTATAGGAAATATTAAGAAGAGTAATAGACCTCCAATTGGTGATGATTTTAGGATCACTAGCCTTGGGGATAAATTTAATAATCCCTTGATTAATACTAGGGCCTAGAGAACCCTTAGAGAATGCCTCCTGATAGACTTTGAGAAGATTAGGCCCAACAGTGTCCCAAAGGGATCAAGACTAGGGGACTTATCATTGGCCATATGAGAAAGGGCTTCCTCTAGATCCTTCAAAGAGAAGGCCTTTTCACAGGTAACTCTTTGAGACTCAGAAAGCTACCCTAGAACAATAGAAAGGCAAGATTTAAGAGTCTAGTCTTGTTGTAGGGAGTAGGCCCGAGTCACAAATATAGTCTGGTAGTGCTCTTCAAAAGTAATACTAGGAATATTAGAAACACACTCTCCATTAATGTTAAGGGTTTTAGTGCCAAAAAATTGATTGCGAGGATGCAAGTGATGAAAGAAATACTTGGACACCTTATCTCCATATTTGAGTCAATGCAACCTCACCTTGATTTGTGCCCCTTTGGCATCATAGTGCTTTGCCATCAGAAGTTGGTGTTTAACCATAGCAAGGTACCTCTGAAGCTCCTCATTGAAAGGATTGGATTGAAGCTGAGTAGAGGCCACTTCCAACTCCCACTTAAGAGTAGCATTGGAGCAACGATGAAACTTAGCAATCTTATGCCCAAGCGAGCATAGGAAGATGGCAGTGTTGGATAACAACATTCCACCAATCAATCTAGCCCGATGTCTGATGAGGATTGATGTTAGATCTTTCATATGACCCCTCTAGTAGTTCCTAGCTTAGGTTTGCTTAGTTTATTTCTAGCAAATTCATATTGTAAGTGAGTCTCTTTCTCACATGCACTTGTGGGCACTAGTTGTCTTCTAGTTGTCTTTTAGAGTGTTAGTTAGCAAGTGTGAACTCAAAGTAGGAAGTGTGTGCTTCAAGTTAGCTAAAATGGATCTTCTAGTTAGCAATCTTAACTTAGAAGTTTACGTGCATTCTCCTTTGCACCTTTGTAGCTTTTGGTTGAAGCGTATTGAATCAAATCCATGATTTCATGGGTTGGTTATGTATTTTGGGCCATTAGTGCCTATATAATGATTTGTAAATAATAGAACACTTAGTTGGATTTTCAATCCTTTTCATTGGTATCAGAGCCTAGTTCATGTTTGCACTAGGGCTTGTGAGGTGAGAGGATAGGAGATAGAAATATTATGAGAAACGTATTCTCATTGAGGACTCGATTTAAGCCCAAAGGGAGCTTGAAAACCATTCGGAGAAGGAAGTTCCTTCGCCGACAAACCCCTCGATCCAACTTTTTGCTTATGCTTAAGAAGTATAGGAAAAGTTTGCCCCAGAGTTCTTCGTATACCGATCCTTGGAAGGGATTGGATCGTAGCTACGGTCCAATTAGGATTAGGGAGCCATTTGACCCTGCTTCCCCCCCCCATTTTCGAGTACTGAAGAGCTCTAGGAGGACTTCAAGCTAGGTCGTGTGTCGACTTAGAGCTGGGTGCCTTTCAAACGCTGGTCGTGTGTCGACCGGATCTTGAAAGGAGAGCTACTGGTGGGAGCTGGTTGCTCACATTTTCTCAATTTAAAGCTTTTTAAATTTTGGATTAACCCCCCCCGGTTAATTTATAAATTTTTTTCAATTTGTTCTAAGGAAGCTTTAAATTTCTTCTATATATTATTTTAATAATATATTATATAGATCTGCTGCATTTTTATTTATATTGTAAAAAAAAAAAGTCATTTTATTTTACAATTTTGCAGCAGATCTGCTGCGTTCGGCCTTTTCGGCAGTGAACGGCAGCCTTCGGCACTATTGCCGGGCTTGCCGTCGCTTGCCGGCCGATGGTCGTCGGGCAGGCACCGACGCAATCGCTGTCCGCTGGACAGCGATTGCAGGCCAGCGTTGCGTTGCCTCCTGACTACTGTCAGGCCTGACAACAACTTGCTGCCAGGATGACAGCGCCAGGCGCTGTTGCAGCGCTTGTCGCTGCCCGATGCCGGCGCAGCGCCCGGAGCAAGCCGACGGCAGCTGAACTGCCTGCTGGCCTGACCACCTGACGGTCTGTCAGGCGTCGGCTCCGGTACCGCGAGCGGCGACGCAGCGCTCGACATCTCTCGTCGGGCGTCTCGAGCTTGCGGCTCGCGATGCAACGCCCGACGACCGATCGGGCGTTTGCAATGCTGCGGCCCGAAGAGCCTTGGGGGCAGCATCTGACATTGCTGTCAGACGGCTGCCGGGCCTGCGGCCGACAACACCAGGGCCAGCACCAGCCAGGCCAGGGGCGGCTGCGTGCGTGGACCCCAGGGGTGCAGGTGCACGAAATCTTGTGCACGGAATTCTGTGCAGAACAGGCAAAGAGAATTGCCTAGAGAATTGTAAATTTTTTTAATTTTTTTTTTCTGCACATCTGCCTCTGCCTTGGGAATTGTGCCAGGGAAGACTGGTGTTTTAACTGGAGGTTGCTAATTTTTCATGCATAGTTGAAGTCCAGTTGCAACAGCAGAAAAGGGTAACTTTATTGTAAAATTTTAAATTTTTACTATTTTAAAGTTGCATGTTAAAATTTTATTTTATTAATTTAATTTTTAATAACTTAATTAAATTCTTTAATCTTTTGATTAATTGAAATTTAATTTTTGATTAAGTTATTTTTAAATTAATAAATGTTAAAATTGCACTTTATATTAGTTTAAAAATTTCAAAATTTATAGCCTTAGGAGTAAATTTTCCATTTTAAGCAGCACTCCATTGTAACAAGGAAATTTGCATTGTACTTCCTTGATTTAGTGCTTTCTTAAACTTTACTTCTGGCTTATACCCGAGAACACATGGCTTCTGACTTGGCTGCCCAAGTGGCAGAATTGGCCCATGTTGTAAACACTTTGGCAGATAAGGCTAATGACACTACAATGGCCGAAGTCCTTGGCAATCTTGCCATGAAGGTAAATGACATTTCTTTGCATAATGCCTCAACTTCTACTCACGATTCTCGTTTGAGAGTTCGTTGTGAAGTTCCATTGTATGATGGATCCAGGAACCCTGATGTCTTGAATAGTTGGATTCTTGACATGAGTTCTTGGTTTGCTTTTTCTCAACTTTCAGAAGATGATGTAGTGCCTTATGCTAAGCTTAAAATTTCTAGCTTAGCCAAAGTACTTGTGGAACGAAAATGAGGACAAGAACTCACCACATGGGATGAGCTTGTACAATGTCTTAAGACCAATTTCTATCCTTCAAATTATTCTAGAGAATTGGTTATTAAATGGTTTCGTTTTCGCCAAGGTACTAATATGTCTGTACAAGAATATATTTTCCAATTTAACGAGTTCGAATACTTGTGAATGTGGAGGATGATGTTTCGGGTTTGATTCTCAAGTTTCAAAGTGGCTTGTTGGAGCATTTGTACAGGGAACTAATGTTTGTTTCTATGGAAACATTGGATCAAGTTTTCAACCAGGCGCAGCTTGTGGAGGACAAGTTCAAGGCGCAATCGCAGGAATTCCGCACACCTGTTACTCAAGTGGTTGGAAACTCATCAAAAGGGAATAATTCTTTCTCACAAAAGAAGAATTTTGCTCAAAATAAGAATGTGTCTTCTCCATCTCCTTCTTCTCCTTCCCCTTCCGCTTCTACTCCTTCTTCTTCTTCTCTAAATCTTCATCTTCTTCTTCTAAGAAATTCTGCAATTATTGTAAGAAGAAAGGGCATGAGAAAGCTGATTGCTTTAAGCTCAAAAAGAAGAGTTTAGTGATTACTACTCAAGAGGAGGATGCTTCCAAGGGTCCCCTTGAGTCTGTAGGAGAGAGTAGAGTATATACGGAATTACGAGGTAATATTAATGAAGTTACCTTAGTAAATGTAAGTTCTTCAGATGGGGCTCGTGATGCTTTGTTCATCACTCGAGCCCACTTACTTCACAACTTTGCAACTGATTGTATAGTGGACAATGGCTCGCAGAAAAATCTAATTGCGAGGTCCATTGTCGAGCGTTTGAAGTTACCTATGGAGCCTCATCCTCAACCTTATTCTTTGGGTTGGAAGGATAGTGGAAGAGGCTCGAAATCACTCACACTTGCACTTTAAAATTTGCACTTGGCCCACAGTTCATAGATCAAGTCACTTGTGATGTGACTCCTATGGATTGTTGTGGGATTTTGCTTGGACAACCTTTTCAGTATGATAGGAGAGCTGTTTATGATGCTTTTAAAAGAACCTACACACTTCAAAAATATGGTAAGGTCTTTCTCATTAAAAGCACCAACACTCCTAATATCATTCTAAGTTCCAAGCAAACGAAAAGAGTAATTAAGAAAGGTGGTGATGTTGCTCTAATTTTCATTCGCTCTCAAAACACTTCTACATCTACATCCATTACAAAGCAACACTCTTCAATGGATAAAATATTGCAAAGTTATTCACACATATTTCAGGAGCCAAAGTCTCTTCCTCCAATTCGCACAATTAATCACAACATTGAAATAATTCCAGGTTCTTCTCTTCCTAATGCTCCCATGTATAGACAATCTATTTTGCAAAATGAAGAAATAAAAAAGCAAATAGAAGATTTGTTGTCTAAGGGTTTCATTAAGGAAAGTACTTCTGCTTGTGCCTCACCTATTTTGTTAGTTCTTAAGAAAGATGGCACTTGGAGATTATGCATTGATTTTCGTGCTTTGAACAGAATTTCTGTGAAGAATAGATATCCCTTACCCCGCATTGATGATTTATTAGATCAGCTTCAAGGAGCTAAGTTCTTTTCAAAAATAGATCTCAAAAGTGGATATCATCAAGTGCGTATCCAAGCTGAGGATACATGGAAGACAACTTTCAAGACGAAGATGGGCCTCTTTGAATGGTTGGTCATGCCCTTCGGTCTTACTAATGCTCCTGCAACCTTCATGAGGTTGATGAATGATGTATTTCGTGAAGTCCTTGACAAATTTGTCATTATATATCTTGATGATATATTGATTTTCTCAAAAACTTGGGAGGAACACCTTAGGCATATCCAACAAACCCTTGATCTTCTTGCGAAGAATCAATTATATGCCAATTCTTCCAAGTGTTCTTTTGGCAATACTTCAGTTTCTTACCTTGGCTATGTTATTAGTGAGAGTGGAATTCAGGTAGATCCCATAAAAGTTGATGTTTTACTTAAGTGGTCCCCTCCTACAACTCTCACTGAGTTAAGGAGTTTCCTAGGACTTGCGAATTTTTATCGCAAGTTCATTCCTCAATATTCCACCCTTGCAACTCCATTGCATTATCTCACTAAGTCCAAAACTCCATTTCATTGGGAGAAAAGCCAAGAAGTTGCCTTTGAGAAACTCAAAAAGAAATTGTGTACAACACCTGTGTTAACTTTACCTGACCTTTCTCAACCTTTTGAGATTGAAACAGATGCCTCTAAAGTTGCCTTAGGAGCTGTGCTCAAACAGAATGGTCATCCAGTTGCTTATCATTCAGAAACTTTTTCTGCTGCTAAGTTGAACTATTCTACATATGACAAGGAGTTGTATGCTTTAGTTCAAGCCATTAAGTATTGGAGACACTATCTTTTGGGAAAAGATACAGTAGTACACACTGATCATATGCCTCTCAAGTTTTTACAATCTCAAAGTAAAATTGAAGAATCAAGACATATGAAGTGGGCCTCTTACCTCCAACAATTTCACTTGGTGATCAAGTACAAAAAGGGGAAGAGTAATACTGTTGCTGATTGTTTGAGTAGGCCTCCGACCGCTCTTGCCTTAACAGTTATGTCCACTTCACACTTGGGATTTCAGACTTGGCCTAATCAGTATTCTCGGGATCCCGATTTTGGAAAAATATTTGAGCAAGTGAGTAAGCCTTCTTCTTCCAATTTGCGTCCTTTCCAAGATTTCTACATCAAAGAAGGACTTCTTTACAAATTGGACAAGGTTTGTGTTCCTTGTGAGCCTAGAGTGTCACTTCTTAAGGAAGCTCATTCTACACTTTATGGTGGTCACTTTGGGAAGCATAAAACACTTCATCATTTGCAACGATTTTTCTATTGGCCAAAAATGCGAGAGGGATGTGTTGAGATTTCTCAAGCAGTGTGCAGTTTGTTGTCGCTCAAAACCAACTAATAGAAAGTTTGGCTTAGGCATGCCTTTGCCCATTCCTTCCCGTCCTTGGGAAAGCATTTCCATGGACTTGGTTAGTGGTTTTCCTATGAAAGTGCGCCAACATGATTGTGTGTTCGTGGTGGTTGACAGATTCAACAAAATGGCTAAGTTTATTCCATGCCGCAAAACAAGTTCTCGCATCAGACTTAGCTCAATTTTTCTTTGACAGACATTTGGCGTTCCTTTGGTCTACCTACCAGCATTATCTCGGATCGTGATTCACGCTTTGTGGGTCACTTTTGGCGTTCTTTGTGGAAGATTTTGGGAGTTTACCTTAACTTTTCTACCGCCTATCATCCATCGTCCGATGGGCAGACTGAAGTGGTAAACCATACACTTGTGCAAAGTTTGCGAATCTATCATCACGCTTCACCAGAAAAGTGGGACTTGAGTCTCACGCATATTGAACATGCCTATAATAGGGCCCTACACTCTTCTACAGGTCATTCACCCTTTGAAGTTTGTATGGGATTTCAGCCCTTGGCACCTTATGAGTTACCTTTGTCTTTGCCTTCTCCTGTCACTTCACATCTTCGGAAGGAGCAAGACAAGGCACACTCATTTGTTCAACACTTGCACAATCTTCAATCAAAGGTGGTTGAGATTTTGCAAAAGACACAAGCAACAACAGAAAAATGCCATGGATCGACATCGAATTCCTCATCCTTTTCAGGTTGGTGATAAAGTTTGGTTGCATCTTGACAAGCGGCGTTTCACTGATAAGACTCATAGCAAAATCAAACCAATTCGCTATGGGCCTTATACTATTCTTCAGCAGGTGTCCGAGAATGCTTTTCGCCTTGATCTTCCCGCACACTTGGGAATTCATGACGTCGTCAATGTAGATCTCTTGAAGTTGTACTTTGACTCTACATTGGAGACTGCACCAGCTATCAATCATCCTGTGGACGTGGTTCCTGAAGCACAGTTACCATTGGATGCAGATCGGATCTATGACACGAAGACTCGACAGACTCGCCAGGGGTCTACCACCTCATATCTTGTGGCTCGGCGAGGACATCTGCCGCATCAGGCTCGTTGGATTTCTTTTCATCAGATGTCCCGTGACTTTCCTATTCTTTTGAAAGCATTGGAGTCCAATGCTTCTATTGTGGGGAGGCATGATGAGGATTGATGTTAGATCTTTCATATGACCCCTCTAGTAGTTCCTAGCTTAGGTTTGCTTAGTTTATTTCTAGCAAATTCATATTGTAAGTGAGTCTCTTTCTCACATGCACTTGTGGGCACTAGTTGTCTTCTAGTTGTCTTTTAGAGTGTTAGTTAGCAAGTGTGAACTCAAAGTAGGAAGTGTGTGCTTCAAGTTAGCTAAAATGGATCTTCTAGTTAGCAATCTTAACTTAGAAGTTTACGTGCATTCTCCTTTGCACCTTTGT
Organism: Wollemia nobilis; assembly: GCA_028583015.1. Taxonomy (NCBI): domain Eukaryota; kingdom Viridiplantae; phylum Streptophyta; class Pinopsida; order Araucariales; family Araucariaceae; genus Wollemia; species Wollemia nobilis. The sequence goes on along the minus strand of JAQPPZ010001772.1, from coordinate 6,108,491 downwards.
AGCTTTTGGTTGAAGCGTATTGAATCAAATCCATGATTTCATGGGTTGGTTATGTATTTTGGGCCATTAGTGCCTATATAATGTTTTGTAAATAATAGAACACTTAGTTGGATTTTCAATCCTTTTCAATGTCCCTTTTGGTCTAGGGAATAGATTCTAAATTTTGATAACATAGGCCCTAAATATGGGGTGGTGCAGAATAGAGGTATTAAGGTAAAATTGAGATCGAGAAAGAGGAGTCGAGGTAGAAGAAACCATAATAGAAAAGGAAATGGGATAATAGTCAGACAAGCAGAGCTTGGGGTGGACAAAGAAAAAGAGAGAATAATATGAGGACCACTCAAAGGAGAAATATTAGAATCTGAGAGCATGGCTCTATCCAATATTTTTAGAACACGACTCTCACCTTGTTGGTTGTTAGACCACGTGAACCAGTCACTAGCAAGGAATGAAGAGGGTAAAAAGCAACTATTGGGGTTAGAGAGCCTCAAATTTTCTTTCATGAAAAACCATGCTTCTCTTTCCCTTGTGGTCCACCTCATGGGAAGAAGACCCACCTTGTCATGTGGGAATTTAATCATATTGAAGTCTCCGTAGAGCAACCAGACAACAAGGGGGAGAGAGTGCTGCCCACCGCCAAAGTGCACAATGATCATTAGCATCATTAGGTGCATAGATGTTGAGCACACCAAGAATATGACCATCAATATCCATCACAATCCAAATGACATGATTAGAAGGTTCACAAACCCAAGAGATTAGTCTAGAATGATAAAGGTTTGAAAGGCAGATAATTGCCCCCCTTTACCTATGTTATGCATAGTATGAAATGTGTGGCCTTGAGGCCAGAGAAAGGAGAAAGTACTAGAAAAAATAAAGTTAGTGACTTTGATTTCTTGAAGGTAAATAATATCAATACTACCAAATTTGGTCTTGAATTCATCCAAAAATTGACACACTATGTACTTGCACACAAGATCTATCAAACCCCTAACATTCCAATACATGCACTTCATGAGACATGATCGAGAAGCATATTTATTTTGATGACTTCAGAGTCCTCGAAATCTACCAAATATTCAAAGGTTTTTGTGAGAAACCTATTATGGTTTACATAAAAAAATCTGTCTATCATCGTTTCTCTAAAGGGATGCTTGAGGCCTCCTTAATTGGACTGCAAGAGTGATGAGGGTTTTGTGAGGGAAATTCACTAGGCATATTAGGTGGAGAGACATGGTATCTGCTTGAGGAGATGGACTCTGGCATAGTTGATGGCTTAGTCGATTTGGAGGCTTGAAGAGTTGGGGAAACATTTTTGTTATTACCACTAGAGGTACCTACAGGAAGAGAAATAGAAGTTCCTTCTATAGTTGTTGCATGAAAGCTCTCTGATTGAGAGCTCGATTAAGACTCCTTTTTACCAGCTCCCATAGAAGGTTACAACCTATTTTCTTTACCATTATTTTTTGTGACAGATGTCCATTCCTTTCCTCCATTAGTGGAAGGTGTAGATTTAACTATATTTGAAGGTATTGATGTCTCTAATGAAGCTTAATTTTTGAATCGATCCTCCATAAGAGGGTATTCTTTTATCTTGTGAGCTGCAGGCTGACATCGATAACCACCCATTGTTGGAAATGAGTCTCACCAATCTAAATATCAATAGAATCCTTAAGTTCCTTTGAGAGATCAATTTCAATGTAGATGCGTTTATATGGTCACACAACATAAATTTTTTGTGGCTCCATGCATACAAACTTGCCAATGGGTGCAACACGATGTGGTAATAATGATCAAAGGGACAAAGAGAGACCTAGAAATTCCATCCAAATTGGGACACATAGAGAAAAATTAGTAGAAACTATAAAATTATAGTGTTAGGGCTAAATAATTAAAAGAGTATTTCTAAAATACCAAGGATATTTGCTCATAACTACAACCACATGCTGTGGATCGATAAAATAAAAATGAAAAAACCTTTAGTAAGGTTTTGAATATGGTCAAATTTTATGCCATATGGATTCCAGACTTGTTGAATCCATTGACAGATTAGCGAGTCACTAGGAATCCTCCCCATAAAGTACCCAACTAAGGTGTGACTCCCAAGCCAATTGTAGGATTTATCAAATCATGTATGGGTAGGACTATGTCCAACAAAAATGAACTACCTTTAGGATAAAATTCTTGGGTTGTTTTACTGGTGCCATGGCTCTTCATAGTTGCAACTTTATTAACTAGTGAAATGGTGGCCTGAGAGGTAGCCATCAAAAGGGAAGGAGCCCCCCACTTGAGGCATATTAGTTACACAAAATGGCACAGTGAGTGTAGATCTTGTAAGGGCACTAGCAGTATGGTGGCCGATGAAAGAGCAAACATGCAACAACAACATGTGAGTGAAAAACCCTAGCAGAACCTCCACAAGAAACCCTAGCAAAGCCTCCACTTATAGTTTTTATAGTAATAATTTTATTTGGATCTTGCCCTCAAGTTGAGTTGCAAGTCAACAAAGAAAAAGAAAATTAAGAAAATCTATTACAAATAAAGGAAATTCAAGCATCAATTGCAAACATGATGACAAAATAACAAGAACCACAAAATAAATTAGAGGAGATTAGATCATTGGCACAAGTGGTAAGATATCCAATAGTCAAGACCAAAGAACAAAGAGATTTAATAGAGAAACAAATTAGAATGTAATTGTTAGAAGAAAGAGAAAGATAAAATCGGTCAATAAACATCATCATTAAGGAAATAAAATATCATGGAGAACAATAAAACATAACCAACCTAACAAAGAATTTTATTTTTTATAAACTTTATTGGAACAAACAAATTCATCAAGCATGTAGACTAGGAAAAGTAAGGAAAGACATGAGTGCTAGACCAATCCAAGCCAAAATATTACATGTAGGAGATAAAAGCCATGTTCTTCAAAATAGAGGATTTTTATGGGGGTCACATTTTTATCTGGATGATGATATCACTCCTATGCAACAAGAAGAGAAGAGGGAAAAATGGTAAAAGATAAAGATAGGAAGAGTGAGGGTAAAGATGCATGGTTGAAAAATGGGAAAGCAAATATTATAAATGGAACACACCAAAATAAATAAGAAACTGGGACCCAACAAAATCACTTAACATTGGTAAGTTGGAATTGTCGTGGATATCCATAGAGAAGATGTCCCCTTCTAGGAACCATAGCTAAAACAAGTGATATAATTGTATTAATAGAAACACATAAACATGATGAATATAAGATTCTAGATTTCAAAGAATTAAAAAAAATATTAGTATGGAATGAAACAACAAAAAATGAAAAAGGACAAGGAGTAACAATACTAATAAAAGAGTCTTGGAGTAGACTCATATAGTTTGAGAAAGAAAACCCAGATAAACAATATATATGAATTGAAATAATAGATAATGATAAATTGATTAACATTGCAACTTGTTATTTTGCTCTATAGAAATAAAAGTTTTATAATAAACATGGCTTAGATCATGAGGATCCATATATGGAATTGGAAAAAGACATCATTGAATAACATAACAAGATTGGAGAGGTTAGTGGGTGACTTTAATGTTAAGACAACAAATAGATGAACCAACTCTTTGAAGATCAATAAAAGCATAGATGAAATCTGCTATGGTTGGAAGAAGAGGTTGATCACTATTGGTTAAAGTCCTCAAAGGATAGTCTAGGATCCATCACACATTATAGATAACTTCTTAAAATATATAGCATAAAGGGATAGGTCATCTGTAATGGCATAAACATATGATAAAAACCTATAAAATATACTTGTCAAACCCATAATGGACATAGTGTAGTTCATTAGGCTATTTTATCACCAAACTTCATTTCAAGGAAAATAAGATCTAGAAATTAAAGGAGTTTGATACAATCCTATGTATATAAATATCTAAATGCAAGAAAGTGGGAAAGAAGAACATCTTCTAGTAACTAAAAGAAATACAATAGGAAACATCCCTATGATTAAAAAAATAAATTTTTCTTTAAAACATCACCCAAATAAATTATGCAAAGAGAGGAAATAAAGAGGATAGATATTTTTAAAACCTATTCTTTTGATAGCAGTAAAATGATGGATATAATTAGAGAAGCCTTGGAATCATATAAAAGGTTAAAACCTAGGAAAAAAAATAATGAAAGCTTCCTTGTAAATCCATGGTATGACAAAGAATGAAAAGTAGTAAGGAGATTTTCTCCCTGCTTTAGTTGTTCTTTGTTTGTCTCCTGGAGTTAGTCTCTTTTGTTGTGGTTTTTTATAAAAGGTTTAGGGACCCTTTAAAAACCCCTTCTATCAATAAAAAAAAGTAGTAAGGAGAACCTTGAAAGAACAGGCAAAGAGAAAAAAAGTAGAAAGATACAAACAACTAGTGAATACAAAAATGAAGAATACATAAGAGCAAGGAAAAAATATTTGATATATCTTTCAAAGCATAACCCAAGAAAATTTTGAAAAAAGCTACAATAATGTTGGAGTATATTACATTATTTGGTACATGCTAATGTACCACCTTGGGTACATAACTAGAGTAGGATTTTACCTTAGAGTAAGGTTTGAGTAGTTACTTCATGCAATGTAATAAATGCACAAGTGTTAGAATGTGCAATGGTGTAAATGTGCATGTAGTCCACATGTACATGAATCATATGTTTGGTAGATGAAAGGCCAAGGGAATTATCTCCCTATATATATGCCTTTGAGGTAGAAGAGAAAAATGGGGACAAAAGATACAATAGTGACTAGTTGCATTAGTAGTTAGAGTGAGTACAATGTAGTTCTTTCATGTATTTATGGAGTGTTCATGTCCTCCATTATATTACATTGTACTATTTTTGTGATATTTCATTAATGGTATATTTATGAGTTATTGTAGAAGTTTATCTTATATTTTTCCTACATATTATAGTGCCATTATCATATAGTTATCATTGCTTGCTCATTTTACATCTTGTGGTTGCATTTCCTTTAATATATCATCAAAAGCTAATAGTGGTATCAGAGCACATGGTAGATCGATAGGAAATAGGGAGAGCCACAAGAGATATTGAGAGGAGATAGGAAATATCATTTTCAAATTTTTTGAAATTATATTTTGCTAGTCTCTCCACAAAGTTGCAGAAAAAATTGTGAAGACTAGGGCTCATCAATGATTCCACTAGATTGATAAATCAACTAGTAAAGTTTATTCCCTCTTGATTCAAAGAATTTTATATTATCTTTTTCTATTACTTTGTTTTAGAGAAGAGGATACTAAAATAAAGTGGGAAGCTTCCTACAAAGAGCTAGGAATAATATCTTCTTTGGAATCAATCCAGTACTTGAAGCAAAAAAAAAATATTGAAGATTTGGAGGCCTAAGGAAAAGGTCCCATTGCAGAATTTTTAGACTAAAGACTCCATAATTGAAGATTGAGAAGAAAGGAAGAGGCCAAAGAAGCCACATTGAAGACTGTAGATCAAGAAGGAGGTCCAAGAAAGAAGACCCCATTGAAGGAAGAAGAGACTCAAGAAAAAGAGTCTTGAAGAAGATTGGATATTGGAGATCTCCATTGAAGATTGAAAAATTTATGTTGAAGAAGTTGAAGAGACCCACATAAGGTACCATTGAAGAACTTCTAGATTTGAAATATTGGAGATTGAGAAGGACTAGAAAAAGTCCTACTGTAGATTTTAGAAGCAACAGATTTCAGAGATCCAAGAAAGAGATCTCATTACAAAACTTCCATAGTTGAAGATTGAAGAGATCAAGGGAAGGTCTCATTGAAGTTTTGAGAAGACTAGAGAAGCTATAAAAATTTGAATACCTTAGAGAAGAGGTCTCAAGGAGAAGGCTAGGAAAGCCTCATTGCAGATTTTGGAGAAGGCCATTGAAGGAGATTTGGAGAAGGCCATTGAAGGATATTTGGAGAAGGCCATTGGAGAATATTTTAGGATAACTCATTGGAGAAGATAGATAGCAAGGAGAAGTTTATGATAGAATTTTTTTTTGGATAATTATCACAATCTAACAATAAGCCCAAAAGAGGAAGAATTTGGCAAGGAGCTAGCCAAATTTTGAAGGAGAATACTGAAGACCTCAAGACATTTATATTCTTGAGAAGAAGCCCACTAGATAGGCCAAGGTCTGAAGTCAAAATTTGACGAGGTTGAAGGAGAAAGGAGTTAGAAGAAGCCACCAAATATAAGATATTTGAAGATTACCATTGAAGGCTATTTCGGAGAAAGGAGATTGTTGGTTTTACAACAAAAAGTTGAAGGTTTATAGAAGGAAATTTTTAGTTGCAATTTGGAGGAAGTTTCCTACCAAATTTGGATGTTCAAGGATAGCAATTTTGGAGGAGAAATTATCTGCGTTAGAATATGAAAATTTTAGAGTTATGGGCAGCAATTTAGGCAACATTAATAGCTGCTAATTTTTAGAGTTCAAGGGAGCATCCTGAAGGAGAGTTAAATCCACCAAACTACATTTTCGAGTAGCAAGTTAGAGGAGTTTCAAAGCTGCAAATTGGTGAGTTAAAAAGCTATTTTTGACAGAAAAGAAAGAGCTGCAATTTCATCTAACAGAAAGCAACAATTAGGTGATCCATATCACCAAGAAATACATCATCTACAGAGGTCATAAAGGTAAGCAACTTTGGTGCAAAATGTTCATTATTTGAACACTTATATTAAGTTCATTATTAAGTTTCATTAAGCACCACATTAGAGTTTAAAGTTGCAAAGGAGAAAGTTTCAAGTTTAAAGTCTTCAAGGAAGTGTAGAAGATAGTTTCTACAAGGGTTAAAACCTGCACATAAGAAAGAGGAGTTAGATATATTTTGAAAGAAATAAAAATATCAACATCCTACCTTCTATTGAAAGCAAAGAAGACATTATTCTAAAGTGAAGGTTGAATAGACTTTAGTGCTTAATACAAATTATCTCCAAGAGTTATTAAAGTGCATTAAGTATTTAGCAAAGGAAGAAATATTAGTGCACAAGCAGGGTTGAGTTGGAGTGTCAAAAGACACCATTAAGCACAGGTGAACAACAACAAATATTGGTGAAGAGAAGCCACCAAAAAGGAGCATTATAACCACCAAGGAATAGGGAAGAAGTCACCATATTCAAGCAAGGAATTAAGCTACATAAAGAGACTAAAAGAGTCTCAAAAGTCAAGGTGCAACTAAGGTAATCTATCTTAGTTTATTGTTGATTTATTTCAAGTTTTAATAAGCATCGTATTAGTCTTCTACAAAGCACAAAAGGAGACAAAGCTTGAGTGTCTTAAGACACCAACGTAGCACAATATTATAGTCAATAAGTGATAATATTTATCAAGGTTAAAGCACAAGCTATGGTGCTAAGGAGATAGAGCCATCTAAAGGGCTCAATACCATCCTATTCAAGGTGTCAAAAGACACCATATTCGATGCCATAGTCCCATGAATGCAACACCATAGTAAAGACACCTATCATAGCAAAAGGAACCTACAACAAGAAGACTAAGTAAGACAACTCAACATCAATAGCAAGGATAGTGTAAAGCAACAATAGTGCAAGTTGCATAATGTAATACAAGTGGTAAAGACAAGGTGCAAAGGAGGATAACTTCAAATATTACCCAAGAAGATGCAAAAAGGAGCTTGGATGAATGACCACCGTGAAGAAAGTATTGAAATGCCACCGAAAGAACCACCTTCATTGGAGAGGAGCCACCTTGGTTGGAAGAGGAGCCACCAAACGTTGAAGCTCAAGAAAGCACATTGTAAAAGAATCAAAATAACTTGCAAAGGAGTTGGAAGTGCATTAAGGTGATAAGGATGTTGAAGGGTTTGGTTGCATGCAAAATAAAGAGCCTCCACTTGCCATATCAACAAAAGGAATCTTGTGCCACTTGGCACAAAGGAAGTAGAGCATCTATGTATTCTTCATTAACCTAACACTTGCACAAAGGAGCCAAAGAGTACCTAGGTTGAAGTAACACTCCAGTCAAGCCAAAGAGCACCTAGGTTGGAGTAATGCTCCTCATTAATCATCATTTCAATGCTCAAATATTATTACCAGGCCTGCACCATGTAAATTAATACCTCTAAAAGGTAGTAACCTCCCTGCACCACCTAACAAGAAGGTATATGTTCTAAGGCAACGTAAGTGCCACTTGGCATACATTTCAAAGGAGGACAAGAGGTATTAATAGCCCCACACAGGAAGAGCATGCATATCCAGCATAGAGAGGTCAAAGTGCATTGAAGGGAGTAAAATACCATCATAAGAGAGCACCATTCAAAGTAGAGCATTGAATGCTCACTGTCATGTTGTGAAGACAAAAGAAATACAATGCTCCAAAGCTTGGAAAGTGAAGACAAGATTAAAGCCAATCAGCACACAACATTAGAAAGGTATATTTACGTTGATTTTAATATTTACTTTCATTAAAGTGCAAAAGGAGATATAAGGTGCATTATATCTAAGGTTAAGCTTATATTGCATTGGAGAAATTACAACCTTAGTGAATTAGAAAGCAAATCAAAACAAGGAGTTTATATCCTTAAGTGATATTTCAAAAGTGCATTAGTTGAAATATAAATATCATAATATTTGCAAATAATTAAAATAGGAGATATAAGGTTTTCTACCTTGGAAAAATTAAAGCATTATTATTTTGCAAATATTATCATTTTCTAAATTTCCAAATTAGGGAGATATAAGGAGTACTACATCAAACTTTAGATCATTGGAATTTAGAAAATCAAACCATTGAAAATTAAGGATAAAGGAAGCAAAAACATTGAATTGCTTAAAGAGTTGGAAATTATTACTTATACTTGTCTCGTATACAAATTAAAGGGACAAAAGGAATCCAACCATAGAGAATTTCATAAAATTGAAAAGTGCATATATCAATAGGGAGAAATAAGGTGAAATAGGAGTTGATCATTATATTAACATTATCTTCAAAACATTAGGGAATCAACTCAAAATGAAATCTAATAGATGCTAAGCACTTTATCAAGACCATAGCATACTCTAAACACTTGGGAGATATAAGGGATTCTACAAAACCTAAGATTTGATAAGGTTTTATCAAACTTGATCACATACTCTAAACTAGGGAGTCATAAGGTAAACTACTTCAAAGGTTCTATCAAAAGTATTCTCAAAATACTAAAGAGCTAAAAAAATTCTATTGATTGATCATATACTACAAGAGTTGAAGGTTAAAATTCAAAAGTTAAAAGGATTGGAAGACATAAGAAATACTACAATTTCTTAAGATAATGGATAAATTAGCAAGAGGGACATATCATCACAAGGCACACTACAAAAGGATTCAAGATAAAAATACATACAATATACCATATCAAATATGTAAAATTACTTCCAACACAAACAATTCTACAAGTCAAATTGAAAAGAACATTTGGTATATTGATTCCGATGCTAGTCATCACATGACAAGAAATTTACAATGGTTTGATTATCTTGAAATCACTAATAATTATAGGTTGAAAATTGCAGATGGAAAAATCTATCTTATAAATGGATAAGGGTATGTAACACCTAGTAGATCATTTCCAAATTTTCTATTACATAATATGATGTATAATCTTGGATTAACATCTAATCTTATTTCAGTAGCTAAGCTAGTTGAGAGAAAAAGGATGGTTGATTTCAGATACTTAAATGGAGTCAATATGTGTCTCATCATAAATCAAAATGAGATAGAAGCTACTAGATCAATCCATAGAGATATATATGCTCTAGATTCGATTAAGACTTCACAAGATATTGTTGTATTTCAAAACAATACTAATGCATTTTTTGAGGAACAAATTGCAAAAAATGAAGAACCTATATATCATAAGAGCAAACGAGGGAATAGAAGATTCAAAATTAAAAATATGAGAGGACAAAAAAACTATGGACTACTTGGCCATCTACAAACTAAAGAAGAAGAGGAAGGACCTGATCAAGCTAAAGAATATTTGAAAGATGAAGATCCATATTGAAGACTAAAGTCTTCAATACCCAAATAATATAATACATGGGAGTGTTGGAGTATATTACATTATTTGGTACATGCTAATGTACCACCTTGGGTATATAACTAGAGTAGGAGTTTACCTTAGATTAAGGGTTGAGTAGTTACTTCATGCAATGTAATAAATGCACAAGTGTTAGAATGTGCAATGATGTAAATGTGCATGTAGTCCACATGTACATGAGTCATAGGTTTGGTAGATAAAAGGCCAAGGGACTTATATCCCTATGAAAGGCCAAGGTACAATAGTGACTAGTTGCATTAGTAGTTAAAGTGAGTACAATGTAGTTATTTCATGTATTTATGGAGTGTTTGTTGGGGCAAACACATTTGTTAATTTCTACGTTGTTGTCACAACCCTTTCATTTAATGACCAACCCAGGGATTTTGTAAGCTTACGATGTACTCGATAGAGATGTGATTACAATACCTCTGAGGTGAGTCTACCTAAATTCTATAGTTTGGGGGTGTTGTTCGTATAGCATTAATTCAATACAAACCTCTTTAATCCTCAGAAAGTAAATAACTAGAAATGAAATCAAACCACACTTACAAAAAATAAATAAAGCAGTAAATAAATTAATTTGCAGGAAATAACCAAATATAGGAAAAAAAGAACTAAAACTAAAATGAAATTGCAAAAAAAATAAAGGAGAGGGGAGGAATACTGGCTAGGAGTGGGCCCAGGCTCCAACATATTCCGTCGATCAACTATGTATGTAGAATGCTAAGTAAGAGAACTCCGAATGAATTTATTGCATAAAAATGAATTACAATACAATTCAATGATTATGCTATTTTTCTCCTTCTTAGAGAAGTCCTATGCATTTATATAATCGCACATACCTCTATATTACAATGTTGTTATAGCTACATATATGATTACAATGATTGCATGGCAATGAAGCTAACTAAAAGTGACCATTTGATCAAACAACTTAATCAACATATAAATTGCTTAGAAATGCTACTTTTCATTTATTAAGAGTGTTTTTGGGTTACAAAATGAATCTCTCTATTCTATTTACAAACGTGAAGCACTCTGATGGTCTCCTTTAGGGCCCCTCGATGCAGGTGGGATTCTGTGTGTGGGGGCCACCGGTAGTTTTGTTGGTGTGGTTCTCTTGTACTTATTTTTAAGCCTACAAAAGATGGTTAGTATGTTTGGGGGCCATACTTAGTCAGACCCCATGATAAAGAAGACAATACACCATGAAATATGCATGGAAAAGTACTAAAAATATGAAGATATGCTATGAAAATATAAAATGAACGATACCTTATAAATTTGCTGATGTAGACCAACTATATGATCAATTCGCAGGGCGGCCTACGAATTGGAACCCGAATTCACTGGTCAGAGGGTGAATCGGTCTGCAAATGCTTTTTGGTGGATATCCTTCATCTAAATGAGCTCCCAAGGTGTTCTGATGCTTTTTGCACAGTGTGGAATTGTTAGATGTGGTTTTGGTATGATTTTTGTATATTTTTTGTAAGTGACTAAAAGGGGAGAGAGAGGTAAAATGAGGGAGGGAACCCTCTATTTATAGGAAAGGCTAAGGTGAGGGGGGTGGTTAGATGAACCAGACCTTAGAGTCAATATCTACTAAGTTTAGATTAGGGTTTTGGGGAGGTGTCAAGCCCACATGCCCTAAAATAATATCTCATCCTCACACATTTGTGAGGAAGGGTTAGGGTTAGCCAAGGTTAGCTAAGTCCTAGGCAGGGTTATGCATAGTGGCGAATATTCACCAATAGGAAGAATATTTGCATTTTCAAAAATTCAAATTTGCAAGTTTGGGGGACCTTGGACGTCAGTCCTTTCACCCAAAATTTTTGCGATTTTTTTTTAGGTGTCGGTTCACCATTCATTGATAATAGTATTATGTTTATTTTAAAACTCACCAACACTCTCGCCTAAATTGTGGACAATTTTTGCCTTAAATTTCTAATTTTTTTAATTTATCCCACCCAACTCATCAACTATAATACTATAAATAACTAACATACCAATGATACTTTTTCACTAAACCAAATCAAAGAGTACATTCGATTTGTTGTAGAATTCGACTGGAGTTCAGTCGGGTCCAGAAACCTGTTGATCCGGGTCAAAACTGTACTCGAACCAAAATGGAAGCCATATCTGCACCTGAAATGATAGACATACACATTTTTTTACCTGAACTGACATCCAGATTTTGTTATGCACCTATGCCAAAATCCATCCGCCTAACATAGTTTTGCACACGAACAGACATAAAGACCGATTGCACAGATATTCACCTGGACTGACATCCGATCATTGTTCTATTCTTGGGCTGCCATTTAGAAAATAATTTTGTACTAGTCCAATATTCAGATGGCCTGAAATTTTTTTGATTCCAAATTGACATTCAGTCTCTGTTCTATACTCGGACCGACATCCGAGCTCTTCTCTGTACTCGAACTGATATTCAGGCTCTGTTCTGTACTCAGACCACCATTTTGTACAATCCTGTACATAGACCGATATCTAGACAAACTACAGATGACCTGACATAGATCTACAACTGACATTGTTCTTAAATTGGGTTGACTATTGATATTTTTCCAACCGCATCTACCTTCAAATATTTTTTTTGCACCAAAATCTATTGATCCTGTGTTTTTTTACTTTCTTAGAGAATATGAGTTGAAGCAGTTGTAGAAATAAGATATGTTTTTCTATCATCTCATTGCAGCTTTTCTTTTATTATTTTTTAATCATTTATTAAAAATAAGTCAATGCTTTGTTTCCCATGTTATTCTCTATTTCAACCTATTCTCCATGTTTTCCCTTATTTTCTCTCTTTCTATTAACACTCTTTTATTCTCTGTTTCTATTGAGATATGCTTTTCTAGTTATAATATTATGAGTAGGTAATTGCTTTGGTTCTCTAAGGACATTGTGATGCTCTATTTCGCATACACAAGTTTTTTTCTTACATTGATTTAAATTTGTATATTGATTAGTTTTATGCTCTTATTAGTTACAAGTGCTATCTCTAGAAAATAGTGTAGTGGCAAAAAGAACACAATAAAGCATGTCTAGAAACAAGTATGTATTTTCTACCAAACCACCATATGTTTATTTTAATTACTACATTATCTTGAGCCCTCATAGAATTAAAATCTCTTCAACATTTTATTACTTTTCTAAATTGAAAAATATTTTCTTTACAAGTAAAATGTCACCTACTGGCAATGCAAAGAAGGGGGCCAAATATTTTGTTGAAAAGAGTATCCTAAATTATTTTAGCAATATATCAAAATCCAATGAGCCATAGACATAAGAGAAAATTAAAGGTACAAATGATTTTTGACTTCTAAATAGTTAGTTGTATATTCAATGATTATTTTAAATAATGCTTTCTTTATCAAATAATTAACTCACAGTATGTGCCTTTGTCCATATTTCATGATTATATGAAATATATTCTTATTTGTAAGTTTTTTTGTTAATTCCAAAAATGATAAAGAATATTTTTGTATGCTACTATGCAGAATACTTTGTTGACCTTGATATACCTCCACTTGAAGATTATCCTTGCCAAGAGATGCCTTCTAATGAAAATTCTCTTAACAATGACATCCAACAAACACTTGAAGATATTCCTCAAACAAACATGCTAGTTGAAAATGAAAGTGATAAATCAAATACATTAAAATATTCTTTCAAATATTCAAAAAAAATACTAAAAAGAGAAAGACATCTAACTAGGCTATTGGAAGGGCATTTAAATATGAATGGGCAGAAAAATTTCCTTGGATAGAGCCTATTCCTTCCATGGACAACCAATTGAACAAAAATAATATAGATGCAAAATTTGTATTTGGTAACTAGGTAAGGATCACAAGCTACAAAATAAGATTGATACAATAGAAAAACATGCTAGCAAAGTTTATACAAAATTTTGAGGAAGTTATGGTAAAATTAAAAAAGAATTTTAGTGGAAGGATGCATCAAAATGTATGCATGTTAGATATGCAATAGAATATGAAAATCACTAAAAGCAACACCAATCTCTTGTTGGAAAAGGTGAAACTGTTAAATCCCAATTTCAAAAAATTCATAAGACTACTTTAGCTTCAAAAAGTTTGTAGTTGGCTGTTGTATATAGTATTCTAAAAAAGGCTAGACCCATGTATGATTTTAATGATTATAAGCACCTGTTTGAAATAGTCGATGTGCAAAACCTTCCTAGTTCCCATTGGTCAGATAAAATTTGTTGGGAATTGGTAAAAAGTCTATCATTAGTTGAGAATGAGGACCTGAGGGAGAAAGTAAAACATGCCAGATTCATATCACTTTCTATTGATGAGGTGACGGTTGTGGACAACACATCATTGATTTGCATGCATGTGTACACATTTCAAAATCATGTAAGGTAGCCTAGTTTGCTAGGATTACATAATATGGTGGAAATTTCAAATGTAGAAAACATTTTATAATGTTGTTGTGAGTAGTTTAAAGGATATTGCAAAATGAATGATATAGAGATAGCCACAAAGTTAATATACGTCGGAGCTGATGGTGTTGCTATAATGCAAGGGCACAGGAATGGTTTTTTTGTTCGTATCTAGACCTTAGTTTCCCCATATATGATACCCATTCATTGCATGGATCATAGAGTATATCTAGCATATAAAATCATGAGCTCTTTTGAAAGTGTTGCGAGAGTAAAAGACCTTATTCATGAAATACAAACACTTGTAAAAAAAAATCTGCTTTTTGTAACTACCATACTAATTGCATATCTTCCAATCAATGCAATCCACTAAATTTAGATTTATCTTTATCAAAACTCATTTTCAAAACTGCCAAAAACTAGAAAAAGTGCTCTGGAGCCGTTTTGCAACTGTTACCGTTTCCTCCTAAGATCTCCATTTGGACTGAAATTTAAAACGTATGCTCTCGGTATATCTGATTACCTCCAATAAAAATTTCAAATTCTTAGTCCTCATGGATTGCTTAATATACCTTTGACAAAGTGGCCTCTGACACTGATTTTACACCTATCACATAAACTAGAAAAAGTGCTCCAGAGCCGTTTTGCAACTGTTACCATTTCCTCCCTAGATCTCCGTTGGGATTGAAATTTAAAAAGTATGCTCTCGGTACATCCGACTATCTCCAGTATACATTTCAAAGTCTGATTCCTCATGTATTGCTTAATATACCTCTGACAACATGGCCTCCGATGCAGATTTTACACCTGTCCAACAATGTACAAAGTCATCCATCAAAGTACCGACGATGCAACCGACCAGTCCAAACATTGAAATAACACTATGAATGCACTCACTATTGTCAAACAAGACTTCAAAAAATGTGTTGGGTTATCCAACACAGTCCATTGGCACTTATGAACAACATTTGCAACATTTGCAACTTTTTGACAACTTTTGCAACTTTTACAATTTTGCACAAACCACTTGCAACACCTTCACCCAAGCATCGAACATGTCCTCACAAGCACCAAAAATTTTTGTACAAGCTTTGAAAACCTTACCGCTACACCAACCAAGTCCAACTGAGTGTGTTGACAACAATGACAACACATTGCTCAACAATATCCCCCTTTGGAATTGTTGGCAACACATGAACATTTTCCTGTAACTCTTCTCCCCCTTTGACAATAATGACAAAGGGATGCTGCAAACTCCCCCTGAGTCCATACACAACATTCTCAGGCAAAAATTAGTACCAAGCAATAATTGCAAATAGGAGCAAAAAGATAAAATGATAAAAAATTGCTCCCCCTAAGAATGTGGTCCCGATAATGGTCTAGTGCTTGGGAAGTGTAACCACTCCCAATTTCTTGTGAAGATATTCAAAAAATTCCTTGGGAAATGGTTTTGTGAAGATATCTACTACTTGCTCTATCATAGAATAAAATCCAACTTGACCTTTCCTTCTGCAAATTTCTCTTTCAAGAAATGGTACCTGATAACTATGTGCTTTGTGGGGGAATGCATAACTGGGTTCTTTGAGATATTAATTGCACTGGTATTGTCACACATAACTAAAATAGGCTCACTGAAATGAATGCCAAGATATTTCAAGGTTTGTTTCATCCGTAATACCTGTGTGCAAGATGATGCCGCTACAATGTATTCTGCCTCTGTTGTGGACAAGGAAACTGATTCCTACTTTTTTCTATGCCATGCCACAAGATTGACACCAAGATAAAATGCTCCACCATTGGTACTCTTCCTGTCATCTACACAAACTGCACAATATGCATCTGAATACGCAATAAGAGTAAAGTCCTTACCTTTTAGATACCATAAATTGTACTCCATTGTACCCTTAAGATATCAAAAAATTCTCTTTACTGCTGTAACATAAGTTTCCTTAGGATTGGCCTGAAATATTGCCACCATATACACTACCTAAATTTTTTTTTGTCTTGTATATGTCAAGTACAATAAGCTCACAATAATGGATCTATACGTGGTTTGATCTACATGTGGTGATTTGTCATCCTTGCTCAACTTACAACCTATTGTCATGGGAGTACTGACTGGTTTGCAATATTCCATTGTAAACTTCTTTAACATCTCTTTCATATATTTTATTTGAGAAATGAATATGCCTTTTTATAACTGATTAATTTGAAAACCAAGAAAATAAGCAAGCTCACCAATCATAGATATCTCAAACTCATTTTGCATATTATTGGCGAAATATTTGCATAACTTCATTGCAACCTCCAAAAATGATATCATCTACGTAAACGACAACAATAATCTGATAATATTTTTTAGATTTAACATACAAATTGCTGTCCACCATACCTTTCTTGAAACCTTGATGCTGGAGATAGGATTCTAGCCTTGTATACCAAGCTCGGGGTGCTTGTTTCAAACCATATAATGCTTTCTTCAACCTGTAAACCATATTAGGATCATATCCTAGCTGAAAACCATATGGTTGCTCAATGTATACCTCTTCTTCAAGCTTACCATTCAGAAAAGTTGACTTTACATCCATTTGATAAACTCTGAAATTTTTGTAAACCACTAATGCAAGAAACATCCTTATTGCTTCTAGCCTGGCTACAGGTGTAAAATTTTCTTCAAAATAAATATCTTCAAATTGTGCATATCCTTTGAAAACTAACATTGCTTTATTTCTTACAACCTATCCATATTCATTAAGCTTGTTTCGAAAAACCCACTTGGTACCAATCACATTCTTGTTCGCTGGTCTTGGCACTAGCTCCCAAGTCTTGTTCTTTTCAATCTGGTTCAACTCTTCTTACATTTTATTTACCAAATTTTCATATTTACTTGCTTCTACAACATTTTTGGACTCTATTTTAGACAAAAGAGAGTAAGTTCTGGTTATTCTTCTTCTTGTATGAACACCAACTTCGGGGTCTCTAGTTATCTGTTCTTGGGGATGGTCTTTTTGCCATGTTGCTGATTTGGATTTCTTGTCTTTCTCCAATTCTTCTTTTTTTGATTCACTTTTTGTCTCATCTTTCTTCTCTTCCTTTTCTCTTTCGATTGTCTCTTCATAAATAGGAAATCATTGCTTTTTGGTAGTTCTCTCCTTTCATCAACTTTGACATCAGCGCTTTTAACATTTTTTCTTAGCCTTTTATTGTAGCATTTATATTGTTTGCTTTTTGTTGAATAACCAAGAAATATACCTTCATCCGCTCTTTCCTCGAACTTGCCAATATTATTTTCAGTTCTTCTGATGTAGCACTTACTACCGAATACCTTGAAATGTTTCGTTGTTGCTTTTCTACCGAACCACATCTCATATGGAGTTTTGCTTTCATTTGGCCTAAACATGCACCTGTTGTGAATGTAAACCACTGTATGAACTACCTCTTTCCAGAACCTGTCAGCTACTTTCCATCTTAATTAAGCTTGTTTCGAAAAACCCACTTGGTACCAATCATGTTCTTGTTCGCTGGTCTTGGCACTAGCTTCCAAGTCTTGTTCTTTTCAATCTGGTTCAACTCTTCTTCCATTGCCTTTACCCAATTTTCATATTTAATTGCTTCTGCAAAATTTTTGGGCTCTATTTTAGACAAAAGAGAGTAAGTTCTGGTTATTCTTCTTATTGTCTAAACACCAACTTCGGGGTCTCCAATTATTTGTTCTTTGGGATGGTATTTTTGCCATGTTGCTGATTTGGATTTCTTGTCTTTCTCCAATTCTTCTTCTTCTGATTCACTTTTTGTCTCCTCATATTTCTTCTCTTCTTTTTCTCCTTCGATTGTCTCTTCATAAATAGGAAAGTTTTCTCTATTGCTTGTTTATAGTTCTCTCCTTTCATCAACTTTGACATCAGTACTTTCAACAATTTTTCTTAGCCTTTTATTGTAGAATTTATATGCTTTGATTTTTGTTGAATAACCAAGAAAGATACCTTCATCTGCTCTATCCTCAAACTTGCCAAGATTGTTTTCAGTTCTTTTGATGTAGCACTTATTGTCGAATACCTTGAAATGTTTCGCTGTTGCTTTTCTACCGAACCACATCTCATATGGAGTTTTACTTTCATTTGGCCTCATAATGCACCTATTTTGAATGTAAACCGTTGTATGAACTGCCTCTTTCTAGAACCTATCAGCTACTTTGCTATCGGTTAGCATTATTCTAGCCATTTCTTGCACTGCTCTATTTTTTCTTTCCACTATGCCATTTTGCTGAGGTGTCCTAGTAGCAGAAAATTATCTCATGATAACAAAATTTTCTCAATAATTTGTAAAATATTCTACAATAAATTCACCTCATTTGTCTTATCTCAGGCATTTAATTCTTCTCCCAGTCTTATTCTCAACTAAGTTTTTAAATATTTTAAACATTTCAAGAGCTTCTGATTTATGTTTAAAAAATAGTACCCATGTCATCTTGGAATAGTCATCTATGCACAACATGAAGTATTTATCACCATTTATAATATGAGTTCTCATAGGCCCACACAAATCAGTATGCACCAAATCCAATGGTTTTCCATTATAGAGTTCTTTTGCCTTGAAAGATGTTCTAGTTTTTTTACCTTTCTGACATGATGCACAAATACTATTTTATGGCTTGGAAATGCTGGTAATGTCTCTTACCGCTTTCTTTGAGCTAATTTTTACTAAATTTTCGAAGCGGATATGACCAAGTATCTTGTGCGACAACCAATTTTCATTTTCATATCCAAGCAAGCAAGATCCTTATAAGGTATCTGTGAGAGTGTACAAATTTCCAGATGTTCTTATTCCAATTGTTATCAATTTACCACTATTTGCCTTTTTGATTTCACATCCTTGCCTTTTAAAAATCACATCATGACCTTTGTCACAAATTTGACTCATGCTCAATAGATTATGCTTTAGTCCAACCACAAAAAAGACTTCTTATGACTTGATTTCTCTATTGCTAATATTAATTGTGCCTTTGCCAACTATCTTAGCTCCATCATTGTTTCTAAATTTAACTGAGCCACCTTCATATTGCTATAATTTTTCAAAATGTTGTTTGTCCCTGGTCATGTGACTAGAACATCAACTGTCAAGTATCCATGGTGCATGTTTAGTATGTGCCTTGAATTTTGTCTATACAATTAAAGACTCCTTGTCTTCCTTTGGTTGTTCTTTCTCTTTCCAAACTTGTTTATTCTTTGCTTTGGGTTCTTGTATTGTCTTATGATTTTTTGATATTTTTTGTTTTGTCTCATTGCATCTGGCTGAAATATTCTATCCTGAAAGGGATTAGATGCAAACATACTTCTACAATATTTTGCAATGTGCCCAAAATTATGACATTTATAACATTCCACGGAGTAATCCATCAATGGTGCAAAGGTATACTCACAAAATTTCTTGGTGCAACATTAAACTTGCAATCTGATATTTTGTGACCATAAGCATTGCATTTAAAATAGTAACCAGAAAAGAAATAGCTGAACCTGATTTGCAATCTTTGCCATGCAGTTACAGACATCACAAATCTTCTTTTCCTTTGAACATTAATGAAGTCGTCACTATCTACATTCTTTTCACGCCTTGGCTCGTTGTCTTTTCTCACTAGATTTGACTTTGCTTGATCAACTTTCTTGTCTTCTCGTGGTTTCTTTTCTTTTACCTTCATAGATTTTACTTTGGTAATCTCTGATCCATTTGACGATTCGCCCTCTTCAAAGCCCAAACCAAATTTGATGTCTGTAGTCTTTTGGTTCTTTATGATCTTATCCATATTCATAGAACTCTCTTCACATTTGTGATAAAGGCTAATTTTCTTATTCATCTCTTCTACCAACAATCTTAAACCAACAATATCTTCTTCTAATTTGCTGTAATTTTCTACTTTCATGGTTAATTGTACTTCAAGATCTTCAGATATATTTCTGAATTCCTCTATTTGCACCTTCAAAGTTGCTATGATTTCATTTGCATCCTCAAGCTTTCTTGAAGTTTTCTTGTACCGTTTTCTTTTTTCCTTCAATTCATCTAGAGCTGCAACCAATTCTGCTTCTAAATTAACTTCTGCATCTATTTCTTCTTCATTAAATTCATCTTCTTCCTTCAGATTTTTTTCTTCAACTACCATGAAAAGAGCTTCTCTTGTTTCTTCCTCAGAGTTCTCACTAGAGCTGTCTTTAGATGAACTGACATTCTGTAAGATGAAACTTTTATTCTTGTATTTGCATTTTCTAGATTTTGATATCTTCTTCCTGTCCCCTATTTCTCTATGTGATCATTCATCATTGCTATTCCTTTCATTGTAAGGACATTTAGCTGCAAAATGTCCAACACTTTCACAGTTTAAGCATTTGAATGGTAATTTTCCTTTACCTTTTTTTAACTTTCTCACAAAGTTAGCTTCCATTTCATATGATATTTCATCTTCATCGAATTTTGGTTTATCTTTGATGTTTTTTCTGAGCTTTAAACACTGCTTCTCTATCAGTATATTTAGATTTTCCTATTCTCATATCATAAGCAGTCAAAGAGCCATGCAGCTCATCCATAGTAAGACTATTCAAATATTTTGCTTCTTCTATAACAGAAAATTTAGAATCAAATCTTTGAGGAAGAGATTTTAATACCTTTTTTATGATTACCGAGTCTTTGATTTCCTATCCAAGTCCTCTGATAACATTGATGACTTTATTTACTCTTAATAGGTAGGCCTCTATATTCTCATCTTCATTCATTTTTAGCCCTTCAAATTGTGCTCTATGTGTCTACAATTTAGCTTCCTTAATATTGTCGTCTCCTTCATGAATGGTCTTCAACTTATCTTAAATTTCCTTGGTGGTATTGCATCCCATAACTTTTACTAGTTCATTGTCAACTAATCCACACATGATAGCATTCTTAGCTTTTGAATCATTCTCAAACAATTTATTTTTTGTAGCATCAGCGAAGGAGTAGAGGGTATTGTATATCCATTGTTTACTGATTTCTAAATATCGTATCCCAAAGCATAAAAACATGTATGCATTCTAAGTTTCTAAAAAGCGTAGTTGGTTCCATCGAATAACGATGCTTTTTTTAAGAAGCCTTCACCATTTGCCAATGTGTCACTTCCAAGATCACCCTATCGATTGATCCTATTTAGGAACTTGTCTCTGATACCAATTGTTGAACTAAGCGTGGTAGTTAGAGGGGGGGTGAATCAGTGTGTATTAAAATTTTTAATCCAACTACGAAATAAAATCAAAATAAGTAATCACACAAACATGCATCACATAACACCAAATTTATAGTGGAAACCCGATGTGGGAAAACCATTGTGCCAATGGACTATTTGGACTCCCATCCAAATATAGCCTCAAAAATATTTGGTCTTTACAATATTTTTGCAGCACCCACTATAGGGAATGGCACCAACCAACCCGGACTTTAGCAGCACCAACTGCAAAGAGCATTGACCCTTGTTGCCAAGCACCAACTAGGAAAAATACAAAGCTCTGGTAGAAGAAGTTTATCCTTGACAATAAGACCTTGAGTGGTCTAGCACACTGAATCTCTCTGTATACACTCTGCTCATCGAACAATCCCACTGATCATTTCACACTCTAAGCCCATTGACGATCTGAATCCCTATTCTCTACATACAAAACAAAACCCTCTTTCTCAAACTCAACAAAACCCTCTTCACTATACTTGCTGTGCACTATACTCTTTCTTCTTCCATACTTTTTCTGTCAAGAGTCTTCGGCTATATATACAAAAGGTAAAAACTCCCCATTAAAAATCTTGTCTAAAATTAGGTTTCAAAGATTCTAACCCTTTTAAAAATGTAACACCTTTAATTCCACAAACACACACTTGTCAAAAAAAATTGCTTTTTGTAACTGCCATACTAATTGCATATATTCCAATCAATGCAATCCATTAAATTTAGATTTATCTTTATCAAAACTCCTATTTTCAAAACTGCCAAAAACTAGAAAAAGTGCTCCAGAGCCATTTTGCAACTATTACCGTTTCCTCCTCATATCTCTGTTTGGACTAAAATTTAAAATGTATGCTCTCCGTACATATGAATACCTCCAGTAAAAATTTCAAATTATGATCCCTCACGGATTACTTAATATTCCTCCGACAAAGTGGCCTCTGACGTTGATTTTACACGTCACATAAACTAGAAAAGTGCTCCAGAGCCGTTTTGCAACTGTTACCATTTCCTCCCCAGATCTTTGTTGGGATTAAAATTTAAAACGTATGCTCTCGGT
Source organism: Wollemia nobilis (assembly GCA_028583015.1). NCBI lineage: Eukaryota > Viridiplantae > Streptophyta > Pinopsida > Araucariales > Araucariaceae > Wollemia > Wollemia nobilis. The sequence continues at coordinate 6,085,721 of JAQPPZ010001772.1, read as the reverse complement.
ACATCTGACTATCTCCAGTAAAAATTTCAAATTTTGATTTCAAACGAATTGCTTAATATACCTCTGACAACATGGCCTTTGACATAGATTTTACACCTGTCCAACAATGTACAAAGTCATCCATAAAAGTACTGGCGATGCAACCGACCGGTCCAAACATTGAATTAACACTACGACTGCACTTACTACTATCAAAAAAGACTTCAAACAATATGTCAAGTTATCCAACACAGTCCATTGGCACTTATGAACAACATTTGCAACATTTGCAACTTTTGCAACTTTTTGACAACTTTTGCAATTTCTCACAAACCACTTGCAACACCTTCACCCAAGCATCGAACACGTCCTCACAAGCACCAAATATTTTTGTACAAGCTCCGAACACCTTACCGCTACACCAACCAAGTCTAACTGAGTGTGTTGACAATAATGACAACACATTGCTCAACATATTAGACTGACTTTGAAACCCTTTTAACATTATGTGGTATTATTCCAATGTTACATGAAATGAATAGGTTGATTAAACTTGCACAAGAGAGATCCATATATATCTTTGATTTCATAAGGATGAGAAAGAAAATATGTGTGATTATTGATAGGTTATATGTGTCCAAAAAAGATTTTGAAGATCCCTTGTTTAATAGTTGGAATACATTGACAAACGTAAATGATCCAATTTTTTTTTGAATTTTGACATCACTGATAATCTTTGTATTAATATTAATGGAAATATGATACCTTTGTATTGTTTTGAAAGGCATGTAAGTATAGTTGCTGACGATGTTGAACGAGTTCCTATAACACATAATAGATTTGAAGTTGTTTTACACAAAATAAAGATAAACTTGTTTAAAATAGAAAAATCATTAACAAAAGAGGTAAGAGAATGGTTTCAAAGATATGGGTTGCTTGAGGCAATGGGTGTAGTTAACCCCATGTTTTGGGGTCCTTGTACTAAATACAATTTTGCACATGAGTTGTTTGTTAAATATATGTTCATACTTATTAAGCATTTTAGTAAAAATATGGAAGTCAATGGTGTTGAAATCAAAGGTATACTCAACAAAGATCTTTTAAAACAACAGTCATCACATTTTGGTGGAACAATGATTAAGCAAACTCCACTTCTGAGTAACATCCATGAGACTGGTTGCATTGCACGTTTGTGGTAAAAGTTGTATCCATGTAGTGTCTTACAAGATACTATTAGTGAATACTTTTGTTTATATAAATTATGTCAAACAAAGATTTTGAGATTTGTGGAAGATGAGAGGATTTTCAATGCACTATATTTCGTTAAATATAAACTTCGCAACAAGCTGGATAAAAATTTAGATTGTTTTTAGAATTTATGTGTCATCATATTAGTTGAACACATTTTCTTATGACAGGGTATTGGCATATTGGAATTCCCTTGTAGGTAGAAGGGGTAGTGGGAATACAAATGATAACGAGGATAATGATGATTTCAGTGATAAAATTGTGGGGACACAAATAACTACTATGCATAATAGTGATTCTGGATAGGCTGAAAAGTGTTTGTTTCAACTATCTGATTTGTGATTTTTCTAGCATTGTGATTTTTCCAGTATTTCACAACATTAATAAATTTGAATTTATTTGATAACAAAGTTCACAATAGTGATTCTGGACAAGCTGAGAATGTTTGTTTCAACTACCTGATTTGGGGTTCTAGACAAGCTGAGAATATTGTTTTATATCCCATTGTTATTTTTGAAATAGTTTTAATTACCTTTATATCATAGTATTTGTTTATTTTAGTTACCTAAATTGTAATTTTTACAAGATTTTACAACATTGTTCAATATGAATGTGTTTATTTGTCATCACAAGATTGTTTTATCTATCTGAATTGTAAATTTTTTCTTTATCACATAGCATTGTATTTCAAATTATATGTTTTATGATTTAAAGATAACATTCTCTTTCATAATCAATTTACAATATTGTCTTTCAAAATATAGTGTACTAATATTAATGTATGGGATAACTAAGTTGAATGGTGAATATAGTTTAATCGTTTATTTTTTTTCATATTGTAATTGTGAATATAGTTGAATCATTTTAAATTTAAAAAACTACACATGAATATAAATAGAAACAACCAATGAGTGATAGAAGACAAATTAATAAAAGTCTTTTTCATTAATTGCATAGAAAATATACAGTACAAAATTGTTTACAGAACCACCATCCAAAACTTTCTATCAACAATGAAATATTTTACAACATAGCAATTCTATCAAGGGTGAGTAGGGGTAGATTTAGTCACTCCTTGTGCACATGGATCACCTAGGCCTTGATATTTAGTCTTTCCTTGTATAATAGCATCTCCTTGAGTTTGAGATGCTCCATGTGTATCTGCATCTCCTTTAGTTTGAGATGCTTCTAAAGTTGCAAGTTATTTTCCCTTATCTCCTGTACCAATAATTTTCTCAGGCTATTTCAGTGCTCCTATTCTAATGAGGCATTCCTCTACTCTTTGTAAGCTCCCCATCAACAATCTATATTCTTTGGCTAGATCCTCAAGGACTACATGTTCATTTTGTTTAATCTTCTTCTTAAGCAAGATATTTGGATCCATTTTGTGCTAAAGGATAATTGCTTTTAAATAATTATTATCCCTGACCTTAGTATGTAAGGTATCCTTCATTGTTATTACATTTAAAATTGATTTATTTGTAGCCTCGATATTAACAACCAAGAAATTAACTTGTTTATGTAAATTCTAGAAATTTACCTATAAAAAAATTAAAAAGCACCTTAGTTTGTCGAGAGTTATATTACAAAAGATAATGATAAATATGATTGCATCAAAAGTCTCACCTATGCAGCATCTCTTGCAGCATCAACGATTAAAACTTTCTTCTTATCAAAAGTTGATAGGTTGTAATACGTTTGGTCTTCAACATTCAGGTTTTCTAACTTTCTCAACATAGTCTTTAAAATTTTATCATCATAAGAAACATAAGGGTTCACTGATCCTGATTGGGCTTGATGTAGAAACCCAATAAGCTTCTTAGGTTGGTTTCTGACTGGGGAAAAATTTTCTTTCCTTTTATCATAGTTTTTATAGTGGGAATTTATTTCCTTGATAAGGATATTTACCCACAATTCCTAATTCTTCAATTAATTCACATTTTGAAGTAAAACATCTTGGATCATTGAATAACAACCATCAAAAACCAAATTATCTTCAAACAAAGTAACTTCTTCATCCTTAGTTTCAAGATCAGGATCGGAGGTGTTAGAAGGCGACGATGAAATTATCTTAGGTTTAGTTTCTTTTGCAAATGTACCATCTCTGACACTTCTAACCCTTCAATGTTCCCCTAAAAAATAAAATTATGATCGAGTTCTGGCACATCTAAACCGGAGGTCGAAACATATTTCAATGAACAACCAGTTGAAAATGATAATGATGGAAATCCAGAACCCTGTCCCTGTGTCTTTGATTGTGTGGGTCCCACCCATGATCTCGGTCCAACAAGATTTTTTCTAGCAACTTGACATTGCATTAATTATTGTCATTATTGAGATTGTCGTGCTAGTGGTGGTGGTGGTGGACTTGGTGGTGGTGGCGGTGGCATCATTTTTTTCCTTCATTAAATTGTGGGGAGGGACCTAAATACATTATAATAAGATATTATTAAATAAAATTAAAGTAGATAAAATTAGTACATAACAATAAAAAAACTCACATACCCGACGTAGAGATCTCCTGCTGCCCTTTAGCCTGTGGAGACAATTGGGTGCGAGTGCATGTGGGGGTTTGGCGTAAAACTAAAAACATACCCAAAAAAATGAAAAATAGATATAATTTCAACTAAACATAAATGGTAATGAATAAAGAAAAACATGAAATAGTAAACTTACCCGTCATTGGTGCGACATAACTGGATTCACATTCCATGGCATTTGTTTGTACATGTTGAAGAGAAGTGGGAGAAGAAGCTGGCTTCTAACATTTATGAGGTCTCTATGGTTGAAATTCAATCATTGTGCCTTCTGAATCACCACCGTCCTCTAGCATGTGACTTTTGACACCAACATCATTTTTTTCCCATGTGATGGCTGCCTTACTTTGCATTTAGATGTAAAAAAAGAGTTAAAATATAAATAAAAAACATCCTAAAATATAAAAATTATTATAGGTGAAAAATATAATAATTACCTTCAGCTCTTCGACAGTCATAGCAATGCTTTGTAATTTTACGTGCAGTACAGTTGGTGAACCAGTATCCTACAAATTATGAAAAATTTCATAGTAAAGAGCTAAAATATAATTTATCGAGGCGACCGTGAGAGGTTTGTCTGACTGGTTTGTTTGAACAGTATAAAGCTCTAATATGATTTGATCTAAAATATATGTACACCAGTTGAATCTCTCATGGTACTCTAAAAAAAAACAATATAAGCCAATGACCAGAATAAAATCTTTGATCTTCCAAGCAAAAATAGTCTTGCTTGAAAAAATTCAAGAATTACCTTGAAATCATTGTTGAAAACTGAGTTATTAGTTAACCCTCTCTTGGACTTCACCGTAGAGGCTGCAAAAAAAAAAATTAAGTGACAAAAAAATTTAAATTATGAAATTTAAGATAATCAACTGAAGAGAATTATGCCTGAAAACAATTTCGAAGAGGTATCGAAATTGTCTATCAGGAAAGCCTTATCATTCTTCGAGAGAAATAACTTTTGTTTAACTGCAGTAAGACCCTTCTGTGGAAGTCCAGTCAATATCTATATATCAAAGGGTTTGATTGTAAAATATATTTGTTAATTCTGTGATGACAGAGTAATGGACCCAAGATCGTTGTCGTAGGCATCGATGATATTGTGTAGAATAAATTTATATGTTCTAAATTGGGGCATAGAAGCCAAACCCTCAAAACCTGCATTCTGAACCCATTTATGATCTGTCTCATATGTCTCAGTTAAGTACTATGAAAATGTGATGCAACTTTAATTTTTGAATGGAATTTTATGTGCGGTTGTTGACATGGTCACTATCACTCTGGAAAGGTGTGGGATAATGGTCTCTTGGGGAAGGGAAGTGTTCGCAACTTCACTCTAATCTTGTGCAGTGGAAATAATCTTGAAAAAATAACTATTGATGCCTTTTTATAGATGAGCTTGAGTGGTGTGGACACGTGGCAGGATGTTATTGGACATGCATGTGGGGTGGACACGTGGCAACATGTTATTGGACATGCATGTGGCAGTGTCCATCTGCATTACTACACTTGGTCCATCTGCATTACTGCACCTGGTTCGTTTGCATTTCTTTACTCAAACCATCTACACTACTACACCCGATCTGTCTACATTTTTGCACCTAGTCTGTTTGGACCCAGTCCATTTGCACCTAGTCCATCTATAATCGGTCCATATTTAACTAGAACTTATTTATAACCAGCCCATTAGCCGAACCATGTTTTATCCTAGGGTCGTTATCTGTACATTACCTGGTCCATCTGCATTTTTGCACTCGGTTCGTCTACACCCGGTCCGTCTTTAATTGGAAATATTTTACAATTACCTATTAGCCGGACCATGTTTTACCCTCGGATCATTATCTGTACAGTGCCTGCACCTTCTATTTATTTAGTCCATAATTTTGCAAAAATAAAAAAAATTTAGAAAGAAAAATAACATAATAATTTAAGCTAAGCATAAAGATGAAATACATAATAATTGTTGACATTCAACAATTCAAAATAAAATTGCAATTTTATTATTAATCTCAAACATTTCACATATGACATGCAGTTATTTATAGTTTAACAAGTTACAATGAGCTACTTGCATATCAAGAATGAACAATAAATTTGAGATAGAACCTAATAGCTTATTGAAAATGTCCTAATATCTTTCCTTATTTTCTATATTTTGAAAATATTTTGGAACCGCTCTACACAAGGGGCAGCTGCGGTTACCTGTCTCCATCCACTTGAAAATACAATTAGTAGGGAATATGCGTGTTCTATGGTAAGGCATACCTATTACTAATACTTCTTATTCGAATTCATCCAAGAAAATAGGGAAACGTATATTACCTGCTTATTTTAATTATTTTGAAGAATTCCCTGCTTCTTCTAATTATTTCAAAGATTTCCCTGCTTCTTCCATCCTATTGAGAAACATTCAATTAAAAAATATTCGCAATTAATCATTGGCAGACCATTAAACCCTAGACACAATTGCCATGAAATCCCTTGGAAATATGGAAATGAAATGTTAACAAAAATCCCCCAAAATCTGGAAATATGGAAACCCTAGCACAAATTTTTGCTCTTAAACAACAATTTTACCTTTTTTTTAGTGATTTACAGAAGATAAATCAACCACGACACCTCCTCCTTCTCCTGAAACACGCTCCCACGTCATCCAAGCTACCAGGGCATCCATACTCGTAGGTCGTCCACACTCCCAAGTCCTTCACTCTCACAACTTGTCTATGTTTTTTATTTATTTTTTTGAAAAATATGTTGTTTATATTTTCTCTTTATTATTTTGTTTGCAAAGTATTTCAGATTTTCTCTATTTGTTTGTAAAACAAGGACCTATATTTTTGCTCCATCCATCCATGCGCTGTGTTTTAAAATTTTCCACCTGATCCATCTACCGACCATTTTTTCCACCAGACCTGTATCCCGACTATTTTTCCACTTGGTCCGTCTTTTGACCTTTTTCCACCCGGTCCATATTTCGACCTATTGTTCCATCCATTTCGTCTTCCAACCATTTTTCCTCTTGTTCGTACACCTACCATTCTTTCCATGTGGTCCATTGACGATACTATGTTTTTTACTCGGTCGGTGTTTCCCACTTGGTCCGTTTTTTCCATGCAATCCATTTTTTCCATGCGGTCCATCGTTGGACTGTGTTTTCACATGATCTATGATTCAACGCAGTCCGTGATTTCACATGGTTCATGATTTTCACGTCACACTATTCATTTTTTCCATGTGATTCATTTTTCCACGCGTTACGTTTTTCCACATCGACCATATTTTCCATGCGTTCTGTGATGGGTGTGTTTTACACCTAATCCATTTCTCGACATGTGTTTAACACCTAGTCCATAACCGATCTATGTTTTTCATCTAGTCCAAGCTTGTAATGTTTTTTCCATGTGGTCTAGTAAAAACTATCAAATTCACCAATTTTTTCAAAAATTAAGATAATTCGCCATGTCCTCCGACATGAGGTTAGCTTGGATTCACCAGGTTTCCACAATGGATTCGCCAATTTTTTACAACCTCATTTCGGGTTCGATCCCTTATGCATAACCCTGGTTCTAGGTTAGGTTGGGATTTAGTTAGGGTTTATAGAAATATCATAACTAATTTATGGTGCACACATGTGTGAGAGTGTGCTTAGGGCTAATTTTGGTTTAGGACCCTACTTAAACTTAGGTGATAAAGTGCACTTAAGTGAAAAGTGACTTTCAAATTAGAATATTAATTAGCCTAATTAGTATTTTTAGTGGGGAATGGTCCCATGGGGTCCTAATTAGGTGTAGGAAAGGGCTTAGGTTACCTTAGAGGGCTAGTAGATAGATTCCAAATGAGTAGGAAGCATATTGGGTGCGTTTTACCTAGTATTTGTAGATTTAAGAGCCTACAAATGGCTAAGGTAGCCTATAGATGACTAAAGCGGCCTATGATGGCCTATGGTGGCCTACAAATACCTAGAACCAAGCATGCATGACTTTTGGATGTCTATATTTACCCCTTTTTGTACTAGTCTATGTGGAACACAATTTAGTGCAAAAATATGATGTGAGAAGGTGGTGGAATGTGTGTGAACTGGAGAAGAAAATAGGAAGAGAAGGGTGGACCTAATCAAAGGTATGTAGCTACTCGAAGCATGACAATACAATAATAATTGAAAACCCAGAGAATAAGGGAGAGGAAGAATAAAGGAAGAATGAAATTCAATCAAAGGTATGTAGCCGCTCGAAGCGTGACCATATAACAATGATTGAAAGCTAAAAGAAGAAGGGAGAAGAGAAGAGGAAGAAGATGCAAAATGTGGGTGATGAATAACAATGGATGCCTATGGATGCAATGCGATGATTTTCTGATTTTGTATGATATTTTGCAATATCGTATTGATTACTTATGAGGGCAACTTATGATTGCTTTGCTTTTTGTGACCAATGCAAGATGGTCCAAATACAAATAGAATAAATGTCTCTTCAAATTTTTGCTTCTGATTGATTGATGAGTGCATTGTGACACATTTCAAGCCATTTGAGCTAAGTGGTATGGATGAATCAAGTGTAACATTTAGTATGTGGTCAGGGTCAATATATAGAATGAAAACAAGACATCTCCGATATTGCGCATGGCTCTTGTGACTTAACAAATGTCTGATTTGGGATGGGGTTTTATCTTGAGATAATATTTAGCAAATTATTTTGTAACAGATGTGATATCCGTGATTGGATGTTTGATTATTTGGTTGCATGTAAAGCAAAATTGTAAATGAAAACCCCCTCAAACGAGGAATTAACGATGAGACAAATGAAATGAGGTGATGATTGTGATGAATCGATTGATAGAGGAAAGGGATGACAAAATGAAGATAAAATTTGGCAGATAAGAAGAAGAAGGAAGGAAACAATTATTGGAGTGAAGAAGATGCAAATTTGGTGTATGAAGATGTAATTCACATGGTGACCTACGAATTGGGGTTGAATTTGCATGGTGACCTATAAATTGGGGTTGAATTCACATGGTGATCTACGAATTGGGGTTGAATTTGCATGGTGACCTATGAATTGGGGTTGAATTCACATGGTGACCTATGAATTGGGGTTTGAAGGCATATAAAGCCTTTTGGTGTGCTTGTGAAGTCAATTTGCATGGCGTGTGAGTTAGATATCTAGAAGCGAGTGATGTTTGATGATACGTAGTGCTTGCAGATTGGAGTAGTGGACGTGGAGATGGTGAGGGGACAGATCAATGTTGGTGGCTGACGTGGGGATCCATCGGTAAATACTCGTTACTTATATTTAGTAAATTTTGATTTTTAGAAATGCGTGAAATGATGTAGGAGAGATTCTTGCATATTTTTGTGAATGCATGCAAAATTTTGATGAAAATTTGAACACAATGCGTTAAATAGGATAAATGAGTATCTAAATGTGTGATTAGATATTAGGTTTGACCACGTTTTGTGCTAGTTTGAATGTATGGCGAGAATTGTGGGTGATTGATTTGACTTTGCTTGTAGGGGAAAAACATGGTACTTTTTGTGAAATGTGATTGAATTTTATCTATAAAAGTTAGAAATGGGTATTTAAAAATATGGCTATTTTTTAGTTTTGCTTTTGTTTGGAATGTTATGTGGATGTGTGTTGTTTTGATGTAATTTTGTAAAATTTAACTGCGATTGTTGTGGGTATTGGTGTACTATTTTAAAAATTGTTGAAACTTTCACTGTAAAAAGGAGAAATGGGTATCCAAAAATGTAATTTTTTTGTGTGTCATTGTGTTTGGTGTGTTTTTGAATTTTTATACTGTGTTTTGAAGAACACAAGCTTATACTGAGATGGGGGGTGAATAGTATAAGACCACTTTTTACTTTTCTTTCCCAATCAATATTATGCAATGTATAGATAACAATATCAATAGTATGAAGAACATGGACTTATACTGAGAGGGGGGTGAACAATATAAGACTTAACCATTTAATATTTTTAACTTTAGATAGCAGTAGCATCAACACAATATTAATCACCACAGAAAGCATCACACATTGGAAGCCCATTTTTAACGTGGTTCACCCAGAAGGCCTGGGCTACGTCCACAAAACTTTTCTCTAAAAGTTATCTCAAAGTTCTTTGGGAAACCTTCCCAATTACAATGTTTATGAGCCTCGGCCCAAAGGAGACACCTTCCCCTAATCTGAATTTATGAGCCTCTGCTCAAAGGAGATACCTTCCCTCTCGCTCTGGAAATGATCCCTCGGAAGATCAACCGCCTCTACCTCTTGCCGACACGTGGAACTCCTTTCCACCGAAGACCTCCTGTCCTCAATGCTTAGCCTAAGAGACCTCTGCCTTCTATGATCACGTCCACAACAGCTCAGCTACTTGTACCAAACACAGTCAGTCGGTCTAGTACAAGTCTTCCTCTGTCTATCAGATCTGTCCAACTCTATGAACAAATCAATCCTCTGCACACAAGCCTTCTCAAAGACTTGCCAAATCTGTCCTCAGGTTCTTCTCAAAGAACCAATGCACTTCTGTCCTCAAGTTCTCTAATAGAACTCTCAAAAACTCAGCTCACAAGTCCTCTGCTAGGACCTGCCCAAATCTGCTCACAAGTCCCCATCGAAACCTATCCAAATCTGCTCACAAGTCCCCACCGGAACCTGTCCAAAACCTGCTCACAAGTCCCCACCGGAACCTGTCCAAAACCTCAGCAAGCTCACCAAGAAAAACTTGCTTAGCATGAACTCACAAAGAGAATTGTTAGAGACCCAATGTGATTCATAAACCTCATAGAAGCATAAAGAGAATTGTTAGAGACTCAATATGTTCTATACTTAACTCCCAATCTCAATCTCAAATCTCATAGAAACATAAAGAGAATTGTTAGAGACCCAATATGTTTTATACTTAACTCCCAATCTCAATCTCAACTCAAACTCAATCTCAAAAGAATAAGATAGATGTAGTATGCTTTTCTTAAGAATATGAAACACAACCCAACAATTGCCAACCATGCAATATCTCATATAACAATGATGCTTATATTCTTTTTACCAACAACTAGGGTTTCATCATCTCAATGCAAGTAGCAAGACTTATTAACATAAACCCTAGTGCAAAAAGTGCTTCTTCTTCCTCAACCAGAATTATGCATTCACCCAAAAGTTCAACAATAACTTTAATGCATAAGCAATCTTCAATATCCAGAAAATAAGATTTACACCAAAAATACCTAGTAGACAACCTTTTCACTCCAAACTCAATTTCAGAAAATATACCATAAACAACATACATGGAAGAAGTTGCCCATACCTTTACTTTGATGAAGAAGGAGAACTCAAAATTTGTCACAACACTAACTCTCAATTTGCCACCAATTAGAGTTAGCAACTATACAATAATACACAATAATAAAGATCCAAATATAACACCTTATTTCTCCAACTTAGTAAAAACCACCAAAGTACAATAACATACAAAGTAAAACCTCTTTACACCTTATTACTCCACATAAACATTAAACATTAAACATCAATGTCAAAACAAAAAAGATACCTTAACCTTATACCTCCCGCGCATTCACGGCCACCATTCTATGCACACCGCGACCAAAAAGAAATTCCCAATGAAGAGAATCGAACTCAGCACCTCTACCGTCTAGCGCTTTCGCTTAAACGCCACCGCCGTTGGGTCACAAGTGCCCAACGAAATAAAACACCGCTGCTCTCTCTTTTATCTTTCTGAGATGCCAAGAACCTGGAAAACGTAAACGTCTTCCACAAACCGCATGCAAACAATCCACTGCCGTCAAGCCAAAGCGTAAGGATGCAGCCCAAGCTCAAATCCGATTTTGCCAAGCACAGTCTCCAAGACACAGAACAAGCACGATATCTAAGACGTCAAAACGGAGATCAAAAACATAGAGCAAGCTCAACTCAAGTCACCAAGCGCTGTTCGAAGGAAATAGAGCACTTGCAAACCGCGGATGCCAAGCGCAAATCAGATGAAACAGTGCAAGGGCAAATCACGGACGCCAAGAGCAAATCGAGCGAAACGGAGTATATGCAAATCGTATATGCCAAGCGCAAATCAAAAAATACAAAGAACCACAAATCGCAGATATCAAAATAATAATCGTTGGTGCTCACTTTTGAAAACCATGCCAACTTATATAGCAATTTATCCTTCACTGATTGACGTCGGCGCTCCTCCAACGATGGAAATAAATCGATGACGCTTAAGGGTTGAAAGACCCTTTAATAATAATTAAAATAATAATTATTATTATTTTATTAATAATAAATTAAACTTGGACCTTTGACAAAGGTATGAGTTAATTTAATTATTAATAATACACATGGACCTTTGCATTAAGTTAAGCTTGGTTTTAATAAAAACCCTTAATGAGTCCAAATGGTTTTAAGAAAAACCTTTAGCCTTGTCACCATGGTTTTAATAAAAACCCTTTAACATAATGAAGCTTCTCAAGATATTCTTGACATCACACTCTTTTGAAATCAACACAAAAATGCCTTTTGACATCAATGACAACTTATACATTTGAGCAAAGGCAATGTACCCAAGGTACCCAAAATTGCCAACAATCTCCCCCTTTGTCATTGATGGCAAACCTTTACTGACAACACTTCTCAAGAGCAAAAACTGAAACCAATTGAAACCAACTGTGCTAACAACTGAGAATATTCCTTTGAAGTTTTGCTCCCCCTGACTTGAAGCTTTCCTCTTCACTTTGAAGCTCTCCCCCTTACTCATATCTCTCCCCCTTTGTCATCAATGGCAAAGGGCCACCTTTGGGGCTCGGGACTAAGAATTAACCTCTTAGCTTAGTCCCTCCCCCACCTCCTGATGAGGTGATTAATTCTGGGGTGGGAGTACAACTCCCAATTTCTCCCTTAGATACTCAAACGTATCCCTTGGAAGAGGTTTGGTGAAGATATCTGCAATCTGCTCTTTAGTAGACACATACTCTACCTTGACCTATTTTTCTTGCACTTTTTCCCTTAGAAAATGATACTTGATGGAAATATGCTTTGTCCTTGAGTGCATTACCGGATTTTTGGAAATACTTATGGCACTTGTATTATCACAAAGTATGGAGATGGGTTGTTCATGTTTGACTTTGAAATCCTCTAGGGTGGTTTTCATCCATAAAACCTGTGTACACCCGACCACTGCTGCTATGTATTCAGCCTCTGCTGTAGATAAGGAAACTGAAGGTTGTTTCTTACTTAGCCAAGAAACCAAACTCTTTCCCAAAAAGAATGCTCCACCACTAGTGCTTTTCCTGTCATCAATACCACCTGCCCAATCTGCATCTGTATAAGCTGTGAGGGTGAAATCATCACCTTTGGGATACCAAAGCCCAAAGTCCATAGTGCCCTTCAGATATCTGAATATCCTCTTAACTGCCATAACATGAGAATCTTTAGGAGCTGCCTGAAATCTTGCTACTAACCCAACTGCCTGCATGATATCTGGTCTGGTAGCTGTAACATATAATAAACTGCCAATCATTGATCTGTACAACCTCTGATCTGCTGTTGGAGATTCATCATCTTTACTCATCTTGCATCCTGTAATCATTGGAGTACATACTGGTTTGCTATCTATCATCCCAAATTTCTTCAACATTTCTTTGATATACTTTCCTTGAGAGAGAAATACACCATCTTTTGATTGAGAAATCTGAAGACCTAAAAAGAATGACAGCTCTCCAATCATAGACATCTCAAATTCCTTCTGCATGGTGTTAGCAAAAACTTTGCACATCTGAGTATTATTTCCCCCAAAAATAATATCATCAACATAGACAACCATAATAAGCATATCATCACCTTCATCTTTAATATACAAATTGCTATCTACCACACCTTTCCTGAAGCCTTGCTCATGAAGATACCTGTCTAGTCTTGAGTACCAAGCCCTAGGTGCTTGCTTTAACCCATACAAGGCCTTTTTTAGTTTACACACATAGTCTGACTGTTCTGAGAGAGACACTCCTTCTGGCTGTTCTATGTAGACTTCTTCTTCCAACACCCCATTTAGAAAAGCTGACTTTACATCCATTTGATACACCTTGAAATATTTGAAGCTTGAAAGGGCCAAAAACATTCTGATAGCTTCAAGACGAGCAACAGGAGCAAACGTCTCTTCGAAATCAACACCTTCTACTTGAGCATAACCTTTGCAGACTAACCTAGCTTTGTTTCTGACAATCTTTCCATCCTCATTGAGTTTATTTCTGAATATCCATTTTGTGCCAATGACATTCTTGTCCTTAGGTCTTGGAACCAATTCCCAAGTTTCACTTTTCTCTATTTGATTTAGCTCTTCATCCATTGCTTTTACCCAAAACTTATCTGCACATGCTTCATTGAAATATTTTGGCTCAATTTGAGATAATAATGAAACATTTGTAGAATCATGTGAGGGAATGACTCTTCTTCTTGTTTGCCTCCTATTTGGATCACCAATGATCAAATCTTTGGGATGATGTTTCTGAACATATCGTGAAGGAGTTTTGGGAAGCAGTTGTTGTCTTTCCTCTTCTTCATCTGAAACCTCTCTGAATTCTTCTTGACAAATTTCATCACTGAGTTCCTGGATTGGTTCTCTTATCCCTGTCTTTTCATCAATAGTTACATTTATGCTCTCTACAACTGTATGAGTTCTTTTGTTGAAGCATCTGTAGGCCTTGCTTTTGCTGGAATACCCAAGAAAGATTCCCTCATCACATCTAGGATCAAACTTACCCAAATTCTGATCTTCCCTTCTGATGAAGCACTTACTCCCAAACACTTTGAAGTATTTTACTGTAGTTGGTCTTCCTTTCCACAACTCATAAGGAGTTTTATGATGATTGACTCTAAGTTGGGCCCTGGTGATAATGTAGACTACTGTACTGACTGCCTCTTTCCAAAAGCCATCTAAAAGTTTTGACTCATTCAACATAGCTCTAGCCATATTTTCAATAGTTCTATTTTTCCTTTCAACTACTCCATTTTGTTGAGGAGTTCTTGTTGCTGAATATTCTCTTTTGATTCCTTGCTGCTCACAGTATTCCACAAATTCATTTGAAGTGAACTCTCCTCCTCTATCTGATCTTAAACATTTGATTCTCTTGTCAGTTTCATTTTCAACCATTTCTTTGAAAGCTTTAAATTTTTCAAAAGCTTCAGATTTTTCTTTGAGAAAAGTAACCCAAGTCATTCTAGAATAATCATCTATAAAAAGCATGAAGTAGCTTTCTCCCTGAATGCTCTGAGTTCTGGTAGGGCCACATAAATCAGTATGAATAAGATCCAATGGTTTTGAAGAAGTATACCCTTTTGCTTTGAAACTGGTTCTGGTCTGTTTTCCATGTTGACAAGGACCGCAAATGATGTTATGGGGCCTTTTTATTTTGGGCAAGTCTCTAACCGCTTCCTTGTTACTAATATTGACAAGATTATCAAAGCTTAAATGCCCCAATATTTTATGCCATAACCAACTCTCATCTTCTTGAGTTAGAAAACACTTTTCCTTTTTTATCTCACTTAGCATGTAAAGATTGTTTGGAGTCCTTGTAGCACTAGCAATGAGTTTTCCATTTTTTTCTTTACTTATCTCACATCTATCTGAAAAGAAAGATACTATGTGCCCTTGATCACAAAGTTGACTCACACTTAGAAGATTATGTCTTAGACCTTCTACATAAAGCACATTTTCTGTTTTGGATTTCCCATCCAAACTAAGAGTCCCTTTACCACAGATTTTAGCTGACCTGTTATCTCCAAAACTAACTGTTCCTCTGTTTGTTTCTTTTAAGACCAAAAACTTTTCCTTTTCACCAGTCATATGTTTTGAACAACCACTATCAAGATACCATTTTTCTACTTTGTCTAGAGCATGAAAAGCAGTTTGAGCTATCATTGACTTAGATTTTATCTCATTTTTCTTTTTAGTGAACTCAAGGCTAGATCTATCCAAACTACACATCCTAGCAATATGCCCAAAATTATTGCACTTGTAACACATGACATCTTTATTCATAAGAGGTGCAAAAGAGTTACCATTTTCTTTACTATGTTTATTCACGGACTTATTGCAATGCATAGCTTTGTGACCAAATTTTTTGCAAGAAAAACAATAGCCATGGAAAGTATTATGTAACCTGTTTTGATGCCTTGGATGATTGTTCTTCTTGTGACCAACTGGAATCCACCGCTCTTCAGGATGAGGATTGATCTTGCTCGAAGACCCTATTTCTTGAATGGTGATACCATCCTTCTTTTGCTTTTTGCACGGAGTATTTTGTCTGAGAGCCAACTGTTCCAACTTCATTCTAAGAGACATAACTTCTTCTTCTAGTTTCTCGCAATCAACTTCCTTTCCTTTGAGAACCTCTGTCAGAACCTGTTTAACCTTCTTCCCTTCTTCAGCTAGAATTTTGAAGTCTATAACACTTTGAACCAATTCTGATCTTGCTATCTTTTCTTCCTGATATTGATGCTTGAGAACAGAATTCTCTTCCCTGAATTTCTCAAGCTTTCTCAAAGCCAAGAAGAATTCACCCTTGAGATCGAACTCAACCTCTTCATCTCTTTCTGAATCTGTATGATCCTCTGATAGATCCTTCTCCAAGCTGTTAGGCTCTTTCTGGAGAGACCCGCTCTGATACCAATTGAAGAACATGGACTTATACTGAGAGGGGGGGGTGAACAGTATAAGACTTAACCATTTAATATTTTTAACTTTAGATAGCAGTAGCATCAACACAATATTAATCACCACAGAAAGCATCACACATTGGAAGCCCATTTTTAACGTGGTTCACCCAGAAGGCCTGGGCTACGTCCACAAAACTTTTCTCTAAAAGTTATCTCAAAGTTCTTTGGGAAACCTTCCCAATTACAATGTTTATGAGCCTCGGCCCAAAGGAGACACCTTCCCCTAATCTGAATTTATGAGCCTCTCGCTCAAAGGAGATACCTTCCCCTCTACTCGGAAATGATCCCTCGAAGATCAACTGCCTCTACCTCTTGCCAAGCACGTGGAACTCCTTTCCACCGAAGACCTCCTGTCCTCAATGCTTAGCCTAAGAGACCTCTGCCTTCTATGATCACGTCCACAAGCAGCTCAGCTACCTGTACCAAACACAGTCAGTCGGTCTAGTACAAGTCTTCCTCTGTCTGTCAGATCTATCCAACTCGATGAACAAATCAATCCTCTACACACAAGCCTTCTCAAAGACTTGCCAAATCTGTCCTCAGGTTCTTCTCAAAGAACCAATGCACTTCTGTCCTCAAGTTCTCTGATAGAACTCTCAAAAACTCAGCTCACAAGTCCTCTGCTAGGACCTGCCCAAATCTGCTCACAAGTCCCCACCGAAACCTGTCCAAATCTACTCACAAGTCCCCACCGAAACCTGTCCAAAACTGCTCACAAGTCCCCATCGGAACCTGTCCAAAACCTGCTCACAAGTCCCCATCGGAACCTGTCCACAACCTCAGCAAGCTCACCAAGAAAAACTTGCTTAGCATGAACTCACAAAGAGAATTGTTAGAGACCCAATGTGATTCATAAACCTCATAGAAGCATAAAGAGAATTGTTAGAGACTCAATATGTTCTATACTTAACTCCCAATCTCAATCTCAAATCTCATAGAAACATAAAGAGAATTGTTAGAGACCCAATATGTTCTATACTTAACTCCCAATCTCAATCTCAACTCAATCTCAACTCAAACTCAATCTCAAAAGAATAAGATAGATGTAGTATGCTTTTCTTAAGAATATGAAACACAACCCAACAATTGCCAACCATGCAATATCTCATATAACAATGATGCTTATATTCTTTTTACCAACAACTAGGGTTTCATCATCTCAATGCAAGTAGCAAGACTTATTAACATAAACCCTAGTGCAAAAAGTGCTTCTTCTTCCTCAACCAGAATTATGCATTCACCCAAAAGTTCAACAATAACTTTAATGCATAAGCAATCTTCAATATCCAGAAAATAAGATTTACACCAAAAATACCTAGTAGACAACCTTTTCACTCCAAACTCAATTTCAGAAAATATACCATAAACAACATACATGGAAGAAGTTGCCCATACCTTTACTTTGATGAAGAAGGAGAACTCAAAAATCTGTCACAACACTAACTCTCAATTTGCCACCAATTAGAGTTAGCAACTATACAATAATACACAATAATAAAGATCCAAATATAACACCTTATTTCTCCAACTTAGTAAAAACCACCAAAGTACAATAACATACAAAGTAAAACCTCTTTACACCTTATTACTCCACATAAACATTAAACATTAAACATCAATGTCAAAACAAAAAAGATACCTTAACCTTATACCTCCCGCGCATTCACGGCCACCATTCTATGCACACCGTGACCAAAAAGAAATTCCCAATGAAGAGAATCGAACTCAGCACCTCTGCCGTCTAGCGCTTTCGCTTAAACGCCACCGCCGTTGGGTCACAAGTGCCCAACAAAATAAAACACCGCTGCCCTCTCTTTTATCTTTCTTTGACGCCAAGAACCTGGAAAACGTAAACGTCTTCCACAAACCGCATGCAAACAATCCACTGCCGTCAAGCCAAAGCGTAAGGATGCAGCCCAAGCTCAAATCCGATTTTGCCAGGCACAGTCTCCAAGACACAGAACAAGCATGATATCTAAGACGTCAAAACGGAGATCAAAAACATAGAGCAAGCTCAACTCAAGTCACCAAGCGCTGTTCAAAGGAAATAGAGCACTTGCAAACCACGGACGCCAAGCGCAAATCAGATGAAACAGTGCAAGGGCAAATCATGGACGCCAAGAGCAAATCGAGCGAAACGGAGTATATGCAAATCGTATATGCCAAGCGCAAATCAAAAAATACAGAGAACCACAAATCGCAGATGTCAAATAATAATCGTTGGTGCTTACTTTTGAAAACCATGCCAACTTATATAGCAATTTATCCTTCACTGATTGACGTCGGCGCTCCTCCAACGATGGAAATAAATCAGCGACGCTTAAGGGTTGAAAGACCCTTTAATAATAATTAAAATAATAATTATTATTATTTTATTAATAATAAATTAAACTTGGACCTTTGACAAAGGTATGAGTTAATTTAATTATTAATAATACACATGGACCTTTGCATTAAGTTAAGCTTGGTTTTAATAAAAACCCTTAATGAGTCCAAATGGTTTTAAGAAAAACCTTTAGCCTTGTCACCATGGTTTTAATAAAAACCCTTTAACATAATGAAGCTTCTCAAGATATTCTTGACATCACACTCTTTTGAAATCAACACAAAAATGCCTTTTGACATCAATGACAACTTATACATTTGAGCAAAGGCAATGTACCCAAGGTACCCAAAATTGCCAACATAGTAGTAATCAAAGCAATGCACAAATCACCACACACAATGGAGACACCAAATTTACGTGGTTCACCCAATGTGGGCTACTCCACGGAGAAAATATTTTACTAAATTTTTTCTTAATCAATCTCTTGGGAATCCTTTCCCTATTACAATGTTTATGGACCTCTATCCAAAGGAGACACCAATCCCCTTAATCAAGTTTTTGGATCTCTATCCATAGGAGAACTCCTTATACTTTGCTCTAGTTGGTGATCTTCTAGAAGAACTACTGCCTCCACTGCACTGGCTTATGGATCTCTATCCACTGAAGACTCCTACCCTCACTCATAAGACCTATCCTCAATGCCCTAGCTAATGGACCTCTATCCATTAGAGACTGTTGTTATCTATACTATATCACCTCCAAAGCTCTATCTCAAATTTGTACTAAAATCAGTCCTTTGATCTAGCACAAATCTGCTCAATCTCTTTCTTTGATCTAGTACAAAATTGTCCTCAAATATGCATCGAACTCTGTCCTTGAATATGTACTAAACATACTCCTTTGGTCTAGCACAAATTTTCTCAATCTCTTTCCTCAAGCTTTAAATCAAAGCTTGACTCAATCTCAAATCAAATCTGTTGGATCTGTCCCAAACCTTAACTCAAGGTTTGAACAAATCAATCAATCTTGCTCTCAAGTCTTCTCAAAGACTTATCTCAAATATGCCTTGAAATCTTCCATAAAAGCTCACACTAATCTATCCACAAGTCCTCTCTAGAACTTGTCCAAATCTGCTCAATAAGTTATCACAAGAACTTATCCAAATTTGCTCTTAATATGTATCGTAAGCTTCCACAAAATCTTACCCAAATCTATCCACAAGTCTTCTCAAAGACTTGGCTCAAATCTACTAAAAAATTCCACACTAGAACTTTTCCAATATCATAAAAACATAAAGATAATTGTTAGAGACTCAATATACTCTATACTCATCACAATGCTCAATCAATTTCAATCACTCTTTTAGAAATATACAAATAATTGTTAGAGACTCAATATGCTTCACATTCACCTCAATGCTCAATAAATTTCTCAAATCAATTCAGAATATAGAATAATTTGTTTTATAGAACTTGAACAATCACTTCACACATCCACTTGACTAGGCTCAACCAACTCTACTCAAACAATCACTCAAGGAAACAATCCTTGCTTACAAACACTAGTCCAAGCATATAAACCCCCATTCAAAATATTTCCAACAATGCTTATCAATCAATTTAACATAACAATGATACTCATGTTCTTCTCAAACCCTAGTTCAAGTTCTTCACTTAACCAATGGCTTCAACAACAATGTTTATCAAACAAGGTTTTAACAACTCTTTATTCCAGAAAACATTGAAGCATTAACTCAACATATTTAATAAGGAAATCTAATTAAATTCTTTTCACTCCAAACTTGTTTTCTAGAAAACCAACCAATAAAATAAACTATGGAAGAATGTGCCCAGACCTTTTTCTTGATGATGAAGGAACCTCAAAAATATGCCACAACCAAAAACACTTTTTTGCCAAACTCAAAGAAGTTATAAGATAAACTCTCTCAAAAATATCCAATGTAAATATCAAAACATACATACACCTTATCACTCCATATTTAGGAAAGCATTCATCAACATATACAAAAATAATTGACCAAATACACCTTATAATCTCCCAATTAATATAATTTCCAATACCAGAAATAATGTCAATAAAATCACCTTCTCAAAATAACTCAATGGCAAGAAGTCCACTTCAAAATTTAACCAACACTTTAATCTTCAATAACCAATATGTCACAAATACTTTATTTAAAAATAAATCTATCTTTGTATTCCTCCAATTAACTAGAATAATTATTAATTAAAAATACTTTTATCTACCCCTTTTAACTTCCTAGGACCTCATGTCAAAACCTTAGGCATCACAAAATATTTTAAAAAATTTATTACCTTTGCCTTGGTGAGATTTGAACTCACGACGTTGTCTCTACCAGCGCCCTAGCCACGACTCCAACTGCCGTGTGAGCTAGGCACTCACCTTGGGATGGAAGAGCACCACATGCTCTATCTTCTACCTCTTGGAACCTCATCCAAAAATATTTACATTGCTTCCTTTGGAACTTAACCAAATCCACATAAAACACTGCCTGCCACGATTCGAACGTGGGTCCTCCCATTTTCAAGCATCCTATCTCACTCCAACTTGCCACTAGACCACCACGCTGGATGGTTATAAGGGTTAGGGCTTCGTTCGTCTTATTTCTTCACTGGCACACTTTAAGACAAAAACTTTTGTCTTCTACCTTGCACGAAATCGCACGAAACACACAACTCACAGTCCTTATTAAATTGAGCAAGGGATGATCATTTGCCACTTTGGCATATGGTTTTTATACCATTATGCCACAATACTTTCAAACGTAGGTGGATACATTTTTCTCTTAGACGTCGGTGCCTTAAATAATTAATTTATAATTTATTTAAATTATTTAGAATTTAAATATTATAAATTAATATTTATTTCCTTTTGGCTTTATTAAGGATTAAAGCCTTCTTAGGTTTTACCACTTTATATAAATAATATTTATTTATAAAATTTAAATTCAATTTGAATTTAAATATTTTATAAAATAAATATTAAAACTTCCTTGGGATTTTAACATGAATTTAAAGCGTCCTTGGGTTTTTATGAAAAACCTTTTATTTTTGCTCATCCATGGTTTTAATAAAAATCCTTCTACCTATGATTCCACATAATTTTAAAAATATTGTGAAGCTCTTTTGCCATTAACCTTTGCATTATTCCTTTTTACCTTTTGACATCAACT
Source organism: Wollemia nobilis (assembly GCA_028583015.1). Taxonomy (NCBI): domain Eukaryota; kingdom Viridiplantae; phylum Streptophyta; class Pinopsida; order Araucariales; family Araucariaceae; genus Wollemia; species Wollemia nobilis. The sequence goes on along the minus strand of JAQPPZ010001772.1, from coordinate 6,063,696 downwards.
GTAACTTATTCCTTGACATCAATGTCAACTTCATTCCTTGACATCAATGACAACTTTGAATCAAAATATCCAACATGATTTGTATGTGGATGAAAATGAAGTTGACCGTGGGGAGCCAAATATGTATTATTTTTCAAATATGTTTGAACTTTTACCATGACATGGAAAAATGGGTATAAAAAAATGTGACTGTTTTTACATTTTGCTATCTTTTGTGAATTGTGTATGTTTTTATATCTTGAAATACATGATGAATGAAATGAGTGATTTTATTGAAGTTGGATGTGCATGGTTGGATTTGTTTTTGTGTGTTGTTGATATGCTTGTCATGGAAGAGGGGTGAATGGTTGCCCACAATGTATTTTGTTATTTTTTTTGGTATGTGATATACTGTAATGATGTGTGTAATGAGTATGTAACTGAAATTATAATAACTAAAATGAATGGAATTTTAGTTTTTGTGTGGAACTGACATGAATTTTGTTGTGATGTTTATGGATAAAATAGGTGAAGATGATTGAGCCATGGCATCATCTACGGATGATGAAAATTTAGTTGGATGAGGATTTAAAGAATGATGTGGATTAGGAGTGGTTGGATGCAGTGTGGTTGAGGGGATTTTGAGAGTGTGTAAGCATTCATTCCAGTAGAGCATATATATTAGCATTGTGTGAGAGGTGGGACCCGAATAGGAATACCTTTCCCTTTATTATGGGTGAGATGACTATCACCCTGTAGGATGTGTATAGGTTTTATAAGTTACCTATTGAGGGTGTTCCAATGAGGGTAGCGATGGATGATAGGTAGGATAAGGTACTGGAAGGTAGGCGAGGGTGGCTTATGAAGGAAGTGGGGAGACTCCTGGTGATCAACAAGGCTGAGGTTGGTTTGCAATGGTGTGTTATTATTTTTGTAGCCTATGGGCATGTGTGATGATGGGTGGTGGACTTGTTTCTATTTTGTAGCCTGATGGCATTTTTGGTCATTATATATATATATATATATATATATATATATATACCTATTTTGTTATGGCTCTTATATATATGTGTTGTGATTTGATTTGAATGTGTATGTGATTTCTTGTGTTTGGGTAATGTAAAATATCAGTAAATAAATGTATGCTAGATGAATATATGTGCATGGGGTAACATGTAGGAGAATGATGTTGGTGTGGCATAGATACAATATAAAGTGATACAACGTGAATGAATGTAGAATAGGTGCAATGATGTATGATGTAAGATACATGTTATGATGCATAATGTAATGTAGATAGATGCAATGATGCATGATGTGATGTAGATAGATGCATGTAAGATAGATGCAATGATGCATGTATGTGGAAGCTAAAATACGTAGAGGAAGCACTCATATAATAACATAACCTATAAAAATGTGATCCTTTCTGTAATCTCAAATATGTAGGATAGTATAGGGTGTATGCAACAATGTTGACAATCATAGTTGTAGCAATTAAACTTCATGAAAAACTGAATGAGATTTGCCAATAACTCATAAGTAACTTGGCTAGGTTAAAATCTATCAATGACCAGTGTGTGCAAATAAGTGATGTTCATTTATTTATTTTAAGGGAGGTAGGACTAACCCGTTGTAAACATAGCCAAAGTAGTTAGGTCATACACAAGTGCGTAGTGATTTGTACAAAAGAAGGTTGCTAATGTGACAGATGTGTCACCACTTGTAAGACTATTCCACTGACAAGCAAGCACTTAGGGTCTATAGCTGGCAATAGAAATCGTCCCATGATGTTATGTTAAACCTAAGGACCAAAGGTGATGAAGCATAACAATTGTGTTTCTTCGAGACTTTTCCTTTTGTTTTCTGACCCTCATTTATTGCTTGTCTTTTTGTGGTGCTCTTTGTTTTTTTGGATGGGCGTTTGCTTTTGTTTTCTACCTATTTTTTTAATGTTTTTTTATGCTCATCCCTTTGTTTATCCCTAGGTTGTATGTTGATCATACAAATTATAGGATGAGCAGGGGAAATTGTTCGCTAGATGGTGATATCTACACAAGGTGTTGTCTTCCCTAGACTCAAAATTTATTTGAAATATGACTTGTGTGAGTGGTTCTTGAAATAAGTTAAACTAACCAAAGGGAACTATAAGGAGTGTAATAACCTGTTAGCTAGATGTGACATTTGATTGACTAAGCTAGTGAATGGTCAAGAAAATAAAAGACACCGTCTACTCTGTAATACCAAGAAAGGGAGTGGAAATCCAAGTGGTAATGCTAACAAATACGTATGTTATTCCTTATAAGGGCACATTTATAGAGATAGAATATACAAACATGAATGAAACCATAGTAGAAATATGGATATATGCAATGAATGTAGTGGGAGATATAGTATGAAATAACAATATCTACAAGAGGAAATATGTGAGATGGAACAAGGTAGAAAAAAAAATGAACATGTTTGTATATGGATGTGTGGGGTGAATATGACGAGAGTATAGAATCATTATAACGGTTGCCCTAGCGTACAGGGAGATGTAGTAAAATTGGAGAAAAGCATATAACTAGTATAATACATGTGATAAGGATGAATGAAGAAATTTGAGAGTGAGAATAGATGTAGAGGAAAACGAAGGTGAATAAGTGCGATAAAGATGAGGGAGAAAAACAATATCGTAAGGAAAAAAAATAAAAAGGAGAAGAAGAGAGGAAAATTAGCATAGGAATATAGCCACTCGAAGCATGACCATTCAACAATGCTAAATAAGGAGGATAGAAGATGGAATAGAAGAAAACATGAGGAAAGAAAATAAACTAAGGCTATGTGAAGTGATGCAACTCAGGGCACGGGCGATTAGGATTTTTGTAGTTGGTGTAATTGGATAATTGTTAAAAGGAACGAGGTGTGGAGGTGAATGAATCACGTGATGGGGTGGAGTGAGGTACTAGCCAACATGGAGGGCTCTGGAGTCGAATATGCGAGGGAGCTTGTTCAAGATGTGAAAGAAGGTCATCAAAAAGCATGTCCTGAACAATGGTCTCAAATGTATGACACACATTGATGTCATACCCTAGTTGTCGATGATAGACATAAAATTAGTTTTCTTTGTAATCTCACATCTTAGGGTGCAATGGGTCGATAGGATGAATCTCGGGTAGTACAAGGAGACCCTGGTGGAGTAACTGGTGGAAAGTTTGGGATAGGGGTGCTGATCGAACTGGCATAGGATAGATATATGATTCAGGTGGTGATGAGTGTGAAGGAGTGGAGAAGGAATGAGTGGTTGGGTTGGGATACAAGAATTGGATGTAGGTCAGATTCGAGAGGGAAGGGTAGGCCTGGAATAAGGCAATATGGGTCAAGCCATGGTAGAACGGTGTGGAGGGGAGTGGCAAAAAAAATGGCTTAAGTGCAACTCAAGGTTGTTGAGGCAAGAAAGGATATTCTAGATGTCAATGGGGGGAGGTGAGGTAACCGAGGCTGGTGGCGATCGATATTCGGGTGGGTAAATGGAATGTAGGTATGGGTGTGAAGAAGGGAGTGAATGGGAGGAAGAAGGGGGAGAGTGAAATTGCTATGCTGATGGTGTGGCAGGATGAAGCGAGAGGTCAAAGAGTGGATATGGTGGTGTCTAAAGGATAGGTGGTGCGAGAGACGGCTACAGATAATGGTGTGGACGAGGTTGGGGAGTATGCATAGCAGTGGCCTTGGTGGTGTGATGGCACAAAGATATATCATAAGGGAAAACCCTACTCGAGAGGGGCATGGGTAATCCTAAAGAATGTGCATGAAGGGGCGTGGTGCCTCTATTAGTGTTAAGATCCTATATCCTAACCCTCAATTCATAATAATAATATAATAATTTAATATCCTAAGGGATAGTATAGTTGATAATATAATAATTAATTGTTATATTATATTATTAGGCTTAGCATAAGTCATAATAATTAAATATGTTAATTATTATGAACCATCATAATGGTTAGGGTTAGGTCTGTATATATAATTTTCCAAACCATTTATTCGAAATCATTCAGGAATAAAATATAAAATAAATATTTATTTGACCCATTGGAGGGATTCCCTATTCCAGTGCAAAAGTGATTCTCTTAATTTAGGTATATTTTATTTATTTATTAAATTATTGTGCTAGAACCTTCAGGGTTCTACCATTTGGTATCAGAGCCATGTTTGACCAAGAGTGGTGGGAAGCATTGCAACATATAGAAAATATTTTTAGTAAGTATATAATGGAATTGGAAGTAGAGGAAAATGAAGAAATTGCACTTGAAAAAAAGAGGAAGTTGCAAATGAAGGTGATAACCCTAGAATTTTTTTTTTGGAGGAGCCCATAGCTATGAATTTTAAAATGGTACATAATGCACTTTTGGAAGAAAATAATCGAATATGCAATCCCAAGTAGTACATAATACACTCCCAATACATGATTCCACTGTAACAATTCAAGAAAGGAAAAAAAATTGCTCCTATGAAAACCCTAAAACTATACATGTGCAGAAAAAGCCCAGACTCGGTTTTCTATTTCAAAAATTAGCCAAAAATAATTATGCAATTTTAGTGTCCCCAAAACCCAAAAGGAGTATGCTGTGAAATATGAGAGCTCATGGATAAAGCAAAAGAAAGATGTGAAACCTCTACACACTCACCCTCCACCTTGGCCACCACCATTTAAAAAAAAAAAAATTATCGAGACATGACCATACCAATAGTTAGTATACCTGCAATTTTTATTTAATATCCACACAATAAAAATAAATAGGTTATATCTATAGAAGGAAGAATTTACAAAGTCCCAATGTTTGATTTTGATCCACATAATGCACATAAATGCCCCAAAGGAGTATCACCAGATCTTAATTAAGCTACACAAATATGCAATAAGGTACCAGAAAACATTGTCCATGACACTTGGCATCACTAATGATTTCCAAAAAACATTGTTGATATTGGGAATAATGAAATCAGTTTGCACCATCATGGCATATAAGTCATGCATCAATTTTAGTTTAGTGTAAAGGAATATAATGAATTTGCGCAAAGCGCAATTGCTCTCAATTCTATCAATTTCAAACTTTGAAGTGTCCCAAAATAATGAAAAATAATATCAGTCTCGTTCTGCACGTGCTTAGCCTTTCTGATAGTTACCAATAGCTGGAACTGCAGCTGGTGATAAAACAAATCAATTGATAGCTGACGATAAGAGCTGATAACATGGCATGATTGAAGGTAAATAGATTGCAAACTCACAAGGCTCAAGCTCATAGTGCAAGCACTGAGAATGAGGTTGAAGATGTCAAATGTATAAATGTTAGTGTTGATCTAGTGGTTGTTTGTAAAAGGCATATGCAGTTTTTACCAGTTTCACTATCCATCACTGTGCTTCGACTGAGAATTTCACTTCTACCACTTGGATGTTCCCATTCTGTAACACATGCACATCAGGGCAAATTCATCAGGACACCTATATCAAACTGTTCACTGCTTGGATGATATTGTTGGAGCCAATAATTATCTACGTTCAATTCTTCTGCAATGATGTTCTTGGGGTGGCTTCAAACTTTCATCATGTCCGCTACATCTTAATTAGATTAAATGTATGTGCCATAAATTTTTCATTGTTACCTCTTCTTTGGTGTGGTTACCTCTTCTTTGGTGTGGTGCTATCACAATCAAATCGCTAACACAGACGATGTTGGGCTACAAAGTGCTCAGTGATTATGTGGACCTATGATAAATCAAGCAATGGTTGTGCAATAAGAGTTTGACGTTGTAGAACCATGTAATAAAACCCTAAATCTCAAGGGCAAAATCTTAAAAAAAATATCAAACTACAGCCAAAATCTAGTGAATGGTAAAGGTGCAGGCACATTTCAAATATTGATAAACTATCATGAAAATTTTTATTAGACATATATCTTTCTGTGCAAACTGCATCACTGGAACCATGTAGGCTACCTTCTCATCGAAGCTGTAAATTAATTACCACAAAGTTCACAAGGTTGCATGGGAACCTATCCTTGAGCCATGGAATAGGCAATGCCATTTCATTAGAATACTTGGACATGATAGCCTCTTGAACACATCACTTGAACAAACATTGATACTAAATCATCTTTCAACCTAAATTTAAATCTTACGGAAGTGTTAATCCAGGCTGCTGTTCGAGGAGTCAAGATGATTAAGGATTTTAGAGTTGGAATTAGGTCAGATGAATCTCCTAGAAATTATCACAGTTAAGGGTACAGTCCTCTCAATAATTCACATATACGTAGATATGCACCATATTTCCTTCATAATGACACGGGCATGCCCCTACAATTATGGTTGATTCATGATCATATAATTACCAAGAATAATGAAACCTCGAATGGAGCAGTAAGGAGTGTTGTTTAACCTGGTGTTTCAGTTCCTTTGTTTATTGAAGAAACAACAGAAGAATTTTACGGAGGTGGAGACCTAACCATTTTTTCGAAAGGCGTGTTGACAAAAAAAAATACTGAACCATCCATTGCATTCTGGAAACTGGTAGATGCTCCCAACTGGTGATTTTTATCCGTTCTTGGATTTAAACTCACAGATAATTTTGCAGTGCATTTCGATATTAGTTCCAAACAAAAACGTTCTCACAGCAAACAAAGTAGGAATTTCACAAGTTAAGAATTTTTGCAGGTTGAAGAAAGTCACAGGTTTTTATGGGGTTCACCGACATCACAGGCTGATAACTCAGAAGATACAGGTGAAGATGAGTCAGTCATTTCCACATTTAAATTATTCCTGAAACTGCTTTCATCCCATCTGAAATTTGGGGTCTTAATTTCATATATTAGGAGTATCTAGGAATTCATACGTATAATGGATAAATGTTCTTCTATTTGTAAGTTTATGAATGCTAAAATCCAACCGATGTGCAATAACGATTATCAAAAACACAACAACTGAAGAATTAAAAATAGTCTCCAAGGATTTCGTCCCTGCTAAGATTTAAACGTGCCGAATAACAACTGATAATACCCACAGTTGAATGAAATCGTAGTGCTGGCAACCACCCTTCATGTTTTCTCTTTGTAATGTTTTAAATCACTCCCAACAAAGATTATTAATCATTCAAAAAGCACGTGTTCTGGACAACAGGCTGTTCACGGCACCATAGTATTTTTCCAAGCCAAGACTTGTTGATTGGTCGAAAAACGATAAGGGTTAAGTTGCAATATGAAAGATGCCCACTGAAAATGCTTTGTTATGAAATGTCCCAAACTTAGGTGGATCCAATCAAAATATGTTATGAATATACAAAATTTCAAAGACAATAATATCATATTCTTATATGTCTATAAGACACGTACAGGAAATTGTAAACATCAAATAGATTGTTATTTTATGTAAAATCGCCCTACCATATGAAGAAGATATTAGGTTGCTCATAGTTGGACTGGATACTCTTTGGGGCCTAATATGGATGCCCTATGCATTGCAGATATGTTGTGATATGTTGTAGTCTAGCCATGGTGCCTGTTCCTTGTTTTAGCCAACCAAGAAATTTTATCTGTCGAATCCTGAAATGGGTTCTGATTTGGGCTGCCAAAAGAATTTTAAAGTGAAATTTGATTTATTCTTTAGCTAAATAAGCACCTCTCACGGATTGAGACCATCTTATCATTAAAATTAAATAAGTTGCTCCTACTGATACGCTCAACATCCCCATCTTGTTGCTCATGGTTCACTGAACACTCCAAAATAATTGGTGGGTAAAACATGTTGAGGAGGAGTGTCATTTTATAGTGTGTTAAAGACCAAAGCTGATTAGCATGGATTTCTAATGTTGACAACTTGCACACTTTTTATAGGAATGAGGTGCTAAATTCCATTTTACCGAAGGCTCTTTCTGTAGAAATTCCCACAGAAACGAAGAGTATGGTATTGGATTTGTCAGTTCGGTGATTTGAGGATTTTGACAGTTTACTTATCAATTAATGGAACTGGACGATCATCATTGTCATCATGGGATTAAAATCAAAGATAAATCCCAAATAATTATATTTCAAGGCCCTGAGAATGACAGTAATGGAAATAAACACCATACAGACATTCATATGGCAACATTTTTTCAATAACAAGTCTGTAATTTCAAATTTCATGATCATGCTTTCCACGTGGATTGTTAGTGTAGAGGGAAACTGGATTGACATGGAATATTGTATGCAGAGACTTAAATTACAGCACAGAATTTTGCGAATAGGTTAAATGAAAAACATCAAAAGACGATAAAAAAATATTGGCGTACGCGTAAAGAGTGATGAATCTAAGCCAAGGTAAATGGTTATTCAGCATCCGCTCGTACAAAAAATATTGTAAGCATGGCCCTCCAAAGATGTGATTCATAGTGATAGTATCATCAACGATGTTTGGCATACAAACTGCACAGCAGTAGACGAATCCACTTAGCCACCTATTTTGATAGGTGTCCCATCAATTGAAGTTGAATCTCCTACATGAAAAGAATGAAAACTTACGAACTTGACCTTGCAGTAAGAATAGTGGACATGTGGAGAATTTGAACATTGAGGAGTCCAATCGATCAAGAGTAAATTCAAATATTTTGATTACACCACATCGGAGGTAAAGGTAATTAACCTAATTTGATTTATAACGGTTGATAAGGGTCGAACCCAAAAGGTGAACTAAATATTGTTAAGCTTTATCTTGAAGATTCTATCATACCCTAAAATACTAAATAGTATAAGGTCACCTAAAAAATATAATATTACGGAAGATGTTATCAAATTAGTTCACATATACAAACTGAGCTTTCGAGAAAGTAATTCTTAAAGCACTCTAAAGATTATTTTTTTCAGTCTTTCTAAACTTTGAAGACAGTTTTTCGAGGGAGGGTAGCATGTTAGGATCCTATATCCTAACCCTCAATTCATAATAATAATATAATAATTTAATATCCTAAGGGGTAGTATAGTTGATAATATAATAATTAATTATTATATTATATTATTAGGCTTAGCATAAGTCATAATAATTAATTATATTAATTATTATGAACCATCGTGATGAAGAGACATGATGGTTAGGGTTAGGTCGGTATATATAATTGTCCAAACCATTCATTCAAAATCATCCAGGATTAAAATATAAAACAAATATTTATTTGACCCATTGGAGGGATTCCTTATTCCAGTGCAAAATTGATTCTCGTAATTTAGGTATATTTTATTTATTTATTAAATTATTGTGCTAGAACCTTCAGGGTTCTACAAGTTAGGAGGGTAGTATGCTGGAGAAGTTCTGTGAGCTAAGGAAGGTGGCATATATAGATCTCTCAGGTCACCTATGTGATGTGGGGATGATCTGCGTGCGTGAGGGTCTATCGAATGGGAAGGTTCCTCCTTATCTATGGAGGATAAGGATATTTGGCTATCTTTAGAGCAGGGTGAATAGGATGAATCCCTATGGCAGGACGATCGAAGGTGGGGCGAAGTACAATGGTCTGAATGTGATGATGTAGAGGGCTGACGTACATGGACTGTGTCAGGAGGTATGGAAAGATCAGCTAGGGTTACTGTACTCAAGGTAGTATTTGGAGGTCCTACTTGATGAGGGTGAGTGGTATGTTGAATGTGTGTGCCTGGGATAAGGTATTACCACTAAAGATGTTGTTGCTGGCGATGAAAGACCTACAAAAAACTAAAATACCCATAACATATAAATGACATATGAAGTACAAGTGGTTCTATTATGTAATAGAAAGTGAAAAACCGTGTGTGTAGTGTGGTGTGGTGTATGGGTGATGTATATTTGGACCGTGTTGTGATGATACTATGTACAATCCATAGTGATGCATACGTAGGTGATTTAGGCATTAAATGTGTAAAGGTGAAGGATGTTGATAGGTTTGGGTTCGATGAATCCTTCGAGATTTGATAGTCGATAGGTGCCAAAACCAAATTTTTATGTTATGATGTATGGACCTATCCAGTTAGGAGTGAATTTGTCTTGTTGTTGATGGGGTTGGCTTGTGATCTGTTGGTTCTCTTTGAGAACCAGGTCATCAACTTGAAACTCATGTTGATGTACCTTGTTATTGTAGGCACGATAAATATGATATTGGTATACACGTGTGTGCTCTATGGTATGTATGCAATGCTCATCCAAGAGTGTCAATTGGTTGATACAGGCTTGACGAGTCGTGTCATCATCGATAAAGTCTTTCATAGAGATTTGTAAGGAAGGTATCTCGAGTTCGAGAGGCATAATGGCTTCGGTTCCATAGACCAATGAGAAAGGGGTTGCCCTAGTGGGAGTACGGATGCTCGTGTGATATGCCCATAAAGCTAGGGGAATCTGATTGTACCAATCATGATGGGATTCTACAACGGTCTTACAAAGGATGGAGAAAATAGTTTTGTTAGTAGCTTCAGCTTAGTTGTTACCCTAGGGTAATACAAGGTCAAGAAGATATGGTGAATGTTGAATTTGGTGCATAGGGTGTTAATAGTTTTTTTTTTGAATGGTGTGCTATTATTAGAAATTATTTGGGAAGGGATGCCAAAGTGACATATAATATGGTCAGTGATAAATACCATAATTTTTACTCCTGTGGTTTGGACAAGTGGGATGGCTTCGACCCACTTTTTGAAGCATTTTGTGGTAGTGATGATAAACTTGTAGTTGCTGGATGAAGCAAGTGTAATATGTCTGATAAGGTTGAGGTCCTATTGGGATAAGGGCCACATGGAATAAATGGGTTGGAGCGCTTATGACAACAGGTGCATGAGGTTAGCATGTTGTTGGCATTTGATACACTATTTCATGTAATCACAATAATTATGCTCCAATAGTAGCCCATGTGTAGAATGCATTTTGTGATAGCCATGCCATTAAAGTGGCCACTGCAAGTACCATCATGGTTTTCTTGTACCACTCGATGAGATTTGTATGGTTATACGAAACACAAAAGGATACTACCATGATTGCATCGATACAAGATGTCTCCCAGCAGTGTGTAATGAATGACCCATTGTTTAAATGCTCGACAATGAGCATGTGGAAAATCGTAAGGCAGGAATCCTAATTTATTATAATTCTTAATTTATGAAAAGCAAGGATCATGTGGTTCAATATGGACGACATGAATACCCTTATCATCTATGGAGGGTGAGGATGAAATGGTAGATTACATTAGCGTATGAATGGACACATGTGTAGTGTCAGGTAAGGGGTTTTGTGGTATCAATAACCCCAAGGAGACCATTGTATTGGTGAAATGATTGGATAAGCACGAAACAACTTCGTTATCGTACCATTCAAATTGGGTGAGAAGTTTTTGGGTGATTTGTTTGTATTATTGGAGGATGGGGCAACGACATTGTCATATATCCTAGACTTGATTCACGATAAGGAGGGAATCTATAATTATGTGAAGGCATATAATATACATAGAATGTGCTTACTTTAAGCTACGAATGAGAGCTTCATAGTCTACGTTGTTGTTTGTGCAGGGAAACCCTAATTTGAATGAAAATGGGAGAGACTCCCAATCTAGTGTGAAAAATACAATGCTTGCACCCCCAACATGTGTGCAATGGGAACCATAAAAGAAAAACATTAGGTCAGCAACTATCTTTGGTTTAACATATTCTTCAGGTTTTGTAATATTGAATATGAAATCATCAAGAAGTTGGATGAGGAGAGGTCGATTATCAGATAATGGGTCCTCGACGAGCTAGTTTGTGATGACCTACCCTTTGATATATTTTTGTGAAATAAAATCTAGATCAAATTTAGTAAGGAGCATGATCTATTTATCAGTACGAGAGTTATGATAACTCTTGTTCAATATGTATCAAAGCAGATTGTCATGAGCGATGACAAATGTAGCATGATTAAGTATGTAATGACATAGTTTTTGGGTGGCAAAGACTACAACCAAACATAGATTTTCTATATATGTAGCAAGTTTCATAGTTGACTAGCGTACAACTGATGTAGTATATAACCATATCATGATTGAGAATGTCCTTTTGGGCTAATAGCATGCCAAGTGTGAAATATATGGTAAAAATATACAGGATAAATTGCAGTTGTGGGTGTGGGGGGGATAAAACCGGTGAGGAGGTGAGGTAAGCCTTGATTGATTCAAAGGCTTATTGATAGTTTTTTTCCAATTTAAATGTAACCCCCTTTTGTAAGAGGTGATTGAATGGTTTACACTTATCTGAAAGTTAGGCGATAAAGTGGTGTATGGACTAGATTTTGCCCTGCAAGTTGCGTAGTTGTTTGAGGTTGGTGGATGGGCATCTCGATGATGACTTTCACTTTGTTAGGGTCTACTTCAGTGCCTCATTGCGAGACAATGAAAATTAGGATTTTTCCTGAGGTGAAATCAAAGACATACTTATTTAGGTTAAGGTAGACATTGTGTTCCAAAAGGTGATCAAATATTTTGCATAAATCAGCGAGATGTTGCGAGCATTCTTTTGATTTGGTGATGAGATCTTCAACCTAGTCTTCCATGATTTTATACATATAATCATGGAAAATGTAGGTCATTGCATGCTGGTAGGTTTCCCCAATGTTTTTAAGGTCAAAAGGCATGACCTTATAGAAAAATATCCCCTAGGGGGTTGTGAAATAAGTCTTGTGTTGGTTAGCTAGGTTGATTTTGATTTGATTGTAGCCAAAAATACCATCCATGAGAGATATCATTTCATGGCCCACAATGGAATCTATTAGCAAGTCGATGTTGGGTAGGGGAAGGTTGTCCTTGGGACAAGCTTTATTCAAGTCACAAAAGTCAATGCATACACAAACCTCACCTGAGGGCTTAGGTACTGGTACCATATTGGAGACCCATTCGGGGTAATCAATTGGTTGAATGAAATCTATGTTGAGGACATTTTGGAGCTCAAATTTCACTAGTAACGCAACTATAGGATGCATGCATCACAATTTTTGCCTGATGGGTTTGGCATCTTTGTTGAGAGTGAGGTTGTGCACTACTAGGGAAGGATCGAGTCCAGGCTTGTCCTTATAGGACCAGGTGAAGACTCTGATATATTCCTTGAGTAAGGTGATAAACAAGGTGAACACTTTTGTGGAGAGGCTAGCGACGAGTTTGACAATGTGTGGATTGGTGGGGTCGTCACCAATATCAACATCAATTGTTTCTTCCATAAGCATGTGGGAATCATCACAAAGCTTATCTGGTATGGGAATAATATGGAGGTCATCGATGACCTCAGGTAACTCAAATTCATAATCTAAGTAAAATTCAGTGTGATTAACCCATGAAATGTGAGGTGGGGTAGACAGAGATGGGGCATTTATAGTGTGCAAGACATAAGGTGATAGCAAAAATTTTTGCAATGAAGGTGTTAGTGAAATATGGGTAAAATTGATGAAATTAGGGTTGGATGTGTTGTCAGACATGCAGGAGATGAATATCAAAGTGGGGAGAATAAATCCATGTCGATCATGTTGATGGAAGCCATAAAGGTCATGAAAGATGATGAATCTGATGATGGGGTTTCAAGAACATTTGAACGTCATGTGAGGTTTAAAGGTGGTCGTAAAACTATGGGTGGGGAGTGAGGTCATGTTGAGAATCGATGAAGTTTATGGGAAGTGGGTGTTGGTATGGCCGAATGTGTAGGTGATGGAGATGCATGTGAAATGGGCTACTCTGGATGAGGAGGTATGAGAGATAGGGCAAAAAATTGATCAACCAACACATCGATACAATAAGAAAAAGTTATGTCATTAAGAGACATGTCTTGGAAGAATGTGCATGGAATAGTAACGGTGGAATGGGAAGATAGGCTCTCATCCAGGATGTCCATGTCAATGTAGTCTTCCAGTGTATGTGTAGTTGTTGGTGTGGGATTCAAAGAAAGGTCTTGAAGCTCATCCTTAAGCATATGTATGGCAGAGGGGCAATAGCCTAGATCAGATTTGTTTATTGACAATTGAACATGGGGGTTATTAGGCGTTCATAACCCTTGTTCATAGTATCCTAGCCCAAAATTGTGCAAATGGAAACATAAAAGGTAACGTAGGGTGAATTGGGGGTTTGACATGTGGTCTAGAGTGCCATAGAAAATATATTATGGTGGTGGAGGTATAGCGGCTGGGAGAGAGGAGTCAAGGTTGACATAAATAAATTTGGTATAATTTTTAGGAGGACCTAGTCACACAATGGTATCGATGGTTTCAAAAAATACTTAAGAACAACTAAAATCCCATGTGGATTGGATCATCGGGGGTCACACATGAGCATCCTGAATATTATAGTCACCAAATTCAGCATTTTGTCATGAATATTGACACTCGAGGTGTGTCACGTGTTGGGGATCGAGGTGGAAAATCTGAATCTGAAGAATATGATGTCAGTTGGGAATCATGAATGATGGGAGGAGAAGAATAGAACAATTCAGCATCTAAGCGAGAAGCTTGCTACTCCCAATCATGGCATTCAACTACAGTAGACGGGATGGGGTGGTTTGCATATGGGAATTGTGTAGCAGGTGGATGAGGGATAGGTTTTGGACTACATGCAGATGTGAAATGGGAGTGGCGATATTTGAGGAGTGGGAAGAAGAGGAGGTTTGATAGAGGATGATGGGTGAGATGGGATAGGAGGCGATGATGATGGTGGTGAAAAAGGTGGAGGTACAGGAAGGGGATTTTTGAAAGAGGACGACTGAGGAGGGGGAGGCCATGCAGAAGGTGGTGAGAAAGGAATTGCAATAGAGCAAACTATCATGATAGGTGATGATTTTTGTGGTGATGAGATTGGTACTAAGGGAGTCGTAGGTGCTCTGAATGATTGACGAGAAGGAATGAGGATGATGTGAGTGGAGGATAATGAGGTCCTTGGTGGGAGGTCTGCAATGTTACAAAATTTAAAAGGATCTCCATCAACGGGAACACAATGGACAAGGCCATCGTAGACGTATTTAAGATAATGGTGTAAGGTAGAAGGAACATACTACGTGTCTCTGATCCATGGGAATCTGAGAAAGATATTGTACTACATCTCACCCTGAATAACATGAAATAATATAGAGATGGTTTGAGCACCAATATGAATAGGTAGGACAATAGAGCCCACTGTGGGTCGCATGGAACCATCGAATTCTCTAGGGTCGAGCGATGGTGTGGCAAAGTGAGCCGGTGGAATGTACAAATGATGTAGTGCAGTCGTAGAGATGATGTTGATGGATGAACCAGTATTAACAAGCACTTGCTTGTAGGTAATGTTGTTTATAGTTGCTTGTATGTGAAGAGGTGGATCCGCTCCTTCCCATACAATCTTGGTGATATCATGGTCATGAAATCTAATGGAGGGTTGGAGGCAATGAGGTATGTTTTCCATGAAGTTAACAAATATATTTATGTCATGCATTTTGAGGTTGATGGATCAGAGGATGTAATTCAATGCCTCGTAGTGGGCTTGAGATTGTTGTAGGATATTGAATATGGAAAACCTAGATAGGACATTGTGTAATACTACCATGGATAGTGATGATATTCTGTGGCAAACACGGTGAGGTCTACACTGGGATAGAGGACTACAAAGAAGTGAAGGGTGCTGGAGGAGAAACTACTACTGCATCCTGTCAGGGTAGATAACATTGGGCCTGAGTAGTGAGGTTGATAATGCCAACGATGCCACATGAGGGTGGATCTCATTGGAATTGTTAATCTATCTAAGTTGTCCTTAGGGATTGGATTGGGTTCCTTGGAAATTAGTCCCTTGATGTTTGGGTAGCGAGTTCTGGTAGATTTTCAAATTTTTATTTTTGGGGCAAGGGGATTTGAGACCTGAATGGTACCCCAGTCAATAAGGTCCAGAACAAAATTGCGAAAGGAATGAAAAGACTCTATATCATGGTCGTGCTATCGATGGTATGCACAAAAGTCCTGCTTGATATATCCTTGAGGTTTTGGTTGATTGGAATCAAGGGGTCAAATTTTGGGTAAGGTAATGTGACCTGTATTATACAATCACTAAAACATATTTGGCAAGGGCTTTGATAGTGGGGTCAAATTACACTATGGAAGCTACTGGTTAATACCATGAGGTTGTGTAGGTCAGGATGTAGGAGATGTGATAGTCTGTAATAACTGCTATAGTGGAGGTGGAGGTCATGAAATGGATGAAGAGGTGGGAGAAGCTATTGCCACCTGATTGGTTTGTGGTGATCTAGTATAGGATTGATTTGGTGTATTTCTATTGAAGCAAAAGTTGGAATTGTACAAAGGTTTTTGTATGAGTTTGATCTTGCCAAATTGGACTTTGATGTCCTTAATGATGTTGGTCGAAGCTATGGCTTCCTCAAAGGTACGACTTTGATGAAGTTGTAATGAGGTAGAAATATGCTTGTGATAAAATTTTGATAAGAGTGTGACTAAATCAGTGGATGGGATGCTATGAGCAAGGTCATGTATAACCAATATCCATCGAGAAAAAAACTCTGTAATTGGATCATAATCTGCCTAGCATAGGGCATAAAAATCTAATAAGTTGGTTTTCTTCTTGATGTTAATGGAAAAGTGTTTCAAGAATGATTTGGTCAATTGCTCGAAGGTGTATAGGTTGTGGCAAGGGAGCATGTTGTACCAATCTAGGGCTTGTCCCCCAAGAGAGAGGAGAAGGTACGTAACATGAGTGGATTGCTACTATGAAGCTGATAGCAAGATGAGCGATAATTACTGACATGTTCATGAGGATCCTCTTTACCTTTGTATTTATCAAAATTTGATATCTCAAAGCAATAAGGGTAGGGAAGAATAGAAACTGACGAGTGGACTAGATCATTGTAGAGCTCATAATATGTGGGATTTTTTAACCCATAATCAACTGTACTAAGGGTGAGCATCTTAAATTCATCTTATAGAAGTTGAATCTTGGATGCTAAAGGTATAGAGGAATGTTTAGGGTTAGGTGGAGCCTAGGAATGTGGGGGATACTGGAGTTGTTGTTACTTAAAGTTTTGGAGAGGGACATATGGCAATGGTATTGTAGGTAAGGCTTGAGAAACAATGGTGAAATTGTTCTATTGATCAACAATGCATTACATAGTTTTATAGTTCTTGAAAGAACTAAAAATATACATGGTGGTTGAGAGAAATCCTCTTAAAATTATTACAACAAACTAACTTAAAGATAGCTCTTATCCTAACAACATGCTAATCTGGGACTATGGTCAAACATTAATCAACCAAGCCAACACCTCAATGTATGCTAATCAAATTAACTAGAAATATGTAAATCAAAACATTAAACTAAAACTAAATACTAGTACTTAATACTTAGGACTAAGGAGGCAATGTTGAAAATATTCCAACATTATCCCCCCTTGATGCTAAAGACACTCATGCAAGAGTTCTTTAAGCATCACAGAGTTGGAAGAAAACATTTCTCTTACGTTTCCTCCAATCTTGAATCAAGAAATCAAAATTTACAAAATACTTGTGGTGGCACTCCTTCCACTCTTCATGTGGAATTTCCTGCAAATGCTTGAGTGCCTTCTTTTGTTGATTAGCTCCCCCTTCAACAAAAGCATCTCCTATTGTGGTTTTCAAAAACCACTCTCTTACATCTTTATCATTATGGTCTTTAAACCATGCTCTCACATTTTGATATTCTTTTACATATTCAACACTAAATAATACTCCACATGAGTATTTAAAATTAATCATCTCACATAGATGATTATACCATACAACTCTTTCACATATTTTCACACAAAAAATCACAAAAAATATGGCCATATAATGACCAACTACATATGCAACATAAAGTTGCTCCTCACACAAATATTCTCTCACAACAATGACTTTACAAGAATCCTTCTCCCAAGGAATTTTGAACACATCATTTTGATCCATGTGACCCAAGTTCTCCATCATTGTATTCTCTCCAAAAATATTCTTCATCAAAGTTGTCTCAATGAGACAATCACCTTTCTTTTCATTCCTGCTCACAAAAAACAAATCATTAATCATAAAAACATTACCTTTAGTATGAGTAGATTTGGTGCTTCCCATAAAGCTATTTTGTAGCAATTCTCCTTTATTGTATGGTGCTTCAAGATCAACCATCAGATCCTCACTAATAGTTCTCCTCCTTTGTTCAATCCATGTTGGTGTGTTGAAACACCATTCATTCAAGCAATCATACATAGTTGCCTTTTCAAGACAACTCTCTTTCTGCAATGTAGTCACTCCAAGTGAGTGATATTCATCCATGAGTGAAGTTTCCTTTGCCATTACGATAAGACAATCAGCAATATCATTTCCATTTTCTGTTTCTATCTCATTTTTCACATTCTTCTCCCCTTTTAGAGGAACTCTAACAATTTTATCTTCTCCTTGTAGGAGATCTTCATTTTCTCTGTCAAGAGAGCATACATCCATTCCAAGTGAATGGTCTTCAAGACAATGGTCTTCCATAAACATTGCTTCTCCATCAACATGCCAACAATTTTGGTTGATCCTATTATCATCTTTATTCTCTCCCATGATAATTTTAGGTGCATTATCCATAATACACTCTTCATTTATCTCCTCCATGAGATATTTTTTATCACTTTTTCTTCTATCAACAACAAATCCTCTTCTTCCTCCTCGTCCTCTTGAGGAATACACACCTCTTCTTATCTTTTCATCACAAAATTCAGCAACATATGCTTCCTCCATGAAGCATTCTTCATCTTGTTGGTTTTCTACATACAGGCCTTCCTCTGCAAGAAATAATTCTCCATTACAAAGCATGACTTCATATGAGTCTTTACAAGACTCTTCAAAAACTCTTTCAAAAGGATCTAATTCAGAAACTACTTCAAGGAAGCAAGGCTCCTCCTTGCTTAAACAATATTCATGATTGCCACTCATGGCTTTATGGGTATCCTAATCAAACCCATAAGCATCCTTTAACACTTGCCATGCCATTGTAGCTGATCTACAATTGGCTATGAGAGGAAAAACATTCTTTTCCATTCCTCTCCTCAAATCCTTAAGAGCTAAGCAATTTGCATATTGCTGCTCCTTCTTCTCTTTTATCTCCTCACCTTGTAGCTTATTCCAAGAGGGTTCCTCATAGAATTATTGAACTATATCCCATAAGTCTTGA
Organism: Wollemia nobilis; assembly: GCA_028583015.1. Classification (NCBI taxonomy): domain Eukaryota; kingdom Viridiplantae; phylum Streptophyta; class Pinopsida; order Araucariales; family Araucariaceae; genus Wollemia; species Wollemia nobilis. The sequence goes on along the minus strand of JAQPPZ010001772.1, from coordinate 6,044,549 downwards.
GCCTTCAAGAAGGTCTTCATCATTATGCTCCAAATAGCATAATTATCTCCATTGAATTTGGGTACTTCCAATTCTTTATACATGGTGGCCATTCTGCAATCCACCATTCATCAATCTTCCACCTAGCTCTCAGCCACTCCTTTCCTATAGAATTAAGATATACTTATATGAAAATCCACTAAATTTCAGATCCAAATTCACACAAATGAGAAATATGTGATCAATTTACTTTTGCCTTTTCTAGATCTTAGAGTGTTTTTGAGACAACCTCAATGTTCTTCACATAAATCAATCCATACAACCCCAAAATTTCTGAAAATTAAACTCTGTATTCTTGAGACAATAATCTGAAAACCCTCTAAATTTCAGAAGAAAAATCACAAAGGTGAAAAATATGTGATCATTTACTTTTTCCCTTTTTATCACAATTCCGGATCTAGGATTGTTGAAGGAAAAATAAATATTCACATAAATCAATAAATACAGATCCCAATGATCTGAAATTTTGTCTGAATTATGGTTTTATCGAAATAATATTTCTCCCAAAATTTGAGAAGCAAATACCTTGTATTCCACCTTATATAACCATTTTATTGAAAAACTAAAAATGCTAATAAAATAATAAAATTAGCTCCAAATCACCTAAAATTTTTATTGCATCCTCTTGATACAATTACCTAACAACCATCAAAATTTTCATAATCAAATACCTCAGGATTCGTGAGATATTAATGATTTACTCGAGCTCTTCCTTGCAAATCTGCTGAGTGCTGGCCACTTGAGTTTCTCTAACAAAGTGTGTGCTTTAGATCTCTTCACACCACTCTCCACAGGTTTTGATCCGTCTGAGCAAACCTGCTCTGATACCAAATGAGAAACAATGGTGAAATTGTTCTATTGATCAACAATGCATTACATAGTTTTATAGTTCTTGAAAGAACTAAAAATAGACATGGTGGTTGAGAGAAATCCTCTTAAACTTATTACAACAAACTAACTTAAAGATAGCTCTTATCCTAACAACATGCTAATCTGGGACTATGGTCAAACATTAATCAACCAAGCCAAAACCTCAATGTATGCTAATCAAATTAACTAGAAATATGTAAATCAAAACATTAAACTAAAACTAAATACTAGGACTTAATACTTAGGACTAAGGAGGCAATGTTGAAAATATTCCAACAAGGCTACTGGATAGCATAGGAGGTCGAACCTAAGGGGATACCCTATGGTAGAGTAGGTATCTGTTGAGGGTAGTAATATTGTTATTGTGGGGCTTGCAGTTATTGAATCAGGATCTATAGGAGAAGGGTCTACTATAGTGATTGGATCGTAGGAGACGATGACCATGAAGGGGGTTTTTTGAAGAATGTAGGTGTAGCAGGTTGTGATGGGGGTAGTGCTATCTGCATGAGTGGTGTCGATGGTGGGCGAGATGAGGTGTCCAAATATAGCATATGTATCTGGCTAGGAGTGTGATAGGTGAAAAATGTAGATGACATAAGATAGCTAGGAAGATTGGTAGGATAAGATGTAGGTCGTAAGTCATAAGTGGAAAATAAACTAAGATTTGGAGCTCGAAATGGAGGTGGTGGAGGGATGAAGAATATGGGTGCAGATGAATATGGAAGTGGAATGGAAGGTGGTGCATCATAAATTCTAGATGGGTGGAATTTAGGTGGAGGTAATGAGGTAGAAGAGTCATAGGTTTCAATGGTAGGAGCCTGAGGAGGTGGTGTGGTGAAAATAGTCTCACCAAACGAGGGAGATGAGGTCTATTGATGTAGTTGGTATGAGAATTATTGTGGATGATAAGGTGGTTGTGATGTAGCATCGAAGGATGCAAAGGAGGGTTTTTGGAAGGATGGTGGTTGTGGTGCTTGAAAAGCGTCCTGATATGATGATGTGAGAGAAAAATACTAGGACTCTATAGGAGGTTGTGGCAAAGGGATTTGTGATGAGGATGCTTGCATGGTTGGAGTGGAAGATGAGGGGTTTGAAATCATCCCTACGATAGGGGCAAATGAGGTGACCTCAGGATTAGTGCGATTTATCAGGGAAGAGTCATTCTCAAATAGTTATTGAGATAGACTCTAGAAGAAAGGATGTGCAAAGGTAGGTGAGGTAGGGGTGATCTCGTTGATAGTAAATATAGGAGGAGAGTATCCTGTATTAGTGTAGATGATGTGATCACAAAATTTAGAAGTTGGATTAGGTGAAGGTGAATGGGTAAGGAATGGGATATTTTCACTTGGAGTTTCATCATGAGACACAATGTGTGTGGGAGGTAAATCTAAATCTATGGGGAGATCTACTATGAGCATGGCAAATTTCCCTATAGGAGGGAAAGGAGTATACTGACTAGAAGGGGCAAAAAATGCCTCCTCCTCAAGGTGCACTTGCTCACGTGCTTGACTACGTGTGGTGATATGCATAATATTGTGTGGTGAATTTATGCTCAAAACTATTTATAAATAGAAATATGAGTTTCTAGATGTGATTTGTGTGGGGTTTTTGAGTAACCCTATGAAATTTGAGAATTTTATGTGTCTGTAAACAGGATTTGTAGATCACTATGCAAATTGAGACCTGATTCGTAGGTTGACCTATGAATTAAACTCAATTTGTGAATCTGACAGAAAAATTAGAAGTGATAGGTTGTAGATAGCCAATAAATGTGCTGCTAATTTGTGGATGTGCTAAAACTAGTATTTGTGAGCATGCAAACAACGTTTAACTGGAATTAGTTCAAAATGCAAAAAAAAAAAAGTTTGTTTGTTTTCATGTGTTTTTATGTTGAAACTTACTTCCAAGAAAAGATCATGGGAAGTGGGTAAAAATATAGAAAAAATAGCAGTGTTGTTGGCATGGAATCTCCTGCAACACCCAAGGGTGCACAAAATAGAACAATGTCTCAATGGGTAAGTGACGACCTATATGGAAGGTGCGGTAAAATAATATCCAAATGGGGGGGCTTAATATGTGCTAATGAGTCCAATAACCTCTCAAGAGAAGAGGTGGTACTGTCTAAGACCTGCTACAAGCCCAACCAGGAATTTGCTTCACTCTCGGGTGAGATTAGCCAAAAACGACAGTTACCGTGTTCACTAATTATGTGAGCCTTGTGAATGAAGGCATCTAATCCTATCCTACTTTGAAGGTCCCTTCTGGTGATGAATTCTAGAAAACCAGTCTCAAGAGTATGGTATTTTCTGGTGATGAAATCCAGAAAACCACTCCTGGGGGCTACTAAGGTGTCGAGGGGACGAGCTGGTGGAAGGAGATGAAATCCAACATCACTAGTCTCGAGTAATGAATTGGGGATGAAGTCCAATATCATCATTGTGTATACCATGTGAGTGTGTGTGGGTGTGTTTTTTACCACTTGGGTAAATCAAATATGACTATCAAGATGCCTTTTCAAAAATGAAAGCTAGGTTTAGATGCATTTTCAAAATGAAACTAGAATTATATGTATTTTTAAAATACAAACTAGTCCTATGTGCCTTTTTAGAAAAAAATAAGGATTTGTTATATGAAGTATGTAAGAAAGTAAAGCGAAGCATGTGATAAAAGGGATTTGGGAACCCTAATTTTAAAACATGAAAGAAATGTGAGATTGATTGTGCAAAAAAAAAGAAATTTGAAATCCTATGTTAGAAGATGCAAAAAGGAATTGGAAATGATTTACGAAAAGAGATTTGAAATTGATGTGCAAAAGGAATTGAAATTCTATGTTAAGGGTAAAAAAAATTATAACCCTAATCTAAAAAATATGAAAGAGATTTGAAATTGATTATGCACAAATAAATTTGACTCTTATGCTAAAGGATGTGAAAGGAATTGGAAATGATTTGCGAAAAGAGATTTTGAAAACTTAATCTAAATGTGATTTTTGAGAAATTAAATTGAAATGCTTTTGAAAAATAAGAGACAATAAAAACTTCTGATCTAAATGCAGGTTTTGGAAAGGAATTGAATATACTTATCGAAAATACATAAAGGAATGAATTGCAAAATTTAGAAAAGGGAATAAGAACTAGTTTGACGTTTGTAAGTTACAAAGTGAAAAGAAAACAATTTTGAATCGAATGACAGCGAATAACTCTGAAATAAATTGAAGGAATTCCAAAATATTCTAATAGACCTAATTATCATTTCAAAAGGACTAATCATACAAAATAGCACAATGCATTTAGAATGTAAAATATCTAAGCAAAAGAAACACAAAAATAGAAAAAACCAAGTGGAATACCTGATTGCTGAGATGTTAGATGGGTTTTTTGAAGCTTCTTCTGTGATGCCTTGCTGTGTTAGGATTTTGTGAAGCAATATGATAGAATTTGTAGGGTGCCCTATGAATTGGATTCTTATTCATAGGTTGGGGGGTGAATCAGGTTTAGGAGCCTCAAACTCCTTTTTTGTTGGTCTAAAGTGCTTATCAGGGCTTAAGTAGGTTCTGTTCTGCCTTGAGAGTACTTGCAATAGGACAAAAAACCAAAGACTACATCAGATTCATAAGAAAACTAGTCTAATGTAATATTTTGTGGGGGTCCCACTGGGCATGCCAGAATGAAGCTAACTAAAAGTGACCATTTCATTAAACAACTTAATCAACATATAAATTGCTCATAAATGTTGCTTTTCATTTATTAAGAGTGTTTTTGGGTTACAAAATGAATCTCTCTATTCTATTTACAAATTTGAAGCACTCTCATGGTCTCCTTTAGGGTCCCTCAATACAGGTGGGCTTCTGTGTGTGTGGGCCACTGGTAGTTTTGTTGGTGTGGTTCTCTTGTACCTATTTTTAAGCCTATAAAATATGGTTAGTATGTTTGGGGGCCTACCTTAGTCAGAACCCATGATAAAAAATATAATACAACATGAAATATGCATGGAAAAGTACTAAAAATAGGAAGAGATGCTATAAAAATATAAAATGAATGATACCTACTAAATTTGCTGATGTAGACCAGTTGTATGGTCAATTCGTAAGGTGGCCTACAAATTGGAACCCCGATTAGTAGGCCAAGGGGTGAATTAGTCTGCAATGAATTTTTTGTGGATATCCTTCATCCATATGGGCTTCCAAGATGTTCAGATGCTATTTGCACGGTTTGGAATTGTTAGATGCAATTTTGGTATAATTTCTACAAAGTTTTTGTAAGGTGACTAAAAGGGGAGAGAGAGGCAAAATGAGGGGGGAAACCCTCTATTTATAGGAAAGGCTAAGGTTAGGGGGGTGGTTAGATGAACCAAACCTTAGATTCAATCCCTACTAAGGTTAGGTTAGGGTTTTGGGGAGGTGTCAAGCCCACATGCCCTAAAAGAATATCTCATCCTCACACATGTGTGAGGAAGGGTTAGGGTTAGCCAGGGTTAGCTATGTCCTAAGTTAGGTTGGGGTTTAGTTAGGGTTTCTAGAAATATCCTAACTAATTCATGGTGCACACATGTGTGAGAGTGTGCTTAGGGCTAATTTTGGATTAGGACCCTAATTAAACTTACTTAGGTGATAAAGTGCACTTAAGTGAAAAGTGACTTTAAAATTAGAATCTTTATTAACCTAATTAGGATTTTTAGTGGGGAATGGTCCCATGGGGTCCTAATTAGGTGTAGGAAAGTCCTTACATTACCTTAGAGGGCTAGTAGATAGATTCCAAGTGGGTAGGAAGCATATTGGGTCTGTTTTACCTAGTTTTTGTAGGTTTTAAGAGCCTACGGATTGCTAAGGTAGCCTACATATGACTAAAGCATCCTACAATGGCCTATGATGGCCTAAAAATACCTAGAAGTGAGCATGTGTAACTTTTGGGTCTCTATAGCCAAATTGAGGTAATTTAGGCGTGCTCGGAGCACTCTTACAATACGTATTGGTTTACCAACTTATCGTTCATTTTTCATCTTTGCTAGAAATAGTAGATTTTTTGTTACATCTCGTTGTCGTTATCTGTGTTATTTGCACCAAAAATTATTATTCTATTTTATGTGGAAATAGGGCAGTTGACGTATTATGTTATTAATAGGAGTTAGGCATCTATTGTTCTATATTTAGGTGCTTCATTCCGCTTACGTGGAGTCAACTACCTTTGACTACGTCACAGGGAGTAAGGTGCTTCATTCATCGTAATATGGGAGTAAGGTGCCTTCCATAGAAAGATGAGAGTAAGGCACCTTTCCATCGAAATATAGGAGTAAGGCACCTTTCCATCAAAATACGGGAGTAAGATGCCTTCTTGTCGAAATATGGGAGTAAGATGCCTTCCCCTTAAGGCCATACTGCTTTCTCAACTCCTTTGAAAATAGATCATGCTAGGTCCATAAGGGACCTCAATGTAATTTATGTAGAAACCAATGAAAATAGTTAAATCTACACACAAAACATGATTTTCACACAAGTTAGGCAATATACACAATTTACCGTTAAATACATATAAATATTCATAAGAAATACAAATATGATATAACAATGTCGTGCAAAACATTAGACATATATGCAAAAATATAATCATTTTTGGTGCTCGTCATTCCCCCATACCTAAGGATTTTCATATCCTCATGGAACCTTGTATTGGTAGTCCTTGATTCTGTCCACAACCTCCCATTAGGATCTATTCCTATGCTTCCTCTTCTTAGTAGTGGCCTTATCTCTCTCTTTATCCCAGGGCATACTTTTATTGGTCATGGTCTTTCTGCATTCCTTATTCCTGGTATTCAGACCAAACTGAGTCTGAGGGGCACTGGTCTCTTGCTACGATTTGTGTTGGTGTGAGCTATGCTTGACTGTTCTACCAGGCCTGGTACTTATGCTTGGTGGCTCTGTAACACATGTTTTCTAGCCTATTTATTCCTTCATGTAGTACCTTGTGAAAGTAGTGGTTCCTTTCTAGAATATAGACTCTACCTCATTCCATAACTAGTAATATTGATGTGAGGGCTCTATAATTGCGATATTTGATTTTTCCTAGAAAGGTATTCAAGACTCATCCACTACTTTGACCTTGTGTGATCGGGCCACTTTCGTAGGAATATTAGCATCTCCTATGTTGGACGACTTTGTGCTTCCTCCAGAAAGCATCTTCTTGCTATTTGTTTTGTCTTGGGCTATATTTGTTACTGGGCCCATTACCTCCATTTCCTACAAGTATCTCTTCATCTTGAAGGGTTGGTCTCCCATGGATCCATATATCTCCTAGAAGTGCTTCTTAGGAGCAAGATTCACACTAATCCTAAGCTCTCTAGTTATCTTCTTGAAAGCCTTCCTTGCCATATTTGCCTTCTTGAGCTCTGTGTGGAGCTTATAAAATTATTCTTGTTGTTTGGAAAAAGCTTTCAAGGACCCAACTCATTATTCATCTGAATTAGGGGCTGGTTAGGCCTTTACTTTTGTAGCTATTTCCTTGGTCCTATGCTTCCATTGTGGTTCCCTGGCCACTCTCCTTTGAGACCTCAGTTGCATAGAGTTCTCCAGGACTGTTGTGTGAGGGGAGTGTCATCCTCAGGTGTATATGGTGTCATTGCATGGATGATAGAGGGTTCAGGTCCTTGATTCTCTAGTTCCATATCGATAGCTTTCGACTCAACTACTGGTGTCTTGGTAGGTGACTGTCCTATTAATTCTTACGTTATTGTTTCCTCAAATACTTGCATCACCTCCTCCTTAGGTTTTTTATTTGGGGATGATTTCTCAGCCTCATATTCTAAGACCTCGATGATAGGAGATTCTATCTATAAATTGGTATCCCATGTATTTCATAAACTATTTTGGTAGGAGTGGATGAAATATGCCCTACCTTAGTTTCCATGTTTTTGGCATCTAATTTGAATGGCCCAAAAGAAGTGACCTGCTCGACAAAGTCTAAAAATTTATGGGTACTTCTTCTACCTAGTCCATTTGAGTGGCAGCGTCCACCTTATTTTCCTGATAGGCCTTCAACCACTAATTCTCCAGCTTGAGCTATTGCACTTATTGCTATAGCTAGATAATGGTGTGGCATATGCTTTGAACTTCCCTTTCCAGTTGAAGGTCTACTATTTTGCCTTCTACAACTACTCTTGTAGGCTTCCCCAAGTCTCCTAAGCAGGGGGTTCACTATCGACTAGATCTTGCAGTACCTGTGCCACTGCCTTTATTACAATGATACCAATTTCCTCATCTTCATAAGGTGGACTACAGGTGGCCGAGGCTACTAATTGACTCTTTATACTCCTGGTTATTGGGTAACCAGGTACCCAAACAATGTTTGGTATGCTCTTCCTCACTTCCTGGTGAGTTCATGGAGAAGTCTACGATGAAATTTACCCTATCTCTCCTCTTCCTAGGCCATCCTGGAAGTTAGGCATATGTTCTACTACTGGCTCCCTTACAGTGGATGGTCCTTGGGGGTTAGGCATCTTGACCCATTATTCCTCTCCCTATGGCACTTATTCATGTGCCCTGCATCCGAATCCTATGGGGATTTAGGCACCTCGAACCTTTCCTCCCCTACTTCTAGAACTTCCTTGGGTACCTCTACATGTAAAATTAGGGTCGTAATTAGCTCATGGTGTGCTAGGGTAGAGGTTGTCCCTGCCTGGTACCTCCTAGCCTCATCTCATAATGCACAAGCCAGGTAGAATGGGACATTGATTTTTACTCCATGTAATAGGTGGCTCAGGAACCACATGTGATTGGCATTAAGGTGGATATACTTGCCTATGCAAGTAAAGAATCTAGCCACCTGGTCAAAAATCTATTGCTAAATTTTTGGGAGGCAATGCTTCGACAACCTCAAGCATGTTAATTTAATTGGTAGGTGCCCGAGGAGTTGTTCTGCACACTCAGTCGATGATTATTCCTTGTAAATATAGTCTCTTGTTTGAGGGAGACCAATAATGGCTACAAAAAAATCCTCTATGATTGGGATTTCCAGTCCACATAGCCGATCAATGTCCCCATTCACAGACGACAAATTCCTTGGTTGTATCCAAGTCCTAGTTTTGGATGACTATGCGGAAATAACCCATCCATCCAACAACTTCAAATTGTGCTCGAACCTCCTCGTTCATTCCTACCACATTGTAGAGTTCACTCTTCTTCTGAATATGATTTGTTGATCTTCCTCCCATTATGGAAATTTTGTTTTGTGTCTTCCTCTGCAATCTTTATCAGTTGTCAGTAACCAGTTTATCGTCTCCCAGTATTGAATGTAACTACCTGAAGATGCATATTTGTGGAGGTAGGTGCATTATAGTTTGTATTGGGTATTGTGAGGGTGGTATTTCCCAATTGTTGCTTGACATGTTATATTGAAAAGAGTGGGTACATGATGGTTGGATGTTTTTACCAATACTACGATGAAATTGTTTCCAAAAATGTTCTAATTATGAATGTCATGTGCATCTAACAGAAAATTGTATACATACCTTATTGGTGATCCATGCATGCCAGGCATGACGACGATCATGGAGTTCTTTAGTTAATTATTTCATGATAACTAGAGCGACTGTGTATTCCTCATGTGATAATTTTCTTCAGGTTGTTTTCCTTGGATAGTGCAATAATATTCATTTGAAGTCTCGTGCTAAAAATATGAAATATCAATGGTCTGCATGGGTCGACACACATCCTTGTACTGATTGCTTCAGAATGTATTGAAATCCTCCACATGAATTCATAATAATTTCTCATGAATGATATGTACTTTTTGTCATGTGGGATGTTGAAGTGGCTTCGACAGCTTCCTAATGCTACCAAATTATTTATGCCGCATATAGGCACTTAAAAAAAAAGTAGGAACCTTTTCATTAAGAAAGATGCACCTTTAATTGGAATGCATATGAGTATCCTTATTCAAATATATGGGAGTTAGGTGCCTTTCTAATGGGAGTTAGATGACTTGCTCCAAATAAATGGGAGTTAGGCGCCTTCTTCCAATGTACTTCTGCATGATTTTCCAATAGGAGTTAGGCACCCTTGAGATAATCAAAAGTTAGGTGCCTCCCTACCATTGAGAAATTAGCTTCTGGTGGTGTATCTGTAGTTGGTGCTTCCTAGTTGATCAGACCCCTCAACTCTTCCTCCTTTTTAACCTTGTCAACATATACGCATCTGAACACGTAGGTGGAAATTTTTCTATACAAAGATTCGATATCTACATACATATTCAGATTGTGATTATTGCCTTTATATGGGAGTAATCAAGTTCTATTTCTATAAAGTTGAATAACTGTGAAGTTTTATGGATCCTGTGCTTGTTAGGACTAGGTTTCCTTGGTTGTCTACAACATGCATGTAGGCATCATACCTACAAAAGTAAAAAATAAAAACTAGAAAGCAATAAAAATGTAGGTTAGTGGAATTTGTGCTTGATAGGCCTAGGTTTCCCAGGCTGCCTACAAGTTGCACTTAGAGAACCATACCTGCAAAACAAAAACATAAGCAAAGAAAAGAAAAATAAAAGAATAAATTATCTTTTTGGTGGACACTACTGTGTCCACCATTCTGCTAAGAAATTTTTAAAAATATTTAATCAAATGGGGTTTCCTCCATGCCTATCTTTGACTTCATCACTAGATTTGTAGATATGTGGTAAGGCTAACATCTATGACCATTGAATTCCAATATTGTGTTACTACCATTAATAGTCTTGATACATGCAACACCATTATTTATCAGCTCGATCACTTCGTATGGGCCCATTCAACATTGCATCAACTTGCCTTTATGCTCCTAGAAATGGGAATCATATAGCAACACCAATTCCCCTACCTTGAACTACTTCAACCTGATGTGGTTGTCATGCCACTGTGTTCTCTACCTATGTATGACCTCTATTATGTGCAAGGCATCTAATCAGTGTTCATCCAACTAGTTTTGTTGCTAAATCCATTCTTTCTGTGCATCATCCAGGCTCAAGTTTAATTCTACTATAGTCATGAGGGTTTTGATTTCGAATTTGATGGGTATAATTACACTCTTCCCATACATTAGATGGAAATATGTAAAACTAGTGGTGGTTTTCCATGTAATTTTGTAGACCCATACTGCCTCTGGTAACCTCATGACCAAATCCTTTTTATGTTGATGTACCATCTTTGTGAGTATATTTTCTAACTCTCGGTTTGTAACGTCAACTTGGCCATTTGCCTATGGGTGATATGAGGTGGTTTTATTGTGTTTAATCCTATACTACTGCATGATCTTCTGGATCAACATTGAAGTGAATTGAGGTCCCTGATCAATGGTGATCTCTCTAGGCACCCCAAAACTCATGAAAATATGTGAGAATAGTTTGATACATTCTTCTCCTTGGAGTCTCTCAATGTCTGGACCTCAACCCACTTGGTAACATAATCTATACATACAAAATGTATCTCTTACCTATTTATGGTGGGTTTATTAGCCCTAAAAAGTCCATTCCCATTTTTTCGAATGGATCAATATGAACATGCAGTTGGAGGGGTATCTCATCTCTCAAATTGGCATACCCATCCATTGACATTGATCACACTGATTGGCATGTTTAACTGCATATTTGGAAAACAAAGTCTAGTAATATCTATCTTGCAATATTTTAAATGCAATTCTTTTCCCTGCAAAATGGCCACCATAGGGTTCATCATGGCAAGCTTTCAAGATTTTAGGAAATTAGGATACCTTCAACTCTTCTGCATTCATAGCAATGCTTTGTAATTTTACGTGCAATACAGTTGGTGAACCAGTATCCTACAAATTATGAAAACTTTCACAGTAAAGAGCTAAAATATAATTTACCTAGGCGACCGTGAGAGGTTTGTCTAAATAGTTTGTTTGAACTATATAAAGCTCTAATATGATTTAATCTAAAATATATGTACACCAGTAAAATCTCTCATGGTACTCTAAACAACAAACAATATAAGCCAATGACCAGAATGGAATCTCCGATCTTCCAAGCAAAAATAGTCTTACTTGAAAAAATTCAAGAATTGCCTTGAAATCATTGTTGAAAACTGAGTTATTAGTTAACCCTCTCTTGGAATTCATCGTAGAGGCTGCACAAAAAAATTAAGTGAGAAAAAAATTTAAATTATGAAATTTAAGATAATCAACTGAAGAGAATTATACCTAAAAATAATTTTGAAGAGGTATCAAAATTGTCCGTCATGAAAGCCTTATCATTCTTCGAGAGAAATAACTTCTGTTTAACTGCAGTAAGACCCTTATGTGGAAGTCCAGTCAATATCTAGATATCAAAGGGTTTGATTGTAAAATATATTTTTTGATTTTGTGATGACAAAGTAATGGCCCGAAGATTGTTGTCGTAGGCATCAAAGATATTGTGTAGAATAAATTTATCTATTCTAAATTGGGGCATAGAAATGAAACCCCCAAAACCTACGTTCTGAACCCATTTATGGTCTGTCTCATCTGTCCCAGTTAAGTACTATGAAAATGTGATGCAACTTTAATTTTTGAATGAAATTTTATGTGCGGTTGTTGACATGGTCACCATCGATCTAGAAAGGTGTGGGGTAATGGTCTCTTATGGAAGGGAAGTGTTCGCAACTTCACTCTGATCTTATGCAGTGGAAACAATCTTGAAAAAATAACTGTTGATGCTTTTTTACAGATGAGCTTGAGCGGGGTGGACACGTGGCAACATGTTATTGGACATGCATGTGGGGTGGACACATGTCAGCATGTTATTGTACATGCATGTGGCAGTGTCCATATGCATTACTACACCCGGTCCATCTGCATTACTGCACCTAGTTCATTTGTATTTCTTTACCCGGACCATCTACACTACTACATCCGATCTATCTACACTTTTGCACCTAGTCTGTTTGCACCCGATACATTTGCACCTGGTCCGTCTGCAATCAGTCCATATTTAACTAGACCTTATTTACAACCAGCCCGTTAGCCAAATCATGTTTTACCCTAGGGTCATTATCTGTACATTACCCGGTCCATTTGCATTTTTGCACTCGGTTCGTCTACACCCGGTTCGTCTTTAACCAATTTTTTTTTACAATTGCCCATTAGCCAGACCATGTTTTACCCTCGGTTCATTATCTGTACAGTGCCCACACCTTCTATTTATTCAGTCCATAATTTTGCAAAAATAAAAAAAAATTAGAAAGAAAAATAACATAATAATTTAAGCTAAGAATAAAGATGAAATACATAATAATTGTTGACATTCAACAATTCAAAATCAAATTACAATTTTATTATTAATCTCAAACATTTCATATATGACATGCAGTTATTTATAGTTTAACAAGTTACAATGAGCAACTTGCATATCGAGAATGAACAATACATTTGAGATATAACCTAATAGCTTATTTTGAAAATATCTTTCCTAATTTTGTATATTTTGAAAATATTTTGGAACCGCTCTACACAAGGGGCAACTATGGTTACTTGTCTCCATCCACTTGAAAATATAATTAGTAGAGAATATGTGTGTTCGATGGTAAGGCATGCATGTTACTAATGCTCCTTGTTCAAATTCATCCAAGAAAATAGAGCAACACATCTTCCCTGCTTCTTTTAATTCTTTTGAAGAATTCCCTACTTCTTCCAATTCTTTTGAAGATTTCCCTGCTTCTTCCATCCTATCGAGAAACATTCGATTAAAAAATATTCGCAATTAATCATTGGCATACCATTAAACCCTAGACACAATTGCCATGAAATCCCTTGGAAATCTGGAAATGAAATGTTAACAAAAATCCCCCAAAAATTTGGAAATTTGGAAACCCTAGCACAAAGTTTTGCTCTTAAACAACAATTTTACATTTTTTTTTTAGCGATTTACAGAAGATCAATCAACCACGACACCTCCTCCTTCTACTGAAACATGCTCCCACATCGTCCAAGCTACCGGGGCATCCATGCTCGCAGGTCATCCATGCTCCCAAGTCCTTCACTCTCACAACTTGTCTATGTTTTTATTTATTTTTTTGAAAAATCTGTTGTTCAGATTTTTTCTTTATTATTTTGTTTGCAAAGTATTTTAGATTTTCTCTATTTGTTTGTAAAACAAGGACCTATATTTTTTCTCGATCCATCCATGCACTATGTTTTAAATTTTCCCGCCTGATCCATCTACCGACCATTTTGTCCACCAGACCCGTATCCCGACTATTTTTCCACTTGGTCCGTATTTTGACCTTTTTCCACCCGATCCATATTTCGACCTATTGTTCCATCCGTTTCATATTTCAACCATTTTTCCTCTTGTTCTTCGATCTACCGTTCTTTCCACACGGTCCATTGATGATACTATGTTTTTTACTCAGTTTGTGTTTCCCACTCGGTCCATGTTTTCCATGTAATCCATTTTTTCCATGTGGTCCATCATTGGACCGTGTTTTCATGTGATCCGTGATTCAACGCGATCCGTGATTCCACATAGTTCATGATTTTCATGTCGTTCATTGTTTCCATGCTATTCATTTTTTCCATGCGATCCATTTTTCCACGTGTTACGTTTTTCCACATCGACCATCTTTTCCACACGTTTTGTGATCGGTGTGTGTTTTACACCTTATTCATTTCCCGACATGTGTTTAACACCTAGTTCGTAATCGGTTTGTGTTTTTCACCTAGTCCAAGCCCGTACTATGTTTTCCACGTGGTCTGGTAAAAACTATCAAATTCACAATTTTTTTTCAAAAATTGAGATAATTCGCCATGTCCTCCGACATGAGGTTGGCTTGGATTCACCAGGTTTTCGCAATGGATTCGCCAATTTTTTACAACCTCATTTCACATCCGATCCCTTATGCATAACCCTGGTCCTAGGTTAGATTGGGATTTAGTTAGGGTTTCTAGAAATATCACAACTAATTTATGGTGCACACATGTGTGAGAGTGTGCTTAGGGCTAATTTTGGTTTAGGACCCTAATTAAACGTAGGTGATAAAGTGCACTTAAGTGAAAAGTGACTTTCAAATTAGAATCTTGATTAGCCTAATTAGGATTTTTAGTGGGGAATGGTCCCATGGGGTCCTAATTAGGTGTAGAAAATGGCTTAGGTTACCTTATAGGGTTAGTAGATAGATTCCAAGTGAGTAGGAAGCATAATGGGTGTGTTTTACCTAGTTTTTGTAGATTTTAAGAGCCTACAGATGGATAACGTAGCCTATAGATGACTAAAGCGGCCTATGATGAGCTATGGTGGCCTAAAAATACCTAGAAGCAAGCATGTACGACTTTTAGATGTCTATATTTACCCTTTTTGTACTAGGTTGTGTGGAACACAGTTTAGTGCAAAAATATGATGTGAGAAGGTGGTGGAATGTGTGTGAACTGGAGAAGAAAAGAGGAAGAGAAGGCTGGACCCTAATCAAAGGTATGTAGCTACTCGAAGCATGAACATATGACAATAATTGAAAGCCAAGAGAATAAGGGAGAGGAAGAATAAGGGAAGAATGAAATTCAATCAAAGATATGTAGCCGCTCAAAGCGTGACCATATAAAAATGATTGAAAGCTAAGAGAAGAAGGGAGAAGAGAAGAGGAAGAAGATGCAAAATGTGGGTGATGAATAAAAATGGATGCCTATGGATGCAACGTGATGATTTGCTGATTTTGTATAATATTTTGTAATATTGTACTATTACTTATGAGGGCAACTTATGATTGCTTTGCTTTTTGCGACCAATGCAAGATGGTCCAAATACGAATAGAATAAATGTCTATTCAAATTTTTGCTTCTAATTGATTGATGAGTGTATTGTGACACATTTCAATACATTTGAGCTACGTGGTATGGATGAATCAAGTGTAACATTCAGTATGTTTTTAGGGTCAATATACAAAATGAAAGTAAGACATCTCTGATATTGCACATGGCTCTCGTGACTTAACAAATGTATGATTTGGGATGGTGTTTTATCTTGAAATAATCTTCAGCAAAAGTTTTTGTAATACATGTGATATTCGTGATTGGATGTTTGATTATTTGGCTGCATGCAAAGTGAAATTGTAAATGAATACCCCTTCAAACCAGGAATCAATGATGATACAAATGAAATGAGGCGATTATTGTGATGAATCGACTGATAGAGGAAAGGGATGACAAAATGAAGATACAATTTGGCAGACAAGAAGGAAGGAAACAATTGTTGGAGTGAAGAAGATGTGAATTTGGTGTATGGAGGTGTAATTCACATGGTGACCTACGAATTGGGGTTGAATTTGCATGGTGACCTATAAATTGGGGTTGAATTTGCATGGTGACCTATGAATGGGGGTTTGAAGGCATATAAAGCCTTTTGGTGCACTTGTGAAGTCATTTTGCATGGAGTGTGAGTTAGAGAGTGAGGAGCGAGTGATGTTTGATGATACAAAGTGCTTGCAGATTGGAGTAGTGGATGTGGATATGGTGAGGGGACAAATCAGTGTTGGTGGCTGACGTGAGGATCCATTGATAAGTACTCGTTACTTAACTTTAGTAAATTTTGATTTTTAGAAATGCATGAAATGATGTAGGAGATATTCTTGCATATTTTTGTGAATGCATGCAAAATTTTGATGAAAATTTGAACACAATGTGTTAAATAGGACAAATGGGTATCTAAATGTGTGATTAGATATTAGGTTTGACCATATTTTGCGCTAGTTTGAATGTATGGCGAGAATTATGGGTGATTGATTTGAATTTGCTTGTAGGGGAAAAATAGGGTACTTTTTGTGAAATGTGATTGAATTTTATCTGCAAAAGTTAGAAATGGGTATTTAAAAATGTGACTATATTTAGTTTTTCTTTTGTTTGGCATGTTATGTGGATGTGTGTTATTTTGATGTAATTTTGTAAAATTTAACTGTGGTTGTTGTGGGTATTGGTGTACTATTTTTGAAAATCGTTGAAAATTTTATTGTAAAAAGGAGAAATGGGTATCCAAAAATATAATTTGCTTGTGTGTGTCATTGTGTTTGGTGTGTTTTTGAATTTTTGTACTGTGATTTGAAGAACACAAGCTTATACTGAGAGGGGGTGAATAGTATAAGACCACTTTTTACTTTTCTTTCCCAATCAATATTATGTAATGTATAGATAACAATATCAATAGAAATAATCAAAGTAATGCACAAATCACCACACACAATAGAGACACCAAATTTACATGGTTCACCCAATGTGGGCTACTCCACGAAGAAAATATTTTACTAAAAATTTCTCAATCAATCTATTGGGAATCCTTTCCCTATTACAATGTTTATGGACCTTTGTCCAAAGTAGACACCAATCCCCTTAATCAAGTTCGTGGATCTCTATCCATAGGATAACTCCTTCTCCTCTCCTCTGGCTGGTGATCTTCTAGGAGAACTACTGCCTCCACTACACTGGCTTATGGATCTCTATCCACTGAAGACTCCTGCCCTCACTCAGAAGACCTATCCTCACTACCCTGGCTAATGGACCTCTATCCATTGGAGACTGTTGTTCTCTATACTATGTCACCTCCAAAGCTCTATCTCAAATCTTTACTAAACTCAGTCCTTTGATCTAGCACAAATCTACTCAATCTCTTTCTTTGGTTTGGTACAAACTTGTCCTCAAATCTACATCAAACTCTGTCCTCGAATCTATACTAAACATAGTCCTTCGGTCTAGCACAAATTTGCTCAATCTATTTTCTCAAGCTCTAACTCAAAGCTTGACTCAATCTAAAATCAACTCTGTTGGATCTGTCCCAAACCTTAACTCAAGGTTTGAACAAATCAATCAATTCTGCTCTCAAGTCTTCTCAAATATTTATCTCAAATATGTCATGAAAGCTTCCACAAAAGCTCACACTAATCTATCCACAATTCCTATCTAGAACTTGTCCAAATATGCTCAATAAGTTATCACAAGAACTTATCCAAATTTGCTCTCAATCTGTATCGTAAGCTTCCACAAAATCTTACCCAAATCTATCCACAAGTCTTCTCAAAGACTTACCTCAAATATGTTCAAAAATTCCACACTAGAACTTTTCCAATATCATAGAAACATAAAGAGAATTGTTAGAGACTCAATATACTCTATACTCATCACAATGCTCAATCAATTTCAATCACTCTTTTAGAAACATACAAAGAATTGTTAGAGACTCAATATGCTTCAAATTCACCTCAATGCTCAATCACTTTCTCAAATCAATTCAGAATATAGAATAGTTTGTTTATAGAACTTGAACAATCACTTCACACATCCACTTGACTAGGCTCAACCAACTCTACTCAACCAATCACTCAATGAAACAATCCTTGCTTACAAACACTAGTCCAAGCATATAAAACCTCACTCAAAATATTTCCAACAATGCTTATCAATCAATTTCACATAACAATGATACTCATGTTCTTCTCAAACCCTAGTTCAAGTTCTTCACTTAACCAATGTCTTCAATAACAATGTTTATCAAATAAGGTTTTAACAACAACTCTTTATTCTAGAAAACCTTGAAGCATTAACTCAACATATTCAATAATGAAACCTAATTAAATCCTTTTCACTCCAAACTTATTTTCTAGAAAACCAATAAATCAAATCAACTATGGAAGATGTGCCCATACCTTTTTCTTGATGATGAAGGAACCTCAAAAATCTGCCACAACCAAAAACACTTTTTTGCCAAACTCAAAGAAGTTATAAGATAAACTCTCTCAAAAAAATCCAATGTAAATATCAAAACATACATACACCTTATCACTCCATCTTTAGGAAAGCATTCATCAACATATATAGAAATAATTGACCAAATACACCTTATAATATTTCAATTAATATAATTTCCAATACCAGAAATAATGTCAATAAAATAACCTTCTCAAAATAACTCAATGGCAAGAAGTCCACTTCAAAATTTAACCAACACTTTAATCTTCAATAACCAATATGTCACAAATACTTTATTTAAAAATAAAGCTAACTCCGTATTCCTCAAATTAACCAGAATAATTATTAATTAAAAATACTTTTTATCTACCCCTTTTAACTCCCTAGGACCTCATGTCAAAACCTTAGGCATCATAGAATATATTAAAAAATTTATTACCTTTGCCTTGGTGAGATTCGAACTCATGACACCGTCTCTACCAATGCCCTAGCTGCAGCTCCAACCGCCATGTGAGCTAGGCACTCACCTTGGGATGGAAGAGCACCACGTGCTCTATATTCTCCCTCTTGGCACCTCACCCAAAAAAATTTGCGTCGCTTCCTTTGGATCTTAACCAAATCCATGTAAAACACTGCCTGTTATGATTCGAACGTAGGTCCTCCCACTCTCAAGCACCCTAGCTCACTCCAACTTGCCACCAGACCACCACACTGGATGGTTATAAGGGTTAGGGCTTTGTTAGTCTTATTTCTTCGCTGGTGCACTTTAAGACAAACTTTTGTCTTCTACCTTGCACGAAATCACACGAAACACACAACTCGTAGTCCTTATTAAATCGAGCAAGGGATGATCATTTTCCACTTTGGCATATGGTTTTTATACCAATATGCCACCATACTTTCAAACGTAGGTGGATACCTTTTTCTCTTATACGTCGGCGCCTTAAATAATTAATTTATAATTTATTTAAATTATTTAGAATTTAAATATTATAAATTAATATTTAAATCCTTTTGGATTTATTAAGGATTAAAGCCTTCTTAGGTTTTACCACTTTATATAAATAATATTTATTTATAAAATTTAAATTCAATTTGAATTTAAATATTTTATAAAATAAATATTAAAACTTCCTTGGGCTTTTAACATGAATTTAAAGTGTCCTTGGGTTTTTATGAAAAACCTTTTATTTTTGCTCATCCATGGTTTTAATAAAAACCCTTCTACTTATGCTTCCACATAATATTAAAAATATTGTGAAGCTCTTTTGCCATTAACCTTTGCATTATTCCTTTTGACCTTTTGACATCAACTGTAGCTTATTCCTTGACATCAATGTCAACTTCATTCCTTGACATCAATGACAACTTTGACTCAAAATGTCTAGCACGATTTGTATGTGGATGAACGTGAAGTTGACTGTGGGGAGCCAAATATGTATTGTTTTTCAAATCTGTTTGAACTTTTACCATGAAATGGAAAAATGGGTATCCAAAAATATGACTATTTTTATGTTTTGTGAATTGTGTATGTTTTTATATCTTGAAATTCGTGATGAATGAAATGAGTGATTTTGTTGAAGTTGGATGTGCGTGGTTGGATTTGTTTTTACGTGTTGTTGACATGCTTGTCATGGAAGAGGGGTGAATGGTTGCCCACAATGTATTTTTTTATTTTTTTTGGCATGTGATATACTGTAATGATGTTGTGTGTAATGAGTATGTAACTGAAATTATAATAACTAAAATGAATGGAATTTTAGTTTTTGTGTGGGATTGACATGAATTTTGTTGTGATGTTTATGGATAAAATAGGTGAAGATGATTGAGCCATGGCATCATATACGAATGATAAAAATTGAGTTGGATGAGGCTTTAAAGAATGATGTGGATTAGGAGTGGTTGGATGCAGTGTGGTTGATGGGAGTTTGAGAGTGTGTAAGCATTCATTCCAATAGAGTGTATATATCAGCACTGTGTGAGAGGTGGGACCCTGATAGGAATACCTTTCCATTTATTATGGGTGATATGACTATCACCCTGGAGGACGTGTATAGGATTTACAAGTTACCTATTGAGGGTGTTCTAGTGAGGGTAGCGGTGGATGATAGGTAGGAGGAGGTACTGGAAGGTAGGCGAGGGTGGCTTATGAAGGAAGTTGGGAGACTCTTGGTGATCAACAGGGCTAAGGTTGGTTTGTGATGGTGTGTTATTATTTTTGTATCCTACGGGCATGTGTGATGATGGGTGGTGGACTTGTTCCCATTTTGTAGCCTGATACCTTTTTTGGTCATTATATATATATACCTATTTTGTTATGGCTCTTATATATATGTGTTGTGATTTTATTTGAATGTGTATGTGATTTCTTGTGTTTGGGTAATGTAAATATCAATAAATAAATATACACTAGATGAATATATGTGCATGGGGTAACGTGTAGGAGAACGATGTTGGTATGGCATAGATACAATGTAAAGTGATGCAACGTGAATGAATGTAGAATAGGTGCAATGATGTATGATGTAAGATATATGTTATGATGCATAATGTAATGTAGATA
Organism: Wollemia nobilis; assembly: GCA_028583015.1. Classification (NCBI taxonomy): domain Eukaryota; kingdom Viridiplantae; phylum Streptophyta; class Pinopsida; order Araucariales; family Araucariaceae; genus Wollemia; species Wollemia nobilis. The sequence goes on along the minus strand of JAQPPZ010001772.1, from coordinate 6,023,394 downwards.
GATGCATGTGAGATAGATGCAATGATGCATGATGTGATGTAGATAGATGCATGTAAGATAGATGCAATGATGCATGTATGTGGAAGCTGAAATATGTAGAGGAAGCACTCATATAATGAATTTTGGTATGGCATAGATACAATGTAAAATGATGCAATGTGAATGAATGTAGAATAGGTGCAATGAAGTATGATGTAAGATATATGTTATGATGCATAATGTAATGTAGATAGATGCATGTGAGATAGATGCAATGATGCATGATGTGATGTAGATAGATGCAATGATGCATGTATGTGGAAGCTGAAATATGTAGAGGAAGCACTCATATAATAGCATAACTTATGAAAATGTGATCCTTTCTGTAATCTCAGAGATGTAGGATAGTATAGGGTGTATGCGACAATGTTAATAATCATAGTTGTAGCAATCAAACTTCATGAAAAACTGAACGATATTTGCCAATAACTCATAAGTAACCTGGCTAGGCTAAAATCTATCAAGGACCAATGTGTGCAAATAAGTGATATTCATTTATTCATTTTGAGGGAGGTAGGACTAACCCATTGTAAATATAGCCTGTAAGTCTCACAATGACACTAAGAGGGGGGTGAATCATTGTAGCTCTTTAAAACTTAAATCTTAAACACTCAAAGCCAAAACAATGAAAATATAAAACCAAATAAAGCAAGTATAACAAGAGAACATCACACAACACAAGATGTACCGAGGTTCACCGATTTGGCTACATCCTCGAAAATTACTGTTTGGAATCCCATCCAAATCCAGCCTTTGCAAAGCATCAAATTTATAATCAATTTACCAGCACCCACTAGAAGGAGCACCAACCCCTGATTTATCTACACCAATAGAAAGGAGCACCAACCCCTCTACCAAGCACCCACTTGATTTTGATATTGATAATAAAATGACATATATGAATGTCTTCACTAAAACTAGAACCCTCTATGGTTTGTAAGCTCAAAATCTAAAAATTTCTATTTCACCCAGTATAACATCCCTCTCTCTACATTACTTAGAATTTAAATCTTCTCTTCTAAAAAAAAATTGATTTTTCTCTTAGCTCGTTCTACCAATTGCTAAACACTTTCTGGGTATTGTGAAAAACTTTGTCTTCGAACTCCTTTCAAAATTTCAACCAAAATGGATATTATATGAGAAATTTATGGCCAAAATTTTGAAGTGAAATTTTTCACCACTCTCCAAAAATCATGGATTTTCACTCTTTATTTTTCTCCACACACACTTCTCTCTTCACAAAATAAAGTCCTCACTTTTCAATAAAATCCCTTTTCACTTAAAAAAAAACACACTTGCATTCTTTTTCCCTTTTCAATTATAAAAATATTTTCTTTAAAGAAGCTTCTTAAAACAATATAACTTCCGTTTTTTATTTTGACAAGGCATTTCGTCAAACACGTCACATACAAAGAATTGACACCTTACTCGTTCTCTTACTTCGGAAGCAGGTGACACCTCAAACCAAAAATGAAAGATGCTCTATTTGATGCCTTAAAGGTGTAACAATACTGAAACCAAAACTATGGCGACTCTGCAAGGTCGAAATGGCCAACTGAAGGATTTTGCACAAGTGGAACAAATTGACATAAATGTGATTTGTACCGTTTTTGCAAAAATCATAAATCTCACCTCGTAACTCTGTTTTCTCTAAAATTTGAAACATAAAATATCTACAATGCTGAATACATCTATTCTGAATCTCCTTGCATAACTACTTACGGTTCGCCTATAACACCGCCACAAAAATTGCTGCTAACACACTTTTTCCAAAAAGAGCATTTTTGTGAGTCTTGCAACGCTTGTAACATTTTCCTCGTTTCTCCATTTTTGTGGAAATTTGGAAAACATGTTCTTGAAGCTAATGACCACCTCCAGTTAAAATTTCACTATCAAATTCTTCTCGATTTTATCACAGTGCTTCTGACAAAACTACCCTTTTTTGGTTTGTACAACCACTTGCCAAATCATCCGCCAAGATACTAAAAATGTCATCGATCAATCCAAACACTGTGTTGACACCTCCAACACTATTTTGGACCATTTCCTGACATGTTGGCATGTTCCAAAATGATACATCCTGTCCAACTGCGCCTGTGACAACTTTTGCAATTTTTTGACAACTTCCTGACGATTTTTCAACTTTTACAAATTTGCACGAACAACCTGTAACAATTTCACCTAAACATAAAAATCATCCTCATAAGAGTTGAACATTACTGTACATACTCCGAAAAAACTCTGAACAACTATACACTGTATCAACCTATCCATATGAGTGTGTTGACAACAATGACAATATTGTCGTTGCACCTTGCTCAACAATCTCCCCCTTTGGAATTGTTGGCAACACACACAATTTCCTGTAAATGTTCTCCCCCTTTGACAAAAATACCAAAGGGCTACTACAAACTCCCCCTTAGTCCATGCACAACATTCTTAGGTAAAAATTATTACACTTAGAAAAAATCACAAACATGAGCAAAAAGATAAACAAATACACAAATGCTCCCCCTGAGAATGTGGCCCCAATAGCTAGTCAATTCTTGGGAAGTGTGACCACTCCTAATTTCTTGCGAAGGTACTCAAAGAATTCCTTGGGAAATGGTTTGGTGAAGATATATGCTACTTTCTCTTTTGTTGGAATAAAATCCAACTTAACCTCACCTTCTGCAACTTTATCCTTCAAAAAATGATACCGGATAGCAATATGTTTTATGCGAGAATACATAACCAGATTCTTTGATATGTTAATGGCACTAGTGTTATCACACTTAACTAAAATTGGCTCACTAAATTCAATGCCAAGATCATTCAGAGTTTGTTTCATCCATAACACCTGCGTACAACACATTGTCATTGCAATGTGTTCTGCCTCTGCTGTGGATAAGGAGACTGACTCCTGTTTCTTACTGTGCCACGCGACCAAACTGTCTCTAAGATAGAATGCACCTCCACTGGTACTCTTCTTGTCATCTACACATCCTACCCAATATGCATCTAAATACGTAATAAGGGTGAAGTCCTTACCTTTCGGATACCATAACCCATACTCCATAGTACCCTTGAGGTACCGAAGAATCCTCTTCACTGCTATCACATGAGTCTCCTTGGGACTAGCCTAAAATTGTGCTACCATGCATACTACCTAAAAAATATCTGGTCTAGTAGCTATCAAGTACAGTAAGATCCCAATCATAGATCTATACATAGTTTGATCAACATGTGGAGATTTGTCATTCTTGCTCAACTTGCAACCTATTGTCATGGGAGTGCTAACTGGCTTACAATCATCCATTGTGAACTTTTTTAGCATCTCTTTCACATATTTAATTTGAGAAATAAATATGCCCTTCTCCTTTTTATTAACTTGCAATCCGAGGAAATACGAAAGTTCACCAATCATTGACATTTCAAATTATTTCTGCATCTTATTTGCTAAATATTTACACAACTCATCTTTGTTGTTGCCAAATATGATATCATCTACGTATACAACAAGAATAATATGATGACCATTTTTTGTTTTGACATACAAATTACTATCCACCATACCTTTCTTGAACCCTTGCTAAGTAAGATAATTGTCTAGCCTTGCATACCATGCTCGGGGTGCCTGTTTTAAGCCATATAACGCTTTATTCAACTTGCAAATCAAGTTGGGATCATCACCAAGTTGGAAACCATCTGGATTCTCAATATAAACCTCTTCTTCAAGTTTCCCATTCAAAAATATTGATTTCACATCCATTTGATAAACTTTGAAATTCTTGTAAACTGCTAAAGCCAAAAACATTCTAATTGCCTCTAGTATGGCCACAGGTGCAAAGGTTTTCTCAAAGTCAATACCTTCAACTTGTGCATAGCCTTTGCATACCAATATTGCTCTGTTCCTGACTACCTGTCAATATTCATTCAATTTGTTTCGAAAGACCCATTTAGTACTGATTACATTTTAATTTTCGGGTCTTGGTACTAACTCCCAAGTCTTGTTTTTCTCGATCTGATCTAATTCTTCATTTATTACCTTTACCCAACTTTCATCTTTGCTTGCATCAACAATATTTTTGGGCTCAATTTTGGATAATAAAGAGTAGTTACTTACTAATATTCTTCTTGTCTGAACACCAACTGTGGGGTCTCCAATTATTTGTTCTCTAAGATGATCTTTCTGCCAGCTGCCTGTTTTGAATTTCTTGTTTTCTTCCACTTTTGAATCACTGTTTGAATCCTCTGAGTCAAGTTTTGGTTTCTTTTCCATTTCCTTTTCCTCATCTCCTTCAATGACCTCTTCATAAATTGGGTAGTTCTCTTCATAGCTAATTACTCGTTCCCTTCCTTCATCAACTTTAACATCGACACTATCCACAAATTTCCTTAGCCTCTTGTTGTAGCATTTGTAAGCTTTGATTTTTGACAAATAGCCAAGAAAAATACCTTCATACGCTCTATATTCAAACTTACCAAGGTTTTCTTCAGTTATTTTTATGTAACACTTGCTACCAAAAACTTTAAAGTATCTTGTTATTGCCTTTTTACAGAACCACAACTCATAAGGAGTTTTTATTTCATGCGTCCTCAACATGCACCTATTTTGTATGTATACCGTAGTATGGACTGCCTCTTTCCAAAATCTTTCTGCTACTTTTCTCTCAGTCAACATAGTCTGTGCCATTTCTTGCACTATCTTGTTCTTTATTTCTACCACACCATTCTGTTGAGGTGTCTTGGCTACTGAAAATTGTCTCCTAATGCCATATTTTTCACAATACTCTATGAAATCCTCTAAAATGAACTCTCCTCCTTTGTATGACCTTAAAAATTTAATCCTTTTTCCTTTTTAATTCTCAACTTGATTTTTGCAAACCTTGAACATCTCAAAAGCTTCTGATTTATGCTTCAAAAATAGTACCCATGTCATCCTGGAATAGTCATCTATACACAATATGAAATATTTGTCATCGTTTATGCTTTGCATTCTCATGGGTCCACATAAATCAGTATGTACTAGTTCCAAAGGTTTTCTTGTGTAGTACTCTTTTATTTAAAATGAGACTCTAGTTTGCTTCCCCTTTTAACATGAAGCACAAATGCTATTTGATGGTTTTCCAATGGTGGTAATATCTCTCACTGCTTTCTTTGAGCTGATTTTTACTAGATTGTCAAAACTGATATGACCAAGCCTCTTGTTCCACAACCAATTCTCTTCTTCCTGTCCAATAAAGCAAGCTCCTTCTGAAGTCTCTGAGAGAGTGTACAGGTTGTCAGATTTCCTTGATCTAGTTGCTATCAACTTCCTATTGTTTACCTTTTTGACTTCACAACTTTGCTTCTTAAATATCACTTCATGACCTCTATCACAAATATGACTTACGCTCAATAAGTATGCTTCAGACCAACCAAAAATAAGATTTATTTTGACCTGATTTTTCCATCACTAATATTAACTGAACCTCTGCCAACTATCTTAGCTCCATCATTGTTTCTAAACTTTACTGAATCACCTTCATATTGCTACAACTTCTCAAATTTTTGTTTGTCACCTGTCATATAACTAGAGCATCCACTATCAAGTATCCATGGTATGGATTTATTCCGTGCTTTAAATGTCGTCTGTATGATCAAGGATTCCTTTTCTTCCTTAGGTCTCTCTTTTTCTTTCCACTCAAGTTTGATTACAATTTTGGGATCTTGTTTTGGCTTTTCTTTTTCAGTAGCTTGTGCATGTTTTTCAGGAAATTTTCTATTTTGTCTTATTCCATTTGGCTGAAATTTTCTTCCCTAAAATTGATTTGATGAAAATGTACTTCGAAAATTTCTTACAATATGCCCAAAATTATGACAGTTATAACATTCTATTGCATAATCCATCAAAGGTGAAAAAACATTTCTATTGGTAAAATTCCTTGGTCCTACATTATACTTGCAATATGAGATCTTATGTCCATAACCATTGCATTTAAAACAGTAACCAAAAAAGAGATGATTGAACCTGGGTGGTGGTCTTTGCCATGTTGTCGTAGGAGCCATAAATCTTCTTCTTCTTTGTCGTGTGACATTGATGAAGCCATTATTGCCAATTCTCCTTTCGTGCCTTGCATTATTGCTTTCCTTTGCATGATTCATTTTTGCTTCATCAACCTGTTTCTTCTCTTCATTCTTTGTGGATTCTTCATTTATGGCCTTTGATCCATTTGACGATTCTCCTTCATCAAAACCCAAACCAAATTTGATGCCTGTAGTCTTTTGGTTATTTATGATCTTATCCAACTTCATAGAAATTTTTTCACGTTTGTGATAACAACTAATTTTCTGATTCATCTCTTATAGCTACATTATTAAACCAACAATCTCTTCTTCTAGCTTGCTGCAATAATCTATTTTCATGGTTATTTGCACTTCGAGATCTTCGAAGATTTTCTTGGATTCTTCTATCTGTAATTTCAAATTTGTTATGATTTCATTTGCATCCTCAAGCTTTCTTTAAATTTTCTTATTATTTTTTCTTTTTATCTTCAATTCATCTAGAGTTGCAATTAGTTCCTCTTCCAAATTCACTTCTGCATCAATTTCTTCTTCATCACATTCCTGTTCTTTTTCTGGTTTTTCTTCTTTGAGTGCCATGAAAAGAGCTTCACCTGTTTCCTTTTCAAAATCCTCATTGGAGATGTTAAAAAACACACTTGCATTCTTTTTCCCTTTTCAATATTAAAAATATTTTCTTTAATGAAGCTTCTTAAAACAATATAACTTCTTTTTTTATTTTGAGAAGGCATTTCGTCAAACATGTCACATGCAGAGAATTGACACCTTACTCGTTATCTTACTTCGGAGCCACATGAAACCTCAAACCAAAAATGAAAGATGCTCTATTTGATGCCTTGAAGGTGTAAAAAAACTAAAACCAAAACTCTGGCGACTCTGCAAGGTCCAAACAACCAACTGAAGGATTTTGCACAAGTGGAACAAATTGACATAAAGGACACCTGTACCATTTTTGCAACAATCATAACTCTCACCTCGTAACTCTGTTTTCTCTAAAATTTGAAACGTAGAATCTATACAATTTTGAATACATAAAATATAAATATCGCTACATAAATCTTTACGGTTCACCTATACCACCTCCACAAAAACTACTGCTAACACACTTTTTCCAAAAAGAGCATTTTTGTGACAGTCTTGCAACGCTTGTAACATTCGTCTCGTTTCTCCATTTTGGTGAAAATTTGGAACACATGTTTTTGAAGATAACGATCACCTCCAGTTCAATTTTCACTATCAAATTCTTCTCGGTTTACTTGCAGTGCTTCTAACAAAATTGCCCTTTTCAGCCTGTACAACCACTTACCAAATCATCCACCAAGATATCGGAAACATCATCGATCAATACAAACACTGTTCTGACACCTCCAATGTTGTTATGGACTGTTTCTTGACATGCTGGCATGTTCCAAACTGATCCATCCTGTCCAACTATGCCTGTGATGACTTTTTCAAATTTTGATAACTTCTTGACGATTTTTTTAACTTTTGTAAATTTACATGAACCTGTAACAACTTCATCCGAACATCAAAAACATCCTCATAAGCATTGAACATCATTGTACATAATCTGAATAACCTTTGAACAACTATCCACTGCATCAACCTATCCATCTGAGTGTGTTGACAATAATGACAATACTATCGCTGCACCTTGCTCAACATAGCCAAAGTAGTTAGGTCATCCACAAGTGCATAGTGATTTGTACAAAAGAAGGTTGCTAATGTGACAGATGTGTCACCAATTGTAAGACTATTCCACTGACAAGCAAGTACTTAGGGTCTATAGCTGGCAATAGAAATCGTCCCATGATGTTATGTTAAACCTAAGGACCAAAGGTGATGAAGCATAACAATTGTATTTCTTCGATACTTTTCATTTTGTTTTTTGACCCTCATTTATTGCTTGTATTGTTGTGGTGGTATTTTTTTTTGAATGGGCATTTGATTTTGTTTTCTACCTATTTTTTTGATGTTTTTTTATGCTCATCCCTTTGTTTATCCCTAGGTTGTATGTTGATCATACAAATTATAGGATGAGCAAGGGAAACTGTTTGCTAGATGGTGATATCTACACAAGGTGTTGTCTTCCCTAGACTCAAAATTTGTTTGAAATATGACCCGTGTGAGTGGTTCTTAAAATAAATTAAACCAAACAAAGGGAACTATAAGGAGTGTAATAACTTGTCAGCTAGATGTGACATTTGATTGACTAAACTAGTGAACGATCAAGAAAATACAAGACACCGTCTACTCTGTAATCCCAAGAAAGGGAGTGGACATCCAAGTGGTAATGCTAACAAATACGTATGTTATTCCTTATAAGGACACATTTATAGAGATAGAATATACAAACATGAATGAAAACATAGTAGAAATATGGATATATGCAACGAATGTAGTGTGAGATATAGTATGAAATAACAATATCTACAAGAGGAAATATGTGAGATGTAACAAGGTAGAAAAAAAATGAATATGTCTATATATGGATGTGTGGGGTGAATATGACGAGAGTAGAGAGTCATTATAACGGTTGCCCTAGCGTGCGGGGAGATATAGCAAAATAGGAGAAAAACATATAACTAGTAGAATACGTGTGAGAAGGATGAATGAAGAAATTCAGGAGTGAGAATAGATGTAGAGGAAAATGAAGGTGAAGAAGTGCAATAAAGATGAGGGAGCAGAACAACGTCGTAAGGAAACAAAAAATAAAAAGGATAAGAGAGGAAAAATAGCATAGGAATATAGCCACTCAAAGCATGACCATTCAACAATGTTAAATAAGGAGGAGAGAATATGGAATAGAAGAAAACATGAGGAAAGAAAACAAACTAAGGCTATGTGAAGTGATGCGACTCGGGGCACGGGCGACTAGGATTTTTGTAGTTGGTGTAATTAGATAATTGTTAAAAGTAACGAGGTGTGGAGGTGAATGAATCACGTGATGGGGTGGAGTGAGGTACTAGCCGACATGGATGGCTCTGGAGTCGAATATGTGAGGGAGCTTGTTCAAGATGTGAAAGAGGGTCATAGAAAAGCATATCCTGAAAAATGGTCTCAAATGTACGACACACATTGATGTCATACCCTGGTTGTTGATGATAGACACAAAATTGGTTTTCTTTGTAATCTCGCAGCTTAGGGTGCAATGGGTCGATAGGATGAATCTCGAGTAGTACAAGGAGACCCTGGTGGAGTAACTGGTGGAAATTTTGGGACAGGGGTGCTGATCGAACTAGCATAGGATAGATATATGAGTCAGGTGGTGATGAGTGTGAAGAAGTGGAGTAGGAATGAGCGTTCAGGTTGGGATACGAGAATTGGGTGTAGGTCGAATCTGAGAGGGAACGGTAGGCCTGGAAGAAGGCAATGTGGATCGAGACATGGTAGAACAGTGTGGAGGGGAGTGGCAACAAAAATGGCTTAAGTGCAACTCAAGGTTGTCGAGGCGAGCAAGGATATTCTAGATGTCAATGGGGGAGGTGAGGTAACCGAGGCTGGTGACGATCAAGATTTGGGTGGGTAAATGGAATGTACGTATGGGTGTGAAGAAGGGGGAAAGTGGAACTACTATGCTGGTGATGGGGCAGGATGAAGCGAGAGGCCAAAGAGTGGATATGGTGGTGTCTAAAGGATAGGTGGTGCAGGAGACGACTACAGATAATGGTGTGGGCGAGGTCAGGGAGTACGCATAGCAGTGGACTTGGTGGTGTGATGGCACAAAGATATATCGTAAGGGGAAACCCTACTTGAGAGGGGTATGGGTAATCCTGAAGAATGTACACGAAGGGGCATGGTGCCTTTGTTAGTGTTAGGATCCTATAGCCTAACCCTCAATTCATAATAATAATATAATAATTTAATATCCTAAGGGGTTGTATAGTTGATAATATAATAATTAATTATTATATTATATTATTAGGCTTAGCATAAGTCATAATAATTAATTATATTAATTATTATGAACCATCGTGATGAAGAGACATGATGGTTAGGGTTAGGTCGGTATATATAATTGTCCAAACCATTCATTCGAAATCATTCAGGAATAAAATATAAAATATATATTTAATTGACCCATTGGAGGGATTCCCTATTCCAGTGCAAAAGTGATTCTCTTAATTTAGGTGTATTTTATTTATTTATTAAATTATTGTGCTAGAACTTTCAGGGTTCTACCATCTGGTATCAGAGCCATGTTTGACCAAGAGTGGTGGGAAGCATTGCAACATATCAAAAATATTTTTAGTAAGTATATAATAGAATTGGAAGTAGAGGAAAATGAAGAAATTGCATATGAAAAAAAAGAGGAAGTTGCAAATGAAGGTGATAACCCTATAATTTTTTTTGTTGGAGGATCCCATAGCTATGAATTTTAAAATGGTACATAATGCACTTTCGAAAGAAAATAATCGAAACCCTAAAAATGTAATTTAAAAAAAAAAAAAGTGTACCAGGAAAAGGAGGATATGCAATTCCAAGTAGTACATAATACACTCCCAATACATGATTCCACTGTAACAATTCAAGCAAGGAAAGAAATTTGCTCCTATGAAAACCCTAAAACTATACATGTGTAGAAAAATCCCAACTCGGTATTCTATTTCAAAAATTAGCCAAAAATAATTATGTAGTCTTAGTGTCCACAACACCCCAAAAGGAGTATGTTGTGAAATATGAGAGCTCATGGATAAAACAAAAGAAATATGTGAAACCTCTACACACTCACCCTCCACCTTGGCCACCACCATTTAAAAAAAAATTATCGAGACATGACCATACCAATAGTTAGTATACCTGCAATTTTTATTTAATATCCATAAAATAGAAATAAATAGGTTATATCTATAGAAGGAAGAATTTATAAAGTCCCAATGTTTGATTTTGATCCGCATAATGCACATAGACCTAAATGCCCCAAAGGAGTATCAACATATCTTAATTAATCTGCACAAATATGCAATAAGGTACCAGAAAACATTGTCCATGACACTTGGCATCACTAATGATTTCCAAAAAAACATTGTTGATGTTGGGAATAATGAAATCAGTTTGCACCATCATGGCATATAAGACATGCATCAATTTTAGTTTAGTGTAAAGGAATATAATGAATTTATGCAAAGTGCAATTGCTCTTGATTCTATCAATTTCATCAATTTCAAACTTTGAAGTGTCCAAAATAATAAAAAATAATATCAGTCTCGATCTGCATGTGCTTAGCCTTTCTGATAGTTACCAATAGTTGGAACTGCAGTTGATGATAAAACAAATCAATTGATAGCTGATGATAGGAACTGATAACATGGCATGATTGAAGGTAAATGGATTGCAAACTCACAAGGCTCAAGCTCAGAGTGCAAGCACTGAGAATGAGGTTGAAGATGTCAAATGTATAAATGGTAGTGTTGATCTAGTGGTTGTTTGTAAAAGGCACCTACAGTTTCTACCAGTTTCACTATCCATCACTGTGCTTCGACTAAGCATTTCACTTCTACCACTTGGATGCTCCCCTTCTGTAACACATGCACACCAGGGTAAATTCATCAGGACACCTATATCAAATTGTTCACTGCTTGGATGATATTGTTGGAGTCAATCATTACCTACGTTCAATTCTTCTGTAATGATGTTCTTGGGGTGGCTTCAAAATTTCATCATGTCTGCTATATCTTAATTAGATTAAACGTATGTGCCATAAATTTTTCATTATTACCTCTTCTTTGGTGTGGTGCTATCACAATCAAATCGCTAACGCAGACGATGTTGGGCTACAAAGTGCTCAGTGATTATGTGGACCTATGATAAATCAAGCAATGGTTGTGCAACAAGAGTTTGACGTTGTAGAACCATGTAATAAAATCCTAAATCTCAAGGGCAACATCTTAAAAAAAATATCAAACTACAGCCAAAAGCTAGTGAATGGTAAAGGTGCGGGCACATTTCAAAGATTGATAAACTATCATGGAAATTTTTATTAGACATATATCTTTCTTTGCAAACTGCATCACTGGAACCATATAGGCTACCTTCTCATCGAAGCTGTAAATTAATTACCACAAAGTTCACAAGGTTGCATGGGAACCTATCCTTGAGCCATGGAATAGGCAATGCCATTTCATTAGAATACTTGGACAGCCATGGAATAGGCAATGACATTTCATTAGAATACTTGGACATGATAGCCTCTTGAACACATCACTTGAACAAACATTGATATTAAATCCTCTTTCAACCTAAATTTAAATCTTACTGAAGTGTTAATCCAGGCTGCTATTCGAGGACTCGAGATGATTAAGGATTTTAGAGTTGGAATTAGGTCAGATGAATCTCCTAGAAATTATCACAGTGAAGAGTACAGTCCTCTCAATAATTCACATATACGTAGATATGCACCATATTTCCTTCATAATGACACGGGCATGCCCCTACAATTATGGTTGATTCATGATCATATAATTACCGAGAATAATGAAACCTCGAATGGAGCAGTAAGGAGTGTTGTTTAACCTGGTGTTTCAGTCCCTTTGTTTATTGAAGAAACAACAGAAGAATTTTACCGAGGTGGATACCTAACCATTTTTCGAAAGACGTGTTGACAAAAAAAAAAGCTGAACCATATGAAGAAGATATTAGGTTGCTCATAGTTGGACTGGATACTCTTTGGAGCCTAATATGGATGCCCTATGCATTGCAGATATGTTGTAGTCTAGCCATGGTGCCTGTTCCTTGTTTTAGCCAACCAAGAAATTTTATCTATCGAATCCTGAAATGGGCTCTAATTTGGGCTGCCAAAAGAATTTTAAAGTGAAATTTGATTTATTCTTTAGCTAAATAAGCACCTCTCATGTATTGAGACCATATTATCATTAAAATGATTTAAGTTGATCCTACTGATATGCTCAACATCACCATCTTGTTGCTCATGGTTCACTGAACACTCTAAAATAATTCGTGGGTAAAACATGTTGAGGAGGAGTGTCATTTTATAGTGTGTTAAAGACCAAAGCTGATTAGCATGGATTTCTAACGTTGACAACTTGCACACTTTTTATAGGAATGAGGTGCTAAATTATATTTTACTTTTACCGAAGGCCCTTTCTATAGAAATTCCTACATAAAAGAAGAGTATGGTATTGGATTTGTTAGTTCTATGATTTGAGGATTTTGACAGTTTACTTATCAATTAATGGATCTGGATGATCATCATTGTCATCAGGGGATTAACATCAAAGATAAATCCCAAATAATTATAGTTCAAGGCTCTTAGAATGAAAGTAAAAGAAATAAACCATACAAACATTCACATGGCAACACTTTTTCAACAACAAGTCTATAATTTCAAATTTCATGATCATGCTTTCCACGTGGATTGTTAGTGTAGAGGGAAACTGGATTGACATGGAATATTGTATGCAGAGACTTAAATTACAGCATAGAATTTTGCGAATAGGTTAAATGAAAAATGTCAAAAGACGATAAAAAATATTGGTGTATGCGTAAATAGTGATGAATCTAAGCCAAGGTAAATGGTTATTCAGCATCCGCTCGTACAAAAAATATTGTAAACATGGTCATCCAAAGACGTGATTCATAGTGATGGTATCATCAACGATGTTTGGCATACAAACTGCACAGCAGTAGACAAACCCACTTAGCCACCGATTTTGATAGGTGTCCCATCAATTGAAGCTGAATCTCCTACATGAAAAGAATGAAAACTTACGAACTTGACCTTGCACTAGGAATAGTGGACATGTGGAGAATTTGAACATTGAGGAGTCCAATCGATCAAGAGTAAATTTAAATATTTTGATTACACCACCTTGGAGGTAAAGGTAATTAACCTATTTTGATTTATAACGATTGATAAGGGTTGAACCCAAAAGGTGAACTAAATATTGTTAAGCTTTCTCTTGAATATTCTATCATACCCTAAAATACTAAAGAGTATAAGGTCACCTTAAAAACCTAATACTACGGAAGGTTTTATCAAATTAGTTCACATATACAAACTGAGCTTTCTAGAAATTAATGCTTAAAGCACTCTAAAGATTATTTTTTCCAGTCTTTCTAAACTTTGAGGACAAAGTTTTTCGAGGGAGGGTGGCATGTTAGGATCCTATATCCTAACCCTCAATTCATAATAATAATATAATAATTTAATATCCTAAGGGGTAGTATAGTTGATAATATAATAATTAATTATTAATTAATTATTATATTATATTATTAGGCTTAGCATAAGTCATAATAATTAATTATATTAATTATTATGAACCATCGTGATGAAGAGACATGATGGTTAGGGTTAGGTCGGTATATATAATTGTCCAAACCATTCATTCAAAATCATCCAGGAATAAAATATGAAACAAATATTTATTTGACCCATTGGAGGGATTCCTTATTCCAATGCAAAATTGATTCTCTTAATTTAGGTATATTTTATTTATTTATTAAATTATTGTGCTAGAACCTTTAGGGTTCTACAAGTTAGGAGGGCAGTATGTTGGAGAAGTTCTGTGAGCTAAGGAATGTGGCAGATATGGATCTCTTAGGTAACCTATGTGAGGTGGGGATGATCTGCATGCGTGAGGGTCTATCGAATGGGAAGGTTCCTCCTTATCTATGGATGATAAGGAGATTTGGTTATCTCTGGAGTAGGGTGAATAGGATGAATCCCTATGGTAGGGTGATTGAAGGTGGGGTGAAGTACAATGGTCTGAATGTGATGATGTAGAGGGTTGACGTACATGGACTATGTCAGGTGGTATGGAAAGATCAGCTAGGGTGACTGGTACTCAAGGTAGTATTTGGAGGTCCTACATGATGAGGGTGAGTGGTATGTTGAATGTGTGTGCCTGGGATAATGTATTACCACTGAAGATGTTGTTGTTGGCGATGAAAGACCTGCAAAAACCAAAATACCCATAACATATAAATAACATAAGAAGTACAAGTGGTTCTATTATGTTATAGAAAGTGAAAAGTTGTGTGTTTAGTGTGGTGTGGTGTATGGGTGATGTATATCTGGACCGTGTTGTGATGATACTATGTACAATCCATAATGATGCATACCTAGGTAATTTAGGCATTAAATGTGCAAAGGTGAATGATGTTGATAGGTTTGGGTTTGATGAATCCTTTGAGGTTTGACAATCGATAGGTGCCAAAACCAAATTTTTGTGTGATGATGTATGGACCTAACCAGTTAGGAGTGAATTTGTCTCATTGTTGATGAGGTTGGCTTGTGATCTATTGGTTCTCTTTGAGAACCAGGTCACCAACTTGAAACTCGTGTTGATGTACCTTGTTGTTGTAGGTACGACAAATGTGGTATTGGTAGACACGTGTGTGCTCGATGGTATGTATGAACTGCTCGTCCAAGAGTGTCAATTGGTCGAGACAGGTTTGACGAGTCATGCCATCATTAATAAATTCTTTCATAGAGATTCGTAAGGAAGGTATCTCAAGTTTGAGAGTCATAATGGCTTCGGTGCCATAGACCAATGAGAAAGGGGTTGCCCCAGTGGGAGTATGGATGCTTATGTGATATTCCCATAAAGCTACGGGCATCTGATTGTACCAATCATGATGGGATTCTACAATGGTCTTATGAAGGATGGAGAAAATGGTTTTGTTAGTAGCTTCAGCTTAGTCGTTACCCTAGGGTAGTACGAGGTCAAGAAGCTATGGTGAATGTTGAATTTGGTGCATAGGGTGTGAATATTTTTGTTTTTGAATAGTGTGCCATTATCAGAAATGATTTGGGAAGGGATGCCAAAGCGACATATAATATGGTCAGTGATAAATACCATAATTTTTGCTCCTGTGGTTTGGACAAGTGGGATGGCTTCGACCCATTTTGTGAAGTATTTTGTGGCAGTGATGATAAAATTGTGGTTTTTGGATGAAGCAAGTGTAATATGTTCGATAAGGTTGAGGTCCTATTAGGAGAAGGACCACATGGACTAAATGGGTTGGAGCGCTTATGACAACAGGTGCATGAGGTTAGCATGTTGTTGGCATTTGATACACTATTTCACATAATCACAATAATTGTGCTTCATTTTGGCCAATAGTAGCCCATGTGTATAATGCATTTTGTGATAGCCATGCCATTGAAGTGGCCACTACAAGTACCATCATGGGTTTCTTGTACCACTCGATGAGACTTGTACGGTTCTAGGTAACGCAAAAGGATAATACCATGATTGCATCGATACAAGATGTCTCCCAGTGGTGTGTAATCAATGACCCATTGTTTAAATTGTCGGCGATGAGCATGTGGAAAATTGCAAGGTAGGAAGCCTAATTTAATATAATTCTTAATTTGTGAAAAGCAAGGATCATGTGGTTCAATATGGATGACATGAATACCCTCATCATCTACGAAGGGTGAGTATGAAATGGTATATTACATTAGTGTATGAATGGACACATGTGTAGTGTCAGGTAAGGAGTTTTGTGGTATCAATAACCCTAGGGAGACCATTGTATTGCTAAAATGATTGGATAAGTGATGAGGATTGATGTTTGATCACTCATATGATCCCTCTAGTAGTTCCTAGCTAGGTTTGCAAAGTTTATTTCTTGCAAATTAATATTGTAAGTGAGTCTCCTTATCACATGCACTTGTGGGCACTAGTTATCTTCTAGTTGTCATTTAGAGTGTTAGTTAGTAAGTGTGAACTCAAAGTAGGAAGTGTGTACTTCAAGATAGCTAAAATGGATCTTATAGTTATCATTATTCCTTTCCTCTTAAACTTAGAAGTTACATGCATTCTCCTTTGCACTTTTGTAGCTTATGGTTAAGCATATTGGATCAAATCCATGATATGATGGGTTTGGTTATGTATTTTGGGCCATTAGAGCCTATATAATGAGTTTGTAAATAATATGAAGTTAGTCGGATTTTCAATCCTTTTCATTGGTATCAGAGCCTAGTTCAAGTTTGCACTAGGGCTTATGAGGTGAGAGGATAGGATATAGATTAGTTTTCTTATGAGAAACTTGTTTTCATTGAGGACTCGATTCAAGCTCAAGGGGAGCTTGAAAACCATTCACAGAAGGAAGTTCCTTAGGCGTCAAAATCCTCGTTCCAATTTTCTCCGTATGCTCAAGAAGTATAGGAGAAGTTTACCCCGATTTATTTCTTACAAAAATCCCTTGGCAGGGTTGGATTTCTCCTACGATGAAATGCGAATTAGGGACCCTTTTGTTCCTGATGTTCCTATCATTTCGGAGTCTTGAAGATCGAGCATCATCAAACTAGGTCGTGTGTCGACTTAGATCTGGTTGCCTTTCAAATGTTGGTTGTGTGTCGACTGGATCTTGAAAGGAGAGCTACTAAAGGAGTCTTGGGATAATCAAGAGAAATTAGCAATTTTTTTTATTTGAAGGTAATTTGCCTTCAAAAATTGCTAATATTTGTAACAGTTCTAGTTTTCTATGTTTTTAAATTAACCCTCCTGGTTAATTTTTAAAAATTTCATAGTTTTTGTTAGAAACCTTATATTTTAATTGATATATATATATATATATATATATATATATATATATATATATATATATATATATATATATTATATATTAATTAAATAGTGATTGTAAAAAAAAAAAAATTAAGTCGAAGGGGCTCATCGAGCCAGAGTTTGGCTTTCGACAGCACTGGTGCATCTTCGACGGCACGTAGCGACCACCTTCGTACATGTTAGATCGCACACGGCGGTGCTGCCTGTGGCCATCACTATCGCCTGACAGCATCTGTGCGACCGCCTGCGACCTGTCCACAGTCGGCCTAACAGCTGTCAGGTATGACAATTTGGGCCTACGGCCATCGCTGTCGCCTGACAGTGTCTGTGCGGTTGCCTGCGACCTGTCCGTGACCAGCCTGACAGCTATCAGGTATGATAGTCAAGCCTGCAGCCATCACTGTTGCCTGCCAATGCCAGAGCGGTCGTCGATGACCTATCAGCTGTCGACCTGACTACTGTCAGGTCCGATAGCGTTAGGGCCTGTGACCAACGCTAGTTGCTGACAGCGGTGCGCACGCTCACAGGGTGCACGACGCCATGGCGTGTCCCTGCCGTGTCAGGACAGACACTTGATGGCGCCAAGGCATGGCCTGCACGACCCCTATGAGGCGTGCATTGTTTCCAATAAGGGACAGGAGGTCCCTGGTTCACAACCTGCTCAAATCTCAAACTGCACCTGGTCTTGACATTGGTGCCTCGGGAAGCATGCCACTGAAGTTCAGCAATTCATGCACAGAAAGTGAAGTTCAGTTACCGATGGTAAAATTGTAATTTTTTTTTTTTAAATTTTACTATTCTAAGGTTGCATGTATTTTTTTTAATTTTTTATTAATTTAATTTTTAATAACTTAATTAAATTAATTAATATTTGATTAATTAAATTTTAATTTTTACTTAAGTTATTTTTAAATTAATAAAATATAAATTGTAAACCTTAGGTTAATTTAAATTTTTAAATTTTTAGCCTTAGGAGTATTTTTTAGGGCACAACATTGCAACAAGGACTTTTCAAAATTTCCTTGATTTTTCAGTGCTTTTTCCCTTTTACTCCTGGCTTATACCTGGTATCACATGGCTTCTGAATTGGCTGCCCAAGTGGCAGAACTTGCACATGTTGTAAATGCTTTAGCAGATAAGGCTAATGATACTACCATAGCAGAAGTTCTTGGTAACCTTGCAATGAAGGTAAATGACATTTCTGTCCACAATGCTTCAACTTCTGCTAATGATTCTCGCCTGAGAGTTCATTGTGAAGTACCAGTTTATGATGGATCCTGGAATCTTGAAGTCTTGAATAGTTGGATTCTTGACATGAGTTCTTGGTTTTCTTACACTCAAATTTCAGATGAGGATATGGTTCCATATGCTAAATTCAAACTTTCTGGTTTAGCTAAAGTACTTGTTGAAAGAAAAATAGGTCATGATGAACTCACCTCATGGGATGAGCTTGTAGACTATCTTAAGACCAATTTTTATCCTTCCAATTATTCTAAGGAATTGGTCATTAAATGGTTTTGATTTCGACAAGGTACTAATATGACTGTGCAGGAATATATCTTTCAATTCAATAGGTACAAGATACTTTTGAATGTGGAGGAAGATATTAAAGCTTTGATTCTCAAATTTCAAAGTGGTTTGTTGGAACATTTGTACAGGGAAATTATGTTTATTTCTATGGACACATTGGTTTCAGTTTTCAACCAGGTGCAACTTGCAGAGGACAAGTTTAAGGCGCATTCGTAGGCATTCCGCGCACCTGCTACTCAAGTGGTTGCGAACTCATCAAAAGGGAATAGTTCTTTCTCACCAAAGAAGAACTTTGCTCAAAAGAAGAATTCTTCTTCTCCATCTCCTTCTTCTCCTTCCCCTTCCACTTCTACTCCTTCTTCTTCTTCTTCTTCCAAACCTTCTTCAAAAAAAAAAAAGTTTTGTAACTATTGTAAGAAGAAAGGTCATGAAAAAGCTGATTGTTTTAAGCTTAAGAAGAAAAGTTTAGTTATCACTACTCAAGAACAGGATGCTTCCCAAGGTCCTCTTGAGTCAGTAGGAGAAAGTAGAGTATACACAAAATTACGAGGTAAACTCAATGAGGTTACCTTGGTAAATGTAAGTTCATCAGAGGGCGCTCGTGATGCTTTGTTCATCACTCGAGCTCATTTGCTCCATAATTTTGCAACAGATTGTATAGTGGATAATGGCTCACAAAAAAATCTAATTGCGAGGTCCATTGTCGAGTGTTTGAAGTTACCTATGGAGCCTCATCCTCAACCTTATTCTTTGGGTTGGAAGGATAGTGGAAGGGGCTCCGAAATCACTCACACTTGCACATTAAAATTTTCACTTGGCCCACATTTCATAGATCAAGTCACTTGTGATGTGACTCCTATGGATTTTTGTGGGATTTTGCTTGGACAACCTTTTCAGTATGATAGGAGAGTTGTTTATGATGCTTTCAAAAGAACCTACACACTTCAAAAATATGGTCAGGTCTTTCTCATTAAAATCACCAACACTCCTAACATCATTCTAAGTTCCAAGCAAACAAAGAGAGTAATTAAAAAAGGTGGTGACATTGCTCTAATTTTCATTCGCTCTCATAAAACTCCTACATCTACATCCATTCCAAAGCAACACTCTTCAATGGATAAAATATTGCAAATTTACTCACACATATTTCAGGAGCCAAAGTCTCTTCCTCCAATTTGCACAATTAATCACAACATTGAAATCATTCCTGGTTCTTCACTACCTAATGCTCCCATGTATAGACAATCTATTTTACAAAATGAAGAAATAAAAAGGCAAATAGAAGATTTGTTGTCTAAGGGTTTCATTAAGGAAAGTACTTCTACTTGTGCCTCACCTATTTTATTGGTTCTTAAAAAATATGGCACTTGGAGATTGTCCATTGATTTTCGTGCTTTGAACAGAAGTTCTATAAAGAATAGATATCCACTACCACGCATTGATGATTTATTAGATCAGCTCCAAGGAGCTAAGTTATTTTCAAAAATAGATCTCAAAAGTGGATATCATCAAGTGCGTATCCAATCTGAGGATACATGGAAGACAACTTTTAAGACGAATATGGGCCTCTTTGAATGGTTGGTCATGCCTTTCGGTCTTACTAATGCTCCTACAACCTTCATGAGGTTGATGAATGATGTATTTTGTGATGTACTTGACAAATTTGTAATAATATATCTTGATGATATATTGATATTCTCAAAGACTTGGGAGGAACACCTTAGGCATATCCATCATACACTTGATCTTCTTACGAAGAATCAATTATATGCCAATTCTTCCAAGTGTTCTTTTAGCAATACTTCAGTTTCTTACCTTGGTTATGTGATTAGTGAAAGTGGAATTCAGGTAGAACCCACAAAATTTGATGTTTTAATTAAGTGGTCCCCTCCTTCAACTCTCACTGAGTTAAGGATTTTCATAGGACTTGAGAATTTTTATCGCAAGTTCATTCCTCAATATTCCACACTTGCAACTCCATTGCATTATCTCACTAAGTCTAAAGTTCCATTTCATTGGGAGAAAAGCCAAGAGATTGCCTTTGAGAAACTCAAAAAGAAACTTTGTACAGCACCTATGTTAACTTTACTTGACCTCTCTCAACCTTTTGAGATTGAAATGGATGCCTCTAAAGTTGCCTTAGGAGCTGTGCTCAAACAGAATGGTCATACAGTTGCTTATCATTCAAAAAAAAATTTTGCTGCTAAGTTGAACTATTCTACATATGACAAGGAGTTGTATGCATTAGTTCAAGCTATCAAGTACTGGAGACATTATCTTTTTGGAAAATATACAGTAGTACACACTGATCATATGCCTCTCAAGTTTTTACAATCTCAAAGTAAAATTGAAGAATCAAGACATATGAAGTGGGCCTCTTACCTCTAATAATTTCACTTGGTGATCAAGTACAAAAAGGGGAAGAGTAATACTATTGCTGATTGTTTGAGTAGGCCTCCTGCCGCTCTTGCCTTAATAGTTATGTCCACTTCACACTTGGGATTTCAGATTTGGCCTAATCAGTATTCATAGGATCCTGATTTTGGTAAAATATTTGAGCAAGTGAGTAAGCATTCTTCTTCCAATTTGTGTCCTTTCCAAGATTTCTACATAAAAGAAGGACTTCTTTACAAATTGGACAAGGTTTGTGTTCCTTGTGAGCCTAGAGTGTCATTTCTTAAGGAAGCTCATTCTAAACTTTATGGTGGTCACTTTGGGAAGCACAAAACACTTCATCACTTGCAAAGATTTTTCTACTGGCCTAAAATGCAGAGGGATGTGTTGATATTTCTCAAACAAGTAGTGCGTTTGTTGTCGCTCAAAACCAGCTAACAGGAAGTTTGGCTTAGGCATGCATTTGCCCATTCCTTCCCACCCTTGGGAAAGCATTTCCATGGATTTGGTTAGTGGTTTTCCTATGACAGTGCGAAAACATGATTGTGTGTTCGTGGTGGTTGACAGATTCAGTAAGATGGCCAAGTTTATTCCATGTCGCAAGACAAGTTCCGTAGCAGACCTAGCCCAATTGTTCTTTGATAGCATTTGGTTTTCATTTGGTCTACCTACCAAAATTATATCGGATCGTGATTCATGCTTTGTGAGTCACTTTTGGCTTTGTGGAAAATTTTGGGAGTTTCCATTAACTTTTCCATCGCCTATCATCCGCAGTCCGATGGGCAGACTAAAGTGGTAAACCATACCCTTGTGCAAAGTTTACAAATCTATCATCACACTTCACCAGCAAAGTGGTATTTTAGTCTCACTCATATTGAACATGCCTACAATAGGGCCCTACATTCTTCTATAGGTCACTCACCTTTTGAGGTTTGTATGGGATTTCAACCCTTGGCACCTTATGAGTTACCTTTGTCTTTACCTTCTCCTGTTACTTCACATCTTTAGAAGGAGCAAGACAAGGCACACTCATTTATTCACCACTTGCACAATCTGCAATCAAAGGTGATTGAGATTTTGCAAAAGACACAGCAGCAACAGAAAAATGCCATGGATCGACATCGCATTCCTCATCCATTTCAGGTTGGTGACAAAGTTTGGTTGCATCTTGAGAAGCGGTGTTTTATTGATAAGACTCATAGTAAAATAAAACCGATTCGCTATGGGCCTTATACTATTCTTCAACAGGTGTCCGAGAATGCTTTCCACCTTGATCTTCCCACACACTTGGGAATTCATGATGTCATCAATGTAGATCTTTTGAAGTTGTACTTTGACTCTACATTGGAGACAACACCAGCTATCAGTCATCCTATGGACGTGGTTCCTGATTCTCAGTTACCATTGGATTATGATCAGGTCTATGACACAAAGACTCGACAGACTCACCAGGGGTGTACCACCTCATATCTTGTGGCTCGACGAGGACAGCTACCGCATCAAGCTCGTTGGATTTCTTTTCATCAGATGTCCCGTGACTTTTCTACTCTTCTGAAAGCATTGGAGGCCAATGCTTCTATTATGGGGAAGCATGATGAGGATTGATGTTTGATCACTCATATGACCCCTCTAGTAGTTCCTATCTAGGTTTGTAAAGTTTATTTCTTGCAAATTAATATTGTAAGTGAGTGTCCTTCTCACATGCACTTGTGGGCACTAGTTATCTTCTAGTTGTCATTTAGAGTGTTAGTTAGTAAGTGTGAACTCAAAGTAGGAAGTGTGTACTTCAAGATAGCTAAAATGGATCTTATAGTTAGCATTATTCTTTTCCTCTTAAAATTAGAAGTTACGTGCATTCTCCTTTGCACTTTTGTAGCTTATGGTTAAGCATATTGGATCAAATCCATGATTTGATGGGGTTGGTTATGTATTTTGGGCCATTAGAGCCTATATAATGAGTTTGTAAATAATATGAAGTTAGTTGGATTTTCAATCCTTTTCAATAAGCACGAAGCAGCTTCGATATCATACCATTCAAATTGGGTGAGAAGTTGTTGGAAGATTTGTTTGTATTATTGGAGGATGGGACAACGACATTTCCATATCTCCTAGACTTGATTCACGATAAGGAGGGAATATCTAATTATGTGAAGGCATATAATATACATAGAATGTGCTTAATTTAAGCTAAGGATGAGAGCTTCGTATTCTACATTGTTGTTTGTGCAGGGAAACCCTAATTTGAATGAAAATGGGAGAGGCTCCCAATCTGGTGTGAAAAATACAATGCATGCACCCCCAACCTGTGTGCAATGGGAACAATCAAAGAAAAGTATTAGGTCAGCAACTATCTTTGGTTTGATATATTCTTCAGGTTCTATAATATTGAATATAGAATCATCAAGGAGTTGGATGAGGAGAGGTCAATTATCAGATAATGGGTCCTCGACGAGCTAGTCTGCGATGACCTGCCCTTTGATAGATTTTTATGAAATAAAATCTAGATCAAATTTAGTAAGGAGCATGATCCATTTAGTAGTACGAGAGTTATGATAACTCTTGTTCATCATGTATCGAAGCATATTTTCATGAGCGATGACAAATGTAGCGTGATTAAGTATGTAATGATGTAGTTTTTGGGTGGCAAAGACTACAACCAAACATAGATTTTCTATATATATGTAGCGAGTTTCATAGTTGACTAGCGTACGACTGATGTATATAACCATCTCATGATTGAGCATGTCCTTTTGGACTAAGAGCATACCAAGTGTGAAATCTATGGCAAAAATATACATGATAAATGGCAGTTATGGTTGTGGGGGGGATAAAACAGATGAGGAGGTGAGGTAAGCCTTGATTGAGTCAAAATTATTGATATTTTTTGTCCCATTTAAATGTGACCCCATTTTGTAAGAGGTGATTGAATGGTTTACACTTATCTGAAATCTAGGTGATAAAGTGGTGTATGGACTGGACTTGCCCTACAAGCTGTGTAGTTGTTTGAGGTTGGTGGATGGGCATCTCGATGATGGCTTTCAATTTGTTAGGGTCTACTTCAATGCCTAATTGAGAGACAATGAAACCTAGGATTTTTCCTGAGGTGACATCAAAGACACACTTCTTTAGGTTAAGGTAGACATTGTGTTCTAAAATGCGATCAAATATTTTGCATAAATCGACGAGATGCTGCAAGCGTTCTTTTGATTTTGCGATGAGATCTTCAACCTAGTCTTCCATGATTTTATACATATAATCATGGAAAATGTAGGTCATTGCACGCTGGTAGGTTTCCCCAATGTTTTTAAGGTCAAAAAGCATGACCTTATAGCAAAATATCCCCTAGGGGGTTGTAAAATAAGTCTTGTGTTGGTTAGCTAGGTTGATTTTGATTTGATTGTAGCTAGAAAATCCATCCATGAGAGATATCATTTCGTGGCCTGCAATGGAATCGATGAGCAAGTCGATGTTGGTTAGGGGGAGGTTGTCCTTGGGACAAGATTTATTCAAGTCACAAATGTTGGTGCATATGCGAACCTCGCCTGAGGGCTTAGGTACTGGTACCATATTGGAGACCCATTTAGGGTAATCAATAGGTTGAATGAAATCTATGTTGAGGACCTTTTGAAGCTCAAATTTCACTAGTAATGCAACTATAGGATGAATGCATCACAATTTCTGCCTGATGGGTTTGGCATCTTTGTTTAGAGTGATGTTGTGCACTACTAGGGAAGGATCGAGTCCAGGCATGTCCTTATAGGACCAGGCAAAGACTCTAATATATTCCTTGAGGAAGGTGATAAACAAGGTGAACTCTTTTGGGAAGAGTCTAGCGACAAGTTTGACAATGTGTGGATTGGTGGGGTTATCACCAATATCAACATCAATTGTTTCTTCCACAAGCATGTGGGAATCATCGTGAAGCTTATCTGGTATGGGAATAATATGGAGGTCATCAATGACCTCAGATAACTCAAATTCATCATCTAAGTAAAATTCTATGTGATTAACCCATGAAATGTGAGGTGGGGTAGATAGAGATGGGGCATTTACAGTGTGCAAGACATAAGGTGATAGCAAAAAGTCTTGTGGTGAAGGTGTTAGTAAAATATGGGTAAAATTGATGAAATTAGGGTTGGGTGTGTTGTCAGACATGCAGGAGATGAATATCAAAGTGGGGAGAATAGATCCATGTCGACCATATTGATGGAATCCATAGAGGTCATGGAATATGATAAATCTGATGATGGGATTTCAAGAACATTTGAATGTCATGTGAGGTTTAAAGGTGGTCGTAAAACTATGGGTGGGGAGTGAGGTCATGTTGAGAATCGATGAATTTTCTGGGAAGTGGGTGTTGGTATGGATGAATGTGTAGGTGATGGAGATGCATGTGAAATGGGCTACTCTGGATGAGGAGGTGTGAGAGATAGGGCAGCAAATTGATCAACTAGCATGTTGATACAATAAGAAAAAGTTATGTCATTAAGAGACATGTCTTGGAAGAATGTGCATGGAATAGTAATGGTGGAATGGGAATATGGCTCTCATCTAGGATACCCATGTCAATGTAGTCTTCCAGTGTATGTGTAGGTGTTGGTTTGGGATGCAAAGAAAGGTCTTGAAGCTCATCCTCAAGCATGTGTATGGCAGAGGGGCAATAGTCTAGATCAGATTTATTTATTGACAATTGAACATGGGGGTTATTAGGTGTTCATAACCCTTGTTCATAGTGTCCTAGCCTAAAATTATGTAAATGGAAACATAAAAGGTAACATAGGGTGAATTGGGGGTTTGAAATGTGGTCTAGAGTGCCATAGAAACTAGATTGTGGTGGTGGAGGTATAGCGGCTAGGAGCGAGGAGTCAAGGCCAACATAAATAAAGTTGGTATAATTTTCAGGAGGACCTAGTCACACAATGGTATCGATGGTTTAAAAAAATGCTGAAGAACAACTAAAATCCCATGTGGATTGTATCATCAGGGGTCGCACATGAGCATCCTGAATATTATAGTCACCAAATTCAGCGTTTTGTCATGAATATTGACACTCGAGGTGTGTCACATGTTGGGGATCGAGGTGGAAAATCTGAATCTTAAGAAGATGATGCCAGTTGGGAATCATGAATGATGGGAGGAGAAGAATAGAACAATTTAGCATCTAAGTGAGAAGCTCACTACTCCCAATCATGGCATTCAACTACAGTAGACAGGATGGGGTGGTTTACATATGGGAATTGTGTAGTAGGTGTATGAGGGATAGGTTTTGGACTACATGCAGATGTGAAATGGGAGTGACGATATTTGAGGAGTGGAAATGAGAGGAGATTCGATAGAGGATGATGGGTGAGATGGGATAGGAGGCGATGATTATGGTGGTGAAAAATGTGGAGGTATAGGAAGGGGATTTTTGAAAGAGGACGACTGAGGAGGGAGAGGCCATGAGGAAGGTGGTGAGAAAGGAATTGCAGTAGAGCAAAGTATCATGATAGGTGATGATTGTTGTGGTGATGAGATCGGTACTGAGGGAGTCATAGGTGCTCTGAATGATCGACGAGAAGGAATGAGGATAATGTGAGTGGAGGATAATGAGGTTCTTGGTGGGAGGTTTGCAATATTAAAAAATTTAAAGGGATCTCCATCAACGGGAACACAATGGACAAGGCCATCGTAGGAATATTTGAGATAGTGGTGTAAGGTAGAAGGAACATACTGCGTGTCTCTAATCCATGGGCATCCGAGAAAGATATTGTACTGCATCTCACCCTGAATAACATGAAATAAGATGGAGATGGTTTTAGCACCAATATGAATAGGTAGGACAATAGAGCCCACTGTGGGTCGCATGGAACCATCGAATGCTCTAGGGTCGAGTGATGGTGTGGCAAAGTGAGTGGGTGGAATTTACAAATGATGTAGTGCAGTCGTAGAGATGATGTTGATGGATGAGCCAGTATTAACAAGCACTTAATTGTAGGTAATGTTGTTTATAGTTGTTTGTATGTGAAGAGGTGGATCCGCTTCTTCGCCTACAAGATTTGTGATATCATGGTCGTGAAAGCTGATGGAGGGTTGGAGGCAATGAGGTATGTTTTCCATGAAGTTAAAAATATATTTGTGTCATGCATTTCGAGGTTGATGGATCAGAGGATGTCATTCAATGCCTCGTAGTGGGGTTGAGATTGTTGTAGGAGATTGAATATGGACAACCTGGCTAGGACATTGTGTAAGACTACTATGGATAGTGATGATATTTTGTGGCAAACACGGTGAGGTCTGCATTGCGATAGAGGTCTACAAATAAGTGAAGGGTGTTGGAGGAGAAACTACTAGTGCATCCTTTCAGGGCAAATAACATTGGGCCTGAGTAGTGAGATTGATCATGCCAACGATGCCACATGAGGGTGGATCTCATTGGAATTGTTAATCTATCTAAGTTGTCCTTGGGGATTGGATTGGGTTCCTTGGAAATTAGTCCCTCGGTGTTCGGGTAGCAGATTCTAGTAGATTTTCAAATTTTGATTTTGGGGGGCAAGGGGATTTGAGACCTGAATGATACCCCAGTCAATGAGGTCCATAACAAGACTGTGGAAGGAATGACAAGAATCTATATCATGGCTGTGCTATCAATGGTATGCAAAAAATGCCTGCTTGATATATCCTTGAGGTTTTGGTTGATTGGGATCAAGGGGTCAAATTTTGGATAAGGTAATGTGACCTGCATTGTACAATCACTTAAACAGATTTGTCAAGGGCTTTGATAGTGGGATCAAATTACACTATGGAAGCTACTGGTTAATACCATGGGGTTGTGTAGGTCAGGATGTAGGAGGTGTGCTAGTCTGGAATAACTGTTGTAGTGGAGGTGGAGGTCATGAAATGGATGAAGAGGTGGGAGAAGCTATTGCCACTTGATTGGTTTGTGGTGATCTAGTATAGGATTGATTTGGTGTATTTTTGTTGAAGCAAAATTTGGAATTGTACAAAGGTTTTTGTTTGAGTTTGATCTTGCCAAATTGGACTTTGATGTCCTTAATGATGTTGGCCAGAGCGATGGATTCCTCAAAGGTACGACTTTGATGAAGTTTTAAGGAGGTAGAAATATGCTTGTGATAACATTTTGAGAAGAGTGTGACTAACTCAATGGATGGGTGGCTATGAACAAGGTCATGTATAACCAATCTCCATCAAGAAAAAAACTCTGTAATTGGCTCATAATCTACCTAGTGTAGGGCGTATACATCTGAGAAGTTGGTTTTCTTCTTGATGTTAATGGAAAAGTGTTTCAAGAATGAGTTGGCCAATTGCTCGAAGGTGTACAGGTTGTGGTAGGGGAGAATGTTGTACCAATCTAGGGCTTGTCCCCTAAGAGAGAGGAAGAAGGTACGTAACATGAGTGGGTTGCTACTATGAAGCTGATAGCAAGATGAGCAATAATTACTAACATATTTTTGAGGATCCTCTTTACCTTTGTATTTATCAAACTTTGATATCTCGAAGCAATACGGGTAGGGAAGAATAGGAACTGATAGGTGGACTGGATCATTGTAGAGATCATCATATGTGGGATTTTATAACCCATAACCAACTGTACAAATGTTGAGCATCTTAACTTAATCTTGTAGAAGTTGAAGCTTGAATGCTAAAGGTATAGAGGATTTTTTAGGGGCAGGTGGAGCCTAGGAATGTGGGGGATACTAGAGTTGTTGTTACTTCTAGTGTGGGAGAGGGACATATTGCAATGGTGTTGTAGGTAAGGCTACTGGATAGCATAGGAGGTCAAACCTGAGGGGATACCCTACGATAGAGTAGGTATCTATTGAGGGTAGTAATATTGTTGTTGTGGGGCTTGCAGTTACTGAATCAAGATCTATGGGAGAAGGATCTACTATAGTGATTGGATCATAGGAGACGACGATCATGAAGGGGGTGTTGTGAAGAATGTAGGTGTAGCAGGTTGCGATGGGGGTAGTGCTATCTGCATGAGTGGTGCCAATGGTGGGTGAGATGAGGTGTCCAAATATAGAACATGTATCTGGCTAGGAGTGTAATAGGTGGAAAAGGTAGGTGACGTAGGATAGTTGGGAAGATTGGTAGGATATGATGTAGGTCGTAAGTCATAAGTGGAAAAGAAACTAAGATCTAGAGCTCAAAATGGATATTGTGGAGGGATGCAAAATATGAGCGTAGATGAATATGGAAATGGAATGGAAGATGGTGCACCATACATTCCAGGTGGGTGGAATTTAGGTGGAGGTAATGAGGTAGAAGGGTCATAGGTTTCAATGTTAGGAGCCTGAGGAGATGGTGTGGTGAAAATAATCACCAAATGAGGGATATGAGGTCCATTGATGTAGTTGGTATGATAATTGTTGTGGATGAGAAGGTGGTTGTGATGTAGCATCGAAGGATGTAAAGGAGGGTTGTTGAAAGGATGGTTGTTGTGGTGCTTGAAAATCATACTGATATGATGATGTGAGAGACGCATACTAGGACTCTATAGGATGTTGTGGAAAAGGGATTTGTGATGAGGATGCTTGCATGGTTGGAGTGGAAGATGAGGGGTTTGAAATCATCCCTACGATAGGGGTAAATGAGGTGACCTCAGGACGAGTGCAATTGAGCAGGTAAGATTCATTCTCAAATAGTTATTGACATAGACTTTAGAAGAAAGGATGCACAAAGGTAGGTGAGGTAGGGGTGATCTCCTCATCAATATTAAAGAGATGAGGTGAGTATCTTGGAGTGGTGTAGATGATGTGATCACAAAATTTAGAAGGTGGATTAGGTGAAGGTGAATGGGTAAGGAATGGGAGATTTTCACCTGATGAAGTGGGAGTCTCATCATGAGGTGCAATGTGTGTGGGAGGTAAATCTAAATCTATGGGGAGATCTACTATGAGCATGGAAAATTTCCCTATAGAAGGAGGGGAAGGAGTATACTGACTATAAGGGGTAAAAAATGCCTCCTCCTCAAGGTGTGCTTGCTCACGTGCTTGACTACACGTGGTGATAGGCATAATATTGTGTGTGGTGAATTTATGCTCATAACTATTTAGAAATAGAAATCTGAGGTTCTGGATGTGATATGCGTGGGGTTTTTGAGTAACCCTATGAAATTTGAGCATTTTATGTGTCTGTAAAAAGGATTTGCATATCACTATGCAAATTGATACCTGATTCATAGGTTGACCTGTGAATTAAACTCAATTTGTGAATCTGATAGAAAAATTAGAAGTGACAGGCTGTAGATAGCCAATAAATGTGCTGCTAATTTGTGGATGTGCTAAAACTAGTATTTGTGAGCATGCAAACATCGTTTAACTGGAATTAGTTCTAAATGAAGAAAAAAATTGTTTGTTTGTTTTCATGTGTTTTGATTTTGAAACTTAATTCCTGGAAAAGATCATTGTAAGTGGGTGAAACTCTAGAAACAATAGTAGTGTTGTTGGCATGGAATCTCCTACAACACCCAAGGGTGCACAAAATAGAACAATGTCTCAACGGGTAAGTGACGACCTATATGGAAGGTGCAGTAAAATAATATCCAAATGGGGGGCTTAAGATGTGCTAATGAGTCCAATAAACTCTCATAAGAAGAGGTGGTACTGTCTAAGACCTGCTACTAGCCCAAAAAAAAATTTGCTTCACTCTCAGGTGAGCTTAGTCAAAAACGACAGTTACCGTGTTCACTAATTATGTGAGCCTTGTAAACGAAGGCATCTAATCCTATCCTAATTTGAAGGTCCCTTATGGTGATGAATTCTAGAAAACCAGTCTTGAGAGTATGGTATTTTCTAGTTATGAAGTCCAAAAAACCACTTCTGGGGGCTACTAAGGTTTCTAGGGGACGAGCTGGTGGAAGGAGATGAAATCCAACATCACCAGTCTTGAGGAATGAATTGGGGATGAAGTCCAATCTCATTGTTGTGTATACCACGTGAGTGTGTGTAGGTGTGTTTTTTACCACTTGGGTAAATCAAAGATGACTATCGATATGCATTGTCAGAAATGAAAGCTAGGTTTAGATGCATTTTCAAAATGAAACTTGAATTATATGCATTTTTAAAATGCAAACTAGTCCTATGTGCCTTTTTAGAAAAAAATAAGGATCTATTCTATGAAGTATGTAAGAAAGTAAAGTGAAGCATGTGATAAAAGGGATTTGGGAACCCTAATTTTAAAACATGAAGGAGATGTGAGAGTGATTGTGCAAAAAAAAAAAGGAATGTTAAAGCCTATGTTAGAAGATGCCAAAAGGAATTGGAAATGATTTACGAAAAGATATTTTAAATTGATGTGCAAAAGGAATTGAAATTTTATATTAAGGGTAACCCTAATCCAAAAAACATGAAAGCGATTTGAAATTGATTATGCACAAAGAAATTTGACTCTTATGATAAAGGATGTGAAAGGAATTGGAAATGATTTGTGAAAAGAGATTTTGAAAACTTAATCTAAATGTGATTTTTGAGAAATGAAATTGAAATGTTTTTGAAAAATAAGAGACAATAAAAACTTTTGATGTAAATGCAGGTTTTGTAAAGGAATTGAATATACCTATCGAAAATACATAAAGGAATGAATTGCAAAATTTAGAAAAGGGAAGAAGAACTAGTTTGATGCTTGTAAGTTACAAAGTGAAAAGAAGAACACAAATTTGAATTGAATGACAACGAATAACTCTGAAATAAATTGAAGGAATTCTAAAACATTCTGATAGACCTAATTATAATTTCAAAAGGACTAATCATACAAAATAGCACAATGCATTTAGAATGTAAAATTTCTAAGCAAAAGAAACACATAAATAGAAAAACCAAGGGGAATACCTGATTGCTGAAATGTTATATGGGTTTTTTGAAGCTTCTTCTGTGATGCCTTGCTGTGTTAGGATGTTGTGAAGAAATATGATAGAATTTGTAGGGTGCCCTATGAATTGGAATCTGATTCATAGGTTGGGGGGTGAATCAAGTTTAGGAGTCTCAAACTCCTTTTTTGTTGGTCTAAAGTGCTTTTCAGGGCTTAAGTAGGCCATGTTATACCTTGGGAGTACCTGCAATAGGACAAAAAACCAAAGACTACATCAGCTTTGTAAGAAAACTAGTCTAATGTAATCTTTTGTGGGGGTCCTGTTGAGTGTTAATTTGTCATATTACAAATAATAACACGCAACTTAGAGTCTCGAACAAAAGACTCTTTCTTGCAAAGAAATAATTTATTTTATTTTCCTTCCTTTTATTATTTCTCCAAGCTTCTTTGTGAAACAACTTTTACGTATATAAAAATGAATTTCAATTTAATACATACAACCGATATATCCCGTAATAACTCAAATCCTCGCAGATAGTTGTTAACAAGGGGCCTTTGTTGATTCTCAATGAACTTTATAATCTTGACTTGTTTGATTAATCAAAAATAAACAAAAATCCTTTTGATGTTCTAATATTCACAATTTATTCTAAGGTTAACCTGTTCGTTTTATCTCTATTCAATAGTTCTGTTATTTCAATGTTAGTCTCTGACATGAAATTAAGCATATCAAGGAATAAAACAGAAACTCGTTATTTTTGAGTCACCTGGAAAATAATGAAGGATATTAAAATGGTTAACGATCTCCTCCCTGCAAAATCCCAAGTTAAGAGATGAAGTCCCCAAAACAACCCAACCGATCAGATCCGTACTAACACACAATCTAATCAGATCAGATGCAAGACTCTAAGGAAAAGAATATAACTGCATCATTCTACCATTCACCTATCGTAACCCATCCCATGGCGTAAACGAAATAGATACAAGACAAAATGATGCAACGGAAAGATTGACAGTAAAACAATAGTTTTGGCTTCGATCTCCTTTTGATTTTACACACAAAAGTCGTGTTACCAAAGAAAAATCCTTTATTTCAATAAGTAATGCTTTTTTGTTACAGTCTCCAACCTCGTATCCATCTACATTTCTGCTATTTAACCTTTCTCGTCGCGCGTTCTCGGCTGTTCCATGACGCTTCGTTTCGACTCCCAGGACCCTTCGCTTCAATTCCCGCCTTTTGGTATTCTAACCTTTGCGTGCAATCGTAACGCTCGATCTCTCGCGGCCAGAATCGTTGTTATGAAACGTTACTCTGGTTCTGTCATTTCTGCCACGTGTCCTGCGTCTCCTGCACCTTTCGTAACGCTTTCCCACGGAAATCCCGACAGAATTTGCATTTGGCCTCTTCCGTTTCCTAGCCGCGATAACGCGACATGTCACGAAATCGTGACATGTCGCGATATCGCGACATGTTCTTGGTCCGTACGCCCGCAGTAGCTCGTTGTAGCGATATCGCTACCGACTTTGCTTTGCCTTCTTTTCAAAAAGTGGTAGCGATATCGCTACCACTTTGGTTCCGAGCCTTCCTTCGATGAAGTGGTAGCGATATCGCTACCACTTTGGTTCCGAGCCTTCCTTTCAAAAAGTGGTAGCGATATCGCTACCACTTTGGTCTCCGAGCCTTTTCGATGAAGTGGTAGCGATATCGCTACCACTTTGGTCCTTTTGAAGTGGTAGCGATATCGCTACCACTCTTCTTCGCTTCAAAGTGGTAGCGATTCGCTACCACTTTCTTTCGAGCTAGTCTCCACTTCTTGAGTTGGTAGCGATTCGCTACCACTTTTCTTTCGAGCCTCCGCTTCACGTAAGTAGAAATGAAATGATTACCACTTTCAACCTTGTGCTTCCTCTCGGCAACTTGTAGCGAAATCGCTACCATTCTCAACTTTCCGTACGCTTCCAAAAAACGCGTCGCGATTTCAATTTTTCGCAGCGATGGAGAGACAGGTCGCGATTTCGCGACATGTCGCGATATCGCGACATGTCGCGATTTCGCGACCCTTTCAACACTTAGGCATTTTTCTTCTTTTCTTCATTTTTAGCATCCGGGTCTTTGAGATCTTCCCTAAAACCTGCAAAAACAAAGGTGGGTCCCCACTTTTGGGGTGTGTTGTGGATGAACCACAACAAATGGCGACTCACTTGTCAAATGCTCTTGAGCATTTTAGTAAGAACCCAACCTAACACAAATCACAAATTTGAAAACATGGGTTAGCCCATAATCAATATAACTAATGCCCAAAATCAGAAGTACATGAATTATCATAATCATCAAGTACTAGCTCGGTGTGTGCAATGAATTCCTTTCCTTATCATTTGAATTTGATCCACATTCCATCATCGGTTTTGCATGAATGCATATGCGAAATTGTGAATGATTTGTGTATCCTACCGAATATGCCATGAGAAAATGCATAGTCACTCTTGTAGTATTATGTGCAAACATTCAAGACTGCCAAACCCTCTTAGGATCCACTAGTGAACGGTTCATTATATCCCAAAGTTGGTTATGAGTCCCTACTATCTTGAACCCATGTGCAAGTGGATGTGAAATCAGAACTTTGGGGAATCAGACTCCCAACCAACCGAGATGAGAGTTTAACCCTATCCTTACTATTCTGATTTAGAATTCTTTACCTCACTTTGAGCAAAATAACTAAACCAATTATGGAAGAAATGGTCATGCTAGTCTAACCCTCTAGACAATCAGTGGTCTTATTTTTTAGGCAAGACATGATGCCATGCATGGGCCTATCTAACCCCATAATCCAAAACTTATCTTCATTTCTTTGGACCTTGGGGATGACTACCCATCCCTTGCAGAGGACAAGTAGTACGATCCTTACAATCCAATATAAGGATGAGATGGGAAAAATTTATTTATTTTACTTCTTGGACCTTGGGGATGACTACCCATCCCGGTTAGGGACAAATAGTACGATCCTTACAACCCAAGATTTTAAATGTAAATGGAAAATATTAATCTTGTTACTTAGACCTTGGGGATGACTACCCATCCTTTGCAGAGGACAAATAGTACGATCCTTACAATCTAAGACTTAATACGAAATGAAACATAAGAGCTTTGGGGAATCAGATTCTCAACCAACCGAGATGAGAATTTATGCCCTATCCTTACTACTCCATGTGGGTCCAATCAAAGCTTTGGGGAATTAGATTCTCAACCAACCGAGATGAGAATTTAACCCTATCCTTACTACTCTGATTTTAGGCTTTAAGCTCTATGGAAGTGGTCAAAACCACTGTTTTTAGGATCATGTTGCATAATAGGATAGACATGAAAACCATTTTCGCCCAACCTTTTCCTCCAAGTTAGGTTTTGATCATTTTGCTCAAGATCCCTTTTAATGTATGAAACGTGCTTGGTCCTAGATACTTCAAGACTCGCCTCCAACCTTAGGATTTACTTAGATTTATGTTATAACATAACCCTAAGAGGATTCAACATACTCAAATGAATTGCACCTAAGATGCATATGCCACTACGGTGAAATGTATGAAAAGTGAGATGGAACATGAATGCATTATTTCTTGAATTGCAAATGAGATGATTTGTCATGCAAAACCGACTTTTTCATGCATCACAAGCTTCAAATGATCTAAATTAACTGTTTGTATTACATGTGGAGCTTTTACAACATGATTCCAATGTTTCATATTCTCCCAATCTTAGGCATGCGTTCAACATCAAGCTTTTATTCCCTTTTTTTTTTTTTTTTAAAGGCAATGAAAAGGAAATCAAAGGAACACCACCGCCTAAATGTCCAACCTGCACACAAACGCAAAAACCCAACATTAATACAAGAAAAACCTGAAATAAAAAAATGAATACATACTAACATATCAAATCTGCACATCAAGAAACTAAATTACAGCATTGACACAAAACTAGATATCTCCTGAAACACACACTTAAGTATCAA
Source organism: Wollemia nobilis (assembly GCA_028583015.1). Lineage (NCBI taxonomy): Eukaryota > Viridiplantae > Streptophyta > Pinopsida > Araucariales > Araucariaceae > Wollemia > Wollemia nobilis. The sequence continues at coordinate 5,987,030 of JAQPPZ010001772.1, read as the reverse complement.
ATCTGCACACAAAGAAACAGATCACAACATTAATACAAAGCTTAGACATGTCAAAAAAAAATAATACACACCTAAACATGAAAAATGAAAGCAAGAAATTACAAACGTTATTACATATAATACAAAGCCCAACCACCTCATGCTTGAAAGTAATGCTTCAAGTGCAACCCATTGATAGGTAGTGCCAAATCCTTTCCATCCAAGGTTTTTAGTCTAAAACTATTTTCCCCTAGGATCTCCGAAATCTGGTAGGGACCTAACCAAAGGTAATCAAATTTATCATGTTCCCCCTTCTTCTCATGTCTTTTGTCCCATAACAAAGACTAAATCTGAAATTTTAAACGCCTTGGCCTTAGACCTTTTGTCAAACCATATTTTTACAATGTCTTGGTGTTTACTAAAATGAAGCATAGCTTCATCCCTTTTTTCATCCAAGCGCATTAATTGCGTTAGTCTAGACTCAAGTTTATCATTAGTTCCAAAATAATCTTTCATGAAGTGCAACGTTTGTAATCTGAGATTTGGCAGGAAAAATGGGATCTTGTCCATAAACCAGATGGTAAGGAGATGTCCCTATTGCTTCTTTGACTCTGATTCTGTCAGCCCAAAGGGCCAACTTAAGCTTATTGTGCCAGTCCCGCGGATTCCTTTCCAACAATTTTTTTATGATAGTCAACATATTCTTATTGGATGACTCGGCCAATCCGTTACCTTGAGGGTAATAATTGGAGGAGAACTTTAAACTCACGCCGTTATCAAATGCCCAATTAGCAAACTCTAGAGAGGAAAAGGCCGAACCATTATCACTTACGATGGAGTTAGGCATCCCGAATCTAGTGACAATGTTATCTTCTAAAAATTTAATGACCACCTCTGCAGTAGCATTCTTTGTGGGGATAGCTTCGGTCCATCTCGTGCAATAATCCGTAGCCGTCAAAATATATTTGTGAGCATCGGATGAATTGGGGCTGATAATCCCAATAAAATCCAGGCCCCATTGCGTGAAAGGTCTGGACTCGATTACGGACCGTAAAGGCATGGAAGCGTTTCTGTCTCTATTGGTCGCAGCTTGACATATGTGACATGACCTCACATGAGAATGGGCATCCTTGAATAGTTGAGGCCAATAATAACCGGCTCGAGGATTTGATGGGCCGTGGCATTAGCAGACCCATGCCCCGTCCCATGTTTACCATGAAACTCTTCGAGTATTCGCACCGCCTCCTCTTGATCAACGCAACGAAGGTAAATACCTTCATGGTTCTTTCCGTATAATGTGCCGATCTAACTAGAAAATTAGCAGACTTCAAACGCAAGGCTCTACACCGAGTAGCATTCAAAAATGATGGACACCTACCATTTAGTAGATAGTACACCACATCCGCATACCACTCCTCCTTGGTTACATCACGACTTCATAATGTTGACAAGGAATTGCGAGATCCCGTTCTCGCGATTGCCTTAGCTAACCCTTGCCCCCGCACTATCTTCATCGATTGAATCTCCAGTATCAAATTCCTGCAAAGTTGAAACCCACTTACCACGCTTCTCACCTAATTCATTCTCGAACGAACATGGCTTTGACAGCAGGATCCGGGACGATAGCAAAGACCCTACCGTGGACTATGTAGTGCCTCGAATTTTTTTACAGCCTTAACCAGCGCATACATTTGCTTGTCTAGGGTAGAATATCTCAGCCTTCGCATCTTTGAGAGGACTACTCAGAAAGCAATGGGATTTTCAATGCCGCCTTCACTCTTCTCGAGTTAAAACACTCGCAAAGGAGTGATCCGAAGCAAATGTGTAGATATAGAAAGGCTTCGTATAATCGGGACTCACCAAAACCGGGGCTTTAGAAATCGCATCCTTGATATTATCAAAAGCCTCTATCCTTTCATCCGTCCAAATGATCTGGACCTCTTTCTTTAGCATGTCGTTCAAAGGTCTTGCTATCTCTGCAAAATCTGCGATAAATTTTCTGACAAAATTGATCTTTCCGAAAAATGATCTCAACCCCTTCTTGCTATTGGGACGAGGAATTTGCTGTATGGCTTCTATTCTCTCATGGTCAATGGAAATTCCATCCTTAGATATTATATGCCCCAACAGCTTTTCCTTCTGTTACCCCGAAGATGCACTTCTTTGGGTTGAGATATATACCATGTTCCCCGCATCTTTGAAAGACTTTCTTAAGATCCCTGACATGGTTTTCCCTGTTCTTAGAAAATACAGGAATGTCATCGACGTAAACAATGATGCACTTACCAATAAGCCCTTTAAAAGCAAAATCCATAGCTCTCCGGAAAGTGGCACCTGCGTTCAATAGTCCGAAGGGCATTCTCCCGTATGCAAAGGTGCCCCATTTTGTCGTAAAGCAGCCTTCATCCTATCACTAGGATGGATAAGGACCTGATTATATCCCGAATAACCATCCAGGAATGACATCATCTCCGACCCGTTTACCTTTTGGAGTATTTCATCGATGGTGGGTAACGGGTAGTTGTCCTTTTGGGATGCCTTATTGAGATTTCTGAAATCAATGCACAACCTTATTTCTCCACTCTTTTTCCTCACAGGGACTAGGTTAGCAACCCACGTGGAATGCCTAACGGGAAAGATGATCTTAGCTTCTAACAGTCGCTTCACCTCTTTCTCTATCAAGGGTTCTAATAATGGATTAACTCGCCTTTGTCTTTGCCTGAAGGGCTTGGACTCCGGCTTCAGTGGAATCGTGTGCATTATGACATTCCGATCATAGGTTTTCAACTCCTTATAACTCCAAGCAATGCAATCTATGTATTATTTTAATGCATTTGCTATGGAATCCTTCTCCTGCTTGGTACATGCTTTTGCTATGAATACCTCCGGGGATTTTCTGCACTTCCAATGTTAACCAAATCACAGGCCTCTCCAGGAGATGGAACCCTTTTACCTTTTCTTGGTTTGCATCCAATATCAAAGATTTTTTCTAATGAAGCTATCTCATCATGCATCCTGTTGTTTTTTACAGGATTTTTATCTTTCGAAACTACCTCCTCTACATCCCTTTCTTCTTCATCTATGTATCGCTTTTCAAATATACCAGAATTAGTGACAAAATGAAATATGTGCCTGTCACTATCAAATACTTGGAAGTTCGTAACATTATCTCGGTATCGAGGGACAAGGGACCAACTCTATAGAGAACTTCTTGCATTTCTTATGGTCCACTCGGCTTCAACATACTCGCTGCTACAGCTAGGGAGTCTGCCATACGATTGCCCTTTCTCGAGATCAGAGAAATGTTAAAGGCGTCAAACTCATCTATTAAATCTCTAACCCTAGTTCGGTAAAGCCTGAGCCGCCTGTCCTTGCATATGTATTGTCCCCTCACTTGTTTCACCACCAGCTCCGAATCACCAAGGACTTTGATATATTTAATTTTCTTTCGAATGGCCACTCGTAGTCCAAGAATCAAAGCCTCATATTCTCGCCATATTGTTGGTGGCAGTGGAACCGTAGTCTCGTATGCAGCGAATATAGGCTCCCCGGTCCGAACATGACAATTCAACACCGGCTCCTGCTCCTTGTCTGGACCTGGATCCATCAAATCTTAAGGTCCAAATGTCTTGATGTCCTTCAGTAAAGTTGCGCCCAATCCTTTCATCATGGGTATTTTCGAGTGCTTCTATGTCCAAACAAGATGCTCCCAACTCAGCTTCAATGTACTGGATCTCGTTCGGCTTGTTGTAATCTGTGATCATCTCTTTGAGTCGGGGTTCACTGTCAATTCGAATTTGATTGGCCACTCCCCTCCAAGGCAGCCACATGTGTGAAGAGTCCGTCACAATGTAACCGTTTAGGTTCTTACTCCAATCTCTTCCCAATACCATGCCATATTTGATAGGAATATCGAGCACCAATATGTCTATGCGCCGTTGAACTCTGGGTTCTGAATTGACTTGAATATGCACATCACCCATCTCTCCTACTGCCTCCATGGTTGACCTGTCCAACTGCACCACCCCGCTCCTAGAAGGCTTTGGTGTAAGTCCCAATATTTTACAGATTTCTAAGGGCATGATAGTAGCCGAGGCCCCCGAGTCTATTAAACAATTGTGCAAGTTTTTACTCGCAATTCTAATGGTTACCAAAAAGGGAGGTATATCTCATTTTTCTTTTTGTACAACCACTTGGGACTCAAGGACTTTTAGCTTCATGAACTTGTGCAGATGGATTTAATCCTTTTGGTGAACTCACTTCTTGGCCTAATAATCGGGCCATGTCATACATCGATACATTGGCCCTATTCTTCTTCATATCTTCCACCAAATCGTAAGTGAGCTTTTCTGGATTTGGCAAGTTTTGCATCATCTTAGACTTTTCGACCTTCGATGGAGGAGGGGGATTGACATCTCCTTTAGGGTCGGGAGGGAGTAATTGATTATTAGGAGGAGCAGAGGAAGTTTTGGGCTCTTTAGAACTCCTAGTGTAATATTTGTGATTTGCTTTCCCAAAACGTTTGTTTGCATGAACTTCCAAAGCTTCTTCATCTTCGCTTCCAAAAAATTCTACATCCTCCTCTTCTTCACTTTCATGGGAATGTATGACCTCCGTTAGCATAGACTCCGGTTTCACGTGGCCAAAGTGCGGGCAATCATTATCACAAGATCCTGCATCTCCACAGTCTTCCGAAATGTCTACCTCGGTTGGCAACGGGATTGGGTACCCGCCCGTTGTTAGGCCGCGTGTTATACATTCCTTTTCCTCTATGATTGTGAGGTCGGTTATGGCCCATGGCCTGATCAACTTTTTTATTGACATTCCCCACCGTTACCAACACCTTGGCCAACGTTTCTTTCATATTTTCTATGGCTGCTTCAGACCCTTGTGGTTGAGGCACTGCAATTGTAGGTCCAGTTGTGTTGGCTGCATTAGCCACCTCTAGACCGGGTACAATGGCTTGGGTTTGGGCAGGTGGATTCCATCCTGGATTCCCATTTTGAATGGCTTGAGTTTGGGATGTGGATTCCATCCTGGATTCCCATTTTGAATAGCTTGAGTTTGGGTATGTGGATTCCATCCTGGATTCACACTTTGAATGGGAGTGATTGTTGGATAAGTCGCTGAGCTTGGCATGTTAATTGGAGCAAACCCCGACATGGTCAACAGATTATTGCCCATACCGAACCCATGCAAACCCATCGAGTTATTTTGAATCAAACTCTGTGTTTGAACAACGGCATTCGGATAACCTGACAATGGCGTAACTTGGGTGGGTGTTTGGAAGTTGTTCAACATCGGAGCCTCGTGGTGCTACTACCTGGTTCATCATGGCAAATTGGTCGTATGGGCCATATTGTCCCATCCCACTCAATTGAGACAATCCTGCGCCTGGCAGGTTCATCTGCTGTTCGAGAGTCATTGTTTCTGCATAAGCCAAAGGAAGGGTTGTAACCCGAGGGTTCCTTCTAGTCAACAAAGATGTTAAAGGATCTAAGGCTCCGAAGTATAGCTGCAAGGCAATTGCATGGTCTACCGCAAAGTGACGAGTCACATTCGTATATAGCTTTTGAAATCTCCGATTGAACATTCGAATGGGTTCATTGGTTTGTCTTTTGCAAGATACAAAGAAATTGTATGTCATGGAGGGATCTACTAACCGTCCGAATTGACCTATGAACGCAGCTTTCTAGCCGGGCCCATGAAGTTATGGACCCCGCTGGCAAATTTCGATACCATTCGTTAGCAATGTGGTCTAGACTAGCAGGGAAAACTCGACAGGCAACATCCTCGTGAGTAACCCCCAGCCTAAACATGTAATCTTTATAGATTTGGACATGATCTTCTCGCTGTTGTTGGACCATCATGAATGAATTTGGGTAATCCCCTTTCAATGTTTCTAGGCAAGTCGTGGACTCGCCCGGGAATATCTAAAGGGGAACTCGAGCACCATACCAAAGGGCAGTGTGGTCGTTGTTGTTGTTGTTGTTGGGCCATGTTATTCAAAGGTGTCAACCCCGTGGGAACAATTGGAACTCCCGGAACTCGTGGAGACAGATACAACCGGTGTTACTATCCCACTTGAACTTAAGGGTTCATGCCCACTAGAGGTACTTGAGTCCAAAGAAATCCCTAACTCAAGTATACCGGGTGGTATTTCAACTTCTAATGTTTTGTTTTTCGGCCTCCTAGCAAGTGGGAGAAAGGCTTTGGAAGATAGTTTCCCCCGTGGTTTTAGACCTAGTAGCAATGTACTCAAAGTTGGGCCACCTTGGAAACTCTAGGACTCTAAAAGATTTCTCAACTCGCCGCGGATAAAATGTCTAAATGTTACACCTGCAAGCACAATAGGTGGAAACAAAACTACCCACGTTAATTGTTAGAACAAATCAAAATTGCAAAGCAATACAGAAGGCCCTCCTTCTAGCGCCAAAATGTTGAGTGTTAATTTGTCATATTACAAATAATAACACGCAACTTAGAGTCTCGAACAAAAGACTCTTTCTTGCAAAGAAATAATTTATTTTATTTTCCTTCCTTTTATTATTTCTCCAAGCTTCTTTGTGAAACAGACTTTTACGTATATAAAAATGAATTTCAATTTAATACATACAACCGATATATCCCGTAATAACTCAAATCCCCGCAGATAGTCGTTAACAAGGGGCCTTTGTTGATTCTCAATGAACTTTATAATCTTGACTTGTTTGATTAATCAAAAATAAACAAAAATCCTTTTGATGTTCTAATATTCACAATTTATTCTAAGGTTAACCTGCTCGTTTTATCTCTATTCAATAGTTCTGTTATTTCAATGTTAGTCTCTGACATGAAATTAAGCATATCAAGGAATAAAAAAAAAACCGTTATTTTTGAGTCAGCTGGAAAATAATGAAGGATATTAAAATGGTTAACGATCTCCTCCCTGCAAAATCCCAAGTTAAGAGATGAAGTCCCCAAAACAACCCAACCGATCGGATCTGTACTAACACACAATCTAATCAGATCGTATGCAAGACTCTAAGGAAAAGAATATAACCGCATCATTCTACCATTCACCTATCGTAACCCATCCCATGGCGTAAACGAAATAGATACAAGACAAAATGATGCAACGGAAATATTGACAATAAAACAATAGTTTTGGCTTCGATCTCCTTTTGATTTTACACACAAAAGTCGTGTTACCAAAGAAAAATCCTTTATTTCAATAAATAATGCTTTTTTGTTACAGTCTCCAGCCTCTTGTATCCATCTACATTTCTGCTATTTAACCTTTCTGTCGCGCGTTCTCGGCTGCTCCATGACGCTTCGTTTCGACTCCCGAGACCCTTCGCTTCAATTCCCGCCTTTTGGTATTCTAACCTTTGCGTGCAATCGTAACGCTCGATCTCTCGCGCCAGTAACTGTTGTTATGAAACGTTACTCTGGTTCTGTCATTTCTGCCACGTGTCCTGCGTCTCCTGCACCTTTCGTAACGCTTTCCCACGGAAATCCCGACAGAATTTGCATTTGGCCTCTTCCGTTTCCTAGCCGCGATAACGCGACATGTCACGAAATCGTGACATGTCACGATATCGCGACATGTTCTTGGTCCGTACGCCCGCAGTAGCTCGTTGTAGCGATATCGCTACCGACTTTGCTTTGCCTTCTTTTCAAAAAGTGGTAGCGATATCGCTACCACTTTGGTTCCGAGCCTTCATTCGATGAAGTGGTAGCGATATCGCTACCACTTTGGTTCCGAGCCTTCTTCGATGAAGTGGTAGCGATATCGCTACCACTTTGGTTTCGAGCCTTTTTGAGAAGTGGTAGCGATATCGCTACCACTTTTCTTTCACGCCTTTGCTTTTCAAAGTGGTAGCGATATCGCTACCACTTTTCTTTCGAGCCTCCGTCACGAAGTGGTAGCGATTCGCTACCACCTTTCTTTCGAGCCTCCGTCACGAAGTGGTAGCGATTCGCTACCACTTTTCTTTCGAGCCTCCGCTACAGAAGTAGTGAAATGATTACCACTTTCAACCTTGTGCTTCCTCTCGACAACTTGTAGCGAAATCGCTACCATTCTCAACTTTTCGTACGCTTCCAAAAAACGCGTCGCGATTTCAATTTTTCGCAGCGATGGAGAGACAGGTCGCGATTTCGCGACATGTCGCGATTTCGCGACCCTTTCAACACTTAGGCATTTTTCTTCTTTTCTTCATTTTTAGCATTCGGGTCTTTGAGATCTTCCCTAAAACCCGCAAAAACAAAGGTGGGTCCCCACTTTTGGGGTGTGTTGTGGATGAACCACAATAGGTCCCAGCGGGCATGCCAAAATGAAGCTAACTAAAAGTGACCATTTCATAAAACAACTTAATCAACATATAAATTGCTCAAAAATGTTGCTTTTCATTTATTAAGATTGTTTTTGGGTTACAAAATGAATCTCTCTATTCTATTTACAAATGTGAAGCACTCTCATGGTCTCCTTTAGGGTCCCTCGATGCAGGTGGGCTTCTGTGTGTATGGGCCATTGGTAGTTTTGCTGGTGTGGTTCTCTTGTACCTATTTTTAAGCCTATAAAATATGGTAGTATGTTTGGGGGCCTAACTTAGTCAGACCCCATGATAAATAAGACAATACAACATGAAAGATGCATGGAAAATTACTAAAAATAGGAAGAGATGCTATGAAAATATAAAATGAATGATACCTACTAAATTTGCTGATGTAGACCAGTTGTATGGTCAATTCGTAAGGTGGTTTACGAATTGGAACCCCGATTCATAGGTCAGGGGGTGAATTAGTCTGCAATGACTTTCTGGTGGATATCCTTCATCCATATGGGCTCCCAAGGTGTTCGAATGTTATTTGCATGGTTTGGAATTGTTAGATGCAGTTTTGGTACAATTTCTACAGAGTTTTTGTAAGGTGACTAAAATGGGAGAGAGAGGCAAAATGAGGGGGGAAACCCTATATTTATAGGAAAGGCTAAGGTGAGGGGGTGGTTAGATGAACCAAACCTTAGAGTAAATCACTACTAAGGTTAGGTTAGGGTTTTGGGGAGGTGTCAAGCCCACATGAACTAAAAGAATATCTCATCCTCACACATGTGTGAGGAAGGGTTAGGGTTAGCCAGGGTTAGCTATGTACTAGGTTAGGTTGGGGTTTAGTTAGGGTTTCTAGAAATATCCTAACCAATTCATGGTGCAAACATGTGTGAGAGTGTTCTTAGGGCTAATTTTGTCTTAGGACCCTAATTAAACTTACTTAGGTGATAAAGTCACTTAAGTGAAAAGTGACTTTAAAATTAGAATATTGATTAGCCTAATTAGGATTTTTAGTAGGGAATGGTCCCATGGGGTCCTAATTAGGTGTAGGAAAGTGCTTAGGTTGCCTTAGAGGGCTAGTAGATAGATTCCAAGTGGGTAGGAAGCATCTTGGGTGCATTTTACCTAGTTTTTATAGGTTTTAAGATCCTACGGATGGCTAAGGTAGCCTACAAATGACTAAAGCATCCTATGATGGCCTATGATGACCTATGGTGGCCTAAAAATACCTATAAGTGAGCATGTGTAACTTTTGGGTGTCTACAACCAAATTGAGGTAATTCAAACATGCTCCGAGCACTCTTACACTACGTATTTTGTCCATGGTTTACCAGCGTATCCTTCATCTTTCATCTTTGCTAGAAATAGTAGATTTTTTGTTACATCTCATTGTCGTTATCCGTGTTCTTTGCACCAAAAATTATTATTTTGTTTCATGTGGAAACAGGGCAGCTGACGTATTATGTTACTAACGGGAGTTAGGCACCTGTTGTTCTGTATTTAGGTGCTTCATTCCGCTTACGTGGAGTCAACTACCTTTGACTACATCACAGGGAGTAAGGTGCTTCATTCATCGTAATATGGGAGTAAGGCACCTTCCATAAAAATATGAGAGTAAGGCACCTTTCCATCGAAAGACGAGAGTAAGGCATCTTTCCATTGAAATACGGGAGTAAGGCGCCTTCCCGTCAAAATATGGGAGTAAGGCACCTTCCCCTTAAGACCATACTCCTTTCTCAACTCCTTTGAAAATAGATCATGCCAGGTCCAGAAGGGACCTCGATGTAATTTATGCAGAAACTGATGAAAATAGTTAAATCTACACACAAAACATGCTTTTCACACAAGTTAGGCAATATACACAATTTACCATTAAATACATATAAATATTCATAAGAAGTACAAATATGATATAACAATGTTGTGCAAAACGTTAGACATATATGCAAAAATATGAGCATTTCTGGTGCTCATCATCCCCCCATGCCTAAGGATTATCATGTCCTCATGGCACCTTGTATTGGTAGTCCTCGATTCTGTCCATGACCTCCCAGTAGGATTTATTCCTCTACTTCCTCTTCTTGGTAGTGGCCTTGTCTCTCTCTTTATCCTAGGGCTTCCTTTTCTTGGTCGTGGCCTTGCTGCATTCCTCATTCCTAGGATTCAGACCAAACTGAGTCTGAGGGGCACTGGTCTCTTGTTGCGACTTGTGTTGGTATGGGCTATGCTTGACTATTCTACTAGGCCTGGCACTTATGCTTGGTGGCTCTATGACACATGTTTTCTAGCCTACTTCTTCCTTCATGTAGTACCATGTGAAAGTAGTGGCCCCTTTCTGGAATATAGACTCTACCTCCTTCCATAACTGGTGATATTGAGGTGAGGGCTCTGTATTTGGGATATTTGATTTTTCCTAGAAAGGTATTCGGGACTCATCCACTACTCTGACCTTGTGTGATCGGGCCACTTCCATAGGAAGCTTAGCATCTCCTATGTTGGATGGCTTTGTGCTTCCTCCAGAAAGTGGCTTCTTGCTATCTGTTTTGTCTTGGGTTGTATCTGTTACTAGGCCCATTACCCCCATTTCCTACAGGTATCTCTTCATCTTGGAGGGTTGGTCTCCAATGGACCCATATATCTCCTAGAACTACTTCTTAGGAGTAGGATTCACACTAATCCTAGGCTCTCTGGTTATCTTCTTGAAAGCCTTCCTTGCCATATTTGCCTTCTTGAGCTCTATTCGGAGCTTATAAAATTGCTCTTATTGTTTGGAAAAAGCTTTCAGGGACCCAACCCATTCTTCATCTGAATCAGGGGTTGGTTAGGCCTTTACTTTTGCAACTCTCGCCTTGGTCCTATGCTTCCATTGTGGTGCCCTGGTCACTCTCCTTTTAGACCTCAGCTGCATAGAGTGCTCCAGGGCTGTTGTGTGAGGGGGAGTGTCATCCTCAGGTGCAGGTGGTGTCATTTCATGGATGCTAGAGGGTTCAGGTCCTTGATTCTCTAGTTCCACCTCGACAGCTTTTGGCTCAGCTACTGGTGTCTCGGTAGGTGACTGTCCTATCAATTCTTGCGTTGTTTCTACCTCAAATCCTTGCATCACCTCCTCCTCAAGTTGTTGATTGGGGGCTGATTACTCAACCTCATATTCTGAGACCTCGATGATAGGAGGTTCTATCTATAAATTGGGGTCCCCTATCTTTCATCAACTATTCTGGTAGGAGTGGATGAAAGATCCCCTACCTTAGCTTCCATGTTTCTGGCATCTGATTTGAATGGGCCAGAAGAAGCAACCTTCTCCATAGAGTCTAGAGAAGTTGTGGGTACTTCTTTTGCCTAGTCTATTTGGGTGGCAGCATCCACCTTCTTTGCCTGATTGGCCTTCAACTATTGATTCTCTAGCTTGAGCTATTGCACGTCTTGCTATAGCTAGAGAATGGTGTGGCCTATGCTTTGAACTTCCCTTCCCAGTTGAAGGTCTACTATTTTACCTTCTGTAGCTACTCTTGTAGGCTTCCCTGAGTCTCTTAAGCAGAGGGTTCACTACTGGCCAGATCTTGTAGTACCTGTGTTATTGCCTCTATTACGATGATCTCAATTTCCTCATCCTCACAGGGTGGACTACGGGTGATCGAGGCTGCTAATTGCCTCTTTCTACTCCTGGTTCTTGGGTAACTAGCTGCCCAAACAAGGTCTTGGTATGCTCTTCCTCACTTTCTGGTGAGTTTATGGAGAAGTGGATAATGAACTTTACCCTATCTCTCCTCTACCTAGGTCATCCTAGAAGTTAGGCACATGTTCTACTGTTGGCTCCCTTGCAGTGGATGGCCCTTGGGAGTTAGGTACCTTGACTTATTCTTCCTCTATCTATGGCACTTCTTCATGTGCCCTACATCCAACTATTTTGGGGAGTTAGGTACCTCGACCCTTTCCTCCCCTACTTCTAGACTTCCTTGGGTGCATGTTGAATTAGGGTCGTAATTAGCCTATGGTGTGCTAGGGTAGAGGTTGTCCCTGCCTGGTACCTCTTGGCCTCATCTCGTAATGCATAGGCTAGGTAGAATGGGATATTGATTTTTACTCCATGCAATAGGTGGCTCAAGAACCACATGTGATTGGCATTAAGGTGGGTATACTTGCCTATGCAAGTAAAGAATCTAGCCACCTGGTCAAAAATCTGTTGCTAGAGTTCTGGGAGGCAATGCTTTGGTAACCTCAAGCATGTTAATTCCGTTGGTAGGTGCTTGAGGAGTTGTTTTGCACACTCATTTGATGATTCTTCCTTGTAGATATGGTCCCCTATTTGAGGGAGACTAGTAATGGTTACAACAAACTCCTCTATGATTAGGATTTCTAGTCTGCGTAGTTGAGTGATGTCCTCATTCATAGATATAGTGAATTCCTTGGTTGCATCCAAGTCCTAGTTTTGGCTGACTAGGTGGCAATAGCCCATCCACCCAATAACTTCAAATTGTGCTCAAACCTCCTCGTTCATTCCTACCACATTGTAGGGTTTGCTCTTCTTCTAATTGTGGTTTGTTGATCTTCCTCCCATTATGGAATTTTTGGTTTGTGTCTACCTCTACAACCTTTCTCAGTTATTTGTAACTAGTTTATCATCTCTTAGTCCTGACTGTAACTACCTGAAGGTACCTATTTGTGGAGGTAGGCACATTTATAGTTTGCATTGGGGATTGTGAGGGTGGTCTTTCCTAACCATTGCTCGACATGTCACATTGAACAGAGTGGGTACACGATGGTTGGATGTTTTTGCCAATGTTGCGATGACACTATTTCTAGAAATGTTCTAATTATGAATGTCATATGCATCTAATAAAAAATCGTATACATACCTTATTGGTGATCTATGCATGCCAGGCATGATGATGATCATGGAGTGCTCTGGTTCATTATTTCATGACAACTAGAGTGACTGTGTATTCCCCATGTGAGAATTTTCTTTAGACTATTTTCCTTGGATAGTGCAATAATATTCATTTGAAGTCTCATGCTAAAAAATATGAAATATCAATGGTCTACATGGGTTGACACACATCCCTATACTTATTGCTTCAGAATATGTTGAAATCCTCCACACGACTTCATAATAATTTCTCATGAATGATATATCCTTTTTGTCATGTGGGATGCTGACGTGGCTTCGACCACTTCCTAATGCTACCAAATTATTTATGTCGCATATAGGCACTTAAATGGAAGGTAGGCACCTTTTCATTGAGAAAGAGGCACCTTTAATTGAAATGCAGATGAGCACCCTTCTTTAAATATATGGGAGTTAGGCACCTTTCTAATGGGAGTTAGGTGCCTTGCATAAAATACATGGGAGTTAGGCACCTTCTTCCAATGTACTTCTACATGATTTTCCAATAGGAGTTAGGCACCCTTGAGATACTCAAAAGTTAGGTGCCTCCCTACTATTGAGAAATCAGCTTCTGTTGATGTATCCATAGTTGGTGCTTCCTGGTTGATCAGACCCCTCAATGCTTCCTCCTTTCGAACCTTGTCAATAGCTACATATCCGAACATGTAGGTGGGAATTTTCCTCTATGAATATTTGATACCCACGTACGTATTCAGATTGTGATTATTCCCTCTAGATGGGAGCAATCAAGTTCTACTTCTAGAAAGTTGAATAACTATGCAGGTTTATGGATCCTGTGCCTGTTAGGCCTAGGTTTCCCTGGTTGCCTACAACATGCACTTAGGGCATCATACCTACAAAAGCAAAAAATAAAAACTAAAAAGCAATAAAAATGTAGGTTAGTGGAATCTGTGCCTGATAGGCCTAGGTTTCCTAGGCTGCCTATAGGTTGCACTTAGAGCACCATACCTGCAAAACAAAAACACAAGCAAAGAAAAGAAAAATAAAAGAATAAATTATCTTTTTGGTGGACACCACTGTGTCCACCGTTCTGCTGAGAAATTTTTAAAAATGTTTAATCAAATGGGGTCTCCCCCATGCCTATCTTTGACTCCATCACTAGATTTGTAGATATGTGGTAAGGCTACAGTCTATGACCATTGACTATCAATATGGTGTTACTACCATCAATAGTCTTGATACACACAACACCATTGTTGATCAGCTCGATCACTTCGTATGGGCCCATCCAACATTGCATCAACTTGCCTTTATGCTCCTAGAAATGGGAATCATACAACAACACCCATTCCCCTACCTTGAACTACTTCAACCTGATGTGGTGGTCATGCCACTATGTTCTCTACCTCTGGATGACCTCTATTCTATGCAAGGCATCTAATCGGTGTTCATCCAACTAGTTCAATTGTTGAATCCATTCTTTCTGTGCATCATCCAGGCTCAGGTTTAATTCTACTATAGTCCTAAGGGTTTTGATTTTGAATTTGATGGGCATCATTGCACTCTTCCCATACACCAGCTGGAAAGGTGTAAAACTAGTGGTGGTTTTCCATGTAGTTTTGTAGGCCCATACTGCCTCTAGTAACCTCATGGTCCAATCCTTCTTGTGTTGTTGTACCATCTTTGTGAGTATATTTTCCAACTCTCAATTGGTAACCTCAACTTGGCCATTTTCCTATGGGTGATATGGGGTGGTCTTGTTGTGTTTGATCCTATACTATTGCATGATCTCCTGGATCAACCTTGAAGTGAATTGGGGCCCCTGATCAGTGGTGATCTCTCTAGGCACCCCAAACCTCATGAAAATGTGTGAGAATAGGAAGTCTGCTACAGTCTTCTCCTTGGAGTCTCTCAATGCTTGGACCTCAACCCACTTAGTAACATAATTAGTACATACCAAAATGTACCTCTTACCTATTGATGGTGGGTTGATTGGCCCTACAAAGTCCATTCCCCATTTTTCGAATGGCTCAATGTGAACATGCGATTGGAGGGGCATCTCATCTCTCAGAGTTGGCCTACCCATCCATTGATATTGATCACATTGATTGGCATGTTTAGCTACATCTTTGAATAATGAAGGCCAATAATATCTAGCCTACAATATTTTGAATGCAGTTATTTTCCCTGCAAAATGGCCATCGTAGGGTTCATCATGGCAAGCTTTCAGGATTTCAAGAAATTCATGCTCAACAACACACCTTCTCATAATCTGATCAGGCCCTATTTTGAATAGGCAATCATCGATCCATGAGAAGGTTGCACTCTTCTCTATCAATGTCTTCCTTTCATGGGGTGAGAGTGTAGGAGATACTTTACCAGTGGCTAGATAGTTAGCCATATCCGCATACCATGGTACTTGTTCATTCAGAGCAAATAGGTGTTCATCTAGAAAATGGTCCTCCATGGCCGAATGATCTAGGGGTGTCAACCTGGATAGAAAATCTACCACTACATTATCCTTGCCAGGTTTGTCAACAATGGTGACATCAAACTCTTGCAGGAGTAGAAGCCACCTGATAATCCTGCCACTAATTGTAGGTTTGTTCATCAGATATCTGATGGTTGCATGATCAGTGTGTACAAAAACCTTGTACCCTATAATATAGTGGTAGAATTTGTTGATTGCATGGATGACGACAAGGAATTCCTTTTCTATTATAGTGTAGTTGAGCTCAGCCCTAGTGAGGTGCTTGCTGACGTAGTAAATGGTGTAGAATTCTTTACCATCCTTCTGACCTAGAACTACCCCTATGGCATTATTGGATGCATCAAAATAGATATAGAAGGGGATGGCCCAATTTGGGCCTCTCAGTACTGGAGCAGTTATCAACTTCTCTTTCATAATCTGAAAGGCTTGTTCGCATTCCTCTATCCAAATGAATTCCATATTTTTAGATAGGAGGGCATGCAAGGGCTTGGCAATCTTGCTAAAATCTTCAATAAATCTTTGGTAGTACCTAGTGGAGCCAAGGAAACTCTTGACATCCCTCTACATTATGGGATTGGGTAGATCCTTAATGACTTTGATCTTTCTCTTATCCACCTTTATCCCTTCTATCGAGATGTGATGTCCCAGAACTATCCCTTCCTACATCATCATAAAATATTTTTCATTTCTCAAGGATAGGTTGGTTTCCTCACACCGCTGGAGCACACGTTCTAGGTTTACCATGGATTTTTTGAAGGTCTCACCATAAATAGTGAAGTCATCCATGTACACCTCCACTGCTTCTCCCATCATATCATAAAAAATGCTTAGCACTACCCTCTAAAAGGTGGCTGGTGCATTGCACAGTCTGAAGGGTAGGACTCTGTAAGCGAACGTACCCCATGGACAAGTGAATGTTGTCTTGTCCTGATCCTCTTCTCCAATCTAGATTTGATTATATCTACTGAATCCATCCAAAAAGGAGAAGTATTTCCTCCCTGCCAGTGTGTCAAGAACCTGGTCAATGAATGGCAGTGGAAAGTAATCCTTTTTTGTTGCTTTATTTAGTGACCTGTAATCAATGCAGATTCTCCATTTTCCATTCTTTTTGGGTACCACTACCAGAGGTGATACCCACTCACTATCAGATATAGGATAGATAAATCCTACTGATAGGAGCTTTTGTAATTCTACCTTGACTATCTCTTTCATTGTAGGGTTCATTCTTCTTTGTGGCTGCCTACTTGGACTTACCTATTCCTCCAAGTAAATTCGATGGGTATAAACTTTTGGAGTGATTCCTCTCATGTCTGAGTAGTCCCAAGAAAAGGCCTACTAATGTATAGCCAGGATATCCTTTAGTGTAGTGAGCTGAATAAGTGTCAACTTACTGCTAATGTTCAACATTTTTCTAGGCTCAATTTGAATCTATCTGATGTGGTGGTCTTGGCTGTCTACCAATGGTGATTCTGGAGTGATGTGAGAAGAATCTCCATGAAGGAAATATATGATAATCCTATCCTCATCCACCTCCTTTTCCAATTCAATTAGTGCCATTATGGGTTGTATCATGGATAGTGCTCTATCATCCTAATTTTCCCAATCAGGCTCCCCCAATGTATCAACAAACTATGTAGGTGGAGAGATGGTCAACTTTTTGATATTCTGACCATCTAAAATGGTCATCTATCCATTTTGGTAGCTTATGTAAGCATCAACTATTTCCAGCCATGGCCTTCCTAGGATGAGCGGATAGCCTCCCAAGTCAGACTTTGATTGCAGCACCAAGAAGTTTGCTAGGTACTCCCAAGCATCCACCATCACGATGATGTCTTCCAACATTCCATCTAGTGAGACTATTGATCTATCGGCTAGTTGTAGAATAGTCTTGGTGGGCTTCAAGGCCTATGAGCCTGAGCTTCTACATGGTCTCTTTTGGCATGACATTGATAGCTTCTCCCAGGTCCACTAAAGTGTTGGCCAATGAGTGGCCACCAATATTTACTATCAAGATCGGGCTGCCTAGGTCTGCATACTTGAGGTGGTAGGTCCTTCCAAGCATCAAATCTACCAATTTCCCCACCACATTGATTGTCTAGGTAGGCTTGTAGCCTAGCCTTCTCAAACATAACTCTCTGATGGCCTTGGTGTAAATTGGGACATCTCTTATGGCTTGAAATAATGGAATTGTTATAGTCAAAATTTTTAGACTTGACAAGATGTCAAACTTTGGTTGCACTGGCTTCCTCTGCTCTTGTAACCTTTTGGGAAATGAAGGAGCTTCTTCTTATGTTTTCTTAGTAGCTGTTCCTTCCTCCACCTCTTCTATCAGAGGTGATCCTCCTATTGAAATATGTACATCCTCCTCCTCTTCTATCATAGGAGGAGCCTCTACTCCTATCTATCTACCTGACCTCAATTGTACATGATTACAATTCCTAATATTGTACATAGGAAACACCTCACCTTCCAATTGGTAGGCTTGTTGGTTTATCTTGTTGTTGTTGGGATTGATCGTGGGCTATTCTGGGAGTTGCATAGGTCTCACTGTATGGGGGTTGGTAAGCTTTGTTGTAGTGGAGCCTAGGTTGCATTTGGTGGAACTGCATTCCATAAACTATAGTTTCTCCATTGTTGCCCTTGTTGTTGATATGGCATCCATGGGTACTGGTTGGGGAATGCAACTCCTTGGGAAGTATTTATCCAGGGTGGTTGTCCCCACCATCCCATATTGGGTGGTTGGACCTACCCTTGTGGCATGTAATTTCCCCCTCCGTAAGGTGGCATTCCTACTGGCATATTCCCCATAGGGGGCTGCTACCAGTTTCTTTGGTTCCCCACAAAATAAGCTTCTAAAACTTTAATATTTTCCTTGGTGGTCGATAGTTGTGGGTATAGTCTGGTCTTATGATTATTTTGACAAACAGCACATACCCTGACCTTGTCTTCAGGACGTGAGTTCTTTGCATGCTTTCCTCTACATTTTGGATAGAAGTAGGCCAATGTTGCTTCATTCTCTTGTTTATTTTTTTCTAGTAGGAGTGTGTCCATTTGTAGTGCTAGGGATGAAAGCATCTCACTTTTTAGGTCCTCCAACATGTGGCCTATCTCTATTTTTGTGATTGAGGCTATCGACTTCATGGCTCTGAGGGTTGGTTTACCTTTTCTCCATGAATAATTCTGACATAACTATCAGATGTCTAACATATGGTGCTGGTAAATGTCTCCTCTAGAGATCATATTTAATACTTCAAGAGACTCATTGGTTAGTCCCCTTAAGAAAATACTTTTGAGGGACTTGTCGCTCAGCTTCGCATGGGGAGATCTCTGTAGGTTGAAACTGAATCTATCCCAGTATTCCTCCAGGGATTCATCCTCTTTCTATGTCATATTTAGGACCTCCTCTTTGGAATCCCAAGCCCTACCAAAGTCTTGGTATTGCTCTAGGAAGAGATTTTTCATCTCCTCCTAGGTGGTAATCTACTTGTTCCCTAGGTTGATGAACTAGCACAAGGCTGAATCATCCAATGTTGATGGAAATAACTTCAACTTCTGGGTATCTAATTTGTAATCCATAGACCTACACAAAACATCAAACTTGAATAAAAATAGGTTAGGGTCTTCTATTGGGCATCCTTTAAAGGTAGGAATATGGGTAGGGGATATGTTTTTCATTTTAGTGTCTCCCCTAGCCTCTTCTATGGGAAAGCTAAAGTTGGTTGATGTCTCTTTTCTAGGAACCCAAATATTTCCAATAGTATGCAAAACAAAGATGATGTATAATGTAAAATTGAATCACTTTTTATTTGAATCATAGTTTAAATTGATGGTAAAAACCAATCAATGAATTAATTTGTATGTCTTCGATGATGCCTTAAAAACATTCATCGAATGTGTATTTAAATATATCTAAGAGTTGTGATGGTGAAAGGACATGTTGGTCCTTAATGAATATAAATAAAGTTAATGAAAATATCAAGTTAGGATTAGAGTCCTAACATGCCACCCTCCTTAAAATGAGCTTTGTCCTCAAAGCTAGAATTGAGGAAATTGTTGTTGGATATGATGGAGTGTCTCCCATGTGGCATCTTCCGAAGGTAGACCTTTCCATTGAATCAAAACTTCGGTGATGGTGTGATTGCGAAGGTGGCGAATGCGGCGATCTAGGACAGCTTCGGGTTCAACCATGAGTGCCCCATCTTCGGTAAACTCTAGAAGTTGAGTTTGGGTAGTGATGTGTGTGCCTATTACTGGTTTAAGGCAAGAGACATGGAACACAAGATGAATTTTGGAGGACTCGGGTAACTCAAGTTTATAAGCAACTGGTCCAATACGTTGTAGAACTTTATAAGGTCCATAAAATTTGGGGGCTAACTTTTGAGAACCTTTGATTTTTAGAGAAGTTTGGTGATATGGTTGAAGGTGAAGGAATACCATATCCCCTTCTTGAAAAGCATGCTCAATTCGATGTTGGTCTACCTGTTGCTTCATACGGTGTTGGGCGATGTGTAGATTTTCTTTGAGAATGCAAATAATGTCATCTCGAGTAGAAAGTTCCATCTCCACTGTTGGCACCTTTGTACTTCCTAGAATATAAGAGGTAAGGGATGGTGGTGTTTGGCCATATAAAGCTTCATATGGGGTCATCTTAATGGTCATGTGATATGTGGTGTTATACCACCATTCGGCTAATGGAAGCCATTTAACCCAATGAAGGGGTTGAGTAGAAATAAAACAATGGAGGTAGGTTTCCAAACATTTATTAACAACTTCAGTTTGACCGTCTATTTGGGGGTGGTAAGCGGAGCTCATACGAAGTTGAGTGCCTTGGAGTTTAAATAATTCTTTCCAAAAATTACTAGTGAAAGTGGGATCACGATCACTAACTATAGTGGAAGGCATGCCATGTAATTTAAAGATATTATCAAGGAAAATTTGAGCGATAGTACTAGTTGTATAAGGGTGGGCCATCGAGAAAAAATGGGTATATTTAGATAAATGATCCACCACAACTAGAATGGTTGTTTTTCCTATAGATTTTGGAAGACCTTCAATAAAATCCATCGAAATATCAGCCCATGTTTTTGTTGGTATGGGAAGAGGTTGAAGAAGACCCAACGTAGCCACTGTTTCTCCTTTATGCCTTTGGCATGTCTCACATTCATTCACGAACTTCTTGATATCATTTTTCATCCCTACCCAATAAAAATATCTAGTCACTCTTTTATAAGTTTTTAGGAATCCAGAGTGTCCTGCAGTGGGTGTGGCATGTAACTCATGGAGAAGCTTTGTACGATAGGTGGATGTAGGAGAGAGGACAATACGTTCTTTATACCTTAGTATGTTATCTCTCCAAGAATAGTGAGGTTTTCTCATGGGGTTTTGTTGAAGTTGTTGAATTAAGGTGTGTGTGGTAGGGTCATTAAACCACTCCTCATTGACTTGGTCTATCCATTTAGGAATAGGAGAGGAAAAAACATGTAATTGGGGAATTTCTTCAAACTTCCTTGAAAGGGCATCAACAACCATGTTATCTTTTCCTTTTTTATATATGATTTCATAATCATATCCTAGTAGTTTTGTAACCCACTTTTGTTGTTCTGGTGTGGTTATACGTTGCTCAAGAAGGTACTTTAGACTATGGTGGTCGGTGCGAATAATGAAATGTTTGCCAATAAGGTAAGGTCTCCAATGTTGGATAGCATGAATAATGGCTAACATTTCTTTTTCATATGTGGAACATGCTAAATTATTTTTTGAGAATGCTTTGCTAGTGAAGGCTAAAGGTTTTTCATTTTGCATGAGTACGACTCCTATTCCCAATCTTGAAGCATCACTCTCAATAATAAATGGTTTGGAAAAATTTGGCATGGCTAAGATGGGGGTGGTACACATGGCATTTTTTAAAGTAATGAAGGCTTCATCAACTTTTGGAGACCATAAAAAAGCATTCTTCTTAAGTAGTGTTGTTAAGGGGGCTATGATTTTGCCATAGTCTTTGATAAATTTGTGATAATAGCTTGTTAGTCCTAAGAACCCATGCAAACCTTTCAATGTTTTTGGAATAGGCCAATTTTCCACATCTTCAATCTTACGAGGGTCTACTTTAACTCCTTCTTTAGAGACAATATGTCCAAGGTATTCAATTTCTTGTTTTCCAAAGGAACATTTTGATCTTTTGGCATATAATTGATTGTCCTCCAAGGTCTTTAATGCTTGATCTATATGGGTTAAGTGATCTTCCCATGTTTTACTGTAAATCAAAATATCATCAAAGAAAACTAAAATAAACTTTTCAAAGGAAAGGGTGAAATACCTTGTTCATTAGACTTTGAAATGTAGAAGGGGCATTGGTAAGACCAAATGGCATCACCAAAAATTCATAATGCCCTTCATGAGTGCGAAAGGCCATTTTTGGTATATCACTTTCTTTAACTCGAATTTGGTGGTAGCTTGATCGTAAATCTAGTTTGGAGAAATATGCAGCCCCATGAAGTTCATCTAGTAATTCATCGATGACTGGAATAGGAAATTTATCCTTGATAGTTATTTTGTTGAGGGTGCAAAAGTCAACACATAAGCGCCATGATCCATCCTTCTTCCTCACTAATATGACAGGAGAAGAGTAAGGGCTTACACTAGGTCTAATGACCCCTGCCTTGAGTAGTTCTTGTACTAGTTTTTCTATTTTCATCTTTTGTAGATATGGGTATCGGTAAGGTCTAATATTAGGGGGTTGGTGCCCCGAAAGTAGTTGAATGGCATGATCATGGCTCCATTGAGGAGGCAATCCTTCTGGTTCATTGAATATTTTATCATGGCATTCTAGGAGTTTTTGTAGTTCAGGTGCCACTGGTTGTTCTTCATTAGTGGGTTGCATGGAAAATAGTTGTGCAACCATACCTTTACCTCCTTTGCGAATAATTTTTTCCATTCTGTGGGAACTTACGATTTGTGAAGGGCCTGATTTTAACCCTTTAATTGTGTATGTTTGGTCTTTTTGTGTGAATTTCATCCATAATTCTTCAAAGTCCCATTGAATTGTGTCGAGCATCCATAGCCATTGCACTCCTAAAATGATGTCACATCCTCCTAATGGTAGTACATACATATCCCCTTTCATGTTATAATCTCCCATAGTGAGTTTAATATTTTGGCACTTTCCTTTGCATGCAATTCTTCCTCCATTTCCAATCATGACTTCAAAGTTATTACAAGGATATATAAAACAATTAGCTTGTTTGGCCAACCTGGGGTCTATAAAATTGTGTGTGCTACCAGAGTCTAAGAGCACAATAGGGTTTTGTTTCTTAAAGTACCCCTTAACTTTCATAGTTTGTGGGGTCGAACATCCTGCGAGGGCATTAAAGGAAATTTTTGTTTTATCCTCATTATTTTCTTCTTGAATATCCGTTACTACTTCGACTTCGATATCATCCTCTTCTTTTGGAGTGCAATCTCCAATTGTATCCAAAATATATAACTTTGGTGAAATGCATTTGTGATTAGGGGTGAATTTCTCATCACAATGAAAATAGAGGCCCTTTTCTCTTCTTTCTTTCATTTCCTCTAGGCTAATTCATTTAATTGGCATGACTCTATTTAGTTTTTGGTTGGTGTAGGTGTTTTGTGTTTTCCCTGTTGAGAGTCTTCCTATTCGGCGTTGGTTATTGATCTTCTCTTCCACCATTTGTGCTAATGCAACTGCGTGCATCATATCGATAGGATTGAGTATTTGTACTTCCAATCAAATTTCTTCTTTTAGGCCACTAATGAAGCAACTTTGAAAGAATGATGCATCGAGTCTTGATGTAAGGTTTGCCAACTTCTCGAATTGCGCCTGGTATTCTCTTACTGTAGATGTTTGGCGGAGTTTGGTGAGAGCCCTTGTGAAATCTTCAAATTTGCTTGGGCCGAATCGTAGCATTAGATTCTTTGTAAATTCGGTCCATGTGGGAGTACCCTTTGTTTTTTCATACCACTGGTACCATTGAGTAGCGACTTGCTCTAGGTGAAAAGATGCGATGCAGACCTTTTGGGTCTCCAGAATTTGATATAAAGAGAAATATTGGTCAACCCGATATATCCAATTTGTGGGGTCGCCTCCATCAAATTTTGGGAAATCCAATTTTGTGGTTCGAGGTAGGATTGATGTGTGTGGTCCCCCTAGTAATGCTTGTTGTGTTGGTGCTACGAGAGGTTGACCGGCTTGGATTAGTGCCAAGTTTTGTTGTACCATATCGATTGAGTGGTTGGTGGCACCAATTTTTAAGTTTAATTCTGTAATCTTGTTTTCATGGTCTTCTCCCCATAAGCAAAAATCCTCTTTTGTGAGATTTTCTTCTCAAAATTTTCTTACCATTTATGTAATTCTTGCATGACTTCCTTCATGACTTCCTTTACAATGTCTTGTGATCGCCTATCGTCGGCCATTGGGGCGTGGTTTGTGAGTTACAAGAGCTCCTTGGCAAGAGGATTAATTTGCTAAATTGTTTTGCAAATTATTGTAATTTTTTGTAAAAGTTGCAAGGTTGTCAATTTTTTTGCAAAATTTGTAAAAAATATTGCAAAAGTTGTCACCTTTTTTTGCAAAATTTGTAAAAAAATTATCTTTGAAAAAAAATTGGGTTTTTTTTCCTTTTTGAAATTTGGTGGCCCTTATAATTTATGAGGTTCCTGTGGTAGGCAATAGATGTGGAGTGATGATGGAGCGGGTATTGAGAGGGGCAACAAAGGTGGGGCAGATATCAAGAGTGACACAACCAAGATGGGGAGGGTGAGCAACGATGTGCCATAGCAGAGGAGCTATGTGGCACAATGATGGCAGAGACAACCGAGGTAGCGGAAGGATGATGTGGAAGAATGGTAATGGCTAGAGGTAAGTGGTAGTACGAGCGGGTGGATGGAAGGCAAGAGTCGCACATGCGTGACTACCAAGAGGTAGTCACAACTCTTTGGTTGTGACTTCCTCCTTTTAAACAGTGCACCCACACCCACACTATCAATGTGGGATAAAAACTTTGGATTTTTTAAACCTTAAAATTCCGGTGATCGTGATCTTCCGTCGATGGCCAGAAAAGGACCCGAAACTTTAGGTTATACTTTATTTTTTATAAATTTTTACCATTTAACTCTAGACTTGTTAGAAAACGATGCAAGGAATGAATTTGTTTGCTTTCTTTTAGAATTTTTAATGGGTTATTGTTTCAATCTTTTATCACCATTTTTACTGGTTATATCCTTTGCTTTTAACAAGTTTTTTGACTCATTTTTTGCATGATTTTGTTACTAAGTTCCCCTATGTATGTTCTGTTGTGCTGTCGGACTTCATAGTCACGTATGAAGGCTTTCTCATGCTGTGTGGTCGCATGTGCCTAATGAGACTGGTATTTACAACAATCTTGCTTCTTGTTGTGATCATAATTTATTATATCTATCGAATATGTATTTAAATCTATCTAGAGTTATGATTATGAAATGTTGTGTTGGTACTTAATAAATATATAAATTAATTTAATGAAATATCAAGTTAGGACTAGAGTCCTAACACTCTTCTCCCTCAACCATTTTTCAGGAAATGTGGTCTTTGTTGTCCTTGAAATAATTTCTAAGGTCTTATAGTCATTTTGAGTTTTCTACACAAGAGTCTTTAGGTTAGTTGGTGGAATGGTTCCATATTCAAAAACTTCCCACAACAGATCCTCTTATGATTGTGTTCTCCTAAACAAAGGATTCAGTATGATCTGCCCTTCTCTCAGGTCTGGGTACTTAGGTGTGGAAGAGTTTTGTGCAAAAATTGGGTGTTCAGACCAGTGCACGATTGGGGGTGACCGAGGGGATACTACCTCAGGTTTAGAATTTCCAGCTAGCTCAAACTCAGTCTGTGGGTCTTTCCCCTTTAGAAATTACCATTTGGTCCTCTTTTTCTTGGTGGACTCATGCAATATCATATGGAAAAGGTTATGCAGATTGGATCAAATTTTTTGTAGAACTAGGTATTGTAACTATATCTACTATAGGCACATCCCCGGTAATGGTGCCAAAATATTGGATAAAAATATTGGTTAATTTCTACATTGTTGTCACAACCCTTTCACTTAATTATCAACCCAAGGATTTCGTAAGCTTGCAATGTACCTGATAGATATGTGATTACAATACCTCTGATATGAGTCTGCCTAAATTCTATAGTTTGGGGGTGTTTTTCGTATAGCATTCATTCAATCCAAACCTCTTTAATTCTCAGAAAGTAAATAACTAGAAAGGAAATCAAACCACACTTGCAGAAAATAAATAAAGCAGTAAATAAATCAATTTGTAGGAAATAACCAAATACAAGAAAAACAAAATTAAAATAAAATGAAATTGCAGGAAAAATAAAGAAGAGGGGAGGAATAATGGCTAGGAGTGGTGAGGCTCCAGTATATTCTGCCCAATCAACTATGTATGCAGAACGCTAAGTAAGAGAACTTCAAATGAATTTATTGTGTTACAATACAATCTGATGATTCTACTATTTCTCTCCTTCTTCTTGGAGAAGTCTTGTGTGTTTATATAATGGCACATACCTCTCTATTACAATGTTGTTATAGCTACATATATGATTACATCTCATCATAATTATCCGTTTTCTTCATATCAAAAATTGTTACTTTAATTTGTGTGGAAATAGGGCAACTAACGTGTTTTGTTATTAACGAGAGTTAGGCACCTATTGTTATAGATTTAGACACTTCATTCTGCTTACGTGGAGTCAACTACCTTTGACTACATCATAGGGAGTAAGGCACTTAATTCATCGCAAGACAGGAGTAAGGTGGTTTCTGTTGAAATACGAGAGTAATGCACTTCATTCATCACAAGACAGGAGTAAGGTGCCTTCCATCGAAAGATGAGAGTAAAGCGCCTTTCCATTGGAAGACGGGAGTAAGGTGCCTTCCTGTCAGAAGACGGGAGTAAGGTTACTTCCCCTTAAGGCCATACTCCTTTCTCAACTCCTTCACAAATAGATCATGCTAGGTCCATAAGGGACCTCAATGTAATTTACATAGAAACCAATGAAAATAGTTAAATCTACACTCAAAACAAGCTTTTCACACAATTTAGGCAATATAAACAATTTACCATTAAATACATTTAAATATTCATAAGAAGTACAAATCTGATATAATAATGCCACATAAAACGTTAGACATATATGCAAAAATATGAGCATTTCTGATGCTCATCAATGGTCATGTCCTCCATAATATTACTTTGTACTATTTTCATAAGCTTTCATTAATGATATATTTTTGAGTTATTGCAGAAGTTTTTCTTATAATTTTTGTGCATATTATAGTTCCATTATAATATAGTTATCATTGTTTGATCATTTACATCTTGTGGTTGTATTTCCTTTAATATATATTATCAAAATCTAACAAACAAAGTAAAAGGTACACAAAAAACAATATCACAAGCAAACAATGGTTGTAGTATTCTAAGCAATTATAAGAGAGACAAAGAAAAAAGCATCCCTCCTATAATTAATACTATTAAGAAATTTAGGAGGTTAGACTATTAGTAATAACCAAATCTATGATTATAACCAATAGCATATGTTTAAAATATGGTTATAACTAACATTGCATGGTTATAATCTATGCAAGTATTATAATATTTCATGTTGGATTCATGTTGGATCAATGAAATGGAATTTTATTTTTTTCCATCTATCAAAGCATACACTTGGAAGAAGAGAAAATTATGAGAAATATTAGGTTTTTGACAGGATCTTATTGCAAAATAAGACTCCTATCCAACCTAGCTTTGAGTGAGAGAGAGCTAATAGAGTTCCAAGACACTCAGTAATTCACTCTCCACTTATTGCTTTTAAAGTAATATCATGTCGCTCATCCTATCAATGTGAAATTTTATTCTTTGATAGAAATGGTAAAAAGGGAAAATTAGTTTTTAATGTCCATGATACCATAGGCCATATGAGATGACCCTCATAGAGGATGTTGTGTACCCAATATATGGTTATCTAACCATACTTCAATTAGCAAAGCATGGTGTACAACCCTACCCCAGACATGATTTGAACCATGGATCTCTATTCAAAGTTCCAAAATCTCCACTGTTAGGCTACTCAAGTTGTACAAAAAATGGTTATAACTAATATTGATTGATTATACTCTATTCATGTATTTAAATATTTCACATTGGATTAATGAAATGGGATTTTAATTTTTCTTATAATTAGTATTAGAGAAGGTTACACTTTGGAGAAGAGAAGACTTTGTAAAAAATGATAGGTATGAGAGGAGGAGCTTATTGCAAAAGAATACTCCCATCCCACCTAGCTTTGACTAAGTGAGATCCAATAGCAACGAGCTAATGATTGAGAATGAGGTCCTATTGAGGTGGAAGGCCGATTTCAAAAGCATGCATAAGAATTACATAATTTTTAGAGGCCACAATCAATGATATCCCATCATAAGTACCCATACATAGAGGAGATATTGGAAGAAACAACAATCCATTGATATCATTGTTGAAGCATATTTGAAGAAATCAAGTAAGTCAAAGTGAAGAACAAAAGTAAAAGTCATTGCCCTAAAAATTCTTGTGCAATCTACATTATAAGTCACCCATCATTTTGATGATTTTAAAATCTATGTATTCCTATGTAATATGCAGAGGATGAAATATAATATTTGACAAATTATGGGCTTCAAATGTTGATATCTCTTATTTTAGTGCACAAATTAGAGACCAACAATGAAAATCCTATACCAGAGAGGGATACTTGTGCATAAAGCCTAAACTAGCTATCAAATATAAGAGGAATATATTTTTCAAGTTGCGTAGCCAAGTTGGTTGAGGAAGAAGTTTGAAGACTCTATGCTAGAGGTTCTAGGTTCAATTCCCCAATTTATATTTTTGCTTTAAAAATTGCATAAATTTTAATGGGTTAGAAGTATAATATTTTATTTTTTGAATATATCATGCAAATAGTAGGGGAATTAGTAAATTTAAACAAAGTAATTTTTTTTGAAGTAGCTATCAGTGGATCAAAACTGACACCTTAAAAATTTATGGAATTTGATTCAAATTATGTTTTGTATTCATTTATATTGCAATTAATACCATCAAAATAAAACAAATGTATAAGTGCTAAGGCACACTAGTAGGATTTAGTATCAACAACTCCTTTGGATTGCATTTATAGGTAAAGTTGTCACATTGAACTACTATACCTATAGCTTAACAAATTTGCCATAATGATGTTTGACATTGACCCTTTAAATTATTGAGGAGATATAAGCTCAACAATATTTTTGCACTTTCACTCCATAGTATTATTCTATTTGCCACTATCACTAGAAACAAACCCTAAAATCGAGAAATTCCATGTACATAGGGAAGCTACACCCATGTACAAAAATTTCTCTTTAAGTAGGTGTCATTGAAATAGAAAATTCCTTCCCATATTGCCTTGGTACCTTGTACCATTCTCTTTCATGTACCTTAAATTTTCTCTGATATATGACCATGTATATTGAGAGGACCAAATTCTTCCATGTATCAACAAGTATATAGGAAGGGCAGTTATATAGAGATTTGGTATATTGGTCGATAGTATAGTGGAAGGGGGGCCATTTGGGAGTTATAAGGAACATTTTCCATGGTCATACCAAATGTTCTCATTATAAATTCATAGCTAATTAAAGGTTCAAACTTTGAACCTTAGAAATAATATGAGAACCATCTTGGTAGTTGAGAAACTTCATGATACTATCATTGATAAAGTCACACCACCTAAAGAGGATAAATATGCATAGAAAAAAAATTAATGATGTAGATACCTGACCATTCATAATCATCACTCTTGCCATAGCATATTTTATTTAGCACCATATTTATGAAGAAAAAATATCCAAGAAGCATGGGAAACTCTTTGTACCATCTATAAAGAGAAAAATAAATAAATAATATTTTACCTTCAATCTCAACTTCACACATTGAGAGTCTAAGATGGAGAAAGCATTGAGGTTTTTATATGTCATGTTATAGACTTGAGATCCAAATTGAATTCCATGGGAAAAATTATGGACGATAAACTCATGGTGCCCATCATACTAAGAGCTCTACCAAAATCATTCTTAGTGTTATCACTTCCTTGCAAGTTTCAAATAAGAAGGTGTCCTTTGATGAGTTGGTGAATATGCCTCAACAGGAAGATAAAACCAACAAGTTGAGATATTAGTTGACAAGTAATATATTCATTTACAAGAATTCTAGAAGAAAGAAGTCACAAAAGGGCTATTCCCATCATCATCTTCATAGAAAAAACCTAAAAAAGAGGTATTTCTATATTCATGATAAATATGGGCATGATATAAAGGGCCGTTGATAACCCCCATAAATCAAGGAGATGAATTCCACAAATCTAATAAAAATAAGATAATACAAACTTTTTCCTAAGTAGAAGCAACAACAAGGGCATGTTGCACATGAAGAATCATATTTAGAATATGAATAGGCACATAAGGTGCTAATGTTCAAGGTAATGAAAATACTGAAGGTTAAAGTTTAGTGTATTGATTTAGGTTCTAGTAAGTACATTGTTGGGGATAAATCATGGTTTGATTAATTATAATCCAAATAAAATGAGAAACTAATTACCTTTTTTGACGATAAAACATATCAAGTCAAAGGAGTGGAGGATGTTTCTCTCAATATTCCTAGAGGTAGTTGCTCGATACAAAAGGTGTTATATGTAACTATAATAGAAAATAATTTATTGTCAATACCACAAGTTATGGATAAAAATATGGTGGAGTTCCATGCTATTGATGGCAACACAAAGTTTTATATCAAGAGGAATGACAAGATTGTGGTAATTGGTTCCTATAAGAATGACTTGTTTAGACTAAATGTCATATCATCTCCCAATATCACATCATTAGTTACAATGAAAGATGCTACCTCCCTATGGCATAAGAGATATGCTCATCTAATTTTAGGATGCTTACTATAGTTAAGTAAGCATCAAATAGTGTTAGTTCTACCTAGCATTTCACCAATTTTACCAATATGCTTAGGTTGTTTGGAAAGGAAGCAACATTGAGTACCTTTTGAGTTGACCATTCATAGAGCAAGAGGATAGTTGGATATGGATCACACCAATCTGTGTGGATCCATGATTTCTAGTTTTATGGATATAAGTACTTTTAGTTTTTTATGGATAACTAATCATGGAATATGTGGGTGTACTTGTAGCTAAATTCAAACATGCTCAAGTATTTCTAACACTTCAAGAAGTGTGTAGATATGGAAGATAAGAAAACTATTCAAATTATCCAATCTAATTTAGGGGGGAATATAAATTTGATGATTTTTCATAATTTTTGAGCAACATGGCAATAAGTGATAACTCATTGCACCCTACACTCTATAATAGAAGGGGTTTTCTAAAAGGAGGAACCATTCCATCATGAAAGTGGTTCGTTGCATGCTCCTACAATAAAATATGGAGTAGCAGTATTGGGATAAATATATTTCCACTACTATGTATCTTCTAAATAGAGCTCCCATAAATGTCTTAAAAGGAGTTACACCTAAAGGAGCTTGGTTTGGGAGGAAACCCTCAATTATACATCTCAAAGTTTTTGGAAGCAAGCATATATGCATGTGCCAAAGCAACAGAGAACCAAGTTGGATGCTAAAATTTTGCCACACATATTTTTTGGATATGATTATGATTCAAAAGCTTATCAACTAGTGGATCTAATAATAAAAAAAATACATAAAAGGAGATATATGGTGTTTGATGAATATTTTGAAACTAATTCAAACTGTAAAGATTCTAAGGAGTCTCATGATTCCACATCTCTAGTTGTGAGTATAAGTGATGATATGGAGTTAGATGAGGAAGTTCATGAAGAAATTTATAAAATTGTTGATGAACCTATCACAGTTGGTGAACAGGAAGTGAGCATACCTACAACTCCATCACAATAGAAAAAGACTCCAAAATGTCTCACTAGTACCATCAGAGATGCTAAACTTGATGTAGCTCTTGAAATTGATCTACCGAGTGCAGGTTGCTAACAGAATTAACTCAGCAAATAATAATTAAAAATTGCAGCATAAAAAGTTTATTTAGAATGTGCCACCTAACCTTACATCATATGCACATGTAAATATATATAGAAGGGAAAGAAAATGATGGAGGGATAAGGTGGTTGGAGAGATAGAGGGAAAAATAATTGGAGGGATAAGAAGAATGGAAGGCACGGAGGAATAAGGAGAAGATAGAGGAGGGAATATAGGAGAAGAAATAGGAGGGGAGTTAGGGAGAATAGGATAGAGGGAAAATTTGCTGACAAAGCTTGCCGACAAAGGATAGAATAGGAAAGAGTTTTCACACTTAGGACTAGAAAAAGATTTTTCTAAGCCACTTAAGTAGAAACCCTATTCACACTTGCAACATTCTCCCCCTTAAAGTTGAGAGGACTGACTACACAGTCTCTCAGCTTTACAAATTGAGCTTTAGTCATCGCCTTGGTGAAGATGTCCGTGACGTTCTCCAAAGTGTGACAGTATTGAAGCTCAACAATTTCATGTTCCACCATATCTCTAATGAAGTGGTACTTCATATCAAAATGCTTCGTTCTGCTATGGTGGACAGGATTATATGCCAATTGAATGGCACTGATGTTGTCGCAGTAGACTCTGGTCGGACCACTTTGTTGTTCTCCAATCTCTTCTAGTACTTTCCTTAGACACAAGGCTTGAGTACTTGCATAAGTAACTGCTATATACTCAGCTTCTGTTGAAGATAGCGCTACTACTGTCTACTTTTTGGAACTCCAAGTTATTAGTCCTGATCCAAGACTAAAACAGTTTCCTGATGTTGACTTCTTGTCATCAATATTGCTACCCCAATCACTATCGCTGAAGCCTACAAGCTTGATAGTGTTACATTTATGGTACTGGATTCCAAAATCCAATGTACCTTTCACATATCTCAAAATTCTTTTAGCTGCCTGCAAATGCAGCTCAGATGGGTTAGACATAAATCTAGAAACAAGAGATACAACATACTGAATATCTGGTCTGGTGTTGGCGAGAAACATCAAACTCCCAACCATGCTTCTGAAAGTGGTCACGTCAACTTTTGGTGCTCCATCATCTTTGCTTAATTGGATCCCATGTCCAATCGGAGTTGCAACTGGTTTGCAATGCTCCATAGCAAACTTCTTGATCATGTCCTGAGCATACTTATGTTGACAGATGAAGATCCCTGTATCTGACTGATGAACCTCCATTCCAAGGTAGTAGTGCATTAAGCCAATATCCTTCATCTCAAACTACGTCATCATGAAGTGTTTGAACTCCATATTCATTTTTTCATTACTACCCATAAAAATGAGATCATCCACATACAAGCAAACTATGAGGATGTCATTACCTTGCTTTAGGTAGTAGAGTGTGGGTTCATTTTTGCTCCTGGTGAACCCATAATCTTTGAAGTACCCATCAATGCGTGAGTACCAAGCTCTTGGTGCCTGTTTAAGACCATAGAGTGCCTTCTTCAATCTGTAAACAAGGTGTTCCTTACCTTGCTCTTCAAATCCCTGTGGTTGCTCAACGTACACTTCTTCTGTCAAGTAACCATTGAGAAATGCACTCTTTACATCCATGTGTTGGACTTTCCATCCTTTGTGTGCAACTAAGGCAAGAACTGTTCTGATAGTCTCCTGTCTGGCTATAGGAGCAAAAGTCTCTTCATAATCAATTCCATATTTCTGAGTAAAACCCTTTGCTACTAATCTTGCCTTATGCCTCTCAATGCTTCCATCAGCATTAAACTTGGTCTTGAAGATCCATTTACAGCCAACACATTTCTTTCCTTTAGGAAGCTTCATGAGCTCCCAAGTGTCGTTTTTTATAGAGGTTATCTCCTCTTTCATGGCATCTTGCCAAATATTTTGAGTACATGCCTTCTCATAACTAGAAGGTTCAAGTTGTGCACTAGTTAACAAAGCATAGTTAACTTGATCTCCCCTAGGTTCCTGCTGGGATTCATCATCACCATACAAGTGCATACTTTCTAATCTGTGTAAAATAGATTCCATTTCACTAGCTTGACTCCTAGTGTATCTTCTTGAAAATTTTTTATCCAACATCTAAGATGATGGATGATACTATAGATTTCTCTTACCTTTGGATGGAAAATCAATGTCCATTGGTGAGGAACTAATTGATCGTTGTGGAGAAGGACTTGGTGAAGTAGTTGAATCAGAAGATGGACTTGGAGGATGTGTGGGAGGAGACTGCTTTCATTTCTGTGGTAGCTACGGTTGCACCTGCTGAGCAACAATATCAGTGGCTTCAACATCACTGAATATTTGGGGCTTACCCCACTCTCCCCCTTCATCAAAAATCACATCCCTTGAAATCACTATCTTTCGAGTCGTAGGATTGTAGAGTCTATAACCTTTTGTGTTTTCACAGTATCCTACAAAAATGCATGCCTGACTCTTTGGATCAAGCTTCTTTCTCAGCTCATCAAGAATGTGAGCATATGCCAATGAACCAAATACTCTGAAATACTTCACATTTGGTTTCTTACCATACCAGGCTTGGTAAGGTGTCTTCCCTTTCAAACTTGAAGTAGGACTTCTATTCAAGATGTGAACACTAGTCCTTGTTGCATCTCCCCAATATGAATTACTCAAATGCATTGTCTGAAGCATTGATCTTGCCATCTCCAAAATGGTGTGATTCTTCCTTTTTGCTACACCATTTTGCTGTGGAGTGTAGGCAGTTGTGAACTGCCTCTTGATGCCATGATGTTTACAAAAATTCAAAAACTTATTAGAGGAGTATTCTCCTCCTTTATCTTATCTAAGACATTTGATATAATATCCACTCTCACTTTCAACTTTTGCTTTAAAATCAACAAAGCATGCAAATGCTTCATCCTTATGCTTCAAAAAATATATCCAACACATTCTTGTGCAATCATCAATAAAAAGTAGGAAGTAAGAGTGGTTACCTAGACTCTTGGTCTGCATCGAACCACAGATGTTTGAATGCACTAACTGGAGTGGATAGCTGGCCTGCCATGCTTGTCCATGAGGAAATTTCGATCTGGCATGCTTGCCCAAGACACACCCTTCACAGACTTCCTTACTATCTTGAATTTTGGGAAGTCCAGTTACCATTGCTTGTGAAGTTAGCATTTTCAAACTTGCTGAATTCAAATGACCATATCTCAAGTGCCATAGGACACTTGGATTGGTAATAGCAACATTTGCTAACTTATTTCCTCCTGGCTGGCCAAACTTTAAAGGGAATAATCTATTCTTTGACATTGGCACTTGTGTAATGATTCTATTACTATTGTTCTTGTCAAAAATGGTGCATTTACCCTCATCAAAAATAAACTTGTAATTCTTTTCTAGCATTTGACCAACACTTAAAAGATTGTGTTGAAGATGGGGTGTGTAATAGATATCACTTACTTGCTTGACGCCTTCTTTCGTTGGAACCTCCATGGCTCCAATGCCTTCAACTGCCAATGATTTGTCATCTCCCAATCGGATGCTGGATTTGTATGAGGAGTCTAAAGTAGCAAAGAGTTCTTCTTTGCCACTCATGTGATTTGAACACCCAGTGTCCAAAATCCATGTATCATTCATATTTTGCTCTGTCTGGCCATAAGAAAGAAAGAGATTTGTGGACTCTTCCTCTTCTCCAAAATTTCCAAATTGACTGCTCTGGTTGTCTGTTGCTTCCTTGCGAAGACTTTGACCAACAATCTCGAGCATAATGGCCAGGTTTTCCACAATTGTAGCAAACTTTTTTTGATTTATCTCCTCCTTTTCCTTTGCCTGATTGTTTCCCTCTATTTTGTTGTTGTCCTCCTCTATTCTGATTTCCTCCTCTGTTGGATGATCCTCCTCTGTTAGGAGTTCCTCATCTTTGATTATTCCTGCCTCTACCTCTTTGTTCTCCTCTTCCATGGCCTCTACCTCTTCCTTCATGTGAGGCAAAAGCTTTATCATCTCCTCCATAATTAGTGGTAGGAGTTTCCTGTAACCTCTCTTCATGTGAGAGAAGTGAACCAGTTAGGGCATCAAAAGACAATGAGGTTAAGTCTTTGGATTCTTCAATAATTATTGCAATAGAATTCCACTTAGGAAGAAGTGTTCTCAACACTTTCTTCACCATAACCTCTGGCTTAATATATTCCCCTAGTGTGACCATTTTATCAACTACGGCTTTCACTCGCACGCAGTAATATCCCACTTTTTCATTTTCTTGCATCCTGAGATTTTCAAAATCTCGTTTCAATGTTTGCAGCTTTACTTGCTTTACTTGGTCACTACCTCTATAACTTTATTTTAGGGCATTCCAGGCATCTTGTGCAATTACATAAGAGGAAACCCTAGGGAAGATACTTTTATCTAGGGCAGCATGTATGTGATAAATGGCAAAAGCATTATTTTTCTGTGCTTCTTTTTTAGCCTTTTTATCAGCATTAGAGAAAGCTGCCCATTCAGTAGCAGTAGGTTTAGTATAGCCCTCTTTGACTACATCCCATAAAAATTTTCCTATCAAAAGGGTTTTCATTTTAATTGACCAATATTCATAGTCTCCTCCATTAAATTCAGGAATCGGCAGACTAGTATTGGATGCCATTTCTGAAAACAAACTTTATTTGAAGCAAACAAGCAATATAAAGCAGTACAAAGAGATTAATGATTCAAATCAAATCTCACCTTTTTAGAACATTCAGGTTCTGCTTCGGAACTACTGTTGATGACTATGACCTCAGGTTCTTCAGGATCCACTTCCTCTGGATCTTCTTATTCTTCTTATGCTTCTTCTTCTTCGTCTTCTTCTTCTTCTTCTGCTTCTTCTTCTTTGTCTTCTTCTTCTTCTGTTTCTTCTTCTTCGTCTTCTTCTTCTTCTGCTTCTTCTTCTTCGTCTTCTGGTTCAGGAGAGTGTGGTGAATAGCTTTCACTTGATTCTGCTACCAGTACACCAGGTGTATGACTAGCACTTGCTTGATCCTCCGATAAAACTTCCATAGTCTTGGACTCTTCAATCCTTTGTCTGAAGATGTTGTCTTCAGAATCTCCCTCGTACCCTGAATCCGGTTTCCTCAGATGAGTAATCACCTGATTTTCCAGCTGACAAAAAACTGTATGGAGACTTGTTCGTCGAACCCTTTCATCAAAGGATTCCGGTGTCTCTCGTCTCAAAATCGAGAGAAGTGCATTATAGCACCCCACTGATCGGATCATCTACCATTTCAAGGGCACATTATTTCTCCTTTTTCAAATGCTCATCAAACTTGGTTTTTAAAATTTTTATAAAGTCTTTAAAAAAAAATTAATAAATTTTTATATTTTTTTTAAATTACCTTTTAAATAAATTATTAAAAAGATAATTTTAAAAAATATAATTTAAAATTATTAAATAATTAAAAAAAAAACTTTTAAAAATTTTAAAAACCTTTAAACTTAAAAAAAAAAAGTTTTACCTTTTTATGCGGGCGATTCGACCCCGCGACCTCCCAAACACGGCGGGCGGGCTTTGCCGCTGCACCAAGCGGCTCCGCTGGAAACAAAGCGGACGACCACCGTATTAAACCCCCGTCGGCCGAATGTTTTTAAAAAAAAATAAAAAACAAAATTTTTTTTCTTCCCGGTGGGAATCGACCCCGGGACCTCCTCTCCGCTAGCCACTACCCTAGCCAACTCCGCTAGGCGTCCGGACGGGATTACAAGGGAAGGCGGCAATATATCAAATCTCCGTCGGGCATTTTTAAAAATAAAAATAAACTCGCCTTTATCCCACATGCGCTGTGTGGGAGACGCAAGGGAGTTTATCAACCCAAAAATGCAGAGGGTTCTTTGACTGCATTCGGGTAGTCAGTGCCCGCTCTTATGCCGCAAACTCAGCCAATAAATAACTACCGCGTGGACCTTTTTGACCACCGATCACCGCCACGTCAACTACCACCACGTCAGCCGTGCCACGTGTCCTCTTCCAGCTCACCAGTCGCACCACATCAGCCTCTCTGCCTCGATCCACATGTTGCCCTATCAACACCTAGCTAGCCACCATGTGTCATCTCAGAATCTATGCCGAGCCTGCTGTCTACTGCCACGTGTCACCTCGAGATCCGTTTTGAGCCTATGCATAATTTGTCTCAGGATCCGTGCCTGATCTACCTCAGGATCTATGCCCGAACCTGCTCGTGATCTGCCTCGAGATCCAAGCCCTGCTGGCGACGCCTCGACCTGTGCGCCTGACACCTACCTCGAGAATCGTGCCTGACTGGCTTCACCTCGGCTCTGATACCAGTGATCTACTGAGTGCAGGTTGCTAACAGAATTAACTCAACAAATAATAATTAAAAATTGTAGCAGAAAAAGTTTATTTAGAATGCGCCACCTAACCTTACATCATATGCACATGTAAATATATATAGAAGGGAAAGAAAAGGATGGAGGGATAAGGTGGTTGGAGAGATAGAGGGAAAAATAATTGGAGGGATAAGAAGAATGGAAGGCGCGGAGGGATAAGGAGAAGATAGAGGAGGGAATATAGGAGAAAAAATAGGAGGGAAGTTAGGGAGAATAGGATAGAGGGAAAATTTTCCGACAAAGCTTGTCGACAAAGGATAGAATAGGAAAGAGTTTTCACACTTAGGACTAGAAAAATATTTTTCTAAGCCACTTAAGTAGAAACCCTATTCACACTTGCAACAGAAATCACTTCCACATGACCATGTACTAAAAGTAATGCACACTAAGAAGTAAATATGATATTTATGGATTTAGTGATGGAAAATTAAAAATTCAGATTGATGAAGGAAGCAATTAGTTTTACATAATGGAAATCGACTATGGATGTAGAGTATGAATATTTGATGAAGAATAAAACATGGGAACTTGTCAATCTACCAAAGATGCCCATAGGTTGCATATGGATCTTCAAAATATTACAAGGAAGATGGATCCATAGACAAGTATAAAGCATGGATCATTGCAAAAGGTTATGCAGAGAAGGAAGGAATAGAATGTGAAGAGACATTCACTTCCACAACAAAGATAAATACCATTCATGTAATTTATGCACTAGAAACATAGTTTGATTGGAAACTTCATCATATGGATGTCAAGAGTACCTTTTATAATGGTGATCTAAATAAGAGGTGTATATGGAAAAACCTAAAGGCTTTGTTATTGATGGGCAACATAAAAAGGTTTATAAATTGATCAAGTCATTGCATATATTTAAGCAAGCTCCTAGAGCTCAATACATAAAAATTGATGATCACCTATTGAAGCATGGTTTCACAAAATGTCCCTTAGAATTTTCATTCATGGTGATTATTATATCTCCTTTTGAGTTTTTATTGAAACAATATTTTACAAGGTAATTTTACCCTTGAAAAATCTTTTCTCAAACTTGATTTTTTTTTTTCAATTAGAGTACTCTTTTTGAGGCTTCTCTGTGTCAAAACTAGAGGAGCATCAAAAGGATAGTTCTTCTTCCTTCTATTTACTTTGATACCACATGTTAGAAATCAATACTTCGATGATTATATTATGAAAGTAAAAGGTTATTTACATACAATGGTTGCCCAAATATGGCATAACATCCTACAACTATCCATGTCCCTTAGTGAACCTCACAAGCCATGTGTTGTGTCGTACTCAACTTACATTCAATACATGATGTAATAACTCCTAACATGAATGTTGCTCCTAAGTAGGATAAAATTTGAGTTGAATATTGTGCTATTGAATATTTTATTATATGAATTGGCATTGAACATCAATATGCTTAGTTTTCTAATGTTATCTTCTCATAAAGTCTCAATGGGACCATCCTTTGGATCCTCATTTGGCTATAGTACAATCAAAGTTTTCTTCTTAATTTTTTGAAACCTAAAACATTAAGACTTAAAGTGTCCCTTCTTAAAAAAATTATAAAACTTTTGAGATTTAGAAAAAGAAGAAGAGAAAGAGGAAGAATATGGAGATGAAAAAATAAGAAGAAAGCATTTTCACCTTTGATACTTGTTGTTGTTGATTTCGAGACTTGGAAGCTCCCATGGAACTAAACTATCATAATCTAATTTATTGCATAGAAATATTCTCCTTTGCAATATATTTATGATGTTGTTATTGCTCTCACCCCTTTTTCTATGTTGCATAGAATTGGTGTGCGCTCACTGTATCCTTGGTGGTCAGACTGGAGATGGCATGTTGACACTTCTTTGTTTAATTACAGGCTCATTTGGAGTATAAATGGTTATCTCCTCATCTTCCTATTTAGAATGTTTGGGACTTATTTTCTACAAGGACTAGATGGAATTCTAGATTTTAGAATGTTTGGGTTGCTTATGTTGAGCCCAAGCAATATTTTTTTGCGTGGAGCTTGTTGTGTCAAGGTCTCCCCTTGGGGGAATGTTTGAAGTACCTTGGAATTCTTGATCCTAAATATCCTTTTTGTGGTGTACTTGAGTCTTGTACTCATCTATTTTGGCATTGTAGAAGATCTAGGTAAGCTTGAAAATGGGTTCTTTCCTTTTTTCCCATTTACAACTGCAAGAGTTTCTTGGCCCCAAGATCTTCTTGGGGACTCTTTTACTTTATATCTCCTACTTTTTAAGGTGTGGTAGGTTTTTAGGATTAGCCCACTCTTTCATATTTTGAATGCCCGTAACATAATTTTTTAAAAATAGTATACACCTTCTATCACAATTACTCATGCGAATACATTATAAGTTTTTAATGACATGTAGCTATAGATATGTACTCAATCCAACAAAGTTACAATGGAGTTGGATCACCTGCAAGTTATTCTGGTGCAATGGTCTAATGATCCATGTATATTCAATTGTATCCTCCCAAAGCGCTCTTCTCAGGAGCATTTTTGATCTCGCTCTTGTCGTCGGCCTTTGTCATATGCAAGAAGTGCTCTCGTAGATAGGCACTGGTCCCAACCCTCACTAGTCAGGAAGTATCCTAATGTTGGCATTGCTTATTCATATTGCTAGGTTGGGGGTGGGATGATGTTCAAATAGTTTCACCTGGGCTAGTTGTTGGTTAGAGTGACACGGGTACTGAAGGCCTTAATGAGAATCATGATGTGAAGGGGTGGATTCCCATCCCATAATCACTAGCAGTTTATGCAGGACGATGCAATATTCCATTTGATATGCTTTCTTTGATCAATGATGATTGGTAAACTTGTGTTTTGTTGGTGGCTTTGTTTCCTAACCCTTGTCAATGAGGGTTAGTTTGATTCCCCATGGGGTGTGTTAACCCACCCACTTTTTTTTTATTGTAAAGGTTGTTATCTTAATTTAATGTAAATAGCTTTTTTCATTAAAAAATAAATTGATGTTAATAATCACTTGAAATCATGCTTGTTAATATATTTTAATTATTTTTATAAATAAATTTTCAAAAAATCTTATTTATAATAATATTTTAATTTTTTAAATTACTTACTAAACATCTTAATAAAAATTATTCAATTGTTTTATAAACATTTTCATTTAAAGATTAAAATTAAACCAATAATTTTATTAATTAATTATTCATCCAATTTTATCAGTATTTTAATTTAAGTATAAATCTTAAAATATATAATATTATATTAATATTGTTCATTCTAGGATTTAAAAGAAAGAACACAGTTTCATTAATTTTCAAATAAGGTTATTGCTATTTTTTTTGGCTTGCGAGGGCTTTGAGTATTCTTGTACAATATCAAGATGGTCCTCAACCCTGGTAGTCCAATGCACAACACTAGCACCATAGAATGAAATGCATGTGAAAATGTCTCCTCTCCAATGACTACGTAAGTTAGTGCTAAGAATGGCCCACTAGGTAACCCTCCTCATGATGTAATTCTTTCATTGTTTGAATTTGATTTTGCATGTCATTGGTTATAATCATTCACCCTTGTCAGGTATTTCATTAGATGGATCCCTAATGATTTTTCCCTTAAGTCCTAGGTTAACATAGCTTGGAATCCTCATGGAGTAAAGCTGACAATGGTTCAAAACCTTACGAAGGGTTTTTTTTTTTACTTTGCAGAAATAGCCCACGCTAAGGCAATTTATGAGCATGGTCCCTGGTACATGAGAAGTTCTTTGCCTGGTTTTTCTCCTTGGACCCATGAGTTTTCTATTTTTGGAAACAAATCTACAAAAGTCCCTATGTGGGTGGAATTATTGGGACTCCCTCTACCTCTGTGGCCCTTTTTCAACTGCATAGCAGCCCATTTAGGGCATGTCATTTTGGTGGAGGCAGACAATTTTTTCATGCACGCCCTCCAAAATGTGTTTGCATTAAGATTGATATTTCTTGAGATATCAAGGAGATTATTAACTACAAGTTGGTGACACTAAGATATCCCAATGCATTTTCTACATCAACTTACCCAACACATGTTTTTGATGCTAGTCCTTAGCACACAAGATCAAAGATTGTCCCTTGATATCACACAACAAGAATAAGCAAAGCCCTAACACACCAAGAGCATCCACGGCTTAGCCTTAAGAGGATGGTTGGATAACTATGGTAGGGTGTAAAAATGTGCATTTGACTATTTTTAGAGGCACATAGTGCAAGTTTGTGCATGCCTCAAAGCCTATGGAAAAGGAGCAAGAAAAGAAAACAAAATTGGTCCCCCAACTAAAATTGCTAATAATGAGGCTCCTCAGTCTCAACAGATTCGTACCCTAAGGGTTGCAACTATGGTTGCTTCATAGTCTACCCAATTGGCCAATCCTCTAGTATATTCCCCTTGGACTAGCGTAAGTTGCTCCTGTAGCTTGAGAAGGACATCTACAGAAGAAGATGTTGCTCCAAAGAAGCAGTTTCATATGACCAATTTTCAACTAAGCAGTTATGTTCCTGATTCCTCCAACGACTATATTGTGTTGGAGTATCTTAGTAGATATGATATGTCGCTAGATTCCCTCCCCTAATTACCTTCCTCTCTTGGAATATTTAGGGTCTAATGGAATCCAAACACAACTTTGTAGCTCAAAACATTTTATAGAACTTTCTAGATTTGGGAATCCCATGTTTATAGGAAGTGAAGGTTTCAAAAATTTTGTTGCCTTTAGCTTGCCATGTTATTTGACTAAAATTTTTTTCTACATAGAAACCATGAGCCAGGTCAAGGTGGCATTGCTACCTTTTTATGGTAGCATGATGGAAATTCTAACTAGTGGACCATGGTTGTGATCCCACCAATCCGGCATTATGGACCATGTTCCACATTAACAACCATGCATTAGGGGTTATTAATGTTTATGCTTCAAATGATGCCATATAATGGTCCCATATTTGTTTTTGGATTGTAGAATCTCTTCCTTTTGCCACATGGATCATATGTGGTGACTTCAATATGATTGAATATGGCTCCAAAAAGCAAGGTGGACATCGCATGCATTGGAAGGTTGGTGAAATATCTTCTTGGTTTTACATGCTTCAAAAATTAGGGTTTTTTTATCCCAATGTTGGGTGACACAAACTACACCTTCCTTGGTTCACTTGGTCCAATTTGTGAGCTGGCTTTGAGAGAATACTTAAATGACTTGATTGGGCAATTTTATCGAGGCAACCCATATTTAATTTGGAAACCATTAGAGTATCCCAGTGGAACCTATCCTCAAGGTTGTTCTCTCAGACCACTCCCCCGTATGATTCCAGATTGAATGGCCAGATAGAGGAGTGACTATATTAAATAGCCAATTTTACTTTAATACATCATTACTTTGCCACCCACCTTCTTTGACCCATATTATCCACATGTGGAATTTAGCACCTCCTTATTGTTCTACAAATATTGTATGGAATGGTGGAACACTACAATTGAACGCACCACACATTTCCCATGCACATACGATTGCCAAGTAGCCCTCTTTCATTAGTGGTCCTTTGAAGCCACTTCTTCCAGACTCAAGAAATCCAAAATGGCCTTTGAAGCCCAACCTTGCTCTATCTATCTCCAATTATGAAGAGAAATAATACCCCAATAAACAAATTACAAAAAATAATAATTTTAGAATCAAAGGAAAAATAGAACAGAAGAACACATTACACAAGAATTTATCCTGGGAAACCCTTTCAATAAAATCCCTAGCAATAATATTTCTTTATTATATAAACTTGACTGTCTTCAATACAATAATATCATTTTTCTTGCGATTACATTTATTGCAAATTTATTACCAAACCCTCATGCAAGTGATGCTTTATATACCAACAACACAAGAAGGGGTTTTACAATACCATGGGCACAAAACCATGGGATAACATTACATTAACCAAAAAACACCTATATTGGTCTAAAAATAGATTAAACCCTCAATAAATTTTCCCTAGGGGTTAACGCCCTTGTACCCCCAAACAGGGGCTATCGCCCTCGTACCCCCGCTTGGGGCCCAACCCAACCTCAAACCCCAATGAGGAAATGCTTACAGAGTGTAAAGTCCTATTAGAGTTAACCCCTCATGAATAACATGGAAAATATTCAACATAATTTCAACATTCTTCCACTTGTTGAATACTTTCTATAAGGGCTAATAATTGCCATTGTCAACTATCAAGGGCAACCATGCCCATAGATTTTCTACACCAAGAAATTATTTAAGCAGGTACAACCTTTGCTAACAAATTAGTAGTATTATTCTCTGTATCAA
Source organism: Wollemia nobilis (assembly GCA_028583015.1). Lineage (NCBI taxonomy): Eukaryota > Viridiplantae > Streptophyta > Pinopsida > Araucariales > Araucariaceae > Wollemia > Wollemia nobilis. The sequence continues at coordinate 5,942,655 of JAQPPZ010001772.1, read as the reverse complement.
CTTTCTCCAATATCACCTTGTTCTCTTCAACCATCTCTCTCACAAAATGGTACTTGATATCAATATGTTTTGATCGATCATGAAAACCAAGATTGTTTTCCACAAATATTACACTCTGATTGTCACTATCAATTATCACAACCTTCTGCTTAATACCAACTATTGAACATAGCCTTGTAGCCACACTGCTTCTTTAAAGGTATGATTTGCTGCAATGTAATCTACTTTTGTAGTGGACAAAGTAACAATTGATTGCTTTTTATTCATCTAAATTACTGCCTCTCCAAATAGCCTAAACACATAAGCACTCGTGGATCTTATCTTGTCAAGATCTCCAGCCCAGTCAACATCCACAAACCCTTGTAGATTTATAATATCATTGTCTCCAAATTTTTCTTCATAACAGATAGTATAATCTGTAGTTCCACGCAAGTATCTAAAGATACTCTTCACAACAATCTAATATTCCTTTCATGGATTGGACATGTATCGGCTAACTACTCCCACTGCATGTGCAATATCAGGTGAAGTATAGACCTTTGCATACATCATACTGCCCACAACACTAGCATAAGGAACATGAGGTATTTCTTCAATATCCTCATCTATTTTAGGATATAGTTCAATGTATAACTTTTGACCAACCGAATATGGAGTACATACTCGTTTACAATAATGCATCCTAAAATTTTGTAGTATCAAATCAACATATTTATTTTGATTTAACCACAAATTTCTATTTACACGATCTCTTATTATTTCCATACCCAAAATAAATTTTGTAGCACCCAAATCCTTTATGTCAAATTTAGAAAATAATTGATATTTTATTAACTTTATCATCTCCTTATTGTTACCAACTTAGTTATCAAATTCATCGATTTTTTAAGATAAAATTTGAAATTCATCTAATTTAAAATCCTAATGAATAAATTCGATGAACAAACCCTAAATTTGGCATGAGTGGAAAAAGATTGAGTGAAAACCCTAAATTTGGCATGGGTGGAAAAATATTGAGTGAAAACCCTAAATTCGGCATTCCCATGGAAAAAAATTGAATGAAAACCCTAAATCGGCATGGAAAAAGATTAAGTTTAAACGTACGGACGAGGAAAAAATACCCACAAAATTTTTTATGGTTCTACAAATAAATATGTTAATGCAAATTGGTATGTTAATGTATTTTTACGAAAATCTTATCACATGCAGTTGTGGCTCTCGTGATTTAAATTACACGATGAGTGTTTTGGGGAAGTTTCCATGAATATAGAATATGAATTATATAAAAAAAAATTATGAAATTTAAGCGAGTGTTTTGGAAAGGCTCTTAGCAATTTTCAGGAATATGGAAATAAGAATTATATAAAAATATATATGAAATTTAACACCAGGAGTTTTTTGAGGAAGGTTACGGAGAAGTTTCAACGAATATGAGAATACGAATATATACATATAATAAATTATAAAATTTAAGAAGTTATGTAATTTATACGATGCTAAAGTTATGTAAGGAATGAAGTCACTTCATTCAATGCTTCGGCACCAAAATTGTAGACATATCCAATTTTATTATTTTTAATGATTTAGTAAATCATATAATTTGACATGTTATGTGCATACACTCTAATTTTAAGTTCTTATATACACATTTATAATATATCGAATTTTATCTTGAATTTTATTTCGAATTTTAAACATGGAAAATTTCTATCGAACTTCAAGAGTGTCGAATTCGAATACGAACTCAAACTTGATAACTAAGGTTACCAACTAACAACATGTCATCCACATACAATACAATGATAAAAAAAATTTCACCTTCCTTTTTGAAATATACACATGGATCTACTTTGATTTTTCCAAGCCCAAGTGTCAAGACAAACCTATCAAATTTTTGGTTCCACATACTTGGAGTCTACTTCAACCCATAAAGAGACTTCTTTAGCTTGCATACCAAGTCCTCCTTACATTTTACCTTAAAGCATTCTGGTTGTGACATATATATCTTCATAAATTTCACCATGTAGAAAAGTTATCTTTACATCCATCTGTTCTATTTCAAAATTAAAAGCAATAGAAATAGCCAACAAAAATATGATTGAAGTTAGTTTAGCCAAAAGAGAAAAAATCTCACCAAAGTCAATTCCCTCAACCTTAGAAAATCCTTTTTCTACCAAGTGAGCCTTGTACTTCTCCAAATTTCCTTCTACATTGTACTTATTCTTGAATAACCACTTACAACCAATAGTATTTCTACGGCCATGAGGTAGTTTCACCAAGTCCCATGTCTTATTTTTATTCAAGGACTCCATTTCTTCTTCCATAGCCCTTTTCCAAGACTTATTCTCACTTGATTGAAGTGCCTCCTTTACAATCTTGGGTTCTTCATCAGTAACTAATAAATTAAATGTAGAATAAAAATTTGAAGGACTATACTTGTTTGGAAGTATTCTCTCCCGATCTGATCTTCTCAAAATTATAGTTCTAGGTTCTGCATCTTCATCTTCCTCATCACCTTCTTCCTATGAATATTCTTCTTCAGACTCTCTGTAATTCAGGTTCTTCCTCCTATTCCAATTTTACTTGCACTATTTCAGGTTCTTTATTTGGTTGCATTTCCTATTTTAAAATCCCTTTTGTTTCTCTAAATATCACATTACGATTGTAAACAACCTTTTGTGTTTATGGTTTCCACAACTTATATCCTTTAACACTAGTACTATAACCCAAAAATATGCATTTTTCAGATTTATAGTCTAGCTTAGTCCTTTTCTCTTTTGAGACATACATATAATCATCACAACCAAAAACCCTTATATGTCTGAGAGAGGGTTTCTTACCAGTCCATACTTCCTATGGAGTCTTGTCCACCAAAGCTGAGGTAGGAGATCTATTTATGAGATAAAAAGCTATTAACATAGATTTTACCCAAAACTTCTTTTCTAACCCTGCACCACTTAGCATGCTTCTAGCCTTATCCATCAATATCATGTTCATCCGTTTTGCAACCCCATTATGTTGTGGAGCATACATAGTTGTTTTTTACGTTTCTATTCCATAGTCCTTGCAAAACTGCTAAAATTCATTAGAGCAATACTCACCACCATTATCACCTCTCAAAACATTTATCTTTTTATCTATTTTATTTTCTACAAGAGCGTTAAACTCTTTAAATTTATTAAAAACCTCATATTTGTTCCTTAGAAAATATACCCATGTCTTTCTTGAGAGGTTATCTATAAATCTAAAAAAATAGATAGATTTACGTAATGATGGTACTTTTGTAGGTCCAAACACATCACTGTGAACTAGATGTAGAATTCCTTCAGAACTTGTAGCACTACTTGGAAACTTAACTCTAGTTTTTTTCCCAAAAACACAGTGCTCATGAAAATCAAAATTTATTGGGCAATCAAAAATTCCTTTAGCCATACCTTTCATTTTCAATGTTCGAAGTCCTTTCTCACCAATATGCCCCATGCGTTGATGCCACAACATGAGTCGAAATTGATTAGACATTTTTCGCAGGACTGCCCAAACTGCCGAACTCGTTTCGGCCATATCTCACTCATCCGGACTCGGATTGAGCTGAAATTTTGAGGGTAGATGCCTGAAAAACCCTAGAACATCTCCACCAATTTTCATATCATTTGGAGCAACACAGATCCTAGCGCATCCCTATGTGTGAACGATATATTTGGCAAGCGGCTATGCGAGGGTTTCATCCGGGTTGAGTGCAAGCGGCTCCAGAGGTTGGTTTTAGGGCCTTCGGGCCCTAGCGGCCAATATTTTTGTGGTTTATGCTCAATATTTTAGCAGGAAATGTTGCAGGGGATACAAGATGGGTTAGAAATTTGTCTTTCAACGGATCATACTGTGAACTTGAGTGACAACGACTTCCAATTTGCTGCACAAAAGAAAAGTGAAAACCATACCTTTCCACGGCGTCTAGGGCAAGGATTAAAGAGATCACGAAACAAGTTTCAAGCAGTTGATCAAAAAATGGCTCATATCTCAAGTGAATCTGGTGCTAAGGTGCACCCACAAAATAATTCTACTGTGAAAACCCCTGTCAAGGGTAAGAATTTCGAAGACTCGGTCCCAAAAATGAATTTTAGGGATGCCCTTCATGGTGGACAGCCTCGGCCCAATGCTAATATCAATATTAGGGCTTCCCATAAACCTCTAAGAATGCCTAAGATTGATCCCAGGAAAATGGAGTCGGGATGTCTTAAAGCGGTGATGGAACTCCTATTGTTAAGCTTGATATGGGTAACATTCAGACTGGCATTGAAGATTTGGAAAAAAGAGGACTAATTTGTCGGTTCGTGGGTTTTCGTCCGAGTCTATCTGCTTTCAAAGTCTGAGGCTGCAAAAATCTGGAAAACTAAAGGTGAGTTACAAATCTCTATTTATCCAAATGGTTATTTTCTTGTTTTATTTGCTAATAATGAAGATAGAGAGAAAACTTTTCAAGGGGGTCCTTGGTTTTTGGAAGGGCAGGGCTTTTCATGAAGCCCTGGCATACTAAATTTAAAGCCGAAGAAGAGATGCCTTCTATAGCTCCCGTGTGGGTTAGACTCTTTGGCCTCCCTATTGAATTTTGGAATCCTACTATTTTTCTTCAATTGGAAACTCTTTAGGAACTTTTATGATGATTGCTGATTGTACTCAAAATTTTGAACATATTATTTATGCTCGGATTTGTGTTTTAATGGATTTTGACAAACCCCTACCTAAAAATATCACATTACAATTTGGGGAAGACACTTGGGAGCAAGTAGTGGACTATGAGAACATTCCTTTTCATTGTAGAATTTGCCATGAATATGGTCATTTGGCCAGTGCTTGCCCAAATAAAATTCTTGATCAAAAGAAAGAAGATATAAACTCAGCGAGGTTTCCAAATACCTAAGAAGAAGAACACTAAAAAAAACCAGTTATGAAGGATCAATCAAAGTCATCTGCTAATATGTTTGAAATCCTTTCCACAAATGATGTCCCAAGTGAGGAAGAGGAAATAATGGAAACTGAAATCTTAGAAACACAATTTAAATATGAAGGGAAGAACTCGAGAGACAAACCAACAAATCAAAGGTTTTCAACGAGAAAAAAAGGAGAAAATTTACACAAGAAAAACAATATTTCAAATGTCAAAACTTCAAATAATGCAAGGTCCCAATATAGACTCCGTTGAACCATCTAGTAAAATTTTGGCTGTGTACGAGCATTCTTCAAGGTTAGAAGCCATCTCAGATTCAATTGGAATAAGTCAAGAAACAGGGAAAAAAAATTGAAGATGGATTCTAATCAAAAAGTAGGTCGCAAGACCAATCAATATCATATGGTAAAAGAAGGTGAAAAGCTTGTAGAGGAAGGTAAGATTAATGCCCTTCCCAACTTTTTTAGCCCTGGTATTAATGAAGATCATCACTTGGAATATTAGAGGACTCAAAGGGAGTCTTTCAAAACAAAATGAAATTAGAAGAATGATTCGGATAAATCATCCACATCTTGTTTTCCTTCAAGAAACAAAGATGTCAATGGAGGATATGGACTTAATTGTCGGTAAAATTTGGCCAGTTGGAAAAGTGGTTTCCCTCAGTTCCCAAGGGACTTCGGGTGGCATTGCTTGTCTTTGGGACCCAAAAGAGGTAGTTATTCACCATATGGTTGGCAGTTGGGGTTTGTTGGCTATAGCTATTCAAAGTAGACATTCCAACTAGATTATGCTCTGCATTACTGTTTATGCTCCGACTTCTTTGGAGGAAAAAAGAAGACAGTGGAAGGATATTACTCATATTATCTCTCATTTTCCTAAAGCTTGGATCTTGATCGGAGGAGATTTCAATACCATCCTCTCTCTGGATGAGAAAAGGGGGAAATAGAAATTTGGACAAAAGCAACGACCTCATGAGCGAATATATTGCAAACCTCCATCTTGTGGATATCCAACTAGATAATGGCCTTATGACTTGGTCTAACAGAAGGCAAGGCTTAGCTTGTATAATGGAGAGATTGGATAGGTTTTGCTCTCTGAAAATTTCTTAATCCATGGTCACATTCCTAAAGTGAAGACTCTTAATAATGTTGGTTCGGATCATTGGCCAGTCATGGTGGAAATGTGGAAAACCAATGTGAGTTTCTCTCCTTTTCGTTTTCAATTAATGTGGCTTAGAGACATTTCCTTCGGACCTCATGTGCAACAATGGTGGAAGGAAGGTAAACCTAGGCATGGGACTAAGATGTTCTATTTTGCCAAAAGACTGCAATACATTAAATCCAAAATCAAGACTTGGAGCTGGAAAGAGTTTGGGGATGTTCATAAAAAAAAACATGAAGTTATTGCTCATCTTGAAAATTTGAATAAGAAAATCCGTTTAGATGGCCTCACGAGAGAAGAGAAGTGCGAGATGAAATTAAACTCACAACTCGGTTAGAGGAATGGGAAAAAAGAGAAGAAATCTTATGGAAGCAAAAATCTAGAATTCAATGGCTCAAAGAAGGAGATCGAAACACAAATTTCTTCCACAAATCTCTTCTAGCTCGAAGATCTCACAACTTTATTTCTTCCTTAAAATCAGATTCTGGAGATGTTGTTTATACTTGGGATGGCATGAACTCTATTGTTGTTGATTACTTTTCCAATATTTTTTTGCTACTCCTCTTGACTCAGCTTCACAACATAAATGTTCTTCAAGCAATCCCTTCTCTTATCACTTCTGAGGAGAACTCTATTTTGGCTGCTCTTGTTACTATCAATGAGCTTCAACAAGTAGTTTTTAAAATGCAAAAAGGAAAACCCCAAGTCCTGATGGTTTTCCTATTGAGTTCTACCAAGAGTTATGGGATATCCTTCATGTTGATTTATTAGAGGTGGTGGAAGAAGCCAGGAAAGCCAAAGAAATTTTGAAGGTTATCAATAAAACTTATATTACTCTTGTTCCAAAAGCTCAAGAGGTTGATCATATCTCGGCTTTTAGACCTATTGCTTTATGTAATGTTCTTCTCAAAATCATTACTAAAATCATGGCGAGAAAGGTTGAAGCCTCTTTTGCATAAGATTATTTCCCCAGAGCAAGGGGGTTATGTGGAAGGACGTCAAATAGTAGATGAGATAGTTCTTGCTCGGGAAGCCATCCATTCCATGGATATGCAAAATTCTCCTTCCATGTTCATTCGGTTAGACTTATCCAGAGCTTATGAACGAGTGGATTGGCACTTCCTTATCAAAGTTTTGAGGCAATTTGGTTTCTCTAAGGATTGGATGGATTGGATTATGGGATGTATCTCTTCGAGTTTCCTACTTAGTTCTTATCAATGGCGAGGCCTTCTCGGTCTTTCCCGGCTTCCAGAGGTATTAGGCAAGGTGACCCGCTATCCCCTTATTTATTCATCATTCTTCTTGAATGCTTGGGTAGGACTATAACCAAAAAGAGGGAAAACAAAACCCTTGAGGGAGTTACCATTGCTCATGGAGCTAGACCTATCTCTCATCTTCAATTTGTGGATGACTCTACTCTTTTAGGTAAAGCTACGGTTAAGGAAGCTTCTAATATTAAGCAAATCATTAGCTATTTTTCTAAGGCTACTGGGCGAGTTGATCAATGAAGACAAATCTAAAGTTATTTTCTTTCACTGCTCTGCTAGACGAGGAATCCATGGTCTTGGATAAATTAAGATATAAGAAGACCTCTCTTCCAATCACTTATTTAGGTATTCCCATAAATATTCAAAGGCAGAAAAATAAATATTGGAATTGGTTGTTGGACAAAGTCAAGAAGAAAATTGGAAAGTGGACCAACAAGTGGCTTTCTTCTAGGGGTAGAATCACCTTGGTAAAATCAGTCCTTCAAGCTATTCCTATTTATGTTTCTTCCATTTTGAATATCCCAAAGGTTGTTCTTCGAGAATTGGATCAAATCGGTCATCGTTTCCTTTGGAGTGGTACTAAGGAGAAAAGAAAATGGGCCTTGGTGAAATGGGATACTTTATGTCTTCCTAAGAGTGAAGGGGGGTTAGGATTCCGGTCTTCAATTAATAACAACAAAGCTTTAGCTGCTAAATTATATTGGAGGATGTTGCATAACCCCAATGCTCTTTGGGCCAATAATCTCCATGCTAAATATCTTGAGAACAAAAGTCCTGAAGACCTTGTTCGCTATCAACTTCCTACCAAAGGTTCTCCCATTTTAGCGAGTTCTTAAGATTGGTGAGGATTTGATAAAGAAAAAATTATTTTGGATCATTCATAATGGTCAACATGCAAATTTTTGGACAGATTCTTGGGATGGTCACAAGCCTTTGATAACTCAGTTTCCCGATTGGAGGCCTTGGATGGAGGAGCTTCACCGAGCTAATTGGATAAAGGTGGCTAATTACTTTCGGTACCATACTGGTAATTCAAATGTTGGTAGATATTGGATCCCTATTGAGGACTGGCCTATTCAAATCCCAGAAAGGCAAAGACAAGATATCCAAGGCATCCTTCATATGAGATCCCTCTCTTGGTCCCATGAAAAAGATTGTTTTGGATGGAACAACACTACTAAGGGTGAGTATTCGGTTGCTCAAGGTTATTTGACCTTATGCCATAATAATCCCAACCATTCTTCGACATATTTTCTCGATTGTGGGCTCAAAATCTCCGGCCTAAGGTGAGGTTCTTTAATTGGCTTTTATTGCATCGTAGGGTGCTTCTGGTGAGCAACTTATGAAGCGTGGTTTTCATGGCCCTTTTAGATGTGAAATGTGTGAAGAGAATGTAGAAAATATCAACCATATTTTTATTGAGTGTACTTTAGCCTCTGAGCTATGGAGGAGAATGGCCACTTTACTTGGCTTACAGTGGTCCAATTTTTTTACTTTTGAACAGCTTTGGAGGGATTGGCCTAATCAAGAGGGTGTTGATCATTTTATTAGGCAGTTAGTTTGGATGGGTTCTACCATTCTTCTTTGGAATATTTGGAATGAAAGGAACAACCAAATTTTTAATCAAGATAGGAAGGATATTCACTATATTTGGCAAAAGACCATAGCCAACTTAGTTGAATCAGTCCATCAGTCCATCAACTCCTTAATCACCCCCAAAACTCCCACCAAATATGGGATCAAGTGATGCAAATATTGAAGATTAAACCTTCTAAGGGCAACCAACTTAAAGGGAATGTGAGTATTAGTAAGATGGATAGGACTAGAAATTGGCAACCTCCTCCTAAGGATTTTGGAAAAGTCAATCCTGATGGAGCCTCTAGAGGGAACCCTGGAAAAGCCAGTGTGGGAGGAATTGGTAGACTTTCGGATGGCTCCCTGGTTTTTACTTTTCTTGAGAATTTGGGTATTCTTTCCAATAACCTTGTTGAGGGGTATGGTATCCTCGAGAGGCCTTCAGGAGGCTACTAAGGTTGGATGGGAAAAGGTGTTAGTTGAGTCGACTCTCAACTTATGATTAATCTCTTGAAGACTCCTTCTAAGAATCATAAGGTGGATTGGAGAATAAAAAGAATTATTGAGAAGATTCGGTTAATCCAGGATGGGATTTTTGAAAGTTGATTACAATCATGTGGTTAGAGATCAAAACAAGAGTGTTGATGCTTTAGCTAATTGGGCTTTGGACAAAGGTGATCTTACTTGTTATGGCCACCCTCCTATATGGTGGGCTTCTCAAATTAGGGAAGCTCTTCTTTCTATCATTTCTTTGGATGACTCGAGTTCTGAAGGTACCTAGTTTCTTCTTGTTTTTTTTTGCTTCTCTTTGGTTCATTCAGTTTTTTTAGTTCCCTAGCTCATTCTATTCTTTATTTTGTTTCCTCTGTTGATTCTTGCCTTAATAGTCTTCGGTCTAGATAGGTCATTGTTTTGTTCATTTTTTTTTCTTTTTTTTTTTTTTTTGTTTAGTTTTTTAAGGTGGGTGGGTTCTTTTGTTTTGTTTTGTTTTTGTGTTCTTTGTGTTGTTTTTGTTGTTCTTGTGTTTTTGTTTTTTTTTTTATGTTTTTTGTTATTGTTCTTGTGTTTTTTCGTTCTTGTTCTTGGGTTTCTCTTTGTTTGTGTTATTTCGTGTTTTTATGTGTGAGTGTTTTCTATGTATTTTGTTTTTGTTTATTGTCTGTTGTTGGTTGTTTTTTATTTTTATTTTTATTTTATTTTTTAATTTTTTAGGTTTTGGTTGTGTTTATTTTTCATGTTTTTTTGGGTTATGTCTTTGTAGTGTTATGTTGTTTTTGTCTTGTTTGTGTTTTGTTATGTGGTTCTTGTGTTTTTCTATGTGGTTTGTGTTGTGGTTTCTTTTATCTTATTGTGCGTGTTTGGTTGTGCTTTTGTTTTTGACACACTCAAGGAGCATGTTTTTATTTTATTTTATTATTTTTGTTGTTATTTACTTATTTTTAAATTGGTTTTGTGTGTTTGTTTGCTCCTTGAGTATGTCAAAGGTGGTAGGCCAAGTCCGAGTCCTGGGCATTTTTGGCGGAATGGATACCCCTGCCTCCTTGGGTCTTACCCGAAAGTGGCATCCCTTTTGGGATGTTTTCCACAAATAAAAAAATAAAAAAACTCCCCTTGCCAACATAAAGAATCCATGAACCATATTGCAGCTATCCTTATTGAATACCACATTAACACCTGCATCATTAATCTTACTCACAAATATTAGATTCCTTGCCAAACGTGGAATATGCAACACACGAGGAAGGGTTTTAATTCTTCCATATTTTAGCCTCAACTTGAATCTTCCTCAACCTATTATTTTATATGTCGAATTGTATCCCAAGAAAAATTTACCTCCATCTATATTTTCATATTCACTAAACCCCTCCCTATGAGGAGTCATATGAAAAGAAGAACCTGAGTCAATCAACCATGAGTCAAGGCATTCACTTGAGCATGCTAGAGCCAATGATAAGTCCCCTAAATATTCATTTGTGGTGTTCATTTATGTATAAATTTCTTCATTATATGATCGATTCTTATCAGCCTTTTTAGATCCATAATCTCTTTTATAATGCCCTGCTTTACCACAATTTCAGCATTTCCTCTTTTCCAGGGCAACAAATTTACCCCTAGATTTTGATTTCTTTTCTCCTGATTTCTTTTTACCTCTTTCTTGAGAACAAACTCTCACAACCAAGGCTTCCTTTTGATGATAATTCATAGAATATTTTTGTCTCATCTCCTCAGATAGCAAAGTTTCTCTCATATCCTCTAATTTCAATGTAGATGTAGTATTGGTGATAGCCATAACTAGGTTATCCCATGAATCATGTAATGAACAAAGTAAAGTAATATATTTTTCCTTTTCATCTATTTTTACTTCTATAGAGGTTAGTTGACTTACAACTATGTTAAAAGCATTTATATGTTCAACCATAGAGTCACCATCATTCATTCAAAGTGAATACAACTTCTTTCAGAGAAAGAGTTTATCTAATAATGACTTTGTCTGATACAATGTTCTTAGATTCTCTCATAACAAATTTTTTGTGGTCTCTATAGATACATTCAACAATACCGAATCAGATAAACATAATCTGATAGAGCTCCTTGCCTTCCTATCGATTTTTAGCCAATCCTCATTTGTCATCGATGTTGATTTTTTTCTCAAGACCGCAATCCACTAATCTCTATCAACCAATAGATCCTCCATCTTGAGTTTCCACAACTCAAAATTCTATCCATTAAATTTTTCAATCTCTATTCATGTGCTTCCCATATTTCTCATTTTCTTGAATCCTTTCGTGCACTACTCTCACTCAAGAATTAATTTATCACAGGGTTGAAACCCTTACTCCTTGAACAAAGCTAAAACTAAATGAAGAGAAATAAAAATCCTCGATAAACTAAAATAGAAAAGTAGTAATTGTAGAATCAAAGGATAAACAAAGAAGAAGAACACATTACACAAGAATATATCCTAAGAAGCCTTTTTAGGAAAATTACGAACAAGATTTTTTTTTTGAAGTATGAACTTGATTGTCTTCAATACAATAATATCATTTTTCTCACTTTTTTCTTGCGATTACATTTCTTGTAAATTCATTACCAAACCCTCATGCAAGTGTTGCTTTATATACCAACAACACAAGAAAGGGTTTTACAATACCATGGGCACAAAACCATGGGCTGACATTACATTAATCCAAAAACACCCATATGGATCTAAAAATAGATTAAACCCCCAAAAACATTTCCCCGAGGGCTAATGCCCCTAGACCCCCAAATAGGGGTTGCCACCCCCGTACCCTTGCTCGGGGCCCAACCTAGCTCCGAACCCTGACAAGAAAATGTTTACAGAGTGTAGAGTCCTATCAAAGTTAACCCCTATTGAATAACATGGAAAATATTCAACATAATTCCAACAAATTAGAGGTAGCCAAGTTGAGGCATTAGAAATAGGTGGCTAATACCTATGTAGCTTGAGATACCCAACTCAAGGCCAGACTGCACTAGGTCACTTGGGGTGACAAAATATCCAAATAGTTTTTCCTTCCAATCAAAGATCACAAACCAAACTAAACTATGAAGTCTATCTAGGAGGAACAATGGGTTTCTTTCAGACCTTCCATATATAGTGCAAGATTTTGTTCATCACTACCAATAGGTGTTCACTATGTAATATCCCTCCCTTTCTCAAGGTCTTGCTCTATAATAGTATATGCAAGTGGTTTCTTATTGTCTCTCAATGTCCAATAGGCCCTCTATGATAATATTTTAACATAGTATGAGCTTAAGGTTGTAGCATTTTCCATGGCCAATGACAAAGCTCTTAGTATTGATGGATTCCCCTATAAATTCTATAAGGCACTTTGAGACACAGTGGATCTGAACCTATATCAAGTTTATTTGGAAGCTCTCAAGATGCACACCTTGGGACCGTTGATCAATAGGGGCAATAACAAACTCATTCTAAAATCTAAAGACCTTGAGGATATTTGTAATTTAAGGTCACTTACTCTTCTCAATGTCTTCTATAATATTATTGCTAAAGTTCTTGCTCTTAGATTGTGTGACCTCTTGCCTCTCATAATTCAACTAAAGCATACAAGATTCATCAAGGGTAGATACATCCTAGACAACATAATAGTTGTTTGGGAGGGAATGGAATGGGCAAGGCAATATCAACATAAATCCTTGTTTCTCAAGATTGATTTTTCCAAAGCATATGATAATATTGAGTGGCCTTTCATTTTGGCTATACTACAAGACCTTGGTTTTGGTCCTAAATTTGTAAGCACTATTAAAATACTTTTTGCAGATGCTTCGACCTACAATACTATCAATGACCAATAACCCTCTTATTTTGGTTCATAAGTATCTATTTGATAAGGGTGTCCTCTTTCCCTAGCTCTATATGTCCTAGCTACCGAGGGCTTTGGCTACCTCCTTGTTGATGCTATTACCAAAGGACTAGTAAAAGAGATTGTGCTTCCTGACACCTCCCAATAATTGATCTATGGTAATTTTATCGATGAGTCTTTTCTCATCCTAATTAAGGAAGAGGAAAATGTGGCACAAGCCCTCCATTGCTTAGATATCTTTTGTTTAGCCTCTAGTTCGAGCATTCAATGGAAAAAAATATAGTGCTACAAGCAGTCTTTTCTTCCAACACCCCTCTAGCTCAAGAGTTATAGGTGGAAGTGGATCCAACATGGCGACATGTTTCACTTTCTTGGAATCCTTTTTACCTTTCAGGCTTCATTTAATGACCTTTGGTAGCATGTTTTGGATAGGGTAGAAAAAAACTTTAGAAGTGGATTCCCAAGCCACTTTCTTTAGCAAGAAAATTTCAAGTTTACTCTAAGATTCTTGTTGTACGCATGTCTATTATTCTTCTTGATGTATGCATGTCTATTATTCTTCTTTTTGTACGTATGTCTATTATTCTTCTTTTTGAATACCCTCAAAAGCTTCCTGTCATAAATTGGAAAAGCTTCATTGAGATTTCCTATGGGTCTCTTCGCTAGAAAAATAGAGTTTCGACAGAGTTGTGTGGGATTATGATTGTCTTCCATGAGAGTCAAGAGGGTTAGGGCTCCTTGATACTTTTTGGCAGGGCACTACCTTGTGCACCAAATGGGTCATTCATGGTTTGCATGACAATAAATCCTGGAAACACCTACTTCAATAGTGCATAGCCTATGGTATCCCCCATGGGAGAAAATACTAGAGGGGACTTGGTCTACAATCCATTTTGGTGATGAAGATGCCAGTTCAAATTTAGGGCACTTTTGTTGCTAAGACTATCTGGAAGGCCTAGGAAGCTCTTCAACCTTGGTTGCACTGGAATGACAACAATTTTATTACTAGATTCTCTATTAATCAGTAGTCATTGTGGTGGTTTCCCATTTACATCTATCAAGAGCAACCATTGGTGAAAATTCCATGGGGTGTGTGCCCTTTAATTTTTCCATAAGGTTATTTGGGTCATCTCTAACAATTTTTTTAAGCAGACTAGGAATTAGCTTTCATGGGTAGAAGTTAAAATGCAGTTTCACCTCTCTAAGTAAGACAAAGAAACATTTCAAGCAATTGAAGCCATAATCTCACCTAAAATGCTTCATAGAATTGGGGTTCAAACCCTACGTCCTTGGTGGAATGATTAAAAACGATATCTCGAAACTCCTTTTAGTAACTATAAACCAAGCAAATGGTACTATTGGCTCTTGCCACATTTGCCCATGGTCCCCAAGTTAAATGAGTGATGGAGAATACAGAAAACCAGTAGAGATTGGTAGAACAGATTTCACGCTCGAAGAGATGTTGTTTTGCAGCCCAGAGTGGCTCACTTTCTTTGGTGTCTCATTTTTCAAGGACTTCCTATAGGAGAAAGGCTTCATCATTTAAGATTGAACATTTCCAACCATCCTTTTTGTCATTGTAGGAAATCCATTGAACATTTATTTTTGTATTGCACTAGGGCCCAAGCATCATGGAAATGGATTCATTATTTTTTAAACCTTTTAGTCCACAACCTTTTTCTTGATCTATGCTTCTTGTTGGGGATACAACCTGAATGGTAGTATATATATGGAGCAAATTTAGCATTCTTCTAGGGTTGAGATTCTATTTAACATATCAAAAATCATAATGGATATTTTTTCTTCTGCTCATCATGCATTTCTAGAGTTTTCCATGTATCCAAAATCATTAATATGCTCTAATGTTTTACTTTAGATTTAAGCATAGGTAAACAAGGTTGCTCTTGAGGTTCAACATCTACTAACTTTGTTGGATCATTGGGCAAATGCTCCCTGTACTGTGGCTCAGGTTTTGTCCTCCCCACCTCACCAAAGATACTCTTCTTCTTAGCAACGGGATTGAGGTTGTACGACTTTGAATTATTGTAGCCCTCACCCGTACGACCAATGTTTCAGGGAAGGATTTTGCTTTGTATCATAGTATTACCATTGGGGCTCATCATCTAACTAGGCTACCACTTTACCTTAGACTGCAAGGGACACTTCAACATTACAAGGCAACAATTTTGGGTGGGATTCAGTTCTAATAGACCTTGATCCTTCCATCAGTCGAGGAAATCCTTTGGATAAGGACCCTCCCTCTGTTGGTGCTACTCTTGTGACTTGAGTACTAGCGGGTCTTCTGCCCTTTCTTTCGTGTTGATATGTTAATTGTTTTATAGTTGTCCTAGACCTTTTTCTAGACTTGGGTTGATGTTCACATAAGCTTTTGGGATGTGCTTCTATACCATTTTTTAAATGATGTACTTTTATTTTTTAATAAAATCAAGTCACTTTCAACAAAAACAAAAATAAAAAAATATTATATTTTATAATTCATTTAATTTTATTTAAATTTTAAAATACATAAAATTAAAATATAATAGATTATTTTAAAGTCACGGGGCCATAAAAACAATTTCTTAAAAATCAACTTTAAAAAGCAAAAGCTAACTTATGCAACAAACATGCTCAATGCATTAACTTATGCAACAAACATGCTCAATGCATGATTGGCTTGTTATATGTATTAATTAATTATGGTCTAAAGTTTTGACCTAATGTTGGTGGTTCTTCTCTTATCCTATAGTGGTTGAGGTTTAAGTCTTGCAACAAACACACTCAAAAGAAAATTAGCTTGTTATATGTATCAATCAATTACCATTTAAAAATATGGCCTAATCCTTGTTCTTCTCTGGTCCATGTGACGTTGTAATTCATGCTTGAGTCTTGCAGCAGAAACACTTATGAAAGATTAACGTGTTACACGTACCAACTATAATATATCCATCAAACCATGGTGAGGTGTATCTATGTGAGCAAAAAAATCAAGAGTTGATATACCTCTTACAATGTTCTGGGTAATCTCAAGCCCCATTTGAAAAATATCCCCTAAAATTTCTGCTGATCAATTCTAAGATTCCTACCTCATGAGATCGTGCTTTTATTCCATCGGATTTGGAAATCCGAGTTCAATACGTTGGGCGTGCATGTACAGCTCTATCCACCTGTAGCGGTAGGTCCCATGGCGGTAGAAGACAGCAGAGGACCAATAATACAACATTTGCCATCCGTTCTCATGCACATGGCCAGCGAAGCATCGCATGACCGTTGGCTTTTGCCGCTCTCCAAAAGAGGGACATCAATCATTCCCTCCCTTTCTACTTAAGAGCCTGGGAATTTAGGACACAAGCATCAACAGCCATCGTTTCTTCCTTCCCACACAGATTTTTGTTAAAATCCTTAGTGATGGCAATGGAGGGCTCCAATTTTAGAGTGACAGCAACGATGATGTTGATGGCAATATTAATATTTGTGATAGCAGGTGGAGCTGCTGCCGCCGAAGCAGAGAGTCCATCACCCACTCCTCAAGCGGGGGCAGCGTCAACATTTTCTTCAATGCCATGCGTTGCCACTCTTTTGCTTTCTTCTTTATTCGCCTTTCTTTTCTGAAGTCAATTTTATAGATTATAAGATTGTAATGAAGTGATGAAGTCGATTCTATAAATTATAATATTCTGATAGAGTGATGAATAGAAATAATGAAGTTTAGGTTTAGAGTTAGTGCTGTTAAATTAAGATTAGTACGTTCAGTTGGCTGTATAGATATTAATTTCTTCAATTGGGCTGTTGCGTGGCAAGCCATTGTTGTCGCTTGGTATTATTTGGATTAGTCCTATACGAAATAAGGCCGACCGGTCCATTTCCCTTAAGATCATGATTTACAGATGTTGGGAATAAGAGTTATAATAGGAATTTATGGTTGATTTCTCTGTTTTGAATGGCTTTTTATCCTGGAGCAGTGACTTCTATCTGTGTTTATGATGCAGTTTTGATTACAAAAATTAAAAAATAGACACCCAAAAATCAGGGATAGTCACACTAGATTCATTCTATGTTATGGAAATTAATTCTATAATTCAAAAATGAGAATGACATGATAAAGTCCTGCTATGGACCTGTGACCACCGGGTATTTGAACAAACTCAATACATCATTCTTCTCATGCCTTTTCTAAATTAAAAAATTGATGCAAATGCTGACGGCATTTTTGTAGGAGAGTAAAAACATTAGTGATCATATATATATATATTTTTTAATAAATTCATACTGTGATTTTAGGAACATTTCAAAGAAGAAATTTATTTTGCCCAAGTTAAAATGTTTAAGCAGTTTGTGAGAGAATTATGTAAACTGCATTTTAGAGAGAGGCTAGTTGAACACGGAACAATATTGATCAACTATCAATGCCTTGTGGATATGTTATGAACCACTTGGATCTCTATCGATCTCGTAAACAAAAGCGACAAAATGGCTCATATAGTGAATGGAGTTATGAAGTTTGATATTATAATATGATTGTAATAATTTGTTTAATTCCATAATATAATGGAGTTTTAGAGGTTTGAGCAAAGTAAAGAGTTTCACAGACGAACCTAAATATTTTAATTATTATATTGAAACATATAGTCGCAAGATTTCTCTGTGTCAACTCAAATTCAAATTTATATTATCACTAACAATTGAGACTCAATAAGCCTTTCCCCTAGGTTCTTGCACTCTCCCACCTGAATTAATTATGTTTTTTTTAAAACACATTTACATGTTTGAATTTGTTATTTTCTAAAGTATTCTAGAAGGACTAAATCATTTAACTCTGCATTCTCATTATAATTGTATCCTCAATAGTAAGACTTTGCCCATGTTAATCCAAGTTTGACTCTTTTTTACACTATTCCATCTCAACCACCCGTGATGACTTTGGTTTAACTTGGTTCTTGTAGGAATTTTGTATATATATATATATCAAAGTTTTATAGGATTGAAACAATTTCAATAGTACTATATAATAATTACATAGTAATATTATAATAATTTGAAAACTATGCATATATCTCTTAATAGGGTTTGATTTTGAATAAGGATTGCTTATGTGAAAGTCAAAAAATTTAACCAATTGAGCTCATGATTTTTGATAAATACTATGGTTCACCCATGGGATTGGAATATTGGTTTATGATGTGAGATTTGTCAATTCCAATGGCTTGGTACAAACCCATTAGGTATGTCACACATATTTAGTATAAGTTGTTAAATGTTGCATATATTTAGTATAAGTTGTTAATTTTCCAGTTTAATCAAATATATTTTGCTAAAACATAAAACATGGAGTTTATCATTCTTGTGAAGGCATTGGGGAGAGCTTTCTCAAACACAAAAATGGAAGGAAAAATCAACAAATGATCCCTCCAAACCTCAATATTCAATTTGTTGAAAACTTCTCTTTTGGGCCATCCCTCACTCAATGAGGCCATGGGGTGAAATATTTGTATATTCCTATCGTTCCTTTTGATTTATTTCTTCCTAGAATTTTATCTCCAATGCTTTCCTCTCAATATAAAATGTTATGAAAATTGAAAAACTTATCCTTTTCATCTCAAAGAGTGATTAAATAATATTTTATTATGAAGATTGTCTTGGATCATTTGAGTTTTTTTGTTTCATCTTATATTTTTGTTGAAATATATAACCAAAATCCTTTTTATTTCATCCCTTGTCACTCTCTTTGATCCTCTTTAGTTTTTGAAAAATTATGTGTTGTTCATTACTCTACTTGTTACTTCCACCACTTCTTAACTAAGCATGCTAAAGTATATTGAGGATATGTTAGCTTTTGATGCTTAATACTCAATGCAAATAAACACAAGATATCAAACAAAGTTGCAAACAAAGTTGCAATATAAAATATATGATAATGACAATGTTTTACTCATATAAAACTCATATGTAACTACTGCAACAACTCATAAAATGGACACTAACAAATGCTCATGAAAATAGTAACATGATATTGAATAAATATCACATACACCACACTCTCACATTCTCTCCTCTCTCATCCTCATACAATGCTTAGTCACATATATAATAGAATGTGACTCTTCATATGGAGTACTCTTGGCCTTCACTCTTCTTGAGAATCTTCACTTTCCTATTCTAAGGACACATGTGCAATATTACATAAAGAACACTTGTGCACATATACACTCATCACACTTGCACACTTAACTACATGACTTATACATTTCCTGCACATTATTACATTACATAAAATATTTACTCACACTCTAATCTATGACACACTCAAAATCTAAAGATGTACCCAAGGTTGTACATTGGCATGTACCAAATAATGTAATATACTCCAACACCCCCGTGTATTAAATTATTTGGTTATTGAAGACTTTAATCTTCAATATGATCTTCATCTTATTCATGTATCCCATATAATATTTTCTTGCTTTCTTCAATCTACTCCTCATTTGTATCTTGATCATGTAAATGATTAGTATCTATATAAAATATTAATTTTACCAAAAGAGCTTTAACCTTATTTTCTTTTGTTGTTTCTTCTAGTTCTTGAATTTCTTGAGCTAAGTGCCCCTTTTGGTTTCCTTCTCTATATTGTAGCTATGATTGATTATATTGATATTGAGAAGGGTAATGAAGTTAAAATTGTTGCTGATGTGTTCTATATTGATTATGATATTGTCTTGGTTGAAATGACCTATTTGATTGACCTCCTTGATTTAATTGATTCCCTTGAAAATGATGTATTGGATTGAATCTAAATAAATTTGTACTATGTCCTCTATTTCTACATTCTTGACAATATCTATTATTCCATTTTGATAATTCTTTGAGAATGAAGCAATATTTCCTTGTGGATTATCTTTTATGACTAAGGTATTGTTAGTCATTTCATATTTGAATAAATTTTCTACCTCATACTCTTGTAGAATATTGACTAAATCATCAAATGAAGTATCTTTACTTAAAATTTGTAAAGATGTGACTAGAAGCTTGTAGCTTTCTGGAAGTGCTCTTAGAATTACTTGAACAAAAAACTTTTCTTCTACCTTCTCTCCTAAGATTAATACTTTTCCTTTTTATATATGACACTTTTCTTAGAAATAATTCTATACTTTCACCACTATTAACTTTTAGAGAATGTAATTGAGTTTGAAGATTCAATATAGTGGCTTTATTCTTTCATTCAAATATCTTGGCTAAAGTATTCCAAGCTTCTACAGAGGTTACTATTGAAATAATGTATGGTTGTATATCATCTATAATTATGAATATTATTATCATGAGAGCTTTTGCTTCATCTTCTTTATACTTTTTAATTTCTCTAACATCTTAAGTAGGTTTAGTTTTCACTCCTTTAACAATATCCTAAAGCCTTTTCACTATCAATATTGACCTCACTTTGTTTGTTCATGAAGTTAGGACCTTTCAAAAAGAATTTAATTTTTTTGATGATGACACTTGTAGACTACCTTATGTCTCCCTAATATTTTAATGATAATTTCAATATAATCTTCAACTTCTACTTCTTTAAGGTGAATACCTTATTTCTCCCTAGTTATGAATGATCAATCAATAATTTTTGACAAAGGTTTCAATTCTTCAAATCTCTAGGTTGAATACCTTTTATCTCCCAAATTTCAAAAATATGATTTCTAAATTCTAAATTTCACAATCCTATGTTGATGTTGAATTCCTTATAACTCTCCAATTAGAAATTTTTGTATTCCTAATTTGATGTTGAAATCCTTATTTCTCCAAAATTATCAATTTGCAAATATTTCAAATTGCTTTTCAAAATCAAATAAATTAATTACAAAACATGTAATTAACTTCCCAAAACTTCAAATCAACTTTTCAAAACTTTACAAAATTTCTCAAAATGCAATAATAAGATATCTAGGGTTTTGATTTTCCACTTATAAACCTTATACCTCCAATAATTCATTTAATCAATGTGGAAATGAATTAATTGCATTTAAATTTAAGAAAATTAAATATTATTCACTCCTTATAACTCCAACATTTATAAAATTAAAACTTAACTTAAATATTACCCCAAATATTATGGACGCATGTAAATTTCAATAAAATAGTCAGTCTCCAATGTTGTCTTCTTTCTTCATGATGCTCACTTGAATTTACAAACAAATTGAGGCCTAATGAATGTGATGTTGTGCTATTTCAGACCATGCATTTAATGACTACTCCATAGACATTTAACTCTCTCCAAAAATAGTTTCCTCTCTTTGTTCTAAGTGCCAAGTGGTACACAAACTCTTTTGGTCTTCAACCAACATTCCTTTAGTGCTCCAATTTTCTTGTGCTTCTCATAACACTTGGTAGAAGCATTTTTCTAACTTTCCATCATATTATTCAATGATTATATGCCTTCCTAGGTGTTATATCTTCTACAATTCCAAGTGGCACATGAACTCTCCCACTCCTCTAATCAATACTCTTCTTTGATAATGTTCCACTATACTTGGCAATAATGTTTACTCTTCTCTTCCAATATTTGCTTCTACGTTCTCTCTTCTTCTTTGATGTTTGGCTTTCTACATTATCTCTTTGATTATGGTATTTCTGCTTTGGCATTTGGCATGTTGTGGTCTCTTCCATCCAATATGGTGGCTCTTACAATGGCCTTATGGTCTTCTTTGTCCAATGTGGTGGCTCTTCCAATGGCCTCTCTTCTCACGATGGTTCATCCCCAACTAAGGTGGTTCTTTTCCCTCCAAAATGGTGGCTCCTCCTTCCAAATTAGGTGGTTTCTTTGGTTGCCAGTCCTATTGCTTTACTTTAGTACATTCTATATCATTTTTGATGTAGCTTGGCTCCTCCAAAACTCAACTTCAATGAGTGAGATTTCTTTTCCAATACTTTTACTCCTTTTCCACTTGCTTTGCTGACTTTTATTTCTAAAACTTGTGCAATTTTGAAGATGTTATTGTCCCTACAAGAACATGCACTTAATATCCTTTTTTTTTTAAACATACACTATGCACACTTTTTTGAGTGCTTCTTATTACATTTGTAGCTACTCTTCTTGTTGTTTTTAACTCGGAGTAATACTTGCAAAAATTGATATTAATCAACTTATAACACCTTAACAAAAATACCTCTTTTAATATCAATTTGCAAACTTATTTTCTCCCTCCTTCCTAGCTAGTTTTGCTCACCTTTTTGTTGTTGAAACTTGATTTCCAATGCCTTCAAATTTGAAGCACCTTTGCTTCTCAAAAAATCTTCCCAAATTATCTAAAATTTGCATCTCCTAAATCTGCTCAAATATTTTCCTTCTTGCTATTAACTTGCTGCCTCAAAGCTTGTTCTATCTCCTTTCAAAATGTTGTCAAAAAATAGCTTCTATCTTCTTCAAAATATGTTATCCAAAATTTCTCCTTTCTCCTTCCAAAATGCTGCAAAGAATCTCTTAAATATGCAGCTCCAAATGCTGTCCAATATGATGTCTTTTTTTATCCAAAATATGCCTTTAACTAATTCAATTCATCACCTTAACTTATTGTCAATTCCTCCTTCAATTATCTATGCGAGGACACTTCAAAATATGTCCAATGATCTTCAATTCTTAGCTCTATGTCTCCTCCAATTTGCTTCTTAAATTTGCAATCCAGAGACTCTTCAAATACTGCTACAAAATTCTGATTTCTCCTCCTCTAAATTGTTGTCATAAAAATCTTCAAATTCTCCTCTAAAATTTTACAATCTTCTTCTTCAAAAATCTGCCTTCAAAACTTTAATGGCTACCTCCAAAAATATGAATTTGTGGTCTCTTTCAATCCTCTTTATCCTCCTTAGATCTCACTAAATTTTATCTTTAAATTTAACCTCTTTGTTTATCTTTTCTTCAAGAATATGAATGTCTTGAAGTCTTCAAAAATACTTTTCAAAATTTGGCAAAATGCATGCCAAAACATTTCTCCTTAAATTAGTTTCACAAATCCTTTTAGGCTTGTTATCATATGGTGATAATTATCCCAATTTTTGATGTGATTACGTTCTTTTAGAAGTTTCTTGTTCTTGCAATCTTCTACCTTGAATTTTCTTCAAATCTTCTCCAATCACCACTTATTCAATTTCTCAATAGGGTTTCTCTACTCTCCTTATTTTTTCTTCTAAATTTCAATGGGACCTTTTTCTTAGGCCTCATCAATATTATTTCTCAAATCTTCTATCTCCTTTCTCAAATATTCAATGAGACCTCTTCTCTCAAGTCCCCTTTTAATCAATATTCAATAGGGGTTTTCTAGCATCTTCCTCTCTTCTCTCTTCAATATACTATGGGACATCTTCTCTTGGGTTTTCTCAATATTCAGTCTTCAATCTTCAATGGGAGCTCTTTGGGTCTCCTCAGTATTCAATATTATTTTTGCAATTTTCAAATCCTTCTATATTTATTATAGGAATCTTCATAACTTCTAAGAATTAATTTTCTACAATAAAATATTAGACAACAACAATTAAATACATTCAAATCTCCATAAAATTAAAATTAATAATCTTCAGTAGTTGTTCTTCAATCTAGTGGAAAGAAATCTATGTTGAGTCCTAGTCTTCACGAGTTTTTTGTAACCTTGTGGAAATACTATAGCCAAATGCAACTTGAGGTCTTATTCTACCCTCAAGTTTTCTTTTATTATCAAACCCTTTAAGAGGACCTCCTTTGGGTCTCTTAATATTTTTAATATCAATATCTATCTTCAAGAGCCTTTTTCTTTTGTCTTCAGTGCTCATATCCGGGCCCTAAACTTGGTTGACATCAAGCCAGATAATGGGATCTTTACTTGGCACAATAGAAGGTGTGGGGAAGCTTCCATCTCAGAGAGACTGGATAGGTTTTTGATATCCAGTTATTGGATGGGTAATAACAGAAGTGCTAGTTCTATGATTTTGGAGGGTAGGGGATCTGATCATTGGCCTATCAAACTCTCTGCTTTGGAGTTAGGGCTAAAAAATAATCCCTCCTTTAAGTTTCAACTTATGTGGCTTCGTGATCCTAAGCTTCATGATTTCATGCGAGGCTGGTGGACCACTGGCAAACCTCCTCATGGCACCGCTATGTATTCCTTTATGAAGCGACTACAATTTGTAAAACATAAATTGAAGAGATGGAATAGACTGAATTTTGGGAACCTTTCCTTGGCTAAGTTGGCAGCTCTTAGGAGGATGGAAGAAGCTTCAAGGAAGATTAGAGATCAGGGATTCACGAAGGAGCTTCTTGTTGAGGAATCTGAGGCTGCGAAAGACCTTGCTGAATGGGAACTAAGGGAAGAAATTTTTTGGAAACAAAAAGCTCGAGTAGATTGGCTTCAGGAAGGGGATAGGAACACAACCTTCTTTTATAACTCAGTTAAGGCTCGCCATAATGGTAACCTGATTACCTCTCTTGTGAATTCTCAGGGTGCCCTGCTCTCTTCTTTCAGGGATATTTCAGAAGAGACTAAGAGGTATTTTTCCTCTCTCTTCAAGGAGGACTCCCTATCAGATGATGAGAATGAAAAGCTTATTCTAAATTGTATTCCAACGATTGTTTCTAGAGAGATGAATGAGCACTTGATGGGTCCAATTTCCCTTGAGGAGTTGGAAAATGTTGTATTCAAGATGAAAAAAGGAAAAGCCCCAGGCCCAGATGGATTCCCGATTGAGTTTTATCAGGAGTTTTGGGATTTAATCAAATTTGATCTTTTGGAGGTGGTCCATGAGTCCCAAAAGAACAAACAGATGCTAAGGGCCCTAAATGCTACCTTTGTGGTGCTTATACCCAAAAAAGAGGGAGCAAATTCCTTGGATATGTTCAGGCCTATTGCTCTCTGCAATGTTGTGTATAAGATCATCACAAAAATTATTGTTGAGAGGTTGAAGATATGGTTGAGCAAAATCATCTCTGAGGAGCAAGGAGGGTTTGTTGTTGGCCGAAAAATCTTGGATGGGGTTGTTATTGCTACAGAAGCTATTCACTCGATGGAAACTTCTAAGGAGAAAACTATGTTCATTAAGTTGGACATGGCCAAAGCCTATGATCGGGTCGGATGGTCCTTTCTTCAGAAAGTTCTTGCTGCTTTTGGATTTGAGGAGGAATGGATTAGATGGGTGATGAGTTGTGTTTCTTCTTCCTCATTCTCTGTTCTTGTTAATAATGAGCCATCAGAGTTGTTTGAGGCCTCAAGGGGATTGAGGCAAGGAGATCCTTTATCTCCTTATTTGTTTATCATTATGGCGGAAGGGTTGGGAATATTGCTCAAGTCTCAAGTCATGCAGGGTCTCATTCAGGGGTGGAAGTGGGATAGTAGTTTGCCACCTCTTTCCCACCTTCAATTTGTTGATGATACTACTTTGTTGGGAGTTGCCACTATCAGGGAAGCTAGAAATATTAGACAGTCTCTTGACATATATCTTGGTGCTTCTGGACAGTTGATTAATGAGGACAAGTCTTCTATTTTCTTCTTCAATACCCCTCCTCTTATTCAAGCCAGGATTGCTCGCATTCTAAGATTCCAGGTTGGGACTCCCCCCTTCATTTATCTTGGTATTCCAATTTCATCTCATCCTCTACCTAGATCTTCTTGGTAGTCTATGCTTGATAAGTTTAGAAGGAAGGTGAATCACTGGACTTTCAGATGGCTATCCACTACAGGTAGAGTGTTGCTTTTAAAATCTATTGTTCAAGCTTTACCCATTTATAGATGTTTTGTACAAATAGCTCCCTCTCACTTCATCAAGGACATGGATGCTTTGTCAAGACAATTTTTATGGTCTGGAAAACTTGATCAATCTAAATGGAGTTTGGTTAGGTGGGATTCTATATGTAGGCCGATGCAAGAGGGAGGCCTTGGGTTGCGACAGACAACTCTTTTTGGGTAGGCTTTGGCTACAAAACTTTATTGGAGATGGTGTACCTCTCAAGATCAGATTTGGGCTAAAATATTATCTTGTAAATACTTGAGAGGTATTTATGAGGCTGAGATCCCTAGAGTCAGCTTGGTTGGGAAAGGTTCAGTTATCTGGGACACTCTAAAAAGAGGAGCTAATTTAATCAAGCAGGGTTTGTTCTGGATTTGCAATCAGGGATCAAATGCTCTTTTTTGGGAGGATTCTTGGGATGGCCACCCTCCTATCTTGAATCAATATCCTAGGTTACGTTCCCTAAGCATTTTTTTCTTGGAAGCAGGTTGGTCTCATGTGGAGGACTTTAAAAAAATCTAGTATTTTGGAAATATGGAGATGTACAGGTGGAAAGATCCACAAGAATGGCCCCAGGGGGGACTGGCCAAGGATAGAGAGGTGCTTGCTCTTATTCTTATGGGGAGGCCTTGTTCTTCATTGAGGGGTAAAGATATTCTGGCTTGGAACCCTGATCCTAAGGGAACCTACTCGGTAGCCTATGGTTATCAGGTTCTTGATAAGCAAAAGTATGGGAGTCTTCCTGTCACTTGGTGGAAAAAGGTGTGGAACAAATTTGCCTGGCCAAAATGTAACTTCTTTCTCTGGTTGGTAGCTCGTAATAAATGCCTCACTTGGGATAATGTGAGGAAGAGGGGATTTCAGGGTCCCTCTTTTTGTGTCCTTTGTAGTAAGAATGAGGATGACTCTTCTCATTTATTTTTCCAATGCTCCTTTGCCAGAGACATTTGGCACCATTGGTGGAGCGCTTGGAACCATCCATGTTTTCATGTGCTGTCCCTGGTGGAGTTTTGGAGTAGTCTAGGCAGACCTCCGGCCAAGGCCCCCTTCCTTCGGGTGGCTTGGAATTTGGGCCCTTCTTGCATCATCTAGAAAATTTGGCTCGAACAGAACCGACGCATATTTCAGGGCAGTTATTTGGTTGTTCAACAGATCTAGCAAAGGATCCTGTATATGGTTCAGGAAACCATCCATAGCAAATGTGATGTGGACCCTCTTTTGGATTCTAGGGAGGAGAAGGTACAACAAGCCCTTGGTCTCTTTGGGGATGGTGTGAACTCTTCTAGCCCTAGTAGGGTTCCTCAGCTCAGCAAGAAGGTTAGGAGAGATGGTAGGTGGAGGCCACCCCCTAGAGGAGTTTTAAAAATTAATACTGATGGATCATCCAGGGGTAATCCTGGACATGCTTGGCATTGGCGGTGTTGGGAGAGATTCTATTGGTGGTGTCAGTTTTTTCTTTTCCATTTATAAAGGTGTTCACTCCAACAATTTTATGGAAGCTCTTGCAATTCTTGAGGCCTTGCAGAGGGGGTTTTCTCTTGGCTGGCATAGGATTATCTGCGAGTCTGACTCTCAAATTGTGGTTAATATTTTAAATAGTAAAAGGGTGGAGGAAGTTAATTGGCAGTTGGCCTCTGTAGCCGTTCAGATTCTCAAAATGAGTGAAGAGTTCGAATTTATATCCTTTGTGCACATTCCAAGGGAATGGAATGTGGTTGTTGATTACCTGGCCAAAAGGGCTTCTGATCTGCTGGATCCTTGGAGTATCGATAATTGGGAGAGTCTCCCATCTGGGGACTCTCAACGCCTATGGGAGTTGATCCACAAGGATGTACAGACTTAATGTGGTTTGTTCTTGTTGTCTTTTTTGGGTGTCATTCTAGTCTAGTGGTTTTAGCCTGTTTGGCTATTTATTTGAGTCCTGGTTGGAAGCTCAGTTGTACTCTGTAATCCAGACTTTTTATCAATAAATTTTTACCCCTTTATTTAAAAAAAAAATTTCTTGAAAATGGATATGCATAAAAGGAGGAATCAATTATGATGAAACTTTTACATCAGTATTAAAAATCAAGACCATCAAATTATTTTTTTAAGGCCTACATATTTTGGATGGGATTTGGATCAAATGAATGTAAAAAGTGAATTCCTTAATGGTGACAATAAAAAAATTCTACATGACACTTCTAGAGGGACTCACCATACATAGATGTAGGCTTATCAAATTTCTCTATGATTTGAAGTAATCTCTTTGATTTTGTTATGCGAAGATCAATGAGTATCTTTATTTTTATGGATTCTATCATAGTCCTTATGATCTAAACTTGTACTTAAAAGGGAAATGAATAAATATCATGAACATAATCATATATGTCAAATTACTTGGTCAGCTTCGAGAATTGAGTGAAGCTAATTGAAGATATCAATAAAGAATTCAAATTTTTATTCATCATGAATGATCTTAGTATAATATATTATCCTCCTAGATTGGAGGTGTGATGAACTCATAATGATGTGTTTATATCATAAATAAAGTATGCGAGGACATTGTTTAAGAAGTTCTAGATGATAAAATTACAATCCCATGGAAACTCTAATGGTGATAGGATTGCAAATATCCTAAAATAATCCATCTTCATAGGTGAAAGAAACTCTCTATTACCATTTGATTGGGAGTCTCATTTAGCATATACCAAATCTAATACTAGCTATGTTATCCATATTTCATGGTTCATGCAAGAACCAAAGGTGTGTTATTGGAAAGTAGTAAAGTGATTACCTAATTATATTTATGGTATGACTGCGTATGGTCTAGAGTACAAGATGAGTGTTCAATTCTTCTTGACAAGTCTCATAGATGCCAACTATGCAGAACACATCAATGAAAGGAGATCCATTTCTAGATATTATTCTTTCTAGGATCTAGCTCAATTTCTTGGGTCAACAAGAAGTAGCATGTTATTACTGATTCTTCCACTAATATTTAACATCATGCTATGGGAGGATTTTTCTATGAGAGGATATTATTACATTGCATTTTGTTAAGAATGAGAAATCCATAAAATCAACCAACAATCCTAATCTATGACAACCAAGGAGTTCTAAATCCTATTTGTGATCTAATTTCTCATGAGCATATGAAATACATTGAGGTTAAATATGATTTTATCTATGAATAGTTTGAAGAACATAAGATACAACTCCAAATTTTTCCAACTAAGGAGCAACGTAAAAACATTCTGACAAAGTCTCTTGCATGTGTAATATTTGAAAAAATTTATTTTTTGCATGTACTTTGATTGATCATTAGAGGAAGAATTTTGTAAACATTATATCATGATGACATATCATGTCATGGTTATGAGTTTTACAAGAAGTTAATAAGTTGGTTGTAACTCTCAACCTCTTCTATTCTTATTCATGAATGTATTTATTCTTGTATTACATCAATATAAATTTTGATCATATCCAATCTATATTTCTAACATATTGTAGTTTGATAGTATGTAGCTTATAATAAGTGTATGACCATGAACCTTCCTTTATAAAAATTTAATAGAAGATCTTGTAGGAAGGGATAAATTATAATAGTTGTGGGAATGATGTTTATCTATATAATCTAACTAGAATTATGATTTTGAAAATGTAAATAAATATTTACAAAAGGCTAATTTGATTACATCCATTAGGTTAAAGAAGAAATAAATTTATTTACCCATACTTGAAAGGTAAATTAATCGGATGACCAAAATGAATCCCACTTTTGTATACCATGCTATCAAATGTCATCAAAGATACTATAGCTATGACCAAAGAAGTGAAGGACTAGGGTAGTATCATGCTCGAGTTAAATAGGAATGATGATAATTCAAAGAGATTAAGAAAAAATAACTAGTAATCATCCATAATTTCTCTATGATAGCATCTTATCTACTAGAAACATGATCCATAATTGGCAACTGGATATAAACCATGATGGTAAAATATTGAATGGGATTTGATCTTTGACTAGGATAGTGATCTAGTTTAGAAATCATATTGAGTATATGAAAGCAAAGTTATTTTTGAGTTGGGATTGATTATTCCATCCTTTATAGATTGACCATGTTTTTAAGGTGGATCAATGGGATCAGATAGGGAGGAAGACATTGGGATAAAGCATGATAAAAATTCACCATGCAACATAGATGGAAATTTTGAGGCTAGTAGACTTGGTTTTTGCTTAAGTATTTTTAAAGCTAGTGTTACAAAGGTAATAATATCTGAATGATTCATAGACTATACCCAATGAAGTGGTAATTTATTAAAAAGTATATTATTAGTTTTGACCAATATTAATAAGGTGGTTGTTACATGTGGTATTAGATCCCAACTTAAATGTTAGGAATCCAATGAGATTATTAGTATTGAACTATGCATTTTTAAATAACTAGTGATAAAAACTTATTAGTGTAGGTAAAGAGAGTCACAATAGTGGCAATGACCCCAATGAAGGAATAAAAAAAGTGATAAACTCAATTATGGACCGATTAGGTGAGACAAGAGATAAAATTACCATTCTAGATAAAAGGAATTAGAAAGGCCAAATGGACAAGGAAAGAATTATTAGGATGAGGATCACCATTTTGATACCCTTGAGAGTGACAACCATTATATAATTCAATTATCAAGAGTATATATATGTGGAACAAAAGCATAATGGGTAGTGAAAGAGTAAGACAAGTTGCCTAGAAAAATATTTGTCCAAGGATATCAAGAAGACTATGTCACAAAAATATGATGCAAGACCAGTCGAGATAGAGTGAGAGTCATGGATCATTGAGATGATGAAGCATTTGGAACTTTGTAAAGTTTAATAAAAATACCAAAGTGACATGGGTTCAATATTATCTCATAGTATCTTTGTGGAATAACTTAAAAATTGAAGGAGACTCAGTGGTAGGAAATGTATCTTGGGAGTAGTTTATTACTTTGTGTTCAATGATGGTTACCAAAGTTATACTTTGATAAGAAATTGAGATAATTTAAAAATCTCAATCATAGAGAGAAGATGATAACTCAATACTAGGATACTTTCACAAAGATCTTAAAGTGCATACCTCAATATTAAAAGGATGAAAAGTTTTAGATTAAAACATTTAGCATAGGATTGAATCCTAAAATTGGGATAGACATGGATGTTTATAACCCAATATGTTGGAATTTAGAATATTTTATAAAATATACACAAAAATTTGTGGGCACCCATAGGCACCATAAATAATCACTTTATTATCCATAATTAAGAATCAAAACATTTTGATATAATGATGGAGTGGTTGGGGGTATTTATACCAATTCCAAAAGCCTAATTATAAAATAAATTTAACTTAAGTCAGCATAAAAAGAGATCTTAAAGTTAATTACAATTTATAATGTGGGTTTAACTATAACAAGGTTAATCATGACTAATAGGGCTTACTTAATAAAATAATACAATAAAATAAATACATTTGTACAATGATTACTCGTGAGCCTATTCAAGATTGCATCATACAATGTTATCCTTGGCAATAAGTCAAATTACACTTTCAACACCCTCTCATTATTTGAATTGATGGGCCAAGAAAAATATATTAGTAACAATAATATCTTCCCTCCTGATAGGGATTAGCATTTAATATTATGTTTTATGTTACATTTTGTATTAAGGCCAACAAATAATTTATATGCTATCCATTTTAATTTTGTGTCAAAAATATAAATTAGAAGCTAGGTGGCCAAATATATTTCCTAACAAAATGGATGGACATATCTGATATAGAAATTAATTTGATCCTATCTGATATATTTCGGAATGATCCTTCTTAGGCATGTAATTTGGCTATTTATATCCCATTTTGGTAATAAAATTTTAGCTTAGTTTTGTTTCATCCTTGATTTTATCTACCCATATCAGCTTGGTATAAGAGCCTAAATATTTAGCCTATGAGGAGGATTGCCTTGTTAGTAATCCCCCTTATTAACTCCCTCTTGTTACTTTGTTATTGGAATTTTCGTTATCCATAGGTGATCCAACCAATATTAAATTGTAACTTATGCATTCTCTATATATTATCAAGAAGAATACTTGTGTTCACGATCGACGTTGCCTCCCTGGTTGCTTATGTCAAGCATAGAGGAAAATCTTCCTCAAAAATATTTGCAACAACATCATTTCCAAGCATGGGTCTCTACTAGATAATGATGATATTCATTGAGGTTTTGGGCCTCAATGTTTGTAGAAACATCAAACTATTGTTTGTAGATGATATTGACCTTTGGCACCTTGCTGCTAAATTTTGACACAATTAAGGAGATAATGGTGGATTTGGGTATTCTCAAGGGAATGGAGATTAAAGCTACATTTCATGAACTTGACATGGCCTTGTAACATGGGTATGATGAGGAACATGGTGGTTCATGTGTGGACCTCACATATGAAGAATGAGCCACACACATGCAACATCGATCAATTTTAAAATGGAGCATTGCATGAATCATGATGTAAGATATTTTAGATGTTTTTATAGGCTTGGGCATCATCTCAACTCCTTCCTCTTTGAAAACACCCCTATATACTCATAATTCTATCATAGTATCTCTTATGTATGCCAATATTCATTTGATATAGCTCTATTGTTGCTATAACCCCAAGCCATGAGGGTGATGTCCTCTTGCATTTACTAGCTAGTGTCCAGATGCAAAAGCATCCATATTTTCTAGCATATATTCTTTGTGTACAATCCTCCTAGCATGACTCATCTAGTGTAGCCATTGAGCCTCCACCATATGCCAACTACCACCTCTAGAAACTCAACTAAAGAAAATGTGATTAGCTACTCAAGAGAGATGAATATAGAGCTCTTCCACAATAAAAAGTTCACCAGTCCAATTTTGGACTTGTTGGTCCAAAATCTGCCACAGGAAAGGATTTTACAAGTGCACCCTAGACCTGGCCAACATTGAAAGGCTGGAAGCAAGAAATGGCTTCCAGACCAATCTCCAGAGTGGGGTGGTTCCCTTCACTATTCTAAACTTGGTTAAGATAAGGGTTACTGGAAAGAAATTGAAAAGTTTATAGAAAGAAATGGGAAATATGGCCACAGGCCGAAGTGATGGGATCGGAAGATAACAGCAGGAAACTTAAAAATGCGACAACAGCAAGTAACATAAGAAGTCAGCTCAATTCTCACACAACTGTATGTAGCAAATCTCTCCAATATTACACTCCAGAAATCATACTCTCACGGCAGCACTTAAATCCAAGATGCAGAATTTAAATACAACAACCATTAAGAAATACGAATACTATAAGAAATGCAACTTGACAGAAAAGAAAATCACTCATACAACCGTTGCTGAAAATCTGAAGCCAATACTTTTATTCCTGCAGATACAATTCCAGTTTCTAGCAGAGAACTCTCCAACCACCCTTTCAAATGAAGCTTACATTGGTTTTTATAGAGGGTCGTCCTCTTTGCAGCATTAAATATTTGAAACCGACTTCCTTGTGATCTACAATTATGCATTGGAAATTATGCACACGATCCCCTTAATTGCAGCCTTGGAGACCCACAAAATTGAATGCAATGTACATGTCAACTTCGAAGAACCACCTTCATTAAATTTGTTTTTTAAACATGTGCATGAAAAACCGTTAAAATGATCCATGACCAGCGGTTTCGAACCAAGAAAATCTTTAATTTTGGTGGCCTGGGTGCTCTTCGACCTTGACCGCATTGAAAATCCGCAAAGCATTTAATTCGGGGCAGCATTTAATCTTCGAAAATCGGAAAAACCTCCTCGAAACTCACAAAACTGCTTTGGGCCAACAATTTAAGCATTAATAATTAATAATAACAATAAATGTGGCAAAAATGCCAACATTCTTGGCGGCTCGCGGGGTATACAGCTCGCTGTATGCAAGAATCCAGGCCTGAATCCATTGGGCACAGAGTCATATTGGAAACTTAAAGTCAGCTATTGTGGTACATCTCAGTGAACTGCTGCAATAGAAACTTTTGCTGAATGATTGAAAGTTAAAGAAATCTGCATTTGGCTGAAATGAACATGGAATGGAAATGAATGGAATGAGATCCCACGGATGCGCAGGCGGTGAAATGCAAATGGAATGGTAATATGATGAAATGGATGAAATGAAGAAAAATAATGCGGTAGTCAGTAACAGAATGCTGCTGTACTACCGGCTGCAATGGATATGGAATGAAAGTAAATGAACTAATGGAATGGAAATGGAAATATGAAGGCTGTGGAATGAGATTGAACTAAACTATAAATAAATGCGTAAAATGACAGAACTTAGAAGAAAGGGATAAGAAGGAACGGGAATAATAGGAATGGGGAAAAGAAACAACGGTCGTGGCTTTGTTTTTTTTACTACAGAAGAAAAAGAAGAAGAAGGAGGAAGATGAAGAAGGGAAAGGAAGAAAAGGGGAGGAGAAAGAAGAAATTTCTAGAAAGCCACCAAGCTACTGGGAGGAGAAAAACAAAGGAAAAACAAGCATCTACGGCTCGCAGGCAAAAAGAGCCGAGATGAATAAATAAAAACAATACCTCTTTTTTTTTTTTCTTCTCTTTTCTATTTTTTTTTTTTTTTTTTAAATATTATATACAATAGTTCACGACATGATTGGCATGTCGCCACCAGACACCTAGTCTCAGAGGGTTATCCGGTAAATCTGCAATGTCCTGACCAGATCTGATCATACTTAAGTCGGTCCTTGAAATTGGGCTGGCTTCTTCCTGAAGTTCTCCATGTTTCAGACACTGGCAAGTTATCATGCATGCCAGTACCGACACAATTTACAAATAATGCAGAAAAGAAACCCCACCATCTTGAAGAGTTCTTTGAGTGTGGACTGAGAACAGGTTCCTCCAACTCTTGGATCCGATCACAGAAATTGTCCAGAAATAGTCCTTTCTTCAGGATCTCTGCAGACTCTACCTGTTGATCTGACATATTTAACAGGTTCTGACTAAATGCCTGTATGTCGTGCACTAGCTATGACCTCCTTGGTGCTCAGGTTCTGCCACTTGAATCTCTTCTTCTTCTTCGCTTATATCCTCTGGATCCATCTCCTTATGAAAGCGCAAGCAACCATATTGTTCATTGCCGGGAAATTTCTTGCATAGTTCCAATCCTTGGCTTTGGATGAGATCTGTCCCTTGAGCTCCACACAAGCTGCATCTTAGGTTTTCGCTCGGTATAAGGGATCCGGCATGAAAAAGACTGCACGGGATAGACAGGAGCAGCAACTACTGGAGAAAGTGATGGAGTTTCTCCCCACGGTAATTTTCTTGATAAGAGCAAAAGTTGTTCCGCTCGCACTGCTTCCTCAAAGATTTGCGGGAACCTTCGTTCACCTGATTGCAGCAAGAGGAGGCCTATGTCAGAATGGAAAGCTCGAACATAGAAGAGGTGGGCTTGGGTGGGTGATGGTCGGATCTTTTCTGGAATTCTCTTCCAGCTTCTCAAGAATCGGACATTGAAGTCCGTGATGCTCTCTTGAGGTGCTCTCTTGATGTACATTAAAAACTGATAGAGATCCAAAGAACTGTAAAAGGGATCTTCGTCAAATCTTTTGATTAGTGCTCCCGCTAGATCATCCCATGAGCTGATGCTTTGACGCTTGAGCAGTCTGTACCACTGCAATGCCCTTCCTTCCAAAGACTGAACCAGAAGTCTGATCATGATATCCTCATGATTTATGACATGGATCATTGACAAAGTAGCAATATCTTCAACATGCGCCAGAGCCATGCCTTCGGTACCATCATATTTTGCTAGGGCCTTCAGGGCACCTTTGGGAATTTCATGCCGGATTTGGAGATTCAGAGGGCCAGGATCATCCCATCTAGGAAAAACCCTCGCCTTTGTGGCAGTGGTCTGCGGGATCACGGCTATCGCCATTAAGTCAGAGTCGCCAGATGAACATTCTTTGAACTTTAAAAAAAATAGGCGTCCACGATCAAGAAATTCGGATCTTCAACTCAGCAAAGTCGCCAGATGAACTTACAAATCTCCGCTGTGAGGCCAAGACAGCTCATCAAAAATCTTGAGACCTCCGGGTGTTAAAAAAAAAATGTGGATCTTTTGAGACAGAAGAAGTCTGTCCCACCGGGCGTGCCAAAAACTGTTGGCACCGGTGGGTTTATCACTTTGGAAAATTATGCTTATCCCACCGATTATGAATTCTTGGAGACAAAACTTGTCTGTCCCACCGGGCGTGCCAAAAACTGTTGGTCCAAAATCTGCCACAGGAAAGGATTTTACAAGTGCACCCTAGACCTGGCCAACATTGAAAGGCTGGAAGCAAGAAATGGCTTCCAGACCAATCTCCAGAGTGGGCTGGTTCCCTTCACTATTCTAAACTTGGTTAAGATAAGGGTTACTGGAAAGAAATTGAAAAGGTTACAGAAAGAAATGGGAAATATGGCCACAGGCCGAAGTGATGGGATCGGAAGATAACAGCAGGAAACTTAAAAATGCGACAACAACAAGTAACATAAGAAGTCAGCTCAATTCTCACACAACTGTATGTAGCAAATCTCTCCAATATTACACTCCAAAAATCATACTCTCACGGCAGCACTTAAATCCAAGATGCAGAATTTAAATACAACAACCATTAAGAAATACGAATACTATAAGAAATGCAACCTGACAGAAAAGAAAATCACTCATACAACCGTTGCTGAAAATCTGAAGCCAATACTTTTATTCCTGCAGATACAATTCCAGTTTCTAGCAGAGAACTCTCCAACCACCCTTTCAAATGAAGCTTACATTGGTTTTTATAGAGGGCCGTCCTCTTTGCAGCATTAAATATTTGAAACCGACTTCCTTGTGATCTACAATTATGCATTGGAAATTATGCACACGATCCCCTTAATTGCAGCCTTGGAGACCCACAAAATTGAATGCAATGTACATGTCAGCTTCGAAGAACCACCTTCATTAAATTTGTTTTTTAAACATGTGCATGAAAAACCGTTAAAATGATCCACGACCAGCAGTTTCGAACCAAGAAAATCTTTAATTTTGGTGGCCCGGGTGCTCTTCGACCTTGACCGCATTGAAAATCCGCAAAGCATTTAATTCGGGGCAGCATTTAATCTTCGAAAATCGGAAAAACCTCCTCGAAACTCACAAAACTGCTTTGGGCCAACAATTTAAGCATTAATAATTAATAATAACAATAAATGTGGCAAAAATGCCAACAGGACTTTGTGTCAACATCTCTTTTTGATCTACAACTCTAAAAAACAATTTTATTTGGTTGGTGCCAAAATATTTGCTCTTCATAGTAGAGATGTAGAATGTGAGATTGAAAAATAATATCTTACAAGGGTCATCTAGTAATAAGTTTCTGTAATACAAAAATTTGAGGCCTATGACTGCAAACCTCCTACTAGCTTTTCATGGTGGAAGTCAAGAGTGTGATATATCCTTGCCAATTTCATCAAAAATTATCTTCTCAAATATGCCACCACACTCTTTCTACCTAACTCATACTTGTGGTCCCCGATCTACTATGCCATGCCCAACTTTCATAATGTGGCCCCACTGCTACTTCAACATAGCTACCTCCAAATACTAAAAGACCATGACACAAACAAGTTGATTTCAAAGGCAACATACATGCATACCTCAACTCACCACATGGTCATAATTTTTGTTATCCCTAGGAGGACACACGACCATCCCCATTTTATCCATATTTCTTGTCAAGAACATCATCTCAACATAACACTCCGATGACAACAATATTTATCAAATTATCCCTTATTTAATGTAAAAAGGCCTTGACAACCTTTTTTTACTTGTCTTATTATAAATACAAGAAAAATAAAAGTGAGAAACCTAAGGAGACCCATATATTATTTTGCAACCATGGTATATCTCTTGGAATATTCCCTTAAAAATGTTGTTGGAGGGAATTTCATTCCATTATTATGTTGTCTGGTGAGACACTTTTTATTTTTACAAATCAATACATCAAACTATTCATGATTATAGGCTTATATATACTTTTTGAAAAAACATTTTTGATCCAAATATAGTAGCATTATTATTTTTCTATTTTATATCAATCTACTTCAATCTGTGATGCTCTAAATTTTTTTTGCCCAAAATTACTTTCAGTAACTTGTATCACAAAGTGCATTTTTGGTTTATCTGACATTCCTCACCACAATGTAAGTAAACCTAGTAATCAATGATCTCCTCTATAGCACTTGGTGCTTGCAATGACTAGTTATTCATACAATCTGATAAGATGATAAGGTCACCATAAGGACATTTGTCATTGCTTATTGTAGGCTCTTCTTTCACGCAATTGTATTCTTTCAAATATACTTTTGACATTAGAACAAGTATTATGGTAGTCTTGTTGTCTCCTATTTGAAATTATAACAAGTATTGTGGCAACCTTGTTCAATGTCCTATTCTGAGGTAATTTCTACAGCAAACTTGTCCTTGTCTATTAAATTAGATTTTGGCTTTGAATCCTATATCAAAGACTACCCTCTAGACACAACATCATTTTGGAGATAATCATAAGACCATGATCCTTTTGTATGTGATTAATAGGCATCGCATGGGTCCTCCTACCATAGAAATTATCTTATCCCTCTAGCTATATGCCTCTCTATTAGTGTATTTTAGTATTTTAGTCTTTTAGCTCAACATATGTCTTCATAAGCAAGACTCATCAAATTTCACAAGGCAACATTACACCAATTGGTTTTACATCAACTTCTACATCAGGCTTACTATATCAGCAGCTCTCTCAACATCTCCATTAGCAACTTCAATATTTTTCTTTATATAGCTCATGTTCTCTTCTTCTTCTTTGTGTCTCACTGCCTTATGGATTATGATTCTCCTTTCCTATTTGTATGCATTGGATTCCAATGCTTCTATAATGGGGAGGAATGATAGGAATTAGAATTTAATATTATGTTTTATGTTATAGTTTGTATTAGGGCTACAAATAATTTGTAGGTCATCCATTTTAATTTTTTTCAAAAGGATTAATTAGAAGTTAGGTAGATGGACCTATCTGATATAGGAATTAATTTTATCATATCCAATATCTTCTAGAAGGATCCTTCTCAGGCACGTAATCTAGCTATTTATAGCCCATTTTGGTAATGAAAATATCAGCTTGATTTTATTTTATCCTTGATCCTATCTGCCTATATCACCCCATAATGGATGCTCTAGTGGGCCTTCATACTTAAGAAAGACGTATTTGGGTCTCCCTCACCACTAGCAATTTATTGATGTGAAAATATCTCACCACAAGAATCTACTTAGGCTATACCTTAGTCATCACCTCTACTATTAGATATTCCTACACATATCCAATGAATACTTTTTCTAAAACTCCATAAAAAGAAGATAAGTCAAGAGTACTCCCTCTAAATAAAAAATGTTTCAATCTTCTATAGTCACATAGGGTAATACTTGGAATCATAACTTTCTCTTTTACAACATACATCACCTTGTTTGGAAATTTCAACTTACCCTTAGGCCACCTAATTTCCACCATCAAAAGTGGCTCTGCATGGATATATTTATGAGAAGGGGCATTAAAAAAATCCAATATTACTTGGACAAAGAATAGAAGAAGGAATAGATCATGAAAGATAATATCTTTATTAATAAGTTGAATCAATATTCCAAAATAGAAATATGGATTGACTCAAGCATATTCTAAATTCTTCTCTTGTATACATTCAAAAGACTTGAAAGTTATTGCAACTGTCACAAATCCAACTACATCTCCCATAAATGTAGACTATAGATTCTAATTACATAATATACTATAAATTTACACTTTTAAAATAGGCCTATAGGATTTGAATATAATCACACAATGAAACATACCTCCACTTTTATTATATCCTTGAACAAATACCACCAATGTAAAAAGCTCAAAAAATAATGTAATTTAAAAAGAAAGATCTAAATCCACTTTTGTATGAAAAAGCTATGGCCTTTGGAAGTTTACCCTAAAAAAATAACCTAGAGTGATATTTTTGAAAAAAATCAAAATCAAAATTCCTTCTAGTTTATTTGCAAGGAAAACATAAATTGGAGTAGGCATAATCTCTCACAAAAAAAATCAAAATAAATGAAGAAAGGAAAAGGATCTTCCATTTATCTCTTTTTTTGAAGGTACTTATGAAGTTCTAAGAAGTAATTTATCCTAGAAATTGTAAGAAAAATCAAAGGCTCTAAAAAAAAAAATGTATGTGACCAAGTGATGAAGCTCCATACCTGTTGTAATACCATGTTGGAACTCATAATAGTTTTCATAATGAACAAAATCAATCCATCCACTCAAATATCATATAGAAAGCATAAAAGGATGAAGGAAAAGAAAAGAGCCACAAATATTTGGGGAAATCATAGGCACGATAAATAGTCACTATATGTTCCATAGATAAGAACCACAATACTTTGATACAATTTATGGAGTGGTGATGGATATTTATACCAATACCAAAACTCCAACTACATAATAGATTTTAACCTAAGTCTACATAATAAGAGGGCTTAAGATTAGTTACAAGTTATAAAGTGGGTTTAGCCATAACAAGGATAATCGTGAACCATAGGGATTACATAATAAAATAATACAATAAATCAAATAAATTTGTATAATGGTTTTTCATAGGCCTATTTATCATACAATATTGACCTTGGCCAAAAGTTCAAATTATACTTTCAACACAATGACCATAGAAGAGGTCTTTGAGAAAACAATAAAGCAAGTGCATAAATTGCACATGATAGTTGTTTATCACAAGTAAAGTAGGAATAAAGAGAAACCTTCTCAACAAACCTTACCTTACTTTATAAAGTTCTTGAAGGTTAACCTACTAATGGGAACAAAGAAAAAATTGGGGCAAAATATTTCAAAAAGGAAAATCGACACCAATAGACTTTAAAAAAAAAAATGACTATACATGAATAACAATAATTAGCATAAGAAAATACCTAGAGGTGAATATTTCATTTGTGGATCATACCACTATGTTAATCAATGTCCTTTATGAGGAAATGAATCCTTTACCAAGTAGGCACAATAGTTTAACCATCCATTTTAGTATTAGAATTCTCCAATATAGATGATAGATGCAGGATTTAAAGGTGGTTCAAGTTGAACCAATAAGAATCTTGGAGATGCACAAATTGCATTTTTACAATAGAAAAGTATCTAAGTGTTAAATATAGTTCCACATGGGAAGAAACAAATAAATTTCAAATTATTTACTCATTTATTTGCATAGATAATGATATATTTATTGCTAAACCCATATTATTTGATAGTAGCACACATTTATAAGAGTATTTTTTGCTTGACAATATTATATTTTCTATATGGACCAAATATTTAAGATTTTTGCATTTTTATTTTTCATAAAAATGATATTATATCATGGAATGATGTTTTACTATCACCGAGAGGAAGGATGCCACAACCTAAATTTATTTAATTTATTATAGCAATTTTAATTAAGCATATGACTAGATTATGTTAACACATGGCTATGGGGACCTCCAATTTGATGGATAATAATATAACATATGATGTGTACTACAAATACATTGATTATTTTATTATCTTATTTGAATAATTATATATATTTTAATAGACTTGGTTTGAGTGTTTGATAGGGGCTCCCTCAATTGATTTTGAGAGGGAGAATACCATTGGGAAGAGGATAGCAAATTCTAGATCAATGGATTAATCAGAAGGAAGAAAAATCATGCAAACACCATGTGTTTGAATTTAGGAATAAAATTTCATGTTTTCATGTGTTGAATTACAATGGAAAAATGCATTAAATTTTTTAAGTTGATAACTATACATTTGAGTGTTTACCTGTGATATTGTAAAAAGGTTGATTGTTACTTGTAACTTTGTGAATTGTGTTCAATATCTTAAAAATTATAAAAAGACATCCTAATGTTTAGAAATGCCTAGCAATATTATGCAACTTCTTCTATCATTCTTGGGATTTATTTGTTGGTATATTTTTGGTGTCATTTTATAACAACACTAGGGCATATAATGCGCGAGGATGGTCCATTATCTAAATCCACCCATTTGGTTGAGGATATAGAAACCCTACCAATAATAGACCCCTTTTAGTTACCACTGGAAAGGCTTCAAGGTTCCTACCTATGGCGAGGTTTGACTTAGCTACCACCGAAAAGGTTGTAAGTTATTTCTTTTTTAGTTTGGTTGGTCAACATAGCCTTGTGGTACAAGGAGTTTGAAATTTGCTAATATTTTTCTTCATATATCTTCTCTTGTAAGCAACTTTGGTTTTCTTATAGCATCAACTACTTGATAGATTTATGGAGCTTTAGATCCTCTCATATTGTTTAATACTGGGTAACAATTGGCTCAAAATTCCCTCCTTTGGTGGGATTTGCCTAATGTAGTGAAAATTCACTACACATACCACTATGGTATCCCTCATAGGATAAAAATGTTAGGGTAAAACATGGGTTTTCGAAACGGGTCCTGGTCCTCTTGTATTACGGTTTGAACTTGGATCTCTTGGATGAAAATCCAAAGACATACCACTATGGTATTACTCATAGGACCAAAATTTTAGGATCACTCATAGGTTTTTAAAAGAGGTCTCGATCCCCTTGTACCAGAGTTTGAACTTGGATATCCTAGATTAAAACCCAAAGAAATACCACTATGATATCCCTCATGGTACTAAAACATGGGTTTTTGAAAGGAGTCATGGTCTACTTGTACCTAGGTTTGAAGTTGGATCTCCTAGATGAAAAACCCAAATACATACCACTACGACATCCCTCACAAGACAAAAAAATTAAAGTAAAGCATTTGTTTTTGAAAGGGGCCCAATCCCCTTATACCAAGGTTTAAAATTTGGTCTCCTGGATGAAAACCTAAAGACGTACCACTCTAGTATCCTTTACAGGACAAAAATTTTTAAAGTAAAACCAGAATTTTTTAAAAGGTCCTAATACTTTATACAATGGTTTGAACCTATATTTCCTAATCAAATTTCAATTCTCTTTACTAAAGGCTCACATAATTTAGATTAAAAAAATAGAATAAGGTATCTATATTCTATAGACAAATAATAGAGTGTTTTCTTCATATATTATGGATATCTATCTCTCATATCCATTGCCCATAGCCACATAGCTAAACTTTTAATGCTAAGCCAACCTGTTGATATCGGTAAGTCTTCGGAAGAGCTATGTATCTCTAGAGCAAGGTTGTGGAAGAGCACATGTATCCCTAGTGTAAGGTTATATGCAATAGGTTATAAAGGATTAAAAACTAATGGAGTATTTTTTTCTATTAAACATATGGAACTTTATATTAAAACAAACTATTACATCAAAAGCTCATAGTATCATAATAGGCTAAAACCAAGAACTACAGAAAACTGGAAGGATTCCAGTCATAACAACTATAAAACAATCATACAGTGTTGTTATTTTTAACATACAAAGCGTTATATCTTATAAAAAAATTACAAAACCATTTATATACATCAAGATCGTAAATATCATCAAACAT
The DNA here is from genome assembly GCA_028583015.1 of Wollemia nobilis. Classification (NCBI taxonomy): domain Eukaryota; kingdom Viridiplantae; phylum Streptophyta; class Pinopsida; order Araucariales; family Araucariaceae; genus Wollemia; species Wollemia nobilis. The sequence goes on along the minus strand of JAQPPZ010001772.1, from coordinate 5,898,998 downwards.
GGAGCATATAGCCCAATCATTTGTCTTCAATTGATCCAAGTCCTCAAAAAATTTCTTTGATTTGCAGTTGCCCTTCAATGTCCATAGCGACCTGTTGACCTGCAATAAGATTTTGAAGCGTATGAGTCTCAAATGAGACCTAGTAAGATTTCTACAATGCTGCTGAAAAACTTCATCGTTATGAGATCTCCATATCATCCATAAAATTTTAGAGGATAGAATGAGCCAAAACAAATTATAAGTTTTTTGCAACTGCTGAATATGCCCACAAACAACTTGTATTTTAAACTCAATTGAGTTACAATTCCAGCGAAGAGTACCAGAGCAGAAAAGAAACCATATTTATTTAGCATATACACAATCAAAAAATATATGACAAATAGTCTCCGAAACTTTACATAAAGAGCATATAACCAAACTGTTAGGATCAACCATAGTATGCAGCCTATATAACAGAAGAAGCCATCCAAAAAAAAAATTGGTTCAAAATTCTTGGACCATATATGCTACAGAATAAAAGAGTAATGACTAATAGATAAACTAAAACTCCATTTAGTGACAATGTGCTGATAAATAATATTTGTATTAATAATAATAAGATACAGTTACTTCGGCTTAGGCTTTATGAATTTAGAACCATCATTCCAACAGATAAAATCAAAAATCTACTGCTCATCAAAAACAAATTCAGGATTGATCAGTTGTCTAAAACATTTCTGAAGCATAGAGTAAGTTCTCTGTTGGGAATCAGGCAGATGAAATTCTTGTTTCAACATTTCCCAAGACTTCAAACCAGTAGGACATAGAATATGCTCAAAAAAATAGATACCATTTTGAGCCCAACTACGAGCTGAGCAGCCCTATAAAAGGGCTAAAGGCTTATTTTTATGTTTTAAGTTCCACCAAACAGAACTCTTCACATATATTTTAAAGCTGGAATTTATAGACTGAAACCAACCCTGCAAATTAGATCTCACATGTTTCCAAGCTTTCCAAATAGTTCTAAAAACAACTGAACCAGTTAGAACACTACTAAAAGTGCCAAAAAGAACATCAGAAAAGGATAATCCATGCCAAAACTTCCTTTTGTGAGGAACAACAACACAAATATTATGCCTAATTAAAAATTTCCATGGTTCCACACCATTAATGCACTTCATTATCCATTTAACAGCAAGAGTCATACCCTGTTTATGCAAGTCAATTAAACTCAAACCTCCTCTGAATTTGCATAAAGCAACCCAATCCCATTTAACCATATACCTTTTCTTAATCCCATAATCACCAGCCCACATGAACTGTTTAATATATTTCTGAATTTCAAAATTTTATTAGCATTAAAAGACCAAACTTAAGCATAATAAACAGTATAGGAGGATAAGATCTTTTGATAGATCTGAAACCTGCCAGCCAAAGAAAGTTGTTTATTCTTCCATTTATCCAGTTTTAAAACAACTTTCTCCTTGACCTAGCTCCACATATCCCTTAAATTGGGTTGAACAGCAAAAGATATCCCAAGATATCTTACCTGAACATTAGGTCCACACCGTTGAAGCTCATATTTGTTCAACCAAATAGAAGGATTAAAATCCCAACTCAACATTTTGGACTTAGCATTAGAGATTTTAGCTCCATAAGCATTGCAAAAAAAATCCAGTTTATGAAAAATACTAGCAAAATTATCCTCCACTAACTCCACAAAAAGCGTAGTATCATCCACAAATTGCATATTAAGAAGCTCTTGAGAAGAAGGTAAACTAACACCTCTAATAGAAGGACCCAGTGAGTTATCTCTTAACAAGTAATAGAGAAGGTCATTAGCAATAACAAACAATGCAGGAGCAAGGGGACAACCCTGCCTGATTGATCTTTGCAAAACAATAGGATTAGATAAACTCCCATTAACTTCAATCCACGTAACAACATCAGTCATAAGAGTTTTAACCATTCTGCAAAAATTGTCAGGGAACCCAAAAGCAACCAAAACAGCCATAATATACCCCCATTCTATTCTATCATAAGCCTTCTCAAAATCAAGAAGAATCATGCCAATATTTTGACCAGACCTACGAGCCCAATCCATAGCCTCCCATCCAGTAATCAGATTTTCCAAAATATATCTACCTTTGATAAAACCGGTCTGGGTAAAATTGATAAATTTAGGTAAAATATCCACCAATCTAAGTGCCAAAATTTTTGTCAATATCTTATAAGAGACATTCAAAAGAGTAATAGGCCTCCAATTCTTAATAAAAGTTTTGTCTCCATCTTTAGGAAGAAGTCTGATAACCCCTGAGTTAATAATGCTATCTAAAGAACCACAACTAATGGAGTATTTAATGCTACGATATTTATTTTTTGTTTTTATATATATGAGTGTTGATATTTTGTGTATCGTTTTAAGATATAGTTACAATTTTTTTAACTGCTGGACAGTGTTAACAAATATTCCTATTAATAAATTAATATAATCTAAATTTTTTTTTTTTATTAAAGCAGAATTAATAACCTATGTTTAGGTTTGTAAGTTCCTTATCATTAAACCAATTAAATTGTAATAAATCTATAATATATATAAATTACAGCTTTCAAAAGGAAATGGAGCGTTGAAATTTTAGATGCAAGATGTTGGAGCTGGTGCTAAAGAGCCGGAGGAAACAGGTACATCCTAACCATTTTATCTCGCCACGTGATAAATTATATGCTATTCTTTCATATGATTTTAGACCAAATTTATTACGTTAAAAAGTTTCTAAAACTTATCAGAGACAGGTAGAAGTTTCTAAAAGATTTTCTGGAGACCGTATTATTGTCTGGTTTTAGTAGAATAGTTGTCAAAAGTTCAAAGGTTTACCTTTCTTTGAGGTCACAGATGTCTATAATAAAAAAATAAAAAATATATACATATATCAAGAGTTGATGTCCCTCTCACAATGTTCTTAGTAATCTCCAAGTCCAAAAAAAAAATATTTGTTGATCAATTCTAAGAATCCTATCTCATGGGACCCTGCTCTTATTCCATCGGATTTGGAAATCCGAGTTCAATGCGTAGGGCGTGCATGTACAGCTCCATCCACCTGCAGCGGTAGGTCCCATGGCAGTAGAAGACAGCAGATGACCAATAATACAACATTTGCCGTCCGTTCTCATGCACATGGCCAGCGAAGCATTGCATGACCGTTGGCTTTTGCCGCTCTCCAAAAGAGGGACATCAATCATTCTCTCCCTTTCTACTTAAGAGCCTGCGAATTTAGAACACAAGCGTCAACACCCATAGTTTCTTCCTTCTCACACAGATTTCTGTTAAAATCCCTAGTGATGGCAATGGAGGGTTTCAATTTTAGAGTGACAGCAACGATGATGTTGATGGCAATATTAATATTTGTGATCGCAGGTGGAGCTGCTGCTGCGGAAGCAGAGAGTCCATCACCCACTCCACAAGCGGGGGCAGCGTCAAGCTTTTCTTCAATGCCCTGCGTTGCCACTCTTTTGCTTTCTTCTTTATTTGGCTTTCTTTTCTTCTGAAGATTATAAGATTTTAATGAAGTGATGAAGTCGATTCTATAAATTATAAGGTTCTGATAGAAAGATGAATAGAAATAATGAAGTTTAGGTTTAGAGTTGCTGCCGTTAAATTAAGATTAGTACTTTCAGTTGGCTGTATAGATATTGATTTCTTCGATTGGCTGTTGCGTGGCGAGCCATTGTTATCGCTTGGTATTATTTGGATTAGTCCTATACGAAATGAGGACGTCCGATCCCTTTCTCTTGTGAATTCTGAAGATCATGATTTACAGATCTTGGGAATAAGAGTTAAAATAGCAATTTATGGTTGATTTCTTCATTTTGAATGGTTTTTTTAATCCTGGAGCAGTGCATCTATCTCTGTGTCTATGATGAAGTTTTGATTACAAATCTTCAGAAAGTAGACATCCACAAATCAGGGATAGTCACACTAGATTCATTCTCTTCTCTGTTATGGAAATTAATTCTATACTTCAAAAATTAGCATCACGTGTACAAACTCAATACATCTTTCTTCTCACGCATTTTTTAAATTAAAAGATTAATGCAAATGCTGACTGCATTTTTGTAGGAGTGGACAAAAATTGGTGATCATAATTTATTATTATTATTATTATTTAATTCATACTGTAATTTAGGAACACTTCAACAAAAAAAATTATTTTCCCAGAGTTAAAATGCTTAATCAGTTTGTGATAGAATTATATAAACTGCATTTTAGAGAGGGTTTAGTTGAACACAACAATATTTATCAACTATCAATGCCTTATAGATATGTTATGAACCACTTTGATTTCTAAACAACGGAAAATTAATTGCCGATAAGTGTATTAAAGCAGTGAATGGAGTTACAAAGTTTGATATTACAATATAATTGTAAGAATATGTTTTATTTTATATTATAGTAGAGTTAGAGGATTGAGCAAGCCAACAAAAGTAAAATAGTTTCACGGTATAGTTTTATTTTGTAATATATTACAATATAATTGTAAGAATATGTTTTATTTCATATTATAGTAGAGTTAGAGGATTGAGCAAGCCAACAAAAGTAAAATAGTTTCACAGTATAGATAAAGATCGAAGGATGAATTTTATATTGAAAGATAGAGTCATGTAGTTTTTTATTTTTTCCAATTCCAATTCAACTTTATAACTCCTCCTTTACTAGGTTCTTGCACTCTCCCACCTGAACCACTTAGGTTTGACTCTACATTCTCATTGTAGTTGTGTCCTCAATCGGCCCCATCTTCTTGGTACTTTCCCCTCAACAAAAAGACTTTGCCTATGTTGACCCATGTTTTACATTTTCTTATATTCTACCATCTCAACCACCCAGGTTAACTTAGTTTTTTTTTTTTTCAACTAAATTTTTTTTTTTTTCATATTAATTTAGGGTATTTAGTAAAAAAAATAAAAAATAGTTTTGGAATTCAGAGAATATTAAATTTTGTTTTGTAGATTGAAAAGGTAAATTTTTAATTATGGTTGGAAGACTATAATTTATAAATATTATATTATAATATTTATCACTCCATCAAGATTGTCAATAAGTATAATATTTAAATTTGATAAAATTTAAAGATGATGTTTTTGGAAAGGACACAAAAATTGCCAATAAGTATAATATTCAAATTTGATAAGATTCAAAGATAGATTTTGGAAAGGATGCAAGAAAAAATTTAAGTTTCCTCATTGTAAGTGGGATAGGGCTTGTAAAAAAAATAAAATTAAAAGGGAGGCTTGCAAAAATATAGACTTATGAGTTTATTCTTAGAGGCAAAACTTTGTTGGAGATTATTCAAAGATCAAGGAAAGTTGGACAAAAATGTTACTTAAAAAATATATAGGTTTGTAAAAAAAATAAAATTAAAAGGGAGGCTTGCAAAAATATAGACTTATGAGTTTATTCTTAGAGGCAAAACTTTGTTGGAGATTATTCAAATATCAAGGAAAGTTGGACAAAAATGTTACTTAAAAAATATATAGGTTTTCTTGATGGAATGAACCTATTTAGGTGACCCTACCTAAAGTATTGCTAACATGGAACTTTATATCAAATAGTTTACAATTGATCAATAAAATATCATCTTATCAAATAGTTTACAATTGATCAAGAAAATATCATCAGTAAGATTATGCAAATTTTTGCTTTGATGAACGGTTGATGTCTTATGCGAATTTTTGCTTTGATGCATGGTTGATGTCTTATGCAATTTTTTGCTTTGATGTATGGTTGAAGTCTTGTCCTCTTATTTATGATTCAAAATGACTACCATTGGCTTGAACATGTCTAGCTTCTAAAGGTCCAAAGGCTAAAGATTATATTGATGCAAGCAACAACTTTACATCATCTTCATCCATTTTCATTAGTAACCTAACTAAAGAAGAGGAACTCAAACAAATAGTAGATGAGCTTCAAAAAAAAATTTAAGAGTTTTATTTGTTTATTCTTATGTAGAATGATGAGTTGGTTTGAAATCTATTAAAATATGGATACTAGATCAAGTTGGGATATGAATATTTAGAGCAATCACAATTTGGTACTTCCAATTATCCCTTTAGAAGGATGTTTGATCATTGGAGGTCCTTCCTAAGACCTCAACATTCTTTTGGTTAGAAATCCAAAGCAAAATTCTTAGAGGAGAAAGTCTATAAAAGAGAGGATATTATGGCTTTTTCAAGTGTGCCTTGTGTGAGAAGCATCTAAAAGCATCAAATCATTTACTTCTTAATTGTTCCTTTGGTTACACCATTTTGGGTTACTTTTTTAAAAAATGAGAACATATTTACTCTATTTGTCCTTTTGTTGGAATTTAAGACTTGAAAGGAATAATTTTTTTAAATATGTTTAGAACCATATTATTGCCTATCTTTAGAATATTTACAAAAATAGTGCTCATCATGGGAAGTCTCAAGTGCATAAAAATAAATTCTACCCTTTGTTAAAATATTTGAATATACATGAAAAGTTCATATTCTACAATAGAGTTAACAAAAAGAATTTGCTTCAACCTCTGGTAAAATAAAATTGTTTAGAAAGAATTTATCAAAATTAATTTTGATGGTGCTTCCAAAGGAAATCTAGGAAAAGTTGGTGGAGGTGATGTCTTTTTAATAACTAAGGAAACTTTATTCTTTCTTGCTCAAAATCATATGGAACTTTAACTAACAACTATGTAGAGTTCAAGGCACTTCCTACAAGGATCAAAATTGTAATTTAAAAGGGGTGAAAATACATTTCAATTGAAGGGGATTTACAATTTATTATTAACACTATCAAAAAAAATAAAAGTGGGGGTTAGATAAAAATTAACATTATTGTTGATTTTCTTTGACTATTATTGGATGCGACTTCTTACAAATGTGAGCATGTCTAAAGAGAAGGAAACTAGATATTTTTCACGACGAAATTCAAATTTTAATATACAACTAACCAAGTGATATTTTATATCTTAATGAACATGATTTTGAGTTGATTGCAAAAATATAATAGTTTGAAGAAGATGAACAATATATTTTATAGTTAAAAAAAATGAAGAATACCTTTTATTAAAAAAGAAAGCAAGATGTTGAGTATGGTGGTTTAATTGACCCACTAACAAATATCCATATTTTCTTATTTTGATGGGAGTGGATTCAATAGAAGAAACACATAGCTTATTAAAAATAACATAAAGAATAGAGGTCTAAATTATATTTAGTATTTTCATCTTGCATGATTAAATAAAACTATACATTTTAATATGACTATTTTGATGGATTATTTTCAACTAATATTACATCATGACAACATTATAAATCAGGAGTTCACTATTCAACATTGAAAATGAAATATTACAAACCTTATATAGCTTAAAAAAGCTACTAATTGTGGAACTAAAAAATATGGGGGTAAATAGAGTTTAGAACACACTTCTCTTCTAACATATCGTCCTAAAATTACCATCAAACAAAATTGCTGACAATCCTAACTTAAATGCTAACATTATTCCCCTTAAATTTGAGAGGACTAACAAGACAGTCTCTTAGTTTTATATATTGAGCTTTAGCAATGCCTTTGGTGAAGATGTTCGCTATGTTGTCCAAAGTGATGCAATATTGAAGCTCAACCAACTGTTTCTCCATCATGTCTCGAATGAAGTGATACTTCATATCAAAGTGTTTTGAACTGCTATGGTGGATGGGATTATGTGCCAATTGGATGGCACTCATATTATCACAGTATAATCTTGTAGGACCACTTTGTCGTTCTCAAATCTCTTCAAGGATTTTTCTCAACCATAGAGCTTTAGTACTACCATGTGTGATTGTTATATACTCAGCCTCAGTAGATGACAATGCTACAACAATTTGCTTTTTGGAACTCCATGTAATTAGTCCTAACCCAAGACTAAAACAATTTCCTGAAGTAGATTTTCTATCATCTATATTGCTACCCCAATCACTATCACTAAAGCCAACTAATTTTACAGAATTACATTTGTGGTAATGGATCCCAAAATCTAATGTACCCTTTACATATCTCAGAATTCTCTTAATTGCTTGAAAATGAAGTTCGGATGGATCAGCCATAAACCTTGAAACAAGAGAAACAACATACTGAATATCAGGTCTTGTGTTGGTGAGAAACATCAGACTCCCAACCATGCTCCTGTAAGTGGTCATGTCAACTTTGGATGCTCCATCATCTTTGCTCAATTGGATATCATGACCCGTTGGAGTTGCAACATATTTGCATTGCTCCATGGCAAATTTCTTAATCATATCTTGAGCATATTTGTATTGACATATGAATATCCCTTTATATTTGTTTGATGAACTTCCATGCCTAGGAAGTAATGCATTAAACCTAGATCTTTCATTTCAAATTGTTTCATCATGGAGTGTTTGAACTCCTTATTCATCTTATCATTACTACCCATAAATATGAGATCATCCACATATAAACAAACTATGAGAATATCTTTACCTTGCTTTAGGTAGTAGAGATTAGGTTCACTTTTGCTCCGAGTGAATCCATACTCCTTAAAGTATCCATCAATGCGAGAGTACCATGCCCTTGGTGCTTGCTTGAGGCCATATAGTGTTTTTTTCAGTTTGTATACAAGATTCTCCTTACCTTGTTCTTTAAAACCTTGAGGTTGTTGCACAAAAACCTCTTCATCCAAGTACCCATTGAGAAAGGTACTCTTTACATCCATGGGCTGAATTTTCCACCTTTTGTGGGCATCCAAGGAAAGTATTGATCTGATAGTTTCCTATCTAGCAACAGGAGCAAAGGTCTCCTCATAGTCAATTCCATACTTCTGAGTGAATCCTTTCACTACAAGTCTTGCATTGTGTCTTTCAATGCTTCCATCAACATTAAATTTGGTCTTGTAGACCCATTTGCATCCAACACATTTTTTTCTTTAGGAAGCTTCACTAGCTCCCAAGTATCATTCTTTTTTATAAGGGTTATTTCCTCTTCCATGGCTTGCTGCCATACATCATGAGTGCATGCTTTCTCATATCTAGATGGCTCTAGCTCTGCACTAGTCATTAAAGCATAATTGACTACATCTCCCTTAGGTTCATTGGAGTCATCATCACCATACATATGCAGATTTTCAAGTCTTTTTATAACTGCATTCATTTCACTAGTTTGACTTCTAGTGTATCTTTTCTAGAAATTTGTATCCAACATTTGGTAAGATGGATGGTACTGAAGTGTTATTTTACCTCCTGATAGAGAATCAATATACATTGGTGAAGAACTTGCTGATCTTTGTGGAGAAGGACTTGGAGTAGTATCTGGTGTACTCATACTTGGGCTTGGAGGACTTCCTTTGTTATTTTTGGGCTGCACTTGAGAGGTACTTGCATCATGAGATCCATCATCAACAAAAAGTTTTTGATGACCCCATTCTCCCCCTTCATTAAAAATTACATCCATGGAAAGTATAATTTTATGTGTTTTGGGATTGTAGAGTCTATATGCTTTGATAGACTCACAATATCCAACAAAAATACATGCTTGACTTTTGGGGTCAATTTTATTTCTTTTTTCATCAAGAATGTGGGCATATACAAGACAACCAAAAACCTTAAAGTGTTTTACATTTGCCTTTTTTCCATTCCATCATTCATAAGGAGTGACCCCATCTAGACTAGAAGTAGAACTCCTATTTAAAATGTAAATACTAGTTCTTATAGCATCAGCCCAATACATGTTGAGATGCTTAGTTTTTAGCATTGATCTAGTCATTTCTACTATGGTATGGTTCTTTCTTTCAGCCACACCATTTTGTTGTGGAGTGTAGGCAGTTGTGAATTGTCTTTTTATTCCATAATATTTACAATATTTTAGAAATGCATTTGAAGAATACTCTCCTCCTCTATCATTCTTTAGAATTTTTACAACAAACTCACTTTGTTTCTCTACATTATTTTTGAAATCTATGAAACAATAAAAAGCTTCATCTTTGGTTTTCAAAAAATATATCCAACACATCCTGGATAAATCATCTATGAAAGTGAGAAAGTAAGAATTATTACCAATGCTTTTGGTTTGCATTGGACCGTAAATGTCTAAATGCACCAATTGGAGTGGATGTCAAGTTCTCCACGCTTGTCCTTTTGGAAACTTGGATCTTGTTGGCATTTTTGCCACATTGATTTTCATTGAAGTATTAATGCTTATATTGTTGCAGATCTAACCTCTATTTTCAGTTTTGATGCGGTTTTGAGCAAAAAAGGAGCAAAAAATGGCTAAGTCTAAAAATTGCAGCGATTCGCTGACATGTCATAGAATCGCGGTCAACGCAGTCAACGCAGGCAGGTTGGGCGGAACCGTCGCGATATCGCGACGTGTTCCAGAATCGCGGGTCGATCGGCTTCAAAGACTCAAGTTGAAAAGTTGCGGCGCATCGCTGACATGTTCCGAAATCGCGACGTCGGGAGCTTCGAGGACTAAGGTGCAAATGTTGCAGTGACGCGCTGCGTGTTTTCAAATCACGGACTATTGGTGGAAGTCGGAGTCTTAAGAAAAAATTGTATCAATTCGCTGCACGTTTGTTGAGAAGGCGATTTCAAAGGCTCGAGAGTTCAAGGTTGCAGCGATTCGCTGCACTCTTAAAAGGGAACACACGAAACAAAGATCAAAGTCGTAGCATTTTCGCGACGCCGATTGTTGAAGAGAGTTTAAGGGGTAGGGATGGTAGCGATTCGCTGCAATATTTTTGAAAATGTCTTGTAAGACAAAGGTGTTGCATTTTTGCGATAAAAAGTAGGCGATTGGTACGGAGAGAAGAGGCAGTAGCGATATCGCTACATGTTTTAAAATCGCGGTCACTACGGTCTAAAAGGCAGTAACATAAAAGTTGTAGCGATTCGCTGCAATTTTGATGATAAGACCAAGCAAGACAATATGCAACGAAATTGCAACAAGGAATAGCCAAAGGCCGCAATGCGTAGCGATATCGCTACATGTGCCATTTTCGCGGGATTAAGCTAGCGATAGAGAAGACAAAGTCGAAGATGCAGCGAAAGTGCGACAGGGAGCATTTTTGTGGGTGTAAGTGACAAAAGCGTACGACATCAAAATATGTCGCGATTTCGCGACCCGTCGCGTTTTCGCGACCTGCACAGTTTCCCGCCAAAAAATAGTATGAACGACCGAGAAGGTTTTTTGAGTTTCCGATGATTAAATGCTGCCCCGAATTAAATGTTTTGTGGATTTCCAAGGTAGTCAAAGTTGAAGAAGCACCCAGGCCATCAGAATTGAAGGTTTTATTTCTTCGAGGCTGTTGTTCGTGGATTGTTTCAACGTGTCATGCACATGTTCAAAAAATGAATTTAATGAAGGTGCCCACGATTGTCTCATTGCATTTAATTTTTGCTTCCTCGAGGCTGCGATTAAGGGGATCGTGTTCCTGATTTCCAAGATATAATTGTGGATCACAAGAAAGTTGTTTTCAAATATTAAATGCTGCAAAGAGGACGGCCCTCTATAAAAACCAATGTAATTCTCATTTACGAGAGGTTGGAAAAGTTCTCTGCTAGAAGCTGAAGTGCATTTGCAGGAATAAAAGACTTGACTTCTGATTTTTCAAGCAACGCTTTGGGTGATTTCCTTTCTGTCTTTGTTGCATTTCTAATCGCATTATTATTCTTTAACGACTGTTGCGTTTAAATTCTGCATTCTGAATTTATGTACTGCCGTGAGAGTATGATTCCTGGAATGTGATTTTGGAGGGTTTCTCTGCGTACATCGTGCGAAAGTTAGATTGATAACTTTTATTGCTTGCTGTTGCTGCACTTTAAATTTCCTACTGTTATTTTCCGATCTCATCACTTCGGCCTGTGGCCATATTTCCCATTTCTTTCTGCAACTTTTCAATCTCTTTCCAGCAACCCTTATCTTTAACCAGATTTTAGAATAGTAGAGGGAACCAGCCCACTCTGGAGATTGGTCTGGGAGCCATTTCTTGCTTCCAGCCTTTCAATGTTGGCCGGGTCTAGGGTGCACTTGTAAAATCCTTTCCTGTGGTAGATTCGTGACCAACAATTTTTGGCACGCCCGGTGGGACAGACTGTTTTTGTCTCCAAGAATTCATAATCGGTGGGATAAGCATAATTTTCCAAAGTGATAAACCCATCGGTGCCAACAGTTTTTGGCACGCTCGGTGGGACAGACTTCTTCTGTCTCACAAAAATCCACATTTTTTTTAACACCCGGAGGTCTCAAGATTTGATGAGCTGTCTTGGCCTCACAGCGGAGATTTGTAAGTTCATCTGGCGACTTTGCTGAGTTGAAGATCCGAATTTCTTGTTCGTGGACGCCTATTTTTTTTTTTAAGTTCAAAGAATGTTCATCTGGCGACTCTGACTTAATGGCGATGGTCATGATCCCACAAACCACTGCCACAAAGGTGAGGGTTTTTTCTAGATGGGATGATCCTGGCCCTCTGAATCTCCAAGTCCGGCATGAAATTCTCGAAGGTGCCCTGAAGAACCTGGCAAAATATGATGGTACCGAAGGCATGGCTCTGGCACATGTTGATGACATTGCTACTCCGTCCATGATCCATGTCATAGAACACGAAGATGTCATGATCCGACTTCCGGTTCGAGTCTTTGGAAGGAAGAGCATTGCAGTGGTGCAGATTGCTCAAACGTCAAAGCATCAGCTCATGGGACGATCTAGCGGGGGCACTGATCAAAAGATTTGACGAAGATCCTTTCTACAGTTCTTTGGATCTCTACCAATTTTTCATGTACATCAAGAGAGCACCTCAAGAGAGCATCACGGACTTCAATGTTCGATTCTTGATAAGTTGGAAGAGAATTCCAGAGAAGATTTGTCCATCACCCACCCAAGCCCACCTCTTTTATGTTTGAGCTTTTAATTCTGACATAGGTCTCTTTTTGCTGCAGTCAGGTGAACAACGGTTCCCACAAATCTTTGAGGAAGCAGTGCGAGCGGAATAGCTGTTGCTCTTATCAAGAAAGTTATCATGGGGAGAAACTCCATTACCTTCTCCGATGGTTGCTACTCCTGTCGACCCTGCACAGTACTTTTCATGCCAAATCCCTTATACTAAGCAGAAACCTGAGATGCAATCATGTGGAGTTCAAGGGATAGATCTCGTCCAAATTCAAGGAGTGGGACATGCAAGAACTTTTCCAGCAATGAACAATATGGTTGCTTGCAGTTTTCATCAAGAGATGGGCCAAGTAGAAGAACAAGTTCAAATTCCAGAACCTGAGGAGATCCCAAAATCAGATTTCTCACTTGAAGAGCCCTGTGATCACATCAAGGAGTTAGAGGAGCCTGTACTCAGCCCATAGCCAGTAAAGTCTGCAAAGTGGTGGTGTTGGTTCCAGCCACTACATCCAGTACCTGAAGAAGTCCTCCATGTGGGTACTAGTAAGAAGGATAATCTGCCGCATTGCATCCTATTCGCACCATGGAGAACTTCAGGAATGAGCCAGCCCAATTTCAAGGACCGACTCAAGTATGATTGGATCTGGTCGGGACATTGCAGATTTACTGGATAACATTCTGAGACTAGGGTTTCTAGTGGCGGCATGCCAATCATGTCGTGAATTATTGTATATAGTATTTTGAAAAAACAAAAAAAAATAGAAAAAAAAAAAAGAAAAAAAAGACAAAAAAAAAAGCGGTATTGTTTTTATTACTGTTCATCTCAGCTCTCTTGTTGCCTGCAAGCCGTAGATGCTTGTTTTTCCTTTGTTTTTCTCCTCCCAACAGTTTGGTGGCTTTCTAGCACTTTCTTCTTTTCCCTTCCCTTTTTCTTTCCTTTCTTCATTTTCTTCCTCCTTTTCTTCTATAGTAATAAAAGCAGGTCACAGCTGTTGTTTCTTTTCCCTTTTTCTGTTTTTCCCCGTCCCTTCTTCTCCCTTTCCTCTAAGTTCAGTCTTTTATGCATTTATTTCGTAGTCTAGTTCATTTCATTTCACAACTTTCCTAGTTCCATTCCCACTCCATAACTTCGTCATTTTCATTTTATCATTCCATTGCAGTCACCGCTTGTGCAATCGCAAGAGCTCACTCCATCATCGCGTTCCATTAGTCATTTCATAATCAGTTATATGCAGGTTTTTTCAGTTTCAATTTTTCAGCAGAACATGTATTGCAGCAGCCAACCTTCCTGTTCTAATATGACTCTGTGCCCAATGGACTAAGGCCTGGATTCTTGCATACAGCGAGCTGTATACCCCGCGAGCCGCCAAGAATGTTGGCATTTTTGCCACATTGATCTTGATTGAAATATTAATGCTTATATTGTTGCAGATCTAACCTCTATTTTTAGTTTTGATGCGGTTTTGAGCAAAAAAGGAGCAAAAATGAGCAAAAAATGGCTAAGTCTAAAAACTGCAGCGATTCGCTGACATGTCACAGAATCACGGTCAACGCAGTCAACACAGGCAGGTTGGGCGGAACCGTCGCGATATCGCGATGTGTTCTAGAATCGCGGGTCGGTCGGCTTCAAAGACTCAAGTTGAAAAGTTGCGGCGCATCGGCGACATGTTCCAGAATCGCGACGTCGGGAGCTTCGAGGACTAAGGTGCAAATGTTGCAGCGACGCGCTGCGTGTTTTCAAATCGCGGACTATTGGTGGAAGTCGGAGTCTTAAGCAAAAATTGCAGCGATTCGCTGCACGTTTGTTGAGAAGGCGGTTTCAAAGGCTCGAGAGTTCAAGGTTGCAGCGATTCGCTGCACTCTTAAAAGGGAACACACGAAACAAAGATCAAAGTCGTAGCATTTTCGCGACGCCGATTGTTGAAGAGAGTTTAAGGGGTAGGGATGGTAGCGATTCGCTGCAATCTTTTTGAAAAGGTCTTGTAAGACAAAGGTGTTGCATTTTCACGATAAAAAGCAGGCGATTGGTACGGAGAGAAGAGGCAGTAGCGATATCGCTACATGTTTTAAAATCGTGGTCGCTACGGTCTAAAAGGCAGTAACATAAAAGTTGTAGCGATTCGCTGCAATTTTGATGATAATACCAAGCAAGACAATATGCAGCGAAATTGCGACAAGGAATAGCCAAAGGCCGCAATGCGTAGCGATATCGCTACATGTGCCATTTTCGCGGGATTAAGCTAGCGATAGAGAAGACAAAGCCGAAGATGCAGCGAAAGTGCGACAGGGAGCATTTTCGCGGGTGTAAGTGACAAAAGCGTACGACATCAAAATATGTCGCGATTTCGCGACCCGTCGCGTTTTCGCGACCTGCACAGTTTCTCGCCAAAAAACAGTATGAACGGCCGAGAAGGTTTTTTGAGTTTCCGATGATTAAATGCTGCCCCGAATTAAATGTTTTGTGGATTTCCAAGGTAGTCAAAGTTGAAGAAGCGCCCAGGCCATCAGAATTGAAGGTTTTATTTCTTCGAGGCTGCTGTTCGCGGATTGTTTCAACGTGTCATGCACATGTTCGAAAAACGAATTTAATGAAGGTGCCCGCGATTGTCTCATTGCATTTAATTTTTGCTTCCTCGAGGCTGCGATTAAGGGGATCGTGTTCCTGATTTCCAAGATATAATTGTGGATCACAAGAAAGTTGTTTTCAAATATTAAATGCTGCAAAGAGGACGGCCCTCTATAAAAACCAATGTAATTCTCATTTACAAGGTTGGAAAAGTTCTCTGCTAGAAACTGAAGTGCATTTGCAGGAATAAAAGACTTGACTTCTAATTTTTCAAGCAACGCTTTGGGTGATTTCCTTTCTGTCTTTGTTGCATTTCTAATCGCATTATTATTCTTTAACGGCTGTTGCGTTTAAATTCTGCATTCTGAATTTATGTACTGCCGTGAGAGTATGATTCCTGGAATGTGATTTTGGAGGGTTTCTCTGCGTACATCGTGCGAAAGTTAGATTGATAACTTTTATTGCTTGCTGTTGCTGCACTTTAAATTTCTTGCTGTTATTTTCCGATCTCATCACTTCGGCCTATGGCCATATTTCCCATTTATTTCTGCAACTTTTCAATCCCTTTCTAGCAACCCTTATCTTTAAACCAATTTTAGAATAGTAGAGGGAACCAGCCCACTCTGGAGATTGGTCTGGGAGCCATTTCTTGCTTCCAGCATTTCAATGGCGGTCGGGTCTAGGGCACACTTGTAAAATCCTTTCCTGTGGCAGATTCGTGACCAACAGATCTATAGTGCTTGCCCAAAGCGCACCCTTCATAGACCTCCTTGTGTTCATCAAATTTTGGAAGGCCACACACCATAGCTTGAGAAGTTAAAATTTTCAAGCTTGCAAAATTTAGGTGACCATATCTCAAGTGCCAAAGTACACTTGGATTTGCTATAGCAATACTAGTAAGTTGAGCACCCAATTTTTCCCCAAAATTAATCGTAAATAACCTATTCTGAGTCATAGGCACTTGGGTAACAACTCTATTACAATTTTTCTTATCAAAAGTTACACATTTGCCTTCATAAAAAATAAGTCTATAATTTTTCTCCATCATTTGTCCAACACTAAGCAAGTTATGTTGGAGTTTATGGGTGTAATAGATGTCATTTACCTTGGAACCTCCATGGCTCCAATACCTTCAACTTGTAGAGCTTTGTCATCTCCCAACTTGATTCTTGATTTTTAGGTGGAATCCATTGTAGAAAAGAGCTCTTCCTTACCACTCATATTATTGGAACAACCAGTATTCAACATCCAAGTGTCATTTAGATTTTTATCTGATTTTCCATAATTAAGAAACATATTTGAAGTTCCTTCTTCTTCACCATAGTTGCAATATTGACCTCTTCCATCTTGAGAAGTCTTGAACCAACAATCTCGAGCAAAATGACCAAACTTGCCACAATTGAAACAAGATTTTTTGTTTTGTCACCTCCTCTTCCTTGATTGCCACCCTTCCTTGATTGCCACCTCTTCCTTGATTTCCACCTCTATTTTGATTACCACCTCTGCCTGGATTGCCACCTCTTGAGCTACTTCTTATGCTGCATCTTCTTTGTCCTCTGCCTTGGCCTCTTCCTTGGCCTCTGCCTGAATCTTCATTTGATGAGAAAGCTTTATCATCACCTCCATAGCTTGTTTAAGTAGAACCCTATATTATTTATTCATGAGACATCAAGGAACCAATTAGAGAATCAAAAGATAGGCTAGAAAGATCTTTTGACTCCTCAATAATTATAGCTATATGATTCCATTTGGAAAGAAGTGTCCTCAACACTTTCTTCACCACTACTTCAGTTTTTATGTCATCTCCAAGGGTTTACATTTTGTTTACAATGGATTTTACTCAAATGCAATAATCACCAACTTGTTCATAATTTTGCATTTTTAGGTTTTCAAAATCCCTCTTCAAGGTTTGAAGCCTCACTTGCTTCACTTGATCACTACCTTGATAACTATCCTTCAAGGATTTCCATGCTTATTGGGCTGATAAACAGGAAGCAATCCTTGGAAATATGCTTTTATCCAAACCTTCTGGAGATGGTAGAGGGTAGAAGAGTTGCTCTTTTGGGTATCATTTTTGGTCTTCTTATTTGCTGCAGTCACAGTGGTCCAATATGAAGGTTCTGCATAACCTTCTTCGACTACATCCCATAGTCCTTTGCCAATGAGTAAGATCCTCATTTTGATGGACCAATACTCATAATCTAACCCATGAAACTTAGGTATGGGTAGATTATTATTTCATGCCATAGCTTTTGAAAATAAACTAGAAACACACTTCTTTTATTTTTCAATACAATCAATGCACTATGCTTTTCAAAGGAAAAATTAAAGATTTAAATCAAATCTAACTTAATCTACTCTCTTGTAGATATCCTATTCTACTTGCATAGGTTCTCCTATCACTTGATTGACAAAGTTGTAAGCAATTGAATCACCATCGTTACTTACAATAATGACTTCAGGTGAATGTGATTCTGGATCTACTATTTCAACTGAGTTACTGTCACTTAGATAAATAATATCAGGTTCTTGTGGTGCAACTTCTATAGATTCTGACTCCTCATATCTGCTACCAAAATAATTGTCTTCGAAATCAACGTCATATCCTACATTTGGTGCTCTTTGATTTGCTATTACATCATTTTGAAGTTGATTTAATACAGTATTCAATCCATACATTCGAGATTTTTCATAAAAATATGCAGGGGCTTCTCTTGCTAAAAGATAATGAAGGGCAAAATAGCATCCGGTTGACCTTAACATTAATGATTGCAGAAATATTCTCCTTTGATGCAAAAAATATTCCCCCCTTAAAGCAAAAAATCAACACTTTTATGCTCCCTTTTTCTTGTTACAAATATTGCCTCTTAGGCAATAATGCAAACCACTTACAAAAATTTCTCCCTTAGTGTTTGGATGGAATAAAATTGCCTCTTTAATTTTTTTTTTAAGATTGCAAAATAAAAAATAAAATTTTATCAAAATTTTAATTAATAATAAAATTTAATTTCAATTAAAAAATCATTTAAAAAAAAACTTTAAAAAATGAAATTTTTAATTAAATTAATATTAAATTATTAACTAAATTGATAAATTTGTTTTTTTTTTAATTTGCAAAAAAAAAAATGAGAGGGTATCGAACCCTCAACCTTATGGCCCTAGGCCTTACCGTTCGGCCTTCAACCGCTGCGGTAGCTCACCTGCCATGAGCTAAGGTGAGGCCTTTCACCTTAAACCTTCGAGGAGCAAAAAAAAAAAACTAAAAACTTGACTCCACTCCACAGGGAGTCGAACCTGCGACCCAGCGGTAGTCGGCACTTGGCTGGCTCCTCAAGCCAGTCGGGCTACCTTACCCGATGTGAAGGCAAGGTGAATACCTTATATTTACTTCGTCGCTTCCATCGCAATATAAGAAAACAAAAATTGGGATGGTTTATCCCACATCCACTAGGCGGATGACCTTTTTGGTGTATAAAAACAAAAATGCATGGATTGTCTATCGATTGCCTTTGGTAAATCAACACACCTCCTTTTTCCACAAAAACAACCAATAAGAAATTTCCATGTCACCATGTTTCCTTACCTTGATCCACGTGCATTTTCCAACTCAACCTCGATCCACATGCCCTTTCCAGCTCAGCCTCAATTCGTGTGCCCTCTCCTACCCTCTACCACGTGTCTACCTCTGGTCTAGTGGTCCAGTATGCGATGGCCAGTCTGCCTAGTCTCATCATGCCACTTGGTGTTGTCAATGTTAGTCCCGGTCCTGCATCAATCCATGTGTCGTTATCCAACTTTGATCCTCGAGATCTGTGTCCCATTTGATTCAGCGTCAGATCACATTCTATTAGTGTTGGGATCTGTGTCCCACTCACCATGTGCACAAGCTTCTCTATGGGTCGTTCCTTGGGATGCATGCCTAGGACCACTCCTCGAGATGCGTGCCTGGGGGGATGCTAATTCCCTTACCCCTATGCTAAGCTCTGATACCAAATATAAATCAGGAGTTCACTATTTAACATTGAAAATGAAATATTACAAACCTTATATAGCTTAAAAAAGCTACTAACTGCGAAACTAAAAAATAGGGGGGTAAATAAAGTTTAGAATGCACTTCTCTTCTAACCTATCGTCCTAAACTTAGTGTCAAACAAAATTTCCGACAATCCTAACTTAAATGCTAACAAACATAGTATTACTACAACTTGATAGATTCGAACATGGCCCTTCTCCTTGAAATTCAAGGAATTTAACCAATTGAGCTAATTCCATTTGATGTATTTTCTTTTAAAATTATCATAATTATAAAAGACTATTTTTAACTCTTAATTCCACCATGTATCACATAAATATTATATTTATGAATTTTTCTTTTAATAATTATCTTTCACATTGAAAAATGTTATATGTTAAAAATAACATAAAATTATCAGTTCATTTACAATGGATTAATGGAAAGAATCCTTAAACAATGTCTTAATAACTACCATGACATATCATATTAAGTACTATAAATAGCTACAACGTCGATGGTTGGATTTATTGAAGAAGGCTTATCCATTTTTTCTTTCCACTTGGTTATATAGGATGAGACAATATTTTCAATCGACTATATGGGTTTCAAAAACCATATTAACATTCTTCTTTTCAATTAGTTATAGATGTTTTTAATGAACCATATTATTATAACATTAAAATAAATTCAATTAATGTTCATCACAATGAGAATTTGAACTTGAGGTATGTTCATAGAATTCGATCCCATTTATCATTGATTTTTAATGCTATAAAAATGTTAAACTTCACCCATATGATCAAAATATTGGTTTGCGCTATGAAAATTTTGACTTGTTGTCACTTCTTCCTAACTACTTGGGTTAAATAATTGTTAACAATGGAAAAAATATCATAGAGAACATGAAAGTGAAATTGGATTCATAATATAAGTACACTGAACCTAAGGTCTATGTACACTAAATCCTAGATCCATACATTATTGTAAATTTTAAACCCTTCATAGGTGTGTACAAGATTTTGCAAGATGTATGTCCATGAAATTGAAATATTGAATAATGTTGTAAAAAAATTATGTTATGCTAAATAAATGTACTTAAATTCATTTGTGAAATTGAAGACTTCTTTAAATAATAATGTGGATAGTTGTTTTTATTGTTATATGGATATCCTATTTGAGGTCCTAGCCTAGCAAAATAATCATGGAAGAAGTTGAGAAAGTTTAAAGGTATAAAATTCTTGCTTAAAAAACTAAGCAAATGATTGAGACAGTTCATCTTTTTACAAAGAATACATAGGTTCAAGTCTTGGTGGGTATATAAGTGGAAAATACTTAGCATAGAAATCATCTAATTTGATTTATGCACTTGGGAGATTGTAGTTCAACATAGAAAGGGGTTCAAGTTAATCCCCAATATTTAGATTGAAAGTTCAACTCCCACTAAATCTAATTCATCTAAGATCATCTAAATAATTTTAAAAGAAAATAATGCAAAAGGATAAAGTGAATTACAATAAAATAATTACAACCAATTTTTAGTAGTAATATGAGTGTTGAGCTAATTTTGTGAAGGTATAGTAGACGATGGACATGGGTAGCAGGGCTCCTATGGTGATGTAGAGGTAGGTGAGGGCGAAGCCCACAAGGAATCAAAGGATTATAAGAAGCGCCAATAGTGGCGACAGGCGTTGGATGATTCATTCGTCATGGAACATGATAGACTTGGGTAACTTGTATTTGCTCATGATGGCCTCCACCTTTGGTTACGTCGACACTACTCTTTGTGAAAGGGGTGTAAACCCTAGGTACAATCAAGAGATAGAACAAAGTGATAAATTTGACTATAGTCTTCAGTATTCATAAAAGAGATGCAAGCCCTAGGTGCAGTTAAGCATTGAAGGAAAAGGGTTGTTCACAAACCGTCTCTTCAGTCTCTGAGAAAGCCTCTTTGGTCAGAATAAATATCTCTCAGGGATTTTTTGGGTTCACAGCTGGATGAACCTCTACCCTCTATCAGGATTTCAAAGGATGAATCTCAGTTGTATCAGATTGATCATGAAGCTTGAACAATTATTTGCAAACTCAAAGGAAAAAGACCAATCCTGGAGGAGCTCAAAGGATACATTAAATATTGGTGTACTAGTACAAATTTCCAAGTAACTCTCCTACCAAAATATTTATTTTTTGTTTCATTTTCTAATTTAGTATATAGAGATGAGGTAATGGATTATAGATTGTCTTGGTCTAGAAATTCATCAAAATGAAGATAATATTACAATTACACTGTAGACATGAAAAATTGACCCACTTTTAATGGGTAATATTCCTTAGAATCCCTAAGAGGTCTCTAACCCTTGACCTAGGCAAGGGTAGGCCTCTTTTCCCCTTGCCTTGCCTTCCTTAGCCTTTTTAGCGAAATTGCACCCGGTTGCAATGGGGTGCGATTCTACAGAAGCGATATCATGCCCCATCGACATGTGGTATGATTTTGCTATTTTAGAATTTTCCTGGGCTTAAACCCTTTTAGCATGTTTTGCATCAGCCTGTGTTTATTTTCCCACTCTTTTCGCCTTGAATTTCATCTATAAAAGGAGGGGCTAATCTCACTATTTAAGAACATGACAATTTTTCTAACACACGATTATCAAGCTCAAAATTCTTATGATTGAATTATGCTCATATTTTGCTTTCGTTATGCTTCCTGTTTCTTCTATAAGCTAACTCCAAAGTGTGTATTTCAGATTTGATCTTCTACTGCATTGATTATATAGTTGTGTGGTTGGGTGGATTCTTGTTGTGGTTTGGAGGAAAATAAAGTGCACGTTTAGATACCTCGATCTCTTCTATGTTCTTCTACATCATCCATCAGGTTCTGCGCACTTTGTTTTTTGTATTTATTTATGTTTTGCATCTATCTTTTATTTCTTGCATGTCTAAATCAAAATCATGCTCGATACTAGCGAGGCACAACTTTGCTAACCCTAATTTAGGGTTTTTGCTCACAAAATCAAAATCATGTCCCGTTATAACGGAGCATGATTTTACCTATAGCATTATCGCACCCGCTATCTACGTGGCATGATTTTGCCCAAGACTGAATTGGGGGTATTTATCAATTTTTTATTGCATGAGTATTTTCTAAATTGCATCTAGGGTATGTTAGCATAATCTATTTTTTGTTTCTATGTTGTTGCATTGTTGTTTTATGCTTAATACTCCAAAGATCAATTTCTACTTTTATTTTCAAAGGTCTTCTAAAGAACCTATGGGGCTTGACTGTTGTGCCTCCAAACACTACTGTACAGCGGCCTAAGTAGGCCCCCTAATGCTAATCACATTTTTTAGTGTTTCATAAGTTATCTTGTAGAAACATATATTTCTGATATCATTGGACAAGAGGCAGAAAATGCTAGGATCAACCACCGATCAAGATAAGTGTTATATTTGACTCTACTACTGTTTGATGAAGAAAAACTTCTATGCGGGGATGGCAGTAGCTTACGAAGGAGGTCTAAAAATTTGGAGGAATGTCGTGATGGCATCAGGTCTGGCACAGAGAATGCATGCTCGTGATATTTTTTCATCTAAAAATTACTGGAAGGAACATGATTTTCCAGTGCATGTCAGGAACCGCTTGTTAAAGAACAATGGATTTTTGGAATAATGTGAAGCCAGGACAGTTCTAGTGGTTCAACCAGACTCAGTGGTGGAATATGTGGAGTATCTAACCAAAAATACCCTTATTGGCAAAATTTTGGGCATCCAAATTTCTCTCCCCTTTATGGAGGCTTGGGTCAGGAAGACTTGGAATCCTGAAGGTGATGTGGAGGTGATGTTGAGTGTGAACAACTATTTTATGGTGGTTTTCTCTTGTATTGCAGATCATAACAAAGCATTTGAAGGGGGTCCTTATTACTATAACCAAGTTGGACTCTTT
Source organism: Wollemia nobilis (assembly GCA_028583015.1). NCBI lineage: Eukaryota > Viridiplantae > Streptophyta > Pinopsida > Araucariales > Araucariaceae > Wollemia > Wollemia nobilis. The sequence continues at coordinate 5,875,588 of JAQPPZ010001772.1, read as the reverse complement.
CTTAAACCCTAGCATGTGGATTTCCACCCATCAGAGGAGCGGTCGTCATGGGTTCCAGTATGGGTGTGGCTTCCATGGCTCCTGTTGGAATTTTGGAGAATTGATATCTTGCATAAGATTGTCCTTATGCTTGGGAAGTCAATTGGACCATCATAATAGACAATGGATAAAAAAGTAATCTCTATTGCTCGTATTTGTGTTGAAATTGACTTAAATAGTCCTATTCCAATTTCTATTGAAATACAATTTGGATCAACTACATGGGTTCAAAAACTTGACTATGAAGCTCTTCCATTTCGTTACCGGATTTACCTTGAATATGGTCACCTACAAAGAAAACGCCCTAAGTTTGTCTCGCCTGTGGCTTCAAATCCTAGGCCCTCTCGGTTTGGAAAAAGTTTGGATAAAGGAAAAGCCTCGATAAAGGAAGGGGAACGGGATAAGGAAGGTTTTGTTTCGGTAAAATCCCAAAATAGAGGATGAAGGGCAAACAAAGACCTTAAGGATAGCCAGCCAAATTCTCTACTCAACCATTTTGAAATATTATATGATCTTTATCAGTGCATGGAGATACCTAAAACGTCACTACCTAATGCAAATATAACAAGGCCAAATCAGATGTCTCTTCTTGAGGGGGAACTTAAGGAATCATATATAGGGGGTTTAAATGAAGAACAAAGGGCTTTGGATCTGAGTATAGGGGACATGGTTGGTTCTAGACCTATAAGGAAAACTACTTTGGAAAGTGGTACAAATTTAGTTATGCCCTCTCCTACTCAGGCAATGATGCAGTCATCCTTGGACTGCAAAACTCCTATGATGTTGGGATTATAGCAAAAAATAATTAAAAAAAAATCAGATAAGAATATGAAGGTGGGTTGAAAGAAGGACCAAGATAAAATTAAGTTAATGGGGGAGACTTTGGTGGAGTCAAGCTTGGTGAGAACATTGGACTCCCATTTTTATAACTAACAAAAATGATTATCCTCTCATGGAATGTAAGGGGGTTGAACAACATCCCCAGACAAAAATTTGTTCGTGATTTGGTTTGTGTGCATTCTTCGATTGTGGTGTTTATTCAGGAGACTAAATTGGTTATTGATAGTATGTTCAATATTGCTCCCAAGTTGTGGATAAGGGGGCAATGCTAGTGTATTGGTGCATGTGGATATGCTAGTGGCATCGCTTGTTTATGGGATCCGGTTAAGATATCCCCTCTTACTTGGATTTCCAATAGATGGTCTATTTTGATGGTCGGGCATGATAATGAATCTAGTGAAACCATCCTACTTACAAATGTGTATGCTCCTATTGATTACAATGGTAAAGTGAATTTATGGGAGCACATTTTCTTTGTGAGAATTTTGGTTCCCCTATACCCATGGATTTTGGTGGAGACTTCAACTCTATTACTTGTCTAGAGGAGAAACATGGTGGGGTGGATCATCTCGAGCCTTTTTTCTTCTGTCTTCAGTGCTCATATCTAGGACCTAAAGTTGGTTGACATCAAGCTAGATAATGGTATCTTTACTTGGCACAATAGAAGGTGTGGGGAATATTCCATCTTAGAGAGACTAGATAGGTTTTTGATATCCAATTATTGGATGGGTAATAACAGAAGTGCTAGTTCTATGATTTTGGAGGGTAGGGGATCTGATCATTGGCCTATCAAACTCTCTACTTTGGAGTTAGGGATAAAAAATAATCCCTCCTTTAAGTTTCAACTTATGTGGCTTCATGATCCTAAGCTTCATGATTTCATGCGATGCTGGTGGACCACCGGCAAACCTCCTCATGGCACCGCTATGTATTCCTTTATGAAGTGACTACAATTTGTAAAATATAAATTGAAGAGATGGAATAGAATGAATTTTGGAAACCTTTCCTTGGCTAAGCTAGCAGCTCTTAGGAGGATGGAAGAAGCTTCAAGGAAGATTAGAGATAAGGGATTCACGAAGGAGATTCTTGTTGAGGAATCTGAGGCTACGAAAGACCTTGCTGAATGGGAACTGAGAGAATAATTTTTTTGGAAACAAAAAGCTCGAGCAGATTGGCTTCAAGAAGGGGATAGGAACACAACCTTCTTTTATAACTCAGTTAAGGCTCATTGTAATGGTAACCTAATTACCTCTCTTGTGAATTCTTAGGGTGCCCTACTCTCTTCTTTCAAGGATATTTCATAAGAGACTAAGAGGTTTTTTTCCTCTCTCTTCAAGGAGGACTCCCTATCATATGATGAGAATAAAAAGCTCATTCTAAACTATATTCCAGCGATTGTTTCTAGAGATGTGAATGAGCACTTGATGGGTCCAATTTCCCTTGAGGAGTTCAAAAATATTGTATTCAAGATGAAAAGGAAAAGCCCCAGGCCCAGATGGATTCTCGATTGATTTTTATCAAGAGTTTTGGTATTTAATCAAATTTGATCTTTTGGAGGTGGTCCATGAGTCCCAAAAGAACAAACATATGCTAAGGGCCCTAAATTCTACCTTTGTGGTGCTTATACCCAAAAAAGAGGGAGCAAATTCCTTGGATATGTTTAGGCCTATTGCTCTCTGCAATGTTGTGTATAAGATCACAAAAATTATTGCTGAGAGGTTGAAGATATGGTTGAGCAAAATCATCTCTGAGGAGCAAGGAGGGTTTGTTGTTGGCCGATAAATCTTGGATGGGGTTGTTATTTCTATAGAAGTTATTCACTTGATGGAAACTTCTAAGGAGAAAACTATGTTAATTAATTTGGACATGGCCAAAGCCTATGATTGGGTCATATGGTCATTTCTTCAAAAATTTCTTAATGATTTTGGATTTGAGGAGGAATGGATTAGATGGGTGATGAGTTGTTTTTCTTCTTCCTCATTCTCTGTTCTTGTTAATAATGAGTCATCAGAGCTGTTTGAGGCCTCAATGGTACTGAGGCAAGGAGATACTTTATCTCCTTATTTGTTTATCATTATGACAGAAGGGTTGGGAAGATTGCTCAAGTCTCAATTCAGGCAGGGTCTCATTCAGGGGTGGAAGTGGGATAGTAGTTTGCCACCTCTTTCTCACCTTCAATTTGTTGATGATACTGCTTTGTTGGGAGTTGCCACTATCAAGGAAGTTGGAAATATTAGACAGTCTCTTGACATATATCTTGGTGCTTCTGGACAGTTGATTAATGAGGACAAGTCTTCTATTTTCTTCTTCAATACCCCTCCTCTTATTCAATCCAGGATTGCTCGCATTCTAAGATTTTAGGTTGGGACTCCCCCCTTCATTTATCTTGGTATTCCAATTTCATCTCATCCTCTACCTAGATCTTCTTGGTGGTCTATGCTTGATAATTTTAGAAGCAAGGTAAATCACTGGACTTTCAGATGGCTATTCACTGCAGGTAGAGTGTTGCTTTTAAAATCTGTTCTTCAAGATTTACCCATTTATAGATATTTTGTACAAATATCTCCCTCTCTCTTCATCAAGGACATGGATGCTTTGTCAAGATAGTTTTTATGGTCTGGAAAACTTGATCAATCTAAATGGAGTTTGGTTAGGTGGGATTCTATATGTAGGTCGATGCAAGAGGGAGGCCTTGGGTTGTGACAGACAGCTCTTTTTGGGAAAGCTTTGGCTATAAAAATTTATTGGAGATGGTGTACCTCTCAAGATCAGATTTGGGCTAAAATATTATCTTGTAAATACTTGAGAGGTATTTCTGAGGCTAAGATCCCTAGAGTCAGCTTGGTTCAAAAAGGTTCGGTTATCTGGGACACTTTGAAAAGAGGAGCTAATTTAATCAAGTAGGGTTTGTTTTGGAATTACAATCGGGGATCAAATGCTCTTTTTTGGGAGGATTCTTGGGATGGTCACCCTCCTATCTTGAATCAATATCCTAGGTTACGTTCCCTAAGCATTTTTTTCTTCGAAGCAGGCTGGTCTCGTGTGGAGGACTTCAAAAAAATCCAGTATTTTGGAAATATGGATATGTATATGTGGAAAGATCTGCAAGAATGGCCCCAAGGAGGACTGGCCAATGACAAAGAGGTGCTTGCTCTTATTCTTATGGGGAGGTCTTGTTCTTCATTGAGGGATAAAGATATTCTGGATTGAAACCCTGATCCTAAGGGAACCTATTCGATAGCCTATGGTTATCAGGTTCTTGATAAGCAAAAGTATGGGAGTATTCCTGTCACTTAGTGGACAAAGGTGTGGAATAAATTTTCTTGGCCAAATTGTAACTTATTTCTCTGGTTGGTAGCTTGTAATAAATGCCTAACTTGGAATAATGTGAGGAAGAGGGGATTTCAGGGTCCCTATTTTTGTGTCCTTTGTAGTAAGAATGAGGATGACTCTTATCATTTATTTTTCCAATGCTCCTTTTCCAGAGACATTTGGCACCGTTAGTGGAGCGCTTGGAACCATTCATGTTTTCATGTATTGTTCCTGGTGGAGTTTTGGAGTAGTCTAGACAGACCTCCGACCAAGGTCCCCTTCCTTCGGGTGGCTTGGAATTTGGGCCCTTCTTGCATCATCTAGAAAATTTGGCTCGAACAAAATCGATGCATATTTTAAGGAAGTTATTTTGTTGTTCAACAGATCTGGCAAAGGATCATGTAAATGGTTCAGGAAACCATCCATAGAAAATGTGATGTGGACCCTCTTTTGGATTCTAGGGAGGAGAAGGTACAGCAAGCCCTTGGTATCTTTAGGGATGGTGTGAACTCTTCTAGTCCTAGTAGGGTTCCTCAACTCAGCAAGAAGGTTAGGAGAGATGGTAGGTGGAGGCCACCCCCTAGAGGAGTTTTAAAAATTAATACTGATGGATCGTCCAGGGGTAATCCTAGACATGCTGGCATTGGCGGTGTTGGGAGATATTCTACTAGTGGTGTCATTTTTTTCTTTTCCATTTATAAAGGTGTTCACTCCAAAAATTTTATGGAAGCTCTTGCAATTCTTGAGGCCTTGTAGAGGGGGTTTTCTCTTGGCTGGCATAGGATTATATGCGAGTTTGAATCTCAAATTGTGGTTAATATTTTAAATAGTAAAATGGTGGAGGAAGTTAATTGGCAGTTGGCCTCTGTAGCTGTTTAGATTCTCAAAATGAGTGAAGAGTTTGAATTTATATCCTTTGTGCACATTCCAAGGGAATGGAATGTGGTTGCTAATTACCTAGCCAAAAGGGCTTCTAAGCTGTTGGATCCTTGGAGTATCGATAATTGGGAGAGTCTCCTATCTGGAGACTCTCAACGCCTATGGGAGTTTATCCACAAGGATGTACAGACTTAATGTGGTTTGTTCTTGTTGTCTTTTCTGATTGTCATTCTAGTCTAGTGGTTTTATCTTGTTTGGCTATTTATTTGAGTCCTGGTTGGAAGCTCAGTTGTACTCTATAATCTAGACTTTTATCAATAAATTTTTACCCATTTATTTAAAAAAAAATAAGTGTTCTATTTGTTCTATTGTTTTTAAACCTTATTTGAATGTCCATTATAGGTGTGAAGATGAAAACATGACACATAAGCAATAAATAAATCAAATAACCCAAAGAAACACAAGATTGCTTAAATAGATAAATTTATTCAATAAACGAAGGGGGAGCTAATAAACTCCTTTTGATACAATATGTACTCAATGAGTATTTGATACAAATATATACAATATGCTAGGGTTCTCTGAAACCATATCTACAATAATGAAGTGTCTTCAACTGGTGTGTCCTCGCTTCCAATGGAATGAGTGGGCTTTAGATATCCGATTCCGGACCACTCCAGCTTCAACAGTCATTCAACAACGGATAGAATCTATAGATTTGCATACACACAAATAGAAAAGATATTAATAACACCTGTGAGGGCTCCATAGTGTGAGACCCTTAGATATCAGTAAACCCTAACTAATAATGGATCAACTGGCATATGAAATCTACAGATCATGTAACAGAATAACACAATAATGATATACCTTGCTTGTGATGATATTTTGTTCTATTATTGTAGTTCTGACAGCATATGGCATGATGTAGCAGGCTCTGATTCGTGCTTCAGTGATAACAACAGGCTCTAACATGAGCTTCACGGGCTCTAGAGTGAGCCTACAATATAACAGGCACAAGTGTGCACTTAGTAAGATCTGCAGCAAGCTTCGCAAGCTCAGGAGGGCACCTACGGTGAGGATAAAATCTGCAAAAGCAGATCACGAGAGTTGTGACAAATGCGGCAGATGGGAAATGATGGGGCCAATATAAATTGATGAGGGGACAAATATGGAGGATGGCTAGAACAATAGAAATCCTATTGGCTAGCTAGAGCTTTGGATATTCAAAACTCTATCTTTTCTAGCTTCACTAGGGCTTCGCCAATGACTTCTCCAAGATGGATGTTATAATATCAGGGTTCCAAGGTTTGGACATTTGCAAATGCCCTTACTTATAATACAACCTTAGGGTTTCTTAGGGTTTTAGCTCAATGCTTTAGATCGTGTGGCTAAGATTAAATTAGATCCTAGGGTTCAGATTATACTTTAAGTGTGGCATGGATTAATGAAGATGAATGGCGAAGATTAGATTGGATAGAGCGGTTGTGGTTAATTGGGTTTATAAATACATATTTTATAATAAATATAATATTATATAATATAAAATATTATATTAAATATAAAATAATATTAAAATAAGCCCAATTGGGTTAGGAAATGGTGATAAAGGGCTAAAGTGGGTCTTTTTAAGGTGAGAAATGTATATGGTGGATAAGTGGGTGGTGGGATGGTTAGGATGGAGGATTAGTGGCTGTAATTTAGTGTCTACATATGCCCCTTTTTGTACCATGTTGTGTGAAACCCAATATGGTGCAAAAATATGCGACACCTACCAGGGCTATGGGCACAGAAGCAACTTCTCTCTATTGTTGGATTTGGGTATTGATGTTGAAGACAAAAGAATAAATAATTTTTGGAATTTGCGTAGCTTACCCCCTCAATTGGTGAATGAGAAGCATCTCACGAGCCAATTGAAAAAGAATTTTGTGCAAGTGATGAATGATGTAATGCAATGTTATGTGATTGTGGATGATATGAATGATGTAAAATATGATACCATTTTTGCCCCAACGGTGGAAAATGGGGTTGGTGTATAATACCATGTGATTGTGGACGATATGAATGATGTAAAATGTGATACCATTTTTGTCCCAGTGGTGGAAAAAGTGGTTTGGTGTATAATACCATGTGATTGTGGATGATATGAATGATGTAAAATGTGACATTGTTTTTGCCCCAATAGTGGAAGAGGGGTTTTATCACATGTAGATTTCATGATCATGTAATATGTATCCCATTATGGGAAATCAAGATCAAATTATGGTTGCCCCAAATTTTGGGATGATTTGATGTTGTAGAATAGTTTTCTTTCTGAGGCCATTGATATGCAAGTATGATGATGCAGAGTACCGTGGATAGCCTGTTGGTGATTGTTCTCACAATTGGAACTAATCATCCTAGCTAGTGTTGATAATTAGGTTTTTGATGAATATGATAAAATTTAAGTTATTTGTGTTCATTTTTTAAGCCTCGCAAACTAGGCCATCAATGATAGCAGTTGTGCAAATTTTTCTTGGTGAGGTTTCACTCCAAAATGTGAAGTTCTCCATGTGATTGTGATCTTGCACAATGAGATAATTGATGATGATCATGGTCAAGTGTCCTTATTTTAGGTTATTCATCTTACCGAATTTCATGGACATAAATCACTGCAATTGCCAAGTTGATAGGATAACCCACTAGATACAAGGTTCGCTTACCATCTACTCAACAAGACAAAAATGTGATGTATGATGAGTGATTCATGAAAGATGATGATGGAAGAATATTTGATGGAATGTCGATTTTGTGAAAATTTGACCTCAATTGGCAGGTTTTGTAATGCAATATGTGTATTTGAATAATTTATTTTGTTCTTGCAAAATATGCATGTAAAAAGAAATTGTTTTCACAAAATCAAATTTTATAATGTATATGATATGTGGATGAAATTTGGTGAAATTTGGAGGAGGTAAGCTACTATTTTGAGTAATTTTGTCTTTATGCCTTTTTGATGCCAGGCGTATGGCTACACATGGCGTATTCGCCCGCGTGCACCTAGGTGCACCCGCAAGCGCCTGCGCGAGCCTACGGTTTGCAGGTGTAGGTATACGCTTGAATGTGCTAAGGAAAGCTATAAATAGCTTTTTGAGTGATCATGAGGCTCAATTGTGCATTTGGAACTTTGAGAAGTTGTGTCTGGTGAGTGGATTTAGTGTGGTGATCTTAGTGAGGCTAGTGGGCATTTGTGTATGGAGGCTATGGCGGTGGAGGGTTTGGATGTTGTTGGTCGAGCAAAGGCACCATTTGTCCCGGTAAGACATTTTGTTCTTTTATTTAGTGTTTTTTGAATGGATGTAGTATTAATACTAACAAAATATTTGTATTGCTATAGTTGAGGGACATTGAGCCTCGACATCGCTTCTCTCCTCTTGTTTCGAGGATGAGGAAGAAGCTCTCGGATGAGGATTGGGAGCTTTTGGGTAGGGTGGGCTTGGAGGGAGTGGCTAGGCTAGATGTAGTGAGGGTGGATGAGGGGTACCTCTCATAATTTATTGAGAGATGGGATTCTAACTAGGGGACCTTCTAGCTACTGACTAGGGAGGCTACTGTCACCCTTGAGGATGTATATCGCATCCTCAAGGTGCCAGTGGAAGGAGAGAAGGTGGTGGTTGGTCGGGACAAGAGTACGAAGATGGAGAGGATGTTTGGGGATCGATGGCTAGAGGCCTGGATGGGAGATGGGGTTATATGCTATTTGAGCATGTACAAGGAAAAGGATTTGGATGCGCTCCCAGCCTTGATCATGTTTTTATTAGTGGACATAGTGCTACCCAATAAAACTGGTTGTAGGTTCCCTTGAACCTATTGGTTTTGGTGAGTGATCTACTCATCAATCCTAAAGAGTATGCATGGGATATTGCATTGCTAGCATAGTTATATCGGGAGCTCTATGAGGTTATGCAGAGGAGGAGGAAAGGGATTGGGTCTAACTTCCTCATATAGTGCTGGGCTTGGGAGCATTTTGTGGTTGCTCGACCAAAGGGGTTGTCATGTCCAACATGGCAGATGGGGTAGCCTTATGCTAGGTGATGGGCAGTGGTGGAGGAGGTGCAGTCGAGTCAAGAGGTGCATACCAGCCAGTGGTATCAAGATATGTGGTCAAGATTGAATCGAGCAGACGTGATATGGAGGTCATGGCGAGGAGCTTGGTGGGATGGAAATAGGAGGCAGCTACGTCAGGTGAGGCAAGCTCAGTGGTTGGTTGGGTGGAGGGATGATGAGGTGGAATACTTCCAGTACTCGTTAGTGCTGATACAGTTAGACTTGCCTCAGAGTGTGTCAGATGAGTCGATGTTGTATCGACGTCGACAAGATGAGGGGATGCTTCCATGAGCAGAGCCATAGCAGGTGCAGATGGAGGATGATGAGTAGTTGGAGGTCCTCGATGTAGATGATGTCAAGGTGACTCCTGAGTATGTATATTGGTTTTTTGCCCAACCAGTATGGGTACCAAAAGTGGTTGGTGATGACGTATAATCTATGGGGTCGAGGACGACTCCTAAGAGGACAAGGCCTCAATAATCAGTGAGTCGAAGGTGGTCAAGGGGATAAGCCCAATAGGTTCTGGATATGGGGTTTGCGGATGAGGAGATGGAGGATGATGATGAGAATATGGGTGAGATATCTAAGATGGCTAGGTTGCGGGCTGAGCTAGAGAAACTTCATAAGGAGCGAGAGACTACCCTTGAGTCTCATAGGGCTGCTCTTGTGGAGTGATATGTTACCATCTTAGGTTTTGAGGTGGAGGTGAGGACCACAGTAATCAACATTAGTAGAGAGGGACTTGGAGATTATTGGTTTGTAGGCTACCCTTACTTGATTGTAGGCAAAGCAAGAGGTAGTTGGGGTTAGTGATCAGGCGATGGTCATGATGCTCCAGACAAAGATGCTAGTGAAGGAGCATCGACATCAGCTTGACTTGCAGTGATTGCGGGCCAAGGAGGCATATATACATTCCTTGGAATAATATGTGTATGCCACATCATATTACATTGCCTGATCCTCCTTCTTCTATGTCCGATCCATCTAGGCATACTGAGTCTAGGCAAAGTACTAGGCCTATGGATCCTACTAGGTCTTAGGGGTCCTCTCATGGACATTAGCTTAATGCTTAGATGCACTATTTTGTATATGAGCCTTGGTGCTCCCTTTTAGCCTTTTTGGCATTCATTGTATATGTGATTAATATATATACATGGTTTTTTATATATTTGTGTTATCTTTTGTGTGAATGCTTTTATATTTTATGCAATTTGTGTTGAATGTTTTTTGGATGCTTAATGTAGGCTAATCATGATGTGTATGCATAATGCTTATATGGATGATTAATGCAAGCTAAATGACATGTATATGAATGATGTTTATGTGGATGATTAATGCCAGCTAAATGACATGTGTTATGTATGATTAATGCAAGTAAATGTATAATGAATTTGAACTATATGAGAGGAATGCATAGTATTCGAATGATATTTTTATAGTTCAAAAATTTTATTGGCCATTTTTGTGTTCCATTGTTTGGTAATCAGGGGTACCGAATTTAGCTATGTTATGCAACTTTACTTACGATGGGGATACGGTTGTTGACATACAAGAATATATGGATGTTGATATGGGAGAAGATATGGATGTTGATATGGAAGCATATATAGAAGAAGACATGGATGTTGATATGGCAGAAGACATGGATGTTGATATGGAAGAAGATATGGATGTTGATATGGAATACTGAAATGTTTTCAAAGACTCAAACATACTAGTGTCCTCAACAAAACTCACTAAGGTTGTCTAACTTTCTCTAGGACCAAATGTATGTGTGAGTGAGGTTCAATTACTAAGTCTTGAGTATGAAAATGATCCTATCCAATCAAGTACTAGTGTTTGTGCACTGAAGTTCATTAACCCATTATAAGTAGATTTAGGTATGACATGTTATGGAGATGACCTGAGGCTAGCCTGTCCTTATATGCATTCAGAGGTCTCCCTTTTTGGAGGAGAGACATGTTGCCTCATATGAGCTTACTCCACTGATGGTCAAGCATCTATAGCCATGGTGGAGATTCACTCCATAGTCCAATGGAATTTATCTTGTAGGCCTTCGGGATGACTACCCATCCTTGTTAGGGGTATGTAGTATGAATCCTTGCGACTTTAGGGATCAAGGGTGTTTGGGATTTTATTGATGAATTTTGTATAGATATTTGGGGAGTCGGATTCTCAACCGAGGTGTGATGAGAATTTTTACCCTATCCTTACTACTCTATGTTTTTATGTTTATGTTGTGGAAATCAATTATGGTAGTGGTGAGAACCACTATTTTTGGACTATGTTGCATGATGGGATAAGCAAGGGATATCTCCTCTTCGCCTCAAGGTACTTCCTAAGTATGGTACTAGCCCCCCCTATCTCATATTTTTTTTAAGTTGTGATGTAATGTGATTGGTTCAAGATTATTTTGTGATCGATTGGAAATGCTCAAGACTTTCTTAGTGTATAATTTGTGTTTTTGGTCCTAAATAAAATCAGACATTCATATGGAGGTTGCTTGCTACACTAGTAATGGCTGAGTGACTAAAAATATAGGCTTTGTGATTTTGACATGTGGTATTGTTGGCTTATGTTTTTTTGTTTTGTCACATGATTTCTTTAAACTAGGTACCCCCAATCATTATAACTTGAATTTTTGTTTATGTCCATATCATCATGACTATAAATGATCTTTGAACATGGGATGGGATGGATGCAAATGTATATGCCTAATGCAATGGAGTGTTGATATGCAAATGGAATTTGTACAATGCAATGGACTCTGTATGATTTAATGTATGCGAATGAAACAATGCATGAATGCAAAAATAAAAATGCATGTCAAATGCCTAAATGTAAATACAAATGGAATGTATGCAATGTGGGAATGCATATGTGAATGGTATTTTTTTTAAAGGCCATGTATATGTACATATAAAGTGTTACCTTTAACAATAGAATGCCTTTAAATGTAGAACATTAAGTGGTTCAGGTTCCTCTATTCCCTCTAGATCGACAAGTCTATAAGTACTATTACCCACTTTTTGAGTGACTATATATGGACCTAACCAATTGGCTACAAATTTGTCATGAAGATGTGGTAAAGCATTGATGTTCTATTGGTTCTCTTTGAGTACCAGATCCCCTACTTGAAATTCCCTAAGATGGACTTTAGCATTTTAAGCATGCTTTAGGCGGTCTTGATAAACTCTTAAATGTTCTAGTGCATTGACTCACCTTTCGTCTAGGAGAGTGAGTTGGTCAAGTCGTGCTTGTCTAGTTGTATCGTCATCTATGAATTCCTACAAGGAAAGTTGTAAGGATGGAATCTTGAGCTCAAGAGGCATAACAACTTCTACTCCATAGACCAAGGAAAATTGTGTTGCCCCTATTGGTGTTCGAATGCTTGTTCGATAAGCCCAAAGTGCCAGAGGAATTTTTGTATGCCTATATTTATGATTTTCTTTGACGATTTTCTTAAGAATGGCAATCAAGATCTTATTGGTAGCTTAAGCTTGTCCATTTTCTTATGGGTAATAAGGATTTGATAAACTATGTTGGATATTATACTTTTCGCAAAGTGCTCAAACATCCTTATTCTTGAAAGACTTACCATTATCCAAGATGATTTTCAAGGGATTTCCAAAGCGACAGATGATATGATGGAGTATGAAATCCACATTTTGAGGTCTTATCATGAAGAACACAAGCTTATACTGAGAGGGGGGTGAATAGTATAAGACCTCTTTTTACTTTTTCCTTTATACTTCAAAACAGTAAAGCAATATACCCAAAGCAATATCAAAGCAATGCACAATATCATCCACAAAGTGACACCAATTTTAACGTGGTTCACCCAGAATGGCTGGGCTACGTCCACAAAACTTTTCTCTAAAAGTTATCTCAAATTTCTTTGGGAATCCTTCCCAATTACAATGTTTATGAGCCTCGGCCCAAAGGAGATACCTTCCACAAAACAAAATTTATGAGCCTCTGCTCAAAGGAGATACCTTCCCATTTGCTCTGGAAATGATCCCTCAAAAGATCAACTACCTCTACCTCTTGCCAGCACATCAAACTCCTTTCCACCGAAGACCTCCTGTCCTCAATGCTTATAAGAGACCTCTGCCTTCTATGATCATGTCCACAGCAGCTCAAAAACTTGTACCAAACACAGTCAGTCGGTCTAGTACAAGTTTTCCTTTGTCTGTCAGATCTGTCCAATACTTGAACAAATCAATCCTCTACACACAAGCCTTCTCAAAGACTTGCCAAATTTTTCCTCAGGTTCTTCTCAAAGAACCAGTGCACCTCTATCCTCATACAGCAGCACTCTACGTTCGTCTTTGCCCTTTGTGCTCTCTACGCCCTCTGCTCTTTCTACACACTCACAACTACACTTGGTCGAACTTCAACCTTTGCACTGTTTGTGCAATCATAGTGGCACTTAGAAAAATTCACCATGACTCTTCGCTCACTCTACACACTTCGATCAAATTTTACACTCTGCTCTCGACGATCGAACTTCTCACTCTATGCTCTATTTGTGAACGTCACCACCAACAACATCTCCAAATCTTCAAAACAGCCTGCCTTTTATAATAACACTTTCAAGATCAAAACCTTAATCTTAGTCGGTTGTAACCCTGATCTTTAGTTGGCTGCACAACCCTAAACTTCGTCTGCTGTAAACCCTAATCTTCGTCGGCTCACATTTAACTTTGTCGGCTTCAACTACCTCTGTAACTCTTCTGTAGATTTTGTCGCAAAACTACATGTCACGATATCGCGACACCTTTGCAACCGTACACTTTCTTTTGGCTTTTATCGCAATATCGTGACACTTCTACCTCTACAGACTTTGTCTTCACTTATGTCGTGATATCGCGACACTTCTGTCTTCATAGCCTTCCTCTCTACTTTTGTCATGAAATCGTGACAATTCTCCTATAGAAGACTTGCTTTCAGTTTCTGTCACGAAATCATGACACTTCTGCTTTCGTCTACTTTCTTTTCTTCCTGTCACGAAATCGCGAAACTTTCAGCTTTCGTATGCTTTCCTTGTAACCCATCATGAAATCGCGACGCTATCAACTTTTCGTACGTTTTCTTTGCAACCTGTCATGAAATCATGACGCTTTCAACTTTCGTACGTTTTATTTTCTCTTTGAGTCACGAAATTGCGACATGTCGTGATATTGCGACACTTTTCTAACTTGCTTTCTCTCTCCTGCTTAAGTCGTGAAAATACGACATGTCACGATATCGCAACACTTTTCTAACTTGCTTTCTCTCTCCTACTTAAGTCACGAAAATGTGACATGTCACGATATCGTGACACTTTTCCTCCTTAGCTCTTTTCTGTTCTTCGGGTCGCGAAAACCTGACATGTCGCGATATCGTGACACTTTTTCTCCTTAGCGCTTTTCTTTTCTTCGGGTCACGAAAACCCGACATGTCACGATATCGTGACACATTTTCACTGCAAGCTCTTTCTCTCGAACCTGTCAGCTTGGGTTTTACAAAAGACCTTTGAAACTGTCATGCTATAACCTTCATCAAAATAAATTATTTGACATCAAATCAAATTTCTTCAAAAGCTTCTTGACATCAATGACAACTTATATACTTGAGCAAAGGCAATGTACCCAAAGTACCCAAAATTTCCAAAAATCTCCCCCTTTGTCATTGATGGCAAACCTTTACTGAAAACACTTCTCAAGAGCCAAAACTGAAACCAACTGTGCTAACAACTTAGAATCTTCCTTTGAAGTTTTGCTCCCCCTGAATTGAAGCTTTCCTCTGATATTCACACAATGACACTGAGAGGGGCGGGGTGAATATCAATGTAGCTATTAAAATTCAAATCTACAGTATTTAAAACTAAAGCAAAGAGAACTTGAAAACCAGAAAAGCAAATTGAACAAGAGAGCACACCACAACACACAATATAACGAGGTTCACCAATTTGGCTACTCCTCAAAAATGACTACTTGGACTCCAATCCAAATCCGGTCTTTGCAAAATACCAATTTTACAAACACTTTACCAGCATCTACTGGAAGGAGCACCAACCCCTTAATTTTCTGCTGCTGCAGATAGGAGCACCAACCCCTAGTACCAAGCACCAACTTGGACTGCAATTCTGAGCAATTATTATGACATAAAAATGTCTTCACTATTTACACGACCCTGACTGGTCTACAATTAAACAAACTCTGCACACTCTCACTGCTCTGCTTATTTCTCTCTTGGCCCTCTTCTAACCCTCTTCTCACAATAATTTCACTCTAACAGCAGCACCAAAAATCTCTGCACGACTGTACTTTTATAACCCTTTTTTCTCATCGAGACTCCTCGTCTTCTATGACTTTTCTAATTCTGCATGCAGTCGAATGACATACTCTGACTATTCAAATTCCTTTCTCTATGTGAATGCAATTTTTATTCTGCTTGTGTGATTGTTCGAATTTTTTTTTCTTTTCCATATGCGGCTGTTCGAAATCTACAAAATAAGACTGTTCGAATGCGCTTACGATTCTGCATATACGGCTGTTCGATTGCATTTTCGATTCTCTATATACGGTTGTTCGAATGCTTTTCCAATCCTACATATACGGCTGTTCGAATGCTTTTCCAACAATTGTCACTGTGTAACTACAGATCTGACTCCAGTTAATTCTTACGTAACTGGCTGCATGATTTTCTTTTATGCTTTTTTGACACCTGTCACTATGCATGCTCCTTCGGCTTTTACCTGCCAAACTGCTACCTATCACGATATCACGACATTTCTGCCCATTTGAATTTTTCTGGACTGTTGATCGTGAAAACCTGACCTGTCGTGATATCGCGACGTTTTCATCCTCCTCAACCTTATCATGGCATACACCCACGAAAACAGAACATGTCACGAAATCGTGACGTTCTCCGCTTCCGTACAACTCTCCTTCGCTTGTAGCCGCAAAAATGGAACATGTCACGAAATCACGACACTTTGCGCTTCCCTGCACTATGCTTCACTTGTAGCCGCGAAAATGGAACATGTCGCGAAATCGTGACACTTTGCGCTTTCGTACACTTTTCTCTGCAAGCCTCAGCAAAATCGAAACATGTCCTAAAATCGTGACACTTTTTGCTGCCATACACTTTTCTTCGCAAGCCTCAGTGAAATCGAAACATGTCATGAAATCACGACGCTTTTCTGCCTTAGCGCTGTTCTTTGTTATTCACCCATGAAAATGCAACATGTCGCGAAATCGCGACATCTTTCGCATCCGTACATTTCTCGCTTCATGCACTAGCGAAATCAAGACATGTAGCGAAATCGCTACAACTTTGTTGCCTTGCATTTTGACATGCAGCGAAATCGCTACACCTTTGTTGCCTTGCATTTTGACATGCAGCGAAATCGCTACACCTTTGTTGCCTTGCATTTTGACATGCAGCGAAATCGCTACACCTTTGTTGCCTTGCATTTTGACTTGTAGTGAAATCGCTACACCTTTGTTGCCTCTACTTTGCCTTGCATTTTGACTTGTAGTGAAATCGCTACACCTTTGTTGCCTCTACTCCGATCCTGTTGCGAAATCACGACACTTTTCATTGCCTGTGCCTTTACCTGAAACACGTCGCGAAATCATGACAGTTTTTCAATTTTGCTTTTTTCCTTCCAGTATGTCGCGAAATCACGACAGTTTCTCCAGCTTTTTCTCTCTCCTCTGATATGTCGCGAAATCACGACATTTTTGGCTGCGCCTTCTCTCTCCTCATTTTTGTCGCGAAATCGTGACATTTTCGGCTGCGCCTTCTCTCTCCTCATTTTTGTCGTGAAATCACGACATTTTCGGCTGTGCCTTCTCTCTCCTCATTTTTGTTGCGAAATCGTGACATTTTCGACTGCACCTCTCTCCTCATTTTTGTCACGAAATCACGATAGAAAACATGTTGCGATATCGCGACAATTTTCTTACTTGTCTTTTTTTGCAAATTGCTGAATCTGGGTCACTTCTGTTTTCTTGGAATTTCACTGTACTTGATCTGACTAACCTCTGAATTCTTGTCCATTGCTTCAACTACATCAATTTTTGTCTGTGTTGACAATAATGACAATTCTTTTGCTGCACCTTGCTCAACATCCTCTTCACTTTGAAGCTCTCCCCCTTACTCATATCTCTCCCCTTTTGTCATCAATGGCAAAGGGTCACCTTTGGGGCTCGAGACTAAGAATGAGCCTCTTAGCTTAGTCCCTCCCCCACCTCCTGATGACGTGATTAATTTCGGGGTGGGAGTAAAACTCCCATTAGGCACTGATCATCATCAGCATCTATAACTTCCTTTTCGGGCCTTCTCTTGAACTCTTTTTCCATATTCCTATTCTTGTCACTGTTCTTGTTCTTGTTCTCATCCCTGTTCTTGTCCATGCCTTGATCCTTGGACCTGATCATGCCATTGTTCTTGTTCCTATATTCTATAATTTTAGCTCTACTGTCTAATTTTGTGACCTTCATTGTGTCACTTGAAACACTTGATGATGTTGTTTCTCTGAGGTAAACCTGATCTTTGAATCCACCAGTTCTGACCAAACCTATTCTGACCAAACATGTTCTGGCCAAACTTGTTCTGACCAACCCTGTTCTGGCCAAACCTGTTCTGACCAAACCTGTTCTTGTTATGTGCCTTGTAATAAACTGCCTTATGCCCAAACTATTGACAAAAGTAGCAATACCCTTGAAAGAAAATAGCACTTCTAAAATTTTTGTTTACCTTCTTTACTTGAGCCATGCAATGTGAAGCCATGTGACCAAATAATGACAAGCAAAACATCTGCCTTGAAATTTTTCTTTATTTGACCTCTTGGGTCTTGAAAACTTCTTCTCATTCTGAATTATGTTTTCTATTTCTGTGCATCTATCATTCAAGGACTCATGATCTGAAATACTTTCCTCATAAGAACTCTCTTCCTTTTGGAGTCTCTTATTAGACTCTCCAACTTGTCCTTGTGTGGCTTAACAAAACCAAAGGCCTGTTTTATCTTTTGTCTTTTTTTGACCTTTGATGAGTGACTTAACCTTTTTGGAGCTATCTTGAAACCTATAAAGCTTATCCTTGTACTCTTTAGTTTCTTCTTTCAAAGAAGCCATTTTCTGTTCTCACTCACTATACTCAAGAACCTTAGACTCTAACTCATCCTTGAGTTCTTGTGTCTTAGCTATAGAGAAATCAAGATTTTCTATAAGATCATCTCTCTCCATACAACATTCATCTAACTTATCCTTGAGTCTAGCATTATTCTTTCTTTTCTTTTTCAAAACACTAAGAGCATTAATAAGTTCACTTTCAAGATCCTTTATTTGTTTGCTTTATGAAGCATCAAACCCTTTTTCAGATTTCTTAGCACTAGAGGTGTTACCTTTTTCAAAAACCATACAAGCATCTTCCTTATAGTTTTCTGAAGCATCCTCATACATATTGGAAACCAAATCATTATTTGTACAATCATCCTCAAGGTGACCAAAATTTCCACATCTAAGACATTTCATGATAATGAATCTATGTTTCGGTTCTTCCTCTTTTTCTGATATGAACAACATCTCATTTTCATTATCACTTGAAGAACTTTCACTATCACTACTAGAACACTTACTTGCTTTGTCTAGATCGAAACTCTTCTTGTGCTTGTGAGAATACCTCTTTTCTTGATTGTTGTGCTCATCTTTGTTCTTTCTGTGATGCTTATGCTTTTCAAAAACCTTGCTCATAGAATCCTGTTTATCTTCATCACTTTCATTCTTGGGAACAGTACAGTCAGTAGCATAATGACCAAACTTTCCACAATTGAAACATCTTATATTTTTTACGCTTTTGTGCTTTCTAGAGAACTTGCCTTTCTTGCTATAATATGCCTCTTCATCACTAGAAGACTCATCACTATCTTGAAGCTGTTTACCCTTGGATTTCTTGGTAGCCTTGAAAGCTACCTCTTTCTTGACATCAACCTTCACTTGAGTTCTCAACTCAAATGCTACAAGTATACTATGGAGCTCATCCTTTTTCAACTTATCCAAATCTTTAGATTCCTCAATAGCATAAATATTTTCACTAAATCTTATCAAGCTCAAGACCTAATTCTTAAAATCTTATCACAAACATCATTTTTAGCAAGCTCAAGACCTAATTCTTTCATGGAGTTAACAACCTCATCCATACAAAGCATGTAGTCACTAATATTTTCATCATCATTCATCTGGAGTTGTTCAAACATACCTTTGAAGTGTCTCAACTTGGCCTTTCTAAAATTTGTATCACCTGTATGAACCACCTTCAACTATTTCCACATTTCACTAGCTGTATTGCAGTGAATCACTTTGGTGAGATCTGCTTTCTGTAATCCTTTCAGGATTGCATTCATTGCTTTTGAATTGCTTGTGATGTAGGAGCCTTTCTTCTTTAGTATTAGGACCATGTACAGGAATAGTGTACTCATCTTCAATCACTTCCCATACCTCATTACCAAGTGCCATTAGATGAACCTTCATCCTTGCACTCCAAAGACCAAAATTTGACCCATCAAGAATAGGTGTTGCATTGCTACTTGAATGATCCATTGTGTTCTTTACTAGCTTTTCCTTCAAGCTGTTAAAATTTTTGAAGGCACCCGCTCTGATACCAATTAAAGAACACAAGCTTATATTGAGAGGGGGGTGAACAGTATAAGACCTCTTTTTACTTTTTCCTTTATACTTCAAAATAGTAAATCAATATACCCAAAGCAATATCAAAGAAATGCACAATATCATCCACAAAGTGACACCAATTTTAGCATGGTTCACCTAGAATGGTTGGGCTACGTCCAAAAAAAATTTCTCTAAAAGTTATCTCAAAGTTCTTTTGGAATCTTTCCCAATTACAATGTTTATGAGCCTCATCCCAAAGGAGATACCTTTCCCCAAATAGAATTTATGAGCCTTTGCTCAAAGGAGTTACCTTCCCCTTTGCTCTGGAAATGATCCCTCAAAATATCAACTGCCTCTACCTCTTGCAAGCACGTGGAACTCCTTTCCATTGAAGACCTCCTGTCCTCAATGCTTAGCCTAAGAGACCTCTGCCTTCTATGATCATGTCCATAGTAGCTTAGCAACCTGTACCAAACACAGTCAGTCATTCTAGTACAAGTCTTCCTCTGTCTGTCAGATCTGTCCAACACTTGAACAAATCAATCCTCTACACACAAGCCTTCTCAAAGACTTGCCAAATCTGTCCTCAGGTTCTTCTCAAAGAACCAGTGCACCTCTGTCCTCATACAGTAGCACTCTACGTTTGTCTTTGCCCTTTGTGCTCTCTACGCCCTCTGCTCTTTCTGCACACTCACAGCTGCACTTGGTCAAAATTCAACCTTTGCACTGTCTACGCAATCACAACGGCACTTAGAACAATTCACCATGACTCTTCGCTCACTCTCCACACTTAGATAAAATTTCACACTCTGCTCTCGGTGATCGAACTTCTCACTTTGTGCTCTATCTGTGAACGTCACCACCAACAACACCTCCAACTCTTCAAAACAGCCTACCTTTTATAATAACACTTTCAAGATCAAAACCTTAATCTTAGTCAGTTGTAACCCTGATCTTCAGTCGGCTGCACAACCCTAAACTTCATCAGCTAAAAACCCTAATCTTCATCGGCTCACATTTAACTTTGTCGGCTTCAACTACCTCTGTAATTCTTCTATAGCTTTTGCCGCGAAACTACAACATGTCGCGACATTGCAACACCTCTGCAACTGTACACTTTATTTTGGCTTTCGTCATGATATCACGACACTTCTACCTCTGCAGAATTCATCTTCACTTCTGTCACGATATCGTGACACTTCTGTCTTCATAGCCTTCCTCTCTGATTTGGTCACAAAATCGTGACACTTCTCCTATAGAAGACCTACTTTCAGTTTTTGTCACGAAATCATGACACTTCTACTTTCATCTACTTTCTTTTCTACCTGTCATGAAATTGTGACACTTTCTACATCCATACGCATTCTTTGCAACCCGTCATGAAATCGTGACGCTTTCAGCTTTCGTATGCTTTCCTTGTAACCCGTCGCAAAATCACGACGCTATCAACTTTTCGTACGTTTTCTTTGCAACCTATCGTGAAATCATGACGCTTTTAGCTTTCGTACGTTTTCTTTGCTCTTTGAGTCGTGAAATTGTGACATGTCACAATATCGTGACACTTTTCTAACTTGCTTTCTCTCTCTTGCTTAAGTCACGAAAATGTGACATGTCGTGATATCGCGACACTTTTCTAACTTGCTTTCTCTCTCCTGCTTAAGTCACGAAAATGCGACATGTCACGATATCGCGACATTTTTCCTCCTTAGCTCTTTTTTGTTCTTCGGGTCGTGAAAACCCAACATGTCGTGATATTGCGACACTTTTTCTCCTTAGAGCTTTTCTTTTCTTCGGGTCACGAAAACCTGACATGTCGTGATATCGTGACACTTTTTCACTGCGAGCTCTTTCTCTCAAACCTGTCAGCTTGGGGTTTGCAAAATACCTTTGAAACTGTCATGTTGTAACCTTCATCAAAACAAATTATTTTACATCAAATCAAATTCCTTCAAAATATTCTTGACATCAATGACAACTTATATACTTGAGCAAAGGCAATGTACCCAAAGTACCCAAAATTGCCAACATATCGTACTGGTTAGAGGTATGGCCTCAACCTACTTTGTGAAGTATTTTGTGGTAGTAATGATGAATGTATGTTATCCCAAAGAAGAAGGTGAGATTTTTCCAATTAAATCTAGGCCCCATTGTGAAAAGGGCCAAAATATTTGTATAGGATGTAAGGCTTGTGATGGTACGTGAGTTAAATTTACGTGTGTTTGGCATTGCTTGTAATTTTTGACATAGGTGCAACAGTCGTGCTCCAATAATAACCCATGCATAATAGATGCTTTGCAATAGCTATTCCACTAAATAACCATCATAACTACCATCATGAGCTTCATGTATAGCCTTTTGAGCTTCCCCATTTTTGATATAATGAAGCAATATTCCATCATAACCTCGTTTATACAACACATCATCCAAGAGAATGAAACGGGCTACTTTTTTCTTGAAATATCGTTTGGCCGACCGAGACATGTCTGATGGGAGTGTTTCAAATTTTAAGAAGGCTACTATGGGGCTTGACCAAGACTCACATGGTTTCGTATGGATAAATCAAATGTCTTTTCCATCTCTAGGGTTATCACGAACCATGGATACTTTAGAGATTTTTGAGATTATTAGGGGTTGTACCTCTCCTAAATCATTCTTTGGAATCAAGAATCCAAGAGAAGCAATTGCATCTACAAATCTATTAGTTGAACGAGGTAAGTTTTTGATTTTGTACGATTCGAATGTTGAGAGCAATTTCATTGCTATCTCATGATAAAGTTTGATGGTAGGTTCTTTGCATTGGTATTCTCCTGTGACCTATTTTACTACAAGTTGAGAATCCCCAAATATTCAAATACACTTAATACCCATAGCTATAGCTAATTGAAGACCTAAGATTAAGGCTTCGTACTTTGCTATGTTTTTTGTGCACGAGAAGTCTAACTTGAATGATAAGGGTATAGGAATCCCTTATGGTGTATGAAAGACAACTCCTACACCTTGACCTTTCTCGCACTTGAATCCATAAAATAATAAGGTGATATTGACATCTTCCTTCGGAATGACATCTTCTTCTAATTCAGTGATTGAAAATACCGAATCATTTGGAAGCTCAATAACCAAAGGATGATCACTAGGTAGTGGAGCTTTCGTGAGTTGATCGACTATAACCTGACCTTTAATGGTTTTTGGCTAATAAATTTGAGATCAAATTCTATGAGGAGCATTATCCATTTAGCGGTCCGAGTGTTGTTATAAGTGCGAGACATCATGTAACGTAGAGGATTTTCTCTAGCTATGACAGGTATTTTGGCTTAGCATATAATGTTAGAGTTTCTTAATGGCCAAGACCACTGCTAAGCATAGTTTTTCTACGTAAGCGTATCATGTTTCATAACTCACCAATGTTTGACTAATGTAATAGATTGCTTGCTCTTGATTTTGTTCATTTTTTTGGGCAAGCATTGTCCCTAAAGCAGCCTCTGTAGCTGAGACGTATAGATGAAAACGGACCCCTGGCCTAGGAGGATTTAAGACTGGCGGTGAAGTTAGGTATCGCTTTATGTCATCAAATGCTTTTTGACATTCTTCTGTCCATACGAATGACACCCTCTTTTGTAGTAAGTGGTTAAATTGCCTACACTTATCAAAAAGTTGCACGATGAAATGTTTGATTGATTGAATTTTGTCTTGTAAGCTACGCAATTCCTTAATTTTGGTAGGGGGTGGCATTTCCATGATGTCCTTGACCTTATTTAGATCCACTTCAATGCATATTTTGGAGATAATGAATCCTAGAAGTTTTCCATAGGTAACACCAAAAATTCACTTTTTGGGATTTAACCTCACCTTGTATTCGAGAAGCCAATCAAAAATATTTTCCAAGACATCAATGTGTTCTTGTCAAGTTTTAGATTTAGCCAAGAGATCATCTACATAGTCTTCGATGATTTTATGCATGTAAACATGAAAGATGTAGGTCATGGCTCTTTGATAAGTAGCTCCCACATTTTTGAGGCCAAAGGGCATAACCCTAAAACAAAATGTTCCCAAGGTGTTGTGAATGTTGTTTTGTGATGGTCATCAGGATTTATTCGAATTTGGTTGTATCCTAAAAAACTGTCCATGAGGGAAAGCATTTCGTGGCTTGTGCCGGTGTCAACAAGAGTATCAATATTTGGAAGAGGGAAGTCATATTTAGGACATGCTTTATTTAGATCTCTAAATTCATTACAAACATGTATCGCCTCGTTAGGCTTGCGAACAGGTACCATGTTTGATAGCCACTCAGGATAGTCAAAAGGAACAATAAAATGTACATCTAATAGCTTTTGTATTTCCTATTTAACTATGAGGGCTACAGTAGGATGCATTCTCCTAAGTTTTTGTTTGACCAACTTGGTGTCAAGATGCAAGGTGAGGTTATGGACCACAAGGTCAGGATCAAGGCTAGGCATATCCTTGTAGGACCATGCAAACACTTCCTTATTTTTCTTGAGGAGAGCAATGAATTGCTCTTGTTCTTTAGGTGTTAAGCTTTTGCCAAGCTTGAAAACTTGGGGGTTGTCGAGATCTAAAATAAGGTTCACATTGATGGTATCTTCAATGGACATATGTGAGCCTTCCTCAAGTTGGTGTGGTGTTGGGATCAAATTTATGTCATCCAAATTTTTTTGCTTATCATTGTCTAACTCTACCTGAAATACCTCAGGATCATTGGTAGAAAGTGATAGAGGCAAAGGTGGTGATTGTTGAGCAAAGTGCAGCAACAGGATTGTCATTGTTGTCAACATAATCAGCTAGATCATTTGATTCAGTGCAGCAACAGGAAGTTCAGATACAGCAAACAGGAAGTTCAGAGATCTCTCATAATATATACAGTGTTTTTCCAAAAAGACCTAAGTGGCCCACATGCAAAAATTAAAAGAAAAAGACAAGTAAGGAAAGTGTCGCGATATCGCGACATATTCAAAAAATAGGAAAACTGTCACGATTTCGCGACATATGGGAGGAGAGAGAAAGTACAAAAAAATATCGTGATTTCACGACATATTGGAGGAGAGAGAAAGTGCAGGGAAAAACTGTCGTGATTTCACAACATTCTGGAGGAGAGAGAAAGTGCAAAGAAAACTGTCACGATTTTGCGACATGTTGGAAGAGAAGAAGGCAAGTTGAAAAACTGTCATGATTTCGTGACATGTTCGAAGCAGAGGCGCAAGCAGGGAAAACTGTCACGATTTCATGACATGTTGCAAGAGAAAAATGCAAGTTGAAAAACTATCGTGATTTCGCGACATGTTGAAAGAAAAAGTGCAAGGAAGAAAAACTATCGCGATTTCATGACATGTTCGAAGAGAAAGCTCAAACAAGAGAAACTGTCGTGATTTTGTGACATGTTCGAAGCAGAGGCGCAAGCAAGTTAAACTGTCGTGATATCGCGACATGTTGAGCAAGAAGGAAAAACTGTCACGATTTTGTGACATGTTAGAAGAGAGAGAAGAAGAAAGAAAAACTTTCATGATTTCGCGACATGTTAGAAGAGAGAGAAGAAAGAAAAATTGTCATGATTTCGCGACATGTTGGAAGAGAGAGAAGAATATTGAAAAACTGTCATGATTTCGCGACATGTTGGAAGAGAAAGAAGAGAAAGAAAAAGATGTTGCAATTTCGTGACATGTTTCATTTTCGCGGTCCAAAGCAAAGAAAATAGGAGAGAGAAAAATATGTCACGATTTCATGACATGTTTCATTTTTGCGGTCCAAAGAGAAGAAAAGAGGAGAGGAAAAAGGTGTCACAATTTCGCGACATGTTTCATTTTCGCAATCGAAAGCGAAGAGAAAGAGGAGAGAGAAAAAGGTGTCACGATTTCATGACATGTTTCATTTTCACGGTCCAAAGCGAAGAGGAAGGCAGAGAAAGAAAAAGTGTCACGATTTCATGATAGGTTCGAGAGAAAGAGCTCACGAGAGAAAAAGTGTCGTGATATCACGACATGTCGGGTTTTCGCGACCCGATGAGAAAAAAAGTGCCAAGGAGAAAAAGTGTCACGATTTCATGACAAAAGGAAAGAAGGAGAGTATGAAAGTGAAAGTGTCACGATTTTGCAACATGTGTTTTCATGAGGTCAAGGCAAGAAAAGGCACAAGGCAGTGAATGTGTCATGATTTCGTGACATGTGTTTTCATGACAACAGCTACAGAAGAGTTACAGAGGCAGTTGAAGCCGACGAAGATTGATGTTAACCAATGAAAATTAGGGTTTGCAATCGACAAAGATTAGGGTTTGCAACCGATGAAGATTAGGGTTACAACCAACTAAGATTAGAGTTTTTCATCATGAAAATACTATTATAAAAGGAGGGTTGTTTGGAGATTTGAAGTGTTGTTGTTGATATCATCGAATGCAATGTCGAAGTATGAAATGCGACCGTAAGAGCATAGATAGCATAGAAGCGATGAGATGATGGCGAAGTGCACAAAGTGAGCAAAGAAGTGCAAAGTTTAGAGAGAGTGCATAGAGTGCAAAGTTCGATCGTAGAGTGCAGTGTGCAAGTTGTCGAATCCTTCTAAGTGTGAAGATCACAAAGGAAGCAGAGTGCGCAAAGGGAGAAAATGATCGTGAGGTTTGATCGTAGTGAAGCAGAGTGTGCAAAGTGAGTGCGCAGAGCGAGCAGAGAAAGCAGAGAATGCAAAGGTGAAGTAGACCAGTCAGGGTCTTGTAAAAGTGAAGGTATCTTACTGTTAAACCCAAAGATTCAATTTGAAGTCTAGGTTGGTGCTTGGCATCAGGGGTTGGTGCTCCTTCTAGTTGGTGTTGGTAAATCAGGGGTTGGTGCTCCTTTCTGTTGATACAGATAAATCAAGGGATGGTGCTCCTTCCAGTGGAATCTGGTAAACTGTTTGTAAAGTTGATGCTTTGCAAAGGCTAGATTTAGATGGTAGTCCAAGCAGTCATTCTTGAAGAGTAGCCAAATTGGTGAACCTCGTTAAAATCTTGTGTTGTGTGATGTTCTCTTGTTGTACTTGTTGTATCTATTTATAATTTTTTAATTGCTACTATTTTAAGAGCTATAAATTCATGATTAAAGTACCACACTGATTCACCCCCCCTCTCAGTGCCATTGTAAGACTAACAATTGGTATCAGAGCCAAGTTCCCTTCAAAGGCTAAATCAGCTAGGGTTGATCTTGGATTAGTACGCAATGGGTAAAAAGAATAGATCTTCCTCCAAAAGGGCATCTCAATCGGTTTCAGTTCTTGTAGAAGAGAAAATTGAATCAGAAGAGGTTGAAGGTTTTTTATTAAACAAAGCACCTATGTTTGATGGAACAAATTACACGACCTGGAGAATCAGGATGCAGGCATATCTTTGTGTCTTGGGATACTATGTCTAGGATTCAGTAATCAATGAATGCACAATACCCATCACTCCTCCAACTAATGTTGCCGATAAGAATTTGGTTGAAAATGACTCAAAAGCAAGGAATGCTATCAGGTGTGGATTAGTAGACAGTGAGCTGATAAAGGTCAAGAGTTGTAAAATGGCAAAAGAAATATGGGACAAACTGAGGAATGCTCATGAAGGAGACGATGAGATCAAGGATGTCAAGTTACAAACACATAAAGCTCAGTTTGAAGCTATAAAGTTGAATAACGATGAGAACATAGAGATATATGCTGAAATTTAATGAAGTCCTAGAGGATGATTCTAAAAGAGAAACAAAAAAAGAACAGAAATGTGATAAAGAAAAAATTGATGCTGAAATAAATTTGAAAGAGGAACTAACTGCAGCTCTGGATGAATTGAAGATAGAAAGAAAAATGAATAAGGAAATCTCAAGAAATCTTGATGATTCAAATGAAATAATAACCAAGTTGAAAGTACAGGTAGAAGAATTCAAAAGGATTGAAGAAACTCTCAAGTCACAGATCAATGAGAAAGAGATTTGTTGCTGCAAACAAGAGGAAGAGACTATGTTATTGAAGAAACAACTAGCAGAGGCCAATACAAATCTCAAATTCGAGAAGAGCATAGAGTTGCTAGATAAAATGATAAACCAACAAAGAAGCTCCATGTATAATCGTGGTCTTGGATATGAAGCTGAACAACCTTCATCTTCCAACTCTGCAGAGAAGAAGAAGTTCACTATTGAAGGATCAAAGCAAGAAAAGCCTGAAGCTAAATTTTCAAAAGGAATAAAATATCAAAGGAGATCTACAGCAAAGCAACCACAACAAAAGAGGTTCTATCACTCTCACTCTATTCATACTAATACTTTTAATGGCTATTGTTTCAGATGCAACCAGTATGGTCACAAGGCAACTTATTGTGGATTGAATAATAAATCAAAAAGTTATGCTGGTAGAAATACTTTTGTGTTTATGAGTGACCAATATGTACAATGTTTTAAATGTAATGGTCATGGGCACATAGTAAGGTTTTGTCCAAGCATGTTTGTATCTAATCCAAGGCAAAATAGTATATTTCATCAGACGCAAAGAACGCAACACAGACTAGGAATAAATCAGGTGCATAAAAAGGAAAATAATCAATCATCAAGGATGCATAAGAGACAACCACACAAGAGAAATGTTCAAGTTCACAAAAAGGTTCAAAACAGGGATGCAGCTGAAAAATCCAAGCCCGAGTTCAAGAAAGTTTGGAGAAAGATAGAAGAAAGAAATTCATGTCTCCTTGGATTGAAGGAGACTACGCCCCTATTGCACTAAGCAACTCTAGGTAGCACATCCTCAGGGGGAGCAATCTTAAAGTTTTATTTTAATGCTCCTATGTATTTGTTTGGGTTTCTGAGGATGAAAGGCAAGTAGTCAGGGAAGTTGTCGTGTAGTTGTCGAAGTGTGTTTTCAGTTCATGTAGTTGTTTGTGGAAGTGTCGTGAAGGGTGTTGTCTAAATTGAGAGTTGTCATTATTGACAGTATTGTTGTATGTCTTTGTTGTACTGTTGATGGTTCTTCTGGCACTATCCAAAGTTAAGGATTATAACAGGTCAAATAATCTGGTCAGTGAAAGGATGTTGCTTTAGCCGCATATGTGTGTTTCGATAAAAGCAGTGTGTATTTGAACTACACATTGACGAAAAGATTGTTAGATCTATTTTTGATGTTGTGGTGAAAAATATTGAAGTTTGATCATTGATTCATATTTAGCTCATCAAGATGAGCAACTTTGCTTTGTGAATCATACCTATCCGAGGTCCAGAAGTATGAGTTTGAGTAAGGTGCATTATAGTTGGCCGTGAAGTGGTTAACAAAATATTGTTTTCTCGTTTCAAACAAGTTGACGATGAAGGTGTGACCAGCGGTGACTGCAGAAAACATAGACCAAGCTAAAAATGTAAAAAGGGATTTGGTTGGTGTTGTGATACTGTGTTTGATGCTTCCATAGAATTGACAGTAAAATTGCAGTGTTGGTACAATTTTGGACAAAAGTTGGTACAAGTGTGAGTCACTTGTCAATTTTGTTGACAGATGTGAATTTAGCATTTTTGAATGGGAAGCTTGAAGAAGAGGTTTATATTAAATAGCCAGATGGTTTCCAAATTGGTGAAGATCCCAACCTTGTTTGTAAATTAAAGAAAGCTTTATGTGGCTTAAAACAGGCACCTCGAGCATGGTATGCAAGGCTAGACAACTATCTCTCTCAACAGGGGTTTAAGAAAGGTATGGTGGGCAGTAATCTGTATTTCAAAATAGAAGGTGGGCATCTCATTGTTCTTGTTGTATATGTAGATGATATCATATTTGGCAGCAGCAAAGATGAATCATGTAAAGACTTAGCAAATAAAATGCAGAAAGGATTTGAAATGTCTATGATTGGTGAACTGTCTTACTTTCTTGGGTTACAAGTTAATCAAAATGAGAAAGGCATATTTATTTCCCAAGTCAAATATGTGAAAGAGATGCTAAAAAGGTTCACAATGGAGGACTGTAATCCAGTTAGCACTCCCATGATGACAAGCTACAAGTTGAGCAAAGATGACAAATCTCCACTTGTTGATCAAACCATGTACAGATCAATGATTGGAAGCTTACTATATTTAATAGCTACTAGACCAGATATTCTGTAGGCAGTTTGCATGGTAGAAAAATTTCAAGCCAGTCCCAAAGAGACTCATGTGATAGCAGTAAAAAGTATTCTTAGGTATCTCAAGGGTACTATGGAGTATGGGTTATGGTATCCAAAAGGTAAAGACTTCACCCTTATTTCATATTCATATGCAGATTGGGCAGGATGTGTTGATGACAGGAAGAGTACCAGTGGAGGTGCATTCTATCTTGGTGATAGGTTGGTTGCTTGGCACAGTAAGAAACAAGAGTTAGTTTCTTTATCAACGAGTGAGGCGAGAATATATTGCAGCAACAACATGCTGTACACAAGTTTTGTGGATGAAACAAACTACGAGAGATCTTGGTATTAATTTCGAGTGAGCCAATATCGGTTAAGTGTGATAACACCAAGTGCAATTAACATCTCCAAGAATCCAAGTAATGCATTCACGGACAAAACACATTGCTATCAGATATCATTTTTTGAAAAAGAAAGTTGCTGAAGGTGAGGTTAAGTTGGATTTTGTTCCAACTACAGAGCAAGTAGCAGATATCTTCACAAAACCATTGCCCAAGGATGTTTTTGAATACCTTCACAATAAATTGGGAGTGGTGACCCTTCCCAAGAAGTGACTAGCTACAGGGATCACATTCTTAGGGGGAGCATTGAAGTATTTGTTTATCTTCTTGCTCATGTTCTTGTTTATTACTAAGTGTAATAAATTTTGCCTAAGAATGTTGTGCTTGGACTCAGGGGGAGTCTGCAGTAGCCCTTTCATATTATTGTCAAAGGGGGAGAAGAGCTATAGGAAGCTACACATGTGTTTCCAACAATTCCAAAGGGGGAGATTGTTGAGCAAAGTGTAGCAACAAGATTGTCATTTTTGTCAACACAATCAGCTAGATCATTTGATTCAGTGCAGCAACAAGAATTTCAGATGTAGCAAATAGGAAGTTCAGATATCTCTCATAATATGTAGTGTTTTTCCAAAAAGACCTAAGTGGCCCACATGCAAAAATTCAAAGAAAAAGACAAGTAAGGAAAGTGTTGCGATATCGTGACATATTCAAAAAATAGGAAAACTGTCACGATTTCGTGACATATGGGAGAAGAGAGAAAGTGCAAAGAAAAATATCATGATTTCACAACATATTGGAGGAGAGAGAAAGTGCAGGGAAAAACTGTCATGATTTCGTGACATTCTGGAGGAGAGAGAAAGTGCAATGAAAACTGTCATGATTTCGTGACATGTTGGAAGAGAAGGCAAGTTGAAAAGTTGCGACATGTTCGAAGCAGAGGCACAAGCAGGGAAAACTGTCGCAATTTCGTGACATGTTGCAAGAGAAAAATGCAAGTTGAAAAACTGTCACGATTTTGTGACATGTTGAAAGAAAAAGTGCAAGGAAGAAAAATTGTCATGATTTCGTGACATGTTCGAAGAGAAAGCTCAAGCAAGAGAAACTATCATGATTTCATGACATGTTTGAAGCAGAGGCGCAAGCAGGTTAAACTGTCACGATATCGCGACATGTTGAGCAAGAAGGAAAAACTATCGCGATTTCGTGACATGTTAGAAGAGAGAGAAGAAGAAAGAAAAATTGTCGCAATTTCGCGACATGTTAGAAGAGAGAGAAGAAGAAAGAAAAATTGTCACGATTTCATGACATGTTGGAAGAGAGAGAAGAAGATTGAAAAATTGTCGTGATTTCACGACATGTTGGAAGAGAAAGAGGAGAGAGAAAAATATGTCGCGATTTCGCGACATGTTTCATTTTCGCGATCCAAAGCGAAGAAAAGAGGAGAGAGAAAAAGATGTGATTTCACGACATGTTTCATTTTTGTGGTCCAAAGCGAAGAAAAGAGGAGAGAGAAAAAGGTGTCACGATTTCGTGACATGTTTCATTTTTGCGGTCGAAAGCAAAGAGAAAGAGGAGAGAGAAAAATGTGTCACAATTTTGCAACATGTTTCATTTTTGCGGTCCAAAGCGAAGAGGAAGGCAAAGAAAGAAAAAGTGTCATGATTTCGTGATAGGTTCGAGAGAAAGAGCTCGCAGAGAAAAAGTGTCGCGATATCATGACATGTTGGGTTTTCGCGACCCGATGAGAAGAAAAGCGCCAAGGAGAAAAAGTGTCACAATATCATGACAAAAGGAAAGAAGGAGAGTACGGAAGTGAAAGTGTCATGATATCAAGGCATGTGTTTTAGCGAGGTCAAGGCAAGAAAAGGCACAAGGCAGCAAATGTGTCATGATTTCATGACATGTGTTTTTGCGGCAACAGCTATAGAAGAGTTATAGAGGCAGTTGAAGCCAATGAAGATCGATGTTAGTCGATGAAAATTAGGGTTTGCAGTCGACAAAGATTAGGGTTTGCAGTCGATGAAGATTAGGGTTACAACCGACTAAGATTAGAGTTTTTCATCATGAAAATACTGTCATAAAAGGAGGGTTGTTTGGAGATTTGAAGTGTTGTTGTTGATATCATCGAATGCAATGTCGAAGTATGAAATGTAGCCGTAAGAGCGTAGATAGCGTAGAAGCGACGAGATGATGGCGAAGTGCGCAATGTGAGAAAAGAAGTGCGAAGTTCGGAGAGAGTGCACAGAGTGCGAAGTTCGATCATAGAGTGCAGTGTGCAAGTTGTCGAATCCTTCTAAGTGCGAAGATCACAAAGGAAGCAGAGTGCGCAAAGGGAGAAAATGATCGTGAGGTTTGATCATAGCGAAGCAGAGTGTGCAAAGTGAGTGCGCAGAGCGAGCAGAGAAAGCAGAGAATGCAAAGGTGAAGTAGACCAGTCAGGGTCTTGTAAAAGTGAAGGTATCTTCTGTTAAACCCAAAGATTCAATTTGAAGTCCAGGTTGGTGCTTGGCATCAAGGGTTGGTGCTCCTTCCAGTTGGTGTTGGTAAATTAGGGGTTGGTGCTCCTTTCTGTTGATACAGATAAATCAGGGGCTGGTGCTCCTTCCAGTGGAAGCTGGTAAACTATTTGTAAAGTTGGTGCTTTGCAAAGGCTAGATTTGGATGGTAGTCCAAGCAGTCATTCTTGAGGAGTAGCCAAATTGGTGAACCTCATTAAAATTATATGTTGTGTGATGTTCTCTTGCTGTACTTTCTATATCTATTTATAAGTTTTTAATTGTTTCTATTTTAAGAGCTGTAATTTCATGATTAAAGTACCACACTAATTCACCCCCCCTCTCAGTGCCATTGTAAGACTAACAGTGATGAAGGAGGAATGTAGTGGGCTGGAGCCTTTATAAATTCCTTGGATAGGGCAAACTCTAAAAAGGGGGTGGAGAGGAAATCTAGTCCAAGTCAATACAGCTAATGTCAATTGGAATTGGCCTAGCCAAATCTTATGGATTGTGGAGCGAGGTAAATAAGTCAATAGGATTCATATTAACCTAGCGAAAGGTAGGATGGTCTAGATGAATGGGTAGATGAAATGATGGAACCGATGTTGAGGTGTAGTATCCTTGAATTAATGAATGTAAAAACATTAGAGCAACATTTTTTTTTATGATTCTTTTTTTTTAATTATGTACATATGTTATAGTTCTTGGCTGATGTGTGTGGCTCAAGGTGGATTACTAGGTGGGTCCGCTTGTTCTTGTGAAAGAAGTAGGCAGAATATGGGATGATGGAGGGGGAACATTCAGAGGTAAAACTCTTATTGTTAGGTGATGGGGACAATGGGTTGTGATTCCTCTTTGAAATCTTCAGAAGCATTTTACATAACTTCAAACTCTTCGTAACTTTCATCATTAGAATCAAATACAGGATAGGAGAAGTTGATGGGTTTATCCTTGTCTACTTCATCGATGCGAACTTGAAGAGCTTGTTCAAGAGAGGATGTTGTGGGTAATGGATGGATGGGGTGGTCTTTAACATTGAGGCTAAGCTTTTTAAAGGCTTTCTCAAGAGAAGTAGTGGAAGACAATGGGGTATAGCCTAAACCAGAATGATCATGGGCACCTCTATATGGGACCTCTAATATATCATGCATCCCTTGCTCATGGGAACCTAGACCTTGACCCTGCCAATTGAACATGTTAAAGTAGTGAGCTGGAAACTCTTCCATATTAGGTATGATGGCATGTCTAGGATCTTTTGGTTCTTCAAGTGGGTTTGCTCCAATTTAACAATACAACCCTCCATAACCAAATTTAATGCTATTTGGAGTTGTGCTTATGTCATAAATAGCACCTATAGATAAGGAATGGTCTTAGAGATGTCCAAAATTCTTGGATGTGGGAATGGCTAATGGTGTGATGGTGACTTCTTGGACAACGTACTCACCTATTCCAGAATTGGTGATGTGGACTTTGACTTGGACTGATGTAGTTGATGATGGGCACCCAGAGGGTTCTGGGTTGACTGGATGGTGGTGAATTAAATATTTCACAGTCCAAAATTTTGACTTGTGAAACATCGACTGATGGAGTCGGGTTGGATGGAGGTGTTGGATTAGATGGTTATAGATGGGGTAATGATGAAACAGAAGAAGTGTTTGTATAAGAAGGGGTATATGTAATGTATGATGTGTTAAAATTAAATTGATTGGGACCACATGTACAAGATGAAGTGGATGTTTGAAGAGGTGATGTGATGGGTAGCTCCTCTAGGATGGGAGCCTTAGAAGAGGATGCAAATGGATTAGAAGAAGACAGATTAAGAGATGATGTGGATGGATTCAATGATGGTGCCAAGAATAAATGGGTGGAAGGTAACATGGATTCATAAGGATTTGAAATGAAATTACAATACTTAAAAGGTTCAACATCCGCAGGGATGCAATGGACTTTTCCATCATGAACATTTTTCAAGCATTGGTGGAGAATTTAAGGAACACATTTCATTTTCCTCATCCAAGGTCTGCCAAGGAGTATATTATACGCCATGGCTCCTTCCAATATGTGAAACATTGTTTGCAACATTTTGGTCCCTACTTCTATGGGTAAAACAACAGTGCCAACTGTGGTACACAAAGCATCGTTAAATGCTTTGAGGGTGAATGATGATTTGGAAATGTGGGATGGAGGCAATTTTAGGTGACTAAGGGCAGTCATAGTAATGATATTGATGGACGAACCGATATCAATTAGTACTCTTTTGAATGGCTTTATGTCTATTAAGGCCATTATGTGCAATGGAGGGTCTACTGATTTGAAATTTATTGACTTTATCTCAAAGTCATAGAAGGGGATTGTTGGCTCCATGCATGTCCTAACACTCCCTACAAATTTTTTGAAGGTATTAGAGTCTTGGTATTCTAACTCAATTGACTTAATTATTTTCAATAAATCTTCTCTATGCCTAGGGGATAGTTGGACAAGATCATACACAAAAAGTTTGGCTGATACCATTTTTAAACTAGTCGTTAACCGGCTGGTTAAGGTTATCACTAGCCTTATTGGATGAAGGATGGGTTGATTGGATGGATTGGATAGATTGATTGGCGGATATGGATTTTGTGAGGTTTGTATGGGGGGTGTATTTGAAGGTTGTTGAGTATTTTGTTGATTTTTTCATTACCCTCTAGTGACCACATGGACTGCTCCTACAAATTTTTGATACTGTTGGACATGATTTACTTGGTTAGGAGGTGTCTGTTGATTGTTACCTCCTACATTATGTTGGAACTCCCCATGGTTAGGTAGAGTTGTCTGATATATACCCAAATTTTAGTTTTGTGGAGCTAAGGGGTTATCCATGTTAATGGCACCTAGGTCTATGAGGTCTTGCACTATGTTTTTGAAAATATGGCAAGAGTTAATATCATGCCCATTTTGTCTATGGTATGGGCAAAACAAGTGCTCTCTATAACTTTTAGGTATGGTCTAATTTTTGGCAAGGCTAATTTATTAGTCTCATACAACCTTCTAAATATGGATAAATATGATTCCGGTAAAGGAGTGTATTGATGTTGGGTTTGATTGAATTGGCGGCAGGTAGGTTGTTCCACAATTGGCATTGTATTTTGTATCATTGGTGCTTGGGTTACTGATGGGACCGCATGATAGGTAATTTATTGTTGCACTATTTTTTGAGCCATTACGGGTTGGCTCATGACCACTTGATTGACTTGATTATTTGTATTAGCCGTTGAGGCTTTTGTGGATTTAGTTTGGCCAGATTTATTATTTTGGTATTGGCCCTTATTTTACCATTCCTTTTTCTTAGACTTAATGACACCTTGAATTTTTATCTCCTCAATGACACTAGCCTATGTTAAATATTCTTCAAATTTTTTATAGATATTTAGCTGTAGCATCCAAGAGATGGGTTTTAAGCAACTCTTGGTGAAAATTTTTATAATTTCTTCCATTGGTAGGGAGAATGGCAATTTTTTTATGGCTGCCCTCCAATGGTTTCCAAAATCATAGATAGGTTCATCATCCCATTGTTTCAAATAATATATGTCCGATAATGATACCTTCTTTCTAATATTGAGGGCGAAACGCTCAAATAATAAGTCCATCAATTGGTCAAAAGTATAAATACTATGTGTAGGCAATTGATTGTACCATTCAATGGCATATCCCCCTAATGTTTGAGGAAACATTTGGAGCATAAGAGCATTATCATCGCTAATCCAAAAACATGCATGAACAAATGAACTCACATGCTCCTTCGGATCCTTAGTTCCTCTAAACTTGTCAAATTTTGGTACCATAAAATCTGTTGGATATGGCGGTGATGGTACCGAAGGGTGGATTGGTTGATGGATTGGTTGGCTTAAGGTTAGCTTTTTGCTCGTTATTCCTAGTGATTTTTGCATCAACTGATCAATTTCCTTTTGTATTGCCTGAAATCAAAGATCTTCTACTGAAATGTGAGGCCCTTGGATTATGTGGTGGTTGGTTGATGGGATGGATGGAAGATGTTGGGGTGTGACCAGCATGGTATTGTGAAATGAGTTGGGTTGGGTATGTGGTGAATATTGATGGTTAAAATATGGGGATTATTGGTGAGGATATTGATGGAATAATGGATTGTGTGGTTGGTTGGTGGCAATGGTAATTGACGTGGTTGATGTGTGGATTTGTGATAGATTAGGAATGGAGACTATGGAAGATTTGGGAACCCATGCTGGATTTTGATTGGTGGGCAAAGGTTGATTTGGAACAGCTTGGATCATAGGGTCTGTGTGGATAGGTTGTTTTCCTCTTGTTCATTGTGAAAGAAACCTATTTATGAGACCTAATGTATCCATGATTTCCTAATTTGACCATGTGTTAAAGTATGTGGTTGTGGCTAGATGATATGATGGAAGGGTGGATGATGGTGGATGAGAGGGCATGGGCATTGTGGATAGGTGAGATGATGGAGGGATGGGTGATGATGGATGAGTTTACATGGGCAAGGGGTAAGTTGCATTTGATGTGACAACTTGTGATGCAGCATTAACATACTCCTCATATAATGGGTTGGAATAGATGGATGTGGAGTAATTTTCTAAAACATTTAGATGTTTTTGTGGTTGGCTCATGGAAGAAGGCATACCATATTCATAACCTGAATTATGATATCCTTGGGTAAGGTGGGCGGTAGCCAATTCGGGTTCTTCCAATCCCTCTTGGCTAAGGGGTTATAAGACATAGTTGGAGGACTTGTAGATGGCCCTCACTTTGTCCATTTCTATGTGGGTGGTGGCTATTTTCACATTGTGTGGAAGGGATCCTACTTGGGGTAGGGATGGATATGACGATCCGGATGAAGTAGTATGAACCAGACTGGATAGGTTGGCTATCAAAGTAGCGGGAGGATGGGAAGTTTTATCCATTAAACCACTTTGATTTATTACTTTCTTTTGTTGTCTCATTAGCACCATAAAGTATTTAAACCAAATATTCAAATTTTATCAAAATCACAAATTTTTTTTAGAATTTAAAGTAATGAAAAAAATCAATCCTAGGTTTCACCGTGTGTGGCTTACCTTGTTCATTAATTATTTTCTCTCGTTAATTTAAGATTCTTTTTTATTTTTTAGAATTTTTGGCTTGTGTGTTTTTATGTAACTTAATCTTGCTTAAAGAAAACAAAGGTAAAAAAAACTATGTCTGGTTGAGGCAACAATATTCTTGTTGGTAATGACCTCCAACAAGTTTGCTCCGGTGTAGTCCTATGGTTTCTATGGAAGATATTGGTGGGTGGAAATAACAGTCACCGTCACCAAATCTCAAGCAATGGCTGGTGATGAAATCCAGCCACTACTATTAAAAAGCGAATCATGCAAGTGTGTGTAATTAATTTTATTAGATCTCTTGTTCTCTATTGTGTGCAAACAATATTAAATATTACTAAATTTACTAATATAAATCAGAAGCCAACATAAAGACGTAAATTTCATCTAAAGAGTGCAGAGTACACCCTTAAAATCCCCTACCTACAAGTGATTAAAATCACAAGAGCAACCGAATGGTTTTTCCACCTCTCTTCCAAAGGGTCTAGCCTAGGGAAGGATTACTTTATGTGTCAAGATGTTCTTCCTATTTAGATATGCAAAATTGAAGTGATTTTTAACCCTAAAATGTGAAATCTAGGATGCCTTTCTATTTCATATGCACTCAAAATGCACACAATTACCTAGATCTACAACTTTAGAACAAGAAATGAATTTTGTGTAATTAAATGCACACAAAATCTAAATGTGATTTACTAAGGATTATTTCCCAGATTACTTAATGTTAAGTTTTTTTTATAACCCAAAAATAGCAAAAATCTATAGAAAAATACAAAATACGTAAACTACGAAATTACCAATTGGGGTTATGGGACTTACTTGGAAATATTATCTTTGCTTCAAATCATTTCCAAGCACAACCGGGTGCCTACGTAGGTGCATCTAGGTTTCTATGTAGGTGTATTAGAGCACCTATGGTTGTCTACAGTCATCATCGAACACCTGCATAATCTTTGAAAGTGTTGTAGAATGCTTTAGAAACCCTAGCGACGAGATCGGTGACTTCTGCGCTTCTAAAAATCTTGTAACAAACAGAAATAAAATCAAGTTAGAAAGGTAGATCAATTTAAATAATGAAACCCTTGTGGGGTCCCACCGTGATCGCCATTTGTGAAGATGAAAACATGACACTTAAATAATTAAGAAATCAAATAACCCAAAGAAACACAAGATTGCTCAAATAGATAAATTTATTCAATAAACGAGGGGGAGCTAATAAACTCCTTTTGATACAAT
This sequence comes from Wollemia nobilis, assembly GCA_028583015.1. Classification (NCBI taxonomy): domain Eukaryota; kingdom Viridiplantae; phylum Streptophyta; class Pinopsida; order Araucariales; family Araucariaceae; genus Wollemia; species Wollemia nobilis. Next base: position 5,836,504 of record JAQPPZ010001772.1, on the reverse strand, counting down.
ATGTACTCAATGAGTATTTTATACAAAGATATACAAGATGCTAGGGTTATTTGAAACCCTAGCTACAATAATGAAGTGTCTTCAACTGGTGTGTCCTCACTTCCAATGGAATGAGTGGGCTTCAGATATCCGATTTTGGACCACTCCAGCTTCAACAGTCGTTCAACAATAGATAGAATCTACAGATCTACATACACACAAATAGAGAAAGATATTAATAACACCTGTGAGGGCTCCACAGTGTGAGACCCTCAGATATTAGTAAACCCTAACTAATAATGGATCAACTGGCATATGAAATCTATAGATCATGTAACAAAATAACACAATAATGATATACCTTGCTTGTGATGATATTTGATTCTATTATTATAGTTTTGATAGCAAATGGCATGACACAACAGGCTCTGATTCATGCTTCAGTGATAAAATTAGGCTTGAATGCAAGCTTTGTAGGCTCCGAAGCAAGCCTACAATACAACAAATGTAGGCGTGCGCTTGGCAAGCTCTACAGCGAGCTTCGCAAGCTCAGGAGGGCACCTACGATGAGGATAAAATCTACAGAAGTAGATCATGAGGATTGCGACAAATGCGGCAGATGGGAAATGATGGGGGTGATGGAAAATGACAAGGGGATGGATATGGAGGACGACAGGAATAGTAGAAATCTATTGGATAGCTAGGGCTTTGGATCTTCATAACTTTATCTGTTTTGCTTCACTAGGGCTTTGCCAATGACTTCTCCAAGATGCACGTTACAATATCAGGGTTCCAAGGTTTTGGCATTTGCAAATGCCCTTACTTATAATCCAACCTTAGGGTTTCTTAGGGTTTTAGCTCAACACTTTAGATTGTGTGGCTAAGATTAAATCACATCCTAGGGCTAAGATTATACTTTAAGTGTGGCATGGATTAATGAAGATGGACGACGAAGATTAGATTGGATCAGATGGATATGGTTAATTGGGTTTATAAATACATATTTTATAATAAATATATTATAATATAATATTAAATATTATATTAAATATAAAATAATATTAAATTAAGCCCAATTAGGATAGGAAATGGCAGGAAAGGGCTAAACTGGGCCTTTTGAAGGTGGAAAGGTGTATGGTGTACAAGTGGGTGGTGGGATGGTTAGGATGGAGGATTAGTGGCTGTAATTTGGTGTCTACAATAGGTATCTAAAAGGTGAAAGGTATATAGTGTGCATATATGGTTAATATTATGCATTTATCTTGTGCCTTTTCTTTAAAGGTTTTTTGGATAAAACCCTAGGTTAAAAATTATTCAAAGAATCATACTAGGCTAGCTCTTGTATTCTTGCATTCTATTTTTTGCATTGTCCTTTATCTTTCATAGCATATATATAGAAAGGCCAAACTTAGGTGATTGCTTGAAATTGAACACATCAACATCCTAAAAATACTAAGGACTTGGAGCGAGTCCTTAAACCATTCCTAGTGAACCCTTCCCCCCTAGCACCAACTATAGAGAACAACACAACCCTTGCGGTTCACCCCAAAGGCTTCTTCTCTTGAGGATCTAGATTTTGGGAATTGTACCCGATAGGGTAGTTTTCCCCCCTCTACATATTTGGTGAACCCAACATGAACACCTTATTTTCCTTTGAAAACAATAAGCAATATCATTAATTTGTGTGCAAAATATTTTAAAAGATAATTTCCTTATGTGAGTGCATAGGTCTCTTTGGTATTATTTCTTCTTCTTGTCTTTTTTCTTTTTCTCAATGGCTTCTAACCTTGGGGAAGGATGAATACTCCTTAGGTTTGGTGAGATTTTTCATGAGAATGATCAAATTGATAGAGAAAATCATAACCTAGAAGGAGAGGCTGATAATCATCTTGATCCTATTCAAGATCCCAATGGGAATCCTATCTTTAAATATTTTAACCATGTATGGACTTTCTATAAATATCATAAACATGCATATGATATATCCATAGAGGAAGAAGCATTACTGGAAAAGGATAACCCACTTCAAGAAAATCCTTTGAGTGAACCTTTGAATCATGGTAATCAAACCTATCAACCTACTTATACCACTACTCTGACCACCAACATTGGATGGAATCCACCAGTTCCTCCAACTAGTAATGGCACCCAAAATTATTTTCAATTTTCTCCTTCATCTTCTTATATCAACACTATTGCCTCTATTCCACCACAAGTTAATATTCCATTCTCACAAGGCACCACATATAACAACAACCTCCTCATGTCCAACCTAAGTCAAAGGAATATTAGGAACACACATAATCCATAAATGCAAAACTTGGAAAATATGGTGAATCATTTGGTTTCAAGGTTGGATATGATTCAGCCTTCAGGGTTTACATACAGTAATAAGGAAATGTGTAGTCAGCTATTGGATCCTATTATTGTTGCTAGATCTTATCCCAAGTATTTTTCTATTCCAGTTTTACCAATCTATAAAGGTACAGAATATCCAATAGATCATCTAAGAGGATTCAAGATAGCTTGCCATGATCTTATTTATGATGATATGGTCCTATTGAAAATATTTCCAAAGATTCTTGTTGGAATTACATTAGAATGGCATTATCGGTTGCCCAATTATTCTTTGAAGAATTTTGATAAGACTGTAGAAATGTTTGTTCATCAATTTAGTGTATATATTTAAAAGGAAGTCACAATGAGAGATCTATATGATCTAAAGCAAAGCAAGGAATAAAGTTTTTCAAAATTTCTACCTCGTTGGAGAAGTTTAGTTGGCCGATTAAGATAGCATGTGTCTCAAAAATATATGCTTGATATATTCATTGGCAATTTACAAGAACAAATATCTTATGCACTAGAAACTACTACTATCACATCCCTTGATCAAGCAATTGAGTTAGCAACAAAAGTGGAACAAGCTCTCATTAGAAGAGGTCATCTTAAAACTAAAGAAAAGCCTACTAAGTATCAACATAATAATAAGCATACAGGGGGTGATAGTGATAGTAGGCCTATAAATAATGTCACTAACATCCTATAAAATATTGTACTTCAACAAACCTCCTCAAAGGAATTTTACCAGACTTAATATGCCTATGGAAGCAGTTTTGAAACAACTATTAGAAGCTAAGGTAATTGAACTACCTCCTATAATACAACCATATACTATAGCTGATTGGTATAAGGTAGGTCAATATTGCACATATCACAGAGTAGAAGGACATTGAAAAAATTCTTATAAAATATTGAAACATGTGGTTCAGGATTTAATTGATACTAGTCACATTAACACCAACAGTTTTCAGTATTCAAGCAACTAACAGAATAATAATAGAACTAGACAAACCAACAAAGTGTCCTACAATATTATGCCACATCAGTATGATAATAATATGGTTGGAATGATAGTAGCTAGTCCAGGGAAATTAGCATAGAGTCAGCAAATTCAGCGATCTCAACAGGAGATGAGTGTGTCAGCAAATATTTCTCTTAGAAATTCTACAGAATTCTCAAGTGCATGAAGAAGCTATGGTAAATATTTTGAAGCAGTAGCTGGTACCTCCAGATATTCTCCTAGTGATATGGCAAAGGTTTTAAGTTCTCTTGGGATACCCCATCTCATATTTTTAGATAATGATATGTCTTCCTTAGAAATACAAGCATATTCATCTTTATTTATCACTACTTTCATTGGGGATACTCTCATAAAAAAGGTTATGATTGATAATGGTTCTTCACTTAACATATGTACACATCATTTATTTCAAAAGTTCGGATTGAAAAAGGAATATTTAATTGCATCTACTGGCATCATTAAAAATTTCAGCAATGAGTCTCAAAAAGCTTGTGGTACTATATTACTCCCTCTTAAGTTGGACCTAAAATTTTGAATACAATGTTTTATGTGGTGTCTTGTCCTGCATCTTTTAATCTTCTTCTTGGATGATCATGGATTTATGTGATGAAGGCCATATCTTCTACTTTTCATCAATGCTTGAAATTTGAATTTAAAAACCAAATCACTTCTATCATGGGTGATCCTCATCCATTTGAATTTTTCTCACCAAAAGATTTAGCCCAAATCCATTCATCCCAATATTCTTGTAAAAAAATCTCTACAAATGTTTCATCACAAGATCAAGATGACTCCTCCTCTTTAGATCTTCTCTTCAATGAATCTCATAAATATTTAGAGTGGAGTGTTGAGGATGAGGGTCCGCCATCTCCTATGTCTTTAACCCTAGAGTTGCATATTATAGATGAGTCTTTACCCTAGAATGACATCTACTTTGATGGGTTTGTCCTTGTGCAGTGCAAGTTGAGTCTTCTAGTTATCAAGTGGATTTTGTTTCTATGTCTCCTGAGGACCTTGATAAATTAGGAGTGATTCCTGCCCCACCTCCTCTCAAGGATGATTTGTCTATCCTCATTTAGGAGACCATAGATGTGAACATAGATTCTCAGGAAGAACATAGAATCCTTAAGTTAGGAAAAGCCCTGACTATGGATGAGAAGGAGAAATTGACAAATTTATTGAAATAATATCAATATATTTTTGCTTGGTCATATGTCGACATGCCAGGGCTTGATCCCTCTATTGTCATGCATCATTTGGTATTTAAGCCTAGTGCTAAGCCTGCTAAGCAGAAACTTCGAAAGATGCACCCGAAGGTCACCCTTTTAGTCAAGAGCTTCAAAAACTCCTTGATGTAGGTTTTATAAAAGCGATCAAATATTCTGATTGGATTTCTAATATCGTTCTTGTAGCTAAGAAAGAAGGAACAATCAAAGTATGTACTGACTTTTAGGACATTAAATTAGCATATCCCAAGGATGATTTTCCCTTGCTCAACATAGATCATAATATAGATTTCACTGCAAAATGTGGAATGCTTTCTCTCATGGATGGTTTCTTAGGTTACAATCAGATCATGATTGCTCCTAAATATCAGGCCAAGTCAACATTCACTACAACATCCAGTACCTTCTGCTAGAAATTATGTCTTTTGGCCTGAAAAATGAGGGAGCTACCAATCAGTGGGCCATGATTTATATTTTCCATGACATGATGTATGATATTCTCCAGGACTATGTAGATGACCTTTTGGCTAATTCACTAGAAAAAAAGTATCATGTCCATGATTTAAGGTGAATCTTTGAAAGGCTTCGACAATACAAATTTTATCTTAAACCTACTAAGTGTGTGTTTGGAGTCACATCTGGCAAGCTGCTAGGCTTCATAGTGCGTAAGCGAGGCATTGAAGTGGACCTTGCTAAGATATCAGCTATCATTGATATACCTCCTTCCTGCACCCTGATAAAATTGCATAGTCTGCAAGGTAATTTATAGTCTATTCATCGGTTCATTGCCCATTTAGTTGAAAGTGTTAGCCTTTCCTTTGGCTCCTTAGGAAGGATATAGTTTTTTGGTGCTATTTCGAGTGTCAAAAATATTTTGATGACCTCAAAAGGTATCTCACCTCTTCACCTATTTTAGTTTCCCCTGTGCCTGGTAGGTATTTTTTGCTTTACATAGTGGCCACTGCTCACACTTTAGGAGCCGTGTTGGCTCAACATGATGATGAAAACAAAGAAAGAGCTATCTACTATATCAGTATAAATTTGGTCAGTTATGAAACTAGGTACACCTCCTTATAAAAGCTTTTTTTTGTCGTAGTGTTTGATTCCCAAAAGTTACTACATGCTTAGCCATAAGATATTAGTGGTTGCAAAGTTTGATCCTTTATGCTATTTTAAGTCTAAGACTCACCTGTCAAGTCGATTTGCTAAATGGGTGTTGGCCCTTAGTGAGTTTGATCTGACTTTCATAGGTTAAAATGCTATCAAGGGTCAGGTGATTGTTGATTAGTTAACCTTCGTTCTGTTGGATATTTGAGTTAATTTGAGGTATTTTAGGTTGTCATTGATGTCACATGGATCACATTTGGTTTTGGTGGCAAAAATATTTCATAGATAAGCATTTATGATCTTTTGGAAAGCATGGCTATTTATAGGTTTTTATGAAAACCAAGGTAGGTAAAATAAAAGGTTTTATTTAAAACCACGGCTGGCTTATGTGGAAAGGGCTTTTCTTAAAATCCAAGGTGGAATTTTGTTTCATCGAAAAAGGACCTCCGATGATGAAGATATTAAAGTTTAAAGTTTAATTTTAAATTAATGGAGGGTCGACCTATGTGCAATTAATGGAGGTTGGCATATATATATATATATATATATATATATATATATATGTAAAGGTTTCAATTTATTTCGGAAAGGGAGAATATTATACATCGTCGGAAAGCTTATTTCGAGGGGTATTTGACTAACTTATTTAGAAGGAGAAATAAGGTATGTGTAAAGATATATTTGTGATTTTGCAAAGGGGTTCCAAAAGTGAAGTTTACCTTGTTATTTTTCAAGAGGATTAATTCTTTCATGAGGTGACAAGGTATGCAATATTGTGATTTATTTTATTTTATGGTATAAGTGGTTTTGGGAGTGAAAAGGTTACGCAATTTTTTACTTATTTTATTTTATGGTACAAGTGGTTTTATGAGAGATAAGTAAGTTGTGCAATTAAAGGCCTTGGTGATGATTATTGAAAAGTGGAGTAATGTTTATTATTTTGTGATCTACTAACCCTTGTGAAGATTGGCAAAAGAATTTTGTGATTGTGGCAGATTTACAAAGAGGTTTTTTCATCTTCATAAAATGTATGGGCACATTCTTCTATTGATTGTTTATGGTGGTTGATTTCTGAAATATCATTGGAGGGAAAAGGATTGTTTGTGGTTTCCTTTTCGAAATTGGTTGGTTGAATGGTTCAAGGTTTTCTAAATTGAGAGTTGTGTCTAAACCTTGTTTGATAAGCATAGTTTTTGAAGCATAGTTGTGTCTTAACAGTGATATTAGAACATATTGAGTCTCTTAAAATTCTCTTTATGCTTCTATGAAGTTAATTTGAGTTGATATTGCCACTCATTGTTGATTTCATTTTGAGTACTACTTGAGCATGATTGATTGAGCCTTTGAGAAGGCCTTTGGGATAGATTTTAGGATAGTGTTGAGACAGATTTGAGGACAGTGTTGGGACAGATTTGTGGACAGTTTTGGGCAAGTTATTGGTGAGCTTGCTAGAGCATTTTTGGGCAAGTTCTTGGTGAGCTTGCTAGAGCATATTTGGGCAAGTTCTTGGTGAGCTTGCTAGAGCAGTTTTGGGAAAGTTCTTGGTGAGCTTCCTAGAGCAGATTTGGACAAGTTCTATGTGAGCTTGTTATTCAGCATTTGACAAGTTTAGTGTGATCTTGTTAAGAAGGTTATGTGTGAGCCTATTGAGTAGGTTCTTAGTGAGCCTATTGACAGAGCTTTGGAGGTGACAGAGTACAGAGGACAAAGTCTCAGTGGATAGAGATCTAGCAACCAACACAATTGAAGATAGATCTGAGTGAGGAGTCTTCAAGTGGAGAGAGGTCCACCAGTTAGTGTAGCAGAGAGACAGAGTCTTCTAGAAGATCACATAGCCAGAGCATAAGTGGAAAGAGTTCTCCTATGGAAGAGACCCATGAACTTGATATTAGGGGATCAACATCTCCTTTGGATAAATATCCATAAACATTGTAATTGGGAGTGATTTCCAAAGAGATTGATTGAGAAAGTTTTCATAAAATATTTTCTCCGTGGAGTAGCCCACATTGGGTGAGCCACGTAAATTGTGATGTCTCTATTGTGTATGGTTTTTGTGCATTGCTTTGATTACTGCTATTGATATTGCTATCTTTACACAACATAATATTGAATTGGAAGAAAAAGTAAAAATTGGTCTTATACTATTCACCCCCCTCTCAATATAAGCTTGTGTTCTTCATGTTCCCCTAGAAGCTACCCATCCTATATTTGTTGAGTTTCTTGATGAGTGCTTCAATGTTTAATTGGAGAGTCCAAGTCTTGGACTTTGTTTTTTTATGGAGCTTGATGCATGAAGGGTGTTGGAGCTGGAGTCATTCTAGTTACACCACAAAAATAACTCATCCCATTGTCCTTCAAGATTCATCTTTCTTGCATGAATAATACTGCAGAATATGAAGCTTTGGTCCTTGGTCTTAGAGCAGCCTTAGCTTTGCAGGTTAGGGTCCTTTCAATCTTTGGTGACTCTCAACTTGTGGTTAATAATATTAATGATGTTTATCATACTCAGGATGATAAAATTAAACCATACAAGGATATTGTTATCAAGTTGTCTTCTTTTGAGCAGGTAACCATAGAGTCTATCCCTAGATCCTCAAACTACCATGTGTATGCCATGATTGTTGTTGCATCTTTCTTCCCTTTAGAGTTGGAATATGATCAAGCTTTGTTTATCATTTGACAACTCCAAGAACCTGCATCTTTGAGTTCTTATTTGGTTCCCCTAGATTTTTTTACCATCAAAGATTCCCCATATGAACCATGGTATAATGACATCTTTAATTTCTTTAAATATGGATCGATGCCTAATGGTTTAGATCGCAATCAGCCTAAGCTATTGCATAAAAGAGCATGTCAATTTATTAAAATTGGCAATACTCTATATCGACATTCTTTTAAAGGCATCCTATTGTGATATCTTAACTTTGATTAAGCCTGGATTGCTCTTAGTGATGTTCATGAAGGATCATGTGGAGGTCATTTTAGCAGCAATGCTATTGCTAAAAATCTCCTTCATATGGGGTATTATTGGTATTCCATGGAGAAAGATACATGTGATTATGTTTGGCGTTGTGAAAAGTGTTAAAGCCACGATCATCTTATTCATGCTTCTTCTCAAGAACTTCAATTTAGCTCTTCCGCTTGGCCATTCTCCATGTGGGGATTGGACATTATCAGGAAAGTTAACCCAGTGTCGTCTAATGATCACAATCTTATCATTACTATGATAGACTACTTCACTAAATGGGTTGAAGCCATGTCCCTGGCTACAGTAACTAGAAATCAAGTTTCCAAGTTCATTTTCAACCAAATTGTTTGTAGGTTTGGGATTCCTTCGGTGTTTTTTTTTACAATGGAACCCCTTTCAAGAATAAGGATATCCATAATCTTTGTGCTAAGTACAATATTCAACACATATGATCAACTCCTTATTACCCTTAGGGTAATGGATAAGCTAAATCATCTAATAAATCCTTGATCAGGATTATGAAGAAGCTGGTTAGTAATACTGGTCGTGACTGGCATACCCAGCTTTATCCTACCTCGTGGACGTATCATACTAGTGTGCGTACTCCCATGGGGGCCTCACCATATATCTTGGTATAATGGTCTGGGGTGGTGTTTTATTTTGAACTTGAGGTTCCTTATTTGCACATCTTGTTGCAAGATGTTGAGGTCGACGATGAGTATCATGCAGATCATTTGCGCCAACTAAGCTACTGGATAAGAACATTCATGCCTTAGAGCATTTGTGGGTCTATTAGGATAGGCTCCAGTAATCTTATTCTAAGAAATTTAACAACCATTATTTTTAGGTTGGGGACCTTGTCCTCAAGGAACTGTAGAAGAACACTAATGCTCATGTTGATATTCAAGGTAAGTTTTAGCCTAATTGGTTGGGGTCCTTTGTCATAACGGCTAATTTTGGCTTAGGTGCTTATACGTTGGCTTCTATGGATGGTAAATATCTTAAAGAACCAATGAATATAATGCATTTAAAAATATATTATTCTTGATTTATTTTTGTGGTGCACTTGCATTTAGCTAGATCATACTACATGTTTGCCTAACATATTATGCACACTTTTTTGTTGTATTATACATGATTGCTTAACATTTTGTTCTTGGATATTTCTTGTCATATTTGCATTTTTGCTTGCTCATAACTGCTTTTTCATATAGTTTATGAGGATTTATGATAATAGCAGGCGATGATACCTAGTTCGGTTATAGCTCACATGCATTGCATTCTCACTAGGGCTCTGATGCCTAGCGAAACCCCAACCTAGGACCCCCATACATTTTTTTATTTTTTCCTCGAGTTCTCTTCTTGGTTTTCTCCTCCATATTTCTTCTTCTCTCCTCTTCTTGTCTTCCTTGACTTTGAAAATTTTTTATAACGACCATCATCTCTTGTCAAAGTCAAGGAATACAATTCTCCTTTGGTATATTCTTATCTTTTGCATGATTCTTACTTCTCTTTTGCTTTATTTGATTTAGACAAGGATATACATTATTCTCTTCTTTGTTTTATCACTTCCTCTTAAAATTTTTACTGGCTAAAATTTCAAGGAGGTACACACACAATTTGTAGCTCCTCATTTTCTTCCTCTTATTTATTATAGCACATGCACACACTCATATTGTGTTATGCTCATATTGATTGGTTCATCCACATACACCCTATAAGGTAGTACTAGCATATACATCATTCACTTCAGTATACATTATATCACCCCTATCGGGTTACATCTCTATTTGACTCAACAGGACCAAAACCCCATTACAGGATCAACTCCTTGGCCATTTTAGTAGGCCTCGACATACATCCTAGCAGGTAATCGCCCCACAACAGTCACTAGCAAGCCATCATCCATAGCTAGTTACACTCCAGCCACTTGGTCATTTCAAACAATCACCCATAGCAGGCTATTCACTCCATACATGAACCATATTTTGAGCATAACACCCTCTAGTCCAGGTTCTGATTTAGTTTTTTTCTCACTTTTAGATGGTTGACATTTGGAGTTTCTTTTTCTTCTTCTAATTTTTATTTTCTTTTCCATTTTTCATTCTTTCCCTTTCTTCTATGCATTTCATGCTACCTACATTAGATTAATATTGTACCCAGTAATATTTTCTTTGCTGCTTGCTTGTTTGTTCTCAGTGTTTCTATGTTCTGCTTTTTCTTTCTTTACCTTTTATATTTTCTTAAGGAAGTTTCTTTCCTTTTGAAACTCGAGGGGGTACCCTAGTCATAGAGTAATTAGTGGTAGTAATGCCTCACCTAGTGTTCAAGAGTCCATAGTGTCCTTTTGTTATACCCCTCTTACGCCCTCCCCCTTTGTCCAAACCTAAACATCCCATTTTTGCTTGTTGTCTTCTTCCAGTAAGTGTGCCTATATCTTTTATTTGATGCATTTATTTGGCCTTAAATACATCAAAGAGGGAGGAAAATGTAGACATGGAAAATTGACCCACTTTTAATAGGTACTCTTATTTAGAACCCCTAAGATGTCTCTAAGCCTTGCCCTAGATAAGGGTAGACCTCTTTTTCCCTGCATTGTCTTCCTTAGCCTTTTTAGCGAAATCATGCTCAGTTGTGACGGGGCACGATATCGTAGGCCTCTTTTCCCCTACCTTGTCTTCCTTAGACTTTGTAGCAAAATTATGCTCAGTTGTGATGGTGTGCAATTTCACGGAAGGGATATCACGCCCCATCAGCATGGGGTGCAATTTTACTATTTTAGGTTTTTAAATATTAAAACTCAGGTTTAAACCCTTCCAAAATGTTTTGCATTGGCTTGTGTTTGTTTTCTTACCCCTTTCACCTTGAATTTTATCTATAAAATGAGGGGTTAATCTCACTCTTTAAGAACACAACAATTATTCTAACACATGATTATCAAGCTCGAAATTATGATTGATTTATGCTCACATTTTTCTTTTGTTATATTTCATGTTTCTTCTACAAGTTAACCCTAAAGTGCAGATTTTGGATGTGATATTCAGCTATATTGATTGGATTACTATATGATTTTGTGGATTCGTGTTGTGGTTCATAGGAAAATAGAGTGCCCGTTCGGATACCTCGATCTCTTCTATCTTCTTTTGTGTCTCCATCAGGTTTTGTGCACTTTATTTTCTACATTTATTTATGTTCTGCATCTATCTTTTATTTTTCATGTGTCTAAAATGAAATTGCATCTGGTACCAGTGAGTTCTGACTCTACTAACCCTAATTTAGGGTTTTCGCTCACATAAGTGAAATTGTGCCTTGTTCTAATGAAGCATGATTTTTCCTATAGCATTATCGCACCCGCTGTCTACAAGGCATGATTTTTCCTAGGATTAAATTGGAGGTATTTATCAATTTATGATTGCATGAGTATTTTCTAAATTACATCTAGGACATGTTAGCATGAGCTATTTTCTATTTATCTGTTGTTGCATTGTTGTTTTATGATTAATTCTCCAAAGGTCAATTTTTGCTTTTATTTTCAAAGGTCATATAAAGGACCTAGGGAGTTTGACTTATGTGCCTCCAAGCACTAATGTACAATGGCCTAAGTAGGTCCCCTAACACTGATCACATTTTTTTAGTGTTTCATAAGTTATCTTGCAGAAATAGGTATTTCTGATATCATTGGACAAGAGGCATAAAATTTTAGGATTAGCCATCGATCAAGTGTTCTATTTTTTCTATTGGTTATATAACTAATATGAATATCCATTATAGGCATTTGAAAAGTAAAAGGTCTATAGTGTGCATCTAGGGTTAATATTGTACATTTATCTTGTGCCCTTGCTTTAAATATTTTTTGGATAAAACCCTAGGTTAGCAAGCATTCAAAGAAAGAATCATACTAGGCTAGCTCTTGTATTCTTGCATTATATTTTCTACATTGTCCTTTATCTTTCATAACATAGATCTAGAAAGGCCAAACTTAGGTGATTGCTTGAAACTGAACACATCAACATCCTAAAAATCCTAAGGACTTGGAGTGAGTCCTTAAACCATTCCTGGTGAACCCTTCTCCCCTAGCACTGAGTGTAGATAACAACACATCCCCCGTAGTTCACCCCAAAGGCTTTCTCTCTTGTGGATCTAGCTTTTGGGAATTGTACACGGTAGGACAATTTCCCCCCTCTACATACATAAAATATGAAAAAAATTTACTTTAGAAATACAAGATGAATAATTGTAAGTCTAAAGATACACCTATGGAATAAGGACTTCAATTATCCAAAAATGATGAAACACCTTTTATTTCAACTACAACTTATCATCAATTAATTGGAAGTCTTTTGTATTTAACAAATACTCGACTTGATCTAGTTTTTGTTGTAAATTATCTTTCAAGATTCATGCAAGAACCAACAGAGAGTTATTGGAAAGCTACAAAGAGGATACTACAATACAGATTATGGACTAACATTTATGAAGAATGTGAAATATTTTTGTCTATAATTTTATTCATATTCTGACTATGCTGGCTCTATTGATGATGCACAATCTACATTAGGATACATTTTTTTTTATCTTGGCTCAGGATCAATATCATGGAACAATAAAAAACAATATGTAGTAGCATAATCATCTATAGAAGTAGAATATTGTGCAACAAGGTATGCAACTTGTGAAGCGTTATGTCTACAATATATACTATCAAACATGGAAATTTAAAGAACTCCAACTCTAATACACTTAGATAATCAAGGAGTACTAAATTTGATCAAAACTCCAATCATACATGAATGAACTAAACATATTGAAGCTCATTGCCACTTTATTAGAGATAATTTTTAGAATCAACATATTAGATTGAAGCATATTCCTATAGAAGAACAAATTGTAGATATTTTCACAAAGGCTTTAGGTCGAAACAAGTTTTAAATATTCAAAGATCATCTATGCAGATCAAGAGAAGCTCATCTCAAATAATGTAATACAGGGGTGGGTGTTAGAATATATTACATTATTTGATACATAATAAGATCAAGGGTTACTTAGCCAAATGTCATAATAGGAAGATCAAATGTCATTTATAAAATCTATATTATGGACTCCAAGTCCCATATCTGATTGTACAAGTTATTTCAATAATAAAAATATTTATGCATTGTTTCTCATGTGTTATGTGGTAGGAACATAGGGTTCCTAGCACATAAAATGATAAATAAATAATAAATAACCTAAATCTAAAAGAATCGCCTTTTGATATTGTTGGGAAGTCCCTTCAATAAATTATATTATATTTTATATTCATGGATATATTAAATGATAGAATCACATAGTTTCTTATACCCCTTTAGGGTTATGAGTGAAGAGTCACCATGCTTCCTAACCCTAACCCTAATCTTATAATAATATAATAATTAATATAATTAATTATTATATTATTTATTAATATAACCATAGGATAACATGTATTATTATTATTATTAATTAATATTAGGATAGTATCCTAACATGCCATCCCTCTTTGAAGAGCTTTGTCCTCAAAGCTAGAAAAATTTGGAAATTTGCTTCTACAAGTTTGCCAATCTCAATATCACAGGATTCTTGTAGTTAAGTTTGTCTTTAAAAAAACTCAATTGTCACACTATAATGCACATTAACATCGGCCACTTCTCATCTATTCACAACTTCTTTCTCTAAATAGTTGGTTAATTAAACCTTTGAAAATCCTTAACGAGGCAAATGCCTTATTTCTCCTAAGGTTTAGAACTTGTTTGTTAGAGATAAATAACCTCTTTGTATTGCCACTCCCGGTAGTAAATGAATAATGCTATCTTGTATTATTTATGGTCCATATTCTTCTTTTCTCGTTTCGATAACAATTTCTAAAGAAATACCTTTTTTTTTTTTTTTTATACCATGGGATCTAAGAATTCCCAATATTTTTTTAGAATAATAGTGCTCTATATTTTTTAGTGCATAGGACAAACATGATGTGCAATCTTCTATGGATATGGTCTTTCTTCTAAGTTGTGATCGTGATAGTTGGTGAATTTGATTGTGAGATTTTCCTCCATAGTATGTTTGATGAAATGAAAGGGCTCTATGAATTCGTTAAGTGTGGCCATCTACCAAGTGTCTCGTTACCAACTTGAGTGCCATGTGCCTATGAATTTCTTCAATGTGGCTCGATGCTTGTAAGCTTACATGTCGGTAAGTTGTACACATAATACCTGCAAACTATGTACACTTTCAATGAAATGAAAACAGACCCATCTATCAACAATCATCATTTCCATTAGTAGTCACTACTCAGTAGTCTTTATATCATCTTATTTTGAAGTTCATATCATATCCAAACAAAATGGAACAGTTTTCACTTCAGTTTTTTTTTTTTTTGAACGTAGATAAAATATGATATAGATACCTAATTGTCCTTCTAAATTGTATAAAAAAAGCTTCCATTTGAACCTTATAAGAAGAGACAACAGTTATAAAGCTTCTCTTTTAAATTTACTAATTTTAACCACCAGTGATATAAGATTCCATCTTAAATATTATTGATGAACATCGATAATAACTAATGTTCACCACAACGAAAAAGGGCAGCCTTTTCTGCACATAGGCTACGATATATTCGTCTTATTTATTTTTGAGATAATTTGCTGTCATTCTGATTCAACTTTAGTGTATCCCATCACTTATATGTTATCATTGAACTAATGCTCTATTGGCACCTCCATTAATATTTTCTTCTCAAACTCGTTCAAAATTTTCAATGATCACGAGATGCTGCAAAAAGACATCACTAGGATGAAATCCATGAATAGATAGAAAAAAATATTTTGAATAGACAAATCCCTCATTCGTTCTCCATGTCTGGCATGGTATGCGCACAATAGATATTATCACCCATAACTTAATCGATGTGTTTTAGAACCGACTATTGTGTTTGACGTTCGTTCGCAACATAGGAGTGTGAGAGCTTATAAGGAAGAACTTTTTCATGGCACTTAGAATTTAAGGGAAGCCAAAAAAAAAAAAAAAATTAATTTCTTATTTTACGTTTGAGCAGTCATCTAGCTTGGCAGTGTGGTTGGTGTGGTATGCAGTTGGCTTGCAATTTCTAGACCGAGTTGCTGCTAGATTTCATCTTTAAAGTGGAGAGATCGTTCATCATCACTGGTCTCCTGGTTTGGATGGTCACGGTGGGCTTAGGCTTTGAACATGGCTTCGATGATGTGATTCCCATAAAGCCTATGGTTCCTCACATTTTTAAACACATGTTTTGTTATATCTCAGGCTCGATTTGCCTTTCAAAGAAGAGTAATCTTGAGTTACTGACAAAAATCTACCCAAAAAAACTCTAAAAGATGGCATTGAATTTGATATGGACGCTCACAAAGATTTATATTTTGTCCATTATCTGTGATTTGTTCCAGGTTTTTGTGAACTGAATTAAAGACGTGAACCACCATTTTATACTGTCCACCTTTTTCAAAACCAAAAATTGATGATGAAAGGATTCATACTAAATGTCACTAAGAATGAATGACATTCCATGACGTTGGTCCTCACATGTAGATTCTAAAAATTTTGACAAGTCCTTCACTTTATGTGCCCAATTGTTTGAATTACCACCAAATCGAGCGACCATTTCAATCAAATAGAAAGGATGGTAATGGTACTTTATAATTTTTAAATACGAATTCAACTGCAGCCAGACAATTTCACAAAGAAGGATCATTGACACTGCATAGGAAATGGGAAATGGCGGAGGTGGCCATGGAGGCGGACGGGCAGGGCTGCATTCCTTAGATTTTGTTTCTTTTGCTTTTGCAATCTAAAATTCACCTACAACTAATTTGGAGCTATGAGAATACTAAAATATAACCTCTTTGGGAATGATGTCCTTCACGAGGATTGGACCTCCTAAATTTTGAGAAACAGTTTTAGTAGCACCATGTGAAGGAGAGAAATAAGGAGCTTTAGTGGATGTTAGTGCAATGGAAATAACTTTATGATACTGAGCACCTTGAGCCTCTATTTTATTTTGCATAGGTGATACTAGGTTGGCTTCCACTTTGATATGCATTGTAATTTTTAGAAACTTTCGTTTCTTCCTCTGCATTAAAAAGAACATTGCAAACAACATTGGAGATATTGAAAACAATATTGGAGATATTTTTAGGGTTTGGATTTTTTTCGTTCTTGGGGAGTGCAATGGGTACCCTCTGGGATTCCTTGGTTATGGGCTCTTCCTCCACCTGGGATTCCATGGCTATGGAATCCTCCTCTACTTGAGATTCCATGGCTAGGGTCTCCTCTTGTATTTCCATTAAATATTGTATAATACGATCAGAAAGTTCCATTTGTTTTTTTTGTTTTTGTTCAATCATTCTTCTAAATTTTGCAATGTCATTTTTCATTTCCTTGACCAATATGGTTGGATCCATAAGGCTCTGATACCATATGGTAGGAACCTAGGGTTCCTAGCACATAAAATGATAAATAAATAATAAATAACCTAAATCTAAAAGAATCGCCTTTTGATATTGTCGGGAAGTCCCTTCAATAAATTATATTATATTTTATATTCATGGATATATTAAATGATAGAATAACATAGTGTCTTATACCCCTTTAGGGTTATGAGTGAAGAGTCACCATGCTTCCTAACCCTAACCCTAATCTTATAATAATATAATAATTAATATAATTAATTATTATATTATTTATTAATATAACCATAGGATAACATGTATTATTATTATTATTAATTAATGTTAGGATAGTATCCTAACATTATGCAAGTTCCATTGTTGTTTCTTTAGTTTATTATACTGTAACTTATTAAATTCAATCCTATGATTATATTCCTGTGAGTTTTGTATTTTATTTAAGGCTTCAAAAACCATCATAAAGGATATGTCCCTTCCTCTATGTTTTTTGTAGCTATGTGGTAGAGGTTTGTGGTAAGTAGGAAATTTTTTTCTCTTCTTGAATAATGGCACTATATCCCCTATCACGTAACCATTCCACTATTTTAATAAAGCAATTGATATTGGATCTATGTTTCCAAATCCAATCTATACCTATGATAATCTCATAGGATCCCAAGGGAACTACATAAAGGTTTACCTTTTTGGTGAAGCTAGAAATCCTCAATCCAGCTATAAAAATATATTGCTCTACCCAAATTTTGTAATAAACATTCCAAGTATTAGACATGAATGCAAATTTTCTATTTTTTTCGTAAAATATGCAAAGAGATAAATCTATCAATTTCTCTAATATCAATTAATATACAATGGATATAATATAGAGAATACTTAATGTCTACATTGGTGCATTTTGATATTTTTCTTTCTGCTCATCCATTACTATGTGGATCTAATAAGTTTTCTATTGAGGCTGAGTAGGAGAATTAAACCTTGCTCCATTATTTTTCTAAGATCAATGGATGGCAAGGTGATTTCCTCCAAAATTATAGCACCCAATCTTGGGCCCCTTTTTATCATTATCCTTCCCATCTCTAAAATATTGAGGTCTTTTATACTAACCTTACTATGTGTTAAGTTTTTGTTTTAAAATTTATTATTTTCCATATTCCCTTTATTCCCATTGAAGGAGTTTCTTTTTAAAATTTTCTTCTTAAAGAGTGTAATGAACTATTGATGACTCATCTTCTATTTCACCTTGACTTCTTCTAGTAAGCATAAAAGTATCAAACTTTATTTTCTTGCTTAATATATTTTTTAAGAATTTATCTATAATTAGTGGGTCATACAAATACATACCAACCCTTATTTGAGGATTTTATACCATGATGCATTTCCAAACATTAAATTTTTCAACCATTTGGTATGACAGATACTTTAGAAGTTGTGTAAAGGTTTCCTAATATTAAGTAACCATCATTTCTCTTAGTTCAAATTATAAAACTTAGTCATTTTTAGATCAAAGTAATGCTAATACAACCACCTTTGCTTAAAGTATGTGGTGGATTGTTCCCACATAACACTTTCAACTATTTTTTCTTTCTCTACTTTCAAGTTGTTCCACCATGATGTAAATTTATTTGTTAACTAGTAAGTCATTCACACTACTTTGGTTTTCATGGAGAAGTCCTTACGATCAAAGTATTTGGTTATTTTAATGAGCCAAGCCTTTAATCCATCCTTGAAATTTTTTCCATCATACTTTTTGATATATTTGGTCATTTTCCTTTCAAACTAGTACTTGTGTGCTTGATGTTCATCATGACCCTCTTTTAACAAGGTAAATCCCTTTTATCCATCCTATCAATATGATCTCCCAAGGTTTTTATATTCTTAAAATAATAAAATTCCTCTTAGTCTTGTTCTCTTAGACCCTTGTTTTCTAATGTGGTTATTCTATCCCACATATCATGCATTAAGACCAATAATTGATCTATCCTACCATTTATTTGGTTAGTTTCATTTGATGAATTTATCTTATCCATCTTCTTGAACACATGGAGGAACTTGTTAGGTCCTAGTGTTTAAAATTGAGTTTAGTTACCATATGTAACATTTCTAAAATATAGTCCCTATAAAAATATCATAATTTTTAAAGCTATTTTGTTTATTTTCAAAAACAATTTCATACTATCAAGTCTAAAATTTTATATCCACATCACTTCTATATGTTTTTTTAGAACCTATGATGGGATATTCCTTAAATTCCTAAAAATTCTTCTCTAGATAGAATCAAGTTTCCAATCTATTTTTCATGGTCATAGTGACCCATAGATGAGGTTTATGGTTTCATGATGATTTTTTTAGATTTCACATATAATATACAACTATATTTTATTTGAATCAATGTTCTAACAAGAGTATTATGTGTACTTTTACCCATTAGTAATCTCATCTCATAACCAATTTAAGTTGGAGTAAAAGATTCAGTCAAATGTTATTCAAATGGGCATATCACAAATCAATTTTTATGTATTAACTATATTCAATTAATACAACATAAGTTAGTTCATTCATAATATAGTATCAATAATCAACAATATAATTTAGAGTTATCAAGATGATTGTTCCAAATTTAATAGAGTCCAAGGTGGTTATATAACAATAGTATGCAATCATAAATAAATTATAATATAGTCCTCAATATGATCATTACATATTATCATGGATGATACATAGAAGTGTTCAATTACAAATTAGAGTGTTGAAGTAAGAATTGAACAATTTAATTCATTCAAATGCAATATACAATTACCAATTTGATAATAACATTGTAACATAACCTATTATAAATCTTTACTTTGATAAAGGATATACAATATATTTACATGTATAAAAATAAATAATAATAATATAGTATACTCTTTAATTATCTATGCCTAGTATTATCATGAATACAACTAACATTATTTTACATTATTCTAATAACAACAAATGTAGAGTAGATCTAGCATACAATCATCCATTTCCTACTATTTCAGAATGGTAAGAGAAGACATTATTTGGGAACCTTACCACCCAACCAATAGACAATTCCATAGTGTCCCTATCTCAACTTCAATATTGAAGTTATAGCCCTTCACAAAGGGGCAAAAAAATAGTATCAAACTAGCTAGATAGTTCATTAAATTCCTATTCAAATACCACTATGCATCATATCGTAAACCTATGATTATTTATTCGTGACTAGATCTAAATTCTAGTGTAAATATTAGTTTCCATTTAAGGTGTTACAACTATTGTAATAGCAGTAATACCCAAATACATGTTTACACTACCCATGAACTTATCCTTCCTGGAAGGGACAATCACCCTCAAGTGTAAAAGAGGTATTGCATCTTGTGCATGATGCACTAGTTAAATACTCTAACCTTCTTTGTATCTATATAGAGTGGACTTTATTAATCAATGTAATGATTCAATAGTTATACAAGAAACCAATCATACATAGTGAGATACGTATAAGACATTTGAATGTAGCAATGTTATGTTTGACTCATTATTGAACTTCCAATATTAATTAATGCTTTTCAATGTTGCTCTTATAAACTCAAAGATTTTATCATAGAATTTAGTTCTTGTGAATGATAATAAATCCATGGAAAGGAATTTATGATAGTTAATAAACATGACAATTCAACCATGAAAAGGATAAATACAATAGTTAATAAAGATAACATTTCAACCATGGAAAGAAAATACAATAGTCAATCAATATGACAATCCAAGTCTCCCAAATTAAATTACTTAAAAAAAAAACCCATAGAAATAAGAAGTACAAAAGGCTTCTATCCAGTTCTGGCCTCTCATGACCACATAAGTATCTCACTATAAAAAAAACTTTTGTACTTGTCACCTGTAATATTGAAGGTAGTAAATCCTATGAATATATACAAACTATTGTTATGATCAAGTACAACAAGGTTTCTCTATTACCCAAAAATACATATATGCAAGCTCGGCTATCATGGTCTCGACCCCTATGGGATATAACCATATTTAAGTTTATTTTACTTGGGATCAATTATAACATGGAGCTATAAACATATTTACAATAATCATATTTATGTTACAAGTATTCTTCTAAAACCTCTATAATTGTTATCACAAATAATTTCCATGCATAACTCTATAGTCATTTAATCAAATAGTTGTTATGCATCCTACTACAACTATTTAATCAATTAGTTGCCATGCATCCTTTTGCATCCATTTAATCAAATAGTTTTGATGCATCCTACTATAGTCATTTAATCAATTTATTATCATGCATCTCACTATATTAATTTAATCAAATATTTTCATGGATCCTATTGGACTCATTTAATCAAATATTTGGCATGCATCCTACTAGAGTCATTTAATAAAATATGTGTCTTACATATTTAATGGAATAATAAAATCATTACGTTTCTAGTGTTAGTAATAGTTTTTAATTTCTAGGTTTAGTGATAATATTGCATTTCTAGGCTTGGAGGTAGAATAAATTCTTTATATGATGGTCATATTTGATTTTATATAAAATATTTGGGTTAGCTATAATAGAAGCTTTCCTATAACGCCAAATAAAACTAGTTAAACCTACCTCAATTTTCCATGCTAATCACCATATTGATAGAGATAAAGTATTTTTTGCAATTCAAAGGAATGAAACATAAAAAATTCAAGTACTAACTTTCTCCTTTTCCTTCTACCATCTTACAAAATATCCAAGTATTCATTTGTTCCAAAGATATTTACAACCAAGCAATAGTTACATTCAACTATTTTAAAATCATATAATGAATTAGGGGACTTGACATATTTTAGATTCTATAGATCTCTAAAGCCTATATTATTTCATAGTCACTACCCAATCATGTTCTCTCATAGGCTTGAGATGACATATTAAATAATTCCTTTCAAGTAATTTAAGAAGGCAATTTGATTTTACCCATAACTAGTAGATGAGTGCAAAATCAGGGAAATAAATAAGGTCAAGATTACACTTGGAAAGGTCTAGTAAAAATAAATACATGAATATATTCACAACTTATTTTTCCATAATGGATATCACCTCCATTTCCAAATATCTTAAATAAAAAACCATCCAATAATGATTTGGGCTCTAATGACTAGAAATGAATGAAATGGTTATGTGTTAGGGTTAAAAGAGTTTTGATTTTCACATTCTTTACCAAGGTGGAGAAGAATTCAACTATAATTTTTTATTCAAAGTCTTACCCTCCCATGCTTCTCACATAAACATAAAATTTAATTTCATTTCAAGGAGTATACAAGGTAAGGACTAGCCACGGTATGCATCCAATGAGCTTCCTTTCAAATAATTACTATGACACCATTAATAAAATTGTATGCTAATCTAAAATTGTATGCATCCAATGTATTATCATGATATTTTTGTTAAAATAAAATTGTGAGTGTGTGGGTTCTCTTGATTATTTTCTTTTTAAAAATTTGTTGCCCTCTCCTAGAAAATATCTTCCCTCTTGAGTCCTATAAAGGGTGATATTCCTTACTTTTCATTGTTGGAATTCATAATATTTTCTAGAAATGGATGAAAGAAAAACATTCACTCAAATCTTATCATCAAGTAAAATAAGGATGAAAAATATATTTGGTAGGCACCTGTGGGCACAATAAATAATAACTATATTTATAGATAATCCTACACAACACTCTAATAGATAAATTAGGAGTGGGGAGGGGTATTTATACCAATACCAAAAACTGAATTATAGAATAAATTTTTAACCTAAGCCTACATCATAAGAGGGCTTTAGGTTAATTATAAGTTATAAAGATGGTTTAACTATAATGAGGTTAATTGTAGCCCATAATGATTACATAGTAAAATTTTATAATTAATTTATACATTGTACAGTGAAATACCTTTATGCCTATCTAATACATCATACAATATCGCCCTTGGCCATGAATTAGATTACAATTTCAATACCCCCTATAATTTGAATTGAGAGGACAAATAGAATAGACATTGGTTAGAATAATATCATCCCCATAATGTATGCTTTAGTGGACATTTGTATTTTGAGGTAGATGCATCTAGATCCCCCTATCATTTAAAATATATTTCTATAAAAATAGTTTTTTAATAAGAGTCTCCTTACGATGGACCATAATCATCATTGCCATTATTAGACACTATCACACACATCCAAAAAATACTTCTACTAGGGATTAAAATAAAAAATATAATTCAAGACCACCACCTCCTCTAAAGATAAGCTCATTCAATCTTCCAAAGCCACATAATATATGACTTGAAGGTATAATTATTCCTTTTACAACATACATCATCCTATTTGAACACTCCCTCTTGCCCTTGGGACACTTGAATTTAATCACCAAAAGAATATTTGCATGAACTTACTTAAAATAAGAGCTATAAAAAACTTCCAAGAGTACTTGTAAAACAAATAGAAGAAAGATATCATGAGTAATTAGATCTTCATGAATAAATTGAATCAATTGCCCAAATAAGAAATAAGGATTGACTAAATCATATCTTGAATAATTTCCTTGTTAGCCTCCAAAAGGCTCAAAATCTACTATAACTGTCATAAATCTATCTATATCTCCCAAAAACCAGGCTAAAGATTATGATTACATAGAATATGACAAATCTACCCCTTCAAAATAGGGTGATATGGCTTGAGGAATATTCCACACAATTTGACCCCTAACATTGGAATAGGTCCATAAACTAATGTCACCAATGTGTAGAGCTTAAAAAATTATACAATATGAAAAACAATAGGCTCAAAATGATTCCATATGTAAATGTTATGAGATATGGAAGGATTTCCCTAATGGACCCCAAAATATTAAAAGTTAAATGCTCAAACCTTTTGAGACACCTACTCCTCATGCATAACAAAAAAATCATATATGACATGTTGATTGAGCAAATCAATGGCCAAGTTAATAATACATCCTTTGAGACACCTAATCCTCACACTTTCTTGTTTCTTCATAACCGCTATGCAAAACCAAAAGTGCCAGAAGTTGGTAAAAGAAAATAAGCACTGAGAAGTACCCAAGGTAGAGAATATCAAAAAATTACCCAAATAAGAGAAATTTTAGTGAGTAGCACTTCCTTGTCTACTTCATATCCCGTGCAAAAATCTAAAAAGTGTAAGAAAATACTGAAAGCTTAGAAACTCAAAGGAGTACAAAGCCACGTTTCATAGACTCCTTTGTTGAGAGCGCACAAAATGAAAAAGCACTGAAGGATGATAAATCGCTAGAAAAAGGGTAAAAGAGAGAAAAAATGAATAATAAGCAAAGGTCATGATTCTATGTTTCCTTCATTACCACCATGCAAATGTGAAGTAGTGCAACATATGGTCAACTATAGTCATTTGATAGTCAGATCTAAAACATTTATTAAAACCCTATCTTCAATGCATATTTTTAGCAACTTTTTACGCATGCAATTCAAAAATTAGGAGAAAGTTAAAACTGACACCATAGAAACTGAATCAAGTGGTTACAGTCCAAAACCTTCCAGAACCTCCTGATGAACTAGATCCAATTGCAGATCAACGGATGAGAATGGATTGCAAGAACCATTAATGACAATGATGAGCTCAACCTAAAGACAATTGCAACTAATCAAGAAGACATAGCTAGCGGGCACCATGAACGATAGAGTGACCAAGAAGATCAAGAAAATCAAATTCCCTATAATTCTTAGAGAGAAATATTATTGTAAAATCTATAAATAAAGGCAATGACCTCCTTTCAAAAGGTCATATTTGAAGTGTTTGTTTGCACTACTATGTATATTTTCTATAAATTTGATAAATGAAGCATTACAAGGGACGTTTACCTCAAACTTGATCCTATGTTGAATGGTTGATATAATTATTTGAAATTATCTCTTCCTTGCTGCTATGGTTAGTATATTCTATTAATTAGAAAAGTTGACTTAGAGTAAATTGAGATAATCAGTTTTGCATTCATGCTTTTCGATAATTCTATTTTTGTTAATCGATGCATTAATCTTATTCTATTAATTTATATAATTAATTCTCTAGATGTTTGGAATAATTTTATGAGCATGCAAAAGGCCATTATATTGTAACTACAGAGTTTTAAATGTTATTAGTCCTTAATGTTGCTTCTAGAATCTAATTTTCTAGGAATATTATGTCGATGTCTATGTTGTTAGCTTCACCTATCCATTCCACATTCATTCATTTCTAACCCTACCATTTATATCCCTAAGCTTTTACTATTTGATCTAAATAGAGTGAAAATTCATTAAGTTGACAAGGTATACCAGCCTTCTCTGGAGATTGAATCAAAGCAAATTGATTCTTCCAATGTTTAGTTTAGGATGTGATTAGCGAGTGCTCACTTTCAAATTCTCAAATATGATAATCACGGTTCTAGCATTGGCTAGATGATAAAATGGAAAACAATTATGTGGATGTTCTTTTGGACAAATCTAAAACTCGGTATGAGCACATCGATGTTTTACAAAAAAAATTGATCGATTACTCGATCTTAATGTGAGACTCAATCCTCAAAAATGCATCTTTGACATCACTTTAGGGAAACTTTTAGGGTTCATAGTCTCCAAACAAGGTATTAAAGTGGACCCTAATAAAGTCAAGGCCATTTTTGAAATGTCACCCCTAAAACCCTTAAAGAACTTTAGAACTTGCAAGGAAACATTCAAGTGATCCATCACTTTATTACTTAATTAATCATACAAATGCAAGTAATTTAATCATCTTTTGCAAAAGGGGGTTGAATTTAAATGGACCACAAAATTTCAAGAGGATTTTGATGCCATTAAATTTTACCTCGGTTCCCTACCAATTTTATCACTACTTCAACCAGGCATTCTATTTCATTTGTACATATCCATTACTGATTTTTCTCTAAGGACTATGTTGGCTCAAAAAAATGATGCCAATAAAGAATAGGCCATATATTACATCGTTCACATGTTGGTAAGTTACGAAACCCAATATGCATACATGGAGAAGTTATGCCTAGTTGTATTTGCAACCAAAAATATTTGCCACTACATGCTAAATCATACAATATATGTCATTGCCAGAGAAAATCCATTGCATTATATGATGAGTCACACTTACACCAATACCCACACTACAAAATGGATAATGCTATTAATATAATTCGATCTTGAATTCATAAGTTAAAATCCATAAAGGGTCAGGTTATTTTTGACAATTTTTCTAAAGCTCCTCTTCAATATGATAAACCACTTATCATAGAGCTTCTAAATGATTCTATCTTCATTTTTACTGAGCTTGAAGAGAATTTCAAACCTAAGTATGAAGTTGATATTACCTTTTTCTTTGATGATTCTAAGTGTGAACAAGGGGGAGGTTCCAATAATGTTTTCTTCATGCCTCAAGGGGTCCCCATATATTTTTCATTTAAGCTCAACTTTTCCTGCACTAATAATAATGTAGAATCTAAAGCATTGATTATTGGACTCTATAATATTATTTCCATGCACATTAAATGTATCTAAATCATAGGTGACTCCCTCCTTATTATTAATCAAATTAAGGGATTCTACCAATGCAAATGCCTAATCTTAGAGTCTTACAAACAAATTATTGATAAGTTGATAATGAACTTTGACTAGTATGACATTGAAGCTTTTTTAAGGCCATCTAATCATTTTGCAGATACCATGGCCTCTCTCAGGTCCTTTATCCCATAAAACCCTACCAATAACATCATTCAAGTTCAAGTCACCATGCTTTCCTAATTAGCTATCTTCTAGGAATATTCTAATGATGAATGGGTAGTTTAGGAAGAGCCAGACAGTGATTTGTCTGGTCATATAAAGGATATCCTCAAACTTGGTGCCTTTACTATCAAATTGCATCAATTTCTAAATGCACATTCAAATAAAAAATGGCTTGGTCCACTCTCTTAGGGGATTTTCTTTATTGCCATGGCTATGATGGTGTTTTTTTTCACTGTCTCAAACTATAGGAAGAAAATTGGATAATATCTCAAGCCCATGATGGTACATGTGGTGGTCATTTTAGTGGGATGGCCATCACAAAGTGCATTTTACACATGGGTTATTATTGGCCCACCATGGAACGTGATTGTTGCACATATGTTAAGAAATGTCCTAAATGTCAACATCATGCCAATTTGACCCATGTCCCATCGCAAGCATTACAACCCATTCAAGCCCTATGACTATTTTACAATGGGACCTAGACCTTATAGGTAAAATATCCCCTCCATCCTCTATATATCATACATTCATAATCGAATCTAGAATACTTTACCAAGTGGGTTGAGGCTATTCCTCTCACCAGTACGATAGGACCTCAAATTGTAGAATTTATACTACAACACATCATTTATCATTTTGGTATCCCTTCAAATATCATATCCGATAATGGTCCCCCATTTAAAAACAAGGATGTTTGAGCACTATGCAACAAGTATCATATCCAACATAGCTTTTTGACATCCTATTACCCCTAAAGCAATGGATAAGCTAAATATACCAATAAGACTATATGTGTCATTCTCAAGAAAACGGTACAAGAAAATCATAAATATTGGCACCTCCAACTCCCTTTGGTGCTTTGGGCTTACTGCACAAGCATTGCATGTCGATAGGCACAACTCCATTTTCACTAGCCTATGGTGTTGAAGCCATAATGCCTCTTGAGCTTGAGATCCCTTGAATCCCTTGGTTGGTCTTAGTATATTCAATTACTTATTTTATTAGTAGATGAGTTTGATCGATTTCACTAGAGTGCTTGAGCTTCCTGAAAGCACTTATCAATTCTTCCTTCCTAGGATAGGTGACAAGTCATGCCACCTTTGCTTTTGTAGTTTATTCATCTCCTATATCCATAGTATCACATTCATTCCATTCTATTCTATAGTCATGTCAGTACCATTGTGTTGATTCCCTTTATTAATTAGTCAACTAATGAGTAGTGATGTGTTGTTAGACCTTTTTCAAGCGATAACCAAACATGCATGTATATATATATATATATCCATAGTATTACATTCATCGCTTCATAACCATTACATCTCACCATAGCCACATTTATCATTTCATAACCTAAATTATCTTTTATGAACATCATCATTATTAATCCACACATACATAATCATAAGACATCATTCATCACACATCACATAACCCCACATAACATACATCATCTCCATAAAAGTCATATATATATATATATATATATATATATATATATAATGTCATAAAAATATCATACATCATAATAATGTTAGGCCTATAGGCTACATCATCATGGCCTATAGGCCTACAAAACTGTAGTCCAATCATCACTACATCACTCCTCACTATTACCCACTACTAGTCTCACAGCTCCCCTATCACCTTTATTTTCCTATCACTTGTATCCTTGAGAATATCTGACACCTAAAGCTCATGAAATGGATGGCTCTCTAACTTGTGGCCTTGTCATGGCAACTAAGAGTTCACTTGCCAGGCTTTGCTATGATCTTGATAGCATTGATTGAGGAGGGACCTACAGTCCCTACCTAATCATTATATCATCCATATCCATCACCCTCTCCACCTCTATTTATTGTTGTGTCATGGCTTTAATTGATCTGGCCTAGGCTACCACCACCTCAACCCGTGCCCCAACCAACTCTACTCATAGTGCCTCTACGGTAGCTACCTCATTGGTCCCCTCTAGCTACCATCATAGATGCTCTATCTCATCCATCATGTGATCCCTCTTTTCCATTATTACATCCATCTACTGATGCATAGCTTCCATCTCTACCATCATTGCATCCAATTATTAGCTTAGATCATCTCTCTCAACCATAGCCATGTCCACATGTTGTTGCAAACCCTCTTGCTCTATCATTACCACTAATCTCTCTTCCTATAGTTTTGCTAGTATCCACACCAGCCTATTCCTCTCTCCAATTACCTCATATCTCTCTTATAACCACTTCTCCCTTCCATCCATCAATATAGTCCATTTTTTCTCCATCTTCCCAAGTCTCCTTGCCATCCTATCTCGGTCCTCCCATAGGCTATCTTACTCTACCTAAAGTACTGCTACCTTATCCTCCTACTTTACCTCTAATAAGCCCTCCTCCATTTACCTCAATGAGAATATCCCACTATCCACTCAATGGTGAGGTCATCATCGTAGTATCTCCTCTACCTCTTTTGTATCCTCTGCCACATCATTCCCCCCATCACTCCCTATCTCATCCTTTCCTACTACCCTCTTTGATGCTTTTATTATCTTCTAGTGTTGCATCACCTACCAGACATCAAACTTTAGGGTCATCTTGGCATCATCAAAATCAACCACCATGATTTCCTCATCTCAATCATCCCCCATCAACCTCACTTATGGTCATTCTAAGGTGGCCTCATCCTCTTACCTCCTATATATGATAGGTGGATCAAGTACCCCTTGTATCAACCCAAACTATCACAATACCTGAGAGAACTAGGAGAGCTCATGTTCTATTCCATGCCATCCAGTCATCCATCTAGCCTACCACACTCAACCCAAGTGGATACCATCCTATACCCATATTGGTCCTCCCCTCCACCCATAATCATTGATAGTACTCCCCACCCTTCTTCCATGATCGATCTCATGGTGCTTCCCTATCATGTCACCATATCAACACATAGGATCGCTTCATCATTATCTTTGCATCCATATCATATGGTAGCCCCACTGGCTATCATATATTGAAGTGCTCCCACCCCTAAATCTATGACAACACACTACAACCCAAATCCACTCTCCTTCGTTGCCACACCTAGTATAGCTCCATGTACATATGTGTCAATAACATTTATGCCTAGGCATATACGATCAATGTCTCCATAAAGTTCATGACCAATCCTAACAGATTTCATGGAAACCATCCTAAAGAAGCCAAAGTATGACATTTGAAATTTGGAAAATCAAGACTATATGCTATGGCAATAATTTATCTTGATGGTATTCCAATAAGTATTGTATCCTGCTACTACCTATTTCAATTGACTTCCACTCATCACCATATACCCATGGCATCACATCTTCCTTATCTTCTATTGTGCATATAAGAATACCCTCCACAGAGATCAAAAAATATGATACACATTCTCAAGTATCACTATCATCTCCTCTATAGGGAGATAGAAAGTCCCCCTATCAAGATTCCATCACTCCGCTAGTGCTAATAGGTACCATTGATCTACATGTATAGGCTCGATCCATGTCACCCTCTCCAGGCCTATTGCCTCCAACCACTCCCAGTACTCCTCGCTCAACTTATAACTTCATCTGCAATCATCACCACATTGTCATTAGTTAACCACTCATACCTTTAACATTTCTAATTTTAAATTAAAAAACAAATAAAATAAAATATTTTTTCACCCATTCCATCATGTTACCATTTCAAAATTTTACCATAATTTTCAATTTCAAAATTTCAAAAAAAAAACATAAAATTTTATTCCCATCCATTCCATCACGTTATCATTTCAAAATTTCACCTATCATTTCCAATTTCAAAAAAAATTCTTGCCCATTCTTAGTAATTTAAAACCTCAAAATTTCAAAACCAAAAAAAAAAGAAAAACAAAGCAAAGGACCCCATAGTACTTACCGACTTTGCACACCCTCCAACACCCATTGTCATGCTTTCTCCCACCATCTTGTCTACCAACCACTCCTCCTCTCTCATCCTTCTCTATAGCCCTTCGTAGCTAAATGTACCACACAAGGCTCTATTTATGGCTTTTCATTGGTAACTACCCCAGTAGGTTACCAACAACCCTAGAAGTCACCAATGTATGCCAACTGCCCTGGGTAGTTACCCAATCACTAGGCAACCACCCTGGACTATCACCCAGGTGCAAGGCACCCCTGGATGGTTGGCCAAGTCATTTAGCGAATCAATCCAAATTTTGTAACTACCTCCTAAATTAACCATTTTGTAACTTCATTTCATTTTTGCTATAATTTTTATTCATATTTTATCAATCACCTCATGGTTGTCATCCTTTTCTTTCCATCCACTTGCTTCTTGAGTGGGTAGAAAATACCCACAAAACTATGTCTCAAATCAGTTTGACACCTTAAACGCTAAATCTTAGAGTCACTTAAGTCCAATAATATTTTCTCAAGGCTATAATTAACCTTCCCTTTGTTGGAAAAAGTAGCAGAACTCGTCTTCTTATCTCAAAATTCTAATTAAATATATAATTCAAAGACTCAAAATTCTAATCAGAATGAGCGCACCAATCTACCAAAAGCAAATATTCAAAGATATTTATCCATTCCATGACTGGGACATCCTACATTATTCTTTATTTGAGATAATCCTACATCACTTCCCTCAAGCCGAAGGTCATTCTCTATCATTTGCCAATCATTGTCATTATCCATCATTAAACCAGTGATCGATGTCATTTATTTTTGTATTGCATTGTGTTTATACCCAACATGGTACAAAAATAGGTACTATAGACACCTAAAAGGTGTCATATTAGCATTGGTTAAATATTAGTATTTAATAAATTTTATAAATATTTTAATTAATACAACGAAACCTTATAAATATTAATGTTAATTATCTTATCCCCTTTGACCATCATAAACACCTTCATACGCCTAACCCATGGTCATCATGAGACCATCCATCTATTTTAACCCAGGTCCACCTCACTCTAGTGGGCATTTACTCCCTTCTCTCCTTTGCATTCCAGGCTCATTAATGCACATGGGTGAGTATTCCCTCCACCCAAGCACATTGATGAAGCATGTGATTATGGTGGATGAGGAATATCTCCACCCAAGAGCATTAATGAGGTATGTCACTGCGCGTCATAGTGTGTCATAGACCAAATAGACAATATTGCACACTTGGTCATCACATGTCATAGTATGCCATTTAAGTGAGGAAACTTAAGATTCCTCCCTTCTCTCACCCATACCACTTGTTTGTCATTATATCACCCCCTCATCATTCTCTTCATCTTTGGGAAATATTATAAATATACCCCCATTATGGATTTTTGAATTTGTGAATGCAGGTACCTTATTCAGAGAGCTTAATAACATTAATCATGGAGTCTCTTTGAAATGCATGATAATATTTATTTTATAGTTGCATTCATCTTTAATGACCAAACAACATCAGATTTGCACCAAAAGACTTGAGACACTTCCAAAAGGTCCAAATTTAAGTTTGAAGCCCCTACTAGAACGCATAGCCAATTGCCCTAGATGGCTACACAAAATCCAACCACCCTAGGCGGCTACATAGAATCCAATCATCCTATGCAACTACATAGAACCAACCGCCCTAGGCGATTGAGTCTTAAAGACATACAAAGCCCCAAAATCAATAACATGTAGCTAAGCAAGGTAAAACAAGGCAACTTATAAGGTTTTGTAACCATTTTGTATAGTGTGGTAACGTTTTAAAAGGTTTTGTAAGATTTTTTACGCTTTTTGTAATCCCTTTTGTATGATCTTGGATGTTATCTTGAAATACCCAATGCTACTGATGCTTTTATTGTGGTCTTGTGTATAGGTACTAGGATGTACATAGAGGCTCGGGAGGTCAAGCAATGAGACTTCAATACCCTCCTTACAATTTTTTGTATGATCAAGGAGATGATTTTTGGCACAATTGAACTCATTTGTAAAGAAAACCCTCCCTTCTTGGGAGGTCCATTGTACTCCAAAGGGCTGATTTATAACAAACAAAGTCTATGAATGTAATATTAAGTTTCATTTTATTTATTTACATGTTATGGTGCATTTCCATAGTCACAATTAGAATGGATCCAAAAATGGGAGAGATCATTCAAAGGTAAGAAACTAAATACCATATGGGATTTTAATACCATTCCACTTTGCTTGGGGAATATGGTTAGAAAATAATAGGAGAAATTTTAGGAATGAAAGTATACATAAATATGCAGGGTATTAATGGTAGCATTAATGACAATGTCTCTATCATGAGGAAATACCCTAGAGGAATTCATCAAAGAAGGAATAACTATTATGAGTAAAAGTGATGTTATATATATATATATATATATATATATATATATATATATATATATATATATATATATATATGTGTGTGTGTGTGTGTGTGTGTGTGTGTGTGTGTGTGTGTGTGTTGCTATGGATATTTCAAAACCTTTGTCACAATCCGTTAAGATTAAATATGAATCAAGAGAATTGGATAAACAAGTGGATTATGAAAATATCACTTTTTGATGTCATGATTGTTATGAGACTCGACATATGGAAAGATATTGAAAAGTGAAAACTATAAATAAAGAGAGAAATTTTTGGTCATAAAATAAACTTCAATATAAAACAAAAAAATCATATTATAATGGAAGTGTTGAGTGGTATTTTCACCCAATTGTGAAAATACACTCTCCCTTAGGATTTGGGTTCCAAATCCCCTCTTGTAAAGAAGTTAAACAACCAACTTCTCCAAGGTCTCCGCTATATTAGCATTTGCATATGTGTATTAGTAATCTCAAATAAATATATTCAATTTAAATGCTTGGAACACCTACCCAGGTGTTGTAGGTGAGTTGGAGAGGAGAGGGCAATCCTCCAAGGGAGGTCCTAGGTTCGAATCTCTACCCTACCAAAAAGCTGAATTGGGTACACAAAATCCAATTGATAATGTTGGTGCGAGCAGGGCTAGGTGCTACTCCCGGGTGACTTTTATGGTGTAGAACCCCCTATTCATGGTCTCTTAGACCAAGGCGGCCCCGCAAGGTGTTTTTCGATTTAAAAAAAAAAAATGTTTGGAACACCTTAGTGATTGCAAGTAACTGTAAACAAGGGGCAATGTTGGTTTATTTTACCAGGAAACTTTAGTGATTGTTCATTGAACCAAAATAAAGCAAATGTGAGTTGGCCCTCATATGACCACGATGTAGTGCCTTAATTCCTTTTATCTTGAGGGTTTTAAAATATATTTTATCTTCAAAATGAAATTTGTGGGAATGACCACGATGAATAGGGTCTTCAAATGTAGCTTCAAAATGAAATTTGTGGGAATGCCATAAAACATAACCCCTTCAATGAAATTGGAATTTTCGTGAAGGGAATGTCATCATAGGCTCATGAATGAAACATGAAACTGAAAAAATGAAATTCGGCCCAAAAATGGAAATTTTCTATTTTCGAATTTTTTGAAATCTGTAATAAAATAGCAACTTCGATGAATTTTTTAAAATACTAAACAACTCTAAAAATGAAATTTCAGAGTGCGTATTGGAAGTCTGAAGTATAACCTACGCAATGGTGAATTTATTTTTGGATTTTGAAATTTTTTAAATGTTTATTTTAATGCCTGAAAATTAAAAAAAAGTTAAAATTTTTGGAAAAATAAAATGCAGAAAATGAAAATAAAATGCAGAAAACTGGAAATAAAATGCATTCAGTATGATGCTATCCTATTTCAAAAAAACCGAAGATGTGAGGTTTTCATGCATGCAACCTAACCTATTGGACTTGCAAAACAAGCACAATTTGGATAAGCTAAGTGTTGGCTCCTAGGGTTTTAAATGAGATTTTCAGATTTAAACATTCACATGAAGCAATCAAGAAACTTTCATAAACTCCATTTACAAGCCTAAAATCTGAAAAGGGGAAAAATAGACATTTAATATTGCATGTAGAAAATGACTCCTCCTTTCTTGTCCATAAGATGCAATTTTCTAAAAAATTTTGTATTAAAAATTTGTCATTTTACAATAACAAAAATTTTTGGTTTTCCCAAACCAGTCCATGGAAGAAAAATAGCCCAAACAGTCCGGAATGGCCCTCGTTGCCTTCAAATCTGCAACTCTGCTCGCAACAGTTTCCAACCCCTCAAAACATCCTTGCCTGGCATATTTAAAATTTTCAGGAGGCTTTTCGTTTCATTTTCCAAAGGTTGTTCGTTTCACCTTCCCTTGTGCATGCATGTGTTTTGGTTTCCAAAAAGGCTTTTCGTTTCTATTTTATGGCCCTTCGTTTCATTCCCATGGTTTGATTTCGAAAAAACGTTTCCTTTTCTCCACAAGGGCATGCGTCTGTTTCCTTCCATGTATAACGACCATCTTAAATGATTTCAAATCATTAAATATTCCTTATGTAATGTTTTGTCTTATTCATTGGATTTTGTCCTTATGTCCACGTCACTATGCAGTCTTCAGTCTCGTTGTCTTGGTGTTCATCACTAATATCAGACGCACTGTCAACTACTCTGTTCCCTTGGTGAAAATGCAACATGTCACGATATCGCGACACTTTTGCCTCCTTGCTCTCTTTTGTTGCTTTTAGCCGTGAAAATGTAACATGTCGCGATATTGCGACACTTTTCTCTTTTGGCCGCAAAAATGCAACATGTCATGATATCGTGACACTTTTTCTCTTTTGGCCGCGAAAATGCAACATATCGCGACACTTTTTCTCTTTTGGCCACGATAATGCAACATGTCGCGATATCGCGACACTTTTTCTTTTTTGGCCGCGACAATGCAACATGTCGCGATATCACGACACTTTTTCTCTTTTAGTCATGACAATGCAACATGTCGCGATATCGCGACACTTTTTCTCTTTTGGCCGCGACAATGCAACATGTTGCGATATCGCGACACTTTTTCCTTCTTGCGGTGTTTTGTTTTTTCTTTGATCTTTAGCATATGGGCCACTTCGGTCTTCTTGGAAACTATGCAAAAGGGGGGTCCCCAATTTTGGGGTATGTTGTGGAGCAGCCACAATAGGAAGCTACATTAAATCAAGGATAAGCCACTCCAAAAGATGTAAATAAATTCTATCTACAATATCATATGGGAAAGGCCACCATAGTTCACTTGGATCAACCACTAGATAAAGCCAAAAAGGATATAAGGGATGAGAAAGTACCATATGTAAGTTCAAGTTTAGAAGTAATTAAAGGTGTAAAGGAAGATGAGAAAAATACTAAAACAATTACAATAGAAGAGGTCAATTTTATTACAAGTAAATCATCTTCATTTTCCTTAAATAGTATTAAATCCCCTTCTAGTAATAAAAATGAAAGTGGGGTAGAGATTATCCATTGCACTTTAGGGTTTTAAGAAAGAATTGAGAATGGAGGAAATCCTTAGCAATCTAGAGTTTTTAGAGACAATGTCTTTATCATGAAAATAGGAAGTAGTATAGAGAATAAAGAGGAAGAAAAGATAGCAATGGTGGACCTGTATAGAAAAAGGATAAAATTCACTATAAGAGATAAGTAGAAAAGAAGTAAGATGAAAAAACCAAAGGAGACATGGATGAAATTGAATTTTGATGGTGCATCAAAGGGAAACCCAAGGAAACTAAGAGGGGGGTGTCATTAGGAATGTATAGGGAGTTATAATGGGAGCATATGTTGGGTTCTATGGGGTACTAACCAGTCATGGATCATAAGCTAGAGTAGTACATGATAAAATCAAGTTAACAAAAGATACAAAAATCAAGAATTTTGTTGTAGGAGAGTCATTTAATATAATCAAAAGTCTTAAAGAAATGAATGAGCTAAGTTGGTAGGTAAGTGAAATTATCCAATAGGTTGATTAGATGCTTAGACAATTTGAGGTCAAAATAATTCATACATATAGAGAAGGAAATAAAGTAGTTGATTGGTTGGAAAATTGGGGAACACTAAGAGAAGAGGATAATAGGTGGATCCCACCAGATCCTCTTCCATGAGATTTGGTCAATTTGGGAAAAAAATAAAAGATTGAAGTAATAATTGATGTTTTATTATTTGTTATGTAGGGGTTTCTATCAGATATTTGAGTTGAGTTTATAGATTGAGCGATGTTATATGTTGTGTAGAGGTTTTTGTTAGATATGTTGAACTAGGTTTGTAGATCGAGTGATGTTTTTTGTTTTGTAGAGGTTTTTGATAATAATTTTGAGTTGGGTTTGCAGATTTAGTGTTGTTTGCTTTGTAGAGGTTTTCTCAAATATTTTGAGCTAGATTTGTAGATTGAGTGATGTTTACCATGTAGAGCTTTCTATCAAATATTTTGGGTTGGCTTTGCAAATCAAGTGATGTTGGTTGTGTAGAGGTTTCTATTAAATATTTTGAGTTGGTTTTATAGATCAAGCAATGTTGTTTGCTATGTAGAAGTTTCTATTAGAGATTTTAAGTTTGATTTGTAGATCGATTGATGTTGTTTACTGTGTAGAGGTTTCTATTAGATATTTTAAGCTAGGTTTACAAATTAAGTGATGTTATCTATTTTTTAGAGGTTTGTTTTGTATGTGGGATCCATTAGTGAATAAACTTTAAAAAAATTGGTAAATTGAAAGGGACAGATAAGGACTACATGGATAGTAAAGGCATTGGAAATCTAGTGTATTATAACATGCATATTTAGATTTAGAAACTTATGATGGTTAATACATGATTGTGTGCAATTGAATTTAGTAATGACAATTCTATTTAGGACCAATTTTGATGTGATGTTTACATTTTGTATATTGTTTGAAGTATTTAAGCAAAGTTTATCGGGATGTAAAAATGAGCAAACCCTTATAAGTTGATATTAAGTAGAAAATAATTTGATTTTTTTGTGATGTGAAGTCTATTGATGTAGATATTCTATAAAAGGATACGAGAACTTTTAAAAATCCTTTTTTTTTTTGATGGGTTGAAAGGGTGTTGAAAGGTCCCTGAACCTTGTACAAGAGGTTTTTACATGTTTTCCAAGCTGACCGAGGAGGCCCAAGAGCTAAATATCAAAGAGAAATCAAAACACCACATGAGGGAAGGTGTCATGATATCGCGACCAGTTACGTTTTCGCGGCCCATAGCATAGGGAAAAGGCAAGGAGGAAAAGATGTCGCGATATCGCGACATGTTGTACCGATGCAGCCAAAGGAGGAAAAGATGTCGCGAAATCGTGACAAAAAGCAGCATTGCAGCCGAAGGAGAGAAAGTGTTGTGATATCACGACATGTTGCAAGGTTGCTGTCAGAAGAGAAGAAGTGTCACGATATCGCGACAAATTGCAAGGTTGGTGCCAGAAGAAAAAAAGTGTCGTGAAATCGTGACATGATGCATCATCGAGGCCGAAGAGGAAAAGTGTCGCGATATCGCCACATGTTGCAAAATCTCGGCCGAAGGGAAAAATTGTCGCAATATCACATGTTGCAAAATCACGACAGGAGAGAAAAAGTGTCGCGATATCGCGACATGTTGCAAAATCGCGGCCGAAGAGAAAAAGTGTTGCGATATCGCGACATGATAAAAAATCCTATTTTTATCACTAGAAAAAAAAAAAAAAGTATGGCCAATATCCATGGAGATTATATAATAACCCTCTACTTTTAAGAACCATTATATCATGCTCGTTAATTAAGTATATTTTAAACATTAAGCATACTGAATATCTCGTTGAATAGTAGTATAATTTTTTTTTTTTTTCCTATTTTTATCACTAGAAAAAAAATAATTATACTACTATTCAACGAGATATTCAGTATGCTTAATGTTTAAAATATACTTAATTAATGAGCATGATATAATGGTTCTTAAAAGTAGAGGGTTATTATATAAGCTCCATGGATATTGGCCATAGTTTTCTAAATTTCATAGTTGGATCAAGTGGAAGTGGAGAATAAATTTAAATTACTCTATGACGTTTCTTCCCAAAGGTTTTTTCCTCATCATATTTTCTAGTTCAAAAATCAAGGATAAAATAATGGGTGGTGGCCCATGGTTTAGGGGGATATATGCCTTTTATTTAAGACCATGGAGTGATTTTTTTATTAAGATAGAAACTATTAAGAGCTTCCGGTGTGGGTTAGGCTTTTTGGACTTCCATATCAACTTATCAATAAGGATGTATTGAAAAATATTGGAAATACCCTAGAGGAGTTCATCAAAGAGGGAATACTATTAATGAGCAAAGCAATATTATATATATCTGAATATATGTTGCTATGGATATTTTAAAAACTTTTCCACGATCCATTAAGATTAAATATGAATCAAAATAATAATATCAACAAGTAGATTATGAAATTATCATATTTTGATATCATGGTTGTTATGAAACTAGACATATGGAAAGAGATTGAAAAGTGAAAACTATTAAAAAAAAAAGAGAAAATTTTGGTCATGAAATAAACTTCGAGATGAAACAAAAAAATCATATTGTAATAAAAGCTACATTAAATCAAGGATATGCCACTACAAAAGAAGAAGTAAATAAAACCTATCTACAATATCATATGGCAAAGGCCACCATAGTTCACTTGGATCAACCACTAGAAGAAACAAAAAAGGATATAAGGGATGAGTATGCACAATATGTAAGTTCAATTTTAGAAGGAATTAAAGGTGCAAAGGAATATGAGGAAAATTCTAAAACAATGATGATAGAAGAGGTCATTTTATACTACTATTTAACAAAATACTTAGTATACTTAATGTTTAAAATATACTTAATTAGCAAGCATTATATAATTTTTCTTAAAAGTAGAGGGTTAATATATAAGCTCCATGGATATTGGCCAAGGATTTTTTTAATTCAAATTTGGATCAAGTGGAAGTTGGGATTGAATTCAAATTACTCAGACTTTTCTTCTCAAAGGTTTTTTCCTCGTCATATTTTCTAGTTCAAAATTCAAGGATAAAACAATGGCCGGTGTCCCATGGTTAAGGAGGAGAGATGTCCTTTATTTAAGACCATGGAGTAAACTTTTTTTGTTGAAATATAAACTATTAAGAAGCTTCTGGTGTGGGTTAGGCTTTTTGGAAATTCATATTAGCTTATCAATAAGGATGAATTGAAGAATATTGGAAATACCCTAGAGAAATTCATCAAATAAGGAATAACTACTAATGAGCAAAAGCAATGTTATACATATGTGTTACTATGAATATTTCAAAACCTTTATCACAATCCATTAAGATTAAATATTAATCAAGAGAATAGGATCAACTAGTGAATTATGAAATTATCACTTTTTGATGTCATGATTGTTATGAGACTAGACATATGAAAAGAGATTGAAAAGTGAAAACTATAAAGAAAGAGAGAAAATTTTGGTCATGAAATAAACTTCAAGACAAAACCAAAAAAATCATATTGTAATAGAAGCTACATTAAATCAAGGATATGCCACTCCAAAAGAAGAGGTAAATAAAGTCTATCTACAACATCATATGAGAAAGGCCACCATAGTTCACTTGGATAAACCACTAGAAGAAACCAAAAAGGATATAAGGGATGAGAAAGTACCATATGTAAGTTAAATTTTAGAAGGAATTAAATGTGCAAAGGAAGATGAGAAAAATCCTAAAACAATGACAATAGAAGAGGTCAAGTTTATTCCGAGTAAATCATTTTCATTTTCCTCAAATAGTATAGAATCCCCTCCTAGTAATAAAAATGAAAGTGGTGTAGATATTATCCATTGCACTTTAGGGTTTTAAGAAAGAATTGAGAATGGAGGAAATACTTAACAATCTAGAGTTTTTAGGGTAGCATAAGAAAGTAATTTCTATGAAAGACCATCCTTGCACTTTAGGGTTTCTAGGGCAACATAAAGAAGAATGTGTTTTTGAGGTTATTCCTTGCATTTTGGATCCTTTAGAGCAATGCAAACCTATAAATGATAAGTCTTTCTATGAGCACTATGTGAAGATTGAAGAGATTGATGAAGATGAAAACGTTGATGGGAATGAAAAAAGAGAGAAAGACCCAAGAAGCATAAACAAAGAGAGAGAAAAAAACTCATAGGGATATTAATATGAAAAAACAAAAGCAAATATCACAAGTATTAACAAGAAGTGGGGATAAGATTTTTTTTTTTAAAGGAGTGGGAATAAACCCGCAAACAATAACGAAAATGACAATGAAAATAATATCTTCGAATATTAGGGGCATGAATAAAAACCCTAAGAAAAAAGTATTTAGAAATTGTCCATTTTTTTATAAAGAATATATTTATAGATATATAAACTAGGCAACAAATATTTTAGCCATTCACAGTGTTAATTTTAGAAGGCAAATGTGTAAGTAAAATTTTATCTCTTAATAAAAATGATATCAAGTTGATTGTAGAAACTTGGCAGATAACAAATATATTTAATAGAGAATTAAATAAATAATATCTTTGATACAAAGATAATTTGGATATGATTTAATTAACTTAATAACAATATAATGATTTGTTTTGTTAGGAAGTGACATCAATAAAAACGAGGCAGAAAACATATATATAATTGTTTTTCAAAAAAACCAATTATAATCACTTTTGAATAATAACTATGTAAATGTTCTTCAATAAAATAAAAATATTTAATATATTTAATTCTTTTTTATAATTTTTATTAAATCATTTTTTAATTAAATATATAAATAAATATATTTTAATTAATTATATAGATTTTAAAAAGGTCCTACTAATAATATATTTAATCATAATAATATTATGATATCTTATTTTTAAAGTAAGTCTTAAAAAAAATAATAAATTAAATTCATATCATTTGATACATTCCCTTGTTCATAAGTTATTAAAATACCATGCAAATTGTTGTATTCAATTATTTTGAATTTTTTTATGTCTTACTTTACACAAATCATACATATACTATATTATTATTTTATTTTATTTTATTTTAAATATAAAAAATAAGGCATACCATTAGACAGGCTTTTATTTAATCTTTAAACTCCTAAAAAAGCAAAAACCCTCCACTATACTGTCCACCCAAACATACATACATGATTTAGTTTATATTCGTGCTAACAAGAATTACCCTAAATCAAATGGATGATTTATTTATTATTCATGCTCTAAAACAAAAAAACAAAGACAACATCTCTTCCTCTTGCACGTTGTCCTTCCATTAACTTTATTTTAAAGGTATTCAAACAAAAAGGATAATAACAATAGTTATAGCAATTTCAACAGAGAATTTCCCAGATTACAATCACCACCATCGTTCACAGACTTAAAGGAAACACCAACAGCATATATAATTGATTAAAAACTAAAATACTTACATAACAGAAGTTGATGGTACAATACAATGTGGTTCTGAAGAACCACTTATGCCTAAACAATTCCAGACATGTGGTTTGACAGAAGTGGAAACATTTCAATCTCAGGTTCCCATGTCATTTTTAATAACTAATAAAACGAAAAACAAAAATCCCACATGTAATAGACATTCAACACAGGAATCAGAAGAGGAGGAAGCCCAAGACAGCAGACCAGAAGACAGCAGCGGCGGAGCACAGTGACGTGGCGGCCACCTCAGCCGCACCGCCGGCCTGCGGAAGCGGCGACGGGCTCTCCGCCGCCGCAGCGAAATCCACCATCGCCGCCATTGCCATCATCGCCACCGCTGCCGCCGCCAACCTACAGACCTCCATTTTCTTAACAACACTGCCAAATATCTTCAAAAATATATGAGACTCTGCCCAATGAAATCTCCTCCTGCAATAACCGACCCCGGACCCGGGTAAATATAGGGGAGAATCCGCCGAAATGTTCCAAACGGTCACGTGGCTGAAAAGACCGGCGAACTCCCGGCGTTTGGACGCCGGCCCACTGACAGCCTGGGGCGGCCGGAGAACTGACATGGCACCCACCTCAAAGGGGTCCATGAACGACCAGAGTGTGCTGAGAAGGGTGGGTTGTCGCATCGGCCCACCTGAAATAAGGTCTTTCCGTAGTCCTTGATGCACGCAAGTCATCCCGCCATGCCGTTAAATTATTGCGGTGAGTGCAGGTAATTATGATGACACCTTCTCAAAGGCGTGGGGTAAATCATAGTTTAAGACGTACATTAAATCTATGTCGCATCCTGTGTTTAGGTGGACAGTTTTTATCTTATCTGGATGCCGATCTAAATGGAAACTTGTATCTGAAAATTTGTTGACAGGAGAATATTGTGGAAACTTAATTCAATAATATTGGAGTAGTTGATTTATGATGTTGGCCAACTATAAAATTAAGTGATTTTAAATTATGTTTATGGTATCAAAACAGATTGTAAATCTTCAGTTTCTTAAAAAGATTAATAACTACTTAAACTTTTGCTTGGATTTGTGAAAATTTGAAAATGACAAAATTTTCATGGATTTAATGGATGACATATGAAAATACTAAAGATCACCTCAGGTTTAAGTGTTAAGCTTTGAAGATTAGTGTGGAAGTGTTTTATTGGAAGAGAGGCATGCATCCTTGTTTCTTAAGGATCCCACCTCATTCGTCGTCACGAGGTTTGGTTTGATTGAGGTCGAGTTTGTAAACAAGGTTAAGGGGTGAGTAAGGGTAAGAGGTAAGTGGATTATTAGTTTATAAAGAGATAAGAATTAATGTTTTTTAAAGTTATTTGTTTATAAAGGGATAGGTTTGTTGGTATAGGTTGAGTGGTTGGTATAAGTAGAAGAAGAGGTATTAAAGTGGAAAGAAATTCCAACATAGGAATATGTTCGGGGAAATAAACAACTTGTATGGAAACAACATCGCATCGAAATAAACATTTTATATGGGAACAACATCACATGAACTGGTTAGAAAGCAAGAGGGCAAACTACCCACACACATGTTGGACTCATGTTAATGGGAGCGAGGAGTCCTTCATAAGTGGTACCAAGGGCTTTCACCTTTAAGTGGAGTGTTTGTTGCTAGGTTGCTTTGGTTTGATTTTCTCGAGGGTCGTGAGGTTTATTGACTTTGTTTTTACCCAACAAGTTAGAGATTATAGAGATTATCCAGAAGAAGAAAAAAATATGTTTTTTTTATGCGTGTACAATATAATTTTAAAAATAGTTATGAGGTACAGTGCAATGCTTTTGGTTTTGGTTCTTCTTCGAGGTTTAAGGTTCAAACCACGACATGTGTTATAATCTTCTAGGAGATAAGCTTAGCTCTCAATCTTACGAGGGATCATGGCTAGGATGGGAATGTTGTTATAATCTTCTAAGAGATAAGGTTAGCTCTCGATCTTACAAGGGATCATGGCTAGGATGGGAATGGTCAGGCCTAAGGTTCAAACCGTGACATGTGTGTTATAATCTTCTAGGAGATAAGTTTAGCTCTCGACCTTATGATCTGGCTAGGATGGGAATGGTCAGGCCTAAGGTTCAAACTGTGACATGTGTGTTATAATCTTCTAGGAGATAAGTTTAGCTCTCGACCTTATGAGGGATCATGGCTAGAATGGGAATGCTCAACCTTAAGCATGGTTCAAACTGTGGTGTGTGGTGTAATCCCTTAATGATAAGCTTAGCTCTCAACCTTATGAGAGGTCATGGCTGGGATGGAAATGCTCAACCCTAAGCGTTGGTTGTAGGGGTTTCTCACACTATCCAAATAAAAAATAATAATAATTAAATATAATTTAAAATATATATTTTAATTAATTTATAAATTATAAAAAATAAAAAGTAAGTTTAATAATAATTATTATTATTTTTTAATTTGGTTATTGTGAGAA
Organism: Wollemia nobilis; assembly: GCA_028583015.1. Classification (NCBI taxonomy): domain Eukaryota; kingdom Viridiplantae; phylum Streptophyta; class Pinopsida; order Araucariales; family Araucariaceae; genus Wollemia; species Wollemia nobilis. The sequence goes on along the minus strand of JAQPPZ010001772.1, from coordinate 5,791,828 downwards.
ACCTCTATGATCGACACAGCCTCCTTCCAACCATGATCCCTCGTAAAATTGAGAGCTATACTTATCAATAGAGAATTTAACACAAAGCCATCACACACTCACCCACACCGCGGTTTGAACCTTAGACCTCCCGAAGAAGAGCCAAAGCCCGAAAACTTAGAAGTAAGTTTAATAATTATTATTAAGATGAGTAAATGAAATATATTAAATAAATATAACAACTTAAAATTTTACATAATGTTATATATAAAAAATAAAAAGTGATTTTTTAAATATTAGGATGAACAATTTATAAATATTAAATAAATATAAGATTTTAAGTAATTTTAATTAAATGGCATTATCTCAACTAAGTAGATTTTTCAATTTTTAAGAAGGAGATCTAGATTCAAATCTTGTCAAGCAATACATGTATAACCAAAACAGGTAATAGAGTGTAGTGAGTTACCATAATCAAATATGGCAAGGGCACTGATAATGAATAACCAGGAGCAATTGATAGTAAAGGATGTCATCGTGAATATGGTAGAAAAAAATAGAGAGAAGCCAATTTTAGGGATTTAGCTAGGTGGAGAAGATATCAAAGAAAATCAACTTTCAAGGAGTGGATAGAAAATCAAATAAGGAATTAATAGCATCTCAAAGAAACAAACTGGTCATAGGGGATCAGTGAGGACAACAGATTCTTACTAGTCTCAAGGTAACCATTGATTATACAATCATGGAATAGTAGGGGTTTAAACAACAGAATCCATCAATTTGTTGTTCGAAGAATATTAGAGAAAAGCAAAATAGATTATTTGTTTATCCAAGAGACCATAATGTCATTAGATTTCATGTATAAAACAATAAATAGACTTTAGAGGGTTTCTAGTCATACGGAAGTGGATGCCTAAGGGGTCTCAGCGGGGATAGTTACCTTTTGGAACTCTCTTGAATGGATAACAATAGAACATATAGCTTGGAGGTGTATCCTCACATCCCATTTTAGGAACAATATGACAACTAAGCATGTTTTAATCATAAATTTATATAGGGCTCAAAATCTAGATGATCACATTCATCAATGGATAACGATGCATAATATGAGAGTCTCGAGGGAGGAGTTATATTGGATTGTTTCTAGGGATTTTAATGCTAAATTATCATCCAAATATCAAAAATGGGAACACCAATTTGAGACTCAAGGGATCAACTTATGATTGCCCACGTCCACGCATTACACTTTCTCGATATTAAATGTCCTGGAACTAGCTATACTTGGAATAATAAGAGGAGGGAGCCACAGAGCAAGAAGGTGGAGTTATATCATTTTCTAGTTTCAAAGGAGGCATTTGTGACATGGGATATGAAATTTCAAATATTGGAGGGTCTAATATTTGATCAATTTCTCATTATGTTGGAGGGAGGATCAAGATAGGGCAACATTGAAAACCATCCAAATTTGAAAACTTTTGGTTATAAAAGGAGGAACTTCGAAATAAAATCCCATAATGGTGGGAAGAGAGATGTATAACATATGGGGCAACTATGTTTAGATTCCACAAGTAGCTTTATCATGTCAAGGATAAAATAAAATTATGGAGGCGATCTAAAAAGTCAAACTTCCAAGTCCAAAGAGCATCATTGGTGGTCAAATGGAATGAGGTGTAAAAACTCTTCACATAAGGAATAATTATAGAGTAGATCAAAGAAGAGGATGATGAGTTGCATAAAGCAATTAAGGACATTGACAACCAAGAGGAGATCTACTAGAAATAGAGAGCAAGAACCACTTGGTTTCTTTTTTTTTGTTAAAAAATATTCTATTTATTCAAATCAACAAATTGTACATCTTCGTCCTTTCTTGACAAATACACTTTTGAGCCAATTTTTAACAATACAAAGGTGATATTTCCTTCCACTATGAGATCTACTCCTATACATACAACACTATACTATTGCTACATAAAACCTAAAAATACTAAACAACAAATTAGAGCAAAGAATCCAGACAAATAATGGCTAGAAGTGATTCTCTGGTTTGTTGTAATCACCACCTAGGGGGAAATCCATAGCATATGATATCACCCTTATCTAGAGCCCAATTAGCCAATGCATTTGCTACCTTATTCTGTTCTTGAGGGATGTGTGTCAACTCCACTATCTAAAATTTGGTCAACTATGATCTAATGGTATGTATCTCTTTCTTTTTTTTTTTTTTTTTTGTGGAAAACATCCCAAAAGGGATGCCACTTTCGGGTAAGACCCAAGGAGGCAGGGGTATCCATTCCGCCAAAAACGCCCAGGACTCGGACCCGGCCTACCACCTTTGACACACTCAAGGAGCAAACAAACACACAAACCCAATTAAAAATAAGCAAATAACAACAAAAATAATAAAATAAAATAAAAAACATGCTCCTTGAGTGTGTCAAAAACAAAAGCACAACCAAACACACACAATAAGATAAAAGAAACCACAACACAAACCACATAGAAAAACACAAGAAACACATAACAAAACACAAACAAGACAAAAACAACAGAACACTACAAAGACATAACCCAAAAAAAAACAAGAAAAATAAACACAACCAAAACCTAAAAAATTAAAAAATAAAACAAAAATAAAAATAAAAAACAACCAACAACAGACAATAAAAAAAACAAAAAATATAGAAAACACTCACCCATAAAAACACGAAATAACACAAACAAAGAGAAACCCAAGAACAAGAACGAAAAAAAACACAAGAACAATAACAAAAAACATAAAAAAAAAAAAACAACAAAAACACAAGAACAACAAAAAACAACACAAAGAACACAAAAACAAAACAAAATAAAAAAACCCACCCACCTTAAAAAACTAAACAAAAAAAACAAAAAGGAAAAAAGAAATAAAAAATGAACAAAACAAAGACCTATCTAGACCGAAGACTATTAAGGCAAGAATCAACAGAGGAAACAAAATAAAGAATAGAATGAGCTAGGGAACTAAAAAAAACTGAATGAACCAAAGAGAAGCAAAAAAAAAACAAGAAGAAACTAGGTACCTTCGTAACTCGGAGCCATCCAAAGAAATGATAGAAAGAAGAGCTTCCCTAATTTGAGAAGCCCACCATATAGGAGGGTGGCCATAACAAGTAAGATCACCTTTGTCCAAAGCCCAATTAGCTAAAGCATCAACACTCTTGTTTTGATCTCTCGACCACATGATTGTAATCAACTTTCAAAAATCCCATCCTGGATTAACCGAATCTTCTCAATAATTCTTTTTATTCTCCAATCCACCTTATGATTCTTAGAAGGATTCTTCAAGAGATTAATCATAAGTTGAGAGTCGACTCAACTAACACCTTTTCCCATCCAACCTTAGTAGCCTCCTCGAAGACCTCTGGAGGATACCATACCCCTCAAGCAAGGTTATTGGAAAGAATACCCAAATTCTCAAGCAAAAGTAAAAACCAGGGAGCCATCTGAAAGTCTACCAATTCCTCCCACATCGGCTTTTCCAGGGTTCCCTCTAGAGGCTCCATCAGTATTGACTTTTCCAAAATCCTTAGGAGGAGGTTGCCAATTTCTATTCCTATCCAATTTACTAATACTCACATTCCCTTTAAGATGGTTGCCCTTAGAAGGTTTAATATTCAATCTTTGCATCACTTGATCCCATATTTGGTGGGAGTTTTGGGGGTGATTAAGGAGATGATGGACTGATTCAACTAAGTTGGCTATGGTCTTTTGCCAAATATAGTGAATATCCTTACTATCTTGATTAAAAATTTGGTTGTTCCTTTCATTCCAAATATTCCAAAGAAGAATGGTAGAACCCATCCAAACTACTCGCCTAATAAAATGATCAACACCCTCTTGATTAGGCCAATCCCTCCAAAGCTGTTCAAAAGTAAAAAAATTGGACCACTGTAAGCCAAGTAAAGTGGCCATTCTCCTCCACAGCTCGGAGGCTAAAGTACACTCAATAAAAATATGGTTGATATTTTCTACATTCTCTTCACACATTTCACATCTAAAAGGGCCATGAAAACCACGCTTCATAAGTTGCTCACCAAGTAAGCACCCTACGATGCAATAAAAGCCAATTAAAGAACCTCACCTTAGGCCGGAGCTTTTGAGCCCACAATTGAGAAAATATGTCGAAGAATGGTTGGGATTATTATGGCATAAGGTCAAATAACCTTGAGCAACCGAATACTCACCCTTAGTAGTGTTGTTCCATCCAAAACAATCTTTTTCATGGGACCAAGAGAGGGATCTCATATGAAGGATGCCTTGGATATCTTGTCTTTGCCTTTCTGGGATTTGAATAGGCCAGTCCTCAATAGGGATCCAATATCTACCAACCTTTGAATTACCAGTATGGTACCGACAATAATTAGCCACCTTTATCCAATTAGCTCGGTGAAGCTCCTCCATCCAAGGCCTCCAATCGGGAAATTGAGTTATCAAAGGCTTGTGACCATCCCAAGAATCTGTCCAAAAATTTGCATGTTGACCATTATGAATGATCCAAAATAATTTTTTCTTTATCAAATCCTCACCAGCCTTAAGAACTCGCTAAAATGGGAGAACCTTTGGTAGGAAGTTGATAGCGAACAAGGTCTTCAGGACTTTTGTTCTCAAGATATTTAGCACGGAGATTATTGGCCCAAAGAGCATTGGGGTTATGCAACATCCTCCAATATAATTTAGCAGCTAAAGCTTTGTTGTTATTAATTGAAGACCGTAAACCTAACCCCCCTTCACTCTTAGGAAGACATAAAGTATCCCATTTCACCAAGGCCCATTTTCTTTTCTCCTTAGTACCACTCCAAAGGAAACGATGACTGATTTGATCCAATTCTCGAAGAACAGCCTTTGGAATATTCAAAATGGAAGAAACATAAATAGGAATAGCTTGAAGGACTGATTTTACCAAGGTGATTCTACCCCCATAAGAAAGCCACTTGTTGGTCCACTTTCCAATTTTCTTCTTGACTTTGTCCAACAACCAATTCCAATATTTATTTTTCTGCCTTTGAATATTTATGGGAATACCTAAATAAGTGATTGGAAGAGAGGTCTTCTTATATCTTAGCTTATCCAAGACCATGGATTCCTGTCTAGCAGAGCAATGAAAGAAAATAACTTTAGATTTGTCTTCATTGATCAACTGCCCAGTAGCCTTAGAAAAATAGCTAATGATTTGCTTAATATTAGAAGCTTCCTTAACTCGTAGCTTTACCTAAAATAGTAGAGTCATCCACAAATTGAAGATGAGAGATAGGTCTAGCTCCATGAGCAATGGTAACTCCCTCAAGGGTTTTGTTTTCCCTCTTTTTGGTTATAGTCCTACCCAAGCATTCAACAAAAATGCAAGAATGATGAATAAATAAGGGGATAGCGGGTCACCTTGCCTAATACCTCTAGAAGCCGAGAAAGACTGAGAAGGCCTGCCATTGATAAGAACTAAGTAGGAAACTGAAGAGATACATCCCATAATCCAATCCATCCAATCCTTAGAGAAACCAAATTGCCTCAAAACTTTGATAAGGAAGTGCCAATCCACTCTGTCATAAGCTTTGGATAAGTCTAACCGAATGAACATGGAAGGAGAATTTTGCATATCCATGGAATGGATGGCTTCCCGAGCAAGAACTATCTCATCTACTATTTGACGTCCTTCCACATAACCCCCTTGCTCGGGGAAATAATCTTATGCAAAAGAGGCTTCAACCTTTCTCGCCATGATTTTAGTAATGATTTTGAGAAGAACATTACATAAAGCAATAGGTCTAAAAGCTGAGATATGATCAACCTCTTGAGCTTTTGGAACAAGAGTAATATAAGTTTTATTGATAACCTTCAAAATTTCTTTGGCTTTCCCGGCTTCTTCCACCACCTCTAATAAATCAACATGAAGGATATCCCAGAACTCTTGGTAGAACTCAATAGGAAAACCATCAGGACCTGGGGTTTTCCCTTTTTGCATTTTAAAAACTACTTGTTGAAGCTCATTGATAGTAACAGGAGCAGTTAAAATAGAGTTCTCCTCGTAAGTGATAAGAGAAGGGATTGCTTGAAGAACATTATATTGTGAAGCCGAGTCAAGGGGAGTAGCAAGAAAAATATTGGAAAAGTAATCAACAACAATAGAGTTCATGCCATCCCAAGTATAAACAACATCTCCAGAATCTGATTTTAAGGAAGAAATAAAGTTGTGAGATCTTCGAGCTAGAAGAGATTTGTGGAAAAAATTTGTGTTTCGATCTCCTTCTTTGAGCCATTGAATTCTAGATTTTTGCTTCCATAAGATTTCTTCTCTTTTTTCCCATTCCTCTAACCGAGTTGTGAGTTTAATTTCATCTCGCACTTCTCTTCTCTCGTGAGGCCATCTAAACGGATTTTCTTATTCAAATTTTCAAGATGAGCAATAACTTCATGTTTTTTTTTATGAACATCCCCAAACTCTTTCCAGTTCCAAGTCTTGATTTTGGATTTAATGTATTGCAGCCTTTTGACAAAACAGAACATCTTAGTCCCATGCCTAGGTTTACCTTCCTTCCACCATTGTTGCACATGAGGTCTGAAGGAAATGTCTCTAAGCCACATTAATTGAAAACGAAAAGGAGAGAAACTCACATTGGTTTTCCACATTTCCACCATGATCGGCCAATGATCCGAACCAACGATTATTAAGAGTCTTCACTTTAGGAATGTGACCATGGATTAAGAAATTTTCAGAGAGCAAAAACCTATCCAATCTCTCCATTATACAAGCTAAGCCTTGCCTTCTCGTTAGACCAAGTCATAAGGCCATTATCTCGGTTGGATATCCACAAGATGGAGGTTTGCAATATATTCGCTCATGAGGTCAGTTGCTTTTGTCCAAATTTCTATTTCCCCCCTTTTCTCATCCAGAGAGAGGATGGTATTGAAATCTCCTCCGATCAAGATCCAAGCTTTAGGAAAATGAGAGATAATATGAGTAATATCCTTCCACTGTCTTCTTTTTTCCTCCAAAGAAGTCGAAGCATAAATAGTAATGCAGAGCATAATCTGGTTGGAATGTCTACTTTGAATAGCTATAGCCAACAAACCCCAACTGCCAACCATATGGTGAATAACTACCTCTTTTGGATCCCAAAGACAAGCAATGCCACCCGAAGTCCCTTGGGAACCGAGGGAAACCACTTTTCCAACTGGCCAAATTTTACTGGCAATTAAGTCCATATCCTCCATTGACATCTTAGTTTCTTGAAGGAAAACAAGATGTGGATGATTTACCTGAATCATTCTTCTAATTTCATTTTGTTTTGAAAGACTCCCTTTGAGTCCTCTAATATTCCAAGTGATGATCTTCATTAATACCAGGGCTAAAAAATTTGGGAAGGGCATTAATCTTACCTTCCTCTACAAGCTTTTCACCTTCTTTTACCATATGATATTGATTGGTCTTGCGACCTACTTTTTGATTAGAATCCATCTTCAATTTTTTTTCCCTATTTCTTGACTTATTCCAATTGAATCTCGAGATGGCTTCTAACCTTGAAGAATGCTCGTACACAGCCAAAATTTTACTAGAGGGTTCAACAAAGTCTATATTGGGACCTCGCATTATTTGAAGTTTTGACATTTGAAATATTGTTTTTCTTGTGTAAATTTTCTCCTTTTTTTCTCGTTGAAAACCTTTGATTTGTTGGTTTGTCTCTCGAGTTCTTCCCTTCATATTTAAATTGTGTTTCTAAGATTTCAGTTTCCATTATTTCCTCTTCCTCACTTGGGACATCATTTGTGGAAAGGATTTCAAACATATTAGCAGATGACTTTGATTGATCCTTCATAACTGGTTTTTTCTTAGTGTTCTTCTTCTTAGGTATTTGGAAATCCACTAAGTTTATATCTTCTTTCTTTTGATCGAGAATTTTATTTGGGCAAGCACTGGCCAAATGACCATATTCATGGCAAATTCTACAACGAAAAGGAATGTTCTCATAGTCCACTACTTGCTCCCAAGTGTCTTCCCCAAATTGTAATGTGATATTTTTAGGTAGGGGTTTGTCAAAATCCATTAAAACACAAATCCGAGCATAAATAATATGTTCAAAATTTTGAGTACAATCAACGAATCATCATAAAAGTTCCTAAAGAGTTTCCAATTGAAGAAAAAATAGTAGGATTCCAAAATTCAATAGGGAGGCCAAAGAGTCTAACCCACACGGGAGCAATAGAAGGCATCTCTTCTTCGGCTTTAAATTTAGTATGCCAGGGCTTCATGAAAACCCCCGCCCTTCCAAAAAACCAAGGACCCCCTTGAAAAGTTTTCTCTCTATCTTCATTATTAGCAAATAAAACAAGAAAATAACCATTTGGATAAATAGAGATTTGTAACTCACCTTTAGTTTTCCAGCTTTTTGCAGCCCAGACTTTGAAAGCAGATAGACTCGGACGAAAACCCACGAACCGACAAATTAGTCCTCTTTTTTCCAAATCTTCAATGCCACTCTGAATGTTATCCATATCAAGCTTAACAATAGGAGTTCCATCAACCGCTTTAAGACATCCTGACTCTATTTTCCTGGGATCAATCTTAGGCATTCTTAGAGGTTTATGGGAAGCCCTAATATTGATATTAGCATTGGGCCGAGGCTGTCCACCACGAAGGGCATCCCTAAAATTCATTTTTGGGACCGAGTCTTCAAAATTCTTACCCTTGATAGGGGTTTTCACAGTAGAATTATTTTGTGGGTGCACCTTAGCACCAGATTCACTTGAGATATGAGCCATTTTTTGATCAACTGCTTGAAACTTGTTTCGTGATCTCTTTAATCCTTGCCCTAGACGTCGTGGAAAGGTATGGTTTTCACTTTTCTTTTGTGCAACAAATTGGAAGCCGTTGTCACTCAAGTTCACAGTATGATCTGTTGAAAGACAAATTTCTAACCCATCTTGTATCCCCTGCAACATTTCCTGCTAAAATATTGAGAATAAACCACAAAAATATTGGCCGCTAGGGCCCGAAGGCCCTAAAAACCAACCTCTCGGAGCCGCTTGCACTCAACCCGGATGAAACCCTCGCATAGCCGCTTGCCAAATATGTCGTTCACACATAGGGATGCGCTAGGATCTGTGTTGCTCCAAATGATATGAAAATTGGTGGAGACGTTCTAGGGTTTTTCAGGCATCTACCCTCAAAATTTCAGCTCAATCCGAGTCCGGATGAGTGAGATATGACCGAAACGAGTTCGGCAGTTTGGGCAATCCTGCGAAAAACGTCTCCCTTCCAAAATCTTTGAGGTTTATCTCAGTATGTATCACTCTTTCAATTATTCAATCCTTTCATTTATTAGTCTTTGAATTCTTCAATTTGTTGATCAACATTTGTGAGTTCAATTTTATTTATACTCTAGTCCATGATTCCTTGAGGGATTCCTAGATTCCTTTAATCAGAGTAAGTCGTTCAGATAAGTTATTAGGAAGGATTACTATTTTGTTTTACAAAATTAAATGGAGGGATGCCATTATATAATCTTCCTATCCCCCTTGCACTAGCTTTACCTAGATTCCCTCTTGATGCTCCATCAGTATTAACCTTACCCATTCCTTCTAGTGGTAGGACCCACTTTCTAGTTTTATCAATTTTTGAGGCAAGGATTGTCAATCACTACTGATTAATTTTAGTTGGATATATCTTTAATCTAGTAAGGATTTGGTTGTAGTTGTCACTTGGGAACTAAGGAGTCTTGAGTGTGTGTTGGATGGACTCTACCAGATTAGTTATTATTTTATTCTAGATAAGGTAGTTGTATCTATAGTTCTGACTAAAAATCATGTTGTTTCTCTCTTTCTAGAGGTTCCAAACTAGAAGAGAAGTTCCTACCCACACCAATTGTCTATAGTCTAGCCCTCCTCTTGCTTGATTCATCCATTCTCTCCATATTTTTTCAAGATCTCGATCACTACCATCTGATTCCTAAGAGTAACACCATCATTTTCTAAAGTTTTACCACTACAGAGCAATCTATAAAGAAGTGAATTATGGTTTCCTAATTTTTACAAGGGTCATGGTTGGGATGGAAATGCTTAACCTTAAGTGTTGGTTGTAGGGGTTTCTCACACTATTCATAAAAAAAATAATAATAAATTCTCTATTGATAATTATAGCTCTCAACTTTACGAGGGGTCATGGTTGGGAGGAGACTGCTCAGTCATGTGTTTTGGTCGTAGGGGTTTCTCACACTAACCTAAAATTTAATTTGTATTTGTAATGCAAGTGGAGAAGGCAAGTCTGGATCTATTTAATAGGAGGTCCATGATTCAAACCTCTGCGATGCAAAGGGAGACACAAAGGCTATGTTAAATTCCCTATTGATAAGCATAGCTCTCGACTTTATGAAGGATCATGGTTGGGAGGAGACTACTTTATGCATTGGTCGTAGGGGTTTCTCACACTAACCTAAAATTTTAAATTTTCTAGGGGGGACAACACAATGGTTTGGGCTTTGGCTCTTCTTTGGGAGGTCTAAGGTTCAAACCGCGACGTGGGCGAGTGTGTGAGGGGGTGGGTGTGTGGTGGTTGTGTATTAAATTCCCTATTGATAAGCATAGCTCTCGACTTTATGAGGGGTCATGGTTGGGAGGAGACTGTGTGTTGGTCATAGGGGTTTCTCACACTAACCAAATAAATAATAATAATAATAATAAATATAACTTAAATATATATTTTTAATTAATGTATTTTAAAATATTAAATTATAAAAAATAAATATTTTAAAAAATAAAAAGTAAGTTTTATAATTATTTTTAAGATGAACAAATGAACTATATTATATAAATATAACAATTTACGTAATTATAGAATTTTAAATAATGTTATATATAAAAAATAAAAAGTGATTTTTTAAATATTAGGACGAAAAAATTATAAATATTAAATAAAAATAAGATTTAATTAATTATAATTAAATGGCATTATCTCAACTAAGTAGATTTTCCAACTTTTAAGAAGGAGATCTAGATTCAAATCTTGTCAAGCAATACATGTATAACCAAAACAAATAATAGAGTGTAGTGAGTTACCATAATCAGAGATGGCAAGGGCATTGATAATGTATAACCAGGAGTAACTGATAGTAAATGATGTCATCATGAGTATGGTAGAAAAAAAATAGAGAGAAGCCAATTTTGGGGTCAGCTAGGTGGAGAAGAGATAAAATAAAATCAACTTTCAAGGAGTGGGTAGAAAATCAAATAAGGAATTAATACCATCTCAAGGAGATAAACCGCGCATAGGGGGTCAGAGAGGACAATAGATTCTTACTAGTCTCAAGGTAACCATTGATTATACGAGCATGGAATAGTAGGGGTTTAAACAATAGAACCCATCATTTTGTTGTTCGAAGACTCTTAGAGAAAAGTAAAAAATATTATTTGTTTATCCAAGAGACCATAATATCATTAGATTTCATGTATAAAACAATAAATATACTTTAGAGGTGCGCTAGTCATATGGAAGTGGATGCCTAAGGGGTCTCAGGGGGGATAGTTACCTTTTGGAACTCTCTTGAATTGATAATAATATAACATATAGCTTGGAGGGGTGTCCTCACATCCCATTTTAGGAACAATGTGAAAACTAAGCATGTTTTAATCATAAATTTGTATAGGGCTCAAAACCTAGATGGTTAGATTCATCAATGGATAACGATGCATAATATGAGAGTTTTGAGGGAGGAGTTAGATTGGAGTATTTCTAGGGATTTTAATGCTAAATTATCATCCAAATATTAGGAAGGGGGAACACCAATTTTAGACTCAAAGGATCGACTTATGGTTGTCCAAGTCCACACATTACACTAGCTCGATATTAAATGTCCTGGAACTAGCTATTCTTGGACCAATAAGAGGAGGGAGCCATAGAGCAAGAAGGTGAAATTATATCATTTTCTAATTTCAAAGGAAACATTTATGAAATAGGATATAAATTTTCAAATTTTGGAGGGTGTAATCTCTGATCACTTTCTCATTATATTGGAGGGGGATCAAGACAAGGCAACATTGAAAACCATCCAAATTTTAAAACTTTTGGTTATAAAAGGAGGAACTTTGAAATAAAATCCCACAATGGTGGGAAGAGGGATGTGTAACATACGGGACAACTATTTTTAGAATCCACAAGTAGCTTCATTATGTCAAGATAAAATAAAATGATGGAGGTGATCTAACAAGTCAAACTTCTAGGTCCAAAAAGCACCATTGGTGGTCAAATGGAATGAGGTGTAAAAACTCTTCACATAAGGAATAATTCTAGAGTAGATCAAAGAAGAGGATGATGAGTTACATAAAGCAATTGAGTAAAATGACAACCAAGAGGATATATACCAGAATTGGAGAGAAAGAACCACTTGGTTGCTTTTTTTTGATAAAAAAGATTCTATTTATTCAAATGAAAAAATTGTACATCTTCGCCCTTTCTTGGAAAATATACTTTTGATCCAATTGTTAACAATAAAAAAGTGGTATTTACTTCCACTATGATATCTACTCTTATACATACAACACTAAACTATTGCTACATAAAACCTACAAAAACTAAACAACAAATCAGAGCAAAGAATCCAGACAAATAATGGCTAGAAGTGATTCCCTGGTTTGTTGTAATCACCACCTAGAGGAAAATCCATAGCATATGATATCACCATTATCTACAGCCCAATTAGCCAATGCATTTGCTACCTTATTCTGTATCTCATGGTATGTGTGTCAATTCCATTATCTAAAATCTGGTCAAATGTGATTTAATGGTATATATAACTCTTTCAAGTCTCTAATCCTTCCATTTCTTAGTCTTTGGATTCTTCAATTTGTTGATCAACATTTGTGAGTTCAATTCTATTTGTACTCTAGTCCACGATTCCTTTAGGGATCCCTATCCTATATTTAGTATTGATAGGATAGGGGAGATTTTGAATGGCAATGTTGATCAAATTATATCCTCTGGTCCTTTGTTTTCTATATATCTTGATCTAATATTTTTTCCCAAATCTCATTAAGGTTGTTAGTATTCTCCAATGTAGTTTTTTTGCTAGTGCTTTACTATTTTTAATTACAATCCTAAGATCTATTTCACCTTCTTCCTTATGCTATCATATTTTCTCCCAACTAAGAAGGGCCAAAATTTTAGTTTCCTTTGCACCTCGCCAGACAAAGCGATGGAAAAATCTTATTGAATTCTATGAATACAGGAGTGGGAACACTCAACACTAATGAAACATAGATGGGTATGGATTGGAGTACAATTTTAACTAGGATTATTCTTCCTCTTAATGAGAGCCATCTATTTGTCCACTTGCCTAATTTATTCTTCATCCTATCTATTAGCCATATCAGTCCTCTTTTCTAGCCTACCCAAATTGAGTGGAATTCCCAAATAGGGTATGGAAGAGAATTTTATTAGAATATAAGCTTATCTAGCAATATATCCTCTTATCTGGGAGAGCAATGAAAAAATAAGACCTTTGATTTATCTTCATTGATCAGTTAACCCATTGTTGTTGTGAAGGCTCGGAGTATAATTTTAAATTTGGATGCATGTTTTATTGTTGCCTTATCAACCAAGGTAGAACCACCCATAAATCATAGGTGATTAATAGAGTTAACCCCCACTGCCACAATTATCCTTTCCAATTCTCTTCTATTTTTGTTGTTGGCTAATGTTCTCCCTAGAACTTTTGCTAATATGATGAACATATAGGGGGATAGAGGATCTCCTTGAATAATTCCTTTTGAATTCCTAAAAGGTGATGGGCAACCATTTATCATCATTGAATATTGTTGGAATTGTGTTGAATAGTTTCCATGTTATTAAAGAGGGGTTAACTCTGAAAGGAACACTCTACCCCTATACTCACCGAGGTTAACTTTGAAAGGTCTGGAAATATTTTGGGGGGTGTAGGCCCAAAATGGCCACATCCTTAGAAAGCATTGAAAATTTTATTCTAAGGTATGAAGTTTCCATTTTGCACATTTTCCAGTGTATTTGGAGCGGATCTGCAACATGAGTTTCCTAATCCGCTGAACATAGTGCATTTTTTTCCTTGAACAATTAAGCTCAGTTTATAGTGTAGAAGGGTGCAGATTGTTGATGGGTCCCGATTTTGCAAATTTTTTTGGTGATGACGACGTTAGCATAAGAAAAAGTGTGGAATAGCGATTGTGTGTAATTTTTACATGCTTTGAGCGGCTAAGTGTCGGTAAGGTCATTTCCATCAAGTTTCAAGAGTATCTTGGTAGGAATTGGTAACAAGGAGGTAAAAATCACTACATAGGGTGTGGAATGGTGACAAGGAGTATTTTACACTAACTCCATAGTGGATTGGTGACAAAAGCTCTTTTACACTGCATAGAGTGCGAAATGAAGATAAAATCTATTTTATACTACAATCAGTATAGAATGACAACAAAAGATGTTTTGTACTTGCTCAAGTGTTGATTGGTGTTTTCGCATATTAACAAAGCAAATATGACATCAGCATTATTTATGGTGCAAATTTTGATTGTTTTGAAACCAAAAAATAGAAAAGGAAGATTAATGAGTGGATTCCATCTCACTCACCTCTTAATGCATTTTACGTCAGAATCCTATTCCACATAGTTGAAGCCATAAATGATGACATCAGCAACTAAAAGGAGTAGAATGGTGCTTTGGTTTTTCCCTACCAATTTACAAAGTATATTTTGAGGTTTAATCATAGTCATTCATGGGGAAGATCGACGGTTGAAATTTTGCTAATAGTATTGAAGTATTTAAAAGCATTTTCTTGTTGGATCAGAATGGAGTCAGTTGAAGAGCAAGAAGATAAAGCATCGAAGGTTTTTAAGAACAAGAACTAGAGGTAGTTGTAGATTGACGATGGAGCGAGCTTTCAAGAAGAGTCTATGAATCAGATGTGGTCTCTAACGGCCTGAATACCAACTGTCATTAATGAACCAACAAGTTGTAGAGGAACTAAGCTACCATGGTGATTTACTCATGATGGATTTCTCAGAGGCTGAACCAATAAGATAATGCCAACAAAAACTCTTTGTTGAGCTATAAATATAAAATATTTGTAATGTATCCTTAATATTCTTTCATTTACAAATTATAAATAGAGGTCGAACCCTCATTTTTTAGGATTGACTCTAGTGTGTTTGATTGCCCTATTATAAATATTCTTGTGAGTTAATGGAAGGAGCATTACTTTGATTTTGTACTCAAATTTATCATCTTCATCATCTTGTACAAGAGGTTCGAAGCTTTGAGCTGCATTTTTTTTAATACTTGAATGGTTAGTTCATTCCAACTTATTAGATTACTAGTTGTGAGAGTAGTTGAAATTTGTTCTTGGTTAGATCTATGTTGTTAGAAAGTTTATTTCTATTAAATCTAACTATTGGTCTATTCTGCTACTTGGATTATCAATATTAGATGTTGGAATTGATTTTTGCAATATATATCTGTTTATGCTTTAATGTGTGAAGGTTTCATTGATTTGGGTGATGTTAATCTTGAGTTATGGTACACTGGAAATAGCTTGTGGGAGATTTTTTTTGTAGTTTTCTATAATGTTAGCCTATCCATCCACTATTTTTAATAAACCTCTAATCCTAAAACCTTTTCTAAGCCTTATTTCAAAACCCTATTTGAGCTTTAATTGAGTCAACACCATTTTAAGTTGACAAGGAACCAGCCTACTCTGGAGGTTGGATTGAAATTGTATTTGGTCCATCCAATGCTTGAGTAATGAGCTATGACTATCAGGTGCATGCCTAGATAGAAAATTGGAAGATAGATAGTTGCAGTGTTAAGTAAAACTTGATTTCAATTCAGTACCCAATAGTTTTTGGCACTCTCGATGGGACCAGTTCACAAGGAACATGAAAAACCATCATATGAGTTATTGTTTTATCTCTACCTATAGGAATCAAGATTTGGTGAATTGTCTTGAACTTGCTAAGCGGAGAACATCAAATTCACTTGGTGAATAATTGGTCTTTGAACACAAAAAAGAATTACCCCTATAGACCAGTGTCCTTTCATGTATACCAGGTCTTTCAAAAGGAATAACCCTAACTCATTTTTATTGTGAGATACCTTATGGAGGGTCTACTGTTATCAAAAGTTTGAATCAAGATTTCCTCTCAAAAGAAGTATGTCCTGAGGAAAATCCTAGAGTTAATCCAATAGCCCCTCCATAAGGACCTACACCTAGAAACATGGTAGGAAATCCAACCCAAAATCAAGGAAATGTACCCCTAAATCAGCCATTATAGAAATACCCTAGTTGGAACACAACTGGTCCCCTTAGATTAGCACATATGAATGTCATTCTCTAGGATGTTTCCAAGGCTATTCCTACTTATGATGGATCTGGAAAGACAACATATGAGCACTATCAAGACATTTTGAATCTGGCAGTAATCCTTAACATAAAGGAGGAGGATGTTAGTATGAGGATCATAGTCCTATCCTTTAGATGAAATATTTTACATTGGTTTAGGACTCTTGAAGATAACACCATAACTTCATGGGCATCATTTTTTTTAAATAAAGGGGTAAAAATTTATTGATAAAAAATTTGGATTACAGAGTACAACTAAGCTTCCAACCATGACTCAAATAAATAGCCAAACAGGCTAAAACCACTAGACTAGAATGACACCCAAAAAAGACAACAAGAAAAAACCACATTAAGTCTATACATCCTTGTGGATCAACTCCCACAGGTGTTGAGAGTCCCCAGACAAGATACTCTCCCAATTATCGATACTCCAAGGATCCAGCAGCTCAGAAGTCCTTTTGGCCAGGTAATTAGCTACCACATTCCATTCCCTTGGAATGTGCACAAAGGATATAAATTAAAACTCTTCACTCATTCTGAGAATCTTAATGGCTACAAAGGCCAACTGCCAATTAACTTCCTCCACCCTTTTACTGTTTAAAATATTAACCATAATTTGAGAGTCAGACTCGTAGATAATCCTATGCCAGCCAAGATAAAACCCCCTCCGCAAGGCCTCAAGAATTACAAGAGCTTCCATAAAATTTTTGGAGTGAACACCTTTATAAATAGAAAATAAAAAACTGACACCACCAGTAGAATCTCTCCCAACACCGCCAATGCTAGCATGTCTAGGATTACCCCTGGATGATCCATCAATATTAATTTTTAAAACTCCTCTAGGGGGTGGCCTCCACCTACCATCTCTCATAACCTTCTTACTGAGTTGAGGAAACCTACTAGGGCTAGAAGAGTTACACCATACCCAAAGAGACCAAGGGCTTGCTGTACCTTCTTCTCCCTAGAATCCAAAAGAGGGTCCACATCACATTTTCTATGGATGGTTTCCTGAACCATATACAGGATCCTTTGCCAAATCTGTTGAACAGCCAAATAACTGCCCTAAAATATGTGTCGATTCCATTCAAGCCAAATTTTCTATATGATGTAAGAAGGGCCCAAATTCCAAGCCACCCGAAGGAAGGGGGCCTTGGTCGTAGGTCTACCTAGACTACTCCAAAACTCCACCAGGGATAGCACATGAAAACATGGATGGTTCCAGGCACTCCACCAATGGTGCCAAATGTGTCTGGAAAAGGAGTATTTGAAAAATAAATGAGAAGAGTCATCCTCATTCTTACTGCAAAGGACACAAAAAGAGGGACCCTGAAATTCCATCTTCCTCACATTATCCCAAGTGAGGCATTTATTATGATCTACCAATTATAGAAAGAAGTTACATTTTGGCCAAGAAAATTTGTTCCACACCTTTTTCCACCAAGTGACAAGAAGACTCCCATACTTTTGGTTATCAAGAACCTGATACCCATAGGCCACTGAGTAGGTTTCCTTAGGATTAGGGTTCCAAGCCATAATATCTTTACCCCTCAATGAAGAACAAGGCCTCCCCATAAGAATAAGAGCAAGAACCTCTCTGTCCTTGGCCAGTCCCCCCTGGGGCCATTCTTGTAGATATTTCCACCTATACATCTCCATATTTCCAAAAGACTAGATTTTTTTAAAGTCCTCCACACGAGACCAGCCTGCTTCCAAGAAACAAATGCTTAGGAAACGTAACCTAGAATATTTATTCAAGATAGGAGGGTGGCCATCCCAAGAATCCTCCCAAAAAAGAGCATTTGATCCTTGATTGCAAATCCAGAACAAACCCTACTTGATTAAATTAGCTCCTCTTTTCAGAGTGTCCCAGATAATAGAACCTTTCCCAACCAAGCCGACTCTAGGGATCTTAGCCTCAGAAATACCTCTCAAGTATTTACAAGATAATATTTTAGCCCAAATCTGATCTTGAGAGGTACACCATATCCAATAAATTTTTGCAACCAAAGCCTGCCCAAAAAGAGTTGTCTATCGCAACCCAAGGCCTCCCTCTTGCACCGGCCTACATATAGAATCCCACCTAACCAAACTCCATTTAGATTGATCAAGTTTTCCAGACCATAAAAATTGTCTTGACAAAGCATCCATGTCCTTGATGAAGTGAGAGGGAGCTATTTGTACAAAACATCTATAAATGGGTAAAGCTTGAACAACAGATTTTAAAAGCAACACTCTACCTGCAATGGATAGCCATATGAAATTCCAGTGATTCACCTTCCTTCTAAACTTATCAAGCATAGACTGCCAAGAATATCTAGGTAGAGGATGAGATGAAATTGGAATACCAAGATAAATGAATGGGGGATTCCCAACCTGGAATCTTATAATGCGATAAATCCTGGCTTGAATAAGAGGAGGGGTATTGAAGAAGAAAATAGAAGACTTGTCCTCATTAATCAATTGTCTAGAAGCACCAAGATAAATGTCAAGAGACTTTCTAATATTTCTAGCTTCCCTAATAGAGGCAACTCCAAAAAAAGCAGTATCATCAACAAATTGAAGGTGGGAAATAGGTGGCAAACTACAATCCCACTTCCACCCTTGAATGATACCCTATAAGACTTGAGCAATCTTCCCAACCCTTCCGCCATAATGATAAATAAATAAGGAGATAAAGGATCTCCTTGCCTCAATCCCCTTGAGGCCTCAAACAGCTTTGATGGCTCATTATTAACAAGAACATAGAATGAGAAAGAAGAAACATAGCTCATCACCCATCTAATCCATTCCTCCTCAAATCCAAAAGCAGCAAGAACTTTCTAAAGAAAGGACCATCTGACTCGATCATAGGCTTTGGCCATGTCCAACTTAATGAACATAGTTTTCTCCTTAGAAGTTTCCATCGAGTGAATAGATTTTGTAGCAATAACAACCCCATCCAAGATTTTTCGTCCAGCAACAAACCCTCTTTGCTCCTCATAGATGATTTTGTTCAACCATATCTTCAACCTCAACAATAATTTTTGTGATGATATTATACACAACATTGTAGAGAGCAATAGGACTGAACATATCCAAGGAATTTGCTCCCTCTTTTTTGGGTATAAGCACCACAAAGGTAGCAATGAGGTCCCTTAGCATCTGTTTGTTCTTTTGGGACTCATGGACCACATCCAAAAGATAAAATTTAATTAAATCCCAAAACTCCTGATAAAACTCAATCGAGAATCCATATGGGCCTGGGGATTTTCCTTTTTCATATTGAATACAATATTTTCCAACTCCTCAAGGGAAATTGGACCCATAAAGTGCTCATTCATCTCTCTAGAAACAATCACTGGAATACAGTTTAGAATAATCTTTTCGCTCTCATCATCTGATAGGGAGTCCTCCTTGAAGAGAGAAGAAACATACCTCTTAGTCTCTTTTGAAATATCACTGAAAGAAGAGAGCAGGGCACCCTGATAATTCACAAGAGAGGTAATAAGGTTACCATTACGGTGAGCCTTATCTAAGTTATAAAAGAAGGATGTGTTCCTATCACCTTCCTGAAGCCAATCTACTCAAGCTTTTTGTTTCCAAAAAATTTCTTCCCTCAGTTCCCATTCAGCAAGGTCTTTCGCAGCCTCAGATTCCTCAACAAGAATCTCCTTCTTGAATCCCTTATCTCTAATATTCCTTGAAGCTTCTTCCATCCTCCTAAGAGCTGCCATCTTAGCCAAGGAAATGTTCCCAAAATTCAGTATATTCCATCTCTTCAATTTATGTTTTACAAATTTTAGTCGCTTCATAAAGGAATACATAGCGGTGCCATGAGGAGGTTTTCCAGTGGTCCACCAGCTTCACATGAAATCATGAAGCTTAGAATCACGAAGACACATAAGTTGAAACTTAAATGAGGGATTCTTTTTTAGCCCTAACTCCAAAATAGAGAGTTTGATAGGCCAATGATCAGATCCCCTACCCTCCAGAATCATAGAACTAGCACTTATGTTATTACCCATCCAATAACTGGATATCAAAAACCTATCTAGTCTCTCTGATATGGAAGATTCCCCACACCTTCTATTGTGCGAAGTAAAGATCTCATTAACTGGCTTGATGTCAACCAAGTTTAGGGTTTGGATATGAGCACTGAAGACAGAAAAAAAAGGTTCGATACAGTCCACCCCACCACGTTTCTCCTCCATAAAAGTGATAGATTTGAAGTCTCCAGCCAAAATCCATGGATACATGGGAACCAAACTTCTCATAAAGCAAATGTGCTCCCACAACTTCACTTTACCATTGTAATCAACAGGAGCATACACATTTGTAAGTAGGATGGTTTCACCAGATTCAATATCATCCTCGACCATCAAAATAGACCATCTGCTAGAAATCCAAGTAAGAGGGGATATCTTAACCGGATCCCATAAACAAGCAACGCTACCAGCATATCCACATACACCAATACACTAGCATTGCCCCCTTCTCCACAACTTGGGAGCAATATTGAACATACTATAAATAGCCAATTTAGTCTCCTGAATAAACACCACATCCGAAGAATGCACACAAACCAAATCACGAACAACTTTTTATCTGGGGATGTTGTTCAACCCCCTTATATTCCATGAGAGGATAATCATTTTTGGGGGTTATAAAAATGGGAGTCCAATGTTCTCACCAAGCCTGAATCCATAAAATTCTCCCACATTAACTTAATTTTATCTTGGTCCTTCTTCCGACCCACCTTCATATTCTTATTCGAAAAAAAAAAATTAATTATTTTTTGTTGCAATCCCAATACCGTAGGAGTTTTGTAGTCCAAGGATGACTGCATCAGTTCCTGAGTAGGAGAGGGCATAACTAAATCTGTACCACTTTCCAAAATAGTTTACCTTATAGGGCTATACCCAACCATGTCCCCTATACTTAGATCCAAAGCCCTTTGTTCTTCATTTAAACCCTCGATATATGATTCCTTAAGTTCCCCCTCAAGAAGAGACATCTGATTCGACCTTGTTATATTTGCATCAGGTAGCGATGTTTCAATTATCTCCATGCACTGATCAAGATCATCTAATATTTCAAAACGGTTGAGTAGAGCATCTGGCTGGCTATCCTTAAGGTCTTTGTTTGCCCTTCGTCCTCTGTTTAGGGCTTTCACTAGAACAAAACCTTCCTTATCTCATTCCCCTTCCTTTATCGGGGATTTTCCTTTATCCAAACTTTATCTAGACTTAGAGGGCCCAAGATTTGAAGCCACGGGCGGGACAAACTTAGGGCATTTTCTTTGCAGGTTGTCATATTCACGGCAAATCCGACAACGAAATGGAAGAGCTTCACCAATACACTAGCATTGACCCCTTCTCCACATCTTGGGAGAAATATTGAGCATACTATCAATAGCCAATTTAGTCTCCTGAATAAACACCAAATCTAGAGAATGCACACGAACCAAATCATGAACAACTTTTTTTTTGGGGATGTTGTTCAACCCCCTTACATTCCATGAGAGGATAATAATTTTTGAGGGTTATAAAAATGGGATTCCAATGTTCTCACCAAGCCTGACTCCACAAAATTCTCCCCCATTAACTTAATTTTATCCTGGTCCTTCTTCTGACCTACCTTCATATTCTTATCCAAAAAAAAAAAAAAATTATTTTCTATTGCAATCCCAACATCGTAGGATTTTTGCAGTCCAAGGATGACTGCATCAGTGTCTGAGTAGGAGAGGGCATAACTAAATCTGTACCACTTTCCAAAATAGTTTCCCTTATAGGGCTAGACCCATCCATGTCCCCTATACTCAAATCCAAAGCCCTTTGTTCTTCATTTAAACCCCCTAGATCTGATTCCTTAAGTTCCCCCTCAAGAAGAGACATTTAATTCGACCTTGTTATATTTGCATCAGGTAGCGAAATTTCAGGTATCTCCATGCACTGATCAAGATCATATAATATTTCAAAATGGTTGAGTAGAGCATCTGGTTGGCTATCCTTAAGGTCTTTGTTTGCCCTTCATCCTTTGTTTCAGGATTTTACCGAAACAAAACCTTTCTTATCCTCTTCCCCTTCCTTTATCGAGGCTTTTCCTTTATCCAAACTTTGTCTAGACCGAGAGGGCCCATGATTTGAAGCCACAGGCAGGACAAACTTGGGGAATTTTCTTTGCAGGTGGTCATATTCATGGCAAATCTGGCAAAATGGAAGAGCTTCATAGTCAAGTTTTTGAACCAATGTAGTTGATCGAAATTGTATTTCATTAGAATCTAGAATAGGATTATTTAAGTCAATTTCAACACAAATACAAGAAACAGAGATTACATTTTTATCCATTGTCTGTTGTGATGGTCCAATCAGATTCCCAAGTAAAAGGGTAATATTATGCAAGATATCAGTTCTCCATAATTTCAACGAGAGCCATGGAAGCCACACCCATACTAGAACCCGTGATGGCTGCTCCTCTGATGGGTTGAAGCCCACATGTCAGGGTTTAAGAAAGAGTCCCACTTGGTTATAGAAATAAGGACCCCCTTCAAATTCTTTATTACGATATGCAATACAAGATAAAACCACCATAAAATAGTTGTTCGCACTCAGCATCACCTCCACATCGCCTTCAGGATTCCAAGTTTTCCTGACCCAAGCCTCCACAAAGGGGAGAGAAATTTGGATGTCCAAAAATTTGCCAATAAGGGCATGTTTGATTAGATACTCCACATCTTCCGCCATCGAGTCTGGTTGAACCACTAGAACTGGCCTGGATTCACATCGTTCCAAACATCCATTATTCTTTAACAAGCGGTTCTCGACATTCACTGGAAAATCTTGTTCCTTCTAGTAATTTTTAGATGAAAAAACATCATGAGCATGCACTCTTTGTGCCAAACCCAATGCCATCATGACATTCCTCCAATTTTTTAGACCTCCTTCGAAAGCTACTGCCATCCTTGCAGAGCAGTTTTTCTTCATCAAACCCTAGCAGAGTAGTTTTTCCTCATCAAACCCTAGCAGAGTAGTTTTTCCTCATCAAACCCTAGCAGAGCTCCAAAGTCCAAACTTTCAATATGTGTATCATATATAAATTATCTTCATGGGCAGCATTGACTAAGCCTTTTTTGGAAGAATTAAATGAATCTACTGACCTTTTCTCCTTACTTAATCAGTTTACGTCCATGTAGAAATCTCAGCAAGAGACTATCTCATATTTCAATTTGAGGTCTAGCATAGCATGAAAGAGAATTCCCCCTGTAGCTAGACCAACCGTATGTTTTTCTTCTATGTATTATATCAGATATTTTGGATCATATCTAGGCTTGCAAAGCAAACAATCTAGAGTGGAAACCCTCCCACGAGTTTATAATACAACAATTCATGCTGAGAATATCCTACTTAATGTGGAGAGATTACATCCCAAATTTATACTACCTTATAGTTCATAAACCACTAA
Organism: Wollemia nobilis; assembly: GCA_028583015.1. Classification (NCBI taxonomy): domain Eukaryota; kingdom Viridiplantae; phylum Streptophyta; class Pinopsida; order Araucariales; family Araucariaceae; genus Wollemia; species Wollemia nobilis. The sequence continues at coordinate 5,768,024 of JAQPPZ010001772.1, read as the reverse complement.
TGGCCAAAGCCAAGCTAATAATTCATCTTACATGGATCCTCTTTCCTTATCATCCCCATCTCCACAAATGAATTTCATTCCTCATCCAAATGCTCCATCCACTGCAGTTTTTTTCCCTCCCCTTCCTTCCTCAAGAGTTTTTTGTCATTCTTGATATACAAAATACTCTGAAAACTCTAAGTAAAAAAATGAATTCAATAGAAAAAATATCAGAAGAGGTCTCAACAAAGGAGATTTCCATATGTGAACAAAGATCAAATACCTGGTCCTAGTAACAGTAATGGGGTCAGAGTAAACACGGTATATGAAGAGCCTGAGTGTTCTTCAAATACAAGTCTGGTTAATATCTAGTGTTTGATGTGTAATGATCCTCATGATTCATATTCTTGTATCATGTACCAACACCATGTTTAGCAAGCTATGTATCAAGCTAAGAGGAATCAAAATGGAAGAGTAAATATGTTATGGCAGCCTGACCAAATCATGGTTGGAAAAAAGCTTGATGAGGATGGTCCAATTGCTATTATGATAATATTAAGAAATAAAACCCTGCAAGTAGATCCAAAAAATATGGGATAATTCCAGGTTCTTTCTCATAAAAAGAATGATCCACCCCCTAGATCAGTGATACTTTTCCTATTCCCCAAGCTAAAGAAAAATAGAAGATAGACAATCTCCCCAAAATATTTGAAAAACAAACTAAGGGAGACAAAATTAGGTCTAAATATGAGGTTCAAGAAAGGCCTAGATTCCCTTATATTACCAGAAGACAAAGAATAGAAGCCACTCAGCAATATAAAAGGAAATATGATGAGTCAAAAAGAAGACCTAAGAGGACCACCTTGGTTAAGTCTGAGTACAACATTATGGAAGAGATGAAAATGATTCTATCAAAATCCAGTTTATATGATACTCTTTTCATTCTTGGCTAGATAGACTTGTTTAAGGCTTATCTCAACAAGTAATCGCAGGATAGGTAGGCTATCACAATCCTTAGTATGCCCTCAGAGAAGAAATAAATGTACCTTGTTGTTCTAAAGAATAAACCCCCTCATTTATACATCTCTTTAAGTATGGAAGAATGGATAGTCCAAAATTGTATGATAGATTCAACAGCATAAACTATAGTTATTCCTAAAGCATTCTGTGAAGAGATGGGTATGGAATATACCCGATCTTGCCCTGGAGTACTGCAATTGGATGGAACACCTATAAAAATAGTGGGAGTAATAAAGGATGTTTTAATGAGGTTGCATAGAGCCCCTGAGGTGACAATAGTACAAGAAATAGTAGTGGTTGATCTAGAGCCCTACTTTGGTTTATGCCTCTCGAGGGATTTCATTGCAAAATTAGGTGGATGCATGTATATGGATTATTCCAGCATGGTCATTCCTTTCAAAGGGAAGAGGATAAGGATAACACCCAAAAATCATGTGTCTTATCACATAGAAAAATTTAAAGAAGACATGTGCAACCTCACTCCTCTTGAAGAGTTTGAAATTGTGGATAAATTTGAAGAACTGGAATTAGAAGATGAATTACCTTTTAGAGAGTATTACAGTCAGTTTGGGACATACATGGGCACATATAGTATTTCTGTAGAATTAGAGAAAAAAATTCTTGCTATATCTAATAATTGTTTGAGAGAGACAAAGGTATGGACCATGCACTTTGATGATGCTAGATGCAAAAATGGTGTTGGTGTTGGTGTGGTACTACAGTCCAACTCAAAAGGGATAAAGAGTTTTACCTATAGATTAATATGGCCATGTGCCAATAATGTTGTGGAGTATGAGGCTCTATGCCTTGGACTGATGCAAGGAAAAAATATGGGCATTAAGGTTCTGAACATATATGATGACTCTGAGTTAATCATCCATCTAGTAAGAGAAAGGTGCAGCAGTAAGAACCATAACCTAAAAGTATACAGAAATAGAATATGGGATCTGATGGAATCCTTTGATGCCCTAAATATTAACTTTGTTCCTAGAGAAAATAATACTTTTGCAGACTCCTTAGCAGCAAGGGAAGATAACTTCAACCCCTCTACAGACATTGGATTCAAGAAAGACAAGGGAATCAAAATGATTTTTAGACCTACAATACCAAATAAGCAGAATTTCTAGCAGGTTTTTCAAAGTGATGAACATGTAATTGAATTTTTGGTAAGAGAAGCCTATCTCTCCACTATCCAAGAAGAAAATCTAGATGAAATTGATCAACAGGATGTTATTCAACTTAGGAACAATCACATACCTAGGGGTTTGGTTACCCTAGTGTTGGATATTTTGAGTAGATGAGTTGTCATTAATGTCAAGAGTGAGTGATCATTGATGTCAACCTTTCAGCACCATTGAGTGGCAGTTTCAGTGGGTAGCATCAGTTTCAAGTTCTCCAATCAGTGCAAAAGGATAGTCCACTTTCACTTGATCAAATTCATTCCAGAAAGTCAAGATAAGGTCCAAGGTGAAAAGAAGAAGCCCAAGTGAATAATATTATAATAATTTTTTATAATATTATTTAAGGAAGATTAAATTAATTATAAATTAATTAATATAATTTTATTAAATTAATTTATTAATTAATTTACTTAAATTTATGTTATTTAAATTAATTATTAATTAATTTTAATATTAATTATATATTAATTTATGTTAATTTTAAATAACCCTAAGGTGGGTTATTAATTTGAATTTTGAATTCGAATTCGAGCGCTTACATGGGGAGAAAATTAACCAAGTGTGTATAAAAGGGGGACTTCCCCACCTTAGCAAAAGACTCTCATGCTTTCGAATTAAAATCTAATGTTATGCAAGCTTATGCAAATTGTGTTGTAAAACAAAGAGGATTTTGTTTTTTATAAGTACTTAGAGGAGGCCAAAATATTTTACCAACCAAGGAGGAAGCCTTGGTCACCAAACGCTAGTAGCGAAGTTGGAAACCACAATGGAAGCAAGATGTGAGGGAAACGATTGATGCAGGTTTGAATCCACAGGAGGATTAATTTTTGTTTTGTGTGAATTCAACGACGGATGAAGTAATATTAGGAAGGAAGCCTTATTTCCTTCACGTGGGTGCCTATAGCCCATGCGGTAGGCACCAAAGTGCTAAGGTGCTTGGCGCTTGGGGGTACGGTGGTTTGATTCACACTGAAACCCTTTTTGGAGAGAAGACAAAGGTATGCATTAGTTGAGCGCCGAAATTTTTGGAGGAATTAGTTGAGCTATTAAAAAATAATTTTTGCATAATTTATTTGGTTTGTAAGGTTGTAAGGGGAGTTATAAGGTTGATGCAAAATAATATTTTATGTGATATTTGCTTTAGTAATAAGGTGTGTTGTTTAAGGTTTTGTGGTGTTAGATATTATTTTAAATTGGAGATTATAAGGTGTATCCAAATAAGTATTTTCATGTATTGATTTGATGGATGTTAATTCCAAGAAGGACCAATAAGGTATATTTGAGCTTTGATTATTTTTGTGTCTAAGGAATATTTTGAGAAAGTTTTTGAGTGATATTTTATCATCTAACCATTGAAATTGGAAAGAAGAAAATTGTGATTGAGATAGGTTTTTTAAGGGCACTTCTACATCAAATAAAATGTATGGCCACATCTTCCTAGTGAGTGATTGTTGAATGTTATAAATGCAAATTTGGAGTGAAAATGATTTTTTGGTAAGCATTGTTGAGTGTGTTTTGAATTAATGCTTCAATATTTTCTGGAATAAAGAGTTGTTGATAAAACATTTTTTATAAGCATTGTTGTTGAAGTGATTAGTTGAGTGAAGAACTTGGACTAGCGTTTGCAAATATCATGAGTATCATTGTCATATGATATTGATTGATAAGCATTGTTGGAAACATTTGAGTGAGTGTTCATATGCTTGGACTAGGGTTTGTAATCAAGGATTAATTCATTAAGTGATTTTTTGAGAAGAGTTGGTTGAGCCTAGTCAAGTGAATGTGTTAATGTGATAGTTCAAGTTCTGTGAAATAAATTGTTCTATATTATAAATTGATTTGAGAAAGAGGTTGAGTATTTGTGAGTGTGAAACATATTGAGTCTCTAACAATTCTCTATATGTTTCTATGGTAAAAAGAGTGATTGAAAGTGATTGAGTATTGTGGTGAATGTGAAGCATATTGAGTCTCTAAAAATTCTCTTTATGTTTCTATGAGTTTGGACAAGTTCTAGTGAGGATTTTTTGAGTATATTTTAGGTAAGTCTTAGAGAAGACTTGTGGACAGATTAGTGTGAGCTTTTGTGGAAGCTTACAATACAAGTTGAGGACAAAAATTGTTGAGCAAATTTGGATAAGTTCTAGGAAGGACTTGTTGAGCAGATTTGGACAAGTTCTAGAGAGGACTTGTGGATAGATTAGTGTGAGATTTTGTGGAAGCTTACAAGGCATATTTGAGACAAGTATTTGAGAAGACTTGTGAGCATAGTTGATTGATTTATTTTTTCAAACCTTGAGTTAATTTTTAGGGCAGATCTAGAAAAATTGATTTGTGATTGAGTCAAGCTTTTTGTTAAGGCTTGAGGACAGATATTGAGGATATATTTTTGCTATATCGAAGAACTATGTTTAGTTCAAATCATAGGAAATATATTGAGGATAGATTTGTGCTAGATCGAAGGACTATGTTTAGTATAAATTTATGGACAAAATTTGATGCAGATTTGAGGATAGGTTTGTTCCAAACCAGAGACAGATATTGACCATATTTGTGCTATACCAAAGGATTGTGTTTAGTGTAGATTTGAAATAGAGCTAAGAGTAAGCTTTGGAGGTGATAGAGTATAGAGTATGACAGTATTCAATGGATAGAGATCCATCAGCCAGGGCAATGAGGATAGGTGTCTTCAGTGGATAGATATCAATTAGCCAATGGAGTGGAGGCAACAGTTATTCTAGAATATCACCAGCTAGAGCTAAGGAGAAAGAGTTCTCCTATGGATAGAGATCCATGAACTTGATTAGGGTATTGATGTCTCCTTTTGATAGAGGTCCATAAACATTATAATAAGGAAAGGATTCCCAAGAGATTGATTGATAAAATATTAGTGCAATATTTTCTCCATGGAGTAGCCCACATTGGGTGAACCACATTAAATTGGTGTTTTTATTGTGTGTGGTGATTTATGCATTGCTTTGATTACTACTATTTATATTGCTATCTATACATTGTATAATATTTATTAGGAAATAAAAGTAAAAAAATTTCTTATACTGTTCACCCTCCCTCTCAGTACAAGCTTGTGTTCTTCACCTAAAAAGCATGTTTGACAATGAGGACAAAAAGAAGACCAAGTCCATGGAAGTCGATAAAAACATTTATAAATAAGTTGAATTCAAAACTAAAAAGAAGATCAATGTTGGAATTCGATGTTCACCAGAGGAAGAAGAGGATATCAAGGCTTTGTACCTAAAGTACCTGGACATCGTAGCCTGGTCATATAAAGACCTCAAGATATATGACAAAAGGATTATCCAACACACTATTGAGCTAGAGCTTGATGCAAAACCTTTTAGGTAGAAGTAAAGGCCTATAAATCCAAGGATCGAAGCCATTATGAGATAATAGCTCTTAAATTTGTTAAAGGCTAATATCATTATCCAATAAAATATTCAACCTGGGTAGCCAAATTGGTACCTGTGAGAAAAAATAATGGTGATATTTGCTTGTGCATAGATTTCAAAAATATTAACCAAGCATCTCTTAAATATCACTACCCCCTTCCATAGATTGATTAAATCTTACATATAGTGGCAAGGGAAGAAATTTTCTCACTATTGGATGGCTTCTCTAGATATAACCATATTTGGATGAAGAATGAAGATCAGTATAAAACAACATTCACCACAAAATTGGGCACATTTGCCTACCAAAGAATGCCTTTTGGATTTTCCAATGCGGGAGCCACATTTTAGAGAGTCATGGACTATGCCTTTGGTAAAATTATTAATAAGGTCATTCTGATCTATTTGGATGGCATGACAGTGTTTTCCCATAACAAGCATGACCACTTAGCACACCTTGAGAAAGTTTTTTGAAAGTGTAGGGAATTTGGCATTTCCTTCAATCCTAAGAAATCATTCTTTACAGTCCATGAGAGAAATTTGCTAGGTCATGTGGTCCCAAAAGAAGGTATGACCATAGATCCATACATAATAAATTCCATTCTAACCCTTATTTTGCCTATGAATAAGAAAGCCTTGCAATCTTTTTTGGGTCAAGTAAACTTTATCAGGAAATTCATTTTTGACTTTGCACAGAAGGTGAGGCCCATATATGAACAACTCAAGAAAAATATCGAGTTCAAATAGATTGAATTCAGAAAACAAGCCTTTAGATTATCAAGCAGACCATTGCAATATCCCTAGTACTAGTAAATCCAGATTTTAGTAAAAAATTTATCATTTATGATTATGGATTTGAAGAGAGTTATGCCTCAATGCTCACTCAAAAGGATGATCAAGGTGAAGAGCATCCCATATTATTTTGGAGCTAGACTCTCCATGATTACTAGGTTAAGTATAATTTTATTGAGAAATAAGTATTTGTTGTGATGAAATCATTGAAGAAGTTTAGGCAGTATTTGGTTCAAAGTAAGACCCTGGTATATGTTGTTCACCCGAATGTAAGAAGCTTTATTTTGCAAGGTGAACTAGGAGATAAGAGAGCTGATTGGATCACAAAAATCCAAGAATATGATGTGGATATACATCCCACCAAGATGGTAAAATGTAGGGATCTATACCAAGGTCTAATAGAGGCAATAGCATCAGCAAAAATAATAGCTTTCAGGTAGCAAACGAGGATTAGATTAAAGGAATGCAACCTAGAGACACTAATTAGGTCAACCAGATGATCAAATACTTTCAAACTAGAGTATGCCCTCCTGGTCTTAATGCTCACAAAGAATAATATATAGACTTCAAGCTTTGAAGTATATATTACTGCCATAAGGGCTATATAAAATGAACCTTGATGGAGCCCTCCTTAAGTGCTTAAAATATGATCAACAACAAAAAGTCATTGAGAATTTCCATGGAGGGCCATCTAGAGGATATTTCTCAGGTAGAGTTACAGCTTTGAAAATAATTAGAGTAGGTTACTACTAGCCTACTATATTTTTTGACACCTTCAAAGTCACTAGAGTCTGTGACAAATACTAGTGGCATGTAGGGAGGACAAGGAATACTTCATTTCCCCTCAAACCAATACAATTTTAAGAGTCCTTTCAATAATGGAGGCTAGAATTTATAGGGGTCATCAACCCTCATTCTTCAATAGAGTACAAGTACATTCTAACTGCCACAGACTACCTCACCAGACAGGTAGAGGCTATTCCTACCAAGAAATAATATTAGGAAGTTGTGATCAATTTTATGGAAATTTTGATTTCAAGATTTGGATTTCCATAAGCCTTGGTGAGTGACAATGGGCCAGCCTTTATAGGAGCCAAATATATTGAAGTTTTTGACAAGTATGGAATAACCATTAAGAATACTTCAAATTATTACCCTCAAGGTAATGGACTTGTAGAGTCTACCAACAAAAACCTACTAAGGATTTTGAGGATATCACTAGAGGGTAATAAGATAAGTTAGTACCTAATGCTAGAGCAAGCTTTATGGGAAAACAATATTACTATCAAAAGTCCATTAAGATTTCTCCTTATGGCAAGGAGGCAATGTTGTCTGTTCATCTAGAAATTCCAGCACTCAAACTAATAAATACATAAGAGGAATCAGAGGAAAATCCAGTGGAAACAAGGCTGACACACCTGCTACAGTTGGAAGAGAAAATACCTCAAGCCTATGAAAATTTTTAGAAGCATTCTATGGACATAAAGGCATGGTTCAATAAAAAGGTAAGATTCGGGAAATTCCAAATTAGAGATTCATTTATTAGGTGGAATGTCGAAAGAGCAAAACCAGGACATCATCAGAAGTTTGACTCCTTCTAGGATGGCCCTTTCAAGATAGTAGAGGTCAAAGAGACCAATGCTTTCCAGCTTGAAGATCTATAGGGGAACATACAACTGATTCTGATTAATGGTTTTCATATTAAACTCTACTTTGATTGAAATAGAAGCTCATTGTAATATATGTACATACATTGTATCATATTTTCTTTTTGCACTTCGTATTAAGTTTTTTTTTAATAACATGTATAAAAATAAAAAAATAAAAAGAGACTTTTGTAAAATTGGCTAAGTGTTCCTAAAGGATACAACAAGTTCCTATTCTACACTCAAATACACTAAAAGTGAAGTGGAATGACAAGTGAGCTCCAATCCGCATTCAAATGAACCATAATGCCAGCAAAATGACGAGCGTATTCCAATCCACACCTAACTAAACTGCATTTTTATCGGAATGAATAATATGTTATTTTCTGCACTCAAGAATACTAAGTGGCAACAAAATAATGAGCGATCCCAATCTGTTGAATTTCGAGACTGCTATCGTGTAGAATGAGGAAGGGCCTAATCCATTGTAATTCAAAGTTATATTGTGTGGAATGAAATAAGTTTGTAATCCGTCGATTTCAAACCTATTTTTAAGTGGGGTAGCTTTCCATATCGTACCACTTGGAAAAAGGTAAAAGGTCCACATTAAATGCTAAAATTCCCATGCTCAAAAGAAATAACAGATAAAGCAATGCTATGAGGGTATGAGCACATTTGAATTTCAGCCAATCAAAATTTAGTATGCCACCTCCAAGCCACCAAAGAGAAAGAGTGCTAGTTGAGAAGTGTGCTAGTAGGCAAGTCGTGTAGCAACTGCATTAATGGCAAAGTATGTGCATGCACTAGAAATTAAAAAGGGCCAAAGCATAGAATTTTTCTCATTTGACAACAAGAAGCGTTCATTGAGATAAGAAGAGCAGAACGATACCTAAAAGAATTTTATGTGAACTCCAAATAAGATCTACATTGTTGCTAATGAAAATGATTTTTGAAGATACTCAAGGAGCTGGAACATCAACAAAAAATATAGTGGGCCATTATATCGACAAAGCAGAAGTTGTAGTGGATATTGAGCTGGTTCTCATAGAAAGAAATAAGCTCAGGAGAAATATCAACAACAGATATAAGAAAGGATCAGCCCTATTGGTTGAAGGTAGATGTGTTATGCTCTCTTTCTTGTATTTTTACATTTGTGATTCCATTCATCCCTGTTCGAAGTCAAGCGGCTATCGTTAAGTTTTATGATCCAATGGCAAAAGCAGTGAAAAATGCTAGAGGCAAAACCCTATTTAGAATCATTGCTAAAACATATCATAAGTTATTTTCTCTAGGATCAGAGCCACCCGTAAGGCCAAAATATTTTAAAACAACTACCTAGGCTAGGTATTACTCTCTGGAGAATTGATTTAATGATGGTGAGTTGTTCAGAAAATGGATGTACAATTAACTCAAGGACAATAGGGCCAAGAAGGGATTTTCCCAGGTCCTAATTTCCATTGAATGGTTTGAACACCCAGTGCTATATTCTATGTTAGTCTGTATGGAGGGTTTAGAATCTGATAAAATAGTGCATGATCGGAAAATAGTAGTTGCATATTGCATTTCCAATGAAAGGATGTATGAGGAAGTCACGAAGAAGAAGGGTATTAGGATTATCTATTTTGATTGGCCAGCTTTCCTTACTCAAATAATGCATGAACAATTAGTGAGAATGAAAAGAAGCTCTTATGCACCTTGTTTTAGACATTACTCAAGCTTGGTTTAGATGTTTTATGTTGTTGTAAGAGATATGATACCCTGGATTCTATTCAAGGACAAGACCAGTGAAGGAGATCCCATTCTGGTTTATTATTGGACTAATCATCTAAGAAGTATTGAGTCTTTTTATATATTTAACTTGGGATTCTTAGGGCCAGCATTGAAAATAATGTATGTAGAATGCCCTAGGCTACCACCTCTGGCCAAGAAAATATTGAGAACAAAAGGTGCGGAGGAAGGAGATTGGTATCTCCTAATGTAGGTCACAGTCATTAGACTATACAACTTTATGGGTAAGCCTTTTCTACTGCTCCATTTTATCACAGATAGGCTATTCACCTTAGAGTACTTAAGGCAAGCAGAATTCATATATTTAAACTATGGCTCTAGGAGAAAGAGAAGATCTATGTTAACCTACCGTAGTGTTGATGATATAACTATTACTAAGAAGCGACAGGGTGAACAAATTGACCAATACTTGGATAGGTTGGGTTTGTTCTACATTCCTCAGAGATGGAGTTATGATCCAGATGATATATTCTATAAAAGGAATATAGCCTTAAATGGATAAAAGGCCTATAAATTTGAGAAGAGATCTAGGCCCCATTTTGAACAAGGAAAAAATAAAAAAGAAACTACTCTTTTGGAGTGGAATGTTTCTAATATGGATCAACTTCCTCCATGGTTAGACTTTTATGAACAAATTGTGGATTTTGATCTAGACAACAATGTAAAACATTATTTGAAGGAATATACCATCAAATATATTGAGGAAAAAATAGAAAAGAAAGAGGACCCTCAGTCTCAGGAACCTACTGATGAGGAAATAGAGAAAAAGGAGAAATGAAATGAAGCTAAAATATCAGACTGGCAGAGGATGAGAATCGATATTAGTAAAGAAAAATCCAGGTTTGGATTGAATATTGGTGAAGGATTTTCTAAAAAATATGACAAAAATGTTAATACTTGGAAGCCCAAAGACCCAAGGAATATAGTGCTAATTTATAGAAATTCATAAATAGGGTTGGATTCTCCATACCCACCTTCAGAAGAAGAGGTTCAAGAAGAGGAACTTGATACTCCATTGACTTCTACTGAAGTTTTGAAGATATTTCAGCCTACGATTGAATAGGTGGAGAAATTTCCAAAAGGAGTGCAGTTGATGAGTAAAATGCACTACTCTGATGAGAGGGTTGTCAGTGCACCAGTCATAGGGACAGTAAATAGGCCTAAGTGCCTAGCCCTGGATGGATAGCCTCCAGATATATATAGACTAGAACAAAAAAGATGAGAATTTTAGGTTTACACCTCTTAGTTTCACCACTACAGCAACAGTGGAATTAAATCATATTTTTGAGTAGATATTGCTAGAGGAAATAGTACAACAAGAGTTATCTGAGGAAGAGATAGAAAGTGAGAAAGTTACATTTTAATTATTTTAGTGAAAAACCAAAAAGGCCCCAAAAAGAAATGAGAAAGATATTTTAAAAAAACAAAGGTTATATAAAGAGGATATTATTAAAAAACAATTGTTTCAGTTGTGGAATAATTGATATAACAAGAATAATAGTAGATCATAAATACAGCTCCGCAACATCCTACATCAATAGGTGAAGGTATGGTATGTAATCCCTCTTCTCCTATTCCTCCTCCAAATTCCACAAGGAAGTATCCCTCCCGTTCAAAAAAAGAAATTGTAACAAAGGAACCTTCTCCACCTCATAGTCCACCACTTGTTTCAGCAGTAACTACTGAGGTACAAACTAACCCATATCCTCCAAGGTCACCATAAATTACACCTTCATCATCTAAAAATCCTTTTTCATCATCTCCCATAGTTCCACCCTCGCCATTACAACCACCACCCTTATCTGAGAAGCCAATTGTTTCAATTACACCCCCTCACCCATATGTGAGTATCACCTCAATTTTCGTGAGCCTACCAATTGTAACAATAGTAGTGGTTACATACTTCATTGTAACTACTTCTGCACAGTTGTTGTCAATTGTGGATTTTACTCTTGCATATCTTGTGTCTTCTTCTCCTCATCCTACAAGTTACCCTACTCAGGAAATTTTTTAGAAGGAGCAGGAAGCTACATAGAAAATCAATGGTTTTTGGGTAGAAAATTTATCCAAGCCTTCCAATAGGATGGCCATAAATAGGAGAAAAATGTTTGTTCATCCAGTTTCAATGCAAAGGACATCTAGATCCATGATTCCCCTTGTAAGTAAGCTTGAAACTAAGATGATGGCTCAGGATTATTGTATTGAAGAGTTCACATAAGATATTGAGAAGCTTACTACAGAATATGAACTGGTGATAGCCAAAGCCCACTTGGAAACCTTTTATGTAAAAAATGATATATTCAAGGAAAATATGGGTAATTTGGAAAAGCAAATTGAAAAGCTTCATAAAATTGTCAACAATCATAAAAAAGTGGAGAAATCTCTAATAAAAGAAGCTAATATTTGGCAAGATAAGTTTCAAGAAGCTAATAAGATCAAGGAGCAAATTGAAGAGCACCAGAAAAAGAATGAGGAGCAGGATAAAGAGATACAAATTTTGAAGCAGCAAATTCAAATTAAAAAGGCTAAATCTTCTAGTTTTTCCAAGGTTGGATTGAAGAAAGTAAGAAAGGAATTGCTCTCCAAATTTCTAGAGAAATGCTCAGGACTTCGGCTTATTATTGATTATTTATATTATGCCAGCTGCATACTCCAAAGCATTCAGGAGGATATGGATAAAATCACTAGAGAGCTACAACCTATGGTAATTCTAGATGAGCAAATTCATAAGTTGGTGGATATTAGACTCAGTAATTCTACTAATCCTATATGTAATAAGGAGTGGAACATTACTAGATTTGGTACAAAAATTGCAGTGAAGAAACACAGAGCACTCCAAAAGACTGACTATTGTATGACAATATTAAAGGAGTAATCAAGAATGTAGTGGATTTTAATAATGAATGATCCAAATTGGTTTTAGAGGATTATGGATGCAAGATCATAGCTTGCTGTCAGTTGAAGAAATTAAGAAAAGTACTGATGAGAGCTTACAATATGAGTCTAAAATTGACTCTTTGGAAGAACCAATTGATCAAGAGCAAGCTTCACAAATAATTATTTATTTTACCAGACTTAGAGACCTAATGGAGGACCTGGTAAATAGAGGAAGTGTTGCTAATTATGAAGATATTGGTGAACTATAGTACATTTATAAGCAACTGAAGGAGACTTCCAACCCCTTTGAAGAAACATGGAAACAAGCCCTGTAGATTTTGAAATTGATGGTGCAGTTTTTTGGTGAAAATGCTGAAGAGAAAAATAAAGAGCAATCTTCTCCAAAGGAAGAAGTTGAGGAAGAAGTTGAGGAAGAAGTCAAGGAAGAATTATAAAATAATGTTGAAGAAGAGGTCCAACAAGAAGAAGATATGGATAGAGCTGTAGACCCTGAAGGGACACAAACTTAGCATGTTTTTGTACATATGTAGTCATGTAGAAGTTTTGTTTTGTTTTAAGTCATTTTTGCTCTGACAATGTCAGAATGTAACAATAAAAGCATGAGTCCATAGAGGTGTAGAGAGCAACATTTTTATGAGAAAGCATTCATTCTTTGAAGAAGTTTTAAAATGAAGTGCACAGCTGTATCTTTTATTAAAGTATTGGAGCAGTTCTAAGAGAAGTAGCAGAAAGTTTTATGTTTCTAGCATGATCTTCATTAGAACAAGTTATCCTCTAGGTTGTTCACAAAGTTTTCAAAGGATAATGTTCTTGTGAAAATTATTCTTTGAAGCAGTTTTGAAAAGAGTTGCACAGAGATTAATGTTTATGGCATAGTCTCCATGTGAACAATTATCCTCTAGGATGTATGAAGCATGGTCTTGATATGAACGTTTATCCTCGAAGATGACCATAAAGTTTTAATAGGGTAATGTTTATATGGAAATTAATCTTTAAAACATGTTTTTAAGATAAGCATTTTTGACTCCTGATTCCCAATGGATAAAGACTTTGAGTTTTATGGCTTTGGAAGCAAATCCACCTGGGAAGTGCTAGAATGTAGGCCTAAAATGGCCACATCCTTAAAAAGCATTGAAAATTTTATTCTAAGGTATGAAGTTTCCATTCCATTCATTTTCCAGTGTATTTTGGAGCGGATCCACAACATGAGTTTCCTAATCTGCTCAACATAGAGCATTTTTTGCCTTGAGCAATTTCGCTCAGTTCATAGTGTAGAAGGGTGCAGATTGGTGATGGATCTTGATTTCGTAATTTTTTTTGGTAAGGATGACATCAGCATAAGAAAAAGTATGAAATTACGATCGCATGTAATTTTACATGCTTCGAGCGGCTAAGTGTCGATAACATCATTTTCTCCGAGTTTCAAGAGTATCTTGGTGTGGATTGGTGAAAATGAGGCAAAAATCACTACATAGGGTGTGGAATGGCGACAAGGAGTATTTTAAACTAACTTCTATAGCGGATTGGTGACAAAAGCTCTTTTACACTACATAGAGTGTAGAATGAAGATAAAAGCTATTTTACACTACAGCCAGTACGAAATGACAACAAAGGATGATTTGCACTTGCCCAAGTATGGACTGGTGTTTTTGTATATTAACAAAGCAAATATGACATCAGCATTCTTTATGGTGCGAATTTTTGTTGCTTTGAAGCCAATTAAGATAAAATGAAGGTTAATGATCGAATTCCATCCTGCTCACCTCTTAATGCATTTTATGTCAAAATCTGATACTGCATAGTTGAAGCCATAGATGATAACGTTAGCAATTAAAAGGAGAAAAATGGTACTTTTTTTTTTCCTCGTAAATTTACAAAGTATATTCTGAGGTTTAATCATAGCCATTCATAGAAAATATCGACAGTTGAGATTTTTCTAACAGTATTAAAGTATTTAAAAGTATTTTCGCACAGGATTAGAATGCATTCAGTTGGAGAGTAGGAATACGAAGCATCAAAAGGTTTCAAGAACAAGAACCAGAGGCAGTTGTAGATTGACAGTGGAGCGACATTTCAAGAATAGTCTACAGGTCAAATGTGGTCTCTAATGGCCTGAATACCAACTGTCATTAACAAACCAGCAAGTTGCAAAGGACCTAAGCTGCCATGGTGATTTACTCACAATGGATTTCCCAGAGGCTGGACCAGTAAGATAATGCCAGCGAAAACTCTTTGTTGAGTTATAAATATGAAATCTTTGTAATGTCTCCTTAATATTATTTCATTTACAAACTATAAATAGAGGTCGAACCCTCATTTTTTAGGGTTGACTCTAGTGTGTTTGCTTGTCCTATTGTAAATATTCTTGTGAGCTAATGGAAGGAGCATTACTCTAATTTTTTACTCAAATTTGTCATCTTCATCATCTTGTGCAAGAGGTTCAAATATTTGAGCTGAATTTATGTTAATACTTGAATGGTTAGTTCATTCTAGCTTATTGGATTACTAGTTGTGAGAGTAGTTAAAATTTGTTCTTGGTTAGGTTTGTATTGTTAGAAATTTTATTTCTGTTAAATCTAACTATTGGTCTATTATGCTATTTGGATTATCAATATTGGATGTTGGAATTGCTTTTTGCAATATATCTTTGTTTATGTTTTAATGTGTGAAGGTTTCATCGATTTAGGTGATGTTAATATTGAGTTATGGGACATTGTAAATATCTTGTGGGAGCTTTTTGTTGTAGTTGCCTATGCTATTAGCCTATCCAACCACTATTTTTAATATACCTCGAACCCTAAATTTTTTTCTAAACCTTATCTCAAAACCCTATTTGAGCTTTAATTGAGTCAACATCATTTTAAGTTGACAAGGAACCAACATACTCTAGAGGTTGGATTGAAGTTGTCTTAGGTCCATCCAATGCTTGAGTGTCGAGTTACGACTATTGGGTGCATGCTTGGATAGAAAATTGGAAGATAGATAGTTGCAGTGTTAAGTAAAACTTGATGTCAATTTGGTGCTCAACAGGAGGGTTTAATCTATTTTTTAGATCCATATCGGTGGTTTTAGTTTAATGTATAGTCGATCTATGATTTTGCATTTGTGGTACTGTGATTCCCCTTCTTGCGTTGTTGGTATATAAAACAACACTTGAATGAGGCTTTGATAAATGACAAGAATGTAATTTGTAAGAAATGTAATCATAAGTGAAAGGATATTATTGTATTGGAGATAAGTTTATACAAAAAGGAGATATTCTTTTTAATTGTTTCTTAAAAGGATTTCCCATGATAAATTCTTGTGTAATGTGTTCTTCTATATTTTTTCTTTTGATTCTGCACTTACTATTTTTCTAGAATTTTTTTATCAAGGTAATATTTCTCTTTATTTTGTATTAGAGCTAGGTTTTAGCTTTGTTCAAGAAGTAAGGATCTCAATCCTAGGATAAATTAATTCTTGAGTGAGAACAATGTGCAAAAGAGTCTAAGAGAAGAAAAAATGGTGGGAAGCACACAAGCAAAAATTACAAAATTAAATAGATAAAATTTTGAGTTATGGAAACTCAATATGGAGGATCTATTGGTGGATAAAGATTAGTGGGTTGTGGTCTTGGGAGTAAAACCAGCAACAATGACATATGAGGAGTGGTTTATGATGGATAGGAATGTAAGGAGATATGTTCGATATTGTTGAATGTATCGATAAAGACCATGATAAATTTGTTATGGAAAAAGCTAAGAGATTTGTATCAGACAAAGTCACTAGTAAATATACTCTTTCTTTCGAAGAATCAATATTCACTTCGGATGAATGATGGTAACTTTTTGGCTGAACATCTTAATACCTTTAACACTATGGTAAGTTAATTAAATTCTACAGATATAAAAATCGATGAAGAGAAAAAGTGTATTACTTTACTTTATTCATTACCTGGTTCGTGGGATAACCTAGTAATGACTATCACCAATACTACTTCTACATTAAAAGTAGAGGAAATAGTAGAAACATTACTGTTTGAGGAAATGAGATGAAAATATTCTGAGTATCGTTAGAAGTATGCCTTGGTTGTGAAAGGTTGTTCTTAAAAAAGAAGCAAAAAAAATCAAGAGAAAAGAAATTGAGATCTAGGGATAAATTTTTTGCTCCAAAAAAGATGAAATGCTAGAAGTGTGGTAAAATAGGGTATTAAAATAGAGACTACAAAACTAAAAATGTTTATAATAGTCATTCATATGATGAAGGAACGTTTGTAAAAATGAAAACCACAAATGAAGATATAGAGGATTTATTCGTAGCTATAGCATGCTCAAGTGAACACCATGACTCATGGTTGATTGACTCAGATACTTCTTTTCATATGACTCCTTATAAGGAGGGGTTTTATGAATATGAAAATATAAATAGAGGTGAAGTATTCTTGGCAGACAATTCGACACATAATATAATATATCGAGGAAGAGTCAACTTGAGGTTAAAATATGGAAGAATTAAAACCCTTCTAGGTGCATTGCATATTTTAGGTTTGGCAAGGAATCTGATATCCATGAGTAAGATGAATGATGTGGGTGTTACTGTGGTATTCAATAAGTATGGTTTCAATATGGTTCATGGAGGCTTGGGGTTGGCAAGGGGAGTTCGTACAGGAAATCTATTCAAACTTGAGGCTAGCACTGTAAGTATTAATTGCAATAACTCTTTAGTTAGAGGAAATTAATATGGTAGAAGAAGCTCCAGGTATTCCTATAACAAAGATAATATTGTGGGATCAACGCATGGGGCACATTGGAGAGAAATGCCTTCAAACAATAAAATTGAAAGATATGGTTGAAGGAATTTCTAATTGCCCACTAAATTTTTTTTTTGTGAGCATTGTATTTTTTGAAAGCAAACTCGAGTCAATTTTCCAAGTAGTGCTACAATATCTGAAGGAATTTTGCATCTAGTTCACAGTGATGTGTTTGGACCTACAAAAGTACCATCAGTAGTTAAATATATCTATTTTGTTACATTTATAGATGACTTATCAAGAAATACCTGGGTATATATTTTTACGATATAATTATGATGTTTTCAAAAAATTTAAAGAGTTCAAGGCTCTTGAAGAAAAATAGAAAAATAAAAATATAAAGGTCTTGAGAAGTGACAATGGTGGTGAGTATTGCTCTAATAAATTTGAGCATTTTTGCAAAGACTGTGGAATATAAAGGTAGAGAACAATTTCGTATACTCCACAACAAAATGGAGTTGCAAAATGGATGAACAGAACATTGATGGATAAGGCTAGAAGTATGGTAAGCAATGTAGGGTTGAAAACTAATTTCTGGATAGAAGTCATGTTAATTGCTTGTTACCTCATCAATAGATCTCCTACCTTAGCTTTGGTGGATAAAACTACACAAGAAGTGTGGACTGGTAAGAAACCTTCTCTCAATCATATAATATTTTTCGATTGTGAAGCTTATATGTATGTCCCAAAAGAGAAAAGGACTAAGCTAGACTATAAATATAAAAATACATATTTATGGGTTATAGTAATGGTGTAAAAGAATATAAGTTATGGAACTCAAAAACATAGAATATTGCTCACAATCATAATGTGTTATTTAGAGAAATAAAATGGGTTCCAAAATAGGAAATGCAGCCAAGCAAAGAACCTAAAATAGTTCAGATAAAATTGGAATAAAAGGAAGAACCTATGGTGAACCTGATGCTACAGAAGAATATGAATTATAAAGAGAGTCTGGAAAATAATATTCATAGGAAGAAGGTGAGGAGGAAGTTGAATATGCAAAACTTGTAACTCCAATGTTGAGAATATCAGATCGAGCGAGAAGACTCCTAGAAAGGTATAGCCCTTCAAATTTTTATTCTGCATTTAATTTATCAGTTATTGATGAAGAACCCAAGACTGTAAAGGAGGCACTTCAGTAAAATGAGAATAATTCTTGGAAAAGGTCTATGGAAGAAGAAATTAAGTCCTTGGATAAAAATAAGACATGAAACTTGGTGAATCTACCCTGTGGAAGAAAATTTGTTGGTTGTAAGTGGTTATTCAAAAAAAAATACAATGTAGAAGGAAAGTTGGAGAAGTAAAAAGCTCACCTAGTAGCAAAAGGATTTTCTAAAGTTTAGGTAATTGACTTTGATGAGATTTTTTCTCCTATGGCTAAACTAACATCAATTAGAGTTATGTTGGCTATTTATATTTCTTTTGATTTTTAAATAGAATAGATGGATGTAAAGACAAATTTTCTACATGGTGAACTTCATGAAGACATATATATGTCACAACCAGAATGCTTCAAGTTATATGGTAAGGAGGACTTGGTATGGAGGTTGAAGAAGTCTCTTTATGGATTAAAGCAATCTCCAAGAATGTGGAACCAAAAATTTTATAGGTTTGTTTTGACACTTGGGCTTGGAAAAAGAAAAGCAAATCTATGTGTTTATTTCAAAAAGGAAGGTGAAAATTTTGTTATCATTGTTTTGTATGTGGATGACATGTTAATTGGTAACAATAAGGAGATGATAAAGTTACTAAAATCTTAGTTATCTTATGAATTTGACATGAATGATTTGGGTGTTGCAAAGTCTATTTTGGGTATGGAATAATAAGGGATCGTGCAAATAGAAAGTTGTGGTTAAATCAAAGGAAATATATTGATTTGATACTATATGGGTTTAGGATGCATGATTGTAAACTAGTATATACTCCATATCATGTTGGTAAAAAATTATATGTTGAACAGTGTCCTAAAATAGATTAGAAAATTGAAAAAATGATCATGTTCCTTATGCTAGCATTGCTGGAAGTCTGATGTATGCAATGGTATGTACTAGTCCTGATGTTACACATGCAGTGGGAGTAGTTAGTAGATATATGTCTAATCCAGGAAAGTAACATTGGACTATTGTGAAGAGGATATTTAGATACTTGCATGGAACTATCAATTAAGTTATTTGTTATAAAGGAAAATCTGAAGACAATAATATTGTAAATATACAAGGGTTTGGGGATGTTGATTGGGCTGGAGATATTGACAAGATAAGATACACGAGTGCTTATGTGTTTAGGCTATTTGGAGGGATAGTGAGTTAGATGAATAAATAGAAATCAATTATTGTTTTCTCCACTACAAAAGTATAGTATATTATAGAAACTCGTACCTTTAAATAAGTAGTGTGGATACAGAGGTTGTGTTCAATAGTTGGCCTTAAGTAAAAGGTTGTGATAATTGACAATGATAGTTAGAGCACAATATTTTTGGTAAACAATCCTAGTTTTCATGATCGATCAAAACATATTGATATCAAGTACCATTTTATGAGAGAGATGGTTGAAGAGAATCTGGTGATGTTGGAGAAAGTTGATACAGATAAGAATACTATTGATTCATTAACAAAGGTTGTACCTACTTAGAAATTTTCTTGGTGTAGAATATCTATGGGTATGGTTTCCCTTGATAGTTGAAAATGGTAGTTATTAGCCCTTATGGAAAGTATTCAACAAGTGGGAGAATGTTGGAATTGTGTTGAATATTTTCCATGTTATTCAGGTGGGGTTAACTCTGAAAGGACTGGACACTCTACCCTTATACTCATTGGGGTTTGCCATGTTTTGTGTAATAATAACCAAAAAAATAATCACACCTTAGGCCATAATTTATCTTTACAAAAATGCTTAAAAATGCCCTTGAGGTGATTTTTATGGGGTTGAGTAAGTGTTTGATAACCTAAAACAACTATGTATTCCCCTTGGTTAAATCTACCCCATCCCAAAGAGTCATCTTCCTAAGAACAAGAACAAGACCTACTTAAGAATTTCCACTCTTTGGGAGTTTTGTAGTTGTATTAGACATTATAGGATAAGAATCCATTACCTCCCCACTTCCTAGCTTCTATCAAATGGTCTACTATAATTTTCCACTATCATATAGTTGGTTTTGTGTAATTCTTCTATAATGGGTCCCCATTTTGGAAATTGTGTTATCAATGGGAGAAATCCATCCTAGGAGTCCAACCAAAACCTATATTTTTCTCCATTTTGTACAATCTAGAAGAGTTTATTTTTTATCATCCCCTCTCCTATATTTAGTACTAATAGGATAGGGGAGCCTTTGAATGGTAGTGTTGATCAAACTATATCCTCTGGTCCTTTATTTTTTGCATATCTCACTCTAATTTTTTTTTCAAAGCTCATTTGGGTTGTTTAGCAGTATCCAATATAGTTTTATTGCCAGTGCTTTATTATTTTTAATTTTAGTCCTAAGACCTAGTTTGCCTTCTTCCTTGTGCTAGAATATTTTCTCCCATCTAAGAAGGGTCCATTTTTTAGTTTTCTTTATGCCTCACTAGACAAAACATTGGAAAATATTATCAAATTATATCAATACAAGAGTGAGAACACTCAACACTAATGAAACATAGATGGGTATGAATTAGAGTACAACTTTAACAGGGGTAATTTTTCCTCTTGATGAGAGACATCTATTTTTCCACTTGCCTAATTTGTTCTTCATCCTATCTGTTAGCCATATCCAATCCTCTTTTTTTTGCCTACCCAAATTGAGTGGAATTCCCAAATAGGGTATTGGAAGATAAGTTCATTAGAATCTAATCTTATCAAATAACATATCCTCTTTTTTGGGAGAGCAATGAAAAAATAATACCTTTGGTTTATCTTCATTGATCAGTTGACCTATTTTTGTTGTGAAGGCTCTGGGTATCATTTTAAATTTAGATGTCTCTTTTATTTTTGCCTTATAAACCAAGGTAGAATCACTAATAAATTATAGATGAGTAATGGAGTCAACCCCCACTGCCACAATTATTCCTTTCAAGTCCCTTCTATTTTTGTTGTTGGCTAATGTTCTCCCTAGCACTTTCACTACTATGATGAACATATAGGGTGATAGATAATTTCCTTGTCTAATTTATCCTGAATCACTATAAAGGTGTGGGGCAACCATTTATCATTATTAAACATTATTGGAATTGTATTGAATGTTTTCCATTTTATTCAGGTGGGGTTAACTTTCAAAGGACTAGACACTCTACCCATATACTCACCAAGGTTAACTCTAAAAGGACTGGACCGGTTGTCCCTATACTCACTGGAGTTAAATTTGAAAGGAGTAGAAATTGTTTTGGGGGGTTTAATATATTTTTAGACCCATATGGGCAATTTTAGGTTAATGTATAGTTGGCCCATGGTTTTGCACCCATGGTATTGTAATTCCCCTTCTTGTGTTGTTGGTATATGAAGCATCACTTGAATGAGGGTTTAATATATGATAAGAATGTAATTTATAAGAAATGTAATCGCAAGCAAAAAGCAAGCAAAAGGATATTATTGTACTGGAGACGATCATTTTTCCTGAAAGGGTTTGCTAGGATAAGTTCTTGTGTAATGTGTTCTTCTTCTCTAATTTTTCTTTTGATTCTACACTTACTATTTTTCTATATTTCTATTATCGAGGTATTATTTCTCTTCAAATATGAAACTGACAATATGAATGCTATAGTCCATTGAACCCACTCCTAGGAAAATCTAAAATGTATCAACACTTTTTGGAGAAACTACCAATCCACTTTATCATATACTTTAGATAGATCTAATCTAATTAACATGGAGGCTTTCTTTTGCATATGCAAGGAATGAAGCACCTCCTGAGCCAATACAATTTTATCAATTATTTGTTAACCTTCTACAAAGCCCCCTTGTTCTAGAGATATTATATTATGGAGTAAGGGCTTCAATATTTTTACCATTATTTTTGTGATGATCTTATAGAGGACATTGCATAAGGCTATTGGTTTGAAGTTGGATATTTTTTCCTCCTCATGAGATTTTGGTATTAGTGCTACATGAGTTTTATTAACTTCCTTTAGCACCACCTTTGCAATTTTGACTTCTTCCACTACCTCCAATAAGCCTTCTTGGATGATATCCTAAAATTCATGATATAACTTAATTGGGAATCCATTTTGCCTTGGGGTATTTCCTTTTTTATTTTAAACACTACTTGTTTTAATTCCTCACTTGTTATTGGTGCAGTAAGGGTTTGATTCTTTTATTGTGTTATAGTGTTGGGGATATTCTTGAGGATACCCTCCTAGGATTTTGAATTCAATTTACATGGGGTATTAGCCTACTTATTTGTCATTCAATTGCAACCTTTCAAAATAGATGAATCCCAAGAGGATTTATAACTCATTTTGACTAAACATAATGCAGTATTTGAAGAGCCAATAAGTTTACCTCTACATCATTCCCATGATCATGCAATATTGTTGGTACTAGATAGGTTGTCACCTAACACCAAACCCTATAGATAACCCTATGCACTTGTCAAAAATTGAGAAGGTTTAAGAGTTGCTAAAAATAGGGGTAATTCAACCTAGTAACAGTCATTATTCTTCTCCAATACTACTAGTTAGAAATAAATATGGGTCATGGTGGCTATGTGTAGATTTGTGTGAGCTTAATAATCCAACAATTAAGGGCTTTTCTATCCTTGTGATGAATGAATTATTGGATGAGTTAAATGGTACAAATGTTTTCTCCAAGTTGGATCTTCACTCTGGTTAACACCAGATAAGGCTCAAGGAGGAAGATATTCCAAAAATAGCATTCCAAACTCACCAAGGCCATTATGAATTTTGATCATGTCATTTGGTAACTAATTCACCATCACTATTTTAGAGCCTCATGAATAATATTTTTTCCCATTTCTTTGAAAATTTATTTTGGTTTTCTTTGATGACATACTCATCTACAATCACACTTGGACCAAGCACTTACAACATCTGGATCAAAATCTAAAATTATTAAAATACCATCAGTTATTTGTCAAAAATCCAAATGTTTCTTTACCATGCAAGAGGTTGAATAGTTGGGACATATTATTTCATAGGAGGGAGTCAAGGTTGATCCAAAGAAATTTGAAGCTATCCAAAATTAGTCTAATCCACAAACTCTCAAGGTGCTTCATGGGTTTTTGGGGATCATGGGATATTACTATCAATTTGTATGAAATCATAGAAAAATAGCCTTTTCCTTAATGGCCATGTTAAAAAATAATTCATTTATGTGGTTAGCTCCAGCAAAATGGCCATTATTATATAATAATAAGACTATGATTTTGACCCCATTGTTGGATACACCTAAGTTTTCCAATTCATTTATTATTGAAAGTGATGGTTCTAATCATGGAATTGGGACTATATTAATGCAAGAATAGCAACCCTTAGTTTTCACTAGTAAGGATCTATCAAGCAAAAACTTGGGAAAATCTACTTATAAAAAATAAATGATGGTCATTCCCCATGTTGTTAATAATTTTGGACCATATCTCATTGGGAGACATTTCTCAATTAAAATGAACCTTTAGAGTTTGAAATATTTCCTAGAACAAAGGGTCTCTACTCTAGTGCAACAAAAATGGGTTTCAAAATTGTTGGGGTATGACTATGACATCATGTATAAGAAAGAAAAAGAGATAGTGTGATATGCCCTTTCCTATAAGTTCGAGGATCAAGTGATAGTGTGTTCTCTTTTATCCCCACTTCCCCAATGGGTCTTCCAACTTCAAGAAGAGGTGACCAAGGACCAATATTTATGAAGCTTACAAGAACAACTATAAAGGGATCCTAATTCACATATCAAATACTCATGGGATGGACACCTATTATGATATCAGGGTCACATTGTGGTCTCCAACATATCATCACTTTGTAATGATATTATGAGGGAGATGTAAACTTCACCTACTACAAACCATTCAAGATTCTTGAAGGCATATGAGTGAGCTAAAATGTCATTCTAACTTTTATTGTTTGCAAGGTTCATAACACATTGCACATGAAGTGATGAGGCACTCAATTACCTCATTTAATTATAGTTTTGAACCTCTTTTTTGTGTTATCTTCTCATATGGTAACATCACATTCCACCTAAATAATTCAAAATTATGGTAAATAAGGAGAATACACTGCTAATTTAGATAAATATTTGTATACATTCTCTTAAGGGTTAACTAGATAAGTTTTGCATCTAATTGCTATATTTTTGGCATTGGAAAGTATATTGGGATTTTTCAAAAGTTGGTAGGGGGGATTTTAGTCATATGTATTCATACCCTAGATGCATTATACAATCAAGAGCACAGGACATGCCACACCTTTCTCACATCTAGCTCATCAATTTTGATGATACCTAGTGTTGAGATGGACTCATGGTAAGCATGGGGTATCGAGTTAGTGATAGAAGATAAGGTTTTGAGTCAGAACTTAAAGATAAATGTTGGCGACTATGGATAGAATGGATATGCAGATGACCATTTATTATAGAGGGCTTGTAATGATGTTATTTCTAAGGGATGCAAATGGTGTTTTCCAATACAACTACACTTGTAACAATGAAGTGACAACTACTTGGATGGCATCACCAAGTTTGGCAAGTGTGGTTCTTATGAAGACTGTAAGGCCATTTACACATGAATGGACATAATAGGAAATGACCATCTAATTTAGAAATTCTTCCATTCTCAAACATGCAACCAAATAGGATAATCCTGTATAGTTGAATAAGGATAAATTTTGGTCCATTAAAACAATACACTATTATCCTCCTTATCTTTTAGCTTGGAAAACTAAATAGTTTCTCAATAATTAGGAATCTATTGTAAATAACTAGATATAACAAGGATGTTTGTGATTATCTAGAGGTTAATAGTCGATTGTAATTTTCTTTCAAATTGTTATTGAATTAAGAATTGCTTTGTATTTCATCTGTGTAAGAACTCCCTGTGTGGACATTGATTAATATAATAATGATTCTTAAAATTTTACTCACTTACTAATTTAGAAATCTTTTTATACTACCAAGGAGCTTGGGCCCACTCTAGGTTGGAGGAAAATGACTATTGCATTACTTTTGGTAGTTATGTCATATGTGTTTATTTTCAACCATTGTTGTTATGCTTTCTACTAGATTATAAGTTGTATATGTTGTCTTAAAACATTCATTATGTTTTTTACATATCACATTGTGTTGTAAGTTGTGTATTTCTAAAATATTGATTATGTTTGATCATTCTCTTTTATGAAGTTTTATCTTGAGCCTTGAGGATAAATAGATTAGTGTTCAATAGTTTAATTAAGTTTGATTCAAGTTGTTATATTTTTTTGTTGATTAATCTTAGTTTAATTTGATTCCAATATTTTTGCTTTCATATTAAGGCATAAGTAAGGTTCATTAATTTAATATCTACATCTCTCTTTATATTTCTTTCACTTTACAAGTTTAAAATAATAATATGCTTTATTTTTCAGTATGTGTGTATAATAGAAAACCCCTACTAATAGCCTTATTGTCAAAACTCTCCTAGTGCATATAGCCTTTGGAAACCACCCTGGATTTAAAAAATTTAAAGTTATTTAATCAAAGTGTGTTTTAACAACACCCATAATACTTTGGTATTGTTATCGGGGATCATGGTGTTGCTAGAAATTGTTAAGTTAAATATCCAATATTGTAAAATTTCACTTAGAAATTTATTAGTCATAGATATATCACATCTTCTTATTGGTCATTCTTATATACGTGTTCAGCTAGGATAGACTAAAAATGTAGTGAAACTACACAATTATTTTAATATCCACAGCAACACTTCAATATTAAATTATTATTAATAGCATGCAAACAATAATAATTTTGATTCAAATACCATGAATAATATGTAAATATCAAATCCAATATAGACAACAAGCAAATATTTAATATGATTAAATAAATGCCACAAAAAATCCACAACCACTTATAGAGAGAAAAGTCTCTTTTGCATAGAATACATGAACTAAATCTAAATTCTTTGATGATCCATACTATTAAAATACTCTTCATATTTATAAATGAAATCAACAATAACCTAACCCTATTTCTCAAGGGCTTACTAACTAAATCAATGGCCTAAGATAAAAAATAATTAGATGCTATGGATATAATGGGACCATTACATGGATCTCTCCCTCAAAAAGCTTTATCCTCAAATATAGAAAAGAATAGTATCTTCTTCTAGAAGGTCTTTCCACTTGATGAGAAACTCTCAAATTTGTCAAGATCGAATATGATGCACTTTGGACCTGTAACAACCACCAAAACAAACCCTATATATATATAATATCATAAGTAAGGTCCACAAATAGAAATCCCAATATTTTCTTATCTCAACATTATCAAGGTTTCACCACATTTGAGTTCTATGTTGCTACAGATGACATTCAATAAATAGAAGTGGTCAACTTCTCATATTTTTTGTCGTTCATCTTACTAAACCTAGAAGGTGGTTGCCAAAATGGTTGCACAAGAAGGTGGTGTAGCATAAAATTCTAGACAAATTAGGAACTCTAGTAAGAAAATTGGGAGAATAATGGCTCCTATAAAGAGGTATGAGATGGCGGTAAATCTTGATAAGAACATTTAGAAAACAATAATATTTTATGAGAACAAAATATCTCTACTCTGTAGTGAAGTTGCTTCAAGAGCAACTAGAGAAACAATACAAATTTATAGAAACCCTTATCAATAAATAATTCAATACTAGAAATGTAGAGGGTAGACAGGAAGAGAACCCTATTAGAAGAAGCCATGAAGGTAGAGCCCGAATAGAGGTTAAGTTAGCAAGAGATATTAAGAATAGTAAAGTAACCAAATTTAATGGTAAATAAAGAGAAGTGCAATTTATTCATGGCTAAAAGAGTTGGAAATATTCTTTTCCATGAAATATTACTCATCTAAGACTAATATTGTGTGGGCTACCCTTCATCTCCTAAATGTATCGCTAGAATGGTGGGACACGTTCACTATAGGCAAAAATATCCAAGCCATAGAACTCAAGTGGGATGATTTCATTGAGGATTTTAAGAAAATGTTTCTATCTGAGAAGTTTTATATAGAGAAATTTGAGGAATTCTCTACGCTTCAACAAGGATCACTATCAATAGAAGTGTATTTCTAGAGATACATGAAACTTTTGAAGTATGTTCCAAAGTATGAGAACAATGAATGCTTGAAGGTGCACAAGTTTATTCTTGGGATAGACCCTAAAATAAGGACAATGATTAATCTTCTCAAACCTAAAACTTTGCAAGAGGCCTATGACTTGGCTAGACAAGAAGAAACTAATCTTCAAACTAAAAAGTCTTTCTTCAACTATTCAGGCTTGATAGAGCAAGAGAGACTTGAACTCAAGAAAATAAAGAGTGTTGGATTTGTGAAGTGGGATAAGGAGCAAAATAAAAGAAACAAGGGCAACCAAAATTTCAATAATAGGAACAATAAAAATCAAGGGTAAAACAAGAAGAAATTCTAGAAAATGGATAATTCAAATCCTCATCCCCCTAAGCAAATAGAATCAACACAAAAAGAGGATATCGAGGAGAAAAGACAAGAGAGACCACAAGTACCTAGGATGGGTTGTTACATATGTGGAGATCCTTACTATGCTAATAAATGTCTCCAAAGATCAGATTCGATTCACAAGACAAAGGAGTAGTCACACCGAATATATGATGCTACTCGGAGTCAGAATCTAGATGGACAAGCTACACCAATATTACTAAATGCTATATGATAAAGACAAAAATTATATTATATTTTGGAGCTACTGGTAATTTTGTTTCCATTAGTATTATTGGGGATATGTCAGAAAGACCTAGATTTTTGGAATAAGGGTGGAAATTCGAGTATGATTCTGGTCAAAATTACTTAGTGGATCAACATTTGCCTATAGCCAAGATAACTCTACCCAATGGTTGTACTATATAGCACTTGTATGTGGCACCCCTTCATGCTTTTGATATTGTACTAGGGATGAATTGGTTTAAGTCTCATGGATCCTTAATCAACTTCCAAGATAGATGGATGGATTATATTAATATAGATAAGAGAAGAGTGAGTGTACAAAGTGGACAAGGTTATTTTCAGCCCCATTTGATTTCAACTATGCAGTTAAAAAAATCCATTAAAAGAGATGGTATGCTATATGTAGTAAAGATCAATGGGAAGACTAGAGAAATTGGATATGAAGAAATATTTAAGAAATGTCCAATTCTCCATGAGTTTTGAGATGTATATCCCAAAGATCTTCCAGGTCTACCCCCTCAATAGGAATTTGACTTCACTATTGAATTAATGTCAGTGGATAAACTCATTTCAAGGACACCTTACAGGATGACCTCAATTGAAATGTAAGAGTTGAAGGTGCAACTATAATCCTTGTTAGAAAAGGATTTGATCAGACCTAGTGTGTCACCTTAGGGTGCTCTAGTATTATTTGTGAAAAATGATTGTTCTTTAAGGCTTTGTATAGATTATAGAATATTAATTAATGTAGCCATTAAGAATAAGTATCCCTTACCATGAATTGATGATCTCTTTGATCAGCTAAGGGATGCTACCATATTCTCAAAAATAGATCTAAGATCAAAGTATCATCAACTAAGGATTTAGGAAGAGGATACCTCTAAGACATCCTTTAAGATCAGATATGGACACTATGAGTTTACAGTGCTATCATTTGAGCTAAAAAATGCACCAACAACTTTTATGGATCTGATGAACAATATGTTTAAAACTATTTAGATCAGTTTGTCTTGGTATTCTTGGATGATATCTGATATATTCTCATACTAAAGAGTAACACAACTTCCATCTTCGATTAGTTTTGAAATTTCTGAGGAAGAACCAGTTATATGGAAAGTTATCAAAGTGTGAGTTTTATACCTCATATATCTAGTATTTGTGACACATCATATCGGTAGAAGGTATTATTGTGAATCCAAATAAAATTGAGGCTATATTAAGTTGGCCTCCACCAAAAAATGTGATAGAAGTCAAGAGTTTCATGAGACTCATTGGCTATTATAGGATTTTTGTGAGAAATTACTCTAGCATTGCCTATTCAATCACTAATATTCAAAAAAAAAAAAGTTTAAATGGATGGATAAGTGTGAGGCCATATTTGAGGCTCAAAATAATAAGTTAAACAATGACATTGATTCTCAAGATATCAAATCGTTTGGGAATTTTACCATGTTTACCGATGCTTCCTTAGAAGGTTTGGTTGGGGTATTGTCATAGGAAGAGGCTATAGTGGTATATGAGTCTAGAAGCATAAGTTAAACTATGCTACACATGATCTAGAATTGGTAGTAGTTGTCCATACCCTAAAGGTTTGGAGATATTATTTGTTGGGAAGACCATTTGAGCTAAGAACAAACCATTAAATTTTGACATATATTTTCACTCAACCTATGCTAAATGCAAGGCAAAGAAGATGGATAGAATTCTTAGCTGAGTATAACTTTGGTATTAAGTATATCAAAGGA
This sequence comes from Wollemia nobilis, assembly GCA_028583015.1. Taxonomy (NCBI): domain Eukaryota; kingdom Viridiplantae; phylum Streptophyta; class Pinopsida; order Araucariales; family Araucariaceae; genus Wollemia; species Wollemia nobilis. The sequence goes on along the minus strand of JAQPPZ010001772.1, from coordinate 5,737,922 downwards.
AAGAAGAATAAGATTTCAGATGCCTTGAATAGGAGGCACATAGTAGCATTGACTTGGATCCATATATATTTGATGCATAGGGTCAAGGAAATGCAATTACAAGACCCGTATTGCATAGAAATCCAAAATAAAACACAAAAAAATCTAAGGAGAAGAAGGATTTCAATATAAAATATGTACTTTTATGCTTTAAATAAAAGGTATTTATATCCAAAACTAGTGATCTAAGGAGATTTATTATGCAAGAGGCACATAATTCTCCCTATTTTTCTCATCTCGGAGGATCAAAAAAGATGGAAAACATAAAAAACTCTTTTAGCAGGTCGAAATGAAGTAAGATACCACTAGTTTCATTGTAATATGTTTAAAGTTCTAGAAGGTGAAGGTTGAACATTGACACCCAGTGAAGATATTATACCCACATGATGTGCCTATGCAAAAATGAGAGGTAATCTCTATGGATATCATTGTGGATTTACCTAAGACTAGGTAACAACATGATGGGATCTTGGTAGTGGTTGACAAGTTGACCAAGGTTGCACACTTTATACCAAGGAACATCAAGGATGATGCACCAATGGTGGTAAATAAGTTTGCATAGATTATAGAACGCTGAATAATGTAACCATTAAGAATAAGTCTCCCTTACCTTGAATTAATGATCTCTTTGATCGGCTAAGGGATGCTACCATATTCTCAAAATTAGATCTAAGATCAAGGTATCATCAACTAAGGATTCAAGAAGAGGATATCTCTAAGATCCTTTAATATTAGATATGGACACTGAGTTTATAGTGCTATCATTTGAGCTAACAAATGCACCAACTTTTATGAATCTTATGAATAATGTGTTCAAAAACTATCTAGATCATTTTGTCTTGGTATTCTTTGATGATATCTGATATATTCTCATACTAAAGAGGAATACAACCACCATCTTTGGTTAGTGTTAAAATTTCCGAGGAAGAACCATTTATATGGAAAGCTAAGTGTGAGTTTTATACCCCATAAGTCCACTATTTGGGACACATCATATCGGTAGAAGGAATTATTATGGATCCAAATAAAATTGAGACTATATTAAGTTGGCCTCCACCAACAAATATGATAGAAGTCAAGAGTTTCATGGGATTCATTGTCTATTATAGGATTTTTGTGAGAAATTACTCTAATATTACCTATTTGATCACTAATATTCAAAAAAAAGAAAAAAAGTTCAAATGGATGAATAAGTGTGAGGTCATATTTGAGGCTCTAAAGAATAAGTTAAACAATGACAATAATTCTCAATATATCAAATCATCTTGGGAATTTTATTGTGTGTACTGATGCTTCCTTGGAAGGTTTGGGTAGGGTATTGTCATAGTAAGAGGCTATAGTGGCATATGAGTCAAGAAGCATAAGTTAAACTATGCTACGCATGATCTAGAATTGTTAGTAGTTGTGCATACCCTAAAGGTTTGAAGATATTATTTGTTTGGAAGACCATTTGAGCTAAGAATAGACCATCAAATTTTGAGGTATATTTTCACTCAACCTATGCTAAACGCAAGGCAAAGAAGATGGATAGAATTCTTAGCTGAGTATAACTTTGGTATTGAGTATATCAAAGGAAAGGAGAATAAGATTGCAAATGCCTTGAATAGTAGGCACATAGTAGCATTGACTCGAAGCCATATATATTTGATGCATAAGATCAAGGAAATGAAATTACAAGACCCATATTGCATATAAATTCAAAATAAAACCCAAATAAATCCTGAGGAGAATAAGGATTTCAATATAAAATATGGACTTTTATGCTTTAAATATAGGGTAGTTATACCCAAAACTGGTGATATAAGGAGATTTATTATGCAAGAGGTACATAATTCTCCCTATTTTTCTCATCTGGGAGGATAAAAAATAAGGGAAAACTTGAAAATTATTTTTTAGCAGGTCAAAATGAAGCAAGATATCACTAGTTTCATTGTAAGTTGTTTAGAGTGCTAGAAGGTGAAGGTTGAACATTGACACCCAAGGAAGATATTATACCTACATGGTGTGCCTATGCAAAAATGACAGGTAATCTCTATGTATTTCATTGTGGGTTTACCTAAGACTAGGTACCAACATGATGCAATCTTGGTAGTGGTTGACAAGTTGACTAAGGTTGCACACTTTATACCAAGGAACATCAAGGATGATGCACCGGTGGTGGCAAATAAGTTTACCAAAGAATTCTTCTAGTTATATGAGTTTCCTAAAGTGATCATATTATATAGGGATTCTAGATTCACATCATAGTTTTGGTAGGCTCTACATCGTGTAGTAGGAACTAAGTTGAATATTAGTTTTTCATATCATCCTAAAATATATGGTCATGCTACGTATGTACTGCATGGACCAAAAGTCTAAGTGGGAAAATATTTTGCATCTTGTTGAATTTGCATATAATAATGGGTACCATGCATCATTGGGGATGTCCCCATTTAAATCCTTATATGGTAGAATATGTGGATCACCTCTATCATGGGATAATCTAAAATATTGGGTGATGATCAAACCATTTACTATCTAAGATATGGAGGAATAACTTAGAGCAATTCGGTTTCAGCCCTAGGAAGCAGTTGGTTGTCAAAAGAACTATGTTGATCTAAAAACATCACAAAGAGAATTCTCTATGGGAGACAATTTTTTAAGGGTAAAACCCATGAAAAATGCCATCAAGTCAACTAGGCTAGATCCTCACTATGTTGAGCCCTTTGAGATCGTTGATAATATTAGAATAGTAGCCTATAGGATCGCTTTATTACCCAACTTGTCAAAGATCCATGAAACTTTCCACATATCCCTGCTTAGAAAATATGTTGATGATCCTACTTAGGTATAGAATATTTTTAAATTGTAGATGGTAAATTCCTTATCCATTGAGGTGATACTAGTTAAGATTCTAGGGTTTCATTCCAAGATGTTTAGGAAATCGACCCTAGATCAATGTAAGGTCCAATGGGACCAATTTTTTAAGAATAATGCTACATGGAAAAATGTTGAAGAAATGAGACAACAATTTTCATACTTATTTGAATAAAATTATTTGATGTACTCTTTTGTAGGGAAACACAGAGGATTGTGTTTAGTCCAATGAGGAGTACGTAACACCCTTTCTTGGTGGAACTTTTATGGACAATGAATTGTGTATTAATGTGATTATTTAATGGCATAATTTATTTATTAATGTCTATATGATGGAATTATTGTATTCTTTCAAGCTTAGAATATGGTACAACTGACATAATTATGAATGCAAGATTAGGTGCTCTTGCTAGTGGGATCATAAGGGTGATCCACCTACATCGAGATATTTAGGGATGATGGTGATGACTTGCTAATATAAAAACTTAGGGTAATGAAGTACCCTTCATGTAGATGCATTGCATTTTTCTTGTTTTGTGTTCACACCATTGGGCTAGGAAGTTGCTTGTGCAATGAGTCTCCTTAATAGGTTGGCGATAGCATTAGACTATCTTAAAGGAAACCACCTACTTAGGGATAAAACAATGGTGTGAAAATTTTGTTAGAAAGAGTTTATGTTTATCCATAATGTGTATTTAATTTGGTGTTATGTTTGGCATTAATTAGCTAAGTGGATTTAAAAAGAGAATATTAATTAAGAGCTTAGTAGATTGGTTAAGCCAACCTTAGAAAAATATTTTAATATTTATTTGCCTAATTAAGTTGGCTTAAGATTTAATTAATATTTTGGTTTAAAATATAAAAACCTCTTAATTTTTGTGCATGGGGTGGTGCTTCATGATAGCATGTATTGACGTTAGTAGATAACGTTTCTTGGCAATGAACATTATCATCACCATAACAAGAGCGCTCAAGCTCTTGGTTTTTAAAAGGTGGCTTTGGGGGAGGGTTGGAGGTTGTTGGTTTTGGTTGGAAAGGAAGGTAGTGAGCATGGAGTTAGTAGGACATAAATTAAGCTTTGTGGTCAGGTATTTCTCAGATGCTTTATTTTGGGGTTATACCTTTGTTGTATTCTTACTTAGCATTCTTTTGATCTACCTGACTTGATTATTGAGAACCTGGTTTCTCCTTGGTGTGGTTGTCTTTTAACCATTCTATTTACGTAATATGTTCACCTTGGCATCATTTCCTTACTCTAATATAAGTTTTGAGTCTTGATTAGTTTTTCCTTTATCCACCTCCTTCCTTGGAATGTTGAGTTATATGTTGCTTCATTTGCATGTTTTTCATTCTTTATTGGTCAGTGTGATCATCCTTGTTGGTTGGTGTCTTCGATCCTATTTTGTTTAGTGAGTCTACCATTGTCCATCACCTCAAGAGTCACCCCATAATCGCTAATTAAGGATGTACTAGGATATTTTATTTGCTAGCATAGTAACTTCATGGGTGTGGGTTAATGTGGCTCTCTCAGGTTATGGGAAGGTTCTTTACTTTTTGATCGGGTTATGATTTCTTTTGAGTCACAGGTTTTTGTGGTCAGGGTTTAAATTTTTGTCTAGCATGCTTTAGATTTGTCAAACCAGTATTTTAGTGGAGCACCTTAATAGTCATTGAATATTAGTGCTTGATTTATTAAAGTATGTGATTAATGTAGTGCTTTAATTTTATCTTGTTTATCAATTACTTTGATGTTATTTAGCTTAATGAAGTGTTTGATAAGATCTTGGTAAATAAAGCACTTCGATGGTATTTTGATTCTTTGAAAAGAAAAAAAAAGAGAATGCCTTGATATTATGTTGTTTAGAAAAGTGTTGGGTAACATGTTTATTAAAGAGTTTTGATAATACTTTATTTAATAAGTGAATTTATTTGTAGTCTTTCTTAATGTGTTTTAATTGATTTAATGTGGGTTTTGAAAAAGAACCATCATAATGATTCCTAAGATCCATGTGGGTTAAAGGATCATTATAAAGAGAAGTATGGGATTCTATTTAATTAAATGAATTTTGAATATGGATTTTGAAATAGAAACTATGATAATAATTTCCTAGACTTTTGTGGGTTAGGAAATATTTATAAGAGAAGTATGGGATTCTCTTGTTTATAAATGGAAGTTTGCATGTAGGTTTTGAAAGAGAAACTATTATAATGATTCTTGAGACTTTTGTAGGTTAAGGGATCATTATAAAGAGAAGTAAGAAATTCTCTCTATGTTGGCTTATTTTTATGCATGGTTGTTTGCATAATAGAAAATGGCATGATTTAAATTGCATTGCATCTAGAGTTGTCTTGATCCCTAAGTATTCCTCATGATCCATGGGTGGTTTTTCTATATCAAAGAGGATTGCAGATGCTTATATGGCTTGAATATCATTGGCAAATGGTTTCATAGGCTCTAGAAATATTTAGTTGATGAAAAATAATCAAAGGCTATGTAAAGGAATACTATGTTCAAATAGTTTTGTAAACTTGAATATTGTATAAGCTTAAAGATATTATTATTTTAATGATGCTATGGATTTTGAACTTTAAGGTGTGTTCAACAATCTTAGCCATGGATAGATATTATTGGGTTTATTCATTTTCTAGAATTCATCACTATGATTATTGGATCTCTTATGTTTAAGTATGCATGTTAACAAAAAGGATCCTTGAAGTTTTATGATAAATATTTGTATTATGTTCAATTTGGTTTTGTTTCATGTTGAATCATTATTATCAATTACAACATGTTGGATCATGTAGTTTTTAATAAATGCTTTCATATAGTGTTATATGTAATGTTTTATTAGAGAATTATGTTTCAATGCAAGATTTATTACCTTGGGAAGGGGTGGTTAGGAATATTCTTGAAGAAACTAAAACATAATAAAATTTAATCCTCATAGGAGTTACGAGGATGCAATAACTAGGTAAATGTGAGTCTTAGGAGTCATGAGGATGCAATATCTAAGAACTCACAAACCTGGAAGGAGTTGTATGGATACAATAGCCAGGTGTCTTATGAATCTTTTCACCTTGAACAAGTAGGATTTAGTGTGTCCCAGCTAGGATTTGAGGAACCATTCATAAGTCAACAATGGTGATCCCTCGATCGTGTAGGATCAGGTGATCATATTAGTTATCATCAAAGTGGCAATGACCTTAGTTAACCCATGGAGGTGTGGTAACTAAGCACCAAGGCTCTACAATTTATTAACCTACCTATATGGACTTAGAGTCAAGTTAGGGAATATGCATCCCCCTTTAAGTGTTATGGGCCTTAAAGGGTAATCCCTACATCATGGTCACATGGTCCTATGCTAATGAGGGTATAGGAAATATGTGGGAACTACTACTAGGATCCTCAATGAGTAGGTTTAGTAACATAAACCCTAAAAACCATAGAGTTGGCCACTCATGTCCCTTGAGTGTTATCTATATTGACTTAGAACTAAAATATGGTGAAGCCTTGTATGTCAAGATAAATAAAATAAGGGTGTATCCCCTGTGAGCTTATACTTATAATTGTTCTTTTAAAAAAAGGTAGTTTTGGGTTGTTACACAAAGGGCCCAAAATAACGAGGATCCAACTTAGTTGACTTGATGGCATTTTTCATGGATCTTACTCATAAGAAAACTTTATGCCCCATAGAGAATTCTCTTGATATTTTCAAATTAGCATAGCTCTTTTGGCTATTGATTGCTTCCTTGAGCCTAAGTTGAATTGATTTGAGTTTTTCCTCCATATCTCAAACAATGTATGGTTTAATCACCACCCAATATTTCAAATTATCCCATAATAGAAGAGTTTTGCATCTTCTACCATAAAAGGCTTTAAATGGGACCATTCCTAAGGATGCATGACACCCATTATTATATGAAAATTCAATGAGATGCAAAAGTCTTCCCACCTAGACTTCAGGTCCATGCAGTACATGCAAAGCATATCCTCTAAAACCTGGTTTATCCTCTCTATTTAACCTTTTTTTGGATGATATGCATAACTGATATTTAGCTTAGTGCCCACTAAACGGTGGAGAGCTTGCCAAAATTTTAATGTGAACCTAGAATCCCTATATGATATTATCATCTCAAGAAACCCATGTAACCTAGAAAATTCTTTGAAAAACTTATTTTCCACCACCAATGCATCATCCTTGATGTTCCTCGATATGATATGTGCAAGCTTAGTCAACTAATTAACCACTACAAAGATGGCATCATGCTGGTACCTAGTCTTAGGTAAACCCACAATAAAATCCATAGATATTACCTACCATTTTTGTGTAGGTATATCATGTGGGTATAATTTCCCTGTTGGGTGTTGATGTTTTGCCTTAACCTTCTAGCATTCTAAACATCTTAAAATGAAATTAGTGATATCCTGCTTCATCCCTACCCAATAGGTCTTTCTCATGATTTTCCTTATTTTTGACCCTCTTGGATGAGCAAAATGGGGATAATTATGTACCTCTTGCATGAATAATATTCTTAATTCACCAATTTTGGGTATAACAACCCTATCCTTGAAGCACAAAAGTCCATATTTTATGTCAAAATCCTTATTCTCTTATGGACTTTTCTTAATTTGTGTCCTATATTTCTATGTGATATAGATCATGTATTTTCATTTCTCTGACTTTATCCATCAATTCTATATGACTCTAGGTTAGTGCTACTATTTGCCCTCTCCTACTCAAGGCATCTGCAACCTTATTTTCTTTCCCTTTGATATAATCAATACCAATGTTGTATTTTACTAAGAACTCTATCCATATTCTTTATCTTGATTTTAGTATAGGTTGGGTAAAGATATACCTTAGACTTTGATGGTTTGTCCATAGCTCAAGTGGTTTTTCAAATAGATAATATCTCTATACCTTTAGGGTATGCATAATTGCTATTGATTCTAGGTCATGCATAGCATAATTTACTTCATTCTTCTTGAGTTTTCTAGATTCATAGGTTGTTGTAGCCTATTTCTTGGACAATACCCTACCCAAACCTTTTATGGAACAATCTGTACACATAGTAAAATTCCTAAGAGGATCTAGTGTCTTGAGAATTGGATTTATAGCTAACTTAGTCTTCAAAGCCTCAAAGGTAACCTCACACCTATCCATCCATTTGAACTCCTTATCTTTTCTCTAAAGGTTGGTGATTGAATAGGCAACCTTAGGATGATCTTTCACAAAATACTTATAATAACTAGTGAATCCCATGGAACTCCTAACTTTTGACACATTTTTTGGTGCAAGACAACTTAATATAACCTTGTTTTTCTTTGGGTTGACAACAATTACTTCTATCGAGATGATGTATCCCAAATACTATACCTATGAGGTATAAAACTCACACTTGGACAACTTTCCATATAAATTGTTTTTCCTCGTCATCTCTAACACTAGCATAAGATGATGCTCATGTTCTTCTTTGGTGAGAGAATATATCAAGATATCATCTAATAATATTGATGAGCACCAAAAATGCTCATTTTTGGTACATGATTTAACGGGATATTATGCAGCATTATTAACATTAGAATTGTTTTTTTATATAATTATTGTATATATGTAAAAAAAAATTGAGTATTATGCTTGACTGGTGTTTTTAGTATAAAATGTGTGTAGATGCAATCTTTTGTTACTTTTTTGCACCTTTTAGTCAAGGTTCCACATGGACCTAGCATTGTACAACACTTGTAATGCGTTTAAGGAACAATAAATGACTTGAAGGAGATAGTAGTGTCAGAAATCGATGTTTGAAATTTGTTAAAGGATGATGCCTGTATCCTAAAAACAAGCCAGAAAGGTGCTTGTATCCCAAAAATAGGTTGGAATGTGCCTACTTTCAATGATGGAGGAAAAGCGTCTATCTTCCAGTGATGAATGAAAAACACTTATCTTTTGGTAACGAAATAAGTGCTTGTCTTTTGATTCTTGAAAAGTGTCTATCTTTCAGCACCAAAAAAATGCATGTCTTTTGGTAATAGAAAAAGTGATTAATTATTGATACAACACTAGAAGATACCTATATTCAATGCCTTTATCCCAATGACAGGTTGGAAGGTGCCTATATCTCAATGATAGATCTATAGGCACCTATATCCGACGAGAATAAAGTGTGTTTATTCTGGGCATCGACCATTTGACTATGAGATCATGCAAAGTTAAAAATATGTTATGTAAACTTAGGGAGTGCTATCATTATCGCAAATGATTAAAATTAGACATGGATGCTCTTTTATTAGACACCAATTGTAACTATGCATGCACCGACCAAAGTGAATCATGTTGAGTGATTAAAATAGGATAGTCTATTTTTGTAAAAAGAGATGGCTACATTATGTATAAAATATAGGCCACCCCTAAAGTAGGATATCTCAAATTTTATTTGCAAAATTATGTTATTATGTACTGCATTGTTAATAAAAGTTCAAGTGTTCTTCATTTACGTGAGTTTAGAAGAGTGTGTGTTGCATAACTAGTTGGACGAACATCTGCAAGAGCCTGGGCTGACTCCAGACAATAATCCTCCCTTGTTATTTTCATTCTAAATTTATATATTTATGTTATATGTTTATTTTATTGTTTTATTTAACCTGTTGTTACTAAAATTAGGTGTGATTCACGAACAGTGAATATGAACAGCTAATCTTGGCACAGTAAGAGTAAAATGAAATTCTTGATTTCTAATATAATCCTACTATTACTAAAACAAGGTTTGATTCATGGACAGTGAATCTGAACAGCTAATATTATCACAGTAAGAGTAAAATGAAATATTGCTTGAAAAGTAAATTTTGTTGGAAATAAAATTACTGAAATAAAAGGTTAAATTGTTGTTACTTCTTTGATTATTTAGGAGCATTTCACTATGATTGTGTCACTCAATCATACCTAATTTTTGTTTTCACATGTCAGAGAACCCATACCAAAGCAAGCAATAACAACCATCTAATGCTTGGAAATTATTGGAAATAGAAAATACTAAAATAAAATACTAACTACGAAAGCAATAAAATGATCCTAAGAAAAAATAACCTATCAACGTCGAACAAAGGGCTTATCGGAACTTCTTGTGCCACTCTAACTCGTATGCATAGCGAGGACTCATACCTCTTCCCACATACAAGTAAACCTCTTTTCTTGGGCAACCAATAGTCTTTGATAAAAAAATTATGGCATTGCTCTCCCTGGCAATAATGCCAAAAAATCTAGCTATAAACTCAACATTTATTATCAATCATGGGAGAATGATTTAAAGGGCAGAAATCCAATATAGATTATACCGAATGATTAATTGTCAAACTTAATTTTGTTTCTCTTAGTTTTAGGTTTGTAGAAAATAATAACAATTACAGAAAAATAAATTGTGCAGAATTAAAATAAAATGCAATGTATGATTTTATTATTTAATTAAATGCTTTTTATATTTTTTGATGTGGATCCATGTGCAGATGATATTAACTATCTATTTTTACTTTATAATTTATGATGATGCAATTTATGTTAATTGATAAATTAAAGTTAATCTACGTACTAACTATTCCTATTCTATTTTAGGGGGTGAGAGAATAGGGACTGGTTGTAGGAGTGGGCCCTGCCTCCTAGAGGACAGTGTAAATATTTCTCCCCTAAACTATTTTACTTCAGTAACTAGTGTGCATTAATACTACTAACATTATTCTATTTTATGAATGCAAGAAAATACAATAAAGACTACATACGCAAGTAAATCATAATAAAGCAAATGACATAGTTACCAAAGACATGACAAAAAGTGTTGTTGCTTTATTGCTAGAAATTCAAATGTACAATATCCTCGAGCATCAAATATTCAGAAATTGTATACAAAATATTTAAACATTATACATTTTAGCATTTCTTCGATATTCTAGCACTAGTTCAACATTTCTTCATTCTGACATTAGAAATATGCCATTAGACCATTTCAAAGGTCTCCCTTGTAATATATAATGTTGCTTGGACATTCTTAATGAAATTCTTCCACGTATTTTCCATGTGGCTGTGTTGGCTCAATGATTCGGATATTATCTTTCCAACAATAAAAAGCTAAACTTATACTAATTTGTAACCAACTTGGACTTTGTCACAATCCCTATGGTCCAAGTGGCAACTAACAAACTAACATAATCATAAGTTCTTAATTTAAATAATTCATTGATGCAACAATACAACTATATGCCCCTTTATTCTAGGAGGAGACAAAATAGCTTGCATCCGAATCAAAACAACTTAACAATATAATAACTTTACATCTTTACAACAACTTTATAACAAATTTAATAAACATAAAATTCTCGTGCAAAATGCCAACATGACAGTAAAATGTGTTGATTGAATATGCCTTGTAATACTGCTATGTTGTCACTGGATGTGGCATATTGATGCATTGGATAGTTTGACCTAGTCAACATCCTTTCTATAACATCTTTTAGTAGACGCTTTCTATAACGACTTTTTGTAGTTGTATTTCGTAGCATCTTTCTATAGCATCCATCCACGTAGCTCCTTGATACGTCATCCTCACGGTTGATCTATCCACACCTATTATCTGGTTCATGCCTTGCCTCATCCTGCTCTGTGCTGCTCCTACAATGTTCTCCTACCAAAACACACAAAACTTGCACACTTTTGTGTAAAATATATGCATAAATCACTTTTATCATCCAAGATCAAATTCATCCGTAAATCACATAAATAAGATAAGAATGATCATAAAACTACATTTATTTTCATGAATCTATAGACATAAAATGAATCAAACTGCATAAAATACGTGTTGTTTTAGCACTCATCATTCCCCCAAACTGAAGGAGATGCATGTCCTCATGCATACAATTTTGAAATTACAGTATGTCTAAAACATTACAATAGTTGTTCAATCATTTCACCGATTTTTGTAGATATAAAATAGAACAGTGCAGTGTTTACGTAAAAATTCATAGATATAGAGCAAAATACTGCAACAGTTTTCAGAATTCATTTTAACAAGGAACTGTAATTTTTCATAAATTATGTGCATTCAGTTTATGAAAATAAATCGACTGAAATATATAAAACAACATACTGTAAATACCTATTTTCATATATGCAATGGAAAAGTATTTGTAGACATAAAGATGAAATAATAAAAATAAAACCTCTGCAAATAATTAAGATCAACAACATGATTAATATTTAAATAAAGTCTATAAAATTATGCAAATTTTATCAAATGTCTGTTATAGATTGTTCAGCTCTAGATCTAAGTCTAGAGGAAATCCGTGTAGGTTGTGGTCACTTTGCTGGTAAATTCTTTTCCTTCTTCACCTTCTGCACTTGTTTTCTAGCCACCGTGGAGTCAAGTGGCAATTCAACAGAGATGGTTTTGATGTGCTCAACTTCTGTGGATCCCCCATCCTATAACTCAAGCTATGCATCCTACTTTTCTAGAGGAGGAGGAGGTTTGGTTATTTCAGTGATGCGGTTGATGATTTCTTCTATGCCGCTAGGCATCCCAACATTAAGGACTAATCTCGTTGGAGGTATCCCTACTTCGATGGATGGTTTCGGCCTTTGGGGGTGGTTCTATTGGAATACTTCAATGAAGGGAATAGAGCTATCCTCCTCAAGTACTCGGGTGAAGTCAATGACTTTACTAAAGTTTACCAATTTCTTTGATTTCCTGCTAGATGTGGAGCTCTTGTTGGGAGAGGTACCGATAGTTGTCGGTTGCATGATTGGGTCAACTGGTCTCACCACCCTATCCATAGAGAGTTGTTTGAGAAGATCAAGCTAGAGAGTGAGGGCATGTTTTACTAGGGTGGTGTGCTCGGTAAACTCATTTTTGAGTCTATCCAACTTGATGTGCAACACGGTCTACTAGGTTCGGATGTGCTCAAGGATTTCTATAGAAGGATTTGATGGAGGTGGGTCTATCTTTGGGCTAGATGCTTCTCCTACTTCTTGAGTTTCTAGAATTCTTGGAACATATTTCTCACGTCTTGTCTTTCTGATAGGTTGGTAGGACTTGGAGCTTTTGGAATGGCTAGGGTGCTTACGTACAGGGAGTTCTTCCTCCTTCGAACTCTTAGATTCAGAATTACCCTCCGATGCACTATCTTCCATAGACTCCAACATACCAGGCTCATAATGGATGGAAAGGTTAGCCTCTTCCACTACAGTGTCCCAGGGTATCCTAATATCATTTGCTTTATATAGAACTATGAGTTTTATCAGCCCATGATGGGCAATTAGGTGAAACTTAGGACTATCCTTGGAGATTTTAGGTTGAACTCGGATAATGATAGCTTTAATCGATCGATAAAGAAAATATGGGAGATTTATGATGCAATATTCATGCTTTGGGTACTTAAGATTTAACATCATTTTAAGGTGGTAGCCTCCATAGTTAGATAGTCTCCCCTCTAGTGTAAAAAACTTCATGAGAATTGTGGCAACTTCTTGCCATTTCATGGGAAGTGAGGAGGTTGCTACCCCTTTGATCCATCCCTCTCTATCTCTAGTCATAGTGCACCTCTCTTTGAACCTCTCGACCATCTGGTTTACTCCCTTATAGGTTGATTTGTAGTATTTTTGGCCAACTTCAAAAAGGCTTAACACTTCAGATATCAAACTGGTAGTAATTTTAATTTGCATTTCTCCTACATGGGTCACCATGGTCGTGGAATCATAGTTCATAATGAACTACTTTGCCATGCCTTGGTCGTGCCCTTGGAACTTAGTTAGGGCATCCCACCAGTGTGCCTCTTGGAACATCTTCTTTACGACATCGCTGGGGTTCTGGGTGTGAATGGATGCAGGTTTGCTCCGCTTATGGAAGGTGGCTCTCGGTATGGTTACAATTTTGATAGATAGGGTAGGGTTTTAGGTGAAGGAGAGGTAGGATAATTTAGAATATGCGTCAACCTCTATTTTAAAATGTTATCATGAAGTTGTTTGGCTAGAAAAAACCTACAAAAAATATTGATAAACAATCCATGCATAAACAAACAGATTCTCCATAACTCGACTCTTCGGGTTATAAAATAAAATAAATATTTATCATGCAAATGTAGTGTCGAGATTATCATGCATATTTACCTAATTTTTGCATATTTTCCTTTATTCTAAGAATGATTAAAAAAATGTTGTTTTCTTCTTCCAAGATGTATTCTGCGGTTTCTTATTTTTTATGATATTCGCTTTGTAAAAAGAAATTTGAGATTGTTCGCCATCTTACCTGCATGAATTTTCACCATTGTCTACTCCATGCATTCCCTCAACTCCTTTCACCTACAATTCTCCTTCGTCCCTCGTCACCATATGGTAATTTTCATCTATTGATTACTGGTTTTACCCCTTAGCTACAATAGTTTCATTTTCTACTGCACGGTGGATTCCTCTCATGGTTACGAAGCTTGCTATAAAAATATTAGGGCTAATTTACCCTAATTTTTAAATTTAATACCCAACACAACTCGTGGGTAATCTCAGCCCTCCGATCTTCTTTAATCGATGGCCCAAAGTTTTGATCCACCGCACTTTCCTTGATTTTCTTCTTGCGACCATGCATTAGAGATCGTCCCTCTTTGTACGTGGTGGTCGATGTTATCTTGCGGGTGAAGCTTCCTTCAGAGGTATGTGTTTTAATCCAAATTAAATTGTAGCCCTTCATTTTCTCCTGATCAGTGGTCGAGATTCATGATCCACGACGTCTTCTCCTACTGGTCCATGTGGCCAAGTGTCGGTCATCAAAATGCTAGAGTTGCGAGGTGGTCACGTTTCTTGTTTTGGCATGATGTTTCCCGCCACCTTGCATGGGGTAATATTAAAATATTTTTAATACCTTAATTTGATTGCCGAAGGGGATTTATTTTTTAAATAATAAAACTTTAACTTTTAATCCTGACTTCCCTTCGGATTCATGCACCCATGCCCACTTTATTAACATTTCCTTGTCGTGGTGAATCACGTGCATCTAAATCCTTTTATCCTCTCATTTGTTGCCATGCCTTCCACGTGTATGGTTGGCCTTGTCATCATTTTTTTTATTTTAAACTCTTATAAACTCCATATGATGCCTTATGTCCACGTAATCACTTCCATAGGTGGTATTTGATCCATATTTTTAACCTTCTTTCCATAGATGATTTATTAAAATATGCTTACGGTGCTCTTCCTTCAACCATTCATAATTGTCCACGTCATCCTTAGTGCTTCGTTTGTGATTTTAAATATGCAAATTTTAGAGTGTCGAGCTTGTTAAAAACTGAACCCTTGCACGCACGATTCCCAATGGTCAAATTTTGATCATCCATTCTATTGTGCATTACTTCCAATACTGAGTCCATGTCTCGATTTTTATGCCATGATTCACAGGCTTGAAAACGTTCGTGTCATTGTGAGAATTTTTAAATATTATGTAAATTTACCCTTTTTTCTTCAAAACCCTTGCATAATTAATTTTTAATATTTGCCTTGTATAATTTCGCTTTTGACACGTGTCGCAAATCTAGAATTTTGACACTAAAATTTTTTATAAAATGCGCATTTTCAGAGATATGCTATAGAAAATGTCTACGGAAAATATCTACGAAAAGTATCTACGAAAAGTATCTACAGAAAATATCTACGAAAACTATCTACGAAAAGTATCTACAAAAATTGTCTACAAAAATTGTCTACAGAAACTATCTACAAAAATGTCTACAAAAACTGTCTATAGAAAATGTCTACATAAACTATCTACAGAAACTGTCTATAGAAACTATAATTGTAGAGTTGAAAGAATACTTTACCTGTTTCTTCATTCTTTTTTTTTTTTTTTTCTTCCCCCCAAATTGTATCATGAATTATGAATGAATCTTCTACTTACCTCCCCCCAAACTGTATTTTTGGCTATATAGCCAAAACATGATAGAGAGGATTTTATTTTGTAAAAATTTATACTATGACAAATCTTACATATAGTAATTTGTTTTATTTAATTATTTAAGAATATGGGGGATTTATTTATATATTATTTATGCCAAGTCATAAATAGGCTTATAGAATAATAATCTCTTTGCAAAATGGACTTACCTTCTTGGCTTCTAAATAAGTGATCCCATGGTTTTATTAACAACTCCTGCTAATGCCTTAGGGATATTATTTCTTATTTTTCTTCCTTTAATTTCATCAAGGAGTTCCATATGAGAGAAGAATAATGGATTTATTCTGATATCAATCATCAATATTTGCAACATAGATTTTCAACATAAGTTTAGGAGCTTCTCAAAACTTGACTTGGGCAAAAACAATAAAGCTTTGGAAATTCGAGCCACATTTTTGTAGGATGAAATGGATTATGATATGTGTATGGTAATGTGATGATGGTATTTTCTTATGAATCTATTTGCCTTAGGTATAAATGATCTAGAATTGTTTTACAAAGACTCAAACATCCTAGTGATCTTAAACAAATTCATCTATTCATCTCACAAATCGATATGATGCTAAGGTTGTCCTAGTGGTTTCAAGCATCTGAAGGACCAACTGTGTGTGCAATGAATATTCATTTCTCATTATGAGTAAGGATTGACTAATCCATTGGTCACTTATGCCAACAAGCTAGCTTATCTTGTGAGCATCCATAGGTCTTGTACAGACTTATCGCTACCATGTAAGGATACCTTATTGCCAGACGGGTTTCATTCAACCCATTGTTGTAATGAGGATCACCCCATGGTTTTTGAAACACTAAGAATTCCAGGGATTCAAGCTCTTTTCCCTTCTTTTATTAGATTTTATTTGGGATACTTGCTCATTTTGAAGAAGAGCAAGGGGATTTTTTTATTGCTTTTTGGGGTACTTGCTCATTTTTTAGGAGGAGCAAGGAAATTCTTATTGCTTTTTGGGATACTTGCTCATTTTGAGAGAGAGCAAGGGATTTTTTTTTTAAGGGTGAAGGGAGAGCTTGTCCTTTTGCCAATTCTTTAGCTTTCTAGGCCATGTGCATAATTGGATAAGTAGGGGAAACCGTTCACTTTATAGCAATAGTAACTTCATGGTTTATTCTTTCCCAACTCACAATGTTTTTATTTGTTATAATGTGCATAGTCCAAGAGAAAACTTGATTGACCAGGAGCAATCTATGGCACTTTAAGGATTGTTCGATTTTCAATGGAGATTTGCCTAAAACACTAGGAGTGGTTGAGTGATTGAAAACACCTAGATTTTGTTTAGCAACCAAAGTGTTATGCATAATATGGTAGTAGTTTCCCTACAAATTCTCAACTGATCTATCCAAAAATATTGAGACTAAAAATTGATGAGAAATAAGATGAAAACATTATAGATATTGGAACTCCATCATGAAATAAAGGAAGTATATGATAATCTTCTTTTATCTGCCAAGTGGTATATAACAATAATATATTTATTTATTTATTTATTTTTAAATATTATTCCTATGTATATATAGGTATATTATATATATATATATATATATATATGTATTTTGTGAAGAAGAAAGAGAAGTTGTCATTCAGTAATAGTTGATTGCAGTTCAGAAATGCACTACAAGTCAACCTATTGCTTAATATGATGTATGAACTCTTCTTTATATAATGGCTTCTTATAGAGTTTAAGCCTATGCCCATTTACTAGTAATTTTCTTGTTGAATTAAATTCTTGCAATAAGAGAAGCCATATAACCACTCTACCTCCCACTGTGGATTTTTTCATTAAGTATCTTATGGTAGAGTGATTAGTGTGAACAAATACTTCATACCCCATTATGTAATGTTTGAATTTCTTAATAACATGGACTATATCTAAGAACTCTTTTTCAGCAACCGTGTAATTTAGTTCAGCCCCATGCAAATTTTTACTTACATAATAGATAGCATAAGGTATTTTTTTCTATTTTTTGTAGTACTACCCCTATTGCATATCTTGAAGCATCACAATGTATGTAGAAGGAAAATTTCCAATTTGGTCAGGCTTCCTGACATGCTTTAGTCCAGCTAAATTCACTTTCTTTGGTTAAGATCGTAAGCATAGAAGTAGCAACTTTGCTGAAATATTTAATGAATATACTATACTATCCTACATGTTCTAAGAAACTTCTTATATTTTTTTGTGTTTTCAAAGGCTGGAGGGATTGGATAACTTGAATTTTTGTAGGGTCTACTTTAACACCCTCCTTTGATATGTAATTTCCTAAAAAAATACCTCCTCTCATCATCATGAAACACTTCTCATGACTCAGAGAGAGGTTTTACTCTAGGGATCTAATCAAAACCTTGTATACTCTTGATAAAGTTTCTTCAAAGGTGTTACCATAGGATGTGAAGTCATCCATATAGACTTCTACACATTCATCAATAAAATTAGCAAAAATGGCTAAGACAGCCCTTTGAAAAATGGTTGGTGCATTACATAGTCCAAAAGGTAAGACTTTATAAGCATAGGTACCTATAGGACATGTGAAATTTGTCTTTTCCTGATCCTCTTCAGCTATGGAAACCTGGTTGTACCGACTAAAACCATCCAAAAAACAAAGTACTTCTTCCCGACCAAGGTATCAAGAACTTGATCAATGAATGGTAAGGGGAAATAGTCCTTCTTTGTCACTTTATTTAGTTCTCTATAATCCACACAAATCCTCCATTTACCATTCATTTTAGGGACTATCACTAATGGTGATACCCATTGACTATCATAAATTGGATATATGAATCTTGCGTTCAAGAGTTTAATGATTTCTTCTTGAACTACATCTTTCATATCTGGATTCAACCTTCTTTGGGATGTCTTACTAGGTGGCAACCTTCTTGAATAAATATATGATGGGTATAAATGTTTCGGTGTATTCCTTTCATATCCTCATAGTTCCATGCAAATGCAAGTTGATGCTTTTTAAGCACATCAATCAGTTGTGATTCCTATATGCTTGTAAGCTTGTTACTAATGTTCAAAGTTCTTCTCAGTGTAATATCTATCTGTTTATAAATTTTTGTATTCGCATATATTCCCATTATTTCATGTTTAAGCACATTTAGGTGAGTCATAAGGTATCAATTGTTGAATTTGGCTTGTACAATGAACATAGTAGATTCAGATAAACAACTATTGTCTTGAAGTTAATCTTCATATTGATATCCTAGTAAAAATGATAAGGGTCCCTCAACTTCTTGTTGTAGGTGTTCACTTAGAACATTGATCGATATGGTTTGGATATCATCCAAATCATGAGGGAAATCATACCATAGTTGCTTTAGAAAATCTCTATCTAATGTTGATTCAAGGAATAGGCTAAGATCTTTAGTGTTCTTGCCATTGGAAATAGTCAAGTTTCTGGATCTGCAACTGATGTAGGCATCATTTGTTGCAATCCATGGCATCCTAAATTTAAGGGATGTCCCCCTAACTTTTTCTTGGGTTGTAAGACTATAAAGTCTACAAGGTATTCCCATGAACTTAAGGAAACTATAACATCCTCTAATTATCCTTTTGGTCTAACAATAGACCTATATACAAGTTGGAGTACTACAGAAGTGGGTTGTAATTTGTGTGTTCCTAAGGATTTTGCTTTTTCTTTGATCATGACATTAATAGTAGCTCCCAAATCAACCAAAACATTATGCAAGGCTATTTTACCAATGTGAACTATAAGGAAAGGTATTCCAGGATCGATATATTTTGGTAATAACCTACCTTCAATCATTATATCAGACAACTGTCCAATGACTTGAATGGTTTGAGTTTCATTTTTTTTTCCTTCTTGAATTTGTATATATGTTCTTGATTAACTTGGAATAGATAGGAATGTCCTTGATGGCTTATAACACAGGAATTTTAATAGTGATGTTTTCCAAATCTTGAGGTAAATTGAAGGTCGGTTTGGATGGTTCTTTTGGTATTGCCAACTTTTCATGAAATGGTATTTCCACTTATTTCCTTTGAATTTGGATCTCTTTTTGTTTTTCTAGAATGTTTTCTAGTAAAGCTACTGCCTCTTTTTTAGGATTTTCATCTTCGTTTACTTTTTCAAATAGATTCTTTGGGGGTTCTTCAATTTATGTGAGAGTAGCTCTAGTATTGTCCAATATTTTCCAGCACTTAATTGAATCTTTTGGCAAGGCACCACAGATATTGAGCATGTATAATTTATTTTATAGATCTATTGAACATTTTTGTTATTATTAGGGTTAGGCATCGGTTGAGCTGGTAAATGTGGATACTTAGGAGGATTATTTACATTGTTTGGAGGTGGAAGGAGTCTATTTTGAGGTTGGTTTTGAGGTACTTTCCCCCTAAATTGATTTTGAATTTTTTTTTGTTGGGGCTGCCCTTGAGACTAACTAGGTCCTATTTGATTGTATTGGCCACTTGTATTCCTATTAGATGCATTATAATTTTGGGCTGCCATCCATGGAGGTGAATTTCCATATGAATTGGACATTAATTGTTCCCAAGGAGGTATGTTCCAATCTTGATTAGGTTGATTCCAATTCATCCAACTTGGTGAAGAACAAAAGCTTATACTGAGAGAGGGTGTTGAACAGTGTAAGACCACTTTTTACTTTTCTTCCCAATCAATATTATGTAATGTAAAGATAGCAATATTAATAGTAGTAATCAAAGCAATGCATAAATCACCACACACAATAGAGACACTAATTTTACCAGGTTCACCCAATGTGGGCTACTCCATGGAGAAAATATTTCAGTAAAATTTTCTCAATCAATCTCTTGGGAATCCTTTCCCTATTACAATGTTTATGGACCTTTTTCCAAAGGATACACCAATCCCATAATCAAGTTCATGGATATTTATCCATAGGAGAACTCTTTTCTCCTTAGCTCTGACTGATGATCTTCTAGAAGAACTATTGCCCCCATTGCTTTGGCTAATGGATCTCTATCCACTGAAGAAACATGTCCACACTAGCCTAGATAATGGATATCTATCCACTAGAGACTATCATTCTCTATACTTTGTCACCTTCAAAGCTCTATCTCAAATTTACACTAAACACAGTCCTTCGATCTAGCACAAATCTACTCAATCTCTATCTCTGGTATAGCATAAACCTATCCTCAAATCTACACCAAACTTTATCCTCAAATATGCACTAAACACAATCCTTCGGTCTAGAACAAATCTATCCTCAATCTCTATCCTCTAATCTACACTAAACATAGTCCTTCGATCTAGCACAAATCTATCCTCGATCTTTGTCCTATAATCTTCACTAAACACAGTCCTTCAGTCTAGCACAAATTTGTCCTCAATCTCTATACTCAAGCCTTAATCCAAAGCTTGACTCAATCATAAATCAATCTCTATTGGATCTACCCCAAACCTTAACTCAAGGTCTGACCAAATCAATCAATCAACTCTTCTCTCAAGTCTTCTCAAAGACTTGTCTCAAATCTGCCTTGTAAGCTTCCACAAAAGCTCACATTAATCTATCCACAAGTCCTCTCTAGAACTTGTCCAAATCTTCTCAACAAGTCCTCACTAGAACTTGTTCAAATCTGCTCAATAAGTCCTCACTAGAACTTATCCAAATCTACTCTCAATTTGTATTGTAAGCTTCCACAAAAGCTCACACAAATCTATCCACAAGTCTTCTCAAAGACTTGCCTTAAACCTGCTCAATAATCCCACACTAGAACTTATCCAATCTCATAGAAACATAAAGAGAATTGTTAGAGACTCAATATGCTTCACATTCACCACAATGCTCAATTACTTTCAATCACTCTTTTAGAAACATATAGAGAATTGTTAGAGACTCAATATGCTTCACATTCACCACAATTCTCAATCACTCTTTTAGAAACATATAGAGAATTGTTAGAGACTCAATATGCTTCACATTCACAAACTCTTAATCACTTTCAATCTCTCTTTTATCATATAAACATACAAAGAATTGTTAAAGACTCAATATGTTCCACTTTCATCAGCACTCAACCTCTTTCTCAAATCAATTCAGAATATAGAAAAAAAAATTCATAGAACTTGAACTATCACTTTAACACATCCACTTGACTAGGATCAACCAACTCTACTCAACCAATCACTCAATGAAATAATTGTTGCTCACAAACCCTAGTCCAAGCATTTTAACACTCACTCAAATGTTTCCAACAATGCTTATCAATCAATCTCACATAACAATGATACTCATAATCTTTGCAAACCCTAGTTCAATTTCTTTACTCAATTACTCACTTCAACAATGATGCTTATAAAA
Organism: Wollemia nobilis; assembly: GCA_028583015.1. Classification (NCBI taxonomy): domain Eukaryota; kingdom Viridiplantae; phylum Streptophyta; class Pinopsida; order Araucariales; family Araucariaceae; genus Wollemia; species Wollemia nobilis. The sequence continues at coordinate 5,715,727 of JAQPPZ010001772.1, read as the reverse complement.
TAAGGTTTTATCAACAACTCTTTATTCCAAAAAATCTTAAAACATTAATTAATAACACACTCAACAAGGAAAACCTTAACCAAATATTTTTCACTCCGACTTAGCATTCACAACATTCAACAATCACTCACTAGGAAGATGTGCCCATACCTTTTGATTGATGTAGAAGTGCCCTTAGAAAACTTGTCTTAATCATAATTTTCCTCTTTGCCAATTTCAATGGTTAGATGACAAAATATCACACTAACTCTCTTTCAAAATATTTCTCAAACACAAAAATATTCAATCCCAAATACACCTTATTACTCCTTGAAATTAGCAATCATAAAATTACACGTAAAAATAATCACTCAATAATGCTCCTTATAATATCCAGTTTAATAAATCAAACTTTTAAAAATAACACTTTAGAAATAATAATTGCCTACCCTTTTATCTCCCTCAAAACACTTTAATAACCAATTTTAATTTAGGCAAAAATTAAATCTTACAAACCCTCAAAAATTATTTTTCAACCTTAGGCACATAAAAATTATTTTTATTTTCCTTCAACCTTAGCACATCCCAAATTAAGTGACAAACCCAACAATCAACAGCGCATACCTTTGTCTCATCCACTAAAAGGCCTCGATGGGTTTCAACCCTGAAACCTCCTCGTCGAGCGCCTTGCCCACCACATGAGCTAGGCACTCCCAAAAAAAGAAGGCACTAGCCTCCCTTTATTCCTCGTGCTAGGTATCATTCGCAAAACGTAAATCTTCTTCCTCGTAAAACATGAACCCCATAGTATTTGAACCTGCATCCTCTTGCTAACAAACGTCTTAATACTTGCTGCCATCACCAGGTGTGCTACTCGATGCATGTACAAAATGGAAGGAGCCTTGCTCCTCTTTGTTCCTTTACTTCCGCCGAAGACTTTTCAAACAAAAATCACTACTTTCTCTCTACGCTCATTTTCAAACTTAGGGGTATTCGAATTAATGAATTGCTTAGAGGAACTAAGGCAAAGGTTTTGCCTTCATATATACATAATGCCTTGATGTTGTAATACATCGACGCTTCCCATCAAATTTAAAATTTGATTTATAACTTTGCTTTATAACCCTTTTTAGGGTTTATTAAATTAATAAAAAATAATTTATAATTAACTTAAGTAATATGAAAGTTAATTAAATTAATTAATAAATTAACTTATAATAAAATTATATTAATTCATTTATATTTAATTTATATTTCATTTTAATATTATAATAAACTATTATAATATTATTTTTTTGAGCCTCTTCTTTACCCTTTGGACCTCATCTAACTGCCCGAAACCGGGTCTTGATCAACTGAAGATGAACTATCCTTTTTCACTTATTGAAGAACCTAAAACTGATGCTACCCACTGAAACTACCACTGACTGGTGTTGAAAGCTTGACATCAATGACCACTCACTCTTGACATCAATAACAACTCATCTGCTCAAAATGTCCAACACTTGGAGCATTTGACCAATAACTAGGTCTTTGTTGGTTGGAATAGGTCGAGTTTGACTAATTAGGTGGTCCACTAAATGGACCATTCCTTCTTTGAGCTATAAAGTAAACATATTTTTTTCTGCTTCTTTGACCTCAGGCTCTTTTATAGCAATTTTAATAGCCGAAATATATTTACAATTTTTGGTATTATGGTTCTTGTCACAGATCTTACAACAAGTAGATATGTTGGAAATTTTTGTAAGGTTGAGAGGACATCCCCTCAAGTTGTGTTTCTTTTGACATATGTGACAATATATTTCTTTGATGTTTTGTTCCTTTGGTTTCTTATCCATGAGGTCGAGAGATGATGTTAACGTACTCAATAAATCAGTTTTGAGACTCTCTAGCACATTGTTAATCTCAAATCATGTTACTCCCCCTCCTAATGATGGGTGCTTATTGCTTCTTAATGGCTTATTTCTTAAGTATTTTTTGCAAATATTCATGATTTTTCCCAATTCCATCTAATGGATATACATCCCCTTTTGCCATAAGGTTTAGTATGTCTAGGACATCTTCCTTTAGCCCTTTAAGAACAGTTTTTTTTAAACTTCCTCATCCAAATCAATGTTTACCCTTGATCCCATAAACCATAATCTCTCGATATAATCTTCAAGGGATTCATCAACTTTTTTATTCATGTGAAACAACTCGGTTTTCTTATCTCAAAATATACAATAATCTTGGTATCTCTCGAGGAATATGTCTTTTAATCCATGTTCTCCATCCCATCGATTGCAAATACTTTCTCCTAGATCCATGAACCATCTCAAGACTGCGTCCTTAAGTTTAGAAGGGAATAGTCTTAATTTTTGCTCATCGATGGTGTAAAAGTAAGCTTGACACACCACTTCAAATTCAAAGAGAAAGGCATCGAGATCCTCATGTGGTTTCCCATGAAAGGTAAGCAAAATAGCAACAGAGGCTAGTTTTGGTTCTCTTGTTAGCCTATCTTCGTAATAATAAATTGAAAAGGCAAAAGTCTTTCTCTGTCCACCCCCTTTGGTTTTCTACTTCTCCTTGATCATTAGTTCTTTGCCTTTGGTTTCTATTTACTTCCCCTTATTCACTGCCTTGATCAGCCTTGATTGAATATAATATTTTAAGAATTGGACCAGGTATAGGTTCGAAAAGGAGAGATGAAGGATCTATATGGTCGTCAAATTCTGGTTTAGGTAATAGATATGTTTTGGGATCTTGTTCTAGAAATTCAATCTACTTTGATGATGTAGAATTTGTAGATGTTTGGATTGCAATTTTAGTTTCTTTCAACTCAAAATTTTTAGATTTCTTACTAAGTTCTCTTTGGCAATATGCTTCTGGTTTACTACTTTTAATAAATCTTCCTTTCGATTCTTTAATTTTGTTCATAAAAAATTTCAAGCTATTTGGTTCTTGCAATAAATTTTCACCTTTTTTATCTTCCTTGTACAACCTATGGATGTCATTAATTGGATCGAGTTGATCAGGAGTTATATAATGCTCCTCATTAAATCCAAAGTCTTTTGTTACTAGAATAATTAATTGGACAATAAAAGCCTATTTTGGAATAGGGTTAGGGCTCTCAAACTATAATTTGCAATGTAAGTCTTGACACAGTTCTCTAAAGCGAACTACTCTAGGTGCCCTATGATATCTCTTGCTATATTCTAGGTTCACTTCCTTGTCTTCTATTTTTGCTAGGAAACTATGAATGGTAAGGGAATCCTTGAAATACTGGTCCCATGGGTAGATGACCAAATTTACTATTGTTCTCCTATTCCCTAGCCATCGCTTACAACTCCTTATAAGGTCAAGGTAGGGTGAGTGAAAATATGGCCCTAGAATTTTAGCTATGTCTACTCTCTTAATTTTACCCAATTTGTTTGATCTATATTTTATGATAAGATGTTTACACAGGTGTCCCTACTCTTCCCCAAATATTTTATGTCTTTTATTGAAAAGAAGGTTAAATTCTTGTTCTAATAGTAATTTTCTAAGGTCAATGGATGCAGACTATTTGATGCAATTTTCTATCATCTAGCAACATTTTTTCTTCTCTTTTGTTCTTCATTTTTTTTTTCTTTTCTTTTTTTTGGTTTTGTTTTTGTTTTTTTTTTGTTGGCAAATTCAAAGCAATCCTACTATTGTTAAGACATCTGCAATTCACATCCAATGAATTTATATATTCAACCCTTAAAAAAGTAAGAGAAAAATATAAAAAAAATTATTTTGAAAGCAATCCTACCGTTACTAACACTAGGTGTGATTCACGGATAGTGAATCTAAACAACTATATTAGCATAATAGGAGGATAATAAATATTTTAATTCTAAAAAAATCCTATTGTTACTAAAATTAGGTGTGATTCACGGACAGTGAATCTATACAACTAACCTTAGCACAATAGGAGGAAAATAAAGTTTTTAATTCTAAAGCAATCATGTTGTTACTAAAATTAGGTGTGATTCACGAACAATGAATCTATACAACTAACCTTAGCACAATAGGAGTAAAATAAAGTTTCTGATTCTAAAGTAATCCTATTGTTACTAAAATTAGGTGTGATTCATGGACAGTGAATCTATACAACTAACCTTAGCACAATAGGAGAAAAATAAAGTTTTTAATTCTAAAACAATCCTATTGTTACTAAAATTGGGTGCAATTTATGGATAGTGAATCTGAACAGCTAATCTTAGCACAGTAAGAGTAAAATTAAATTTCTAATTTCTAAAATATCCTATTGTTACTAAAACAAGGTGTAATTCACAGGCAGTGAACCTGAATAGCTAATCTTAGCATAGCAAGAGTAAAATAAAATATTGCTTGAAAAGTAAATTTTACTGGAAATGAAATGACTAAAATAAAAGGTTAAATTGTTGTTACTTCTTTGATTATTTAGGAGCATTTCACTATAATTGTGTCACTCAATCATACCTACTTCCTGTTTACATAGGTTAGAGAATCCAGACCAAAGCAAGCAATAACAACCACCCAATGCTTGGAAATTACTGGAAATGAAAATTGTTGAAATCGAATATTAACTACGAAAGTTGTAAAATGATCCTAAGAAAAAAGAACTTGGTAAAGTCGAAAAAAGGGCTTGTCGAGACTTCTTGTGTCACTCTAACTCGTATGCATGCCAAGGACTCATACCTCTTTCCATATACAAGTAAGCCTATTTTCTTGCGCAACCAACAGTCTTTGATTAAAAATTATGATACTGCTCTCCCCGAAAACGATGCCAAAATGTCTAGCTATAAACTCAACACTTATTATCAATCATGGAAGAATTATTTAAAGGGCAGAAATAAAATATAGATTATACCGAATGATTAATCGTCGGACTGAATTTTGTCTCTCTTAGTTGAAGGTTTGTAGAAAATAATAATAGTTACAGAGAAATAAATTGTGCAAAATTGAAATAAAATGCAATGTATGATTTTATTATTTAATTAAATGCTTTTTATATTTGCTGATGTGGATCCACGTGCAGATGATATTAACTATATATTTTACTTTATAATTTATGATGATGCAATTTATTTTAATTGATAAATTAAATTTAATCTACATACTAAATATACCTATTATATTTTAAGGGGTGAGAGAATAGGGACTGGTTGTAGGAGTGGGCCCTACGTCATAGAGGACAGTGTAAATATTTCTCCCCTAAACTATTTTACTTCAGTAACTAGTGTGCATTGATCCTATTAACATTATTCTATTTTATGAATGCAAGAAAATATAGTAAAGACTACATACGCAAGTAAATCATAATAAAGCAAATGACACAGTTACCAAAGACATGACGAAAAGTGTTGTTTTATTGCTAGAAATTCAAATGTGCAGTACCTCGAGCATAAAATATTTAGAAATATTGTATGCAAAATATTTAAACATTATACATTTTAGCATTTCCTCGGAATTCTAGCACTTAGTTCAACATTTCTTCATTCTGACATTAGAATTATGCCATTAGACCTTTTCAAAGGTCTCCCTTGTGATATACAATGTCGCTTGAATATTCTTAATGAAATTCTTCCACCTATTTTGCATGTGGCTATTTTGGCTCAATGATTCAGATATTATCTTTCCAACAATAAAAAGCTAAAATTATACTAATTTGTAACTAGCTTGGACTTTGTCACAATCCCTATGGTCCAAGTGGCAACTAACAAACTAACATTAATCATAAGTTTTTAAATTATAATAGTTCATTGATGCAACAATACAACTATATGCCCCTTTATTCCAAAAGGAGACAAAATAGCTTGCATCCGAATCAAAAAAACTTAACAATATAATAATTTTACAACTTTACAACAACTTTAATAAACATAAAATTCTCGTGCAGAATGCCAACATGACAGTCAACTGTGTTGACTGGATATGCCTTGTAATATTTATATGTTGTCACTGGACGTGGCATATTGATGCATTGGACAGTTTGACCTAGTCAACATCCTTTTTGTAACATATTTCAGTAGATGCTTTTTGTAATGACTTTCTATAGTTGTATTTCATAGCATATTTTTGTAGTGTCTATCCGTACGACTCCTTGATACATCATCCTCGTGGTTGATTTGTCCACGCCTGTTATCTGGTCCGTAACTTGTCTCGTCCTACTCTATGTTGCTCTTCCAATGTCCTCTTGCCAAAACATACAAAAATTGCATACTTTTGCATAAAATATATGCATAAATCACTTTTATCATCCAAGATCAAATTCATCCGTAAATCACATAAATAAGATAAGAATGATTATAAAACTACATTAATTTTCATGAATCTATAGATAAAAAATGAATTAAACTGTATAAAATAGGTGTTGTTTTAGCACTCATCATTCCCCCAAACTGAAGGAGATGCAGATGCTTAGATGGCTTGAAGATCATTGGCGAATGGTTTCATAGGCTCTAGAAATATTTAGTTGATGAAAAAGAATCAAAGGCTATGTAAAGGAATACTATGTTCAAATAGTTTTGTAAACTTGAATATTGTATAAGCTTAAAGATATTATTATTTTAATGATGCTATGGATTTTGAACTTTAAGGTGTGTTCAACAATATTAGCCATGGATAGATAGTATTGGGTTTATTCATTTGCTAGAATGCATCATTATGATAATTGGATCTCTTATGTTAAAGTATGCATGTTAACAAAAAGGATCCTTGAAGTTTTATGATAAGCATTTGTATTATGTGCAATTTGGTTTTGTTTCATGTTGAATCATTATTATCAATTGCAACATGTTGGATCATGTAGTTTTTAATAAATTCTTTCATATAGTGTTATATGTAATATTTTATTAGAGAATTATGTTTCAATGCAATATTTATTACCTTGGGAAGGGGTGGTTAGAAATATTCTTGAATAAACTAAAACATAATAAAATTTAATCCTAGGAGGAGTTGTGAGGATGCAATAACTAGGTAAATGTGAGTCTTAGGAGTCGTGAGGATACAATAGTTAAGAACTTACAAACCTGGAAGGAGTTGTACGGATACAATAGCCAGGTGTCTTATGAATCTTTGCACCTTGAACAACTAGGATTGAGTGTGTCCAGCAATGGTGATCCCTTGATCGTGTATGATCGGGTGATCATATTAGTTGTCATAAATATGGGAATGACCTTAGTTAACCCATGGAGGTGTGGTAACTAAGAACCAAGGCTCTACATTGATTAACCTGCCTAGATGGACTTAGAGTTAGGTTAGAGAATAGGCATCCCCCTTTAAGTTTTATGGGCCTTAAAGGGTAATCCCTAAACCATGGTTACATGGTCCTATGTTGATGAGGGTATAGGAAAGGTGGGGGGACCACTACTAGCATCCTAAATAAGTAGGTTTAGTAACATGAACCTCAAAAACCACAGGATTTGACCACTCATGTCCATTGAGTTTTATCTACAATGACTTAGAACTAAAATGTGGTGAAGCCTTGTATTTCAATATAAATAAAATAAGGGTGTATCCCTTGCGAGCTTATACTTATAATGATTCTTTTAAAAAAAATAGGTTGGTAGTTTTGGGTTGTTACACAAAGGTCCCAACATAACGAGGATCCAACTTAGTTGACTTGATGGCACTTTTCATGGATCTTACTTGTAAGAAAACTTTGTGCCCCATAGATAACTCTCTTGATGATTTTTTAAAATTAGCATAGCTCTTTTGGTGATTGATTGCTTCCTTGAGCCTAAGCTGAATTACTTTGAGTTGATCCTCCATATCTCAAACAATGTCTGGTTTGATCACCACCAGATCTTCCAAATTATCCCATAATAGAAGAGTTTTGCATCTTCTGTCATACAAGGCTTCAAATGGGACCATACCTAAGGATGCATGGCACCCATTATTATATAAAAATTCAATGAGATGCAATTCTTTCCACCTAGACTTCTGGTCCATGTAGTACATGCGAAGCATATCCTCTAACACTTGGTTTACCCTCTCTATTTGACTATCTATTTTTGGATAATATGCATAACTAATATTTAGCTTAGTGCCCACTGCACGGTGGAGAGCTTGCCAAAATTTTGATGTGAACCTAGAATCCCTATCTGATATGATCACCTCAGGAAACCCATGTAACCTAGAAAAATCTTTAGAAAATTTCTTTACCACCACCAATACATCATCCTTGATGTTCGTCGATATGAAATGTGCAACCTTGGTCAACTTATTAACAACTACAAATATGGCATCATGTTGGTACCTATTCCTAGGTAAAACCACAATAAAATCCATATATATTACCTGCCATTTCTACGTAGATATATCATGTGGGTATAATTTCCCTGTTGGGTGTTGATGTTTTGCCTTAACCTTCTAGCATTCTAAACATCTTGCAATGAAACTAGTGATATCTTGCTTCATTCATACCCAATAGAAGGTATTTCTCATGTTTTCCCTCATTTTTGACCCTCTTGGATGAGCATAATAGGGATAATTATGTGCCTCTTGCATGAATAATCTTCTTAATTCACCAATTTTGGGTATAACAACCCTATCCTTTAAGCATAACCATATTTTATGTCAAAATCCTTATTCTCTTCTGGAATTTTCTTAATTTTGTCCTAGATGTCTATGCAATATGAGTTATGTATTTTTATTTCTCTAACTTTATCCATCATTTCTATATGACTCTAGGTTAGTGTTTTTATTTGCCCTCTCCTACTTAAGGCATATTTAACCTTATTTTCTTTCCCTTTGATATAATCAATACCAATGTATTTTGCTAAGAACTTTTATCCATCTTCTTTATCTTGAGTTTAGCATAGGTTGGGTAAAGATGCACCTTAGAATTTTATGGTTTGTCCTTAGGTAAAATGGTTTTTCCAATAGATAATGTATCTAGACCTTTATGGCATGCACAAATTCTATCGATTCTAGGTCGTGCATAGCATAATTCACTTCATACTTCTTAAGTTTTATATAATCGTAGGTTGTTGTAGCCTCTTACTGGGATAACACCCCACCCAAACCTTCTAAGAACGCATCTATATACAGTAAAATTCCTAAGAGGATCTAGTTTCTTGAGAATTAGAGTTGTAGCTAACTTAGTCTTCAAATCCTCAAAGGCAACCTCACACTTATCCATCCATTTGAACTCCTTCCCTTTTCTCTGAAGGTTGGTGATTGCTTAGGATGATCTTTCACAAAACACCTATAATAACTAGTGAATCCCATGAAACTCCTGACTTTTGACACATTTTTTGGTGCAAGCCAACTTAATCTAGCCTCATTTTTCTTTGGGTTGACAACAATTCCTTCTATCGAGATGATGTGTCCCAAATACTATACCTATGAGGTATAAACCTCACACTTGGACAAATTTCCATATAAATGGTTTTTCCTCATCACCTCTAACACTAGCATTAGATGATGTTCATGTTCTTCTTTGGTGAGAGAATATATCAAGATATCATCTAAGAATACTGACGAGCACCAAAAATCCTTATTTTTGTGCATGTTTTAATGGGATATTTTGCAGCATTATTAATATTAGAATTTTATTTTTATGTAATTATTGCATATATTTAATAGAAATTGATGTATTATGCTTGATTGGTGTTTTAGTGGAAAATGTGTGTAGATGCAATCTTTTGTTACTTTTTTGCACCTTTTAGTCAAGGTCCCACATGGACCTGGTATTAGACAACACTTGTAATGTGTTTAAAGAACGATGAATGACTTGAAGGAGATAGTGGTGTCAGGAATCAACATTTTAAATTCATTAAGGATGGTGTTTGTATCTCGACAACAAGCTATAAAGATGCATGTATCCCAATAATAGGTTGGAAGGTGCTTATATTTCATTTATGGAGGAAAAGCGTCTATCTTCCAGTGATGAAGGAAAAGCACCTATCTTTTGGTAATGGAATAAGTGCTTGTCTTTTGATGCCTGAAAAGTGCCTCTCTTTTGATACCGAAAATGTGTATATATTTTGGTAACATAAAAAGTGATTACTTATTGATATGTTGGAAGATACTTATATTCAGTGTCTTTATCCCGATGACAAGCTAGAAGGTGCCTATATCCCATTGATAGGTCGATAGGTGCCTATATCCGACGAGAATAAAGTGTATTTATTCTTGGCATTGACCATTTGACTGGGAGACCATGCAAATTTAGAAATATGTTGTTATGTAAACTTAGGGAGTGTTATCATTATCGCAAATGATTAAAATTAGACATTGATGCTCTTTTACTAGACACCAATTGTAACTATGCATGCACTGACCAAAGCGAATCATGTCAAGTGATTAAAATAAGATAGTCTATTCCTATAACAAGGGATGACTACATTTTGTATAAAATGTAGGCCACCCCTGAAGTAGGAGATCTCACTTTTATTTGCAAAATTGTGTTATTTTTTACTGCATTGTTAATCAAAGTTTAAGTGTTCTTCGTTTACGTGAGTTTAGAAGAGTGTGTGTTGTGTAACTAATTGGTCAGACATTTGTGAGAGCTTGGGTCCACTCTAGGCATTAATCCTCCCCTTAATTATACATTTATTTATTTATTTTGTGTGTTTCTTTTCTTGTTTTATTTAATTCAGCAAGTGTGTTTCTTTTATACAATATCAATTTTGTCTATGTTTACTTTTAGTTAGAATTAAAGTGCACTATGCCTCTGTTTTGACACTTGTCAGTTTATATTGACACTTGTCATTTATCATATAGGCCTCCTGTCTATATATGTAACACATTTGTTACCTAATGTTGACTTGGTTTTTTCTTTAGTTAGGATAGTGCACATCAAGGGGGAATGTTAGAATTAATGTAATGTGCACTATGCCTTCCTTAACACTTGTCAGTTTCACTTGACAAGTGTCATGTGTTTCATATAGGCTTATGCCTATATATTGTAACTCATTTGTATCAATAAAATATCTCATCTTGTTCATTCCAATTTCACTCTTGACATTTGGTAATGTTAGGACTAAAATGAAATGAACAGAATGAGATATTTTATTGATACAAATGGGTTACAATATATAGGCATAAGCCTATATGAAACACATGACACTTGTCAAGTGAAACTGACAAGTGTCAAGGAAGGCATAGTGCACATTACATTAATTCTAACATTCCCCCTTAATGTGCACTATCCTAACTAAAGAAAAAACCAAGTCAACATTAGGTAACAAATGTGTTACATATATAGGCAGGAGGCCTATATGATAAATGACAAGTGTCAATATAAACTGACAAGTGTCAAAACAGAGGCATAGTGCACTTTAATTCTAACATTCCCCCTTAAAGTGCACTATCCTAACTAAAGAAAAAAAATAAGTCAACATTAGGTAACATTCCCCCTTAATGTTGACTTCTCTAAAAAAATTCTACATCCTCCTTTATTGCTAATTTGGTCTAGGCTCGTGCTCTTTGTGCTTGGCTCTCTAACTATGAATAATGCTAGATTCACTATAAATACATCTCGGTCTGTTGCCTCAGGGTCAGCCACTTCCACGGGTCTGTGCCACTGGGTCAGCCGTCTAAGTGCCTCAGGGTCATCATGGGTGCCTCAGGGTCAGCCACTTCTGGGTTTGTTGCCTCTGCAGGTCATCCTCAGAGGATGTTGCCTCTCGTAGGTCACTGACTAGATTCACCATAAATATCAAATCCTTCCTTATGGTGAACTCAATCTAGAAGGTGTCGGTCTTTGCCAAAAATGCACCTTAATACAAAGGAAAAATGAGCCATATAAGAGTGTCGGTCTCTACCAAAAATGCACTCAATACAATAAAATGAGCCATAGATCCAAATATGGAGGAGAAGAAGAAAGAAGAATAGAAGAGAATCTTCTGAAGTGTCTTCGTCTGTAGTCTTCAGAAGTAGATCCGAAAAAAAAACCTCGGATAGAGTCTAGGGTGTCTATGTCTGTAGTCCCTAGAATAAGTGTCCTTATGGTAGTCACCTCATCTTATCGGAATGCATGGGTAACCAGCCGTTGCATCCGCCAAGTAGAAAGAGGATAATACTAGATACTAGGTTCACTTACAAGTGCCTTGTGAGTGTCGGGTTCAACCGAGAGTGCACTCCAAGGTAGAAAACTTTGAGGCTTTAAAAAAATCAAATGAAATAGCCTCAGAATTACAAATGGACACCACCAATGTGTCCGTCTCGAAAAATTATTTCCAACGACTATAAATACCCCTATACTTGGGTTTGAATGGGGCCTTCAACTTGTTGAAAAAACAATAACATGCCTCTCTAGGCAGCAAAATTAACCTCAGGAATAAAAAATTCCTGGCATCACACTCTGGCGGCATAAAAACAGTCTCAGTTTCCCTTGCAAGGGAATTACATGGGCCATGTGGGCCTTCCATTCTCCATGGTCAGTCCACTATCAATGTGGAAAATTAAATTAAAAAAATGGCCAATGTCAGCCACGAGCACTCCCTAGTCTGAAATTGGGCAATATGAAATATTTATCTGCCTTAAGTTCTGGCAGCAGGAAACAACAGTCACTAGTCCCATATCATCAACACGGTAGCACTGTTCCGTATCAACAAACCATTCTTTGGATTCACTCACCACGTTGTCAACAACGTTAAATGAGAAAGATGATAAAGATGTTGGCCATATTTCACATTCGCACTTCGCCTTTGCTCATCTGGTGCCACCTCATCCGGGCTTACCACGTATATTCGCTTTCTTCTGGGATATATCCTCCTCACGATCATCAAAGCAACAGTTGTGGACAAATAAAATCTTCAAAACGTCGTATAATCATGTCCAGGGCCATTAGACACGGGTGAATGCAAAAAAATAAAAATAAATAAAAATAAGGGCCACGTATACATTCAAAACACCATGACGATCTCAGAACTGCAGATCTCATTAAATCACTAACGTGAGGGTCAATGGGAGTGCATCAGGAAATCTGATTTCATCGAGCATAGCATCGTTGAACATGAACAGGCATGGGAGCAAAGTGACAGTAACCGGATTCAACCTCTCCGCTGGGGCGCCAAAAGGTTTACAAACTATAAGGATTACTCTTATATCGTAAAAAGAGAGATACATCGCTAAATCTAAATGCCAGGAGGACCAAAGATACTCATACTTCGTGTGACAAGCACTCCAATGGTATCTATATTGCTAACTTTTGAAAGCCTTTAATTGCTTTGACGAAGAACAATAGAAGCTTCATAGTAGTAACTCGCTGTTTATTTTGTCGCGGCCTGATGCGGTCCCTTGGACTTCAAATACCAAAGCATACTTTAGCTTTTCTCTGCCGCGTTTTGAATTTTTTTCCTTCTTTTGGATCTAAAAAAAACTTGATAAAAATGGAAAAAGCATCGGCAATTTCTCATGTACACCGCTTATGTCTCCAAAATCCAGCCCCGATCTAAAAGAAGCATACATCCGCCGACTATAAAATCGCGCTGCTTCGACTTAAAGGAACAGATATTTCTTGCCCTGCTCTCTTTTTGGAGCGACTCCGGCGGCTTCCTTTGCAACGGTCGTTGCCTCTGCGACACTGCCCCGACTGCAACCTCGACGGACCGGGGTTCCGTCTTAACTTCGACGTCGTTCCTCTCAGAGGAGTCACTCTCACCATGGCCAAAGCTCTTGGAAAAACATTCCTGTGCACCCGAAGACCTCCTCGTCGCTGCTGCCATGTCTTGATGTATTCACCCTGCTTCATCAGCCATCCCGTCCTCTCTGGCACGTTCCAGAATTCCACGCTCTATTGCTGTTGCTCCTCCTTGTTGCTATTGCTATTGCTCCCCATCGTCATTCTCCACAGGCTCGCTAGGCTGACCAAACATCATAGGACAAAATGGAAGTCTTCAAGCAAATGCCAAAGATGTCTTCTCGCCGAGTCTGACAATGTATTTTTTTTTTTTTAATCATGTGCAGGGTTACAAAACCAGCAAAGAGCACAATGATTTAGGTGCACTAAGAACCAAAAAATTTAGAAAGCAAATATCTTCACATGTCCTTTTTTCGATCATGTGATACAAAGTAACCGTCCTCCACCATGAAGCATCGCAGCTCGTCTACGGCCGTGATGTTACACAACGAACCCCATATCGCAGCCGCTGCCTTCTCTTTACAGAAAGGGCTCCCTAGCCCGTCGAGGAGGTGCACAAGTGGTCCCAGTGTGCCCTCCGCCACCAGCGCACGGTGGCACTCGTCCGCCTCAGCCAGCACCGCTGGGCCCCAACTTTTAATTGTCGAAAAACAAACAAAAACCTTGCAGGCAGGCAGGCATTGTGAATATATATCCGTTAATTTTTAGAACTGCTTTAAATTCTTTCGTGTCCATCAATTTCTTTTAAGAATATCGTAGAAATGTTTGTAAGAACTTCATTCTATTATGTTGATGCTCCCGTACGAGAAGCCCTTCACGAGCTAGTGACGGCAAACAACATAGATGACGATAAAAAAATTTGTGGGAATCCTCATGATCTCATTCATTTGATCTGATCTTCATCAAGCCTATTCTGCTATGGCTGCAACACGATAAACAGATGCATCCCATCACGAATATTCCCATCATCTGTAGGAAACAAGCTTATATCAAAATTTGGAACAAGCTTATGTTCTACAAAAAAAAATTTGGGGGCAGCCATTAATTTTCAAAAATCTAGTTTTTGATTCATCCATCAAGGATGAAGAGCATACTCCCTATTTTGAAAAAAAATGGGGGAAAATGAAAAATTGAAAAATGGGGAAAAAAAAATATGAAGGGGGAGGGAGGATTTCCATGAGGGAAATCCCCCCTCAAGGGTTTCACAGGCAAGAGAGGGAACCTGCTCTGATACCAAATGTTAGGACTAAAATGAAATGAACAAGATGAGATATTTTATTGATACAAATGGGTTACAATATATAGGCATAAGCCTATATGAAACATATGACACTTGTCAAGTGAAACTAACAAGTGTCAAGGAAGGCATAGTGCACATTACATTAATTCTAACACTATATATGTTGCAAAGGGAGGAAGAGTCATGGGAATATTACTAGGGTAGGTTCATTTCAATCTTCAACGTTCTTCCCATGCAAAACTAGGTGAGAAATCCTTGATAAGCATATTCTTAAGGGGTCTCATAAACAAATCCTTAGAGACCCTAAACTTGTTAGCAAGGGGTGACATTTACCAGATCCAAATACTAGAAATCTAACAGTTGTGTAAATATTATTCAAGATGAAAGGGTAAATTCATCCATCATAAAACAAAAACCACAGCCTCTATAACCAAGATAGAAATAGAAAATTTGTTGGAAGACATGCAGAGTGATATTCTATTATCTCTTGAACTTCAATTAGGCACATTCCAGCTTCAAAAAAAGAAGCAATAAAGTAAAGCAACACTAGCCTTTTTCTACCCAATATGTAGAAGAAAACATCCCAAGAATGAGTATCTAGAAAACAAAATTAAAGTGTATGCTATTTGTCAATTGGATTACAAAATGAAATTGTGCTCGAAGTTAGCCAATATGAAAGAAGAACTTGAAGTAGCAAAAACTTATCTCATGGGTAACAAAAGAAACTGACAAGATTCTCCTATGGGAGGCAATATGCCAGAGTACCACCCTATGGGGGATCCAACTTTATGAACCAAGGACAAACCCAACCACCCAACATGGGATGGTGGGGTCCATCACCTTGGATGAATGCCACCCAAGGATCTACTCCTTACACCTCTTATCCATGGATGCCATACCAACAAACTAGAACATAGTGGTGAAATTATAATACATGGACTACACCTCCATAAACCACTATACAAGCCCCATTGCAATCGATTTTGTTGACACCACCTACTTCCAAGCCCTAATAGTTATCGATACAACCAACCCCAAATCCAAAAAATAAGACAAATCAGCCCATATATTAGGTAGACATGAGGATGTACCCTATGTATCATATTACTGTAGATTGTAATCATATTCAGCTTAGGTCAGGTAGAGAGATAGGAGCAGCTCCTACACCTCCAATAGTGGAGGAGGAAGAGGAGGTAGAAGTAGAAGTAGAAGAACAAACACCTTTGGTAGAGGGGTTAGAAGAAAATCAAACTGTTGAACCAGTAACCAATAAAGAGGTTCTACCTTGAAAATTTGATATAATGGAAACATTGAAAAATTTAACCGTTATAATTTCCCTCTATTATTCCATAAGAGACATGCCAATTTACACAAAGGCCATTAGAGAATTACGTCTTAAGAAACCAAGAAGAAATAAACCATCAAAATCAGTACATGTGGTAGGTCAGTTAGCTGACTTAATGTTAGGAAACACCTACCACCCAAAGTACTTTGATCTAGGAAGCCCAATTTTAATAGTCCAAATTGTAGGCTTAAGGTTACCCAACACTTTGGTAGATCTAGGAGCAACTATAAATATCATGCCCAAAGAAACCATGCAAAAACTACAACTTACAAAAATAAGGCCAACCAAAATAGTTTTGCAATTAGCTGATCGATCTATAGTACTCCTAGAGGAAATGTTGGAAGATGTGATCATGACTATCAATGCATGCGAACATCCGATAAAAGTTTTAGTCTTGCAGTCTAGATCAGGATTGGGTGGATATCCACTCATATTAGGACGTCCTTGGTTTGCAACAACTAACGCCTACATAAGTTGTATGATGGAGAAAATGCTAATATCCAATGGATAGAATATCAAAAATTTAGTCATTTACCCTCCTGCACAATCTACCGTTGAATTGGGGGAGCCTAGTTCTAACCTTGAAAATGTTGATGCCTTGCCAATGCTCCAACAAGTAATGGATTTAGATGAGGTAGAATATGAAACCGATGAAGATATAGTCATAACAAAATTCTTCCAGGGAGAATCCTCACATCCTCCTATAGAGTCCCCACTTGTGGGCAACAAGAAAAATCATGTTAAACAGATTAAGATAGAACCTGATAGAATGTTGAAAATTTAAAATGCATTGTCAACCATTCAAGAGGATAATTTGAGATAACTATTAATCAAACATAAAATTACTTTTGCATAGGACTACAAAGACATGAAGGGGATTGCACCCGAAGTCTACATACTCAAAATTTATTTGCAAGACAACACAAGATCGGTAAGACAACCTCAAAGGAGAATGAATTCTACAATGAAAAAAATAGTAAAAGTTGAGCTACAAAAATATTTATCAGCAGGATTCATCTATCTGATTTAGGATTCATCTATCTGATTTTGAATAGCCAAAGGGTTTCACCTTTGGTTGTGGTGCCCAAAAATAACGGCAAGTGGTAGTTTTGTGTAGACTACATAATATTAAACAAATCCACTAGAAAAGACCATTTTCCCCTACCATTCATAGACCAAGTCTTTGACACCTTGGCAGGATGAAAATATTTTTCGTTCCTTTATGGGTTTGGTGAATATAATCAAATTCAAATAGGGGATGAGGATCAGGAAAAAACCACTTTTACATATCCTTGGGTTACTTTTTCTTACCAAGTCTTACCATTCGGGTTATGTAACGCACCTACCACCTTTCAATGGGAAGTTCTTAGCATTTTTTCAAATATGGTAGGAGAGACTATAGAAGTCTACATGGATGATTTCATCATTTATAGTGAAAATTTTGAAGAAGCTATAGATAATCTGGAGAAAGTACTCTAATGCTGCCAAGAAACAAACCTATCCCTTAGTAATAATAAAATGCTTCATGCTAATGCAAGAAGGGATAGTGTTAGGACACCACATCTCTACTGAAGGGATCAAGGTAGACAAATAGAAAATCAAAGTGATTAAAAATCTACCCACTCCCCAAACACAAAGATATGTATGTAGTTTTCTAGGCTCTACTGGGTACTACTAGTGGTTTATCCAATATTTTAGCAAGATCGCCAAACCACTACACACACTGTTAACCATAGATGTTGAATTTGTTTGGACTAGTGAATGTGAACAATCGTTCTAGACTCTAAAGAAAAAACTGATAACTACACTTGTACTGAGAGATCCAAATTGGAACCTCCTCTTTCACATTTATGCAAATGAATCCAATAATATGATAGGATAAACACTAGATAAAAAGGATGAACATGAATTCTATGCCATCTACTATGTCAGTAAGAATCTTATAGGTGTTGAGTTCAACTACATTGTCACAGAGAAAGAGTTTCGTGTAGTAGTACATGCGATTAATAAATTTCACTATTATATCATGGGCTATAAAATATTTTTAGACACAGATCATGCAACCATCAAGTATCTGATGAGCAAATCGATGGTAAGTGACCAAATTAATAGATGGTTGTTACTTCTATAAGAATTTGGTGTAATCATTATTGACATACCCGGTAGGGATAATGTTGTTGCAGGTTTTCTCTCCAGGTTAATCTCTCAGGATAATACTTCCACTAAAGACCAATTTCTAGATGATCATCTCTTTGCTCTTGATGAACAAATTCCATGGTATGCTGCTATGGCAAACTACTTAGATACTGAAAAAATATCTACCAATGACACCCAGTAATTGATCTTCAATCAACCAAGCTAACCCAACCAAAAAATCACCCATATTTTACCCCTAAACAATAGCGCTAGACTTTTGGAGTAGGGCTACACCAACACTATTGTGAAAATATGGTACTCTCATAATTTAACCCTCCAACGATCAAATTTAGCAAAAGCATTGATGTTTGACAATAGTGCTACTACCATCTCTATTGCAAAAAAAACAACACTATCACTAGCATGGGTAGAATCTCTACAACATGAGTCCTAAGCATGCATATTCCTTCTCCACTTCCTGGTTTAATCACACATGCTACCTCTGTTAGGACCCATCCTAACATTATTTTTGTAATTCTCAATTTATTATGTAATGACCCTTTTCCAACGTGGAGATCCACTTATAATGTTATTTTGTAATACTTTTGTAATGGTATGTGGCAAGTAAGGTACCTATACAAGTGGGGTCATTTCATGTAACCATTATCAAGAATGTAATCGAAGTTTGGCAGAAGATTCTAGCCCGAGTAGTATTTTTCATGTAAGCCAACTCTTGAGCTTAGGGTTAGGGTTGCATTAAGCCTTTTATTTAAACGTTATGAAGCCATGTACGAATGTATCTTTTTGGAAGTTAAAGAAATGTTGAAGGAGGTTGCCCCCTCGAAGAGGCCTACGATTCTAAGTTGTTTGTGAGATTGTTTTAATTCTACAATTATTTTTTGCATAGTGTTATTATGTTATTTGATGTATTTCAGTTATTTTACAGTATTTTGTGTGAGTGTGTTTTATTTTAATAGTAGGTTCTTAACAACCTCTCATCCCAAGGCTTGCAAATTTTGATTTCTCTCCCTTATCCAAAAATCATCTTTGGCCCCTTCTTCCTTCCAAGAATTTCTCTCCCAAAATCTATAAAAGGAAGCAATTTCAACTATCCAATCTACCAAAAACATCTCTAAGCTCTTTTTTCTCTCTCATAGCATTCTTGCATTTCCAATAATTCTAGCATCATTTTAGGCCAAGTTAAGCAAGGCATAGGAACATCCAAGCAAGATTATCCTCTTGTCATTCCATTAGGCTCTTGGGAGATATATTTGGCTATGGAGGAGGCATTCATAGAAGTTTGATTGTATTATTCCAACTCTTACTCATGTTTTATTTGCACTTGTTGCTTATGCCATGATTTTTGTCTTGCCTTGCTAATGCAATTGCTAAATATTTTGGTTGTTATTTTAAAACATTTGCAATTGTAGATAATTGGTTTAGTTCCTCTCTTTCTTTGCATTCAATAAGCATTTATAGTATTTCCTTATCAATTTTTCACCTTTTAGGTATCAATAGTATTTTTTTTTATAACATTACCTTTTATTGGGCTACTCTTCTCTTATTTGCAGGTTTATTAATAGGTGTTTTGTCTCATTTTATCTCATTTACTTTGCTAGCTTAGTCATTGCAGGTCTCCTCCTAATCCCCTAGTTGCATTTGGAGTCAATTTTACTTAGACATCTTGTTAGGCCGTTGGCCTTAATATTTTATCCATATTAAAACAAATTGCACTTGAATATAGTGTATCTCTTGAAACATACCACCCTCCTCTTTAATGTTTGTTAATTTTGTGATATTTTTCCTCTAATATGGTAGGTTTTGTGTTCAAACCTTCCCCTAGGAATCTTGTCCTAAGATCTACTTGCAACGATTAACCTTTACATCCATTTTACATGTTTTTCTACACCCTAGACCCTATTTTTAGAGTTGCAAGAATGTTAGCATTGAAAATCTATAGACCTCCAAAAAATTTCCCTTTTTGTCTATCATAGAACGATAGCACCACATTTCTTTGATAGTGCCACAAATAGCATTGTCGTTGAATCTCAGCACTATTGCAAACACTGCATGCTTACTCCATTTTCAAGCACATTTTTATTGTTATAAGAAAAGAGGAATTTGGTAAGTCTATCCAGATAGTCACCTGCTTCCTTATGATTAGATAGACCCCCTAAACATAATCCTAGTTGTCCTTTTGTTTGTTTTTGTAGGTGTTGCCATGGTAGCATTGGAAATCCATGATAGCACCAGGGATAATGCCATTGTTGAAAGTTAGTGCTTCTATTCATACACTAAAATCAGATATTTTAGTTTATAATTATATTTTCTTGCTTTTTGCAATATGATTTTCACTAATTTTGTTATTGTGTTCTATTATCTATTTCTTAACAACTAAATCAAAAGGGAAGGTAATAAAATATAGGTCAATTTATTTTATTAAATCATTCTAGGCAAGGAAATGCAAAGGTATATAGTTGCATCTAGGCTAGTTTGTATGCTTGTATAATTCCTTCTCTACCCTTGAAAAGTAAACACTTTTATTTTTACTCTCAATCATTGAAATCGAAAGAGCATGCAGCTTAGGAATCTTATTTGCTTGCATATTTGTATTCTTCCATCATTTAATTATTTTATCTTAGATTAAGTCTAGATTTGCACAACCTTAGGTGATTTGTGAAATTTGTACATAAAATATTTACTTGAAACATATACTTGTACATATACGTAAACATATTGAGGTAGACCAACCTGCATGATTTAGATCTCCTTTGGAAAGGGATCTAGGGACAACCCATATGCGGCTTGTTGTCTACAATGGAAATTGCTTGATGACATGGCATTTAATAACATAATAATGGTCAATGTGGCAATAGTTGATGTGGCAAAATTGGTGAAGTGGATCCCAAATTTAAGTATAAAAAGAGGTTTAATAAATTAGATTCAACTAAATATTCAATTTCTTTGATCTCTCACTCAATTGGTAGCAAACGTGGCAAATTTAGGATTCTAATTGGAACTAAAAGGCAACATATAGCACACTCTGGTTCGTAAATACCCTATCTAGTGGCCTACACACTGATGTCCCGATGGTATTCCTTTGCATAGAATAGATATAATTGGAAATAGTTCATTCATTATTGCATTGTCTCAAAGGAAAACTAGTCAATGTTTACTTGGCACCTCCTTAGCCATATAATTAGTGATATGTGGCAGTTTTCCATTTGTTGAAGGTACAAATATTTTTTTGGAATTTTATAAATATTTTGGTGGCATTTTGTGTGATTGTAAAACCAAACTTTTAAGGGCCATAACTTCTGGATACAAAAATGTATTGAGCCTTCTCCCAAATCATACATTTTTTTATTACTTTGCATTAGAAATATTGTTTCTAGTCATAATTGCACATAAGACTATATTTTGATAGGGAAATCATATATTAGCATGTGTTCTTATTAAATGTGCCAAACTATGCTACTTGGAAAATCAAGATTGAAGCTTTGCTCTAGAGTAAGGGAATGCTCAAATATGTGAACAAGGTCCATCGAGGCATTGATTCTAATGGAAAAAAACTACTCAAGGATAAGGATGAGGCACTTGGTGTGATAGGTCTTCATACTAATAATATTTATGACGCTCATGTCAACAACACTTCAAATCCCAAAGACTAGCTCGACAAGATTCAAAACCTATGTGATTGCATTGACTTTATACGAGTCAGTAGATTTGATATAAAGCTTGATACATTGAACATGGAGAAATTTGAGACCATAGAGAAGTACATTAGTCAATTCAATAAAATGGAATAAGATATCACACTTATAGAGGAATTGAGAGCAAGAAGGATATTGATGGAAAAAATATTGAACTTCTCCACATTGTGTTCAGTAACATTTCATATAAATTTGAGACAATTGTCATTGTGTTTGAGATGCTTCGAGTTTATTTCCTAGATACTTCCCCTCCTCTTGATGATGTATTCAAGTACCTTATTCACTATTAGGTTTGACGATAGAATTTAAAGAGTCGGTCTCTCACCATTCAGGCCCATATAAAGGAAACAAGTAAGACAAAGATTGACAAGAAGCCAAAGCAATGAGATAAAAAAGCTAAGAAACCCTTCAAGAAGCCTATTTGCATTTTTTGTAAGAAGGAAGGACACAAGGAAAAAAATTTCAAATATAATTTAAGAAGCTTAAGGAAGTAGCCAAAATTAAGTGTTGATATTGCTCTCTCCTCTGCTTAGGGTAAAAATGACTATGATAGTGAGACATCAAATATATACAGTCATTCATTCAACATATTAAACATCTACTTCTTATGAGTGGATTGCAGATTTAGGAACAATTTAACACATGATTGAACATCCTCATATTTTGCATGACTATAGCACACAACATTCAAGAGAGCATGTTTCTATTGAGGATGATTCCTCCTTATAGGTGGTTGGATGTGGTGAGATGGCAATTGGTTCTTCATTTGATGAGGTCCTTCATGCTACTAGTATGGGCCTCAATATTTTATCTATTTATCGCATCACCCATATGAATAAGAAGGTGGAGTTTTAGCTAGATCAATGGTTGATCAAGGATATTGATGATGGTTTCAAGATAGTTGTCTTACCATATTATGATGAGTAAGTTCAAATGCAAACGCTTGTTGATTGCTCTGCTCCTTCTTCCTAGGAAGAAAGACTTTATGACTCTGGTAGAATAAGTAGATGATTTTAATCAATGATGACATCGTAGACTTGGGTATCTTAGCTATGGCTCCTTGAGGTAGATGAATTGACATTAGTTAGCTATTGGGCTTCCTCCTATCTCTCTTCCTAGTGTTTGTAAGGGGTGTATTTTGGGGAAGCATCATTAAGATTCCTTTCTAAAAGGGATTTCTAGGTGTACTACATGACCCTTGAAGCTCATTTACAGTGATATTTGTGGATCCATGGGAGCACCATCTCTTTCCAGGAATAAGCATTTTCTTACCTTCATTAATGATTTATCTCGATATGTATGGTTATACATTATTTGTATCAAACATGAGGTTTTTAAAAAGTTCAAGGACTTCAAGGCACTTGTGGAGAATCAATTTGAGAGGAAGATTAGGTGCTTTAAGGAGAAATGGAGGAATTGAGTATATGAGTAATGCCTTTATTGATTTCTTGACTTTTCATGGCATTTCCTTTAAAAGGACTATCCATTATACCCTAAAATATAATGGGGTGGCTAAGTAGAAGAATAGAGTTATTATGGATATGGATAGATGTATGTTGCATGCCAAGTGGATGGAGCCCAATTGTGTAGCACATATTATCAATAGGACTCCAGCTCAAGCCATTTCGGGTATTACTCCTCTTGATATATTAACAAACAACAAGCCCAATGTGTCATGGTTTTTTATATTTGGATCCACTACATGGGCCTATATTCCCAAATATTCTCAATAGAAGGTGGAATAGAAGACCCATTGATGCATTTCTATGGGTTCTTTAAATATCTCCAAGACTTATCAACTTTATAATCCTGAAAAGCAAGATGTTCTTATTTGGAAATATGTGATCCTTGATGAGGTTTTTCTAGTAACTTCTTTCAACACTCTTGTTATTCTTTTGTTTGAGGTTTCTTCTTCTTCAGGTTATCCAATGGTTCCTATTGATCCCTTAGATATTCTCATTGGTACCATTTTAGTGGTTCTAGCCTCTTCATATTCTAGTAGGGAATCTTCAGCATGGTCTTTTGATTTCACTTTTCTCCCTTGGGCTCCTTCACCACCTACAATTTTAGTTCCTAGAGTAGATGAGCTTGATCCCCCTATGCCTTATGCAATGATGAAGAATGTTGAGGTGGATGATTATTTTGGTTTGAATGCTTCAATATGGGATTTTGGTGTTGCTTCTCTATAGGATGTGTTACAATCTTGCATGATTATTTCAACACCTAAGTGGACTTAGACTCTCCTTTAGGATGTTGAACCTATTCTATCTCAAAAGCATCATTAGAAATCTCCCTCTCAAGCCCTACTCTCAAAGGTTGATGATTTTGGATATTCGCTCACCTATTCCCAAGCCAAGGGTTCCAAAGTAGGAAGATGTTATATTGCCTGAGTATGAGTCCTTAAATATAATGTTGTTCATCTTCCAAAAGGGAAGAATGTTGTTGGCTACAAATAGGCCTTTAAAACCAAGTACACTTTTGATGGCTAGATGGAGAAGCAAAAGGCATGTCTTATTGCTAAAGGATTTTATTACGAGGGTATTGATTATTTGGGGACCCTTGCTCCAGTTGCTCAAATGGATTTGGTTGGGATGATTCTTTTTATAGTAACTTCCTACATATGGGAGGTACATCAAATGGATGTGAAGAGTTCCTTTCTTCATGATGAGCTTCAAGAGGAGATCTATACACAACAACAGCCTAATTTTAAGCTTGATGCACTGACCCCATTGAAATGTCATTTGACTAAGTTCTTGTATGGGCTTAAGCCTAAGTTTAAGGAGACAACAACAGCCTAATTTTAAGCTTGATGCATTGATTCCATTCCTTTGTTCTCCATTGTGGGTTTTGACATTATGATACAAAGCATGATGTCTACATCAAGCATCAATATGGTTAGACATTGGTGGTTGTGTTGTATATTGATGATCTGCTCATTACAAAAGTTTGACATCTTTGATCTAGGAGACAAAGTCACAACTTCATGATACTTTTAAGATGACAAATTTGGGGCTTCTAAATTATGTTTTGGGGATTCAGATTGATCAATTATCCTCCAAGATCACCATCACTTAGCTCAAGTATGTCTTGGATCTTCTATGGCATTTGAAGATGGAGGATTCCAAATCTACTCGGGCTCCCGTTGCTTTTGGCTTGAAGCTACAAGCAGATTGTACTACTCCTTTTGTGAGTGCCACGTTGTACCAATACCTTATTGGGGGTCTTCTTCACCTCACTCACTTGACCAGATATTGTATTTGTTGTCAAATATCATTCTAGGTACATGCAAACAACATCATGAGAGTCACTAAGTATATTCTTTGATGCAAAAAGGACACTACCAGATTGATATTCACTACTCAGTTGGAGCATATCCAATTTTGATAAGAGTTTTAGATGTCGATTGGGCGAATGATTTGGACTAGCAACTCTCCAACTAGCCCGTCTCTTGGTATAGTAGATGACAATCCACTATATCTCGATCTTCTACATAAGTTGAATAGTGTCCTACCAATAAAGTTGCCAAACCCCTTAGATGGATGATCATGATTTTGGTGCAAGTAGGTACACCTCAACAATTTCCTATCACTCTATTATGGCAATCAAAGTTCCATCAAGTTTGTCCATAATCCAATGTTTAATCAATCAAACAAAGCATAGATATTTGGATCTATAATGTGCGATGGTTGAATGCCCATGGGATGCTTGATCCAATCTATTTGCCATCAGCTAGGCAAATAATAGATATTCTAACCAAGGTCATTGTATTAGGTACCTTTTGTACAATTGTAATTGCATCTTAGAGTAGAAGAATTTCCCTTAAAAAAGGATGACTGATAAGGGTCTCTCTTTGTGTCCCTCATTCATCTTAAGGGGGATGTTGAATATATGATGTTAAGCTTCACTTAGGCCACAACTAACTTTTGTATTATCTTTCTTGTATAGCCCTTTGGGCCTTTGTACACTTTGTATAGGTGACTTTATTGCAATGTTTTATTGTTTAAACTAAAGTCAATTCTTTAACCTTGACGTAAAGGTCTTTTGTAATTGGGTATTTATATCCCTTTCTGCCAACCATTTCTTTATCATTTAGAGTGAAATTTTATTTCTTTAGTGAGATATTTTAGTGTCTACTAGACACCCTTCATATGATGATCTCTTTCTATAATTTATTTCTTCTTATCTAGGTAATATGTTGATTCCACTTGATTTTTATAAGCATTGTGAAAATCTAGCATTTGATTAGTTGGCCTAACATGTGACCCTTCCCAAAACACACATTCACTTTATGTAGTGATCACCCTTTGTTGAAGAAAATGAATCCCTCCACAGTAAAACACAAACGTGATGTCAATAATTAAATAAAAAGGGGGACAAGTTTCAAAATTAGGAGCCCTTCTACCAAAATGTTAACACACTTCTTGCTAGCCAATTTGGAGAACCAAACTAAGGGTGGAGCAGTGGCTTGTTCCTTAGAAAAAATAATGTTTCCCAAATTATAAAATAAAAATTTGATATTGATTCATGCAATGCATTCAAATGGAGCTAGAGGTTGCAATGTGCAGCCACCAAATGCCTCACTCCCATCCCACATGTGAAGATGTCATACCCTCGGGGTGGGGTTCAAACACTTTGTGCTCCTTGGATAAATTAACAGTTCTCCCCTTGTGCTATCAAACAAGACAAAATAATCACTCTTGATAAGACTTGAACTTCCATTCCATGAATTATAAAAGAACCCATACAAGTGAAAAAACATAGAAATGCCATGACATAAAGACATGAGTGGCTTGGCCTTGGCCAAATCCTTCTATGAAAATTGTGCCCTCTATCAAAAGGCATCATATGCCTTCAAACCAATAGCAAGAAGAGGTTATTTATAGTAGCAAAGGTGGGAAATAAATTTGAATTTTTTCCTCTAGAAAATAGTCTTTGGTATTAATTGCCATGGAAATAACTTGTTTCTTCTTTACCCCTTGTACATAATTGACTCATAAAGCTTTGAAAGTCAGTTCATGCTTGTGATCAAAAGAAGAATTAGAGATTCTAAATAAACCCTTTACATGACCAAGTGATGTTGCTCTACACCCACTTTGATACTATGTTAGATATAATAATGATTTACTAAAACAAGATAAGCAAAAACATTACTCAAATCTCATAGCAAAGAGGAATAGAGAGCGAAAGAAAAGAACAATTATACACGAAGATGAGAGAATGCGCTTAGATATTTGACACTGATGGTCAAGTAAATATCACACATTGATGGGATGGATTTGTTAGGAGAGATTTATAAATACTTTTTCAATTATGTAACTATTTATAAGAGCCATAACCAACATAACATTAAGGATAGGGTAAGGTTAAACCATGGGCCCATAGGCTAATACATAAATCTTCATTACACATTACACACCATTAGTCCATAAGCATACACATGATTATATCATACAATGGCAACCTTGGCCAATAATGTCACATTACAAGTTTCAACATCTTCACCTTTTTGTTAAGAGACCAATCTAAAATGAATGATTTTCCATACATGGTTTTGCTTCTAATGCAAGTCATTTATTTGCCTTTCATAATACTTTTCTAAGTCTAATATGCAACATTGTGAAAGCTCTTTTGGGCTTGGGAATACAAAACATCTTTGGCCAATAATGTCACATTACTAGTTTCAACATCTTCACCTTTTTGTTAAGAGACCAATCTAAAATGAATGATTTCCTATAGATGATTTTGCTTCTCATGCAAGTCATTTATTTGCCTCTCATAATACTTTTCTAAGTCTAATATGTAACATTGCAAGAGCTCTTTTAGGCTTGGAAATCTAAAACACCCAAAAACAAAATTGTGAAGCCCTCTTAAAGTGGTTGGAGGGGGTTGGAAATTATTATATAATAGGAGGGTGCTTAGGCCTAAAGTCCTTTCAAAACTTTACACTCCAACCACACTACAAAATCCAAGAAGATGGGACTTAAATGATGTTGCAACCCAACTAAATACATTTCCATATTGGTGAGGTTGCTCCTTTTACCAGGATGTGAGGTATTTTTGCTTTATTTTGATGCCCAAAGCATATTCTAAAGAAGATTTTATACCAAAGGTGGTAAGGTTGGAGATCCATCTTCAATATATTTTAGTAACAAGGGCTATGTTGTTTAGGCAAGCCTGTCAAAAACTTTTGCCACCTTTATCTTTTGGTTGGTGTAGTTTTATCCCCAATCACAAGGCACCACTTCTACATTTCCATTGTCCCTGACCAAATGAATCACTTTTAAGTCTTATCTAAGCTCCCTAGAATTGCTTTTGGAGTAGCAAGAAAAACAAAATGACAATGATAGATATAGAGAGCTTCAAGACTGATTTACTAATATAAGCCTACAGCCCAAGGAAAGAAATCATAAAGTCTAGTAGGAGATCATCAAATGAACCTTATTAGCAAGCTCTTTCCAATCCTATGCCCTAAGTTTCCTAAGAGAGATAGGAATGTCCAAGTACGTAAAAGGAGGAGAAGCTATTTGGAAATGAAGGATACTGGAAATGCAAAGTTGGATGCATCAGTCAATATTAAAATAGAAAATATGGGACTTCACATTATTAAGCAAATAAGGAGAGGTAGTTAAGTATGTATCCATGCCTTACCTAATATCAATGGATTTATGCAATAGTGGTCTCTGCCTTGAGAGTCTCATTTTTATATATAAGACCACCTTGCTCTTGAGAGATAACCGAGGAAAAAGTTTTATTCAAACATTTTGCAATGATCTTAGAAAATTATTTTGCAAATGAGATTGCATAAAGCAGGCCTGAAGTCTACGAAGTAGAAAGCATTTTCATTTTATGGGATAAGAGAAATCATAGCATTATTTGAAGAATTTGTCTCAAATTGCAAATTTCCTCCACTGCAAGTCAAAGATACAATTGATAATATCCAAAAGCTACAAAAAGAATGTAAGTCGTCAAGGTATATGGGATTTTCGCTTTTTCATCCCAATTATCTCTAGTTTGTATATAGAGATATAGCTCGGAAAAAATTTGCATCATGTTCATAGGAGAGAATGGAAGGGATGTCATCCAAAATTTGTTCTTGACGTGCATCATCGTTCTCATATTTTTTAATTAGTGGTTCCAATCTATAGAAGATCTTACTTCCTCTCCATTGAAATTAGTATATTTGTTCATAAACGACAGGCCCCTAGAAGCTATAAAAAATAACAGATTTAAAGAAAAACTTTAAATTGTCGTTAATTTCTAACTAATTATGCCTCCGTTGTTATTACCAATACCTTTCCTCTATTGCCTCCAATTTTTCCAACTGATTTAGCAAGGTCTCCTTTGCTGCGGCAATCATTTACTAACCCAAAGACCCTTTCATTTTGTTGTACACTTGCCAACTCTCGGAGAATTGCTTCCTTTTGGGCTTGCCAACTCTTGGAGAATTGCTTCCTTTTGGTCAAAGAGGTTCCAAAAGCTTGTGGAAGTCCATTTAAAGACGTGTCTCTATGAACTTAAGATTGTAATAAAATTTATCAAACACAACCATGGTTGAGCGCACCTTGGGACCATCTTTTCTTTATGCAATTTTGCAGATCAAGATTTCTTGGCCACATCAACTCACAGAAGAAAGTGTGGCCTTTAAAAAAATTTGGAATTCATGGCTAATTGGATTGGAATATGCTCTATCCAAAATGGAAGCGCGTATGGTGATACTTCAGTCTTCCCATGAGTCACTAAGAAAGAAGCGATCAAGAGTTTCAACAACATTACTTGTTAGGAATAATAAAACGAGCAATAATATAAAACGCAAAAATATACAATATAAGAGAGAGACATATATACGTGGTTCACCCAATATGGGCTACATCCACGAAGAAAATAACCAAGCCTTTGTTTATTCTGTCCAGCAAAATTTAAGGGATACAACCTACAACACACTCACTGTAACTTCCTCTTTGTTCTATCACAGACTATTTCCCTCACCTATCACCATTCAAAATCCCCTTACAAAAGAGAGTTACAATTTAGGGCAAAAAAACACTAACATAAAACCCTACCGTCCGAAATGTGACCTAATAATGAATGGTCCATATTTACAAAGGAAAAAATGCATCTACCCCCTGGACCCCCTAGACCCCTAGCAACAGTAGTAGGGAGGGCAAGTCCCCCTACACCCCCTTCGCGGAGTGGGTCCAAGTGTGACTGAAAACAAGACCTCCGAATTAGAGAGAGAATCTAGCTCCACAACCAACATTACTTTGTCCCACCTTTCTACTATTTCTATTATTAGAGGTGAAGAGATCGTTTGCAAAGGATATGTCGTAAAGTTTATAGCAACTAGTATAACTTCTTAAAACATTGGCTTGATCTAATTCTTAGGTCCCTCCTTTCAAAGAATTTTTTTCCTCTACTTGTCTCTTAGAGAGAGGATAGCATGGTAGTATCCTCCAATGATCCTTGTTCTTCATCCTTGCTTGTTCGAGTTTCGTTGTGGCCCGCTTGAGAGCAAGCTTTTAGAGAGGATAACATGGCAATCTCTTCCAAATGATCCTTGTTCTTCTTTCGTTGTGGCATGCTTGAGAGCAAGTTTTTCAGCAAACAGGGTTGATGAATAGAAGTTGAAGATAATAAGGTTTTTTTTTTTTTTTTTGGTTAAACCTTCTATTATTACCTCAATGGAGAGGCATCCTTTAATCCCAAGCACACTCGTCATTTGAAAGCTTAGGATTCCACATGGTTAAAGAGTGAAGTTGAAGATCATAAGGTTCTATTATTACCTCCATGGAGAGGCATCCTTTAATCCCAAGCACATTCGTCATTTGAAAGCTTAGGATTCGACATGGTTAAAGAGCCCTCCTGATTGTCCCTAGGTCAAAATATTGTTGGCAACCCCCCAGATTTTATTGAAGATATCTGAGTGTTTATCCAACTATGGCTTTTGTTTCTTGCAAGAGAACCATAAAGATTCAGGTCTTTCGTTAGCCTCTCCACAACACAAACCCCTCACTTCCCAAGAGATTATCATGATTAGGAATTAGCAGGGAAATGGAATCTAATCTTTTTAACTAGCCCAGCCTCACATTTTCCTGATCTACTTCCCTTGTTTGACTATGACATCAATTCTTTAGGACCAAATTGCTTGATACCTAATGTGATTACCGCCTGTTCTTTTTTCTTTTCATCTTTGGACTTGTGTGCCTTCTTCTGAGCCAAAGTCCCTAGACTCCATTTCAATATCATCCAACTAATCATCTCTAATGCCTTCAAAGTCCGTAATAATACGAATGTGGTGTTGCTATAAATGTGGGCATTGTGGGTCACCTGAGCCTACTAGAACATAAAGAGGGCTCTGAGAAACATTATCATGGAAAGATAAAAGAGGGTTAGTGATCTGAGTGCTTCTCTTTTCAGTCTCTCTTTGCGCCCACAATGACATCATTTATAGATGAAAGCTATCTATAAATGTGGGCATTATTGGGCCTTGCATGGCTTCAACTTCAGGATTGAAGACAACCAAATCATTGATGTCTGCTAATTGCTAATTTACTACATCCAAAATTTCAGAGCAGTTTGCTAAGCAGTTGTTCTCTCACCCTCTTCTTCCACATCCAATATTTCATCCTTCTTTGCTTATTTCATCCTTGTTTGCTGACTGGTTGTTCTTGCACCCTCCTCTTCTATGTGCATCCTTGTTTGCTGACTGGTTGTTCTTGCACCCTCCTCTTCTATGTCCAACATTCTGTCCTGAATTTCTGAGGTGAACAATGATGAACCCATTTTTGTTGTGCCGCTATTAAGGATCTTGAACAGCCTGCCTCACCATCTAGGTCTTATGCAATTACACCTTAAGCTTGCTTATTACCATTTTGGAAGCCACCATTGAGCATTGCATGGCCCTTGCGTCTTAGCTGCAGTGTTTTTTTCCCGAGTATTATCTCCATTTTGGGCGCTCAAGAGGCAACAAGCAAAGGTAGCCTCTGAATAGATGTCAATATTGATGACACTCAGACATTTGAATGGAACTTCTTCGTAGCCCAAAATTCGATGCCAAATGTAGTCCCCAACGTGGCCTTCTAAATTCTTGTGTATTTTGCTTCCCTTGTGATCTGAAAGATATCACGGTAAGTGCGTTCAGTGTTCCCCAACATTTTCAAAATTTCTTCTTTCCAAAAATAACACCAAAGGAAGAGCAAAGCACAGAATTCAACCACGTATTTTTGAAGGAAGGTTTCCCGTAGGAATACGTCAAGGTGCCACGGTTTCAGGGAGAGGCCAACCTGCCTGTAGATGCAGGGACCTCACTACAACACCTGGTTGCAGTCCATGGGATTTGTAAAATTTATCATAAAATAGCCATTTGTTAAAAAAGCCATATCCATGTTGCGCTTTGGTTAAAATGCTTTCCTCATCCATTCTTTTATAACTTTAAGAGTAAAGTGCAAGCCATGAATTTGTAAATCAGTACATGTTGTTGATCAAAGATATCGTCCAGTCTCATCTGCTGATGCAAAACCAGCCTTGGCTTATCTGCTTTCCAAGGAAGGCATCCATTAACCTTGCATCCTTGGGGACCAGTTTGCAGCTTCTGGGCAAGGTATTGCAGGATTTGATTCACTGTGACAGTGTTTTTGGCTGAAACCTCCTCCAGGCCTAAGGCAGCCTACTTGTAAGAAGAAAAAAAAGACTACTTTGCCACTAGTGTTGGTTTATTAAGGCCAAGCTCTTGCAGACTAGGGAGAAAGGAAAGACTCAGAACAAAGAAAAGATCAAACTGCTGAGTCATAGAGCAAAAACCCTAAATCACCTCTAAGGTGTACATTCTTACTTCACTAGGGTTATCATCTTTTCTTTAGCTCATATGCATGATTGTTAAAGTCTACTTGTTATCAAGCATAGTTCTAAGATGCACAAGTTTTTTACTGGAATGTTCAGGGATATTCACCTCACATAATATGATCCATCAACAAAGTATATATTGGATTTGCATGCCCTTTTCAATGTCTGTTACAATAAATGAGCGGGTTCTCTAAATAAGAAAAAAAACTTAGTTCAATGTAGTGGGAAATGGTCTTG
Source organism: Wollemia nobilis (assembly GCA_028583015.1). Taxonomy (NCBI): domain Eukaryota; kingdom Viridiplantae; phylum Streptophyta; class Pinopsida; order Araucariales; family Araucariaceae; genus Wollemia; species Wollemia nobilis. Next base: position 5,682,659 of record JAQPPZ010001772.1, on the reverse strand, counting down.
ACAGGTGCAACAAGTATGCCCAACAACTAAAAGGTTATATTCCAAGTTAGAAGGATCCAACATGCAGACTACCAAATTAAGAAATCAGCATATAAAATGTACAGATGACATAGTGAATAGTAAAATGTTTTCCAAATCTCGACATTTTAAGTGAGCAATGAGAACAATGTTTTACATTACTGTAGATGACCACTTTGTCTGTCATAGACATGTCATTTCATAGTCCATATATAAACACGTTACAATATCTTGGTAAAAGGAAGAATCTGCAGTCCATAGGAAATGAGAAACAAGATTCTTAAATGACCTGTGTAACTTGAAAAGTCAACCCTTTTGGGTCAGTCTTTGACCCATCATTAAGAGTAATGGTAAACGAATTGCAGATATGAACTCCTAAAATGGATAACTCAGTCACAAATCCCCATATAATATATTTGCTTTATCATAAAAGATATAGGATACAGATAAACTACAAAACCTCAGTTTACAGTTTCTTTTTGAACCACGAGGAACATATGCTTGTCCACAGACAAAGGAATGCACAGCAACGTCTTTGAACCAATACCTTATTGGTTAAATCATCTTTGCCTTTTTGCTCCTGTAAGCTTTCTACTTCCCTTTAAGAATCCAGGAAAGCTGAAAACGGTGTTTGCCCTTTTTAGCTTAGGTTGTTCCATGCTTGGTAACTCTTCTAGAGATTGTACTGCATCATTGGTGTTACCTTGCCCATACTCGGAGATGAAAGGATGTGAATCCAAATACAAGCACACAACAGCACAATCATCTATCTTAGAAGTTGGGAATTTATACCGCCATGCACGGACTGCTGACTCGACTACCATCCTAGTTGCAGCAGATCTAGGAGATGCTGAAGAAACAATTTTTACAACTTCCTTATTGCTTAGAACATCCCACACCTAGAACAACAAATATTGTTGATTTTAGAAATGATATATCATGGAAGGGACCAAGTGAAAAGAAAAATATGCTAAATAAGGCCCAAGCACAATATACAAGAATCGTCAATACTAAAATAGTTCACCTCTTTCATAGATTAAAAATTATTTAAAGGAAAAAGAAGTACCCCATCTGTTGCAAGCACAATAAACTGATCTCTATTGGTTAACCGTCTGTACATGACTTCCGGAGTAGCAATAACACCAAAGTCTTTCAGACACAAGTCTCCAAAGGCTCGGGTCATTGCAAGACCAGGACCACTTTCATTTGGTAACCATACTCTATGCACATGTGGTTCATCAGGTAAAGCAATCACTCGACCGTTGCACTGCCTTATCCTTTCAGCCTCCTCTGAATTTTAAAGCATAAAGAAACTTTCTCTCAGCTGTTCATTTATACATAATTTGATGTTCGCAAAGAAATAAATCAGTTCATAAAACTACAGTTACAAATGAGAATAACTAATTTTGATTATTGCATTTAAGAGGCTTAAACTGGGATCATTCTCACAAATAGACAGCAAACAGGGATTTGAAATATATAAATAATGTTTGAATATAGCATTGGATGTTGATTTTAAATCATATTGTTTCAGATGCTTCAAGGCTTTCACATTGATGCATCCATTTATATGTAGCTAAAATAGCCAAGATATTAGGACATTTATCTGGGATGTACATAAAATTTGTCTCACAGTACTTTGGATTCACCAAGATAGCCCAGTCTATCATGGATACTAAGAAGGTTCAAATACAAGAAACTAGAAACTAAATCCCATTATTATATAATAGAAGAAAGTTCAATACATTCTTATGTCTTTCACTTCTATAATATTTAAGAATTAATGTTATCAATTTTCTAAAACCTTCAATTACCTTCAATTGCCAGCTACTTGAATTTTGCCTCTTTAATCTTATTCAATATTTTCATCTTATTTTATATGGAAAAGCAGATTGAATAACCATTAAAGGGGCCTTCATCTATCATGGTTTATGCAACTACTTAATCTCACAGGCACATTTTGATCTTTTGACAACTATAATTTTCTTTATTTGCATTCTATACTATCGGTCATCCACAGAAGTGAGACATTTAGAAACTCTATGGCCTACGTATAGGCAATCAGTACATCCATCTAAACAATTTGTATCCAATTTACATTAATGACATGCAATGCACCATGTATCTTATAAGAGCAGCATTGCACCAAAATTATCAAAAGGAGCATCACAAAAGCATGTAAAGGAACAAAACACACTCTATCTTGCAATAAGACCATGAAGAATCTATCTTGCAATGAGACACACGAAGAACTGGATGTTGAATAAAACCACAACAGGACTTGAGTATATACAAGTTTCAAAAGAACTTAACAATATCTCAAATATTCCTAGCAAAGCTGCCCATATAGGGGATACTATCGTTGACAAATTTGGAACATTCTCCATAGTGATCCAGGCCCTAAGGATCTCACAGCATGGTTGATTATATGTAGAAAGACTACAAGCAAAGAACTATTAGTTTAAATCAATGGCACAAGAAAAACAAGGGACAAAGACCAATGACGGGACACCTCAACCACTAAATATTTCTAAAAGATCTTTTTCTTACAAGGGTTTCTTGTCTTAGAACTTGGCCTCCCAAAACACCAAATGTTTTCTTTAGAATTATACATTTCACTATATCACAGGGTCTTGTGAGTTTGATCATTACCCATTTTACACAATACCCCTTTCTATCTTACAGGTTTGCTATTCTTACTTGAACACTGTGAACATATTTTTGTAAATCTAAATTTTAAAATTAAAAAAAAAAAAGCAATGTTGAAAAAAGAAAAAAGTATGAGTGACTCCAAATGTTATACCCACGTCGTCAGGATTATTTTGATATTAAAGCAGTACATATTAGTTCTGAAAACAAACATAGCATAACTGCAATCGTTTGCATCTGATACTCACATAACTAGACAGATGAAAATAGAAGTGCATCACACCATAAAAGATACATTGCACATAAATTCATCTTGTAAATTTGTTTTAAAGAGATAAGATCGCTTACGAGGTAAGTTTGCCTTCATATCAGTTGTTAACTGAATGGCTGACAAACTGCCATTGGGAGAAATTGTTCCCAAAACAGCCCGAGAATCACCAAGATTTGCAATGACAAGGTCCTGACCCTGATGCAAGATTATTTCAAAAGATGAGTGACTGAAAGAGAGGTATAGGTATTGAAGAAAATGTTAAATCATCAATAAAGGTATTTATTTAACAGATTAGCACTGCAAAGTTTCCATCAAGCATGAAAGGTACATTACTTTTACCATCTTATCCAATATTGTCACTACAAAGGTAAATGTCAAAAAACAACATAGGAAAAAGGAGACAATATTAAGCAATATTGGCATGAAAACTGCATATTCCTGGCACAGTAATGCTCGGCTCTATATCATCAATTGTTTCAGGGCTATCACTACAGATAAAATTGAACGAGATTAATTCATTTTGAAAGACCAATTAAGGATGTAATGTTACCTGTTTCACAACTGTCACAGAAGTAGTCCCACTGCAGTAGCAGTCCAAAGCAGGATGTAACTTGAGTTCCTTATCCATCACCTTGAAAGCTCTCATATGAGATTCCTTCCACACTTCAAACATTTTTGGTTCCTCATGCTGATCTCCATTCACAGCATCACAGAATTTGTTTCTATCTGTAGCCTCCAAATTGTTATCATCTACATCAACGCATTCTGCTGAAAGCAACTCATGCCACTGGTTAAGCAGCATAGAAGGCATCGAATCTCTAACCCTTCTGCTAACAACATGTCCATAAGGACCATGCCCATCAAAAACTCCAAGGAAGACTGTATCCTCTCGGGACCCAAAATTCTGACACATCAAGAAAAGAACAAAAGAATATTTAATAATTGCTCAATCTCAATTCACAGCTTAATAAGTTCCACTGTTATGAACCCATCTGAAAGGAAACCTTTGTTTCAGAGGGTTTTTTCTTTATTGCAATTTGTTACCATAATTTGGTAGACAGAAAGCGAAACTTGCATAAACAGAAATTTTCCAGTGTAGCATAGCTGCCCAATCTTTCTATTCTGTAAAAGGAAAAATATAGAAATATGATGTGCTAATATTTGGTGAGGGAAAAAAGAAAGAAATTATATGATCATTAGGTTTAGGCAAAGGAAGAACATCAAAGAAAGTGAATAATCTGATTGTCCCCATAAAGAAGTGTTGTTCAATTTTCTTGTTATGTCTCCCTAATAAATTTAGAAGCAGTTTTACAGTAATTATGGCCCCATATAACATGTATCATTTTTTAGTTTATATTGCTGCCACAGTTTTTAAGAGCAGCAAATGGCTCATTATATTTTCTGCTACAATTTTTGTTTAACGAGCCTTATGAACCCATTCTCTGTTGCCATGTGTGATTAATCTGTAAAACCAATAAAATAAAGTACCACAGTGGCCTCCATAAATTTTCTCGTGAGGACTGGCTAAGGGAATATATTTTGTAAGGACTCACCAGGTGAATATACTTTGGCTGCAAGGTCGGTCTTTTGCTCTGAGATGGTCTATAAGATTTATATGTTGACTCCAGATCATTAACTAAGCCATGACGGACCCATTAGTTTCTTTCCTCACGGAACATCTTTTGTAATACTAACTATAACTACTAGTTAGGGATAAAATACTGTTAAAGTGCTGCTAGATACTATCAGTCCCTCTTCTTGACAACAGCTAGAAATCTTCACCTAAACTATAGCCAATACTTGGTTACAAAATTCATCATCTTTCATGGGACCACATGTTACGTATAAATTTAAGGTTCGATTGAAAGGACCACTACTCCATTTTATATGCCCAGGATGGTCCCTTAAAACACAGATGACCGAAAAAATGCAAAAAAAACATAAACTTCAAAAGTTTGGAGTGTCACATGAAAGCACCAAGAATTCAAAAACTATCTTAGTGTCACATTGAAAGGCACCACATGGCATGAAAACCTCTAGGAGGTGCTCCCCAGATCTTGTTAAGGTATGAACATCTAGGATCTCTCACATACAGTAGGGGTTGCTTTATAGCCGGCCTACCGGCCCATTTTGGACTGACCTATGGTCTGTGTGTGGCTTATTTCTCCAACACCGCCCTTGAGCCAAACTGCTGGTGCTCAGCACCTACCTGTAACTCTGGCTCTAATACCATGTACATGTAAAGGTATGGATCAGCTAAGACTCAAACCTAAGACTTCTCACATGTGCTGAGGGTTGCTTAACCAGGCCCATTTTGAACCGGTCTATGGTTCGGGAGTGGCTCATTTCTCCAACATTGAGATGCAGCTTATTTCTCCAATAGATCCAGCCCCCCTCTGCAGCGTCTAGACTCCACCACAAGACCTACACTTACTCCACTCCACTCCATCCTTTCGGGTGTGCTCAAACTGTCCCACCCCTCCATCGTACCCAGCCCTTTGATCTTACTTTTTGCATTAACAATTCTTCAGCAGCTCTCTCCATGGTTGCAGCTCTGTAGCATCTTCTATCACCTAGGTAAAGGATAAATGGTAAAGTATTTTAACTATATTTAGGTCACAGGCCTAGCCTAACACTCCAGATTTGTTATATGAGACCCCAAAGAAACACATCCAGTGACATAGTAACGAATTTGAATAACTATTGCACAATTTGAAGACAGCCGAAAACAACTTCGTAGATATCTACGACAAACTAATGGAATATCAAGCAGAATCCATACAAACCAGCAGCTGAGGAGAAGGCGATAAAAAACGGACAACTCCTCTACCATCAAGGAAGCCAATTCGCATAATGATTATCAAACAACTTTGACATAAACAAGCTTAAGTCAACTTCTACCAACATATTTGCATAAAAACGTAAACGTATAACACAGCTGTGAACAAAATAGAAGCCGTCTTACGCTAATCAAACGAATTCTAAGCAAATCTCACCCAATCAACAGGCTAAGACTCAGCTCAAAATACATAATTTTCTATCAGCCCTTTCAAATCTCCCTCACCGTAAAAGCCCATAGTATAGTGAACATGGAATAAAGATCTTATCCCACTAGGAACCTAAACTTATGAAGAATTTACCCAAATGAAATGCTGCTTCTTTTAAAGATTCGTATTTCGTTATGTACTGAATCTTTAAAAACAAAATCTTTTCAAAATCCTTTTTTTACCTCCCAGATTATCATGGAATCCTGATTGGGCCCTTTCTTGCCTTGGCGCGTATGAGCCGAGGCATCGCTGCTGGCACCACTGTCGCACATTCTCCCCTCCAGGCCCACCAGTTGCTCGTCATTCTTCGCCTCCCTCGCCAAAAACTCGGCAGTTTCGCAGTCAATCTCCTCCGTCCACTTCACGTGCCCTTCCTCCTCATCAATGGCTGAGGAAATACAGATCCCCATAATTCACCACCACTACTACTCCACCTCACCAAAAATTCCTCCCCCTTCCTTATCTCATTTCTCCAAATTTTCGAAAAATTCACACCTTATTTCCTCCAAAATTTACCTCCTATTCTCCAAAATTTCCAAAATGGTCCTCATTTTTCTCCAAATTTCACAAAATTGGCCTCATTTTTCTCCAAATTTAACCACACCTTCTCCAACTTTTACAATACCGACCTCGTATTCTTCAAATTTAGCAATTTCTCCCCAGAATCCGATAATTTTTACCTCTTCGTCATAAGAAGACCAGAGGCCTGTTGAATATGAGCACAGTTCTCACATCTAAGGGCTGCTCGGCGCAGAAAATATCGCGAGCACGACCCATAGCGCAAAATTTTCATTGCAAGTCAAATCAGAATCCTCTGGAAATTCAATGAATTCAATGAGTAATGGCCAACTCTTATAACAATCATTGGCGCCACGAAATTATTATTATTGCCTCCGTCTCCGGGTAGTCGATATCAGTCCCTGTCTAGGCCACCCGCCATAACGTTAGCTGCGCGTGCGACCCGGGTTCGAGTCCCGCGGGACCATTTCCACCCTGGTGGGCCTCTCACCGCCCACGACGTGACCTACACGTCCGGGCAGCCACTGTAGCCGTCAAATTCCAGGATCCTATGGCTCCGGCCTAACCCCAAAGATTGGCCTGGTATTGGCTTTGAATGTGATTGAATGGAAATGTTCCTGACCTTTTAACGTCTATTATCACGGACTTGACCAGACTCCAATGCCCAAATTTTAAGATCGAGGTCTCTGTCAAACACTGGGCTTTGCTTATAAAAATTCAGATTCGAGAAAAGTTAGCTCCAATATACCTCAATTCGATTCGAGAAAAGTAGCTCCAATCTACCTAAATTTAAACCACGGTTCAAAAATAATAATTCTAAGATTCAGTATCTTGGGTGCGGCTGTGCAACTATGAATTAAAGAATGGGGATTGGTGTAAAAGAAATTATGTGTTTCTTGAAAGTCAGACACATGGAATGACAAAATATTTACAACGTGCTAGTTGGATCTGACACCTGCAATGTTGCAATCTGGCAGTATATAATCATGTATTTTGTTGTAAGCTGGGAAGTGAGATCTGTTGCATGCGTTTGAAGGGATTGCATATGTTAAAATTGGATTATTTGCACGGTATGAGTGGAGAAGATACTTTTTATGTGCATTGTTCCGTTTTATTTAACGGTAGAATTTTGAAGTTATCTTTTAATTGTTATAATTAGGTTGATATTCATATAGACGAGGGATTGAATTTGAATTTGAATTTGTATTAATGTTTACATGTGACCAAAAAAAAAGGTCAATAGGATTGTAAAGTTAGACATATGCAAAACATTTGGAGTGTCTAACACAGCTCCAAAGAAAATAAATTGAGTGTCTAATGCAGCTTTAAAGAAAATAAAGTAAGAAAACCAGTAATAATGCAGCTTTAAAGAAAATAAAGTAAGAAAACCAGTAAACAAAATGACACATGATATATAAGATATGTGGATCAAAGGATTAGGCTAAAAAGATATAAAAGTATTAAATTTGATAAAATATACCTTCTTTTCAAACTTCTTTAAACAACAAAGTCTTTATTGGAATTGTTGCATTTTTTTAATGGTTTGAACAAAACTTTAACTATTTAAAATATGGTTTGAATTTTAAAGTTAAAATCAAAACCTTAACCACTCTATTTACAATATGGTTTGAATTTTAAAGTAAAAGTCAAAACCTTAACCACTTTGTTAACCTCATTCAAACTATTAAAACTAAATTTGATTTCTAATCCATTATTTTTGTGTTTGGACTTGGTTGTCATATAATATTTTTAAAACCTAGAATTAGTTTTAAATTGTGACCTCTTCTTAAATGAGGTGACTAAATATTTTCAATTAAAATTTATAATAAAATTATATTAATTTGTTCAAGGGGAACACTGCAATGGTTTGTGTTTTGGTTCTTCTTTGGGGGGTCCACGGTTCAAACCATAGCATGGGTGAGTGTGTGAAAGGGTGGGTGACTGTCTGATTATACATAACAAAATTTTTGAATGAAAACTCAAAGATATATCAAGCGTATTTTGAAATTGCTGCTAAATTTATATTAGCTAAAATCTCTGGGAACAAATACAATGTAAAGGCTAACCGTGGTCTGGGTGCCTATATCTAGGCCTGAACCACAATAGACTTTGCACTTGTGTTTGATATATAAGGACTTTATAAGTAAAATGCAGTTATATATATATATATATATGAAAGATCCTTGTTCCCTCATACTGGGCTTGAACTTGGGTCTCCTAAAATTTTATTATCATATTTTATATGATTAAAAAAAATTCTTAAAGTTCTTTTTTTGGTCAAAAAAAATAATGATTCAATGATTGAAACATATAGGTAACATAATTCACACCAAAGTTTAAATATGGATATCATCAATAAGTTTTATAATTTAAGATGAAGAAGTTGATATAAAAAAAAAACTTTTCATATCCCATTCTTAAAAAAAAAATAATACTATATTTTTTTTTTTTTTGTTATTAATTTATATAAGATTATACCTTCCAATTAGTCCACCAAATAAATAAAAGAGTGTTTAAAGATTGTTTTTTAACTATTAATTATAATTAAAAGTTCTAATTTATGAATAATAAATATAAAATTTATTTATTTTTAATTGTCCACTTTTAAGATGTTGAAAAGACACTCAATAAAATTAAATTTTTAATTATCATTAAAGTTAATAAATAATAAAGATAAAACTTATTTATTTTTAATTGTTCACCTTTAAATTTACAGGGCTTTATAAGTACAATGCGGATTTTTTTAGAAGGGTTCTTGTTCCCTTGTATGGGTTTGAATTTGTGTTTTCTAAAATTTTATTATGATATTTTATATGATAAAAAAAAAATCTTTAAGTTTTTTTTTAAGTCAAATGGAATAATGGTTCAACTATTGAGATATAAGTGATTGTTTACACCAAAGTTCAAATCTGGACATACCAATAAATTATATAATTTGATGTGAGGAAGTTGGAATAAAAAAAAAAAAAAACTTTTACAAAACTCATTCTTAAAAATTAGTAATAATAATAATTTTTTATTATTAATTTATATAAATTATAACTTTTAATTAATTTACAAATAAATAAAACAGTGTTTAATTCAGTTAACTTTTTATTATTAATTATAATTAATAATTCTAGATTATGAATAATAAATATAAAATTTATTTAGAAAATGAAGAGTGAAGACTAATAAGGAAGGACATTGGAAGAAATTCCAATTCTTTTGAGGCTTTAACCTATGAAGAAAAAGTAGATTAAAACTTAGAGAACACAGTACAACAATTTCAACATATTAGCAAGGAATCGTCTATTCGTTATGATTTTAATTTAAGGAAGAACATTTTCGATGAACCTAAGGAATGTGTCTCATCAGATTTTGAGAACTTTCTTGAAGTACAATGCACCATTCAGGAGAAAATAATTGGTAAAGAAAATGTATTTTTAGAAGTTAATACATCTGCCATTAATAAGGAAATACCAGAAAATGAGCATGATAATTCAAAAACTTCTATAATAAAGCTAGGAGATGATAAATATGTTGAAAAACAAAATTGTGAAATAATATTGAGGAATAGAATAATAAGACCTACTCCTGATATAGGCAAGGCAAAAAGAGGAAAACCCTCAAATTATCAAGCAAGATCCAAGGAAGCAAGAGTTAACATAGAGAAAGGAACACAATCTAAGTTGGTTGAACTTCTCTTTACCAAACAACAAAATGATATTGGTAATACACAAGAGGGACCAAAAGCCCCTAATGAGACATGATTATCATATCATGGAATATAAGGGGTGCTAATGCCCCCTTAAAGCTTAGGTGTATTAGGGACCTATGTTTAAGTAATAAACCTGATATTCTCGGTATCTAGGAAACTAAAATGACAAAAGAAGAAGTTTCAAAAACTATAAAAGCAGTTTGGGCAAGATGTTAATGGGATGCTATGGATTCTGAATGAGCAACAGGGGGAATTCTAACTTGTTAGAATCCTTCTAGAACCTTTTGTGTAACCATTCATAAAACTAGACATTGGATAGCCTCTTTAGTCACTTTCTACTTTGCAGCTATTCGCTTTATCCTTATCAATGTCTATGGACCTACAACTCAGTCAGGTAGATTAGAAGTTTGGAGTGGGATTGAAGACTTTATGAGAAGTAAAGATCAAGAAACCCAATTCATAATCATTAGAGATTTTAATACCATAACCAAGCTGAATGAAAAAATTGGAGGAATTAGGAAATTGACCCAAAGTATGAAATATTTCTCAGCTTTTATTCAAAACAACAATCTATGGGAAGTTGAGTTTGAAGAAGACAACTATACTTTGACCAAAAACAGGAGAGGCCAGAACCTAATTGCAAAAAAAATAGATAGATGCATCCTCTCAAATCATTGGCTAGATGAAGGAACTTGTGCTAAAATTAATATGTTAACAAGGATTGGTTCAGATCACTAGCCAATAAGAGTTAAAATGGTGGTAAGTGAATTCAAAAAAAGATCATTTTTTAAATATGAGCAAATGTGGGAAGACCATCCTCAATTTTTTGATATGATAGCTCAAACATGAAATTCTTTGGGTAATGGTGGGTTGTATGCTCTTCTAAACCAAATTAAAGGTATGACATCAATATTAAAAGAATGGAACAAGAACACCTTTGGAAACATTTTTTAGAAGAAAGAAGAACTAAAAGATAAAATTTCAAAATTCCAAAAAGGTGATGAAAATAATACAAGCTCAAAGGAAAGGGAGTTGCTTAGTGAATATCATAATATTTTGAGTAAGGAAGAGAAATTTTGGAGATTAAAATCAAGACAAACTTGGTTAAAATAAGAAGATAAAAAATATAAAGTTTTTTCATAGGATGGCTATAGTACAAAGATCATCTTCGAGAATTAGTAGAATTAAATCAATAGAAGGGGTTTGGATTGAAGATCAAAGTGAAATTAGAAAAGTGGTAAAGTTATTTTATCATAATATTCTGGGTTTAGAGGAGACCAAAGTTCTTAATGATAAACTGCTTCAAGATGTTCCTTCAGTTATAACAAATGAAGACAATAGAAAACTAATGGATTCTATTACTCTAGAAGAAGTTCATTTAGCTCTTTTCTCTTTTAATAAGGATAAATCCCCAGGTCCAAATGGGTTTTCTATAAATTTTTGCCAACATAATTGGGATATAGTGAAGGATTCTTTATTGGTGGCAGTGGAACAATCTAGGGTAAAATAATACATTCCTTATAAAATAAATGCAACTTATCTTACCCTAATTCTAAAAAAGAAGGATGTTGAATTATTTGATTCTTTTAGACCCATAAGCCTATGTAATATGGCTTATAAGATTATTTTCAAAGTGATGGCAAATAGATTAAGGCTATTGTTAGACAAAATTATTTTAGAAGAGCAAGGAGGATTTGTGAAAGGGAGACAAATTTTGTATGGAATCATAATAGCTCATGCAGTTATACATTCATTAGCTTCAAGAAAAGAGAAAGATATGATCTTAAAACTTGATATGAGTAAAGCCTATGATAGGGTTAAATGGGATTTTATTTTTGTAGTTTAGATAAGTTTAGTTTTGGGAAGAAATGGGTTATATGGATTAAAGCTTGTGTCTCTACAGTTTATCATTCAGTGTTGGTCAATGGGTTAGTGACAGAATCTTTTAAAGCCAAGAGAGGCCTTAGACAAGGAGATCCTCTATCTCCTTATTTGTTCATTATTATGGTAGAAGTTTTGAGTAGGAACTTAAAGAAAGCTTACAAATATGGGCTTATAAGTGGACTTAAGGTTAGTAATAGCATCGATAACATCATCCATCAACATTTTGTAGATGATACAACCCTTTTTGGAAGGGCAAGGATAAATGAGGCTAGAGCTTTGAATAACTTTTTAAAAGAGTACGAAAGAGCTTCAGGGCAAAAAATTAATAGGACTAAATCCAAAATTTACTTCCTAAACACTCTTGCTAGTATCAAAGCAAGAATTTATAGGTTGCTTCAAAAGGGTGAGGTAAATTTCCCAACAACTTATCTAGGGATGTCTTTATTTGAGGGGAGAATGAGGATAGATTTATGGAATCCAGTTATTAGTAAAGTTCAAAATAAACTTCCAGCTTGGAAAGGTAGATGGTTATCATTAGCAGGAAGAGTGTAGTTAATTAATTCAATCTTACAAGCCATTCCAACATATTATGTCATTGTATTCTATGCCAAAATTAGTTGAAAAAAGTTTAATATTTATTATGCGATCCTTTTTATGGTTAGGTTTACATGATAAAAGAAATTTCCTTTGGTGAAATGGAGCAAGTTGTGTGATGACAAAACTAGGGGAGGTATTGGTTTAAGAGCTCTTACAGATGCAAACTTAGCTCTTAGGGTAAAATTTATCTAGAGATTGTACAAAGAGAATTAAAGACAATGGGCAAGAATTCTTCTAAGTATGTTGATCCCAATGACTCAAGTTTAATATTTAATGCATTCTCTCTTCCAAATGGTTCTCCTCTTTGAAATGGTTTAAAAAAATCTATTGATCTTATGATTAAAGGTTTAAGATGAGTGGTGGGAACTAGAGAAAAAAAATTCTATTTAGATGGATACTTGGTGTGATAAAAAACCACTCAATTTAGATCCAGTTTTGAAACCTTGGATGAGATTACTTCAAGATAAATACGGTGATAAGGTTTCAAATATTTTGTACAAGGATCAAGAAGGAAGATACAAATGGAAAGAAGATTTTTTTACAAGTATACAAGACATTGATTATAGGAGGCATTTGAGTAGAAAGATAACAATTGTGATTATTCTGAGGGGTGCCAAGGATAAAATGATTTGGGAGTTTAATAGCTCAGGAGAATACACAACAAGAAGTGGATTTAATATTCAACACCAACATAATAATAATAATGTCACTAGACTATGGAGAGATATTTAGGATAGCCCAAGCATTCCTAAAGTTAAAATGTTTGTTTGGCTAATATGTCATAGAAGAATGTTATCATGGGATAACCTTATGAAAAGGGGTTTTCATGGCCAATGTGTTTTTTTTAATAAGGAGGAGAGTATTGAGCATCTCTTGGGATATTCTCAATAGTCTGGAATCTATGGCAATGGATTCTCAATATGTTTGGTAAATGCATGGTGATGAATAGCATAATTGAAGATTGGCTAAAGCAATGACAAAGCACTTATAAAAGTGATACTTTACATATAATATGGGATTTATCAAAAGATACAATACTTTGGACTATATGGCTAGAAATGAATAGAATAATATTTAAAGGAAAGGAAAACAATTTAGAGGTAATGAAAAAGAAGATATGTTTAGCCATAGAGGAGTCTAAACCAACCCTATCAACTCACCCAATTCCTAATTTGGAAGCAAAGAGTCTTGATAGATGGATTCAAGTCATTAAATGGAATTATGATGTTGGGTACAAGAGAAGCAAAAATAAGGTAAAGAATATAAAGTGAAAACCACCAGATGTGGAGTGGATTAAATTAAATTTTGATGGAGCATCTAAAGGAAATCTAGGACCAGCAGGAGGAGGAATACTTAGAAATAATAGAGGAGAGATTTTGTCTCATTATGCTTTCAATAGTTGATTTAAGACAAATAATGAAATTAAAGCTTGGGCAACTTTAGAAGGGTTAAAAATATGTAAACAGATTAAATGGAATAGAGTATGGATGGAAGGTGATTCTCTCATAGTAATAAATACAAATTTAAGGAAAGCAAAGGCTCCATGGAACATTCAAGAGATAATTGTGGAAATTCAAGATCTTGCTAAAGAGTTTGAAGAAATCAGGTTTACACGTATATTAAAGGAAGAAAACAAATGTGCATATAAGCTAGCCAATAGAGGGGTTTTGATTGAGGATCGTGAAGTTAAATTCTCCTTTCCATGGTTAGAGGAAGTAGAAAGTTTAGTTGAAGTTGATAAAAAATGTTGATTGCCTAAATCAATTAATGATTAAGATTTACTTTAATGTTTTCCATTGGTAATATATTTTTTTTTGTAACAATAATGTGTTTTCATTTAGACTATTTATTATAATTTTTGTGGTTGCACTTGTGTTTCAGGAAGGAAACTAGCAATCCAGATTTGGTAAAGCGAACTATGTTAGTGCGATGTTTTAGAAATATTACTCTACTAAGATGCAAGACATAAATAGTAGAGGTGAAGTTTTGGCATTGTGAAGGCTGATATAGAAAAATATCAAGAAAGATGCTAAATTCTCGAGTAATTGTATTCATACAGAGATTTGAAAAGATCTAGACAATGAAAATCAAGAATTCGGACATTTTATGTAAAATGATGCAGGTTTCTAGCTATAGCATCTCAATTGAGATGAGAAGTGTATCTATTTGTAAACTCTCAAGCTCTAAAGAAGAGAGATGAGTAAAATGTAGGGTGGGGGACCCGAGTACAACCCCTTATTATCAAGCAAATATATATATATATACATAATTTTTTCTATCAAAAAAAATATAAAATTTATTTATTTTAATTATCTACTTGGCTTAAGATGCAGATCTCTCGGTGTTAAGAGCTTGGTTCCATGTGATTTTGTCAATTTTCATGTTGCTTTAGGGGTTTTATTCTGAGGTTTTTTTCTATTTATGGCTTTCGTTGAGGCGTTTTGCTCTAGTTGAAGGCATGATCTCTGTGCATCTAGGCAAAAATAATTTTCAAAGTGTTTTGACGGGGCGCAAAACTAGTTTGAAATATCTAGTTTTATTTTTATGGTGGTTTTTTAAATTTCAAATCTGACACTTGGTTCTAGTTTGGTTGGACGGGAATCCTGTTTGATTAATTTAGCTTTAAATTGTTTAGACGACTCTTTAAAATTTTAATTGTTAAATCTTGGCTCTAGTTTTGATTAGCTTGCTAGTGCTTTTTCAACTGGGTGGCATCCCAAATTTTAAATTTTAAAACTTTGCTGATGTAAGTTTCACTTGGTGTCGGTTTTTTTCTAGGCTCGTAGGGTGACTTGCTCCTCTTTGTAATAAGGTTTGGAGATCCTTCCATAATTCCTTCATCCACCTAATCAAAAAAAATATTCACTTTTAAGATGTTAAAAAAAGCATCCAATAAAATTAAATTATTAATTATCATTAAAAATTTATAAATAATAAAAATAAAACTTTTATTTTTTAGAAAAAGCTAGAATATATTAATTTATTAACTGGAACATTACAATATTATGGTGCTAACATTGTCCACCAGCTAAAAAATAAAATAAGGTGGATAAGGAGTAAAGCATCCATAATTGAATATACATAAGAATAGAAGCTTTTAGCAACAAAAAGACTATAGCTATATCTTGTTGCAATACACTAGATATCAACATTCATCTATGGGAGAGTCTGTTATATGGAGAAATTTTGGGTGTGTCTTCCGTGATATCTTCAGAAGTCTTCAAAGAAGAAATAGAAGTAATCAAAACCTGAACTTGCTCATCATTGTTAATTGCCTTCTTTTTAGTTTCATGTTGGACCTTTTGAAGATCCTGAACCATATGAGAAAGTTGATGAAGTCTGTCAATAACATCTCGTGGTGTGTTGGAAGTTCCATAGACTTGGGAATGAATGCGTCCCACATGTAACAAAAGATCAAAGGTCAAGTCTGCTAAAACTATATCCCATGGAGGAGCAGATCCAGTAAACACCTTTTTGCATCTGCACTTCCAAATGTGCTTGAGAAGGATGAGTCTACAAACATCCCAAAGTTTGGGGCACTGATCCAGTTGAGAAAAACCAAGCAGAGAGAGCTTCCAAGATCTAGTGAAAGAGGGAAAAATAAAAGAGTAGAAGACATCCCAAAATTGTTTAGCCATGTCACAAAACCAAAACAAGTGAATTAGAGTTTCTAAAGCATTACAAAAATTGCATTGAGGGGGAATGTGTAAAATCATTGCCAAACTTTCAAAAGTTGGAAGTTTTTGATGCAAAAGTCGCCATCCAAGAAGTTGAGTTTTGGATTCAACAAGAACTTTCCAAATTTGAGTAGCAAGAAACTACCATTGGGCATTGGTAAAATTCACTTGCCACTTGACATTGAGCTTAGAGTCTAAAGAAGGAGGACACAAAATATTTTTGTATATCCAACTAGAAGTAATGGAAGAGATTCTATGACCATTAAGCCATCTCCAATCATTCCATATATTATGGGCAGTTGTTCCCAACTTTATAAGGACCTCACAAGGAATGGAAGCCACAACTAGGCCATAAGACTCTTTGAACCTAGAGGGAAGGGAACAATAATTGCATATTTGGTTCCAAGTAAGAATAGAGCAGCTACCTGGATCCCAGATATCTCTAATTCTATTAATACCTTTCTTCAAAAAAGCTAGACCTTGAAAAGCATTGCATAAAGCTAAAGGTTTATCATTATGGAGGATAAGTTTATTCCACCAAAGACTATTTAGACCGATGCTCAGACCATGTCTCAAGGAGTCAGACTTCCAAACCAATAAATGAGAAATTGATTGCCAAGCTTTCTAGTTTTGGGTAACTGGAATAGATCCTTTAACCGTAAAGTAAGGCGCATTAAGGACCTTATCCTCCCAAGGGGTTTCTTTCCATTTACCTTTGTGAGTAGCTAGAGAGATTCTGTAACAAAATAGGTGTTTCCAATTTTCATCACCAGTGATGGCTCTAGCAACCCATTTTGCAACCAAACTTTTGCTTTGGGTAAGAGGATCAATGATGCCTAGACCTCCTAAAGCCTTAGGTTGAGTACAAAGCTTCCATGAGATGGCAGTCATTCCCACCTCCCCATCCCATTTGGTCCATAAAAATTTATGAATGGCTTGAGTTAATTTGTTATAGGCTACCTTGGGGGCCATCCAACAAGAGGAGTAATAAACATGAGAGGTTGCCATAATTTTATTCGCAACTTGAATTCTTCCTTCTAAGGAAAGAAATCGAGTTGGCCAAGCATTAATTTTTTTTGAAGTCTTTCCATAACCCAGTTCCACATATCCTTAGGAGAGATATTAATCCCAAAGGGAATTTCCAAATAACACACAATCATACCATGAGGGATGATCTTCCACTCAGTTGAGGAGTTGCAACCACGAGGAGAGGAAGAGGTATAGAAGACTTCAGTTTTAGAGTCGTTGATATGAGAGCCAGAGACGTCACAAAATAGTTGAACAATCTCTTTAGCCGTATCCACCTCTTGTTGGGTATTTTGAAGAAAAAAAAGGGAATCATCAGCAAAATGTGAGTTAAGAGCATGCTTATCCCCAAGAAGCTTAATACCTTGAATGAGGCCATCAAAATGAGCCTTATGAAGAAGATAACCAAGAGCATCGACAACCAAAACATACAAAAAAGGAGCAAGGGGGAAACCCTATCTAATAGAACGTTGAAGAGGGAAGGAGGGGGAAAGAGCTCCATTAACTTGAACACAAGTTGAAGCATCACCAAAGAGCATACCAATTTGGTTACAAAATTTTGGACCGAAACCAAGCCAAGAAAGCATACTAAGAATAAAATCTCATTTGATTCTATCATAAGCTTTGTCAAAATCTAACTTAACCAAGAGGGCATCTTGATTGGAGTCGATAGCCCATTGCGAAGTTTCCCAAGCCATCATAAGATTATCTAAAATATAACGCCCTTTAAGAAAAGCAAATTGTTTTGGGTGAACAATCGCTTGAGCAACAGTTTTAATTTTTAAAGCTATAGCTTTAGCTATGATCTTGTACGAAACATTGAGGAGGGTAATAGGTCTCCAATTGGAGATTTTGTTATGAGTCGTACCTTTAGGAATCAACTTGATAAGCCCTGCATTGATATAAGCTCCGAGAGAACTGTTATGAAGAGCTTCCAAGTAAACATGATGAAGATCAAAGGAAATAATATGCCAAATTTTTTATAAAACTCCACTAGGAGACCATCCAAGCTAGGAGCTTTGTCATTCTTCATAAAAAAAGGGCAGTTTGAAGATCGTTCATAGAAAGAGGATATTCAAGTTGATCCCGAATAATGGGATCTACTAGGGAGGGAATATGTTCCTACACATATTCCATTAAGATACATTGGATGTCATCCCTTGGCTCCGCTATAAAAAGTTGAGAGAAACGACTACAAAAAGATTCATGATCTCTTTAGAGTCGAAAAAAGAATGACCTGAAGGGTCTTCCAACTCAGTGATCCTTTTCGAAATATTCTTATGTCTGAAGTAGTTAGAAAAAATTGGCCCCCTTATCTCCTTGGGAGATCCAATTGAGGCGATCCAATTGAGGCGAGATCTAACATGAGCCCCTCTAGCACGGTAAGACTCATAAACTCTAGCCTAATTTTCAATATTAGCTAGATCGCATTGAACAACAACATTGTTAGTAGGGTCTTTCATAAGCATGGAACGGAGATGAGAGATCTCATTATGAAGGTGACTCTCTTGAATCTTCTTCCTCCTAGCAACAGAGCACCTATACCATCTAAGGGAAGAAACAGTATTGGAAATAGTTGTTTCAAACCATTTGATCCAACCAGTATTACCAGTTGATCTTGGAAGTTTATTCCAGACATGTTCAATAAGGTGGCAACAAGCAGGATTGTCAAGGTGGGACACATTTAATTTTAAAAGAAGTGGTATGGAATTAAAGGAGATAAAGTAATTTTGGATAGAAGATAAGATAAAAAGGTGCTCAAAGTAGTGTGATAAAGGACACGAACTTGCTCATTGATGGAGAATTTATCTAGAAAATAATTACTGAAATAAAATTTATCCAAATGAACAAGCTTCCTAGCAGAACCTTGATGATAGTTGGACCATGTAAACCAATTATCTCTATGAGACGAGGCTTTACCAAACAGAGGGTCATGCACACCTAAGTGATTACGATAAAACAACTAACTACCAAATTCAACACTAAAAAGGGATCTATTACCAATTCAACTTTTATCACTAGGATTCTCAATCATATTAAATTTTCTCGTGTTTATTAGTCCAATATTAAAATCAAATTAACTCTCAAATTATTGATTTTTGTTCTATCTATACTCCCAAGTTATTTATTTTTAATTTTCACCTTCAAAATGTTGAAAGGTGGACACCCAATAAAATTATAGATATCATGGACACTGAACCTTATCAGACCAAGGTTTGAGTCCGACAACTATATGCATAATTAAAATAGGTTATAATACCGTACCATTGATGCTATTTGGGTGGATATGCTCTCAAATAATTCATTTTAAAAAAAATTACACACAATTTCTAATAAAATTTATATTATAAATGTATTTTAGTTTATTTATGTTATTTTTATTTTTATATATTATTATGATTTTTATGGTTTTAAGATTATTTTAGTTGAAATAATGTTAAGTATAATGGGTGACCACATGTGGGAGGGCATAGCATCAAGGGGCCTCTTTTCGTGTGATTGAAACTTAGATTGTTGAGATGTTTTATGATATATTTATTTAAAGGGTTTAATAAAATTTTGAATACGAAATTAAAAGTTCAAATACGAAAGAAATAAGTTATATATTATACTTTAATATAGATATAAATAAATGTATATTTCGATATATATAAATGAATATATATTTAGATCACTACATCTTCTAATATATATATATATATATATATATATATATATATATATATATATATATATTATATTTTTTGGTTATTGTGAGAAACCCCTACGACTAACGTACAGGGTTGAGCAGTCTTCTCCTAATCATGACCCCTCGTAAAGCCGAGAGCTATGCTTAATAATAGGGAATTTAACACACACCCACCCCCTCACACACTCGCTCACGTCGCGGTTTGAACCTTGAACCTCCCGAAGAAGAACCAAAACCCGCACCGTAGTGTTGTCCCTATATATATATATATATATATAATACATAGGGGAGTTGATTACATCCACACTATTTTTAGTAATTGCGAATTGTAGGTTTCAAACCACATGGGTTGCTCCCAACAAACCTATACCACTTCATTATTGTTGATCCAACATGAAGACAACCATTGCTCACTCGAGATTTTTATTGTGGTCATCAGTCTAACACACATTGAAAAGATTAAGATCAGACTACTACCTTTATAACATGCCCCAAGGTTTGAACCTAGGTCTCTTCTTGGTAAATGTCTGGTTAGACAAACAATTACCAATCCACCTAACCCTTGGAAGCTATATAACCGGTAATATTATGGACCACTTTATTTTATTTTTAGCACGCTTACTTGCACTCATCGTGATTTGAACCTATATCTCCTGAAAGAGAGCCCAAAGCCAAACCACTATAATATCCCACAAGACATTTTATTTTACTTCAGTGTCTCTTTTTAAGAATATTATACTATTTTGTTTCATACAAAATGATAAATTGTCGTCTATTAATATGTTAAAGCTTTACAATAGTTTAAATATATTTAAAACCATTTAAAAGATTAAAAAAAAATTATAAAGTAAAGCTTTACAACTAGTGTAAATATGAATTTTTAAATATTAAATGATAGTGTTATATATATTTTTATATATACATAGGGGAGTTGGTTACATCCACACTACTTTTAGTAATTGTCAATGGCAAGGTTCAAATCCTATGGCTGCCTCCAACAAGCCTATACCACCTCATTGTTTTATAACCTGGCATGAAGAGGACCATCGATAGCTTAGGATTTGTACCTTAGTTGTCAGTCTAGCGCGCACTCAAAGAATTCAGAGCAGACTATTACTTTGCAAACAAGCATGTCCCCAAGGCTGCCTCCAACAAGCTTATACTACCTCATTATTTTATAACCCGGCATGAAGAGGACCATCAATAGCTCAGGATTCGTACCGTAGTTGTTAGTATGGTAGAATTCAGAGCAGACTATTACTTTGCAAACATGCATGTCCCCAAGGTTTGAACCTAGGTCTCTTGATAAGTTTATAGCACGCACTCAGAGAATTCAGAGCAGACTATTCCTTTACAAACAAGCATGTCCTCAAGGCTGCCTCCAACAAGCCTATACCACCTCATTATTTTATAACCCGGCAAGTTGGTCTTTGGTGAGGTCAACTTTGACACCATCGATAGCTTAGGATTTGTACCTTAGTTGTCAGTCTAGCGCGCACTCAAAGAATTCAGAGCAGACTATTACTTTGCAAACAAGCATGTCCCCAAGGCTGCCTCCAACAAGCTTATACTACCTCATTATTTTATAACCCGGCATGAAGAGGACCATCAATAGCTCAGGATTCGTACCTTAGTTGTTAGTATGGTAGAATTCAGAGCAGACTATTACTTTGCAAACATGCATGTCCCCAAGGTTTGAACCTAGGTCTCTTCTTGATAAGTTTATAGTGCGCACTCAGAGAATTCAGAGCAGACTATTCCTTTACAAACAAGCATGTCCTCAAGGCTGCCTCCAACAAGCCTATACCACCTCATTATTTTATAACCCGGCATTTTACTACTAAACTTTCAAAAATTTTAAATAAAATATCAAACATTAAAAATTTAAATCTCAATTATAAATTATATAAATAAATGAAAATTTATCAATCTTCATATTTAAAAATTTAAATCTCAATTATAAATTATATAAATAAATGAAAATTTATCAATCTCCATATTTAGTTGACACTTATGCATCACCTACCCATTAACTATATCTAAAATTCAGGTCGCATTCAACTAATACAAAACAAAATTACATTTATATAAAATATTAAAATAAAGATAAAAAAACATTAAAAATGTTAAAGACGGTGGCAAAAATAACATTATTCTTAAATTATCATCTTATCTAAAAATTTAAAAGTCTCATCAAAATATATTATTAGAAAATAAAATCTACGTCGTGCATGAGGGCAACAGATATTGACCATTGCTTTGCTTAGCACCGCAAACTGAATACTACCGGATTAAAATAATATTAAAAATTATTATAATTAATTTTTTTAAAGCTCCATCTTAAGAATTTAAGACTTTGTAACCAAGGCGGAACCAGGGTTTAACATTATAGTTGTTAATTAGTTATTTAATGTTATAAAATGTAGGTTATGTATTATGATTATAAATATTGCGGTTATGATGGTCCATTTTCAAGATGGCGGGAGCACGAGCACGAGCGGGAGGAGGCGCAGGTGTAGGTGCAGGAGTGGGAGCAGGAGCAGGTGCAGGTGCAGGTGCAGGGATGGGGGCAGGGTCAGTGCTTGGTGCAGGTTCCCGGTCGGGATCGGGCTCGGGGTCGGGGATAGGCACGTCGGGGCCCGGTCCCGGGCCTGCAGGACCCCCGGCGGGCCCAGAGGATGGGTCTGCGCTTGATCCGTTTGGGGGCCAGGGTGTCCTGGGCCCTGGCCCACAGACTAGCATCGATGCGAGCGCAGGGTTGGGGAATAAGTCCCCTGCTCCTGAGCGGGGCTTTGTCCCGAGCGGGCCTAAACCCTCCTTCCAGCAGATCTTGGCGGGCACCAGGGCCCCTTCCCGGGCCCCGAGGCTAGGTCTGTCCCTCGAGGGCACGCACATCTCTATCCAGGAGGAGGTCTACTCCTCCTTGGTAGCTGGTTCTTCTGCCTCCTTGGTAGGGAAATTCTTGGGAGGGCGTCCTGACATGGAAACCATCCGCAGGTGGGCAGCTACCAAATGGAAGGTGTCCGGGCACATCCAGTTGGTTGCCCTAACCAAGGGCTTCTTCATCATCAAATTAAACAACAGCGAAGACGCCAAAAAGATTCTATCGGGCGGGCCCTGGTTTCTGGGGTGCAAGAGCCTCTTCCTCAGGCGGTATGGAGCTGACTTCCACCCCAACACCCAAAGCATCAACTTCGCCCCGGTTTGGGTTCGCCTCCCAGACCTTCCCTTCCATCTGTGGCACGAAGACGTCCTCAGGCTCATTGCCCAGTCGGTCGGGGACCTGGTGGCCTTTGACCCTGCTACCAAGGCAGGATCCCGGATGGTGCATGCCCGGTTTTGCGTCAACGCCAACCTCGAATCCGTGCTCCCCTCCTCGGTAACCATCTCCTCTGGGTCCTACTTCTGGAGCCAGGCCTTGATCTACGAAAACAAACCTGCCTTCTGCCCCACTTGCAGCACTCAGGGCCACCTTTCTCACCAATGCCCGGTTTCCAGAAAGGCGGAAGGCCCTCCACCCAAACCCCCTTCTCAATCAGGCCGGGCCCCGCCTCGCGGGCCCCCCCGCGATGGCCCCAGATCCCAGGCCTGGGCCACCAAGGGCCACCCCCCGGCCCCAAAGGATTCTCCCATGGACCTCGGTCTGGAGAGCGATCTCCCCCAGGCTTCCCCGCCTGTTGCTCCCTCCCCTGGGTCGTCTTCCGTGGCCCTTATCCCAGGCTCTCCCGCCCAGCCCGTTTTGAACCCCTCCCCGCAGGGCCCTGCTTGCGTAAGCGAGCTGGCCAGGCCTTCTTCCCCGTCGGCTCCCTTGGCCGAGGCCCCCTCTTCCCCCCCATCCCCGCTCCTCCCTTGACCCCCTCCCGGCCCCCCGGCGTTCCCTGTAGGGCTTCCCCCTTGGAGTGCGGATCTGAGAAGTCCGATGAAGAGATCGAAGCTAGTTCTTCGTCCGGGCCCGACGAAGTCAGTCCTAAGATGACCCGGAGCAGGTCTTTTGCCACAGACTTTGGCAGCAAACTCAAAAGAGGGCGCCCCACCCTGGGCGATCAGCGGACTAGGATCACCGAAGATGACATAGCCAATGGCTCTCAGGCTACTCTGTCTGACGTGGGGGCAAGTTTCTCCAAGACGGACGCCAATCGATCCAAACCCCCCGCTCACTCCGGGAAGGGGGGCAAGCGACCCCTCAAGGGTGTCAAATGAAGCTCATCACCTGGAATATCAGGGGCCTCAATGGGGCCCCCAAGAAAAGGATCCTCGGCCAACTCCGCAGGGATCACCGTCCGTCCTTCCTCCTCCTTCAGGAGACCAAAATAGATGAGGATGTTGCCCGACGTGTAGCCCAAGCTACCTGGCGCAACTGCGAGTCCCTGTCTACCCCTGCGGCTGGCTCAGCCGGGGGTCTGCTGTGCATGTGGGACCCCGGTGCTTTGAAGGAAGACTCATATCTTCGTCCCCCAGAATCATCAACATGCTAGTTCACTGCGTTAAGTCAAGGCGATCATGGATTCTGTCCAACGTCTACGCTCCCAACAGTCCCGTCGAGAAGGCGGCCCTATGGAAGGAGATTAGCTCGATGAGAGAAGCCTTCGCCCCCTGCCCTGGATCTTGGTCGGGGACTTCAACAGCCCCCTGTTCTTTCTGATAAAAGCGGGGGCTCAACGGCTCAGGGCAAGAGCATGGAGGACTTTGGTGCCTTCACTGCCCTCAATGAGCTCATGGATGTCAGCCTGAAAGGTGCCAGGTTCACTTGGACCAACAGAAGGGCGGGAGCAAATCATATTCAGGTCAGACTAGACAGAGTTTTCTTGTCCAAGGAAGCCCTGCCTATGTTTGTTGACGCCACCCTGTTGGCCCTCCCCAAAATTGGGTCTGATCACAGCCCCCTCCTCCTGGAAACCGACCACAGGCCCTCCCCCAAGAGGCCTTTTCGGTTCGAGTCCATGTGGCTGCATCACCCTGACTTTCGGGCCCAGGTTGGGCGCTGGTGGGCTCCCCCGTCCCCCGGACGCCTGCTCGAGCAAATCTACCATAAGCTGAGACGCCTTAAGGATCAACTCAAGGCATGGAACAAGGAGGTGTTCGACAACATCTTTGAAAACAAAGCAATTCTCAAAGAAAAACTCGAAGCCCTCGAGGCTAGATTTCAAGCTGGCTCCCAAGACCCGGGGCTCAGGGATGAGGAGCGCCTTGTTCTCAGCGAGTATCATAACATCCTGGCCCGGGAGGAAATATTTTGGAGACAGAAGTCGAGAGCCCTGTGGCTCCGAGATGGCGATGCAAATACCAAGTTCTTCCACGCGTCGACCCTCAGGAACAGGGGCTCCAACAGAATTGTTGAGTTGGTGGGCAGCGATGGCGGTATCATCAAGGAAGAAGAGGACATCCGGGCAAAAACCACTCGCTTCTTCCAGGAGCTCCTGGGTGACAGCCCTCCCATGTCCCCAGACGCGGCTGACTCCCTTCTGGAGCACATCCCTTCTTCTGTTTCGCCCATGGCAAATCAGATGTTGTTGCAACCTCTGTCTGACTCCGAAATCCATGCTGCCACCTTTTCCATGAAGGCTGAGGCGGCCCCGGGCCCGGACGGTTTCCCCCCGTTTCTTCCAATCGTTCTGGGACATTGTCGGGGCGGAGGTGTGCGCTGCCATCCGGGACCTGCAGACTGCCCGATCCATCCCCAGAGGTATCAACTCCACCTTCATAGCTCTGATCCCCAAGACCCAGGCAGCCCGATCCCTCTCGAATTTCCGCCCCATTAGCCTGTGCAACGTCCTGTACAAAATCCTGACCAAATCCATGGCTTCCCGTCTCAAGGACATCCTCCCCCTGATCATTGCCCCCTGCCAGGGCAGCTCGGTCAAAGGTAGATTGATCACTGACGGGGTCATTATCATGCACGAGGCCATTCACTCGGCTGTCCTATCCAAAAAGGCCTCCTTTCTGCTCAAGTTGGACATGAACAAGGCCTTTGACAGAGTTAACTGGGATTTCCTGTCCAAGGTCCTCCTCAAGTTCGGATTCCACCCCTCTTGGGTCAGGCTCATCAAGAATCGCGTGTCCTCCCCGTGGTTCTCCATCCTCGTCAACAGGTCCACCGCCGAATTTTTCCCCAGCTCCAGAGGCCTTCGCCAAGGTGACCCCCTGTCCCCGATCCTCTTCATCATCCTAGCTGAGGCCCTGGGGCGGACCATCTCGGGCGCTGTGACTCACGGTCTCATTTCAGGCATCAGGCCTGCGTCGGGCCTACCCCCTGTGTCTCACCAGCAGTTTGTGGATGACACCATCCTGGCCACTTCTGCCTCAATCCCCCAAGCCAAAATTCTCAAGCATATTTTGACCCTATTCGAGGAGGCGGCCGGCCAGAAAATCAATCTCCGAAAGAGCACGATTTTCTTCATTCACACCCCCTTGGCTAGACAGATCAGAATCGGGCGGATTTTGGGCTGCACCCCTGGTTCCCTCCCCTCCTCGTATCTCGGGCTCCCCCTGTTCACAGGAGCGTCCTCCAGGGCCCTATGGGGCGGGGTGATTGAGCGGATTCAGAGGAAGTTGGCCCCCTGGAAAGGTCACCTTCTTTCGCAGGCTGGCAGAGCCACCCTCTTGACGGCAGTCTTGCAAAGCATTCCGATATACTTCATGTCGGTCTTCAGAATCCCGGCCTCCATTGCAGCTCACATCGAACAAATTCAGAAACGCTTTCTCTGGTCGGGAAGTGAAGACAAGAAGAGGATTCCCCTGGTCTCCTGGTCCCTGGTCTGCCGCCCCAAAGCTGAGGGAGGGATCGGGCTCAGGAGGGTGGTTCCCATGAACAAGGCTCTCATGGCCAAGCATGCCTGGAAGGTGCACACCAATACCCCTGATGAGTGGGTCAGCATTGTGCGCAGGAAATACTGTCATAGCCACCCCTTCCTCAGCGAGTCTCAGCCCCGAGATGGATCCGCCTTTTGGAAGTCCCTGATCTCCACCAAAGACATAATCCAGAAAGGAAGCAGATGGATCCTCGGAGATGGTGCCAAGATTGATTTCTGGGATGACAGATGGATTCAGGATGAGGCCCTGTCTTCTGACAGAGAGCTCCTCGTTCTCAAGCCAGGCCTGGCGGACAGAGGCCCCAGGGTTGCGGGCTATCTCTCCCAGATCCTGGGGGGAGCTACCTGGACGCCCATCCTGGACCCCAGGCACCCGCTTCAAGCTGGCAGACTCCAGGGCCTCCTCACTGTGACTGTCATCCCGTCCTCTGGAGGTGACGACAGATGCGTTTGGCATGGGACCCCCAGCGGAGTCTTCTCCGTCAAATCTGCATACAATCTCCAGAGAGTCCCTGACGAGGCTCCCTTCCCAACCCGTCAGGTGTGGGCCAAGAAGCTGATCCCCAAAATCAGCCACTTCGTTTGGGCGGCCGTCCAAAATAAGATTCTGACGATCGAGAATCTCATCAAGAGGGGCTTCCAGATCCCGAATAGATGCTACCTTTGCTGTGATGCCTGGGAATCCACCAACCACCTCTTTGTCAACTGTCCCTTTTCGTCCGAAGTCTTGGGCCTCATCCTTTCCCAATTCTCCATCCAGTGGGCGGGCCCCAAATCCATTTATGACCTCCTGTTGCAATGGCCCAACCCCTTTGTCCATCCCTTCACCCGCTTTCTCTGGAATTCGTGCCTCCCCCATATGCTCTGGCAGCTCTGGCTTGAGCGCAACAACAGAGCCTTTTCCTCCCCGGCCCATTCCCCCCTGTGGATTGCGACCAAGGTTGTGACCTTTGCCCTTGAGAATTCCCGATCCATTCCCCTATCCGAGGCGCCCCGACGGCCGGGCGAAGCCGCTCTCCTATCCTCTCTCGGCATCCAGCTCCCCCTGGTCCCCCCCGCCCCCTCCTGTCGTTCTTTGACCAGATGGACTGCCCCCCGGCTGGGTTAAGCTCAACTTCGACGGTGCGTCTAAAGGCAATCCCGGGCCCTCTGGGGCGGGTGGGGTTGTCCGCGATTGCCACGGGGCCCTGATCATGGCGTTCGCTGCTCCGCTTGGCTTCCAGACCAACAATTTTGCCGAAGCAGCTGCTCTGCTAAGTGGTCTGAACGCCCTCAGGGAGTCTCCCTCTCAAGTCATCATTGAGGGCGACTCCCAAGTCATCATCAATGCTGCCCGCAGCCCGGGTAACTGCTCCTGGCGCATTCACAACTTCATCCGGGAAGCCCTCTCTGTCCTTCAGGGATTCCCCGACCATAGCTTCCAACACGTGTACAGGGAAGGCAACAGGGCGGCCGACTTCATGGCGAACCAAGCCATTTCTGCTGACGCCTTCACTACCTGGACCACGGACTTTCCCGAAGCTCTGGTTCACATTATCTCGCAAGATCAGGTTAGCAATGTGGAGGACCCCGGTGTCTAACCTGCCCCGTGCCGGGGCCCCTTCTTTCCACTGGCGCGGTCTCCAGAGGACCGAAGACTTCATTCCCTGTGGCGCCACGTCGCCTGGCCCTGGCTCGTCTCCTGCCCGCCGGTTGGTTTCCCAGATCTCCCTCGCGGTGGCAGGCGTGCTAGGCCACGCTAGCAGTTCGGCTATTTTCGATGTGGACCTGCACTGCTCCGGTGGCGCCTCTGGCAGTCCCAAGACCGCCTCCACGTTGGCCCTTCCTAACCTTTCCGCCTCGATCGCTTCGTGGACGGATCCCCATGCCGCGTCAGTCCGCCCGCGGCATTATCCCGTGTTGTACCCTCAAGGCGCTCCCCCGATCAGCTTGCGCCACCTGGCGCGCTGGCAGTGGCCCCTTCCCCTGGCCCCGCGTGGCAACCTGCAGTCGCGCCCCCTCACCCCTCCCCCCTCGTGTCGCACCCGACCTCGAGCGCCCTTTCCCGACGTCGGCGGCTCCCCCCTTCTTCGGCCCCCTGCGTGGTTTTAAATCTGCCTTGCGCTGAGTTTTACCACTGTGTATGTTTCCCCCGTTCCCTGCCCCTATGCTTCGGGTCAGATTTCCCCTCCTTCCCCTGCCCCATGGCTGCCAAATGTGTTTTCATTGAGCCCTCCACGCTCAATCTGAGCGAGTCGGCTAAGTTGTTCTCCAACGCCAAGCATTTCACCCCCTTCTTCAGCAAGTTCACTGGAGTGGACGATGAGATCACCCAATGCTTCCTGGACTCGTGGAATGACGACGAGGTTAAGGTAAAGGGGCTGCATTTTAAAGTAAACAAAGAATTTCTTACAGAGGTGACAGGCCTCCACCATGAGGACAAGGGACGCGTTGTCAGGCGGGACAAGCATAATTGGGAGGAGGAGCTGTCCCGCTTTCCGGAGCAGCAATGGGACAAGGCAAACCTATTCCGCTCCAACCTCCCGGCCCCCTTTGATGAGGCAATCATCCCGGTAATGCAATACATTACCTGCGACGACCCGGATCAGAGGCTCTTCAGTTTCCACTTGAGCTATTTCAACCACCTCCGGGGGGCCACGGTGGTCAGCACTCCCCATTTTCTGTTGTATTCCCTGGGTCTTTCCATTGACCGTGCCCGCAAAAGCCATTCTCGGCCCTCCCACCAAGGCCTCATGGCGGTGTTGTACAGGCACGCTCTGGCCAACCAGCCGCAGCTCCATCGCATTCCCCCCTGTCTGCTGCCCCCCTGATGCGGCTAATTCCCCGACTGGTTCCCCTGCGGCTTCCATCTCCAAGGAGTCCCCCTTGCATGATGGCTCCCCCGCCCCGAAGCACCGCAGACCAACCCGAAAGTGCAGGACTCCGGCCCAGGGCACAGGTGGGGCCCCGACTCCTGGGGGCGCCCGCAAAGGCCCCTTCCCTGGCAGCAGGGCTGCCGGCAGCGCCAAGAGGACCAATCAGGAAACCCCGGAGCCCGTCGATGTCAGTTTCGAGACAGGCAGCAGAATGCAGAACCTGGCTATCAGAGCCCTCCTCGACGCGGCTATCGGCTCTCTGAACGCGGCTGCCCAAGCAGCCTCCTCCGCTGCCACTGCCCTGGCTGAGCTCCGACGCAGGCTGGGAGACGGCCCCGACAGGGAGTAGCTTGACCGGCGTGGGGCCCCGTCTGGCTAGGAGTGACCGCTGGGCCCAATGGTTCCTGGCGTCCAGCTTCTGCGAGCTGTCGGTGGCGGTTTCTGGTTTTGATGGCTTCTAGCCATGGTTTTGTTGGCTTCTAGTTGTTTTTGTAGGCTCCAGGGCCAGGGCCCCGGGCCCCGGATTGCTGCCTTTGGGCGCAGCCCCGTTTTTGGTTTGTTCTTTCAGCCTAGGCTTATGCTGTAACTAAGGTTTTGGGATCCTGTTTAAAAAACCCGCTGTAAATATTCTGTTACTTACCAAAAAAAAATAAATATTGCGGTTATTGATTATAATATGATTATAATTATTGTATAGTTATGATTATAAATATTGTATAATTATAATTATAATATTAAATTGTTATAATATAGCTTTTCTTAAAATATATATTATGATTATAGTAATCACAGTCGTGGATTACAAAGTTGCCATCTATAAGCACCAATCATATCTTCAGCTATACGTGTTATCCTACCATTAAATTATATGACTAAAAGCATTTGTGTCAACGTCAAATGTTTGCGTTGTTCGTTAAAATATGAATAATAATTACACGTCCATTGTTCTTCAAGTGGGGCCCACATGTCAATAATGAAAAATTCATTGTCGCGGACGTGCACGTTGGGGCAGGCACTGTAGCCGTCAAATTCCAGGATCCTATGGCTCCGGTCTAACCCCAAGATTGTGGTGGGAATAGCTTTGAATGTAATTGAATGGAAATGTTCCTGACCTTTTAAAGTCTATTATCACGGACCCTTTCCCTTCCAGACTCTAGCTATCTCAAGATGACCTAAACCCTATCCTTTAGGTTTGTATCTTAAATCTTTTTAATTATTATTTAAAAGATTAAGGTTTCTGTCAAAACAACGCAATATCAAAGAGGTTGGGTTATTTTAAGATTAAGGTTTCTGTCAAGACACTGCAAAACTAAAGACATTGGGTTATTTTAATATTAAAGTTTTTGTCAAAACACTGCAATACTAAACAAGTTGGGTTTTTCTCCTAGAAAAGGAGGGTAGTCTTCATATAATCTAACTAAATGCTTTCATATTAAAAAAAAACATAAGTTAAAAAAGATTCAGTGAAGCCACATAAGTTGGGTGGGGCTGTGCCGGAAACTATGAATAAAGTATGGGGATTGGTATTTAAGAAATGATGTATTTCTTGAAAGTCTAACACATGAAATGACAAAATGTTTACAACTGGGTAGTTGGGTCTGACACCGGGAATGTTGTAATATGGCAGTATATAATCATGTATTTCGTTGCAATCTGGGGGAAGTGAGATCTGTGTTTGAAGGGATTGCATATGTCAAATTGGGTTATTTGCACGGTATAAGCGGAGAAGAAACTTCTTATGTGAATAGTTCCATTTTACTTAAGTTATTATTAAAATTAGTTTAATTGTTATAATTGGGTTGATATGACGGAGTAGTTAGTATTGAATTTGATAAACTACGTTCTTCTTTCAAGATTTCCTTAAACTGGATTTGGCTTGTAGTCCATCTTTTGTGTTTGGACTTGGTTGGGTTAATTTAATTATTACCTTTCATAAATGAAGAGACGAAACATTTTCATTAACTGTTATCTTTATTAAAATTATAATATTTTTATATAAATTTATTTATTTTATATTTTACAATATTTTCTATTTTTATCTAAAAATTTTAAAATGAAAGTTTATGTGTTAGAAATTCACTTTTATAAAGAACAGGTTTAAATAGTTTTTATATACATCACCAAAATATATTAGATTTGATATATGTAAATATATTATAAAAATTTAATAAAATGATATTAGTTGTCCATTTTTTAACTTTTAGGGAAAAACCAAACGATACGATACATGTAGTAAAATTGTTATAATGATGTAAGAAATAATTTCAATCTCATATGTGTAAGAAATAATTTCAATCTCATATGTGTATTAATTATCCTTTTATACAGTTTTTTTAATTATATAAGACGGGTTGCTTCCAACAAGAGATTGCTGGAATTGCTCGGATATTGTATAATTGTTATCAATCTTATCGAGAGGATTCAGAACATACTACTACCTTTGCCAAGTTGACAGGGTGCCTCCAAGATTTAAACCTAGGTCTACTTGGCCAATCAAACCTTTAATCCTTTCATAGGTTTTACTATGATATCTTAGACGATAAAAGTTTTTTTTTTTTTTCTCTCTTTGGTTAGCTTCTAATGAGTACATCAAATAAATAATGTTTAATTGACCTAGTGATTTTTTTTTTAATAATTATCATTATAAATTTTTTTTTGGTTTGGTTATTGTGAGAATCCCCTATGACTAACGTACAAGGATGAGTAGTCTCCTCCAACCATGACCCCTCCTAAAGTATGATTGACGTGCAGAGATGAGTAGTCTCCTCCAACCATGACCCCTCCTAAAGTTGGAGCTATACTTATCAATAGGGAATTTAATATAAACCACCACACACCCACCCCTCGCACACTCACCCGCCGCGGTTTGAACCTTGGACCTCCCGAAAATTATCATTATAAGTTTTAATTTATAAATAATTAAAATAAAACTTATCTATTTTAATTGTCTACTTCAAGATATTACATATCAAAGTTGAACACTATGGCATTAACTCAACTATTAAAGTTTTTCAGCTTTTAGAGACTAAGGTTTTAATCCTACACTTATATACATAATTATCATTAATTTATTTGATTCCAATTAAATCTCAAATAATTCATTAAAAAAATTCTGAACACAACTTTTAGTAAAATTTATATTTATTTGGGTTTGAGGGCTTGGTTCAACGGTCAAAATGCTTTTATAGGAGTGTGGAGACCAGGTTTTCAATCCTTTGGCCCCCAAGTACGAGTGGGCATGTTGCATTAGCAACTTAAGCTACATCAAAGGTTTATTCCGATGCAATTGGAAGTTATAGTGACAATAAAGAGAAAGATTTGAACCCACGAAAAGAAAAAATTGTAACATGTTATCGATTCCTCTTATAATAAAAATAAAATTATATTTATTCATAAAATTTAATTATAATATTTTTAAAATTAAAAACAAATTAATTTTATTTTTAAATATATTTATTTAATATATTTATTAAAATTGAGATTAAAAAATAAATTATACTTTCAATACAAATGAATAAACATTTAAATACCCACAAACATGCTCTATGAACCACTTTTTTTTACTTCATTGTCTCTTTTCAAGGACATTGTATTGTAAAGAGTTGTTGCACTATAAAATGATAAACTGTCACTTATTAATATGTTAAAGATTTATAATAATTTAAATATATTTAAAATCATTTAAAAGGTTAAATATATGTAGTAAATATTATAAAAATTATAAAGTGTATTAAATAAGTGTAATTATTTAAAATATGAAATTTAAATTTGTATAAGTGTAAATATATATTTTTTTAAATTAAAAAATATATGAAAACAAGATTATTTATAAGTTAATATGAGACTCCTTCCAACTTTATAAGTGTGCATTAGTTTCTTCCTTTTAATTTTCCAACAAACTTCCATAACTCTAAAACCCAAGATTATAAGAACTAACAACTTTTAATTACAACACTAAAAAGAGTTTTGCATTAGATCCAAATCTCTTAAACTATATGTATGCAACGAAATTAGCCAAACACTGGATTTGTTGACCAACTTGCCTAATCCTCTCATCCTCTCCGAAACATTACAATATTTTGGTGTTAGCACTGTCCACCAGCTAAAAAACAAAATGAGGTGGATCAGGAGTAAAGCATCCATAACTGAATATACATAAGAATAGAAGCTAATATCAACAAAAAGACTATAGCTATATCTTGTTGCAATACACCAGATATCAACATTCATCTGTGGGAGAGTCTGTTATATGAAGAAATTCTAGGCATGTCTTCCGTGATATCTTCTGAAGTCTTCAGAGAAGAAAAAGAAGTAATCAAACCCTGAACCTGCTTATCATTGTTAATTGTCTTCTTCTTAGTTTCCTGTTGGACCTTCTGAAGATCTTGAATCATATGAGAAAGTTGATGAAGTCTGTCAATAACATCTCGAGGCGTGTTGGAAGGTCCATAGACTTGGGAATGAATGTGTCCCACATGTAACAAAAGATCAAAGGTCAAGTCTACCAAAACTATATCCCATGGAGGAGCAGATCCAGTAAACACCTTTTTGCATCTGCACTTCCAAATGTGCTTGAGAAGGATGAGTCTACAAACATCCCAGAGTTTGGGGCATTGATCCATCTGAGAAAAACCAAGCAGAGAAAGCTTCCAAGATCTAGTGAAAGAGGGAAAAAGAAAAGAGTAGAAGATATCCCAAAATTGTTTAGCCATGCCACAAAACCAAAACAAGTGAATAAGAGTTTCTAAAGCATTACAAAAATTGCATTGAGGGGGAATGTGTAAAATCACAACCAAACTTTCAGCCGTTGGCAGTTTTTGATGCAAAATCCGCCAACCAAGAAGTTGAGTTTTTGATTCAACAGGAGCTTTCCAAATTTGAGTAGCAAGAAACTACCATTGGGCATTGGTAAAATTCACTTGCCACTTGACATTGAGCTTAGAGTCTAAAGAAGGTGGACACAAAAGATTTTTGTATAACCAACTAGAAGTAATGGAAGAGATTCTATGACCATTAAGCCATCTCCAATCATTCCAAATATTATGGGCAGTTGTTCCCAACTTCATAAGGACCTCACAAGGGATGGAAGCCACAACTAAACCATAAGACTCTTTGAACCTAGAGGGAAGGGAGCAATTATTGTAGATCTGGTTCCAGGTAAGAATTGAGCAGCTACTCGGATCCCAGATATCTCTAATTCTATTAATTCCTTTCTTCAAAAAAGCTAGCCCATGAATAGCATTGCATAAAGCTAAAGGTTTATCATTATGGAGTATAAGTTTATTCCACCAAAGACTATTTAGATCGATGCTCAGACCATGTCTCAAGGAGTCAAACTTCCAAGCCAATAAATGAGAAACTGATTGCCAAGCTTTCCAGTTTTGGGTAACTGGAATAGAACCTTTAACTGTAAAATAAGGTGCATTAAGGACCTTATCCTCCCAAGGGGTTTCTTTCCATTTACCTTTGTGAGTAGCTAGAGATATTCTGTACCGAAATAGGTGTTTCCAATTTTCATCACCAATAATGGCTCTAGCAACCCATTTTGCAGCTAAACTTTTGCTCTGGGTAAGAGGATCAATGATGCCTAGACCTCCTAAAGCCTTAGGTTGAGTACAAAGTTTCCAAGATATGGGTGTCATACCCACCTCTCCATCCCATTTAGTCCATAAAAATTTATGAATGGCCTGAGTTAATTTATTATAGGCTACCTTGGGGGCCATCCAACAAGAGGAGTAATAAACATGAGAGGCTGCCATAATTTTATTCGCAACTTGAATTCTTCCTGCTAAGGAAAGAAACCGAGCTGGCCAAGCATTAAATTTTTTTGAAGTCTTTCCATAACCCAGTTCCACATATCCTTAGGAGAGATATTAATCCCAAAGGGAATTCCCAAATAACGCACAATCATACCATGAGGGATGATCTTCCACTCAATTAAGGAGTTGCATCCACGAGGAGAGGAAGAGGTATAGAAGACTTCAGTTTTAGAATCATTAATAT
This sequence comes from Wollemia nobilis, assembly GCA_028583015.1. Lineage (NCBI taxonomy): Eukaryota > Viridiplantae > Streptophyta > Pinopsida > Araucariales > Araucariaceae > Wollemia > Wollemia nobilis. Next base: position 5,646,915 of record JAQPPZ010001772.1, on the reverse strand, counting down.
GAGAACCAGAGACATCACAAAATAATTGAACAATCTCTTTAGCCATTTCCACCTCTTGTTGGGTATTTTGAAGAAAAATAAGGGAATCATCAACAAAATGAGAGTTAAGAGCATGCTTATCCCCAGGAAGCTTAATACCTTGAAGGAGGCCATCATAATGAGCCTTATGAAGAAGATAACCAAGAGCATCGACAACCAAAACATACAAAAAAGGAGCAAGGGGGCAACCTTGTCTGATAGACCATTGAAGAGGGAAGGAGGGGGAAAGAGCTCCATTAACTTGAACACAAGCTGAAGCATCACCAAAGAGCATACCAATTTGATTACAGAATTTTGGACCAAAACCAAGCCAAGAAAGCATACTCAGAATAAAATCCCATCTGATTCTATCATAAGCTTTGTCAAAATCTAACTTAACCAAGAGGGCATCTTGATTAGAATCGATAGCCCATTGCGAAGTTTCCCAAGCCATCATAAGATTATCTAAAATATAACGACCTTTAAGAAAAGCAGATTGTTTAGGGTGAACAATCGCTTGAGCAACAATTTTGATTTTTAAAGCTATAGCTTTAGCTATGATCTTGTAAGAAATATTGAGGAGGGTAATAGGTCTCCAATTGGAGATTTGGTTACGAGTCGTACCTTTAGGAATAAGCTTGATAAGCCCTGCATTGATATAAGCTCCAAGGGAACTATTATGAAGAGCTTCCAGGTAAACGTGATGAAGATCAGAGGAAAGAATATGCCAATTTTTTTATAAAACTCCACTGGAAGCCCATCCAAGCCAGGAGCTTTGTCATTCTTCATAGAAAAAAGAGCAGTTTGCAGATCATTCACAGAAAGAGGATATTCAAGTTGATCTCGAATAATGGGGTCAACTAAGGTGGGAATATGTTCTTGCACGTATTCCATTAAGATACATTGGATTTCATCCCTTGGCTCCACTGTAAAAAGTTGAGAGAAATGAGCTACAAAACGATTCATGATCTCTTTAGAGTCGAAAATAAAATGACCTGAAGGGTCCTCCAACTCAGTGATCCTTTCCGAAATATTCTTATGTCTGAGGTAGTTAAAAAAATTAGTTCCCTTGTCTCCCTAGGAGATCCAATTGAGGCGAGACCTAACATGTGCCCCTCTAGCATGGTAAGACTCATAAACTCTAGCTTGATTTTCAACATTAGCTAGATCACATTGAATAACAATGTTAGTAGGGTCTTTCATAAGCATGGAATGAAGATGAGAGATCTCCTTATGAAGGTGACTCTCTTGAATCTTCTTCCTCCTAGCAACAGAGCGCCCATACCATCTAAGGGATGAAACCGTATTGGAAATCATTGTTTCAAACCATTTGATCCAGCTAGTATTACTAGTTGGTCTAGGAAATCTATTCCAGACATGCTCTACAAGGCGACAACAGGCAGGATTGTCAAGGTGGGACACATTTAATTTGAAAGGAAGTTGCATGGAATTAAGAGAGATTGAGGAAGTTTGGATAGAAGACAAGATAGGAAGGTGATCAGACAAAGTAGTGTGAGACAAGATGCGAACTTGCTCATGGATAGAGAATTTATCCAGGAAATAATTACTGAAATAAAATCTGTCCAGACGAACAAGCTTCCTAGCAGAACCTTGATGATAGTTGGACCACGTAAACCAATTATCTCTATGAGAGGAGGCTTTACCAAAGAGAGGGTCATGCACACCTAAATGATTACGACAAAACAACCAACTACCAAATTCAGCATTAGAAAGGGGTCTACTACCAGTCCAACTTTTGTCACTAGGATTCTCAATCATATTAAAGTCACCTCCAAGGATCCATTCTGCAGGAGGGAGAGAAACAACTAACCATTCCCAAAGGGTTATACGACTAGGAGGGTCATTAGGGGCATAGATAGAACAAAATCCAATAACCTGAGAGTTAAGAGCCAATCTAACCCATACACAATGATGAGCAGGGTCTTCACCATGGTCTAGAATAGCATAACAAAGAGACTTGGCTATGGAAAGGGCAACACCTCCTTTACCATTAACATGAGAAGTAGTAAAGGCAGATGCATATCCACCACCAATGATATCCATACAATGGGTGAGAGTGTGACCAGTGACTTTCAATTCTTGAAGGAAAAGAACAGAAATATGATTTTCAGCAACAACTTTTCGAACTTGAAACTTACGGTAAGGGAGGGAGAGACCCCTAACATTCTAGGATAGAAGATTTAAATTCATGAGGGGTGATTTAGAGGCTGCTCGACCTCATGATTTAGAGCCTGGAAAATATTTTCACTGATTGGCAACAATTGCGTGTTGTCCAGATGAGTTTGTTGAGCATGAACCTTATTTTGAGACACTTGAGAGAAGGATCTAGCAAGATCTTTGACAGAGGGTTTTTTTCCTTTGAATGGATGGAGTGATCTTGGGGGGTTGACGAACGTTGTCGCTTGCCTACCACTCTCCACCCATCTGTCATAAGACTATCTTTCAAGAGTTGTGGTGAAGGAACGAGAGCTAACTCAAGATTCGTGGTTGAAATTAGCGGGGCTTGAGGATTAACAGGAGTATCTGAGTACTTAGTCTGAGCCATGGAAGAGGCAAGAGGGTTCTTGGGAGGAACAACCTGAGAAGTTGAAGTTTTTTCAGGAACAGGGGAGTGTTGAGGGCCATCGGTAGGGAATTTCTTGGCTAAATTTTCATTAACAACTTCCATATGAGGGCCATTAGTTGGGATTTTTTCTGCAATTTTTTTAGCAGTTGCTTCCATTTGTTCCTTTTTAGCTATTTTTTTGGATAATTTCTGATCAAATGCCCAACTTCTCTATAGTAAAAACATGCATTAGGTAAGTTTAGATAGACAAGAGGTTGACTTACTTGGAAACCTGGCCCATTGAGTTCTAGGGAGGGGGCAACGACTTGGATATGTCCATTTCTACACAAATATGAGGGTGCACTCTATAATTAGATAGTTTTTCTGACATTGGGTGAGACCACAAAACCTTACCAAGAACAACAACAATTTTATTGAGAAATGGGTGACATGACAGAGATAAAAAGGGCAACTCTATCCACAAAGGGTATTTTACCCTAGAGGGACCCTCTGGATGAAAATCCAAAGACCAACCTTGCAGATAACAAGTTTACCCGTAGATAACCCAAGTTCCATATTGGAGGGCTTTTTTGGCATGTTCAAAATTCGCAAAGGAGACTGCTATGTACCCCCTTCCCAACCCTCGAATAGCCTCAACTATCCAACCTCTAGTATTTTCCCAAACCCCCCTGACCCATTTGAGAAATTCAGCCTCAGGTGGTATCCCACGTAAAAAAATAAAATAACAGTACGTTCAGACAAGTCATTAACAACTTCAACAAAGGAATCAGGAAGAACAACTGAAAGGGGCTTACCTTGCTCTGCATGTGGTTGAGATGTTGTTGGATTAGGGTTTGATGGATCAATAATGTAGCCCTCTGGTAAGCTCCTCTCGCTCTCCGAATTTGTAGGCTTCTCCATGGAATTGTTTTCAAGGTTCCCAAGGGGAGTCAAGGGAACCTGAGATTCAAGATCATTGAGGGATGGAGTTTCGTCCATCATAGAAACCTCACATCCCGTGCAAACTATTTTTCTGTACTTCTCCACTGCAAAGTTGGGCTTGTCGTCGGATGGCGACGATTGTCCCAATTCTTCACTCTAAACCCTATAAGATGCACAACCTTCCACAAACTCCAAAGATGGGTAAAAACCCTAAAATAGCATAAGAGTGCCCTAATTTTTTTTCCACAAATATTTGAAATGCTTGGATGTTCACTGATGGAAGGATAATCACCTCACGTAGTTGATTTTAAAATCTCAACTCCTAGGGTAAAACCCTAAAAATTAACACAGTAGTGCCCTCTTTTTTTATCTTTGAAAAAATCACCGACGAATGGCCTCTCCAAGCTCGTTAATAATTTTTTTTTCCAAAAGCACATTCCAAGGACGATAAAAAAACCTGTGAAAATCGTGTTGTTGCGTGTGAAAATCCTGGCCACGCACTTCACTGCTAACTATGCCTGTGAATCGTGGCCGAAACCCTCTGTGCACCTGCCTATGAATCGTGGCTGAAACCCTCTGCGCATCCTCCTATCGTCGGTTCCATTAATACCTCTATAAAATCCTGTGAAAATTGTGCTGCTACACGTCAAAATCTCATCCAAAGTCTTCCTATTATTAAAGTAATAAATTTCTTAAAACAATCAAATAATATAAATTTAACTCGAACCTTATTAATATATAAAAATTTTAAATTGAAAATCTTGCACATTATATTAATAATAAGAAAAGATTACAATCAATGCCAAAAGGCGAACAAGTCTTATCAGAGAACCATCACTTACAGAGCTAAGGACTAACAGCAACAACCACTACATATCCTAATAACACTGCTGATCATATAGAGCACTGAAAGCATAACTACAAGACTAAAAAAAGTAACAGTTATAGCCATATAGGCCATATACATACTATAAAATCATTACATATTTTGTAAATTACATACATTATCAGATTTCATTTGGAACATTCATAAACAAAATTGGACAAAACTGAAATAAACATCACCACAAGTGGTACTAGAAGGCACAACGCCACGAACACCATGAACCTGCTCCTGGAAGGCATCAAATAGCTGAGAGAACCTATCTTTGTAACATATCATCGATCGGGCCACCTGAAGGGAAATTTTAAAAATTGTGAGTCTCCTAAGAGACCTAGTAAGAGTCCTCTGACAATCCTGAAAAATGTCCTGATTTCTAGCCAACCAAATATACCATAATATCTTAGTTGATAGCAATAACCAAAAATAATTATAACATCTTGGCAGATTAGGAATGTAACCAAATAAAATATATTGCCTATACATGTTAACATCTATATCCCAACCACTAGTGTTGAAAGAAAATAAACACCAAATGTCTTTTGCAAAGAAGCAATCAAAAAATATATGACTGATGGTTTCTGGCACCTTGAATAATGAACATGTCATAGGAACTTTAGGATTCATAGAGATAGACAACCTCTGAAGCAGCAATAACCAACGAAAACACGTTTTTTTAGGCTCAAGGAAACTGGACCAAATATACTGCAAGATATTATGCCCAAAATTAGTGAAAATATCCAAAGACCAGCTGCTATTTATATGATTAATAATATCATCTGAACAGTTAAGCAAATTATAAAGTATCTTTGGTTTAATCTTGAAAAGTTTCAAACCATTCTGCCATTGAATCTTCTCATAAAAAACCTGCTCATTGTCAATTAACACAGGACTATTAAGCTGCTTGAAGGATTCACAAATCAAGGAATAGGTCCTCCAATGTGTGCGAGGAATATCAAACTGTGAGCAAATAGAATCCTAAGATTTTAAAGAACCATTTTCCATAATATCAGCAAATGAAACAATTCCTTTACTTGCCCATTTCCTAGCAGAACAACCTTGTGTTAATGCAAGCAACTTATTTCTGTTAGACAAATTCCACCATATAGAACTGTATTTAAACAAAATTGTATTATTCATATTTTGAGAATCAACAACAAACAAAACTCCTCTAACTCTTTCCCAAGCCTTCCATAGGCTCCTAAAGACAACTAAACCAGCTGGAACAACCGAGAACTTTTCAAAAAGAACATCAATGATGTGAAAACCTTTCAATGAATGAGCTTTTTTCGAAACAACATTAACAATATTGTGCCTAACCAGAATTTTCCAAGGCTCCTCCTTTGAAATGCAGTTAACAATCAATTTAATGGCTAAAGCCATGCCTTGCACCTCTAGATTGTTTAAGCCCATTCCACAAAAAGTTCCTAATATAATTCTAAATAACATAAATTTGATAAGAGCGGAAAAACCAAGCAGAAGTAAAACATATACTGTATGATGAGAGAATTTTTTGACATATTTGAAATCTGCCAACTAAAGATAGATGCATGTTATTCCATTTATTAAATTTATTAACAATTCTATCATTGACCCAAATCCACATTTCCTTAAGACATGGATCAACAACAAAAGGAATGCCTAAATATCTAACCTATTTGGAAGGTCCTCCCCACTGCAAATCAAACTTATATAACCATGGAGGAGCCACAAAATCCCAAGTCAAAAGTATAGATTTAGAATAGGCTATTTTAGCACCTGAAGCATTGCAAAAACGAGGAAGTTTTTCGAAGAGAGAAACAAAATTCTCCTCAACCAACTTAACAAATAAAGAAGTGTCATCAGCAAAATGAATGTTAATTAGATCATTGCCATTTGAAAGATATATACCCTGTATAAAATTTTATAATATAATAATACAATATTCATAAAACAAAACAAATAAATAAATAACTATATCATTGATATACTAAAAAAAATCAACCCACGTGTTGTAGGTGAGTTGGAGAGGAGAGGGAAATCCTCCAAGAGAGGTCCCAGGTTCAAATCTTCACTCTACCAAAAAGCTGAATTGGGTATCCAAAATCCAATTGATAAGTTGGTGCGGGCAAGGTCGGGTGCGACTCCCGAATGACTTTGACGGTGTAGAACCCCTGTTCGTGGTCTCTCAGACCAAGGTGGTCCCGTAAAGGGATTTTCACTTTTATATATATATATATACTAAAAAAATCAATCACCCTTTTATTTCACCGCTAAATTTTTAAAATTAATAAAATACAAATATTAAACATTAAATTTTAATACGTTTAATATAAATATAAATAAATGAAAATTTATTAATCTTTATATTTAGTTGACACTTCTGCATCACTTACCCATAAGACTGTATTTAAAATTCAGGTCGCATGCCTGAAATATATAATACAAATCAAAATTACATAGATAATAGTTCGTGATAGTTAGAGGATTGGTAAGTGTTTGTTGGGTTATGAGTTTATTAAGAAGATATTTAGGTTTATCTAGTTCAAACTTCAAAGTAGTTTTAAGTAGATGTGAGATGAACGATGACAGTACGAATCTTAGGCCGCCTCTGGTCCTCTTCACACCCTATCAACAATAACAAGACAGAATAAGTTTGATATAAGCAACCCATAGATTTGTATTAAAGAGAATAGGTTAAACCCTATACTTCTCAGTTATGACAACTTTACTACGTAACCCAAAAAAATAAAAAATAAATAATAAAATATTAAAAAATATTGGAGACTGAAAAAAAATAACATATTTTAAACTATCATTTTATTTAAAAATTTAAATGTCACATCAAAATATGTTATTAGAAAATAAAATATAGTGAAGTGCATGAGGGCAACAGATATTGACCAATGCTTTGCTTAGCACCGCAAGCTATACCACTACCGGATTAAAATGCTATTAAAGGTTACTAAATTACTTTTTGTAAAGCTCCCTCTTAAGAATATAAGACTCTGCAACCAAAGCGGAACCAGGGGTTTAACATTACAGTTGTTATTTAGTTAGTTAATGTCATACGACGTAGGCCATAATTATAATTATAGTATTCACAGTCGTGGATTACAAAGTTGCCATTCTTATCTTAGGTTAAGCTCCACGTGTTATCCTCATCATTAAATTATATTACCAAAAGTATTTGTGTAATCGTCAAATGTTTGCCATCTTCATTAAAATATGAATAATACTGACACGTTCATTATGTTAATAAGTTGAAAATTTCATGTCGCCGACTTGCGTGACGGCTATTAATTGCCCTTAGGTGCCTCCAAAGACAAATGGCCATCGATTTTCAGGAATTAATTATCATTTTTTTCGAATTGTCTCGATGCTTCGCTAAACCGTTACCAAACATGTATATATATTCTTAATTCATTATATTAATTAAAATATAATAATTTTACAATTAACCAAAAAAATATACATTTTTTTCAATGAGTTTGTATAAGTTTTGTGTAGATAGTTTCTAAGGGTTAAGTGGATTGATAATTGTTTCTCTGCCAAGTACTTATTAAGAAGAGACCTAGGTTCAAACCTCAAGGACATGCATATTGCAAAGGTAGTAGTCTGGTATGAATTCTTTAAGTGCATGTCAAACTGACATCGACTAGCGATCTGTGGTTCCCCTCACATCAGATCAACAATAACGAGGTGGTATAGGCTTGTTGAGAGCAACCCTTGTAGTTTAAACCCTCCACTTAGCATTTACTAAAATAGTGTGGATGTAACCAACTCCCTTATGTATAAAATATATATACATTTTTTTTAATGAGTTTACGTAGACTTATGAAGGGTTTCGATCCCCGGGGTTTGAACCTCTATCTATATATATTCTTAAACCATTATATTAATTAAAATATAATAATATTATAATTAATCAAATTTTTATATGCACACTTTTTTCAATTTTATGAGGGGTTCCAGTTGGGGTTTGAATCCCTTTATATATATATTCTTAAATCATTATATTAATTTTTTTTAATAAGTTAAAAATTATATTAATAGAATAAGAATCAATCATTATATTCATTTTTTTAATAAGTTAAAAATTATATTAATAGAATAAGAATCAAATTATAGTTATAGGTCTGCCACTTTTGGCAAGTCCTAAAATCTAAATAAAACTTGGATTAACATCTCCAAAAATAACAAAAAATTGAGTATCATTTATAGAGTAGAAACTTTGAACTTATTTCCATTTTTTTTTTACATTGTTCCTAAGAAACCTAACAGGCTTGACAATCCTACAAACACTACCCATGCAATCCCGAAAAAAGACTACCCATGCTATCCCAAAAAGGGCCAAAGAGTGCTACAAGAGGTAGCAAAAAACCCAACAAATAATTGTTCATCCTTCATTGATCCTCAAGACTCAGTGGACTCTGGACCTATCCTCATCCTTAGCTAAGTCTTTTCTGGCCAATTTAAGAACCATTTGGTCCACCTCTCGCTATTTAGAAGTGTCCCTATCTTAATTAGAATTCAACATGTATCCAATTGAACTTTCACTTTCAATAGCTTTCATGTTGCATTTTTTTTTTGAAAAATAATTTGAAAAAACTTGTATTAAAACAAAGATCATTTACAAGTTGGGATGAGACTTCTCCTAGCCTTAGCCAAAGAGAACACATGTTTACAACAGTTAAAGAAGCTTTGCATTGGAGCCAAATCTCTTAGACCATATTTCTATAATGGTTGTTCACATGTTTACAACTATAAAAGAAGATCTACGTTGGAGCACAAATGTCCTAAACCATATTTCTAGAATGGTTGTCCAAATTAGCTAAACACTGGATTTGCTCACCAACTTGCCTAATCATCTCATCCTCAATAGCCATGTCATTGTGCCATTGAACCCCTACCTCCTTCTCGGTGCCCATCTTAGCCAAGAAGTCTACCACTTTATTTAGATCTCTACACACATAAACTGGAATCACATCATCTAATTCCCTCTATAATTCCTTAATTTGAGTGACAAGAATCCTCAACCTCCATGTCTTCAAAGCAAAGTTTCTCATGCAATCTACATCTCCAACCATTATTTGAGAATCTGATTCTAGGATTATCCTCTTGTAACCTTGTTTTACTGCCCAAATAGAAGTAGATTTGATAGCTAAGGCTTTCGCTTCATTGTTCGTGGCCCTTCCCAAGCCTTGCAGTTCCCAATAGAGCATTGTTCCAACATGATTCCGACAAACCACTGTAATTCCAGCTCTACCCGGATTGCCTTTTGCAGCTCCATCAGTATTAATTTTAATCAAACATTTTGGGGGTGGTTTCCAACTAGCTCTTTCCTGCCCCTCTTGCACTTCAACTTCCTTCTTCGTTTCCCCTATAACAACTTGAGTTTCCTCTTTAGCATAGATTGCCATAGTTTCTGTGACTTTGCTCCAAATGACCTGCCAAACTCCATCTAAAGAAGAAAAGGTTTCTCTAAAAACTCTGGCATTTCTCTCCAACCACACTTGCCATAAAATAAATTTTAATCCAATCTCCCAACCAATACAAAGAGCTTTAGATTTAAATCTACCCCTCTTCCATCTTTCCCAAATATTAATCTGATTCAAATCACCATTAACTCGAATTTTATAATATAAAAACCATATCTTCTAGATCTGATGTGTGAATGGGCACTCAAACATCAAGTGATCAGTTTTTTCTTCACTCTTGTAGCATAAAACACATTGAGATAGACCAATGATTCCCCTACATCTGAGATTATCAAAAGTAAGAATTTCATTCTACATGAACTGCCAGGCAAAAAAGTTTACTTTCGGCCAACCCTTGGACTGCCAAATCTTTCTCCAATCCTCAACCTGATATGTATGAAGAGGAGGCTCTAGAAGGATCTTATCATATCCATCCTTCATTGTGTAGACACCAAGGCTCCCATAGCCCCAAGCTAATTCATCCTCCTCATATCTACCTATGAGAAATATTTATGCCAAGATTTTAGTCATGATGGGTGTCAAATCCGGAGGGATTGAAATTGGCCACTCATCTAACTTCTTAAACTGCTTAAAATTATAATCCCCCATCTAACTAGTGTTGAATTAAATTTCAATTTGGACCCAATCCCTAGTTTCCATGGTTGTTTGTATTGGTTGCAGTTCAAGAAATTCAACAATGATAGGTGGATATTGATCCCTTACATCTATCCAATATAGTGCCTTCTACCTTCTCCCCACTTTCCAAAATAATCCATCTTTTACTACGTGAGATCCTAACTTAAGAGCCTGCCACACTAAGGATCCATTACCATCCAAAGGGAAATGAACCACCTCATTTGGGTTTACCTGTCGCAAATATTTACTAGTTAAGATTCTAATGAATAAAGAAGTTGGTTGGGAAATCCACCTCCAGTAAAGCTTTCTAGTCAAATATTTATTGTTTAACTTTGATATTTTCAGTACCAAACCTCCTTTTACCTTGGTTTGGCTTACTTTCTCTTACCTTGGGTTGGCTTACTTTCTCCCAACCTACTAAGGCCCATTTCCTCTCTCCTTTTACTTCTTCCCATAAAAAATTTCTAGCCATCTTGTCCAACTCTTTCCATATGGTATGTGGGGCAGCAAGGATAGAAAATTTATAAATTGACATGACCTGAATGACTGACTATAAAAAAATTAATCTATCCCCATAGCTTAAGACCAATGATTAATTCTTTCCTTGATACAGTCCAAAAGATTCCTCCAGATATCTTTTTTTAGTTTTTTAAAATGCAAAGGGACCCCCAAGTATACCACTAGGAGAGAAGTCCTTGTGAATCCCAAGATCTCTAAAATTTTGTCCTGAAGCCTTTGATCAAGATTGAAAAAGACCACTTTGGATTTTTTATCATTGATGACTTGGTTTGTAGCCCTAAGGTAGACATTAAGTGTATCTCTAATAATTCTTGCTTCTCTGAAGCTGGCCACTCCCACCAATCATGTGTCATCCTCAAACTGTAGGTGAGTCAAAACGTCTTCACCCATCTTGATACTTGTTAGAAAACCTTGTTGTCTTCTTCTCAAGATGAGTCTACCCAAGCCTTCAACCAATATGAGAAAAATATAAGGGGAACAAGGATATCCTTGACGAAGGCCTTGAGTAGCTCCAAATGGTTACGAGGGAAGACCCTTGATTAACATTGAGTATGTCGGAGTAGAAATACAACTCATGACCCATTCTATCCAATCTTGTGTTGGAAAATAGAGTAATGTTCATTAATCACCCAACAAATAAATAATACATAAGGTGCTTAGATTAGCCCGTTGGTTATAGAGCTAACAAGCACTGATTAGGAACTGTTACAACTATAGCAACAATATGCTAAAGAATAAAATAACCAACTATGCCTAATAATGTAATCAACCAAGCTATGCTAACATCCCCCCTTATTACATTATTTGGGTAATTGAATTACTACTAACTATCCTAACATCCCCCCATACAACAATATTTGGGTAAAATATATAACTGCCCCAATACAGTGAAGAAGAAGAGAAATGAAAGAATGGTGGCTCCTGTTGTGTCTTCGGCTATGGCTCTGACTCTGGCTCTAAGCATACCTCTGAATTTGTACCACTGGGTCTATCTCAGGATCTACCTGTGAATCTGCCTCTGGATCATTGCCTTTGGATATGCTTGTAGATCTGCCTCTAGAACTTTGTCTCTAGGTCTGTCTTTAGGTTTGTCTCTAGGTCATTATCTCTAGGAATGCCACTCGATCTGTCATTGGATTTGCCTCGGGGTCTACCATAGGTTTTACCTTTTCGGTAGAAGCCATACAAAATTTCTTTCATCATGGTCCATTGTGTGTGATATGTCCATCCACAATCAATATGAACCTTGTTGGCCATTTTTAGTTTGTACCAACAACTTGAAGAAGAGTGATTCGTACATCCACATGAATCACAAGGATGTAATTTCCAACATCTAGCTGCAACATATCCTGTATTTCCACAATGATTGCAACAATTCTTTTTAGGATATGGAGGAGATTTAGGTTTTACAAACATGGAATTACTGGTACTTGCATGTCCAGTATAGCCAAGGCCTTCATTCTTTGCCCTGACATTTAGCATTATAGGAGTTTTAATGCCTTGTTCATGTTTACCTAATCTCTCACCATTGAATCCCATTTTCTTCATCAGTTTGGATCCAAATCCTTTGGTGTGTTTTTCAAAATGTCCAATTTCATCATCTTCATCAATGCTTATAACAATATGGCATTTGTCATTATTGATGAGATTATGGAGTTCATTTTTTGGAGATTCAGTTTTAAGTCACTAGTGTCACAAGCAAAATCTACTACTGTGATGAGATCACCTATACTACAACTGATATCTACCATAGAAGGTAGGAGGTCGCTGTATCACAACAAGCATTGGCCATCATGGGCTCAAGGTCACATGTGTCACAACAAGCATTCACCACCATGGGTTGAAGGTCACTTGTGTCACTACAAGCATCGACCATTAGGGGTTTGACCTCTATTTCCTCACTAATGTCCCTTTTCACTTTACTTTGAGCAATGTCAAGAGCAACGAATGACATGTATATACCCATTATAGCGTCAATAGGGATTAGAACACCATTTTTTTGCATGTCTTCACAATACGCAGAATCATTGATTATGGCATCTACACCATTCCGTAGTGTGATAAATGTGCCATCTTCATGATAATCTATCCCATCCATGAATGGGGAAAAGTATGGGCCTTTAACTGATTTAGCAACATCAGTTGGTTTTGGGATAGTTTTCTTCTTTGATCTGCCCATCTTTTAAAGTGTCGGTCTTTGTCGAAAATGCATCTTTTACAATAAAATTTTACAAAATTTTTGACTAAGGTGTCGATCACTTTCTAAAATGCACCCTTATAAGTCTTCCCCCCTTGTTTTTGTAAAATTATATCTCCCCTTAGTGCAAAAAATGCAACTATATGAAGCCTCAAAAGGCTCTTACAAAGCTTGCCTCGTAGGCAGATCAAAACAATATGTCACAAAAAAAATCCCCCCTGTGTGAAGTACTTCAAACAAAAAATTTGCTATTTATGAAGCCTAAAAAAATAGGTGTGGAGTTTTGATGAGTTTATGCCTTGTTGCAAAATTATATCCCCTTGTGTACAAAGATAGCCTCTTAGCCTCTTAGGCAATGTTGTCTTCTTGGAGTGAGAAAAGAATGATTATCCCCCCTTTTTGTTTGTAAAATTATGGTGGAGAAAAAAATATATCCCCCTTAATGCAAAAAATTAAAACAATGCGAGTTGGCGAGCAGAGGCTCGACGGTTTGCTTTAGAGGAAGAAATACGTTGTAGGCCGTTAGCCTATGGCGTGATGCAGGAAAAAAACTTTTATCACTGCATTTTTGGGCAACAACTGTGCTGCATTTGGAATTCGAAATCTCGATCCTCCAGTTTGAATCTATCGCAATGAAATCTTCTGCACTCCCTAGGGTTTGATTTAATAATATCCTATGAACAAACATCAAATCCTCAATCCTCAATAACTCAAGGGATATAGTCTACAATCGTTCGTGCCTCGGGTGCTGCAGAAAGGAATGTCAAAACCCGTTAACAATGATGTTATTATGGATGCCAGTTTTATGCCTGTTGTGGGCCAGTATACCTCCTTACGCAAATGTCTGCTCATCTCTTGTTTGCAATCACCCCACAAAATCTTCGGATTGCCTCTGGCCTTCAGATCTTCATGCCCAAATCGTCTGATCAACTGGCGGCTATTGTAATGAGTATATCATTGCTCGATCTGACGTTGAGGGTAATATGTGAAAGACTTGAGGATAAGCTTGCCATAATTCGATCACTACCGCCTTGAAGAACGAAGTAACGTCGACTGCTCACAATAATATACCAAATCGTCTGCACGCGGACTATTAGCAAGACCGTTTGTAACAACAAATTCTTGATCGAGCTACCGCTCTTGCAATATTTATGGGCTGCAAACACTCCTCGAGATGGGTTTTTCTTGGAAAGATTTTGCAATTACCACGATCGCATGCACAAACTATGAGGTTGGTGGTATTTTATCGAGCTACAGCTTCAACATTTTCGGCCAGCTTCAAAATAATGTGAAGCTTCGGATCACTACAGATCCGATTACACATAGAGAAAAAACACTCTTATACGTAGTAGCACAGTGGGATTAATATCCCACATGCGACGTGGAAGGGTTCACCAACGCTTTAAAAAATAAAGCGCACATGGTTGAATGTCCACCTTAGGGTGGACGGTTCCTCACGTTTACCTTTTATCTCTTTCCATGGCAGACCGACCCCTTCACACGTCACTTCACCTAGAAGGCTAGCTTGTGACACGTGTCGAGTTTAGTTTGCTTACCGCTTTATCAGATTGTTTCTTGTGCCATGTCACACTTGTCATGTGTCTGTTCATCCTTCCTTCGTTAGCCTAGGTCCATCGCTTTCCAACATCTAGTATGTAGGTGTCCACATCGATCACATGGGTCCGAGGCTGATCGTGTGTCACGTCTAAGTCGCAGTCCTGGCTTAGTGCTTCGATCACGTCCAAGTTGTAGTCCTGGCTTAGTGCTTCAACCACGTCCAAGTCGTAGTGCCTTGGTCCTTGCATCCAATGTCAGATCTGGTGACATGCCAGATTAGAGTCCTCAGCCACTTAGGAGACTTGATCACGTTAGGCTCAACTGTTGAGTTGCTGCTTTGGTGCACGGAGGAGTTATGGTCTAGGTGTGGCCAGATCTGGCTAACCAAGGATCGTCAATCAAGGATGGAGCGAAACAAAATTTGAACGAAATGAAATTCCACCTTGCTCGCCCCTCCATCCTCCTCTGATACCATGTTGGAAAACGGAGTAATTTTCATTAATCACCCAACAAATAAATAATACATAAGGTGCTTAGATTAGCCCGTTGGTTACGGAGCTAACAAGCGCTGATTAGGAACAATTACAAAGAATAAAATAACCAACTATGCCTAATAATGTAATCAACCAAACTACGCTAACATCTTGAGAGAAACCAAAGGCTATCATCATCTTTGATAAGAAGCTCCACTCCACCCTATCATAAGCCTTTGACATATCCAATTTTATGAACATTCCTCTATTACCAGATGTTTTTATTGAATGGATTGCCTCCTAAGCTAGAACCACACCATCCAAGATCTACCTACCCTCTACAAAACCCCCTTGCTCCGAGGAGATAATGCTATGTAGAAGAGGTTTTAGTTGCTCAACCATTACCTTTGTGATTATTTAATATATGACATTGCATAAGGCAATAGGTCTATAATCTGAAATATGTACCCCCTCCTCCCCTTTTGGAATTAAGGCAATGAAAGTATGATTTAATGCTTTAAGAATTATTTTACTACCTTTGGACTCCTCTATAACAACCATTACATCCTCCTCCAAGTTGTCCCAGAAGGCTTGATAAAACTTAATTGGAAAGCCATCTGGACCTTGTGTTTTTTTGGTGCTCATTTCAAAAACTGTATTCTTCAGTTCCTCTCTATCAATGGGTTTAATTAGGGCCTAATTTTCTTCTTCAAAGATAACAGAGGGTATGATAGCAAGAATTTCTTTTTGAGCCTCTTCATATTGCACCATACTTTCCTTAAATAGTTTAGAAAAATAATCCATTGAATGGAAATGCATACCTAAAATTGTATCAAAGGAGTGTTTGTTCTCATATTGAAGAGCTTCCATGTTGTTCATATGTCTCCTAGCACAAGAAGCCCGATGGAAAAAATTGGTATTTTTATCACCTTCTAACAACCAAGTGGTTCTTGCTCTCTGTTTCCAGTAGGTCTCCTATTGGTTTTCAATGTCCTCAACTGCTTTACATAATGCATCATCCTCTTCTTTGAGCTGCTCTATAATTGTTCCTTCCCTAAAGTGTTTTTGAACCTCATCCCATATGGCCACCAATGGAGCTCTTTGGACTTGGAAGTATATCTTGTTAGCTTGCCTCCATTGTTTCAGTTGATATTTGATATAATGAAGTTGTTTGTGGAATCTAAACATTGTTGTCCCATATGCTAGGTGGCATTCTTCCCACCACTATGGAATTTTCTTTCGAAGTGCCTCTTTTTGTAACGAGAAGTTTTCAAATTTAAATGGTTTGTGATGTTGCCTTGTCTTGATCCCCCCTTCCAACAAAATGGGAAAGTGATCTAAAACTAGACCATCCAAAATTTGAAATTTTATATTCCATTTTACAAAAGCCTCCTATGAAACCAAAAAATAGTCTGACTTCACCTTCCTACTATGTGGCTCCCTCCTCTTATTAGTCCAAGTATAGTTGGTTCTAGGGTATTTAATATCCACCAAGTGTAATGCCTGCACTTGGGCAATCATAAGTCGATCCCTTAGGTCCAAAATTGGGGTTACCCCTTCCTGATCTCTAGAGGATAATTTAGCATTAAAATCTCTAGCAATAATCCAGTCTAACTCTTCCCTTGAGACTCTCATGTTATGTACAAATTTCCATTGATGCATCTGACCATCTAGATTTTGATACCCATAAAAATGTATGATTAAAACATGTTCAACGGTGACATTGTTTCTAAAATGTGATGTGAGAACACCCCTCCAAAATATATGTTCTATTGCAGTCCATTCAAGAGAGTTTCAAAGAGTAACTATCACCCCTGAGGCCCCTTGGGCAACCACTTCTATATGACCAACACCCCTCCAAAGTCTATTTATTGTTTTACACATAAGATCCAATGACATTTTTGTCTCCTGGATAAGCAAAAATCTATTTTATATTTTTCTAAGAGTCTTCAAACAACAAATTGATGGGTTCTACTATTTAAACCCTTAATATTTCATGATTGTATAATCATTGGTTACCTTGAGAGCAGTAAAAATCTACTGGCCTCACCGATCGTCCAGTGATCAGTTTATCTCCTTGAATTGCTATCAATTCCTTATTTTATTTTCTACCCAATCCTTGAGAGCTGCTATTTTTTTTTATCTCTTTTCCACTTGAGTTATCCCTAGAGTTGGTATTTCTTTGTTCTTTTCTGCTATGCCTATGATGACATCCTTAATTATTGTTTGCTCTTGGTTATGCACTATCAATGCCCTTACACTCTTTGATTGCGGTAACTCACTGCACTCATTTACCTGCTCTATGATGGAAGGAGATGAAAGAGGGGCTTGAACATGGCTCTTATTATTTTAATTATTCCCATCCACTCCTTCCATAAATTATTCTTCTTCTTGGTCCATTAGTGTCTTAAAGATCTTATACCTATTGGAGGACTTGAGTTGGGTTTGCTCTTTACCATCTTTTTTCTTTTGCCTTCTCCTTCTTTTGCGTTGTTCAAAACCATCTCCCTGTGCTTCTTTACCTTGAGAAATACTGGTTGTTTCTTTATTGATTGTTAACTTACCCTCCTTAGGAATATTTTACATTCCTAGAGGAGCCTCCATTTTTATGTTCATATTATTTAGGCAAGATCGGGCCAAATACCCATATTTGTGGCAAAATCTGTATCTGAAGGGCAATGCCTCATAATCCAGTTGTTAAATCCAAGATAGTCCTGCAAGTTCGAGTTCCACCTTTGTCGACAAAGGTTGGATAAGATCCATTTCCACACAAAATCTTGCATAAGCAGTTGTGTTTCCTTCCATTGTGTCTGTGGAAACACCCAAATATCTTCGAAAACACCCAAATGTCTTCCAAGGGAATTGCCGATAATTTCCAATACTTGCTCACTCCAAAACTCCATTGGAAGTGCATACAAATGGATCCAAACCGGGATAGCAATGGGTTTTATTCAAGGATCAAATCCCACTCTCCAGGGTTGAACAAATAATCCTGTTTTTTTTTTTTATGAACACACACCCACCCCTTCACACATTGACTCACGCTATAGTTTGAACCTTGGACCTTCCGAAGAAGATCCAAAACCCAAACCGTTGCGCTATCTCTCTTGAGACTCTTTCATGTTGCATTTGATTCCATAGTTGTGCCCAAATATCTTGTTCTACCTCTTTCATCGAAGATTCTTCATGTACTTTGGTTTACACTGTTTCTAATAACTTCCTTAACATAATCCTCTATGTCCTCTCTTCTGAACCAAATTCCTCTTTAAAAATTTTGTTGTTCCGTTCCAACCATATTTGCTAGCAGATGAAGCCAATCCCTAAATTCCAAGTTATGCTTAGTGTTTTGGATTTGAAGGTATTATGTGACCAATAATCCCAAAAATTATTACCATTAAAAAAATACCATTCCATTTAACTAAAGATGGATAAAAAAGAAAGTGGTTTATAGTTTCAAAATTACCTTGCTAAACTTTCAAAATTAAGAAATACAATATCAAAAATTAAAATTTTAAATGTGAGTAGTAAATTATATAAATAAATGAAAATTTATCAATCTTCATATTTAGTTGACACTTATGCATCACCTACTTATTAGACTACATCTAAAATTTAGCTCGCATGCAAATAATACAAAACAAAATTACATTTATATAAAATATTAAAATAAAGATATAAAAATATTAAAAAATGTTAAAGACGGTGGCAAAAATAACATTATTCTTGTATTATCATCTTATCTAAAAATTTAGAAGTCGCATCAAAATGTATTGTTAGAAAATAAAATCTACGTCAAGATATTGACCATTGCTTTCCTTAGCACCGCAAACTGAATCACTAACGGATTAAAATAATATTAAATATTACTATAATTAATTTTTTAAAGCTCCATCTTAAGAATTTAAGACTTTGTAACCAAAGCGGAACCAGGGTTTAACATTATAGTTGTTAATTAGTTAATTAATGTTATAAAATGGAGGTCAATCACAGTCGTGGATTACAAAGTTGCCACCATTAAGTTATACCACTAAAAAATTGTGTCAACGTCAAATGTTTGCCATGTTCGTTAAAATATGAATAAAGTTACACGTCCACTGTTCTTCAAGCGGGGCCCACATGTCAATAAGTTGAAAAATTCATTGCCGCGAACGTGCACGTCGGGGCAGGCACTGTAGCCGTCGAATTCCAGGATCCTATGGCTCCGGTCTAACCCCAAGATTGTGGTGGGAATAGCTTTGAATGTAATTGAATGGAAATGTTCGTGAGCTTTTAACGTCTATTATCACGGACTTTATCAGACTCCAATTTTTCATGTAAAAGACTCCAGCTATCTCAAGATGGTGGAAACCCATGTATCTTAAACCTTTTAATTATTATTTAAAACAACTTTTATTAAAGAGTTCAGGTTTTCTTTTTCTTTCAAGGTTCTACACTGTCAAAGTCATTTAGGAGTGGCATTAGGCTTGCCTGCAGATTTTGGGTATCCAATTCAACTTTTTGGATTTTGGGTACCAATTCAACTTTTTGGTAGGGTGAAGATTCGAGCATGAAACCTCCCTTGAAAAATTTCCCTTTTTTCAACTCATCTACAACACCTAAATGTTTTTAAGATTAAAGTTTTTACAATACTAAACCTGTTGGGTTTTATGGAAAAGGAGGGTAGTCTGCTTCCATATAAAAAAAACTAAATTTAAACCAAAGTTAAAAAAATTCAGTGAAGCCACATAAGTTGGGTGGGGCTGTGCCAGAAACTATGAATTAAAGAATGGGGGTTGGTATTTAAGAAATGATGTATTCCTTGAAAGTCTGGCACATGAAATGACAAAGTGTTTACAACAGGGTAGTTAGATCTGACACCGGGAATGTTGTAATATGGCAGTATATAACATGTATTTCGTTGCAAATCTGGGGAAGTGAGATCTGTGTTGCATGCGTTTGAAGGGATTGCATATGTTAAATTGGGTATATGCACGGTATAAGCGGAGAAAAAACTTCCAGGTTGAAGTTATTATTAAAATTAGTTTAATTGTTATAATCAGGTTGATATGAAGGATAAACTACCATCTTCTTTTAAGATTTCCTTAAACAACAAAGTCTTCATTGGAATTGAATTTGGCTTGTAGTCCATCTTTGTGCTTGGACTTGGTTGGGCTAGTTTAAAATTATTACCTTTTTTAAATGAGGTGACCAAACATTTTGTTATGTTTATTAAAATTATAATATTTTATCTTTTTAGGTAGAGGAGTTTGAGAGTAAGTGGGTAGTTAAAATTCTCTTGTTGAAATAAAGACGTCCTAAGTTCAAATCTCATGTTTTTATAATATTTTTATTTTTATCTAAACAGTTTAAAAATGAAAGTTTAGGGGTTAGAAATTAAATTTTATAAAGAATAGTTCAATATTTATATATATTATTTTCACACTCTTGTGTACTCTTAATTACGGTGGTTAATATGTTGGTTTAAGGGGTGTGTTAATCCGTCTTTTTTAATATGATTAAACATTATTTTATTAATATAATAACTTTTTCATAAAAAAAAATATATTTAAATATATTAAAAAAAAAAAAAAATTTTAACTAAATGATATTAATTGTTAAATTTTTTAACTTTTAGAAAAAGTCAAATGGTATATGTAGTTGAATTGTTATAATAATATAAGATAAGTGAAATAGTTTTAATCTCATATAACCAAATACATATGTATGGGATTAATTACCCTTCCATACAATTTTACTATGATGTTAAAGATGATAAAAGATTTTTTTTCTTTGGTTAAATTGAAAGATTTTTATTTTAGAGGGGAGAGCGCAAGGGTGGGTGCCTGTGGTGAATGTGTGAAGGGTGGGTGCGGCGTGGGTGAGTGTGTGAGGGGGTGGGTGTGGCGTGGGTGTGTGTTAAATTCCCTATTGATAAACATAGCTTTCGGCGTGGGTGAGTGTGTGAGGGGTAGAGTGTGGCGTAGGTTTGTTAAATTCCCTATTGATAAGCATAGCTCTTGGCTTTAGGAGGGCTCATGGTTGGGGCCAGGGGAACCTGCCCTATGTGTTGCTCGTAGAGGAATCTCACACTAACCAAATAAAAAAAAAAATTGAAAGATTTTTATTATTAATCTATATAAGATTATAACTTCCAATTAATACTGGGGAAAATGAGCTCTGGCGATTTTTTCCTCTGAACTAGGGTTTCTGGAACTTCAAAAATTCTTGGGCATCAGCTGGATAGCAGAAGTGCCTTTGGGGTACGGTGGGTCTGAAGGCTTGATCGGTGTCCCAGGAGGGTCCAATGGGGACTTCTCCGGCTCCTCCTCCAGGGAGTAGCAGCTCTTACGCAGACTTGTTTAAAGAAAATTCTCCTTCAAAGAACGAAGAAGCCCAAAAAATGGCTTATAAAAAGCTCTTCACGACTGCTGGGAATAGGTCGACAGCACATCGTGTGAATGGTTGTTTGCCGCAAGCCGAGACCAGGCCAAAAATTGTCATAGAGCCAAGTATGGTTGAAGAATCAATCATTTACAGAGCTAACCATGATTTAATCTGCAAGTTCATGGGTATTCGTCCTTCCCTGAACTTTCTGCACACTTGGATCCGCCAAAACTGGGAGCCTCACGGTGAGTACTCATTGTGGTTTATTAGCAATGGTTATTTTATTGTTAGCTTCTCGGCTTTGGCCGATAGAAATAAGGCTTTCGAGTCAGAGAAGAAAAATCATGGCCCGACAGGGCTATTTGTTCAACCATGGAGAGTGGGATTCGATCCCCGTGTTGAACCTACTGCTATCCCAGTATGGATCCGACTATATGCTCTTCCAATGGAGTTCTGGGGTGAGCAGGTGTTGGCAATGATTGGAAATTCTATTGGAAGACATCTGGGTGTTTCCAGAGACACCATTGAAGGGAGCATGGCGGTGTATGCCAGAATATGTGTGGAGATGGATCTCAGCCAGCCTTTGTCGGCTGAGATGGAAATTGAATTGGCAGGGCTCTCCTGGATTCAACAACTGGACTATGAGGCCCTACCCTTCAGGTGTAGGGTTTGTCACAAACATGGTCATTTGGCCCGTTTCTGCCCTACTAATATGAATGCTAAAATGGAGGTCCCTTTTGGAATGCCAAACCTGCATAAAGAGGATAAGGCAACACTTAATAAAGATTCTAATGGCACCGTTCAGGGCCAGGAAGCTCAGAGAGAGGGTTTTGAACAGCCCAAAAGAAAAAGACGGACAAAGAAAAAAGAGGGAAAGGAGCAATCCCATCTCAGACCTGCCAATAGGTATGAGATATTCAAGTCACTGGTTGACGAGGAGGAACAATCTATGGAGGGCATGGAGGGTTTTAAGGAAACTTCTAGTATTCTCGGACAACTCCCCCTCTCATCTCCTCCCATCATACAACAGGTAGTTGAACTATGTGAGGTATCACAGCCAGTGTGCTCAGGGGCCTTAGTAGTGCATAACCAGGAGCAGACAATATCTCAGGATGTCAACATGGGAATACCAGAGAAGAACAGGGAAAGGCCATCTTTGGGGATATCCCAGGTAGAAAAAAGAGCAAAAAATAGCAATTCTCAGGGTGTAGGTAGGAGATCCAATAAGGAGTTGCTAGCAGCCCAAGGAGACAAATTGATCACGGGAGGATCGGTGAGGACAATTGACTCTTATTGCTCCCAGGGTAACCAATGATTATACAATCATGGAATGTGAGGGGTTTAAACAACAGAACCCATCAATCTGTTGTTCGAAGACTTGTAGAGAATTGTAATACTGATTTCTTGCTGTTATAGGAGACTAAGATGTCATTGGATCTTATGTCCAAAATAGTCAACAAAATTTGGAGGGGTGCTGGTCATATGGATGTGGCTGCCCAAGGTGCCTCAGGGGGGATTGTTACGCTGTGGAACTCTCTTGAATGGTCTGCAATAGAACATCTTGCCTAGAGGGGTGTTCTCACTTCTCTTTTTAGGAATAATGTCACTGCGGAACACGTTCTAATCACAAAATTTTATGGGTCTCAAAACCTAGATGGTCAGAGGCGGCAGTGGAAGGCTGTGCATAACATGCGAACCTCAAGGGAAGATCTAGACTGGATTTTAGTGGGGGACTTTAATGCTAAATTATCTTCTAGAGACTAGGAAGGGGGAACACCATTTTTGGATCCAGGGGACCGTCTCATGATTGCCCAAGTCCAGGCTTTGCACTTAGTGGACATTAAATGTCCTGGCATTAACTTCACTTGGACCAATAAAAGGCGGGAGCCACATAGCAGGAAGGTTAAGCTAGATCGCTTTCTGGTTTCTGAGGAGGCGTTTGTAAAATGGAATATAAATTTTTAGATTTTAGAAGGCCCTATTTTTGATCACTGTCCTATTCTGTTGGAAGGCGGGACTAGGACGGGGCAGCATCACAAACCTTTCAGATTTGAAAATTTTTGGCTTCGAAAGAAGAACTTCGGGAGAAAATTCCACAGTGGTGGGAAGAAGGCCGCCCAGCTTATGGGAGAGCAATGTTCAGAATCCACAAACAACTACAATTTGTCAAAACTCAGTTGAAGTATTGGAGGCGTGCTAATAAAACTGACTTCCAGGCTCAAAGAGCTCCATTGGTGGCCAGATGGGATGAGGTCCAAAAACAGTTCAGAGAAGGAGTAATTATAGACCAGCTCAAAGCTGAGGATGATGCCTTGCGTGCAGCGGTTGAGGACATTGACAACCAGGAGGAGATCTATTGGAAGCAGAGAGCAAGAACCACCTGGTTATTAGAAGGGGACAGAAATACAAAATTCTTTCATCGGACTACTTGTGCCCGAAGACAGATGAATAATATGGAGGCCCTTCAAGATGAGAACGGTCATTCCTTTGATACACTTCCGGTATACATTCCCATGCTATGGATTATTTTTCTAAGCTTTTTAAGGAAAGTGTGGTACAAGATGTAGAGGCCCAAAATGAAGTTATTTCTGTCATACCTGCTGTTATTTCGGAGGATGAAAATCAGGCCCTCCTCAAACCCATTGATAGAGATGAATTGAAAACTGTGGTCTTTGGAATGAGCACTGGTAAAACTCCAGGTCCAGACGGCTTCCCAATTGAGTTTTTTCAGGCTTTCTGGGACTACTTAGAGGAAGATGTAAGGGCTGCTGTAGAAGAGTCCAGAGAAAATAAGAGAATGCTTAAAGCTATAAACCACACTTTCATTACCTTAATTCCAAAAGGTGAGGAGGGGGTTCATATTTCAGATTATAGGCCTATTGCCTTATGTAATGTGTTGTACAAAATAATCACAAAGGTAATGGTTGAGTGCCTAAAACCTCTTCTCCACAACATTGTCTCCTATGAGCAAGGGGGTTTTGTTGAGGGACGACAGATTCTGGATGGGGTGGTTGTGGCCCAGGAAGCAATCCATTCAATGCACACTTCTGGTAATAAAGGGATGTTCATAAAACTAGACATGTCAAAGGCTTATGATAGGGTTGAATGGAGTTTCCTGGTTAAAATGATGGCAGCCTTTGGTTTCTCTCAAGACTGGATAGAGTGGGTCATGAGTTGTGTCTCTTCCCCGACTTACTCTGTGCTAATCAAGGGCCTTCCTTCGCAACCTTTTGGAGCTTCTCGGGGTCTGCGCCAGGGGGATCCTTGTTCTCCTTATATTTTTCTCATTATGGCTGAAGGTCTTGGCAGACTTTTCTTGAGGAGAAGACAACAAGGTAGATTATTGGGTATCAGGGTGGGTGACGAAGTTTTAACGCACCTGCAGTTTGTGGATGACACTGGTTTGGTGGGAGTGGCAAGCTTCAGGGAAGCAAGAATGATTAGGGATACTCTTAATGTCTATCTCAGGGCTACTCAACAGGTCATTAATGACAAGAAATCCAAAGTGGTTTTTTTTAATCTGGAGCAAAGGCTTCAGAATAGAATTTTAGAAATCCTGGGATTCACAAGGACTTCTCTCCCAGTGGTTTACTTGGGGGTCCCCTTGCACTTTAAGAAGCTGAAATTAGACACATGGAGGAATCTCCTGGAGTGTATCAAGGACAGAATTAATCACTGGTCTCACAAGTGGTTAAGTTATGGTGGCAGATTAACGTTCTTACAGTTAGTCATTCAAGCCATGCCAATTTACAAATTCTCTATCCTGGCTGCCCCGATTTCAATTTGGAAAGAGTTGGACAGGATGGCTAGAAAGTTTTTATGGGAAGGAGCAAAGGGAGAGAGAAAGTGGGCCTTAGTGGGCTGGGACAAAGTTACCCAGCCCAAGGTTAAAGGAGGTCTGGGTTTGAGGAAATCTAAGCTGAATAATAAAGCTTTGGCTGGAAAGTTGTACTGGAGATGGATCTCCCAACCCACCTCCCTTTTCGAGTAGAATCCTAACTAGCAAATACCTGGGATAGGCCAACCCAATCGATGTTGCTCGCATCCCCTTGGATGGTACTTGGTCCCTTGTTTGGCAGGCTCTCAAGTTAGGGTCTCAGGTTGTTAAAGACCGCTTATTTTGGAAAGTGGGAAGAGGGGAGAAGGCTCATTTTTGGACTGATTCTTGGGATCAGTTCCCACCCATCATTGCTGAATTTCTAGAATTACAGCCAATAAAAGTAGCCATTGAAGCCAAGGGATGGATCCGTATTGAAATTTACTTCACAACTACTCAGCTGGGGGAGTGTAAGTTTAAGCAGTTCAAGAAGTTGGTTGAGTGGCCCATCTCAATCCCTCCGGATTTGATTCCCATCATGACTAAAATTCTGACAGAAATATTTCTTACAGGGGGAGACGTGGAGGATGAATTAGCCTGGGGCTTTGGGAGTCTTGGCATCTATACAATAAAGGACGGATATGACAACATTCTCCTAGAGCCCCCCCTCATACTTTTTAGGTTGAGGACTGGAGGAAAATCCGGCACTCTAAAGGCTGGCCGAAAGTTAACTTTTTTGCTTGGGAGTGCATGCACAATGGAATCCTCACTTTTGATAATCTTAGATCAAAAGGTATCATCGGCCCTTCTCAATGTGTTCTATGCTACAAGAGCGAGGAAACTATTGACCACTTGCTATTTGGTTGTCCTTTCACCCGACAGATTTGGCTGCGTTGGTTTGCATATTTTAAAATTCAAGTAAGTGGTGACCTGAACTGGATGAATATCTGGGCAAAATGGTAGAAGGGTAGATTCAAATCTAAAGCTCTTCGTTTTGGCTGGGAGCTCGGTTTAAGCTTTATCTGGTGGCAAGTATGGCTGGAAAGAAATGCCAAAATTTTTAGAGAAACTTTTACTGCTCTAGACGGGGTTTGGTAGACCATTTGGAGCAAGGTTACCAAAACTGTGGCTGTTCATGCGGATGAGGAAGCTCAAATTGACATTGGAGCTATGGACGAACGTGGGGAAATGCTAGAGGGGCAGGACAAAAATTGTTGGAAACCTCCCCCTGAAGGTTGGATTAAAATCAATACTGATGGAGCTGCAAAAGGCAATCCGGGTAGAGCCAAAATTGGAGTGGTGTGCCGGAACCATGCTGGGTCTGTGCTCTATTGGGAATTGCAAGGCCTGGGTAGAACCACTAACAATGAAGCTGAAGCCATTGCCATAAAGTCTGCTTCTATTTGGGCAGTGAAACATGGCCACCGCAGGATTATTCTTGAATCAGACTCACAAATTTTGGTTGGAGCTCTGGATTGCATGAGGAACTTTGATCTGAAAGCTTGGAGGTTGAGGGCTCTTGTTTCCCAAATTAAAGACTTATGGAAGGAATTGGAGGACGTGATCCTAGTTTATGCGAGTAGAGATTTGAACAAAGCGGCTGACTTTCTGGCTAAGATGGGTGCGGAAAAGGAGGTTGGAGTTCAGTTGCACAGTGACATGGATATTGAGGATGAGGTGTTTAGACAGGGTCTGGAAAGGTCCTTGCGCCAATGATCAAAGAAAAAGCAAAGGGTGGTTTGCTGTCGCGATATCACGACATGTTGCGCCATCGCGGGCACTGGAGGAAAGTTGTCACGATTTCACGACATGTTGTGCCATCGCGGTCACTGGAGGAAAGTTGTCGCGATATCGCGACATGTTGCTCCATCGCGGTCACTGGAGGAAAGTTGTCGTGATTTCGTGACATGTTGCACCATCGCGGTCGTTGGAGGAAAGTTGTCGCGATTTCGCGACATGTTGCTCCGTCGCGGTCGCTGGAGGAAAGTTGTCGTGATATCGCGACATGTTGCATCGTCGCGGTCGCTGGAGGAAAGTTGTCGTGATATCGCGACATGTTGCGTCATCGCGGTCATTGGAGGAAAGTTGTCGCGATTTCGTGACATGTTGCGCGTCACGTGCTTGCGATTGCATGTTGCGCCGTCGCGATCGCTGGAGGAAAGTTGTCGTGATATCGCGACATGTTGCGCCGTCGCGGTCGCTGGAGGAAAGTTGTCACGATATCGCGACATGTTGCGCCGTCGCGGTCGCTAGAGGAAAGTTGTCGCGATATCGCGACATGTTGCGCCGTCATGGTCGCTGGAGGAAAGTTGTCGCGATATCGCGACATGTTGCGCCGTCGCGGTCGTTGGAGGAAAGTTGTCATGATTTCGCGACATGTTGCGTCGTCGCGGTCGCTGGAGGAAAGTTGTCATGATATCGCGACATGTTGCACCGTCGCGGTCGCTGGAGGAAAGTTGTCGCGATATCGCGACATGTTGCGCCGTCGCGGTCACTGGAGGAAAGTTGTCGCGATATCGTGACATGTTGCACGGTCGGGGTCACTGGAGGAAAGTTGTCACGATTTCGTGACATGTCGCTTCATCGCGGCCAAGGGAGGAAAGTTGTCGTGATTTCGTGACATGTTGCTCCGTCGCGGCCAGGGGAGGAAAGTTGTCACGATTTCGCGACATGTCGCTTCGTCGCGGCCAGGGGTGGAAAGTTGTCGCGATATCGCGACATGCTGCTTCGTCGCGGCCTGGGGTGGATAGTTGTCGCGATATCGCGACATGTTGCTTTTTTGCGGCTAAGGGAGAAATGGTGTCGCGATATCGCGACATGTTGCATTTTCGCGGCCAAGGGAGAAAAGGTGTCGCGATTTCGCGACATGTTGCTTTTTCGTGGCCAAAGGAGAAAAGGTGTCGCGATATCGCGACATGTTGCTTTTTCACGGCCAAGAGAGAAAATGTGTCGCGATTTCGCGACATGTTGCATTTTCACTGTCAAAGGAGAAAAGGTGTCGCGATTTCGCGACATGCTGCATTTTCGCGTCCAAAGGAGAAATGGTGTCGCGATTTCGTGACGTGTTGCTTTTTCGCGGCCAATGGAGAAAAGGTGTCACGATTTCGTGACATGTTGCTTCATTGCGGTCGAGAGAGAAAATGTGTCGCGATTTCGTGACATGTTGCACTTTCGTGCCCAAAGGAGAAAAGTGTCGCGATATCGCGACTTGTTGAGTTTTCGCGGCCAAAGGCGGAAAATGTCGCGATATCGCGACATGTTGCTTTTTCGCGGCCAAAGGGGTAAGGTGTCGCGATTTCGTGACATGTTGCTTGTTGCTGCTATTGTAAGCTTGTGTTCTATCTGAGTTCGGCTGGGAAGATTCTCTTCCCATATTGTAATTGATCTTTGTTTTAATACAAGTTTTTTCAAAATTTTCAAAAAAAAACTTCCAATTAATACATCAAATAAATAAAACAACGTTTAATTCAACTAATAAGTTTTTAAAATAATTATCATTAAAATTTTTATTTTATAAATGATTAAAATAAAATTTATCTATTTTAATTATCTACCTTTAAGATGTTATATATGGACACTATTATATTAACCAACCAACCATTAAAGTTTTTCATTGTAAAAAGGAGATTAAGGTTTGAATCACACTTATGCAAAATTAAGTGGCCATGATGTTATTTATGTAATTTCCATCAAATTCCAAATAATTTATTAAAAAAAATTGGACACAACTCTTAATAAAATTTATATTTATTCATAAAATTTAATTTATTTTTATTTATATAATATTATGATTTTTTTTTGTTTTAAAGTATATTTGTTAAATAAAATTATTAAAATTATAAAAAAAATTAAAAGTTCACACGTAAAAGAGATAAAACTATACATTATCCAATTAACATTTAGATAAAGCTTTACAATAATTTAAATATATTTAAAAGGTTAAATGCATGCAATAAAATACATTATGAACCTTTTTTTTAACTTCATTGTCTCTTTTCAAGGACATTATATTGTAAAGTTGAGTTGTTGCGCTATAAAATGATAAACTGTCATCTATTAATATGTTAAAGCTTTATAATAATTTAAATATATTTAAAAAGTTAAATGCATGTAATAAAATTTTATAAAAAATTATTAAGTATATAAGATAATTATAATTACTTAAAATATAAAATTTAAATTTGTATAAGTGTAATTTAAAAAAAAAAATTAAAAAAATTATATTAAAATAGATTATTTACAAGTTGGATGAGACTTCTTTTAGCCTTAGTTAGGCACTTTCTTCCTTTTAAATTTTCAAAAAATTTCTATAACTCTAAAACCCAGGATCTTAAGAGCTAATCACTTTTGATTAAAACACTAAAAAAAGATCTACATTGGAGCCAAATCTCTTAAACCATATGTTTGCAATGGTTGTTCAAATTAGTCAAACATTGGATTTGCTTACCAACCTACCTAATCCTCTCATCCTCAATAGCCATGCCACTGTGTCACTGAATATCTACCTCCTTCTTGGTACCTATCTTAGCCTACCCACATAAATAGGAATCACATCATCCAATTTCCTCCACAACTCATTAATATGGGTAACAATAATCCTCAACCTTCATGTCTCCAAAGCAAAGTTTCTCATGCATTCCAAAGCTCCTACCAAGATTTGAGAATCAGATTGTATAATTATGCTCCTATAACCTTGTCTTATCGTCCAGATAGAAGCAAATTTAATAGCTCGCAATAGGTGTAAATAGTTAAAGCTAAATTTTATTTATTATTTTTTGAATTTAGCAAAAAACCCCTTGCGGGGCCGCCTTGGTTTGAGAAACCACGACCAGGGGGTTTTACATCATCAAAATCACCCGGAAGTCATGCCTAAGCCCGACCGTGCCAACATTATCAACTAGATTTATTATAAGTATATAAATGGTAAAGTGTTATTATGTTAATATTATCTAATTATTGTCCTGGGGGACAGTGCAACAACGGTTCGGGCTTTGGCTCTTCTTCGAGATGTCCAAGGTTCAAACAATGGCGTGGGCTTTGGCTCTTCTTCGGGAGGTCCAAGGTTCAAACCGTGGTGTGAGCGAGTGTGTGAGGGGGTGGATGTGTGGTGGATGTGTGTTAAATTCCCTATTGATGAGCATAGCTTTTGGCTTTATGAGGGGTCGTAAGGGTTTCTCACACTAACCAAATATATATATATATATATATATATATATATATATATATATATATATATATAATTATTGCTTATCAACTATGTTAATATTATCTGTGTTTTAGTGGACTTTTGGCAAGATCCATGGTTGGAAGAAGGCCCTCTACAAGATAACTTAGACCTACGAGTCCTCCAACACAAACTTTCAAAGAAAATGGGAGGAAAAGTAGGGGATTTTCTTGCTATAGCACATGAAACTTCCTCTTGGAAGAAAATCACAGTTCAAAATCCTTCAAAGAAAGAGAAGGTGGCCCTGACCAAACTCAATGATGCTTTAAGGGTGTTCCCGATCATTCCAGGGGAACGGAGAGACAAGATGATTTGGGGCAAAACTACAAGTGGGATCTATTCAGTAAAAATTACCTATAAACTAATCCACTCAAGATTTAATGGTTGGACTCCGACTTCTATTATTTGGTTAAAGAATTTAACCCCAAAAATAACTTTTTTCTTTTGGCTGGCAGTTCAAAATAAGATTCTGACAACAGATAATCTACAGAGGAGAGGTTTCCAATTCATCAATCGATGTATCCTGTGTGAGAAAGCGACAAAATTTGTAAGTCATATCTTTCTAACTTGTAAATTTTCTTGTGCAGTCTTCCAAATGATTTTGTCCAAATTTCATATAGATTGGGTCCGCCCAAATAGCATGTCTAACTTTTGCATATAGTGGGCTTCCCCCTTCCGGGTGAAACTTTTGACTTGGCTCTAGAAGCTCAGCTTACCCCATTTTTTATGGGGGATATAGAATGAGAGAAATAAGAGAGTATTTAAAGGACGAAAGAAAGATCTCATGTTATGTGGTAATAAAATAATCAAAGCTCTGAAAGAAAATTGGAAAACCTTTTACTTCAAAAATGAGACCCTGTATCCTAGGGAAAGGAGGATTTTGTGGAACTGGGGAGAGGAACCTCCAGACCTAGTCATTACAACCAACCCACGGGATGGTGTCAAGTGGATACCCCCACACAAAAGTGGGTTAAGTTCAATTTTGACGGGGCAACCAAAGGAAATTCGGGGGCTGCAAGAGTAGGAGTTCTGAGAAATGAGAAAGGAAAAGTGGTCCTTGCCTTTACGGAGCCTTTGGGAACTCAAGCAAATCATTTTGCAGAAGCCTGAGCCTACATGCAGGCAGTGTGAATTTCCAGACTAGAGGGTTATAAGGAAGTAATATTTGAAGGGGATTCGCTTAATATAATCAAGGCAATTAAGGAGGATAAAGACCCCAGCTGGACCATCTCGGAGCTTATCCTAGAAGCAAAGATTCATAAATCCCATTTGGTTAGTGCCCAAATCCAACACACCTTCAGAGAATGGAACCAGGCGGTGGATCTAATGACAAATATTGCAGTTTTTGCTAGGGAGATGCAAATTTGGAAGGATAACTTCCCTCAAGAATTACTGGTGTTGGCTTCTAAAGAATATCTAAGATCAAACCTGTTAGAGCAATAGGAGATCAGAGTGGTTCATAAGGAGTAATCCGGAAGATGGAATTAGGCAGAGGGACAAAAGGCAACCTATTTGCTAGGGCCTGGGAAGTGACAAGTGTACGGTACAACAACCTAGTGTTATGTTTAGTAAGTGCTAGCTGTTGTCTGGTTTTTGTTTTATCCTGAATAGTCCAGCGACAACTATAGGACTGCAGACTGCAGACTCTAAGTATGGCTTAATGTGG
Source organism: Wollemia nobilis (assembly GCA_028583015.1). Taxonomy (NCBI): domain Eukaryota; kingdom Viridiplantae; phylum Streptophyta; class Pinopsida; order Araucariales; family Araucariaceae; genus Wollemia; species Wollemia nobilis. The sequence continues at coordinate 5,614,598 of JAQPPZ010001772.1, read as the reverse complement.
GTCTTGGGAAGATCCATTTTGACTATGTAAAAGGTTTGTGGACCTTATAACCACCTCTACGTAATACCAAAAAAATATTATTTGTGTTTTTTCTTTAGTTGGTTAGATGGGATTGAAATGGTTTGACTTGTGTCACACACATTATGATTATATTATTTTAACAATTATGCATATAAAATTTATTATCTATTAATTAAGATTATTATATATTAAAGTATATCATGAGTTACAGTAGTTAATATAATTTTTTATTTATATTTATTTCAACCTAAAAAATGAAATTTGTAAATATACAATCATTATATATAATAAAATAACTTTTATATTAACAATTTATTCATAAAAAAATAAAAATAATAAAAAAATTATATTAGTTACTTATACTAATCCAACCTTTTCCTTTTTATTTTAGTCTATCTATTTATAATGAAGGATGAGATTAATAAATTGACTTGAACAAAATGTGTGTACATGAATAATATATAAAACCTGTAAATACATTTGAACAAAATGCGTGTACATGAATAATATATAAAATTTGTAAATACATTTTTTCTTTATAACACTTATGCAACATTTGAAACATTTGATATTGAATCATATTACTCTTTTAAAGAGGGATTTTTCGTATTTATTTATTAATTTTTTTTTGATTTGGTGGATGAAGGGGTTTTGAAAGGGTCCCCAAACCTTTTACAGAGGGGGTTTTAAAAGGGTCCCCAAACATTTTACACATCAATCAATATTTTCAACAATAGCCTAAAATGGAGTACAATACAAGATGAAGAGGAAATCCCACAAAAGAGACCAAATGAGACTCAAATATAACCGGTCCAAGCAAAGCTTCTTAAAATAAATTTTGAACTTCCTTCCTAAGACAAGAACCTTTGATCAATAACCCAAAATTTGAAATCCAGTCCAACAGCCTTCGACATCCATCAATCCTATAGCTGGAAAGGTTGAAACATGCAAAAAGAACACCAGTCGCAGAAAACACCGATCTAAAATAAAAATAAAAAACACCAAGGTCTCAAACAGAAACTTCTAGTCTAAACCCTGCTGAAACTTACGTAACTACCACTAAAATTTTAATGGACACCAAAAACTGTTAGATCCATCGAACTCGTACTCCCACTAGCCACTGCTCGAAATAGGAATCCACAACCGATAAAGGATCCAACATTGGAAACAAGGATCCATAAAAAAAAACCAAAACCCTCAGATCTACCTAAAGCTTCAAGCAGCGGGTTTGTCATGCTTGAAGCCCATAAAACACACCCACAAAATAGAGTGATAGGAAATGGAACAAAGTGCTCAAAAAGGAAAGTTGTGAAAACCCTAGGAGCGCTTAGAAAAACACAAATCCAACCCAACCAAAGGAGTCGGATCTTACGGCTAGCCTGTCCTTAGCAACCCAAACCCACAAACAGCACCAACAAGTCTCCACTAACCATAAATGCATACGGTCTCCCCTAAAAATCAATTAGAGAAGGGGAAGAACCAAAGGATATCGTGGAGAGAGCTCGTCTGTCCACCACTGCAACCAACCAATAGGTTACATGAGGGCAAACACCAACCAAACCAGAGGACTCTGCAACTCAAAACGAAAGATATCGGTAAACCCTCCATTTTTCTAGCAGTCGATGTGGTTCCATCAACTGCCCAACCATCCCCTAGCCCCTCAACTAGGGTTCTAGCTAACCTAACCTTTTTCTGGGTTGAAAATTGAAATGGGAGAATAGGTTCATCAACCAAAAACCTTCTGGACCTCCACAAAACTACAGATCCATGCTTCCAAAAATCTTGGCCTGCACAGGATCATTATTTATTTATTAATTTATTATAATATATTATATAAATTAGTTTAAATAAAAAATATTTTTAAGTTGCAAGTTTACTACAGTGGTAAGGGTTTTGTCCTTTCTTTGAGGGATCCAAGGTTCAAACCCCACCCAATATGAAGGGACCATGACCCCTCATAAAAACCATGTAAATTAATTGAAAAAAGTTAGACACTTTTACTACTTTAGTTCAATGTTGAAGGATGAAAACAAAATTATTTTTTAACAAGATTGATTTTTATTATATCTTTCTTTGATGTTTTTTTCAATGAGTTTACACATGTTTTTATAAGGGTTCATGGTCCCCTCGTACTGAGTGGGGTTTGAACCTTGGACCTCTCAAAGAGAAGCCAAAGCCCTTACCACTGCAGTAATCTTGTAACTATTATCCTTATTTGAAGTTTCAAATTGCTATAATATTGAATTTTAAGAATAAAATTCTCAAATCACTTTTTTTTTATTCATAGAGCCTTAGAGGAATCGACAACTACATTTCCTTTTTGAACAAATGGTCACAAGGTAAATTCGTGTCAAATCATGGTGCTACCACTATAATCCCTATATCGCCTCAATAAGCACAACCCGGAGTGAGGGAGACCCTTGTTGGCTCAAGGTTGGTACCACAATTATCAAGCTAATGCATACTTAGCGGACTAAGGTCAGACTACTACCTTTGCCTAGATTGGGCATGCCCTTGAGGTTTGAACCTAGGTCCCCTCTTGGTCTCAAATCACTTTTTATTATTAATTTATAAATTCGCAATCTTAGCATTCAAATAGTTGGATTAAATTTTATTTGTGTGGTGATAATTAAAATTATTACATTGCTTAAAAATAGTAAAGGTTAATTATTGAATTGATGAACCCAAAGATATCCTAAATTCTTTTTATAAAATATTTTTATGATAGTATCCAAAATTAAGTTACATTGAAATGTAATACATGTTTAAGTGATGAGAATTGCAAAATGTATATTATATATTTCAAGCCATTACATCAATATATAGTTCTGGTTCAATACCAGATACAATCCCCGAATAAACAAAACAACAAAATAATAAGTGAGAATGATATTCTCACGGATAATACAAACAAAATAAATCCATTCTACTGGTAAACAACAGTTAACACACCAAACCAAAGTCTAAATATGGAGAAAACACCAAAATACGCCTAAGACCCAAAACTGCCAGCTCTTTGTCTCGAATTAGTACAAAATAGATCAATTCACATGGATTGGTCGGACGATTTACGGATCGGCTAGATGACTGGAGAATCAATGCTGCAAGCTGCCACTGAAACGGCCTGACCTATTGATGGATCGGACAACTGGCTCACTGGATCAACCCTGTAGAGGCCGATTGGGAATAGAATGTCAGTTTTGTGAGGTTGGCATGAAGTGAGTTGGTTCAAATTCTAACATTCTCCCCCTTGATGCTGAGGGGATTAATTAGGAAGTTCCTCGGCTTCATAAACTGAGCTTTGATTACTCCCTTGGTAAACAGATCAACAATATTATCTTCAATATTTCAATGCTTCAACTCAATGACCTTCTTCTCAACCATGTCTCGGATGAAGTGATACTTCATGTCAAAATGTTTTGACCTGCTATGATGAACTGGGTTCTTTGCTAAATGTATAGCACTCTTGTTATCACAAGATAAGGTAGGAGGGCCATACTATTTTTCTCCAATTTCTTCAAGGACTTGTCTCAACCACAATGCTTGAGCACTAGCACTTGTGATTTCCATGTATTCAGTCTCTATGGAAGAAAGAGCAACAATCCTTTGTTTCTTTGAAGACCATGCGATCAAACCAGACCCAAGATCTAAACAATTACCTGATGCAAATTTTCTGTCATCTATATTACTTCCCCAATCTGAATCACTAAAGCCAACAAGTTTTATATCATCATTTTTACAATAATGAATGCCAAAATTAGTTGTATCTTTTACATACCTCACTTTTTGTTGCTTTCATATGTAATTCTTAAGGTTCACTCAAATACCTTGATACAAGTGAGACAACACATGTAATGTTTGGTCTAGTGTTGGTGAAAAACATAAAACTCCCAACAATGCTTCTATATGTGGTCACACCAACTTTTTCAGTTCCATCATCTTTACTCAACAACTTACCATGAGTTGTTGGTGTTGCAAGAGGTTTAAAATTCTCCATGCCAAATATTTTCAACATATCATTGGCATATTTAGTTTGACAAATGAATATTTTATCATTTTGTTGATACACCTCCATACCAAGGAAATAATGCATCAAGCCTAAATATTTCATTTCAAACTCTTGCATCATTGCATCTTTGAAATCATCATTCATCTTTGAGTTACTACCCAAGTAAATCAAATCATCCACATAGAGACAAACAAGGAGAATGGCATTACCTTCCTTCTTGTAGTATAAGGTTGGATCACTCTTGCTTCTCATGAAGCCATATTGATGAAAGTAACCATCAATCCTTGAATACCAAGCTCTTGGAGCTTGCTTAAGACCATACCAAGCCTTCTTCAACCTATACACAAGATTCTCCTTACCTTGCAATTCAAATCCTTGAGGTTGTTGCACATAAACCTCTTCATCAAGATAGCCATTCAAGAATACACTCTTTACATCTAAATGATGTGTCTTCCATCCTTTATGGGCAACAATAAAAAGAACCATCCTCACTGTTTCTTGTCTTGCAACTGGAGCAAAAGTCTCCTCATAATCAATTTCATATCTATGTGTGAATCCTTTGGCCACAAGCCTTACTTTGTGCCTCTCAATACTTCCATCACTATTATATTTTGTTTTGTAGATCCATTTAGAGCCCACAACCTTCTTGCCTTTTGGAAGCTCAACTAGCTTCCAAGTATCATTCTTCGTTATGGGGTTAATTTCATCTTGCATTGCTTTGACTACACTTCATTAGCACATGCTTCTTCAAAATTAGTTTGTGAAAATAAAGTAAAATTGATTGTCTCATATCTTAGGTTCTCTTCATGTGTTTGAATTGTTCTCCTTCGATAAATATCACTTAATATTTTTACCTTCCTTGGTGGACTTAGACTTGCACTTGAAACTAAAGAACTAGATGAGGGGCTTCTTAGTGAAGAACTAGATGAGGTACTGCTTGGTGGATTAGTATCACTTGGAACTAAAACATTAGTGGGCTTCTCATCATCAATATCATCAATAATACCACCATTCAAAATAGATTTTGACTTCTCAATATGGCCTTTTTGATGACCATAAACTCCCCCTTCATCAAAAATCACATCTTTTGATACAATAATATTATGAGTTCTTTTATTATAGAGTCTATAGGCTTTTTTATTTTCACAATACCCAATAAAAATGCATGCTTCACTTTTTGGATCAAGTTTCCTTCTATGTTCTTTTGGAATATGTGCATAAGCCAAAAAACCATTTTTTTTTAAATGAGTTACATTTGGTTTCTTTGCATACCATTCTTCATATGGAGTGATACCATCCAAGCTAGAAGTTGGACTTATATTCAAAATATATATGACTATCCTAACAACTTCAACCAATTATATATTACTTAATTTCTTTGTTTGTAGCATGCTCCTTGCCATATTTACAACTATTCTATTTTTTACATTCAGTCACACCATTTTGTTGTGGATTATAGGCAGCAATGTGTTACATTTTAACACCACAATATTTACAAAATTACAAGAATTCATTTGAATAAAATTCTCATCCTCTATTAGTTCTTAAGCATTTTATATAGTTCCCACTTTGCTTTTCAACATGATTCTTGAAATCTTTAAAACAAGAAAATACCTCATCTTTTGCTTTTAAAAAATAGACCCAGAACATTATTGAAAAATCATTTATGAAAGTGATGAAGTATGAATTCTTACCAATTGTTTTAGTTTGCATTGGGCCACAAATATCTGAATACACCAATTGAAGAGGATAGGAGGCTCTCCATTATTTTGCTCTTGGAAAAATCATTCTTCAGTGATTTCTCAAAGCACATCCTTCACACACACCTTTGTAATCTTCAACTTTGGGCACCCCATACACCATTTCTTGAGATACCATCAATATCAATCTTGGGAAATTCAAATACCCAAATCTTAAGTGCCACAACCAGCTCTTGTTATCAATGGCAACATTTGTAAAATTAGCTCCTTGTGCTCTAAAATTTAGAGGAAATAATATATTCTTGGTCATAGGAATAGTGGTGATAAGCCTATGCCCATTATTCTTATCATAGATGACACAGTTGTTATCTTAAAAAACAAGCTTATAATTATTTTCCATGATTTGACCAACACTCAAAAAATTATGTTTCATATTTGAAGTTTAGTATATATCATTCACTTTATTTTTACCTTCATTGGTGTGCACCTCCATAGCTCCTTTAACTTCTACTTGTAATGCTTTATCATCTCCAAGCTTGATCTTGGACTTGTAGGAATTGTCCATTGTGGAAAACAACTCCCCCTTGTTGGTCATGTGGTTGGAACAACCAGTATTTAGGAGCCATGTCTCATTCAAATTTTGATATGATTTACCATATGACAAAAACAAAATTGAGGAGTCTTCCTCCTCTTCATAGTGTGCACTAATCCTTTCTTCATGGGATACCTTCAATCTACACTCTTTTTCAAAGTTTCCAAATTTGTTACAATATTAACATTATTTGTCACTCTTGTCACATCTTCCTCTTCCTTGAGCACATCCTCTTCCTTGGAAGTCACCTCTTCTTCCTCTACGTCTTCCTCTCCCTCTACCTTGACCTCTTGAACTATATTCACTTTCTTTGGATGTAAAGGATTTTTCTTCAACTCCACCAACATTTGAAGATGAAGATAACCTTTATTCATGAGATGTTAAAGAGCGAATGAGCTGATCATAATTAAGAGTGGTGAGATTTTTACTCTCTTCAATTATGAAAGCTACATGATTCCACTTTGTAAGAAGTGTTCTCAACACTTTCTTCACCATTACTTCATTGTTCACCTATTCACTAAGAGATTTCATCTTGTCCACACAAGCTTTTACTCTCACACAATATTCTTTCACATTTTCATCTTCCTTCATTCTCAAATTATCAAAATTCCTCTTGAGAGTTTGAAATTTGACTTGCTTCACTTTATCATTGCCTTGGAAGCCATCCTTCAAATATTTCCAAGCATCCTTAGTTGTTGTACAACTAGCAATTCTAGGAAAGAGGCTCTTATCCAAGGTTGTTTGGATGTGGTAGAGAGCAAAGCTATTTTTCTTGTGTGCTTCTCTTTTTGCTTGTCTATCAGCAGCTGGTACAACATTCCAATCAGCAGGCTCAGTATATCCATCTTCAATTATATCCCAACATCCTTTTCCAATGAGTAGGGTCTTCATTTTTATGGCCCAATACTCATAATCTTCACCATTGAAGTCTGGGATTGGCAATGAGTTTGTGCCACCATTTGTCATCTCCTACAATCAATCAAGAATCACAACAACAAGAAGCTTTGGATCAACCTTTAAGAAAACTTAATAAATTTTCACAAAGTCCCCACAAGCTTGTTCTAACCCAAGAGACCAACTTGGCTCTGATACCACAATGAGAATTGCAAAATGTATATTATATGTTTCAATCCATTACATCAATATATAGTCCTGGTTCAATACCAGATACAATCCCCGAATAAACAAAACAACAAAATAATAACTGAGAATGATATTCTCCGAACAATACAAACAAAATAAATCTATTTTACTGGTAAACAATAGTTAACACACTAAACCAAAGTCTAAATATGGAGAAAACACCAAAATACGCCTAAGACCCGAAACTGCCAACTCTTTGTCTCAAATTAGTATAGAAAAAATCGATTCACACGGATTGGCCGGACGATTTGCGGATCGGCTAGATGACTGGAGAATCAATGCTGCAAGATGCCACTGAAACGACCTGACCTATTGATGGATCAGACAACTGGCTCACTGGATCAACCTTGTGGAGGCCGATTGGGAACAAAATGTCGGTTTTGTGAGGTTGGCATGAAGTGAGTTGGTTCAAACTCCAACGAGTGATACATACTACTATTATGATATTCAATTCTAATATTTTAATATGAACATCTCAAAATCTGATTTTATATCTAATACATACAAAATTTTAAATACATAAATATTAATAATTATATAAATTGATACATGGTACTTATTTAATTTTATAAAGTAATAAAAAATTTAAAATAATATTTTTAAAACAATCAAATAATATAAACTAAACTGAATGACGAGAGGTAAAAGACTTATCTAAGGATGAGGATAGGTCCAGAGTCTACATTTTAAATTTCTTATTACTTTATAAAATTAAATAAGTACAATGTATGAATTTATATAATTATTAATATTTTTAAAACAATCAAATAATATAAACTAAACTGAATGATGAGAGGTAAAAGACTTAGCTAAGGATGAGGATAGGTCTAGAGTCTACCGAGTCTTGTGGATCAATGAAGAATGAACAGTTATTTGTTGGGTTTTTTTGCTACCTCTTACAACACTCTTTGGTCTTATTTGGGATAACACGGGCAGTGTTCGTAGGACTGCCAAGCCTGCTAGGTTTCATAGAATAAGTGTAAATAGAACAGACGTACTCAATTATTTTATTATTTTTGGAGATGTTAATGTGAGTTTTTTCAAATTTTAAGACTTACAAAGAATGAGAATATATATATATATATATATATATATATATATATATATATATATATATATATATATATATATATATAATAATATAATAATTAATTTTCTTTTTAAATAATACAATTTTCATAAAACAAAACAAATCAATAAATAAATAACTATATCATTGATATACTCTTTTGGGCTTTGGCTCAACTTCGGGAGGTCCAAGGTTCAAACCGTAGCTTGGATGAGTGTGTGAAAGGGTGGGTGTGTCTTATATATATATATATATATAATAATGATTTTTTTTTTTTAAATAATATAATTTTCATAAAACAAAACAAATCAATAAATAAATAACTATATCATTGATATACTCTTTTGGGTTTTGGCTCGGGAGGTCCAAGGTAGCTTGGATGAATGTGTGAAAGAGTGGGTGTATCTTCTTGGTGGAATTATTGTATCAGGTTGAAGATTTTGGTTGATTACTAAATTATATAAATAAATAAAAAATTATCAATCTTCAGTAGACTGTATTTAAAATTCAGGTGGCCTGCCTCGAACAAATAATATAAATCAAGACTACACTTATATAAAAGATAGATAATAAAACATTAAGAAAAGGTTTGACACGATGGCAAAAATAACATATTTAAATTATAATTTTTTTTTTAAATTTAAAAGTCACATCAAAATGTGTTATTAGAAAATAAAATATAGCGAAGTGCATGAGGGCAACAGACATTGACCAATGCTTTGCTTAGCACCGCAAGCTCTACCACTATCGGATTAAAATATTATTAAAGATTAGATAGATAGTGGATTAGATAGCTAGATTACTAAATTAACTTTTTTTAAAGCTTTAATTAGTTAGTTAATGTTATACGACGTTGGCCATGTATTTAAATTTTAGTATTCACAGTCGTCGATTAGAAAGTTGCCTTCTTATCTTATCTTTGGTCATACGTGTTATTAAATTATATCACTAATAAGTATTTGTGTCATCGTCAAATGTTTGCCATCTTCATTAAAATATAAATAATACTGACACCTCCATTGTTTTTAAAGTGGGCCCACATGTCAATAAGTTGAAAATTTTATGTCGCGGACTTCGGTGAGGGCTATTAATTGCCCTTAGGTGCCTCCAAAGAGAAATGGCCATCGATTTTAATATTTATTTAAGGAACTAATTATCATTTCTATCGAATTGTCTCGCTCTTTCGCTAAACCATTAGCAAGAAAGAAGAAAAAAAAAAAAACAAAGTAAAAAAAAAAAAAAAAAAAAAACAAAGTAAATAAATAAATAAATAAATAATATTTTTTTGAATTTAATGAAAAATCTCTTGTAAGACCAGGGAGTTTTACACTTTCAAAATCATCAGGGAGTCGTGCTTGGCCCTGACTGCAACAACATTATCAACTGGATTTTGGGTACCCAATGTGGATTTGGTAGGGAGGAGATTTGAACCAAGGAACTCCCACCTCCTTGAAAGATTGTAGTATCCTCTCCAACTCACCTACAACACGAATTAAAATATAATAATTTTACAATTAACCAAAATATAATTTGTATGCGCATTTTTTTAAATGAGTTTACATAGGTTTTTACAAGGGGTTTCGGGCCCCTTGTATTGAGCAAGGTTTGAACCTTTGTTTATCTCTATTTTTAAATCATTATATTAATTAAAATATAATAATTTTACAATTATTTAAAAAATATTGTATATGCACACTTTTTTCAACGAGTTTACATAAGAATTTACGAGGGGTTTCGGTTCCCTTATATTGAGTAGGGTTTGAACCTTGAACCTCTTAAAGAGAGGTCAAAGCCCTTATCAAACTTCAAAAAAAATAAAAATTGGATTTACACGGGTTTTTATAAGGAGTTTCGGTCCTCTCTTATTGGGGTCTGAATTTGGGTCTTTTGGATTAAAACTCAAGGACAAATATTTTTCATACAAAAGGCCACACTTTAAATAGGCAATAATTTTTCATAAAAAAGGCCAAACATGTTTCATATTATTAATTGATTTTATGACATTCACCAAGACTTTTGAGGTTTTTCTTTGGTAGATTGCTCTTAATCATCAATTTTTGTAACATGTATCACATCGGGTGGTTAGACCTATCACATTCAGTCTCAAGTTATTTGTATTTGGATGGAGAAATGACTAATGCCAAAAAAGGGTACAAAGAGCATTCTTTACTGTGCAATCAATTCCTACAAAGGGTCATTAACTATCCATACAAAATGGAGGTCAAACATGCTTCAAACCACTAACCACATCTACCAAAGATTGTGGATGTTTGTCTTTGGTAGATTGCTTCCAGTCATCACTTCTCATTTGTGTATTTGGATGGAGAAACGACCAATGCAATAAAAGGGTACAAAAAGACTAATGCAAGAAAAAGGTACAAAAAGCATTCCCCAGTGTGCAATCAATTCCTACAAAAGGTCATTAACTGTCCATACAAAATGGAGGCCAAACATGTTTTAAACCACTAACATCATCTACCAAAGATTGTGAACGTTTGTCTTTGGTGGAAGCACTCATCACTTCTCATTTGTAGCATGTGTTTTGACATGTGTAGAGGACAAATCACCTGAATGATTAAATCTACCACATTCCATCTCAAGTTTTGTGTATCTAGTCAAAGAAATTGCAAGTGCAAAAAAAACATATGTATTTATATTGATAAATATGGTTTCTTAGTGATGATATCTGGTCGTAATACGTTGAAGTAAGTTGAAGTTTTTATGTGAGTGCATGGTGGTTGTGTGTTAAATTTCCTATTGATAAGCATAACTCTCGGTTTTACTAGGGGTCATGGTTGGGAGGAGACTGCTCAGCCCTGTGCGGTTGGTCGTAGGGTTTCTCACACTAACCAAATAAAAAAAAGTTTTTGTGAACAATAAAATTTTAAAATATGTTGTCATAGTATCAATTATAAGTATTGTTTTATTGTCCAAGGGGGACAACGCAACGGTTTCGGCTTTGGCTCTTCTTCAGGAGGTCCAAGGTTCAAACCGCATCGTGGGCGAGTTGGCGAGTGTGTGAGGGAGTGGATGTGTGGTGGTTGTGTGTTAAATTCCCTATTGATAAGCATAACTCTCAAGTTTACGAGGGGTTATGGTTGGGAGGAGGCTAGTCCTGTGCGTTGGTCATAGAGGTTTCTCACACTAACCGAATAATAAAAAAAGAAAAAAAAGTTTTGTTTTATTTATTAAATATTTTGGAAGCTTATTAAAAAGGAAGATCAATTAATAATAATATATTTAATAATACATTGAGAATTAAACGTTAAGGTAATTTTCAATGATTTGATATTTTAAAATTTAATAAAAATAATAATTTTTTTTTTTTTAAGATTTGGTTAGTGTGAGAAACCCCTACGACCAACGCACGGGGTTGAGAAATCTCCTCCAACAATGACCCCTCGTAAAAGCTGAGAGCTATGCTTGTCAATAAGGAATTTAATAAACAACCCTCACACACTCACGCCCTCACACACTCGTCCACGTCACCTTAAACTTTTTAGGTTAGAAAGAAACTTCGAGAGCCGCTCTTAGGTCGCTGACAATGTCATCCCATCCCATTCGGGTATTACCACTATCTAGAGGGAAGCCATAAGAGATTTTTTTTGTGTCCCCCTTCACATTGCAGAGGTTCGAACCTTGGACCTCCTATCCAACGGGGCTAGGCTCACCTTTTGCACTTGCGCTACAAAGGCGTACAAATCCTTTGTGAAGGAAAACTATTCCTTGTATTCCCTTGGGACTAGGACTTTTCATTCCACGAGCCCTGTCTCATCCAAGTGAACTCCTTGGGCTAGTCGAGTTTTGTTTTTTGTATCTGCAAGCCGCCATGCTTGAACCCTGGACCTCTTTTAGAGGATTGGGGGAACTTGCCAGTGAGATGCCCGAATAATAATAATAAATTTTAATTAATGATTGTTATAAAAAAAAATTTGTTTTCTCAATGTTAAAAAAATTAATATAGAAAACCATTATTATGAGAGAGACCAAGAGCCAACAATACAAACTAGATATCCATGGAGATTGTGTGAGCATGTTTTTTTCAATTGGTTGTATGAGATTGAAACGGCCCCACCCGTATTACATCACCACCACATAGTGGTATTACAACAAAGCTTAGATATTATCCATGTATCACTTGGCAAGATTTGAACCTTAGTCTCCTCTTTAAATATCGAGGAATATAACCGATTGAGCTAATGCCACTTGATAATTATGTAAACATGTTATTATCTGGTGAAATATGATAATTACAAGTAGATGTATCAATAGTTGGACCAATAACATGACTAATTTTCTTAAGAGTAAACTCATAAGTTTAATGAAAGTTTAGTTCATTTGCAAATCAATAGAACAAAGAAGCATCATGTGCTTAAGTATATCACTAGCCTGCATTACTATATCAACCAAGATTAAGAAGTTAAAATTCAAGCAAAGGATCCTATGTAATTTACACACAAGATCCAACCTATGTAGAAGCAACAACCTCTAGTATAGAAGCATCATTAGTTCTCCAAACTCTTGAATCAACCCATGACATAGTTCTTACAACAGAAGTTGTGAACTTCAACTATAAAGGATGAAAGCAAACATAATAAAGTAAGTAAATTGTGTAATCATCATAAGAATAATATGCATGGATATTTTGAACATGATGCATAGAGAAAATCTTTGTTAGTGCACACTAATGCTCATAACTGCATGAAAGTGCTAAAGGGCAATGATGAACAAGATATATTGAATTTTTTAATGTTGATGTATAACTTCTAGAAGAGCTCTTCAATGTCAATAACAATGAGAAATGAGAGTACTTGTTGCATACTCGTTATGTGGTGTGAATAAAATAGAATAAAATAAAAGGTTTTTCATATTTGAAATGCCAAACGATTTGAAGGTCATCATCAAGGGATGTAAAAGAAGAAATAATTTTTTTTTAGGGGAACAAAAATACATGAATAGAGAGGACATGATATAAGGAAAAAAAAATGTCAGTAGGCAAACGAAGGGAACCACAACTGTGGTGGCAGATAAGCTATAAAGTGATCAACGGGATCTAAATTCATCTAAAAATTCTATTTTGCAGGTTCATGGATACATTCAAAAGAAAAAGGTTATTATTTACATTAACCCTAGCAATAAATATAATTTCATTAATAGTGCTTGGGCTAAAATATTGCAGGTTCAAGCAACAAAAATTAAGGATTTATAGCTTAAGAATGAGAATGTTTAGATTTTTTAAGATTTGAAGATCACCATGGATAAATATGTTTTACATTCATATTTTCATGCTATTAAGATGGATGATGTGGATATTGTTCTTGGTTATCCTTGGTTGGATTCTTTGGGTGCTATTAACATTAATGTTCAAAAGAAGTTTCTAAAGTTATGATATAAGAAAAAGAAGATATATTGTAGGATATTTCTCAGCTTAAGAAGCAAAGATCTAAGGAGAAGCAAGAAGCAATTATGGTTGGGAACAAGTTAAGGAACCAAAAAAATAATCAAAAGTCAAATCTATAGTAGTGCAACAACAAAGTATATGAGAGAAGCAACATCAAATTCCAAAGAAGATCAATTAAAAAAACACAAGAACATACCAAAAGTAAGTCAAAAGAGAGAAGAACAATATGAATTTAAAATAGAGAAACAAAATGTTAAAGAATCAAAGAAAATATAATGTCAAGTTAAGGTTGTAGTATATTGCCACCCACACTATCCAGAGCGACAACAATCTTAGAGGCATGGCTTAGGGCATCACTATTATTATGGATCTACATGGAGTTAGAAAGACATCAAGTATGACAATGTTTGGAAGAAAAATCTTAATAATTCTATATTTCAAATGGTTGCATTAGCTTCAAGGAACAGTAGTACCAATAATTTAAAATATCAAAGCAAAGCAACAAAATCATAGAGACAATAGAGAAGTTATGGATATTTACGTGGCACAATGGCAAATTGGCATCATAGCAAACCACCACCAATCAACGGGCCATGACATATATCTTTCATGACTACATGCACAAGATGCTAAAATATTATATAGATGATTTTCTTGTCAAATTTCTCTTGCGTGAAGAGTATACAAACGTTCTGCAAAAAGTCTTCGATCGTCTGATAGAGCATAATGTTAGGCTAAGTCCTAAGAAGTGTGTTTTCAGTGTTACATCAAGAAACTTTTTAGGATTTATAGTCTCTAAGAGAGGGATCGAAGTAGATCCTATAAAGTTCAAATCAACTCTAGAAATTCTTCCCCCCACTAACATTAAAGAGCTTTGTAGCTTGTAAGGGAAGGTAGCATCCATCAAATGCTTAATAACACAATTATTGGATAAATGTCGACCCATGAATCGACTGCTACACAAGGGGGTCCCATTCAATTGGGACGAGGAATACCAAAAGGTCTTTGACAATATAAAACAGTACTTGGCATCACCACAAGTATTAGCTCCACCTCGACCAGGTGTGCCTTTCTTGCTATATATTTTAGCCATAGATTTTGCTCTAGGGACCATGTTGGCCCAAAAGAACAAAGAAAATAAAGAAGAGACTATCTACTATATTAGTCGCACCTTGGTAAGTTACGAGCTTAAGTACGCATACGTTAAGAAACTCTACTTATTAGTGGTGTTCGCTACCAAAAAGATTTATCATTACATGTTAGGTCATACAACATATATCGTAACAAAATAAAACCCTTTACGGTACATGATGAGTCGTATATATCATAATACGTAAACCACAAAGTGGATCATGCTATTGACAAAATTCGATCTTGAATTCATCAATCTAAAATCAATAAAATATCAAGTTATAGCTAATTAGTTAGTAGAGGTTCCTTTTTAGGATGACAAGCCTCTCGTAATTGAACTACCCAATGATGCAATGTTCGTATTGTCAGAATCACCTGAAACTGAAGAACCGGAAAATAAAGTAGACATGACTTTGTTCTTCGATGGTTCCAAATGCGAAAAAGGAGTGGTGCAGGGATTATTTGTTCACACTACAAGTAGCTCCTATGCCCTTGTATTTTAAACTCGATTTCCCTTGCACAAACAATAACGTTGAATACAAGGCTCTCATATTGGGTCTCTACATGGCTATCACGATGAAGATTAAAAATCTTAATATCTTTGGTGACTTCTTGCTCAACATAAACCAAGTCAAAGGCATTTATCAATACATATGTCCTATATTGAAAGCTTACAAAGAGCTTGTGGATACATTATTAACCAAATTGGAATGGTATGACATCGAGACAGTTCCTCGTACGTCTAATTGCTTCATGGATATAATGGCATATTTGGGATATTTAATCCCACAAAACCATTTTGATAATTTTACAACCATCCACGTTAAAATGCTCTTGTAATCAGTGATGTTGCGTGAGGCTGCACACAATAGAGAATAATTTCACATGATTCAGATAGAGTCGAATCACGAGTGGTTCTACAAGGCATAAGACTTTTTGAACTAGGTATCCTGGGGGTCCTTGATCTCATAGGGTCCCTCAGATAATGGCACAACCATTCATCATAAGGTTGTTTCCAAATATGTATTTATGCATAATGAATTGCAATGGGAATAAGCTATTTAGTTAGTTGAAGCTTAAGCTTATCAAGATTGTCTCGTCCAATTAAAAGATAATTTGAATCTTGGTAGTATCCCTAAAGGATTATCGCATGTCACAAAATGAGCATTTAAATAAAAAGTGACCACATATGTCTTGCTAGGATATATTCTTTATCGTCAAAGCTATGATGGACTCCTCCTTCATTGTATCAAGTCCCAAGAATCTGCTTGGGCAATCTCACAAGTTTACGATGGTACCTACGATGGACTTTTCAATGGTATTTCTATCATCAAGTGCGTCCTTAGAATGGGTTATTATTGGCTCACAATGGAAAAGGATTGTTGTGGATATATCAAGAAGTGCATAAAGTGTGAGCATCATGCCAATATATTGCACATGCCATATCAAGCCTTACAATAGATTCAATTGATGTGGCCTTTTTATCAATGGAGATTCAATCTAATTGGGAATATCTCTCCTCCATATTTGGGCTGTCACACATTTATTATAACAACTACCGAGTATTTTACCAAATGGGTGGAAGCAATCCCTTTAACCACTACGACTGGAGCTCGTATTGCGGAGTTCATACTATATAACATTATATGTTGTTTTGGTATTCCATCCAAAATAATATCGGATAATGCAATATCATTCAAGAACAAATATGCATGGGCTTTAACGTCCAAATATAAAATTCAACACAACTTTGTAACACTCTATTATCCGTAAGCAAATGGGCAAGCAGAGGCCTCTAATAAAACTGTAGTTACCATATTGAAGAAAACCATCAAGGAAAACCACAAGGATTGGCACCTTCAATTACCTCTAGCTTTATGGGCTTATCAAACTAGTATTCGAACACCCACTAGGGAAACCCTATTTTTGCTAGTGTATGGCACTAAGGCCATTATAACCTTGGAATTAGAAATTCTATTGTTGTGCGTGTCATTGAAAGAATTCATCGATGATGACACTTCACAACAAGCTCATCTCGATCAATTGACCCTTCTTGATGAATGACGAGTTAATGCTCCTAAGCATTTGCACGTTTATCAAGATTGTCTTAAACAAGACTACAATACTAAAGTCCATTCAAAATACTTTAAATTTAGAGATCTTATGCTCAAAAAGAACCAATAAAACTCAAACCTGTTGCCTCATCTGCAAGATAAATTTACGGCCAATTGGTTAGGTCCCTTTATCATAACATAGAAAATAGGATGAGGAAATTATTGCCTAAATTTTCTAGAAGGTGTTGAGGAGCTTGAACCTCTCAAAATTCTTCACCTATGGGTGTTTTATACGTAAATCATAAAACAATCAAAAATATAAAAACAACAAAAAATGTCAAAAATACGAAACAAATAAAAAAATATAAAAACACAAGACAATACAAAACATCAAAATACAAAAAAAATTACATTATGTTATTATGCATTTCATTGTATGTACTAATTAGTTGCATTACATTAGGTATATTCATCAGCCATATTTGCATTAGGACAAGTTGTGTTACATTATTATGAATGACACCATGTTTGTATGCCAATCATGAACCTCAAATCAACCTTATCAATCATCAACATGCACAATTTTCTTTATGGGATTTTGCTTATTAAGAGGTCCTCATAAAATAGGATAGATACCGGATGAATATCAACAATGATATTTAGACGACCATTGACTATTTTATGCACACCTTTTAGTTTGTAAAAACCTGTAGGGAAAACCCTTACATTCCACAAATCATTATCATTCATATTTTTTTCTGAGTAACTATGTTTTTCAACACAACCGCTAAGTTTCTATAGGGTGTATACTAAGGTTTTTGGTCATTCAGCCATCCCTAGTTATCTCTTCAGATTTTGTAGAAAGTTATCTTGGTTTTTAGAAGGTAAGGTCTAGCTTTGATAGTACCTTGCATATGTCAAAATCCTAACACAATTTTAAACATTAACAATCCTATTTTGAACAAGGAAAGATGACACTACAAAGTGGTTCTTATCACCTTAAGCGAAAGGTATTCCTTGCTCATCCTATTATGCGCATGGTCTAGAATGCTGAGAATTGACAAAAGGATAAGCTCCCTCCTACCCAAACGACCCTCTTGCTCTTTCACAAAACGAGAAATTTCCAAAACAATGCAAAATAAATAGTGATTTTCATCACTAAGCAAATCCCTTGCTAAAAAAAAAATAGTGGTTTTCACCACTAAGCATGAGCAAGTATCCCAAGCAATTAAAAGAAAAGAAGGGGGTAACAAGCTTGAATCCTTGAAAAGTTTCAGTATTCAAAATCCATGGGATAATCTCCATTGTAGCAATGGGTTGAATGAAACCTGCTTGACAATAGAGTAGCCTTATGCACGATGATATGTCTATCACATTAGCGACCTTATGTACAAACCAATGTCAACTTATGGTTGAGCTAGCTTTTAGCGGCTTGTATTGCCTAGTAGTCTAGTCTAACTATGTCCAAAATGAGGATAGGATGACTATAAGGTGTTCCTCATCACAACAATGGGTTGCATGAAACTCGTATAATAATGAGGTAGTATTTATGCCTCATATAATACATTCACTTTACACACACAGGGATAATGAATATATGGGTCTTATGAACAAGCTTCTATCTTTCAAGAGGTTTGTGTAGTCAGTATACAACTTTTGATCAATCAACTAGAGTGTTTGAGTCTCACGAAAAACATCAAAAATTCCCTCATATCAGCTAATCATCTCATCAACAATCACAAATTTTTTATGGGATTTTTCTTATTAAGAGGTCCTCATAAAATAAGATAGATACCAGATGAATATTAGTAATGATATTTAAACGACTACTGACTATTTTATGCACACATTTTAATTTGCAAAAGTTTATAGGGAAAGCCACTACATTTTACATATTTCATCTCACATATGCATATACATACACATAACTCTTATGATAAGGGTAACATTTTAATTCATGATTTTTATACATTCTATGGTGTCTGCCATTAGTCTGTTAAATACAAATTAGATGCATTCATTATGTTTTAAATTATTAAAGCCTACATGTACAATTTGCATTAGAAGATCCACATAAAATTAATGCATTACATACACATTACATCCACCATATCATATAACTAGAAATAAATGCACAATCAATTAAATAAATCTAAAAATATGCATTTAACATTAAACATGACATCCATGTACACATACATAATAGTGCATCCATACATTTAGGTTACAAAATCTAATCATACATCCATCATCTACTCATTGCATGTCATTAGTACATCACATGTATAAATTAATACATCATCATATCCATCAATGCATCCATAACTCATAACACATAAATCAAAATCATAAACACATAATGAGCCATAAATGATATCTCATATATATATATATATATATATATATATATATATATATATATATATATATATATATAAAATATCAAGTACATAGGGGTATAAAAATTTCTCGTAGGCTACAACTATGTAGGTCCTCATACCTTACACTAAAAAATAATAAATACATAAATGATACATCAAGAGGGGCCTGTACCCCCATAGTCGCCTCCACCAAAGGCCTCATCCTTGTGAGACTGCCTGGAGCCACTAGCAACTGATCTCTCTGCACAAGCTGGTGACCTGTGACTAGGCTACACTGATGACTACCCAGACTCGTTACGTCAGCTCTATTGAGATCACCCTACTATAGATCTCTCAGGTAGACTACTACCATGTAGCCTAATCTGACTCTCTACATCAACTATGTAAGTTGCATCAGATCTACGCTGGGCCACGAACTCCTCTAGGAGGCTTTATAGTCTGCTAATCTCTACATCTCTACTAGATGTTGCCTACCTATGAATTGTTGGAGTTGAGGGTATAACCTGACCTACAGTTGCAGTGGCCAAATGAACTTTTAGAGAATCTCACTTCTCTATCCGGGCATCCCTCTCTACTGTCCTTGTAGCCATCTATATCTATAGAGTATCCCTCTCTATAGTAACCCTATTAATCTCTGTCTGTGCCATGGCTATCTAGACCTTGAGGAGATCTCTCTCCTTAGAGAATCCCCTCCACTGTTGCTTCCTAGTACTAAGCTGACTCTGGACTATCACGAGAGTAGTCTACCACTCTAATAGATGCCACTGTGCAGTCTACAATCGTGCTCTCAACTAGGTCATCTCACCTGTAGGATCATCCTCATTGCCCTCACCTTCATCCTATGGCTCCTATACCTCATCTACAACCTAACCCCACTCCCCCTATGTCCTTTGACACACTCATCGCTCAACCTCATATCCACCCTCATCCGTTGCCACCTTCGTAGGCCTGCCCATCAAACTACCCCCTGCCATAGCTGGGTGATCCACCATGTTTCATACTCAGCAATGGTCCCTGGGTCAGCTAGTCTAGTCTCAACTACTGTTGGATCCACCTCATCTACCAGTGCCTCCAGTCGAGTTCACATCAACTATGTCTCATATTCGTGATGGCGATAGATGATGGGATCCTTTGAAACATACTGAAATATGTTGAACTATCACCTCACGTGAGAGTAATAGAAATACTTTCGCTCACTACCATGGTATCCAATAAGCCACCGTCCATGTCTAACCCACCATAGATACTTTGTAGCCTTTGTCTAGTGAGGGTAATCCAAGTATGGCCTCCAAACTACCTACTTCCACTACAATCTATCCAAAAAACCTATTATAGTGTTCCAGCCTCCTTGCCTCTGGCCAAGTCTATCCAATCTCCTGATCCCATCACTATCAAGCCGCATAGCCAATATCTATGTCTCCTAGCTTAGCTTAGGGTACTAGCAGTCTTGCCAATCGGTCTACATGGATGTGCTCCCATCCCCATATCCACAGGAGCAAACTGTAGTCCAATCTCGTCTGACTCCTGTGTTGAATCTCATATAGCTCATCATATTTATGAGCCAATAGGATGCTCCCCATGTCATAATAAAATCGAGCGTTGTAGATTGCACTGGAGAAAACCCTGTACCATGTCCAGGAGGTTCCAAGGGAACCTTGCTCCTGGACTCCTTTAGGAGGCTTTACAGTCTACTAATCAAAATGACAATAAATACACACATTCTATCAACATATTGTGCTTCAATTTGGATATTTAATAGCATCTAATGGTTCACTTTAATAAAAAATTTAAAAATAACAAAAAAATCAATCAAATAAAATCTCAAATGCACCTCGTACCTAGTAATTTACCCTATACACTTGGTGGTTGTAGCGACTAACTATCCATGCAATCCTATAAGATGAGTAAATTACCATAAGGCCACTTGAACCACCAAACCATTCATTGACGAATAAAATTGTTTTCACTTTAATCCCCAAGAAGGCCATGCAGCCAGAATGCTCCAAGAGAACGAGGCGTACATTTCATTCTTCTATGAAGTTTCATCTTATCATTAAATATAGTGATTCACCTTGAGTTTTAATTGAATTGCTATCATCTTAATTCCCTAAGAAAGCCATGTGGTTGAACTGCTCCACAGGATAGAGATGTACAATTACTAAAAATGGTCGACATCACAACTATAATAGAACTTTCCCTTTTTACATTTGTTATCATATTGCAACGCTCAAACAAGTCATCTTGGTCAAATGAATCGTCACTTTCATCACTTGTCATTTCCTCATCGACTTATCACTTGAGGGGGTAGTCATAATCATAGAATTCATAGTTAAAATCAATAATCAAACACTCAATTATGCAAATTACATTAATCCAATTATCATTGCTAACAACTATTACAAGATTCCCTATTTGTTGGGGCAAAAAGTAAAAATGTTAAACCAAACCTTTGTCAATCTGAACTAACGGTCCATGTAGTAACACAAAACTACCCAAATACCTTCATATTTGCCAAATTTTTATACAAATTAAGTCCATCAAAGTGTTGGAGGTAATGATTCAAAGATGCATCCTCTTTTGTGATTGGGGTATCTAAAATTGATCTAAAAATGAACATCAATCAACCTTCAATTTGACTTTAGGTTGTCTAGTTTTTTCTTAGTGTTATGCTTTCACACAATGCATCCCAAAAAGGGGCATCTATAGAAACCTAAAATATGTCATGTTGAGGAGGCTACCCATATGGACACCTTTTCAGGCCATATGACCCACCTTGGGCATCCTCAAGGCTTAACAGTGGTTTTTACCACTCAAACAAGGGCAAATTGTCTTTTATAGCCTAGATCGTCATACCCAAAAGCGGCCTCCAATGGTCGTTGGACCTTGTGATGGCTAGCAGTCACGATCGCTCCACCCTAGGATGGTCGCACCTGTAACAAAATCAGGCCCTCGAGCCAAGCCAAAATAGTTACAGGGCAACTGAGCTTTAACGGTTAAGCACGAGAAGGTTTTAGATCTGACGTTTGGTCTTCCTAGAGCCTAACTGATTCTTGGTTCTTGGCTTCTCTTGCAAGCCAAGATTGCCATTTTGAAAACTTATAAGAAGAGCCTAAGCCTTCATAAAAATATCTCAGTCTAATGCAATGAAGTGTTGTCATATTGAGGAGTAAAGAGAACAATTGATCATAAGCAACGAAGTGTTGTCCAAATCCAACCATGGAGCTTACAATTGCATCAATGGAGTCCCTTGGAGTTTGAAGATCAAATTCAACTATTCTTTGCCATCAAGTGACCTTATTTCATGTTATTTCTTGTAATTCAATCGTGCTTCAAGTGTGTGACCCTTGAACAATCAATTTAGTAGACCAACCCAAGCATTTCTTGCATCGATCACGAAGAAACAATTCACTATTCAATGGCCACTTCACCCCAAAGCGGCTCGTAGGCACAACTGCTCTACCCTGTGACGACCAGCATACCTAATTGCTTTACCCCATAATGACCTCTCAGTGAAATATGATTTTTCTATATTTTTTAGTTACAAGTTATTTAATAGTAGTTCAATTTTGTTATAGCATAGTTTTACTCAATTTTCATGCATTTCTTTATCGAATTTAGCATCTTTATTTCAATTTATTATCATGGAAAAGGACCTCATAATAAGAGGTTCCTCATTTTCTATTAACGTCTTGTAAGTATGCTTGTGTGCAGGTTTCAGATCTTGGCAGGAGCTCTTCAACACAAAGATTCATCAATCTTTATATTACCATGTAGAGGTCACAAGAAACCCTCCCCCATAATCAGTTTTGAGGGTGCAAAATCCTGCAAAATACACCTACCATTGATTCTTAATGTAAATTGTATCAAATTGGTATCTATCCCTAAGAGGGATATCTTTGTAACCGCCTTATGAAGGAATATTCAATATTAATAAGGACACCATTTTCTATATTTATTGTTTTGTATTTTGATGGTTACATGATTATATTGTCAATTTGATTTCATTAATTCTTTAGGTGTTCGATTTTTGCATATCTACAACACCAAAAGAAGGGCATAAGAGAGAATAACATGAGGAAGAATTTAAAATAGAGAAATAAAATGCCAAAGAATCAAAGGTAACAAAATATCAAGTTAAGGTTATAGCATATTGCCACCCACACCATTTTGAGTGACAAGAATCTTGGAGGCATGGCTTAGGGTATCAATATTATTATGGACCTCTATGGAGTCATAAAGGTATCAAGTATCATAGAGTTTAGCAGAAAAGGAATAATAATTCTATATTTCAAAGGGGTGCAAGAACATCAGGGAATAATAGGACCAATCATTCAAAATATCATAGTAAAGCAATAGAAACATGGATCCAACATAACAGTTATAGATATTCAAGTGGCACAATGGCAAATTGACATCATCAAATACTACCACCAATTAAGATTTCACTTGGATGGATGGATGATCAAGATTGGTACCACTTGTTAGCATTGTGTAGAAGATCATATTACTTAGTTTCTTCTCACATTTCAAGGATAAAATATTTGTAAGAAGAGTGGAATGCCATGGTACCTAGGAAAATTTATATAGGGATATGATATTATATTATATGTGGGAATTATGCAAATTTGGCATGTATACACATAACCTAGTTTATATATGTATACACATAACCTAGTTTATACACATGGCAAATTTGGATATGTATATTATTATTTTATATTATAATAATGAGTGGGATGAGGGTTTATAACATGAGTATATAAAGAAGAGATATCATCATTGTAATCATCATCATTTATATGAAGTATTACTCATAATTGTCTTTGCCCATGAAGTGGCTTATTGATGCTGATATCTATGTGGGAGATGAAACAATGAGATAAATCGACCATGGAAAAAGGAAGGCAAAATGATCAAGCAAAGGAAAAGAATAAAACTGAAAATGAGTAATAGTTTGGGGTTGGTCGATAGAAATCAAGAAACATAATGAGTAACGGGAGAAATTATTTGTAGCTAAGAAATCAATTGGTTTAGCACCAAGAATATTTATAATTTATAGTAATAAATAAAAACAAGACCATTTATTTACCATCTTTGTGCACTATTTAATATTATTGCCTTAGTGGTATGTTTTAGATTGTTTGTAATAGGTTAAGTCATGGCCATTGAAGTTCATCCATAGTGTGCTCTGACATGGAAGAGATGAAGGATTATTATCCTATGTGTGTATTGAGATAGAGGACAAAGGTTATCTTCAAGGGTTGAACATCAAAACTCGACTAAGCCTTGATAGACACTATCATCACGTGGAGAAGGATGTTAACTAGGAGAACCGATTGAAAGATGCTATCATAAATCTACTATCTAAGGAGTTCGTATTGCCAGTTGGAAAATTCCTATCATCATGAATATACCATCATCTAAAAGTTACAGTCAATACATGACCATCTAAAACCAATTATCGCCAATATCATGGGGAATTATTGTCAAACGTTTCCAACATAGATTGTAGTGGTTGTTTAAAACATGTCATCCAAAAGTAACCTTGTTGACACAATATTGTCGATACAGTCTAAAGCTAGTCGTCTAGCTATTATCATCACTCGACTAACCATCGTCATCTTTGTTCACCGTCTGTGTCGAAGTTGAGAGATAGATTGGGTGGTGTCATCTTGGGAGGTGAAACATCATCATCATATGAGTGTAAAACCTATCGTCTAAAAAAGGACCTATCATCACAAGTGAGTGTCTCCTCTTTATTGTTGAAAAAAACCACCCCACACTATCACTGCATCATTTTTGGGATCAGATCCAGAAGATCTTTGAGGCGTGATGCGTACAAAAGAAATTTTGTCACAATGAAGAAGAATAAGACCATAAGACCCTCAAGTTATAGATATAACTGAGATGTTAAGAGGAATTACTCCCTGATTGGAGGTAATCGAAATTACCCAAAGTAGAGGTGTTCATCTTGAGAAGATTAGTGAAAAAAAAGAAGAGGAGGATAGCCATGTGGAAGCTCTAGATGAAGAGCAAGGGGAAGAGGCAGAAGAGCAATTGATTTGGGTGATCTTCAAACTGGGTCAGAAGTTGAAGATAGAAACCCCGTCATACAATGGAAGCTTGAATCTAGAGGAACTCATAGACTGGATAGTAGAGAGAAAAATATCTTGATTTTGAATCAGTAGAGGACCTCAAGAAGGTGAAGTTTGATTGTAAGAGGTTGAAGGGACATGCTTCAATTTGGTAGGATCGTGTCCAAATAGAGAGGCAACAAAAGAGTAGGGATAAAATCCAAACATAGGATAAGTTTGTAACTAAATTAAAGGTTTACTTGCTAATTATCAGAACGGATTGCTTAGAAGACTCCAAAACCTCAAGCAAAAGGAGCTATATGTGAAAGGGTATATAGAGGAGTTATATAAATTAGCTATAAGGGTAGGTCACATTGAAGATGATAAAGAAAATATATGGCAAGATATATAAATGCACTAATATTATCCATACAAGATGAGCTTGGCACGATTAGAATTAGAACTATTGAAGAAGCATACCAGTATACAATCATGGTAGAGGAAAAGTTATTGTAAATGAAACAAAATAATATGAGAGGAAGGGGACAATCCTCTCAAGGAAGATAACAATCAAATAATGGTGGTGGGCAACATTTGCAAGAAGGAGAAGTTCGTACTTCTCAAAGTGAATCCAACCAAAGCACCTAGGGAAAATGTGAATCATTGAGAGGACGAGGTGGGTTTGGTAGAGGAAGAGGATGTGGTTTAATTGGGATTATTTTATGTTTCCTACAATTTTTTATATTTTCAATAATGTTTTGCATTTTTTGGTAACATTCTATGTTTTTTGGTATTTTTTGTGTTTTTTAGCAACATTATGTGTTTTAACAAAGCTTGATCCAAATCCAGTACTCCTCAAACTATTAATAGTTCTTCTAGAACTATTATCTCTTTTGTTGATCCCTTCACCATCCTCTAAGGACCCCTAATGGAAGCTCTTACTCATGGTTAGTAGGAAGTAGTCCTTTGAACATACCAAGGCCTACACATGATATGCATAAAAATGTTGAAATATATCTCCCTAGGTATATGCATGATGGAACGAGATTGGCCAAAAAACATATTCATACATACAAATATGTCTTAATCCATTTACAAATTGAACATGAGGATGTTGCCTATAGAATGTTTCCACACACATTGAACAAGTTTGCATATGACTAGTATATCAACTTACCTTTAGGATATTTTACTTCCTAGGCTAAGCTACAAGTAACATTTATAAACCACTTTAGATTACCCATTGACCTGGTTGTGATATATCATCAGTTTGTCTCTGCCCATAGTTAACCTAATGAACTCCTAAGACAATTCAACACTAGGTTCTATAAATGTACACCAAATTGGTGATACCTTAGACCCTTATAGAGGAAGTAACCATCCAAATGCACCTTAGAGCTTTAGAACCATTAACTTCTATGTTTGTGAGGAGAGCTCCTCAAATCACATTTTATCATTAACATATAGTGAGGCTTCGATAGTTAAATAACAATTAATACCTCAATATTTTGGATTAGGTCAATTACCTTTGCTTGAACAACCAAGTGCTCATAGATAGATATTGCTAATAAACTAAGCCCTTATGCAACACCTTCCCATGCAAAATACACTACTAGATGTTATGTATCCTAACTAGAATCAACCCTTCAATCTTGCATCTCTAAATCAAATTATGATAACATAAGCAATCAACAAACCATTCTAATGTACTTGGATAATCAGGTAACCACAAACAATGCTCTCAATCATACACCTCAAACAAATAATCAATAGGCCTTACCCTCATTCCTAATTACCTCCACATCCACAAATAGTGTAATAGTTTAACCGAGACCAAGTCAACGACTCGAGGTCCCCCTTAAATAATCGAGGGATGACAACTTTGATTGATCCTTTATAACTAATTTTTTTAGTGTTCTTCTTCTTAGGCATTTGAAAAGCTGCTAAGTTTGTATCCTCTTTATTTTGATCTGGAATTTTATTTGAGTAGACACTGCCAAATGACCATATTCATGGTAAATTCTGCAATGAAAAGGAATGTTCTCATAGTCCACCACTTGCTCCCAAGTCTCCTCCTCAAATTGTAATGAGATATTTTCAAGTAGGGGTTTGTCAAAATCCAATAAAACACAAATTTGAGCATAAATAATATGTTCAAATTTTTTAGTACAATTAGCAATCATCATAAAAATTCCCAAAGAGTTTCCAATAGAAAAAAAATAGTCGAATTCTAGAATTCAACTAGGAGGCCAAAGAGTCTAACCCACACATGACTTGTAGAAGGCATCTCTTCTTCGAATTTAAATTTAGTATACCAAGGCTTCATGAAAAGCCCTGCCCTTCCAAAGAACTAGGGACCCCCTTGAAATATTTTCTCTCTATATTCAATATTAGCAAATAAAACAAGAAAATAAGCATTTGGATAAACAAAAATTTATAACTCATATTTTATTTTCCAAATTTTTACGGCTCGGATAGAAACTCAAAAAATGACAAATTAGTCCTCTTTTTTCCATATCTTCTATGTCAGTCTGAATCACCCATATCTAGCTTAACAATTGGGGTTCCATCAGCTACCCTAAGACATCCCAAATTAATTTTCCTAAGATCAATCTTAGGCATTCTTAGAGGTTTACAGGAAGCCCTAAGATTAATGTTAGCATTAGGTTGAGGTTTTCCACCATGGAGGGCATCCCTAAAATTTGTTTTTGGGGCTGAGTCTTTAGAATCCTTACCCTTGAAAGGGGTTTCTAGAGTGGATTTGTTTTAGGGGTGCTCCTTAGCATGAGATTTGCTTGATATCTGAACCATTTTTTGATTAGTTACTTGAAACTTGTTTTGAGATCTCTTTAATCCATGCCTTGGACGTCAAGGAAAGGTATGATTTTCACTTTATTTTTTGTAACAAATTGGAAGTTGTTTTCAATCAATTTCGAAACATGAAGATCTATTTAAATAGAAATTTCTAAACCTTCTTAGGTCCCCTACAACATATCCTACTAAAATATTGAGCAGAATCCATAAAAATATTGGTCGGTAGTGCCCGAAGACCCTAGAAAACAACCTATGGAGTTGCTTGCGCTCAACACAGATGAAACCCTCGCACAATTGCTTGCTTCTTCAAAAAACCCTCATTCTTAATTTTCTTCATAGAATTTACATATTGCCTTCATATTATAAACATGCATAAACTAGTTATAGTTAACTTACAACCAAATGAATTTTAAATTTGTAAACTTGGAAGTAAGTTTGTTACTAACTAAAATAAAAAAAACTAATCTAATTTTAATTTAAATGAATTTATAAAAAAGTCAAAATATTAAAGGTATGAGAAAGAAAGAACAAGCATGCATTATCTTGACTCTAACTATGATCCTGTAAAGTAGTAAATTTGACCCAAATCTAGTCTTGACCTGACTAGTATTGACATGATTTGAAGCCCAAGATGGTGCAATCTTCAAAGGAAAAGAACATAGACTATGAAGTAAATTGAATGCAACTACCATTAAGAGGTACAAATTGGACACATAACTTTGAAGCCTTTTATTTTAAAGATATATCATGACACACATTCAGATTTATCTTATCTTGAAGAATCACAAGAGATTAAACTCAAGAAGTTCAGACTTGGGTTGGAAAACTATTGGTGTTTTAACTCAAAGAGGCTAAATTTTTGTTAGAAGCTACTAGTATCTTATCTCCAACTTCCTTCCTTTGAATTAAAACACCAATAGTTAATGGCACAATAACTTGAATCGAGTGTTTAAGGGCATGGGTTGAAATCATGCATGTTCATTAAAGTATAAATAATATTGTTTAAGGGGAACCACGAGTCAATAACTTGAAAAAATCATTGTGCCAATAACTTAATGGCAATTTAGTCCTTTATATTACTTATGGTTTTATATTTCTATGTCTTTCGATGTTGAGGTTTTCATATATTCAAATATGTTTAATATTATATAGCTTTACACAAATTTTGCCACAAATTAGTAAATTAGGTTATAGTGCAACCACGTTGCAAAAAATTTCAATAAATAGATATGGTTTTTTATCATTAATATTTTTTTAAATATTTAATAAGGGTAAATATGGGTTTTTTCAAAGGGTTTGTAACTTTTTTTAATTGGCGGTAGGGCCATCCTTTCCATGATTTGAACTTGGGTCTTCTAGATAAAAGCTTTGTTATTGTGCTTGCACAACATGCCTTAGTCTGCATGACTAGGGACCCACATTTTTTTAATGGTTGTAGATTTTATTTTGTTTTGCTCATAAACGAATAGTCATCCATTCAAAAAACTTTGTTTTCTAGTGGAGAGTTATCAGTTTGAGGTGCCTGATTTCTCTACACCTTAAATTTCCCATAGTGCTTATTGTTATAATTGTGCATCATAATCCCTATATAATGGAAAAAAACCACTCTTATTGAAATGGGCTTGAAAAGATATTTTCAACAAGTACAAATATGCCTATATTCTTATAACAGTAGCACCTCAAATCAACTTAAATTCAACACTACAAATTGGGTAAACATCCTTGGCAACAAGGATAAAATAGTGTAACAGTTCAACCAAGACCAAGTCAACCTTATACCTCTAATTGTGAGTTAGATAACATACAAAGGATGGTTCAAAAATTGAGTAATGATATTCTTAAACTACAATGACAAGTTCCTCAAAACCCATCCACCACCAACACCTAGAATAGGAACTTTAATTTCAAGAGGACTAATCGTCAATGGAATGCTCACCCAAATAATGGAGTCCCAAATCCCACTAGCAACCATAAACAATCTAGTGATAACCTAAGTACTCCAATAAATTTAGCTTGCATTGTCCAATTAGTGCAGGGTCCGTTCCATAGCTCAACATGGTGAAATTGACTATTCAAAGTTTAAAATTGCTTTGGATATTATTTAGAAAGAGATGAAAAATTTGGAGTTGGTGCACACTAATGAGGGCTATAGAAATCAAGTTAATAAGAACCTAGGAACAACCCTAGTTTTATAAACATATAAACTCTTAGGAGTGGATAAAGATGAATAAAAAAATACCTAGAAGAAGAGGTATACGCTTATTGGTAATTTTAGAAAGGGAACAATTATATACTTTAGAGTAAAGGGAAAGCACCACTGACTTCTTCCACACCCTCCAACAAAACCTTCATCCCACCTTATGAACATTCCAATAAAAACCTAGTCCCACCTAAGTGTCTCATAGTCCCTATGCAACTATCATCACAAATAGAGAAAATTCTAGA
The DNA here is from genome assembly GCA_028583015.1 of Wollemia nobilis. Lineage (NCBI taxonomy): Eukaryota > Viridiplantae > Streptophyta > Pinopsida > Araucariales > Araucariaceae > Wollemia > Wollemia nobilis. Next base: position 5,583,764 of record JAQPPZ010001772.1, on the reverse strand, counting down.
ACAACACAAGCCCAAATATAATATTATTGAAGATCTTAAGAAAACCAAGAAAAGTATTTCTCTATGTGGGATAGCTTAGTTAACTGAAAAATTAACTATAGAATGTTTTGTGCCTTGATAAATTGGCCAAAAATCTTCGTGTTAAATATGCTGAGAACAAATGTCCTGAAGACCTTGTTTGCTATTAATTACCTACCAAAGGTTCTCCTATTTTAGCGGTTCTTAAGACTAGTGAGGATTTGATAAAGAAAAATTATTTAGGATCATTCAAAATGGTCAACAGGTAAATTTTTGGATAGATTCTTGGGATGATCACCAACCTTTGATTACTCAGTTTCTTGATTGGAGGCCTTGGATGGAGGCACTTCACTGAGCTAACTAGATAAAGGTAGCTAATTACTATCGGTACCATACTGGTAAGTCAAAGGTTGGTAGATATTGGATCACTATTGAGGACTGGCCTATTCAAATGATAGAAAGGCAAAGAAAAGATATCCAAAGCATCCTTCATAGAAGATCTCTCTCTTGGTCCCATGATAAAGACTGTTTTGGATGGAACAACACTACTAAGGGCTAGTATTCTATTGCTCAAGGTTATTTGGCCTTATGCCATAATAATCCCAACCAATCATATGACATATTTACTCAGTTGTGGGCTCAAAAGCTTTGGCCTAAGGTGAGGTTATTTACTTGGATTTTATTGCATCGAAGGGTGCTAACTTGTGAACAGCTTATAAAACGTGGTTTTCATGGCCTGTTTAGATACAAAATGTGTGGAGAGAATGTGGAAACTCAACCATATTTTTATTGAGTGTACCTTAGCCTCTGAGCTATGGAGGAGTATGACCATCTTACTAGGCTTGCAATGGTCCATTTTTTTTTTACTTTTGAACAACTTTGGAGGGATTGACCTAAACAGGAGGGTGTTAATCATTTTATTAGGCAGTTAGTTTGGATGGGTTCTAACATTCTACTTTGGAATATCTAGAAGGAAAGAAACATTTGGATTTTTAATCATGAAAGGAAGGACATTCACTATATCTGGCAAAAACCATTGCCAACTTAATTGAATCAGTCAAACAACTCCTTAATCACCCCTAAAAGTCTCACCAAAGATGGGATCAAGTGATGCAAATATTGAAGATTAACTCTTTTAAGGGCAACCAACTTAAAGGGAATGTGGGTAAACAAAAGATGGATCGAACAAGGAATTGGCAACCTCCTCCTAAGGAATTTGGAAAAGTCAATACCGATGGAGCCTCTAGGGGGAACCTTTGAAAAGCTAGTGCGGGAGGAATTCATAGACTTTCAAATGGTTCCTTGGTTTTTACTTTTGTTGAGAATCTGGGCATCCCTTCCAGTAACATTGTTGAGGGGTATGGTATCCTTAGAGGCCTTCGAGAAGCTGCTAAGGTTGGATGGAAAAATATGCTAGTTGAATCTAAGTCTTAAGTCATGATTAACCTACTGAAGACTAGTTCTAAGAATCATAAGACTGATTGGCATTACACAAAAAATGATGATGAATAAGGGGAGAGGGGGTCGCCTTGCCTTATACCTCTGGAAGCTAGGAAAATTTGTGAAGGCTTACCATTGATAATAACTGAGTAGGACACCAAAAAGATACATCCCATAATCCAGTCCATCCAATCTTAAGAGAAGCCAAATTGCCTCAAAACTTTCATTTAAAGGTTTTAAAGCCTATAATTTTAAATTTAAAATATAAGGTTCGAGGTGTAGACTAATCGGTGGGGTGAAACCTGTGAGAGGAACAGACGCTCAGGGTTCAAATCTTGGGCTTAGGTGTAGACCAATTGATTCTTGGGCCTAGGTGTATACCAATTGATGCGACGAAAAATGTGAGGGGGACGGATGCTCAAGGTTCAAATCTCAAGCCTCGTTAGACTGAATGCTTATCCCTTTCTTGGTGCTTTTAGCGGTGTAAAAGGTTTAAAATGAATGTGGCATAGCGATTATAGGGACAGACTATGCATAGTACTATGTGGCAGCTTGTAAGATGAACAACGTGAAATACCGTGGAAGCTACTGATACTTCCATGTAAATAATAATAATAATAATATTACTTCAAACAATTACCCTTTTATTTCAAATCCCGAAGGACAATGCCAGAGGTTTGGCTCTTCTTCGGGTTGGTGTGTGTATGGATATGTGTTATGTGTTAATCCCCTATCCTATCATAACTCTTGACCTTAGGAGGGATCATGAATAGGAGGGGACTACTAGACCCTATACATGTAAGAGTTTATTACACTACCCAAATAAAACAATTACCCTTTTTTTACTCTAAACTTTTAAAATTAATAAATATAACATCAAACATTAAAATTTTAAATCTTATTAATAAAAATAAATGAAAATTTAACAATCTTCATACTCAGTTGACACTTATGCATCACCTACCCATTAGACTATACCTAAAATTCAGGTCGCATTCAAATAATACAAAACAAAATTACATTTATATAAAATATTGAAATAATATAAAAACATATAAAAATGTTAAAGACGGTGGCCAAAGTAACATTATTCTTAAGTTATCATCTTAACTTAAGATTTAAAAGTCGCATCAAAATGTATTGTTAGAAAATAAAATCTACGTCAAGTGCATGAGGGCAACAGATATTGACCATTGCTTTGCTTAGCACCGCAAACTGAATCACTAACGGATTAAAATAATATTAAAGATTATCATAATTAATATTTTTAAAGTTTCATCTTAAGAATTTAAGACTTTGTAATCAAGATTTAACCATAATTTATATGTGGGGTTGGTTCTCTTGCTTTCTAACTAATTAATATAATGTTGTGAGTTTCTTTCCACTTAATATCTATCTATCTATCTATATCATGTATTCTAATTATAATTATAATAATCACAATCGTGAATTACAAAGTTGCCATGTATAACCACCAATCTTATCTTAAGCTTTACGTGTTATCCTCACCATTAAATTATATCACTAAAAGTATTTGTTTCGACGTCATCTGTTTGTTCCAGACTCCAGCTATCACAAGATGATGTTAGGTTTATATCTTAAACCTTTTAATTATTATTTAAAATAACCTTTTATTTTAAAATTATGGTTTCCGTCAAAACACCGCAATACTAAAAAGGTTGAGTTATTTTAAGATTAAGGTTTCTGTTGCAAAACACCGCAATACTAAAAAGGTTGAGTTATTTTAAGATTAAGGTTTCTGTTGAGACACTGTCTTGGTTGAGTTATTTTAAGATTAAGGTTTCTGTTGCAAAACACCGCAATACTAAAAAGGTTGAGTTATTTTAAGATTAAGGTTTCTGTTGAGACACTGTCTTGGTTGAGTTATTTTAAGATTAAGGTTTCTGTTGCAAAACACCGCAATACTAAAAAGGTTGAGTTATTTTAAGATTAAGGTTTCTGTTGAGACACTGCAAGACATTGGGTTTTAAGATTAAAGTTTCTATCAAAACACTTGAACACTATACAAGTTAGATTTTTTTAAGATATATTTTAACTAAAAGATTTCATATAAAAAACCTAAATTTAAATTACAGTTTACAAAAATTCTAAGATTCAGGGAAGCCACATAAGTTGGGTGGGGCTGTGCCAGAAACTATGAATTAAAGAATGGTGATGGGTATTTAATTAATGATGTATTTTTTTGAAAGTCTAAAACATGAAATGACAAAATGTTTACAACGGGTAGTTGGATCTGACACGGGGAATAATGTTTACAACGGGTAGTTGGATCTGACACGGGGAATATTGTAAGCTGGCAAAGTTGATTTTTTAACATTCTTTTGAAGGGATAGTATATGTTAAATTGAGTTGTTGAATTTGAATTTGTATTAATGTACATTAATGATTAAAAAAGGAAAAAGGTTAATAGAACTGTAAAGTAAACATATATAAAGTAACAGGAGTTAATGCAGCTCCAACAAAATAAAGTAAGAAAAACAATAAATGATATATAAGATCTATGGACCAAGTACTCCCAACATTCAAAACTGAAAAAAGTGAAAAGAAGTAATATAAAAATTCCATTTTACTTAATTGTAGAATTTTAAAATTATTATTTAGTTTAATTGTTATAATAGTAATATAAAAATTCCATTTTACTTAATTGTAGAATTTTAAAATTATTATTAAAATTAGTTTAATTGTTATAATTACGTTGATATAACGGAGTGGTTAATATTAAATTTGATAAACTACCTTCTTCTTTCAAGATTTCCTTAAACAAGATTCTTTATTGGAATTGAATTTGGCTTGTAGTCCATCTTTGTGTCTGGACTTGGTTGGGTAAGTTTTAAATTATTAGGTGACGAAACATTTTTAATTAAATGTTATCTTTATTAAAATTATAATATTTTAAATATAAATTTATTTATTTTATATTTTTATAATATATATATTTAATTTAAATGGAAGATAGGTTTAAGTAGTATTTATATCATTACTAAAATTTATTTGATTTGATATGTAAATATATATTAAAATTAAAAAATATATTTAATTAAATGATATTACTTGTCAATTTTTTTTAAAATTAAAGGAAGAAATAATGATACATGTTAAATGAGTGAAATAGTTTCAATCTCGTAAAACCAAATTAATATATATATAGATTAATGACCATTCCATATAATTTTACTAGAATGTTCTAGATGATAAAAGCTTTTTCTAATTAAATTGAAATATTTTTATTATTAATTTATATAAGATTATAGCTTTCAATTAGTACATTAAATAAATAAAATAATGTTTAATTTAACTAGTGATTCTTTTTCTTTAAATAATTATCATTAATAATTTTAATTTATGAATGATTAAAATAAAACTTACTAATACGAGCAGACCGGAACCCTCATAAAAAAAACCTGTGTAAACTCATTGAAAAAATAAATAAAAATTATCTATTTTAATTGTCACCCCTCGAGATGTTACATATCAAAGTTGGACACTATGACATTAACTCAACCATTAGAGTTTCTCAACTTTGAGAAAAATAAGGTTTGAATCCTACACTTATATGCATAATTATCATTAAAAGTTGGACACTATAACATTAACTCAACTATTAAAAGTACATTAACTCAACTATTAAAGTTTCTTAGCTTTTAGAGATGAGACTCAAGTTTGAATTGCATAATTATCATTAAGTGGTCATGATGTTATTTATATGGTTCCCTTTAAATTCCAAACACTTCATTAAAAAAATTTAAACACAACTACCGAACGACATTTGGTGTAATGGCAGTTGCCTGGTTAATATCATCCATGTGGTTTTGAGGTCGATTTCTCCTGTGTTTGCTCAAAAAGAGCTCTGATATTTGTAAATGATGTTCAATAAAAAAGAAAAAATTTACCCTTAATAAAATTTATATTTATTTATGCACCTCGGGTGCAATGCAACGGTTCAATCTTTGGCTCTTCTTGGGGAGGTCCTGTGTTTGCTCGAAAAGAGCGCTGATATTTGTAAATGATGTTCAATTAAAAAAAAAATTACTCTTAATAAAATTTATATTTATTTATGCACCTCGGGTGCAATGCAACGGTTCAAGCTTTGGCTCTTCTTGGGGAGGTCCAAGGTTCAAACCACGACGCCGACGAGTGTATGAGGGGGTGGGTGTGTGGTGGCTTTGTGTTAAATTCCCTATTGATAGGTATAGCTCTCAACTTTAAGAGGGGTCATGGTTGGGAGGAGACATCTCAGTCCTATACGTCGGTCATAGGGGGTTTCTCACAATAACCAAATTCATAAAAAAAATTATATTTATTCATAAAATTTAATTTATTTTTTATTTATATAATATTATGATTTTTTATTATTTTAAAGCATATTTATTTAATAAATTTATTAAAATTATAATAATTTTTTTATAATTTAAATAAAAAAGAGGGGTCATGGTTGGTTGAGAGGAGACTACTCAACTCGTACGTCGGTTGTACGTCGGTCATAGGGGATTTCTCACAATAACCAAATTCATATATATATATATATATATATATATATATATATATATATATATATATATATTTCATAAAATTTAATTTATTTTTTATTATTTTTTTTTTTGAAAAAAAAACTTGTATTAAGACATAGATCAATTACAATGTGGGAAGAGCCTCTTCCCAGCCGAGGTCCGAGAGGACACAGTCATACAATAGTAAAGGAAGAACTGCATCGGAACCAATTTTCGTGAACCAAAAACTAGCTGCCATGGGGTCCCCCATCGTACTCTATTTTTTCGAAGGTCATTAGCTCAAGGACCTTTCAAGACCCTGTCTAATCACCTCATCCTCAATATCCATGTCACTGTGCAACTGAACTCCAACCTCCTTTTCCGCACCCATCTTAGCCGTAAAGTCAGCCGCTTTGTTCAAATCTCTACTCGCATAAACTGGGATCACGTCCTCCAATTCATTCCATAATTCTTTAATTTGGGTAACAAGAGCCCTCAACCTACAAGCTTTCAGATCAAAGTTCCTCATGCAGCCTAGAGCTCCAACTATTATTTGCGAGTCTGATTCAAGAATAATCCTGCGGTGGCCATGTTTCACTGCCCAAACAGAAGCAGACTTGATGGCAATGGCTTCGGCTTCATTGTTAGTGGTTCTTCCCAGGCCTTGCAATTCCCAATAGAGCATAGTCCTAGCATGGTTCCGGTACACCACTCCAATTTTGGCTCTACCCGGATTGCCTTTTGCAGCTCCATCAGTATTGATTTTAATCCAACCTTCAGGGGGAGGTTTCCAACAATTTATGTCCTGTCCCTCTTGCAGTTCAACGCGTTCTTCCATAGCTCCAATGTCAATTTGAGCTTCCTCCTCAGCATGAACGACCACGTTTCGGTAACCTTGCTCCAAATGGTCTGCCAAACCCCGTCTAGAGCAGTAAAAGTTTCTCTAAAAATTTTGGCATTTCTTTCCAGCCATACTTGCCACCAGATAAAGCTTAAACCAAGCTCCTAGCCAATACAAAGAGCTTTAGATTTGAATCTACCTTTCTGCCATTTTGCCCATATTATCATCTGGTTCAGGTCACCACTTACTTGAACTTTAAAGTATGCAAACCAACGCAACCAAATCTGTCGGGTGAAAGGGCAACCAAACAACAAATGGTCAGCAGTTTCCTCGCTCTTGTAGCATAGTACACATTGAGAAGGGCCGATGATACCTTTTGATCTGAGATTATCAAAAGTGAGGATTCCATTGTGCATGCACTACTAGGCAAAAAAGTTAACTTTCGGCCAACCTTTAGAGTGCTAGATTTTCCTCTAGTCCTCAACCTGAAAAGTATGAGGGGGGCTCTGGGAGAATGTTGTCATATCCGTCCTTTACTGTATAGACACCAAGACTCCCAAAGCCCCAAGCTAATTCATCCTCCACGTCTCCCCCTGTAAGAAATCTTTCTGTCAGAATTTTAGTCATGATGGGAGTCAAATCCGAAGGGATTGAAATGGGCCACTCATCCAACTTCTTGAACTTCTTAAACTTACACTCCCCCAGCTGAGTAGTTGTGAAATAACTTTCAATACGGATCCATCCCTTGGATTCAATGGCTGCTTTTATTGGCTGTAATTCTGGAAATTCAGCAATGATGGGTGGGAACTGATCCCAAGAATCTGTCCAGAAATGAGCCTTCTCCCCTCTTCCCACTTTCCAAAATAAGTGGTCTTTAACAACCTGAGACCCTAACTTGAGAGCCTACCAAACTAGGGACCCAGTACCATCCAAGGGGATGCGAGCTACATCGTTTGGGTTGGCCTGTCCCAGGTATTTTCTAGTTAGGATTCTACTGAAAAGGGAGGTGGGTTGGGAGATCCATCTCCAAGACAGACTTTCCAGCCCAAAGCTTTATTATTCAACTTAGATTTTCTCAAACCCGGACTCTCCTTTAACCTTGGGTCGGGTAACTTTGTCCCAACCCACTAAGGCCCACTTTCTCTCTCCCTTTGCTCCTTCCCATAAAAAATTTCTAGCCATCCTGTCCAACTCTTTCCATATTGTAATCGGGGCAGCCAAGATAGAGAATTTGTAAATTGGCATGGCTTGAATGACTGACTGTAAGAACGTTAATCTGCCACCATAACTTAACCACTTGTGAGACCAGTGATTAATTTTGTCCTTGATACACTCCAACAGATTCCTCCATGTGTCTAATTTTAGCTTCTTAAAGTGCAAGGGGACCCCCAAGTAAACCACTGGAAGAGAAGTCCTTGTGAATCCCAGGATTTCTAAAACTCTGTTATGAAGCCTTTGCTCCAAATTAAAAAAAACCACTTTGGATTTCTTGTCATTAATGACCTGTTGAGTAGCCCTGAGATAGACATTAAGAGTATCCCTAATCATTCTTGCTTCCCTGAAGCTGGCCACTCCCACCAAACCAAGTGTCATCCACAAACCGCAGGTGCGTTAAAACTTCGTCACCCACCCTGATACCCAATAATCTACCTTGCTGTATTCTCCTCAAGAAAAGTCTGCCAAGACCTTCAGCCAAAATGAGAAAAAGATAAGGAAAACATGGATCCCCTGGCGCAGTCCTCAAGTAGCTCCAAATGGTTGCGAAGGAAGGCCCTTGATTAGCACAGAGTAAGTCGGGGTAGAGACACAGCTCATGACCCACTCTATCCAGTCCTGAGAGAAACCAAAGGTTGCCATCATTTTAGCCAGGAAACTCCATTCAACCCTGTCATAAGCCTTTGACATATCCAGTTTTATGAACATCCCTTTATTACCAGAAGTGTGCATTGAATGGATTGCTTCCCGGGCCACAACCACCCCATCCGTAACTGTCGTCCCTCAAAAAAACCCCCTTGGTCGGAGGAGACAATGTTGTGAAGAAGAGGTTTTAGGCGCTCAACCATTACCTTTGTGATTATTTTGTACAACACATTACATAAGGCAATAGGCCTATAATCCGAAATATGAACCCCCTCCTCCCCTTTTGGAATTAAGGTAATGAAAGTGTGGTTTATAGCTTTAAACATTCTCTTATTTTCTCTGGACTCTTCTACAACAACCATTACATCTTCCTCTAAGTAGTCCTAGAAAGCCTGAAAAAACTCAATTGGGAAGCCATCTGGACCTGGAGTTTTACCAATGCTCATTCCAAAGACCACGGTTTTCAATTCATCTCTATCAATGGGTTTGAGGAGGGCCTAATTTTCATCCTCAGAAATAACAGCAGGTATGACAAAAATAACTTCATTTTGGGCCTCTACATATTGTACCACACTTTCCTTAAAAAGCTTAGAAAAATAATCCATAGCATGGGAATGCATACCTGGAAGTGTATCAAAGGAATGACCGTTCTCATCTTGAAGTGCCTCCATCTTGTTCATCTGTCTTCGAGCACAAGCAGTCCGATGAAATAATTTTGTATTTCTGTCCCCTTCTAATAACCAGGTGGTTCTTGCTCTCTGCTTCCAATAGGTCTCCTCCTGGTTGTCAATGTCCTCAACCGTTGTACGCAGGGCATCATCCTCAGCTTTGAGCTGGTCTGTAATTACTCCTTCTCTCGAACAGCTTTTGGACCTCATCCCATCCGGCCACCAATGGAGCTCTTTGGGCTCGGAAGTCTGCTTTTATTAGCACGCCTCCAATACTTCAACCGAGTTTTGACATATTGTAGTTGTTTGTGGATTCTGAACATTGCTCTCCCATAAGTTGGGCGGCCTTCTTCCCACCACTGTGGAATTTTCTCCCGAAGTTCTTCTTTCTGAAGCCAAAAATTCTCTATTTTGAAAGGTTTGTGATGCTGCCCCATCCTAGTCCCACCTTCCAACAGAATGGGACAATGATCTGAAACTGGGCCTTCTAAAATCTGAAAATTTATATTCCATTTTACAAACGCCTCCTCTGAAACCAGAAAACGATCTAGCTTAACCTTCCTGCTATGTGGCTTCCGCATTTTATTAGTCCAAGTGTAGTTAATGCCAGGACATTTAATGTCCACTAAGTGCAAAGCCTGGACTTGGGCAATCATGAAACGGTCCCCTGGGTCCAAAAATGGTGTTCCCCCTTCCTGATCTCTAGAAGATAATTTAACGTTAAAGTCCCCCGCTATAATCCAGTCTAGATCTTCCCTTGAGGTTCGAATGTTATGCACAAAATTCCACTACCGCCTCTGACCATCTAGGTTTTGATACCCATAAAAGTTTGTGATTAGAACGTGTTCCGCAGTGACATTATTCCTAAAAAGAGAAGTGAGAACACCCCTCCAGGCAAGATGTTCTATTGCAGACCATTCAAGAGAGTTCCACAGAGTAACAATCCCCCCGAGGCACCTTGGGCAGCCACATCCATATGACCAGCACCCCTCCAAATTCTGTTGACTGTTTTGGAGATAAGATCTAATGACATCTTAGTCTCCTATAAAAGCAAAAAATCAATATTACGATTCTCTAAAAGTCTTCGAACAACAGATTGATGGGTTCTACTGTTTAAACACCTCACATTCCATGATTGTATAATCATTGGTTACCTTGGGAGCAATAAGAGTCTATTGGCCTCACCGATCCTCCCGTGATCAGTTTGTCTCCTTGGAATGCTAGCAACTCCTTATTGGATCTTCTACCTACTCCTTGAGAATTGCTATTTTTTGATCTTTTTTCTACCTGGGTTATCCCCAAAGTTGGCCTTTCCCTGTTCTTCTCTCGCTATTCCCATGCCGACATCCCGAGATACTATCTCGCTCCTCGGTTATGCACTACTAAAGCCCCCGAACACACCGGTTGTGATACCTCACAAAGTTCAACTACCTGATGTATGACGAGAGGAGATGAGAGGGGGAGTTGCACGGGAATATTAGAATTTTCCTTATTACCCTCCATGCCCTCCATAAATTGTTCCTCTTCGTCAACCAGTGACTTAAATATCTCATACCTATTGGCAGGTCTGAGATGGGATTGCTCCTTTCCCTCTTTTTTCTTTGTCCGTATTTTTCTTCTCGGCTGTTCAAAACCCTCTCTCTCGAGCTTCCTAGCCCTGAACGGTGCTATTAGAATCTTTATTAAGTGTTGCCTTATCCTCTTTAGGTAGGTTTGGCATTCCTAAAGGGGCCTCCATTTTAAAATTCATATTATTAGGGCAGAAACGGGCCAAATGTCCATGTTTGTGACAAACCCTACATCTAAAGGGTAGGGCCTCATAGTCTAGTTGTTGAATCCAGGAGAGTCCTGCCAATTCAATTTCCATCTCTGTCGGCAAAGGCTGGCTGAGATCCATATCCACATATATTCTTGCATACACCGCCATGCTCCCTTCAATTGTGTCTCTGGCAACACCCAGATGTCTTCCAATAGAATTGCCAATCCTTGCCAACACCTGCTCACTCTAGAATTCCATTGGAAGAGCATATAGTCGGATCCATACTGGGATAGTAGTAGGTTCAACTCGGGGATCGAATCCCACTCTCCATGGTTGAACAAATAGCCCTGTCGGGGCATGATTTTTCTTCTCTGACTCGAAAGCCCTATTTCTATCCGCCAAAGATGAAAAGCTAATAATAAAATATCCATTGCTAATAAACCACAATGAATACTCACTGTGAGGCTCCCGTTTTGGCGGATCCAAGAGTGCGGAAAATTCAGGGAAGGACGTATACCCATGAACTTGCAGATTAAATCGTGATTAGCTCTGTAAATGATTGATTCTTCAACCATACTTGGCTCGATGACAATTTTTGGCTTGGTTTCGACCTGCGGCAAACATCCATTCACACGATGTGCTATCGACCTATTCCCAGCAGTCGTGAAGAGCATTTTATATGCCATTTTTTGAGCTTCGTCGTTCTTTGGAGGAGATTTTTCTTTAAAAAAATCTGCGTATGAGCTGCTACTCCCTGGAAAAGGAGCCGGAGAAGTCCCCATTGGACCCTCCTGGGGCACCAATCTAGCCTTCAGATCCACCGTACCCCGAAAGCACTTCTACAATCCAGCTGATGCCCTAGATTTTTCGAAGTTCCAGAAACCCTAGATCAGAGGAAAAAATCGCCCATCAATGTTCCCCATTCCATCTATTTTTTATTATTTTAAGTATATTTATTTAATAAATTTATTAAAATTATAATAATTTTTTTAAAATTTACATAAAAAAGAAAAGATAACTATGCATTATACTTCAATATAGATGAATAAACATTTAAATACCCACAACTTGCCCTAAAACATTATGAACCACTTCATTGTCTCTTTTCAAGGATATTATAGTGTAAAGTTGAGTTGTTTCAATATAAAATGAAGGCTTTCAATAATTTAAATATATTTAAAACTATTTAAAAGGTTAAATGCATGTAATAAAATATTATAAAAGTTTATAATATATATTAGATAAGTGTTATTTAAATTCGTAACTTAAATTCGTATGTGTAAATATTTTTGTAAAAAAAGAATTTGAAAAAATTATATTAAATTAAGATTATTTATAAGTTGGATGAGACTGACTCTTAGTTAAGTATTTTTTAATCTTTTTAACTTTTCAACAAACTTTTATAACTCTAAAACCCAAGATCCTAAGAATTAACAACTTTTGATTACAACACTAAAAATAGATTTGCATTGGAGTCAAATCTCTTAAACCATATGTTATTGTCTAAATTAAGTAAACACTAGATTTGCTCACCAACGTGTATAATCCTCTCATCCTCAATAACCATATCAGTGGAAAACCTCCTACCTCCTTCTCGATACTCATCTTAGTCTACCCATATAAATCATAATCACATCATCCAATTCCCTCCACAATTCCTTAAGATGAGTGACAAAAATTCTCAACCTCCATGTCTCGAAAGCAAAGTTTCCTATGCAATCCAAAGCTTCTACCAAGATTTGAAAATCGGATTCTATAATTATCCTCCTGTAACCTTGTCTTATAGTCAAGATAGAAGCAAAATTAATACCTTGCATAAGTGTAAATAGTTAAAACTAAATTTTATTTACAATAAGTCTATAAGTGTTAAAGTGTCATTATGTTAATATTATTTTATTATTATTTAATTGATCTACACTTAAACGTAATATTTTGGTATTTTAACCCACATTAAAACAATGTATATGAATTTTTTAAAGTTTATTAGATATATATTTTTTGTGTTTGTGTTTTCATGAAAGTGATCCTAATAAAAGTTATATATATACTTTTTTTTTAAATTGGTTATAAGGGATTGAAACAAGGTTATGCATAGTGCAGAATATTCATCAATTGGCTAATATTAGGATTTTTAAAATTGGAAATTGACGAATATGAGGACCCTCGATGTCGGTCCATTCGCCTAAAATTTTTAGGATCAATTTTTTCTTAGGGTTAATTCGCCATAATATATATCCAAACATAGGCATATTTGTACTCGTTGGAAAGCTCTTTTTAAGCCTAATCTAATGATGGTATTTTTATGAAGTTATAAGATGATTTATTAGGTCAAATGTGGTCCCAAATATGACCTTACATTTTAGAGTTTCAAATAACCCAACTTTTGGTGTGAGGATGCTCGATTTTATTTTTTTAGGATTCTCCATGATTTACCTTGATTTTTATTAGGATTCACCATTTCTTTAGAAGTACATTTTGAGTCCAACCTCTTATGCATAACCCTGGATTGAAATGGTTTGACTTGTGTCACACATAGAGTTATTACAATATTTTGATTAATTATCTATTAGTTAAAGTTTTTATAGATAAAAGTATATCATGAGCGACAATAATTAATGTAAATTTTTTATTTATGTGTATTTCAACCTAAAAAATAAATTTGTACATATACAATCATTATATATATGTATATACACATCCACCATGGGGATTGAACCCGGGTCACATCACGGATAATACAAGTGGCGTCCTTGTTAATAATTTCTATATTAACAATTTATTCATAAAAACCAAACTTAACATTAAAGAAGTTATATTAATTACTTATACTAATCCAAACTTTACAAAATAGATTTAATCAACCTATAACAATTTATTCATAAAAACCAAACTTAACAATAAAGAAGTTATATTAATTACTTATACTATTCCAAACTTTACAAAATATATTTAATCCACCTTGTTAGGTTTAATCCACTAAAATCCAACCTTTTCCTTGTTATTTTAATTTACCTATGTATAATGAAGGATGAGATTTTCTGCACCAGGTACCTTACTAGCAAGTTCCCTCAATCCTCAGAAGGATACGAACTTCCCGACTAGCCTGAGAGGTATACCCAGATGGGACAGGCCCTGTGGAATGGACAAAAAGTCCTGACCCCTACAGAATATGGGGAACGATTTTCCTTGACATAAGATTTTAGTCCCGAGGGGACAATGCAACAGTTAGGGCTTTGACTCTTCTTCGAAACGTCTAAGGTTCAAACCATGGAGTGGGTGAGTGTGTGAGGGGATGGATGTGTGATGGTTGCGTGTTAAATTCTCTATTGATAAGCATAGCTCTCGGCTTTAAGAGGGGTCATGGTTAGGGGGAGCCTTGGTTGTAGAGGTTTCTCACTCTAACCAAATAAAAAAAAATGAAGGATGAGATTAATAAATTGATTTGAACAAAATGAGTGTACATGAATAAGTTTTAAAATATGTAACAACACTTTATATTGAATCATATTACTCCTTAAAAATAGATTTTTCGTATTTATATATTAATTTATTATAATATATTATATAAATTATTTTAAACAAAAATTTGGACACTTTTAAGTTTCAAGCTTACTGTAGCGATAAGGGCTTTGGCCTCTCTTTGAGAGGTCCAAGGTTCAAACCCCACCCAATATGAAGGGGTCAGAAAAAAAGTTAAGACACTTTTACTACTTAGGTGGTTCAATGTTGAAGGATAAAAACAAAATTATTTTTTCAATAAAATTAATTTTTATTATATCCTTCTTTGAAGTTTAAAATTGTTGTAATATTGAATTTATGTATAAAATTCTCAATCACTTTATTATTATTAATTTATAAATTTCCAATCTTAACATTCAAATGGATTAAATTTTTTGTGTGTGGTCATAATTTTTTATTTTTTTTAAGAACGTTTACAAATTACATCAACAACCACCCTCAAGGGGTTTGAACACAAGACCACTTAAGAAACAACCATCATCTTAGCCACTAGGACAGGCTGTGTGGTCATAATTGAAATTATTACATTGCTTAAATACATTAGAGGTTAATTATTGAATTGATGAACCCAAAGATATTCTAAGTCCTTTTAAATTTATAAAATATTTTTATGATGTTGTCAAAAATTAAGTTACATTAAAATTTAAATGCATGTTTAAGTGATACATACTACTATTATGATATTCAATTCTAACATTTTAATATAAACATTTCAAAATCTGATTTTATATCAAATATATACAAAATTTAAATATACAAATATTAGTAATCATATCAAATATATACGAAATTTTAAATACATAAATATTAATAATCGTATAAATTGATACATGATAATTATTTAATTTTATAAAATAATAAAAATTTTTAAATAATTTTTTTAAAACAATCAAATAATATAAACTAAACTCAAATCTTATCAATAAATAAATTATAATATTTTCTTTTTAAATAATACAATATTCATAAAAAAAAAAAAACAAATATAGCTATATCTTGCTGCAATACATTAAATTTGTGGGAGAGTGTTATATTTTATTTTTTACTAACACCAAAATATTGTAATATCCTATTAATAATATAATAAAATCTTAAATAAATAAATAAATACAAATAAATAAATAACTATATTATTATCAAACATTAATTTTAATTCTCATTAATTTATCAATCTTCATATTTAGTTGACACTTTTGCATCACCTACCCATTAGACTGTATTTAAAATTAGGTCGCATGCCTCGAACATATAATACAAATCAAGATTATATTTATATAAAAAGATAGATAATAGTTTCAGAAGGTTAGACGATTGATAAGTGTTTTTTTGGTTAGGTATTTATTAAAAAGACATCTAAGTTCAAACTTTGGGTTAGCCTTTGCAAAATAGTAATCTCATCTAAATCCATTAAATGCACACCAAACTGACGATGACGGTACGAATCTTAGGCGATTGGTGGCCTCCTTCATACCGAGTCAACAATAATAAGGCAAAAAATATTTGGTAGAAATAGCCTCACGTGGTTTGAACCCTACACTTCTTTTTTTTTGTTACACAGATGAATTGGTTACAATCATAATTTTTAGTAACTGCTAGTGTAGTTGGCAGAATTCAAACTATCAGTGAAGGCTTCCAACACACCCACCGTCTCGTTAATGGTAATTCGGCGTGAGATGGGGACCGCCGGACGCACAGGGTTTGCACCGTCTTTGTCAGTCTAGTTCAACACATGGCATGAAGGGGATTGCCGGACAAGCAAGAAACAGATCACCGTCATCAATCAAGTAACACGCAGAGGAGTCGGATCGGACTACTGGCTATGCATGGGCATGCCCATGGGATTGGAACCCTACACTTGTCGGTTACTAAAAATAATGTGGTTGTAACCAACTACTAAAAAATAATGTGGTTGTAACCAACTCTCCTATGTAATCCAAAAAAAATAAAATATAGATAATAAAACATTAAAAAATTATCTATCTTTTATTATAAAACATTAAAAAATGTCCCCCAAGGTTAGGTGGATGGTAAGACTTTGGGGAGTTATCAAGAGACCTAGGTTCAAACCTTGGGGACATGTTCAATAAAGGCAAAGGTAGTAGTCTGACTTGAGTTCGTTGAGTACGTGCCTGAGCCACAGGGAGTGTTTTCCTCACTCAGTGGTGCGTTTATCGAGGAGAGGCAGGGGTTATAGAGGTAGCTTCGATAATTTGACCTGTGTTGGGATGAAAAAACCTTGGAGAGAATGTATGACCCGTTCCCAACCTAAATTGTTAAAGATAAAAGGATGTTACCAAACTACTAAAAAAATAAAAAATATTGAAAACTGTGCAAAAATAACATATTTTAAATTATCATCTTAATTAAAAATTTAAATGTCACGATAATATGAGAACCATCGATGGCGGGAGCGGGAGCAGGAACGAGAGCAGGAGCGGGAGCGGGACAGGGCACAGGTTCAGGAGCTGGCGCAAGTTCCAGGGCGGGAGCTGGATCGGGATCAGGGTCAGGCACGTCGAGGCCCGGACCCGGGCTCGCATCGCCCCCGACGGGCCCAGAGGAGGGCTCAGGGGCTGAGCAAAATGGTGGACAGGGTGGGGCCGACATCTTGGGCCTAGGACCTCCTCCCTGGCTCGATGCAAGCTCAGGCCTAGGGAAAAAGCCTCCAGATCCTGGGCAGGGTTTTGCTCCGGGCAGGCCCAAACCCTCCTATCAACAGATCCTGGCTGGCACCAGGGCCCAGCCTCGGGCCCTGGGTTTAGGGATCTCCCTCGAGGGCACCCACATTTCTATTCAAGAGGTCTACTCCTCCCTTGTCACTGGATCCTCTGCCTCCCTGGTTGGGAAGTTCCTGGGAGGACACCCGGACATGGAAACCATCCGCAGATGGGCGACGTCCAAATAGAAAGTTTCTGGCCATATTTAGCTGATGGCCCTCACCAAGGGATTCTTCATCATCAAATTAAATAACAGCGATGATGCTGAAAATATCTTGTCGAGCAGGCCCTATTTTTTGGGACACAAAAGCCTCTTCCTCAGGCGTTATGTAGCTGACTTCCACCCTAGCACCCAAAGCATCAACTTTACCCCGATCTGGGTCCGGCTCCCTGAGCTTCCCTTCCACTTATGGCATGAAGACGTCCTAAGACTTATTGCCTAATCAATTGGGGAACTGGTGGCATTCGACCCCGCTACAAAGGTACGCTCTCGGATGGTTCATGCCAGATTTTGCATCAATGCAAATCTAGAATCCGAACTTCCCTCTTCGGTGACCATCTCCTCTGGGTCCTTCTTTTGGCACCAATATCTAATCTACGAAAATAAACCTGCTTTTTGCCCCCTTTGTTGCACTCAGGACCATATCCCCCATCAATGCCCTGTATCCAAGAAGGTCGATGGCCCTATCCCCAAACTCCCTTCCCGACCAGGTTGGGTCCCCTCCCGAGGGCCCCCTCATGACGGCCATAGATCTCAGGCCTGGACCACCATGGAGGCTTCCCCTTCTGTCCCAAAGGAATCCCAATCGGGCCCTAGCCTGGAGGATGGTCTTCCCCAGGCTTCCCCTTCCCTTGCTCCCCTCCCTAAGTCGTCTTCAGGGGCCCCGACCCCAAGCTTTCCCCCCTCGCCCGATGCGAATCCCTCCCTACAGGTCCCTGCTTGCGCCCCCCAGGTCTGTGAGCTGCCCGAGCCCTCTTCCCCTCTAGCTCCCACCTTCTCATCTTCCTCTATCCAGGTTTCCTCCTCCCCCCTCCCCCGTGATCCCCTCATCGACCCCCTCCAGCCCCTCCCGGTGGTCCCTTCTGACCTTCCCCCTTCAGAGTGTAGCTCTGAGAGATCTCACGAAGAGGTTGAAGGCAGTTCTTCGTCTGGGCCCGATGAGATCAGCCCCAAGATGACTCGAAGCAGGACTTTCACCACAGACTTTGGCAGCAAACTCAAGAGAGGTCGGCCCACCCTGGGAGACCAATGAGCAAGGATCACTAAAGATGACATAGCCAATGGCTCCCAGGCAACCCTCTCTGACGTTGCCGTGAACTTCTCCAAAATGGATGCCCTTCGATCCAAACCCCCCGCTCTGGCCGAGAAGGGGGCAAGCGACCCCACAAGGGTGTCAAATGAAGCTCATCACCTGGAATGTCAGGGGGCTCAATGGTGCCCCCAAGAAAAGGATCCTCCACCAACTCTGCAAGGATCACCGCCCGTCCTTCCTCCTCCTCCAGGAGACCAAAATAGATGATGCAGCTGCCCAGAGAGTCGTCCAAGCTACCTGGCGTAACTGCAAGTCCCTGTCTACCCCTACGACTGGCACAATGAGGGGCTTACTGTGCATGTGGGATCCTCTGTCTTTCGAGGGGAGGCTCATATCATCTTCTCCCAGAATAATAAACATTCTAGTCCATTGCGTGAAGTCAAGGCGCTCGTGGATCCTGTCTAACGTCTACGCCCCTAATAGCCCAGTTGAGAAAGCTGGTGTTAGGATCTCATCCTAACCCTTAATGTAATAACTTCCCTGATGTAATAATTCCTAGTGAACGGGGGTAGTACCCATGATTAATATTTTGTAATGTTCTAAGTTTTAGCTTAGGTAGTGCCTATGACAAATGGCACCCTTTTTATGGAACACATGGTAGATAGGCTAGGTAAGGTGGCATTGTGCATGTAATTCGTGTGGCATTATGCATGTAATTCGAGTGGCATTGTGCATGTAATTCAAAGTGGCACTATGCATGTAATTCGGGTGGCATTATGCATGTAATCCAAGTGGCATTTTGCATGTAAGCCAACCTTGGAAGGAAACTCCTTAAATACCCGAAAAGGCACCAATGTAACCATCTTTTGCAAATTAATGAAGTATTGAAGGAGGTTGCCCCCTCGAAGAGGCCTGCAATTCTATCTTATTGTGAGATTGTTCCTTTATGCAAATTTTTGTTATATTAATATGATGTTTATGTGAGTTTATTTCCAAGCAATCATGTGAGAGTGTGTTATTTGAGTTTATTTTATAGCATGATCTTAACAGCTGGCTTATGGAAGGAAATCAGCTCGATAAGAGAAGCCTTTGCCCCCTCCCCTGGATCCTGGTAGGGGACTTCAACAGTCCCCTATTCCTTTCTGACAAAAGTGGGGGCTCAGCGGCTCAGGGTAAGAACATGGAGGATTTTGAAGCCTTCATCGACCTCAACGAGCTCATGGACGTCAGCCTAAAAGGAGCCAGGTTCACCTAGTCAAACAAAAGAGCGGGAGCAAACCATATCCAGGTCAGGCTGGACAGAGTGTTCCTGTCCAAGGAAGTCATTCCCCTATTTACGGATGCAACCTTGTTGGCCCTCCCTAAAATTAGGTTTGACCACAGCCCCCTCCTCGAAATCGATCATTGCTCCTCCCCCAAGCGACCCTTCCGATTCGAGTCCATGTTGCTGCATCATCCCAACTTTAGGGCGTAGGTTGGCTGCTGGTGGGCTTTCCCAGTCCCCGGGCGCCCCATTGAACAAGTCTACCACAAGATGAGACGCATCAAAGAGCAACTCAAGGTATGCAACAACGAGGTGTTTGGTAACATCTTCAAAAATAAAGCAGCAGTTAAGAAAAAACTCGAAGACTTTGAGCTCAAATTTCATGCGGGCTTCCACGACCCGGGGATCAGGGAATAGGAACGTCTGGCCCTTAGTGAGTATCACAACATCCTAGCCAGGAAAGAAAAATTTTGGAGACAGAAGTCGAGAGCCCTATGGCTCCAAGATGGCGATGCTAATACGAAGTTCTTCCACACATCGACCCTCAGAAACAGGGGCTCTAACAGGATTGTTGAGTTGGTGAGCAGTGACGACAGAACTATCAAGGACGAAGAGGACATTCGAACTGAAGCCACCAACTTCTTTCAGGAGCTCCTTGGCGACAACCCCCCATGTCCCCAAAAGCAACAGACTCTCTGCTAGAACATATTCCTACTTCAATCACGACCATGGAAAATGAGATTCTCGTGCAGCCCCTGTCTGACTCTGAAATCCATGTTGCCACGTTTTCCATGAAGGTTGAGGCGGCCCCGGGCCCGGACGGTTTCCCCCCCCGTTGCTTCCAATCCTTTTGGGACATCGTTGGGCAAGAAGTGTGTGCAGCCATCTGGGACCTCCAGGCTGCCAGCTCCATCCCTAGAGGTATAAATTCCACCTTCATTACCCTGATCCCCAAGTCCCAGGCTGCCAGATCCCTCTTGAATTTTCTCCCCATCAGCCTGTGCAATGTTTTATACAAAATCTTGACCAAATCCATGGCCTCCCGCCTTAAGGGTATCCTTCCCCTGATAATGACCCCTTGTTAGGGGAGCTCGGTCAAAGGCAGATTGATCACAGACGGATTTATCATCATGCAGGAGGCCATCCACTCAACCTTCATTTCCAAGAAGGCCTCCTTCCTGCTCAAGCTGGATATGAACAAGGCCTTCGACAGAGTTGACTGGGGCTTCCTTTCCAAGGTCCTCCTCAAGTTTAGGTTCCATCCCTCCTGGGTCAGGCTCATCGAAGAATCGTGTGTCCTCCCCCTGGTTCTCGATCCTCATCAACGGATCCCCTGCCAGATTCTTCCCCAGCTTCAGAGGCCTTCGTCAAGGTGACCCCCTATCCCTGATCCTCTTCATCATCATGGCTGAGGCCCTAGGACGTACCATATCGAGCGTTGTTTCCCGCGAACTCATTTTGGGCATCAGGCCTGCGCCAGGCCTACCCCCTGTGTCTCATAAGTAGTTTGTGTATGACACCATCCTCGCCACTTCAGCTTTGATCCCTCAAGCCAAGGCCCTCAAGCACATCTTGACCCTGTTAGAGGAGGCAGTCGGTCAGAAAATTAACCTCCAGAAAAGAAAAATCTTCTTCATCCACACCCTCGTGGCTAGGCAAATCAGAATTGGGCAGATTTTGGGCTGTACCCCTGATTCCCTCCCCTCCTCTTACCTCGGGCTTCCCCTGTTTTCAGGTGCATTCTCCAAGGGCCTGTGGAACGGGATGATGGATCGGATTTAGAGAAAGTTGCCCCCTGGAAAGGCCACCTCCTCTCCCAGGCTGGCAGAGCCACCCTCCTGTCGATGGTCCTCCAACGCATTCCGATTTATTTCATGTCGGTCTTCAAAATCTCGGCCTCCATTGCAGCCCACATTGAACAAATCCAAAAACGCTTTCTCTGGTCGGGAAACGAAGATAAGAAGAGGATTCCCCTGGTTCTTGGCCCCTGGTTTGCCACCCCAAAGGCTAGGGAGGAATTAGACTCAGGCAGGTGACCCTCATTAACAAGGCCCTCTTGTCCAAGCATGCTTGGAAGGTGTTCACCAACGCCCCTGATGAGTGGGTCAGTATCGTGCTTAGGAAATACTGCCACCACCACCCCTTCCTCAGCGAATCCTAGCCCAAAGATGGATCAACCTTCTAGAAATCCCTGATTTCTACTAAAGACATCATTCGAAAAGGGACCAGATGGATCCTCGGGGACGAAACCCAGATTAACTTTTGGAATGACAGGTGGATCCAAGATGAGGCCCTGAATGCTGACAGCGATCTCCTCATCCTCAAACCGGGGCTGGCGGATAGAGGGCCCAGAGTGTCAACCTATCTCTCCCAGAACCAGGCAGGGGTTACCTGGAAACCCATCCTGAATCCCAGGCACCCGCTCTAAGCTTCCAGGCTCCAATACCTCCTCAAGGTGACAGTTATCCCGTCTTTCGGAGGGAACAACAGATGCGTTTGGCACGACACCCCTAGTGGCGTATTTTCTATCAAATCTGCCTACAACCTCCAAAGAGTCCTTGACAAGGCCCCTTTTCCAGACCATCACGTGTGGGCCAAGAAGCTGATCCCCAAAATCAGCCACTTCGTTTGTGCGGCCGTCCAAAACAAGATCCTGACCATCGAGAACCTGATCAGGAGGGGATTTTAGATCCTGAACAGATGCTTCCTTTGTTGCGCTGCCTGGGAGTCCACTAATCACCTCTTTCTCAGCTGTCCCTTCTCTTATGAAGCCCTGGGCCTCATCCTTTCCCAATTCTCTATTCAATGGGCGACCTCCAATTCCATCTCTGACCTCTTGTCTCAGTGGCCCAACCCCTTCGCCCACCCCTTCATCCGCTTCCTCTGGGGCTCCTACCTTCCTCACCTGCTTTGGCAGCTTTGGCTCGAGCGCAACAGCAGAGCCTTCTCCTCCCCGGCCCGTTCCCCCTAGTGGATAGCGACCAAGGCAGTTTCCTTCACCCTTGAGAATTCCTGCTCCCCCCTTTGACCGAGGCGCCTCGACGACCTGGCGAGGCCATCCTCCTATCCTCCCTCGGAGTTCATCTTCCCCCCCGGCCCCCCCCGCCCCCTCCCGTCGTTTTGAGACAAGGTGGACTGCCCCCCTCTTGGATGGGTCAAACTTAACTTTGACGGAGCTTCTAAAGGTAATCCCGGGCCCTCTGGAGCGAGCGGGGTCATCAAAGACAATCATGGGGCCCTGATCTTGGCATACGCTGCACCACTCGACATTCAGACCAATAACTTCGCCGAAGCAACAGCTCTCCTCAACGGGCTGACCACCCTCAAGGAGTCCTCAAAAGTCATCATCGAGGGTGATTCCCAAGTCATTATCAAATTCACCCTCAGCCCAAGAAATAGCTCTTGGCGCATTCACAACTCCATTAGGGAAGCTCTCACCATCCTCCAAGGACTCCCTGACCACACCTTTCGGCATGTGTACAAGGAAGGCAATAGGGCAGCCGATTTCATGGCCAACCAGGCCACCTCAACAGAAGACTTCACTACCTGGACCATATACTTCCCTGAAGCTTTGGTCCAAATAGTTTTGTAAGACAATCCTAGCTTCGATGAGGGCACAGACGCTTAGCCCGCCCCG
The DNA here is from genome assembly GCA_028583015.1 of Wollemia nobilis. NCBI lineage: Eukaryota > Viridiplantae > Streptophyta > Pinopsida > Araucariales > Araucariaceae > Wollemia > Wollemia nobilis. Next base: position 5,560,280 of record JAQPPZ010001772.1, on the reverse strand, counting down.
AGATGGGACGTCGAAGTTATGCTATCACGCCCCCCAGTGGTCAAGGGACTCTCCTTCTTGCTTCGCCATGACGACTAGCCCCGACGCCCCCCTTGCTAGTGTGCTGGCCAATCCGTTCAAGCTCACCCTTGCGGTGCCAAGTGTCAGCGACCACGTCAGACTTTCTCGAAGCCCGATTGGCATTTTTGGCAAGTCCAAGTCGGAGTGCGCGACGTCCCATTCTGACCTTCCCATCGTGGACGTCGCGCCGTCAGATTCCCATGCTGATTCAGTTCGTCCGTGGCTCTATCCCGTGAGGTTTCCCCAAGCTGCCCCCCCGCTCAGATTGCATCATCTGGAGCGCAGGCATTGGTCCCCCTCCCCTACCCCTTGTGGTAGCCGAAAACCATGCCCCCTCAGCTCCTCTCGGCTCGTGTCGCTCCTCGCCCCAAGTGCTCCTTCCCGACGTTGATGACCCTTTCCCTCCTCCGCGCCCCCCGCAAGTTTTTAAAACTATCGTGCACAGAGCTCTCCCGCATTCTTGTCTGCTTCCCCTTCCCCTCGTCCCTACATTTCTGGTTAGGCCACCCCTGTTTTCCCCGTCCCTGGGCTGTCAGTTCGCTCCTCATGGCTGCCAAGACCTTCTTCCTCGAGCCCTCTACTCCTAACCTGAGCGAGTCGGCTAGGCTATTATGCAATGCCAAGAAATTCACCCCTTTCTTCAATCAAATTCGCAGAGGCCGACAAAGATATTACTCAAGGTTTTCTGGACACTTGGAATGATGGAGAAGTTAAAGTGAAGGGGCTCCACTTCAAAGTAACCAAAGAATTTCGAACGAAGGTGACAGGTCTGCATCATGAGGAGAAAGGCGGATTCGTCCGACGGGATAAGCACAATTGGGAGGAGGAGCTATCTCGATTCTCGAAGCAGCAGTGGGACAAAGCTAATCTCTTCCGCATTGACCTCCCGACCCCCTTCGACGAAGCCATCATCCCGGTGATGTAATACATCACCTACGACAATTCAGACCAGCGGCTTTACAGTTTCCATCTCAGCTTCTACAACCACCTCCGCGAAGCCACGCTGGTAAGCACCCCCCAGTTTCTCCTTTACTCCCTGGGCCTCACCATCGATCGAGCTCACAGGAACCATTCCAGGCCCTCCCACCAAGGGCTCATGGCCGTCCTATACAGGCATGCCCTAGCCAACCAGTCGTAGCTTCACTGCATTCCTCCCCTGACCTCTGTCCCCCCTGAAGCAGCTAACTCCCTCGGGGCTTCCCTTGCAGCCTCTAAATCCAAGGAGACCCCCTCCCCTGAAGCCTCCCCTTCCCCAAAATGGCGCAGGCCCACCCAAAAATACAGATCTCCGATCTAGGGCCCAAGCGGGGCCCCGACTCCTGACACCAGCTCAATCCGTAGAGGCCCGACCCCAGGTAGCAGCAGGGCTACAGGCAGCTCCAAGAAGGCCAAGGTGGAGGCCCTAGAGGCCACCGAAGTTAGCTCTGACTCTGGCAGCAAGATGCAGAACCTGGCGACCAGAGCTCTCCTTGACATTACTATTGGCTCCCTGACCGCTTCTTCCAAAGCAGCTTCCTCAGCGGTCAGTGCCCTGGCCGAACTCCGGCGCAGGCTGGACGATGGCCTTGATAGGGAGACGAGTTGATCTGTCAGGTTGGGCCCCATCCAGACCTGGTCAGGCTGCTGGGCCTCTCGGAGTGGCGACGAGCGGTTTTTGCTTTTTTGACGTGAGCCGTTTTGCGGTTTTGTCATATTTTGGTGGCCACAGGCCAAATTTTGTTGTTCCAGTTTCAAAATTGGTTTGTTTTTTTGTAGGCAACAAGGCCCTGGGCCCTGGTTTGTTGCCCAAGGGCGCAACCCCGATTTTTTATCACAACTGTAGCCTCGGCTATCTATGTAACTAAGGTTTTGGGATCTTTTTACAAAAAAACCCGCTGTAAATATATCGTTACTTAGCAAAAAAAAAAAAAATTAAATGTCACATCAAACTGTGTTATTAGGAAATAAAATTTAGTGAAGTGCATGAGGGCAACAAATATTGATCAATGCTTTGCTTAGCACTACAAGCTAAGCCACTATCGGATTAAAATACTATTAAAGATTACTAAATAAGTTTTTTAAAGCTCTCTCTTAACAATATAAGACTTTGTAACCAAATCGGAACCAGGGGTTTTACAATTGTTCATTAGTTAGTTAACGTTATATATCGTAGCCCATATATTATTTTTATTATAAAAGTTGGTTATAGTAATTATTTTTAGTAACTTATTCTTCTTAACAAATTTATTTGTTTCCTTTTTGTTGACTCAGTATAAGATGGAGACCATCGGTTACTCAAAATCCAAATGTCGTCGTCGGTCGAAGTGCACTCACAAGAGTTATTAACTACAAACTTTACATGATCGACTCCTCCTAAGATTTAAACCTAGCTTTCTTTTTAATAAACACCCAACTTACCAATCTACTCTAGACATTCACAATTTTCAATTACAAAGTTTGTATTCTTATCTTATGTAAAGCTATATATTATAATTATAGTATTCACAGTCGTAGATTACAAAGTTGCCTTTCTTATCGTATCTTATGTTAAGTTATATATTATAATTATAGTATTCACAGTCGTGGATTTCAAAGTTGCCATTCTTATTTTATGTTAAGCTACACGAGTTATCCTCATCATTAAATTATATCACTAAAAGTACGTGTGTCATCGTCAAATGTTTGCCATCTTCATTAAAATATGAATAACACTGACACGTCCATTGTTTTTAAAGTGGGGCCTACATGTCAATATGCTGAAAATTTCATGTCGCCGACTTGCGTGACGGCTATTAATTGCCCTTAGGTGCCTCCAAAGAGAAATGACCATTGATTTTAATATTTATTTTTGGAATTAATTATCATTTCTATCGAATTGTCTAGATGCTTCGCTAGATAAATTCTTAAATCATTATATTAATTAAAATATAACAATTTTACAATTACCCAACAAAAAATTGTATATATATTTTTTCAATGAGTTTGTATAGGTTTTCTGTATATAGTCCTTAAAAGTTAGTGGATTGGTAATTATTTGTTTGTTTAAACATTTCTCAAGAAGAGACCTAGGTTCAAAGCTCGAGGGCATGCATGTTGCAAAGGTAATAGTTTGGTACGATAAGAGATCGATGGTCCTCCTCACGCCAAATCAACAATAACGAGGTGGTATAGACTGTTGGGAGCATCTCTTGTAATTTGAACCCTACACTTGACAGTTACCAAAAATAGTGTGGATGTAACCAACTCCCCTATGTATAAAATATATATACATTTTTTTCAATGAGTTTACTTAAGCTTTTTTTTTGAAGGGTTTCGGTCCCCTAATATTAAACAGGATTTGAACCTCTATATATATATATATAAATAATAATAATAATAATAATAATAATTTGACAATTAATCAGTTTTTTTATATGCACATTTTTTCAATTTTAAGTTGGATTTCATCAGGGTTCTGGTAGGGGTTTGAACCCCTCTACATATATTATTAAACCATTGAAATATAATAATTTTATAATTAATAAAAAAGTTGTATATGCACACTTTTTTCAATGAGTTTACATAGGTTTTTACGAGGGGTTCTGATCCCCTCATATTGAGTGGGGTTTGAACCTTAGACCTATTTTTAATGAGTTTACATAGATTTTGATGAGAGGTTATGGTCTCCTCATATTGAGTGGGGTTTGAACCTTAAACCTTTCGAAAAGAAGCCAAAGCCCTTACCAATACAGTAAACTTACAACTTTACACAGATTTTAATAAGGGTTTTGGTCCCCTCTTTTTAAGATTTGAACTTGGGTTTTCTGGATGAAATTCAAGGATTTACCTTTACAATATCCGTTGCCCTTGCGGGTCATTTATATGCACACTTTTAAATAAACAATAATTGTTCATAAAAAAACAAAGGTCAAACATTACTAAATGATTTTATGACATCTAACAAGACTTTGAAGGCTTGTAGATTGCTCTTAATCATCACTTTTTTGCCTGCAGCATGTATCATCTCTGTGGCTAGATCGACCACATTCAGTCTCAAACTCTCTTTATTTGGATGGAGAAATGACCAATACAAAAAAAAAGAGTACACAAAGCATTCCTTAATGTGAAATCAATTTTTACACAAGGATCATTTAATGTCCATACTTTGTGGATACTTGTTTATGGTAAATTGCTTTCAATCGTCACTTAACATTTGTAACATGTGTTTATGTAGAAAACAAATTACCTAATGGTCAAACCTAAGTTTTGTATATCTAACCAAAGAAATACCAAATGAAAAAAACATGTATTTATATTGATAAATATGGTTTTTTAGTGATGGTCGTAATACGTTGAAGTTTGTTTTTTTAACAATAAATTTTCAAAAGGTCCGAGGTGTAGACCAATTGGTTCATCCAAACCTCATAAGGGGGCGGAGGTCCAAGGTTCAAATCTCGGGCCTCGTCGGACTGAACGCTTGTCCCTTTCCTGGTGCTTTTAGTGGCATAAAAGGTTTAAAATGATTGTGGCATGGTGGTTATAGGGGCGAACTGGCATGGTGGTTATAGGAGCGGACTGCGCGAAGATCTGTGTGACGGCTTCTAGGGCGCACAACGCAGAATACTGGATTCGGATTCGTGGCGGCTACCGATTCCACCGTGTAAATTCAAAAAAAAAAAAAAAATCAAAATATGTTATAGTATGAAATTATAAGTTTTGTTTAATTTATTAAATATTTTGAAAGCATATTAAAAAGGAAGATCAATTAATAATATTATATTTATTTCAAAATATGTTGTCATAGTATAAAATTATAAGTTTTGTTTTATTTATTAAATATTTTGAAAGCATCTTAAAAATCAATTAATAATAATATATTTAATAAATTGAAAATTAAATGTTAAAACAATTTTCAATCATTTAATATTATAAAATAAATATTAATAATTTTCAAACCATTTTTATGTTCCTTCCCTTCATCAATTATCTGAAAACAATGTTCCACGGTAGTGAATCTTGGCTCACACTTTTTCTTCATTACTAGTTTGCACTCGATGTTTTTCAACTACATTGCATTTTGTTTTCTACGTTTTGCTAATACTTCCTCCGTGCTTGCATCCGATTATACTCACTCTCAGCTCGACATTTCCTTTGATTCTTCCGTCTTGCAGTCGTGTCAGACTGCACTGACTTCAAAATCGCATATTGTCCTCACTTCCAGCTACACTCATTCTTACTTTACATTTCACTTCCGATGGTTCATGTTTTCGTTAGTCTTTGACTGCGCTTACTCTTGACTCACACTCAATTCTGTTTGCACTCACTTTCGACTTACTTCTGGTCACACTTACTTCTGATCCGACTCACTTTTGACTGCACTCATTCTGAACTCGCTTTCAAAATGTTCGCTCTTGCTACACTTGTCCCGACACTCGCTTCCGGCACGTAGTCGCTCCTGGATACTCACTTCCTGCACGTATCTGCTCCCGACTAGCTACACTCGCCTTTGGCTCGCTCACACTCAAATAAAACTATATGTACAACTATTTTATATCATAAATAAATTTATTTATAAAAACAAATCTAACAATGATTACTTATATTAATCAACCTTTTCTTTTTTACTATAATTCACTTATATACAAAATATGTGTGATCACCGACAAGCAGTTGCCCTAGTGGTTAAGATGATGGTTGTTTCTTAAGTGGTCTTGTATTCAAACCCCTTGAAGGTGGTTGTTGATGTAAATTTGTAAACGTTTTCCTAAAAAAATAGGTGTGATCTACCAAACCTTTTTCTTTTTATGTATAATAGAAGATGAGATTAATAAATTAACTTGAACAACATACACAATCATAAAATTTGAAAATATATTTCTTCATTATTTTATTATTCATAATTTTTTATATTTATTTATTAATTTATTATAAAATATAAATTAATTTAAATAAAAAAGTTCAAATACTTTTATACCTCACTTTCAAGGATGAAAAACAAAATTATTTTTTTGAATGAAATTGATTTTTATTATGTTCTTTAAAAAAAAAATTCAAAGTTTTTTAAAAAGTTAAAGATTAAATTAATTCACAAAGTGAATAGAATATTATATTCATCAGTTAAAAAGACTTTTGAAGATATGATTGAATACACGCTTAAAATTTCAACATATTTGAATACAATCATGAAATTTGAAAATATATTTCTTCATTACTTTATTGTTCATAATTTTTTATATTTATTTATTAATTTATTATAAAATATAAATTAATTTAAATAAAAAAATTCAAGTACTTTTATACCTCACTTTCAAGGATTTAAAACAAAATTATTATTTTTGAATGAAATTGATTTTTATTATGTTCTTTAAAAAAAAAAATTCAATTTTTTTAAAAAAGTTAAAGATTAAATTAATTCACAAACTGAATAGAATATTATGTTCATCAGTTAAAAAGACTTTTGAAGATATGATTGAATACACGTTTAAAATTTGAACATATTTGATACATTGGAGCAATATATAGCTATAGTCTTTTTTGTTACTAAAAGCCTATAATTTTAAATTTTAAATATAAGATTATTTCAAACAATTACCTTTTTATTTGTCTTGGAAACATAGTGTTTAGTTCTTTTTTGAGAAGTTTAAGGATCAAACCATGGTGTGATCTACCAAACCTTTTTCTTTTTGTTTTAATCTGCCTATGTATAATAAAAGATGAGATTAATAAATTGACTTGAACAACATACACAATCATGAAATTTGAAAATATATTTCTTCTCAGCAACGCTTGATCTTATGCAACATTTGATATCGAATCATATTATTTTATTATTCATAATTTTTTATATTTATTTATTAATTTATTATAAAATATAAATTAATTTAAATAAAAAAGTTCAAGTACTTTTATACCTCACTTTCAAGGATGAAAAACAAAATTATTATTATTTTTTTGAATGAAATTGATTTTTATTATGTTCTTTAAAAAAAAAAATTCTCAAAGTTAAAAAAAAGAGAGTTAAAGATTAAATTAATTCACAAACTGAATAGAATATTATGTTCATTATTTAAAAATACTTTTGAAGATATGATTGAATACATGCTTAAAATTTCAACATATTTGATATATTGGAACAATATATAACTATAGTATTTTTGTTACTAAAAGCTTATAATTTTAAATTTTAAATATAAGATTATTTCAAACAATTACCTTTTTATTTGTCTTGGGAACAGTGTGTTTAGCTTTTTTTGAGAAGTCTAAGGTTCAAACCATGGTATGTGTGTTATGTGTTAATTATCTATTACATAGTTCTCTACCCTTACGAGGGGTCATGGGAGAGGATTTCTCAACCCTATACATGTAGAGATTTATTACATTAATTGAATAATTAAAAAAAATAGCCTTTTATTTTACTCTAAACTATAAAAATAAGATATAAACCATTCAAAAAAAATTTAATGCTTGGCCAGCTCGGTTTCTTTCCTTAGCAGGAAGAATTCAAATTGCGAATAAAATAATGGCAAACTCTCATGTTTATTACTCTTCTTGTTAGATGACCTTAAGGTAGCCTATAATAAATTAACTCAGGCCATTCGTAAATTTTTATGAACTAAATGGGATGGAGAGGTTGTTATGACACCCATCCCTTGGAATATTTGTACTCAACCTAAGGCTTTAGGAGGTCTAGACATCATTGATCCTCTTATCTAGAGTAAAATTTTGGTTGCAAAATGGGTTGCTAGAGCCATTATTGGTGATGAAAATTGGAAACACCTATTTCAGTACAAAATCTCTCTAGCTACTCACAAAGGTAAATGGATAGAAACCCCTTGGGAGGATAAGGTCCTTAATGCACCTTATTTTACTATTAAAGGTTCTTTTTCAGTTACCCAAAACTAAAAAGTTTGGCAATCCGTTTTTCATTTATTGGCTTGGAAGTCTGACTCCTTGAGACATGGTTTGAGCATCGGTCTTAACAGTCTTTGGTGGAATAAAATTATACTCAATAATGATAAACCTTTAGCTTTATGCAATGCTATTCATGAGCTAGCTTTTTTCAAGAAATGAATTAATAGAATTAGAGATATCTAGGATCCGGGTAGCTGCTCAATTCTTACTTGGAACCAGATCTATAATTATTGCTCCCTTCCCTCTAGGTTCAAAGAGTCTTATGGTTTAATTGTGGCTTCCATCCCTTGTGAGGTCCTTATGAAGTTGGGTACAACTGCCCATAATATTTGGAATGACTGGAGATGGCTTAATGGTCATAGAATCTCTTCCATAACTTCTAGTTGGTTATACAAAAATCTTCTGTGTCCACCTTCTTTAGACTCTAAGCTCAATGTCAAGTGGCAAGTAAATTTTACCAATGCCCAATGGCAGTTCCTTGCTACTCAAATTTGGAAAACTCCTGTTGAATAAAAAACTCAACTTTTTGGTTGGCAGATTTTGCATCAAAAATTGCTAATAGCTGAAAGTTTGGCTATGATTTTACACATTTCCCCTCAATGCAATTTTTGTAATGCTTTGGAAACTCTTATTCACTTGTTTTGGTTTTGTGGCATAGCTAAACAATTTTGGGATATCTTCTACTCTTTTCTTTTTCCTTCTTTTGCTAGATCTTGGAAGCTTTCTCTGCTTGGTTTTTCTCAATTGGATCAATGCCCCAAACTCTGGGATGTTTGTAGACTCATCCTTCTCAAGCACATTTGGAAGTACAAATGCAAAAAGGTGTTTACCGAATCTGCTCCTCCATGGATATAGTTTTGACAAATTTGACCTTTGATATTTTGCTACATGTGGGACACATTCATTCCCAAGTCTATGGACCTTCCAACACGCCTCGAGATGTTATTGACAGACTTTATCAACTTTATCATATGATTCAAGATCTTCAAAAAGTCCAACAGGAAACTAAGACGAAGACAATTAACAATGATAAGCAAGTTCAGGGGTTGTTTATTTCTTTTTCTTCTCTGAAGACTGTAGAAGATAGCATGGAAGACATGCCTAAATTTTTTCATATAACAGACTCTTCCACAGATGAATGCTGATATCTGGTGTATTGCAGCAAGATATAGCTATAGGCATTTTGTTGATATTAGCTTCCATTCTTATGTATATTTAGTTATGGATGCTTTACTCCTAATCCACCTGATTTTGTTTTTTAGCTGGAGAGTGCTGACACCAAAATATTGTAATGTTTCGGTTAATGATATAATATAACCTTGTTTTTTTTTCAAAAAAATAAAATAAAAAGATATAAAAACACTAAAAAATGTTTTTTTAAAATTAAAGACGGTGGCAAAAATAACATTATTCTTAAATTATCATCTTATTTTTATTTTATATTTTATTTATTTATTTATTTTATTAACACAGGGGAATTAGTTACATCTACAATCATTTTCTACTATCACGAAGGGTTCGAATCTTGGACTACCCCCTATAACCCATGTGACGTCTCATTTACGTAAACTCGGCGTGAGATGGCGATTGCCGATCGCTCGAAATTCGTACCGTCATTGTCGGTCTGACACACACTCAGAGGATTCAGATCAGATTACTTCCTTTACTACCAGGTACCACCAAAGTTTGAACCTAAATCTCTTCTTGGTAAAATACTTAGCCAAACTAATACTTACCAATCCACCAACCCTTAAAACTAATTATCATCTTATTTAAAAATTTAATATCCACGTCAAAATGTATTCTTAGAGAATAAAATCTACTTCAAGTGCACGAGAGCAACAGATATTGACCATTGCTTTGCTTAGCACCGCAAATTGAATCACTACCGGATTAAAATAATATGTTTTTTTAAAGCTCCATCTTAAGAATTTAAGACTTTATAAGAACCAGGGTTTAAAATTATAGTTTTTAATTAGTTAATTAATGTTATAAAACGTAGGTCGTGCATTCTGATTATGATTATAGTAATCACAGTCGTGGATTACAAAGTTGCCATGTATAAACCACCAATTTTATCTTCAATTATACGTGTTATACTCATCTTTAAATTATATCATCAAAATAATTTTTTTCTATTAAAATATTTATGAGTTAAGATAATAATTGTTTTTAAGTAATCTTATGTTTAAACTTCTTAAAGTAATTTATAAACAAAGCCAAATGTTTTAATAATTACACGTCCATTGTTCTTCAAGTGGTGGGGCCCACACGTCAATAAGTTGAAAAAATCATGTTGCGGAGCTTTTAACGTCTATTATGACGGACTTGATTAGACTCAGAATTTTCATATAATGTAAAACCCACTGCAGCTATCTCAAGATGATGTAAACCCTATCCTTTAGGTTTGTATCTTCCTCTTAATTATTATTTAAAACAACAGTAAGATAAAGACACTGCAACACTAAAGACATTGGGTTATTTTAATATTAAAGTTTCTGTCAAAACACTGCAATACTAAACACGTTGGGTTTTTCTCATAAAACCCAACTTCCCTTGAGGAGAGTAGTCTTCGTATACTCTAACTAAATGCTTTCATATAAAAATACCTCCGTATACTCTAACTAAATTATTTTATATAAAAAAACCTAAATTTAAAGTACAGTTAAAAAAATTCCAAAATTCAGTGAAGCCACATAAGTTACGTGAGCTGTGTTAGAAACGATGGATTAAAGAATGGGGATTGGTATTTAAGAAATGATGTTTCTTCAAAGTCTAACACGTGAAATGACAAAATGTTTACAACGTGGTAGTTGGATCTGACACCGGGAATGTTGCAATCTGAAAGTATATATCATGTATTTCGTTTCGTTGCAAGCTGGGGAAGTGAGATGTGTGTTGCATGCGTTTGAAGGGATTGCATATGAATTTGTATTAATGTCATTGGTGATAAAAAAAAATTATTAATGTTCATCGGTGATAAAAAAAAGGTTAATAGGATTATAAAATAAAATATATACAAAGCAAGGAGAATGCCTAATGCAACTTCAAAGAAGCAATTGTATATGAATTTGAATTTGTATTAATGTCCATCGGTGACTAAAAGAGGTCAATAAGATTGTAAAGTAAGATATATACAAAGCAACAGGAGTGCTTAATGCAGCTCCAGAGAAAATAAAGTAAGAAAAACAGTAAACAAAATGACATATGATATACAAGATCTGTGGATCAAGGATTACTTCTAACATTCAAGGCTGAAGAGAAGTGAGTGATATAAGAGTTGGATGTTGTCGTAGATGTTCTTTGTTGGAGTCGACGATGAGTTGATCTTGTTGTATCTCTGTGATCACCCTGACGCTTCCTGGTCGTGGCCTCTGAAGGTTGGAAGAATGAAGTGATAAGTTGGGATCTTGTTATCTTCTGCAAACTGTTACTAAGTAGTTCTTTCATGAGATTGAATAATTCCCGGATGAAAAGGGCAATGCATCTCTGATCTTCATAATTAATCCAAGATTTTAGTGTATGGGTGTCTCTAGATAAGCAATAATATCTACCTCGTATCTCGTAGTATACAGGACAAGTGAAAATGAAATGCTCCTCGAATTCCACATCAAGACTGCACAATCTGCAAATACGCTGATCTTTGGGGAGGTGATGATCTGTCTCAATACGCAACTGGTGGGAGCAAACTCGTAGCTGAGCTAGAGGAAACCTGAGGTTGTGTGACATCTGTATCAAGTTATATTTTGGAGTAGTGATCAATCCATTCTTTAGTTGGAGATAAAAGTGAGAGTAATGGAGCAATTTTGGTGAAAGATGTTCCTTTGGATCAGTTCAAGTAGTTTTTATATATGTTGAGTAAATCTCATCTCGAATATTCTTATTGGAGTATGGTGCATTGAATGATGCTTTAGTAGGAGGAGGTCTCATGATGTCTAGGCCAAGAGATTGAAGTAGAGTAGTAGTATGAGCATACCAACAATTTTTGACCCCTTGATTTGCCAACTGTTTTGAGGATTATAATATTTTTTTATGAATATCTTCTCATGTCCGACACAATGAAATCTACGCAGTAAAGAAACAACAAGAAATATCGCTGTTGTAAGCAATGAACGAGCAACAAACTCATGAGAATAAGAGATACTGACCATTGCTTTGCTTAGCGCAACAAACTCTACCACTATCAAAATAAAATACTATTAAAGATTACTAAATTAATTTTTGTAAAGTTCCCTCTTAAAAATAGAAGACTTTGTAACCAAAGCGGAACCAGGGGTTTAACATTATAGTTGTTAATTTATGTTATACGACGCAGTCACAAACTCTACCACTACCAGATTAAAATACTATTAAAGGTTACTAAATTAATTTTTGTAAAGCTCCCTCTTAAGAATATAAGACTTTGTAACCAAAGCGGAACCAGGGGTTTAACATTATAGTTGTCACAGTCGTGGATTACAAATGTGCGATCGTATCTTACCTTAAGCTGTACGTGTTATACTCACCATTAAATTATATCACTAAAGGTATTTGTGTCATCGTCAAATGTTTGCCATCTTCATTAAAATATCAATAACATTGATACGTTTATTGTGATCTTATGTTGGAAAATTTATTAAAAGTATTTGTCCATAATTAGTTATTTTAATGGTTAAAATAATGATTATTTTTTAAATAATCTTATCTTCAAAACCTCAAAACTTTCTTGAAAAATTTACGTGGCAGATTTGCTTGAGGGCTATTAATTGCCGGTCGGTGCCTCCAAAGAGAAATGGGCATCGATTTTAATATTTATTTCCGAAATTAATTATCATTTCTATTGAATTGTTCTTTAAGTGGGCCCCACATGTCAATAAGTTGAAAAATTCACGTCGCGGACTTGCTTGAGGGCTATTAATTGCCGTTTGGTGCCTCCAAAGAGAAATGGGCATCGATTTTAATATTTATTTCCGAAATTAATTATCAATTCTATCGAATTGTCTCTTCGCTAGACCGTCGCCAGCATATATCTATCTGGTTAGTCGTAGAATTGTCTCTTCGGCAGACCGTCGTCAGCATATATATGCTTATTTGGTTACTCTTACGATCAACTAATAAAATTGAGTAGTCTCTTCTTAACCATGATCCTTCGTAAAGTCTAGAGCTATGCTTATCAATAGGGAATTTAATACACATTCACCGTGCATCCACTCGCCCACGCCTCCCACACTTGCCCACACTCGCGGTCTGACTTGTCACAACCTAAGTCTACTTACCTGGTTGCCAAAATACGAATCCAAAATTTCGATAAGTACACATAAATGTCACATATTCACATGGTTATACCCAACTTTGTTTTAGTACTTTAACATAGAGGATTGCACTTCAAGTTCTTCCACCACTACAGTTGGTGACTTAAGTGCTCGGGACCGGCCAACTTCCTGTAAAAGGGTGCCATTGTTAATGATCTCACCCCTCACCCAGGTATCTGTTGATCTTGGCAAGGGGTTGCCCTTCCAGGGCCCATAACACCTGGAAGGATGGACGCAGTAATTCCCTTGTTCCAAAGCTTGTTGGATGTGGATTCACAATCCCATACCGTCCCTATATAAACTCAATGTTTCATGCCTTGGAACTAGAGGTTTAACTAGGGTCCACCATTGCATGGCCTTCGGACTAGATGTCTCAGTTCTGACTTCGATTGATGGTAATGCTGCTCATACCATCTACCGTTGGACCTTCCAACTTCATGGCCAGCTCTTCGACCATGAGTTATGTTGGTGATTCCGCAACAGTAGTAGATTCGTGAGCATCCCCACATACTACTCGCATATTATCCAGGAGTGACGTCCCATTCTGCCATCTTTTACTCTCAACAGCGTAGGACGTCTATCCTTTTTCAATAGCTAGAGAACGAATAACACCGTTTTGCAATAGTCCCCACTACAACTATTGGAGTTGGGTAAAGTGTACGTCCTACTCGACATCACAAGTTATTCACCAATTTCCACCCCTCTTGATGGTCTATAAAAATATTATTCTTCCTGTTGGGAGAGTTGATTAATTTTTTGTGTAAAGCGTTTCGAACCTTGGATCTCTTGAAGAAGAGCCAAAGTCCGAACCATTGCCATGTTCCTCTGGAACAAAACCTTTGTTAAGAAATACCATTCCCCGTATCCTTGGGCTAGGACTTTTCGTTCCACGAGACCTGTCCTATCCGGGTGAATCCCTCAAGCTAACCGAAGATTTTTTTTTTTTTTATATTCGGCGCAAGCTGCCATGTTTGAACCTTGGACCTCTTTTAGAAGATTGGGAAAACTTGCCAATGAGGTACCTGATGCGGATATTAAAATATTATAATTTTGGAAGCAACTAAAAATAAATTTATACATCTTTAAATAGGCAATAATTGTCTATAAAAAAATGGAGGTCAAAACATGCCTCATATTACTAATTGATTTTATGACATCTACCAAGAGGCTCGTCTTTGGTAGGTTGTTTTTAGTTATCATTTTTTATCTGCAACAAGTCTTCCAACATGAAGTAAAAGATGAGTCATCTCGATGGCCAAACCTATCACATTTAGTTTCAAGCTTTGTGTATTTGGATGGAGAAATAGCCAATGCAAGAAAACAATGCAAATAACATTTTTCCAGTGCGCAATCAATTCTTGCAAACAGATTATTAATTATTCATACAAAACAAAGGTCAAACATGTTTCAAACCACTAACTATTTTTACCATATCTACCAATATTGTGGAAGTTTGTCTTTGATACATTGTTCTCAATCATCACTTCCCATCTGCAACACGTATTTCAACCTAGCCTTGAGGACAAATCACCTAAATGGTCAAACTTACCACCTTTCATCTCAAAGTTTAGTGTATCTAACAAAATGCAAAGTTTAGTGTATCTAACAAAATGCGAGTGTAAAAAAATATATGTATTTATATTGATAAATATGGTTTCTTAGTGATGATATCTAGTTGTATTAGATTGAAGTAAGTCTTTTTGACCAATAAATTTTTAAAATATGTTGTAATTGTATCAAATAAATGTTATGTTTTATTTATTAAATGTAAATGTTATGTTTTATTTATTAAATGTTTTGGAAGCATGTTAAAAAATAAGATCAATTAATAACAATATTTAATAATAAATTGAGAATTAAATGTTAAGACAATTTTAAATGATGTAATATTTCAAAATTAGTATTAATAATTAAATTTTTTAATTAATAATTGTTATTAAAAAAGATTTGTTTACTTAATGTTAAAATTTTTAATATAGGTTTGTGAAAACACAGCATTTTGAGGAAGTTGAAGAATATATTAAAAGAAAAATTTGTGAAAAAAATATATATTGCAACAAATGTGATTGGTAAGTATAGGTCTGGCTGGGCACTTACCAAGAAGAGACCTAGGTTAAAATCTTGGGGGGAAGCCTGTCCTTTGCAAAGGTAGTAGTTTGATTTGAATACTCTGAGTGCGTGCTAGACCGACAATGACGGTACAAACCCCGAGCGATTGGTGGTCTCCATCTCATGTTGGGTCAACAACAACGAGACGAATAGGTGTTATAGGGGGCAGCCCCAAGATTTGAACCCTGCTTAGTAGTAGAAAAGGATTGTGGATGTAACCGATTCCCCTATATATAACAAAACAAATGTAATATTTTGGTATTCTGATGGGAATAGCCTCTAATAGAAGCTACATATAACTTAATAATAATAATAATAATAATAATAATAATATAGAAATCCATTATTATGAGAGAAACCAAGAGCCAATGACACAAACTAGATCTTCATGGAGATTGTATGAGCATGTGATTATCCATTGAAATATGATAATGGCAAGTACATGTATCAATAATTAGACCAATAACATGACTAATTTGCTTAAGAGTAGACTCGTGAGTTTAATAAACTTTTAGTTCATTTGCACATCAATAGCATGGAGAAGCATCATGTGCTTAAGTATATCACTAGCCTACATTACTATATCAACCAAAATTAAGAAGTTCAAATTCAAGCAAACGATCCTATGCAACTTACACACAAGATCCAACTTATGTAGAAGTAACAACCTCTAGTATTGAAGCATCATTAGTTCCCCAAACTCTTGAATCAACCCATGACATAGTTCTTACAACAAAAGTTGTAGACTTCAACTATAAAGGATGAAGCAAACATAAGAAAGCAAGTAAATTGTGTAATCATCATAATAATCATATGCATGGAGATATTGAACATGACATATAGAGAAAATCTTAGTACACACTAATGCTCATAACTACATGAAAGTGCTAGAGGACAATGATGATGCAGTCAGGTAGCGTGGTCAGCTCAGATAATGTCTAACACAATAGGATGTAAGCTTAAAATGCAAGAATATTACTCAAAGAACTCAAATAAGCTTCCACCAAAATACATTGTCATTCCTTGCAGAGAATAATACATGCTTTGTCTCCTTAGAGGTTGATAGTCATTTGAAATACAACGAAAGAGAAAATAAGACCAAATTACAACCTTCTCTACCTAGGTCTAGCATTGAAACCCTAAATAGTCGATTTATAATTGATTTGCACAATATCAACTATTAAAGTATTATAAATCTAGTTTCCTGGTTCAATACAACCTTTCAATCTCTTTTGCAACCCTAGTTTGCTACCTCTGTTTTCTTCCCATGTCTCTGATCTCCTCCTGAAGCTCAACTATGCACTCTTCCTTTTTATGTTCTTCTTTGAGACCTCAAAATCTAGAATGCCCTCCAAAACCCTAGTGATGTTGCCTTGTCAAACATTTAGGATCTTAAGGATCCACTATGAGTCATTGATCAAAATTCTAGGGCTTAGTCTATTTGCGATGAATATTTAGGCCCATCTAGGTGTACAACTAGATAATTTGAACCAATGTGAACTTGCCACCTATCGGTCTATGAATAATTTCAAGCTTAGAAAGGAAAAATGGACTTACCTATGTGGAATATGATCACTGTAGCATGCACATTGTTTACAAGGAAAATTTAATACAATGCAAAGGAAAAAATATAAAAGTTAACTAAATATTAAAGGATATATAGTAGAAAATAATTATCGATGATTAAGGTTGACTTAGGAGACTATATGAAATATAAGAAAATAGAATTTTGACTAGAAGTGACTTAGAAAAACTAAGAAAAATACTAAGGTAGATTAAAAGAAAATCTAAGAGATCTAAAAGGACTCTATGGGGAATATTAGGGAAAGATAAGAAAAAATGATTAAGAGTAGATGCTCCTACATCAGTCAACCCAAGTGCAAAAATCATGAGCCCTTGCTCATGGATCTCAATTCAAAATTTGAGCTTTCTATGAGAGAGCTAACTCTTCCTCGATTATCCAGGCGTCTTCCTTTGTTGTTTCTCTTCCACCACACAAGAAACTTTTTATACTATTTGTGTCTAGTTTTCTTGCCCATTTTCACCTAATTTTTTTTTTCAGTTTGATTAGGTCACTTCTCAGGAAGTTGATTCCTCCAATTTGTGCTTGTTCCAACCAATTCAAGAGCTTTAGCACTAGTATTATCTCTAGCATATGGGTGTAAGTCTAATACATAAAAAATGGATGAGATATCTATTCCCTCAGAGAGCTCAATCTCATAAGCATTATGAAAAAACTTTTTGATTATCTTGCATGGTCCAATTTTCTTCATCTTGAGCTTGTTATAAGTGCTTGTAGGAAATATTTCCTTTCTCAAGAACACCATAACCAAATTTCCAACTTGATATGAATTCACCCTTATTTTTGATATACTTTCTGCTTATACTATTGAATAATTTAATTGATCCTCCTCTTAGTATCATCATTTAGCTCCTTGAAGTGCTCTATGAGGTCCTCTACTGCAACATTTATCCTCTTAGCTACAACCTTGACTAGATCAGTCACTCGTTTGGGTGACCTTCCATAGACTATTTGGAATGATGATTTTCCTATGGACCTATTGATGGAATCATTGTATGAAAATTTAGCTTGTGCAAGTACAAGATCCCATTGCTTTGGCTTATCACCAACTAAGATTCTCAACAAATTACCAAGGCTTCCATTAACCACTTCAGTCTATCCATCAATATATGGATGATAAGCAAAATTAAAAATCAAGTTTTATTTCTAGCCTTTGCCATAACATTTTCCAAAAGTGTTCCATGAATTTGACATTCCTGCCAGCAATAATGCTCCTTGGAAATTCATGTAATCTGAAAATTTCTTGTAAGAATAGCCTAGCCATATTGCTGACATCAACAATATTCTTGCATGGGATAAAATGAGTTATTTTGAAAAACCGTCTACAACGACAAATATGCTATCATGGCCTCTTTGGGTTCTTGGTAAACTTAATACAAAATCTATGCTTATGTCCTCCCATGGTCCATTGGGAACATGCAATGAAGTATATAAATCAATATTCTGCCTAGTGCCGTTTGCAAGTTGGCATGTTCTACACTTGGTCACAAACATTTTTGCATCCTTAGCTAAACTAGGCCAAAAGTATTTCTCTCAATTGAGTAATATTTTTATCTCTCCCAAAATGACCTCCTAAACCTCCACCATGGTTCTCTCTAATCAAAGTATCCCTCATAGATCTTTGAGGAATGCACAATTGCCTATCCTTGAACAAGAAAAAATATTGAAGGAAGAAGCCATTCCACACCTTGTGCTCAAATTAACTGTGTTCCTACCATGCCTTGCCAAAGTCTAGATCATCCTTGTACTAGTTCTTCATCTCATCCAGTCCTATGCATTCAACATGCATTATCTTGAGCAATAACACCCTTCTACTTAAAGCATCTACAACCTGGTTGCTCTTTCCTAACTTGTGCTTCAAATTAAAGGTATAGCTTGCCAAGTATTCTACCCACTTGGTCTACCTAATTCTCAACTTGCATTGTGTTGTGACTATCTCACAACTAACCCCAATTTTGGGGACCCACTTGAAATTTTTAGAAAATTGGACTAATGGGATATAATTGAGCAATTTGGTTCTCACTTTTGACCCAATTGACCCATGATTCTTTTTCTTGAGTATAAAAAAATAATGGGGTCATTCTTGCTAGAAATTTTAGTTACATGTTATTGCTTGATTTTTTTTGCTACTATGGCTAGCAAAATGATTGTTATTTTTATTGCTCAAATCATTTGGTTTTGTTGTTCCTTTTGTGTTGTTTTTTATTGTCAATTTGTAGTGACAATTTTTATTGTCAATTTGTTGTGTCATTTTTTGGTCAAGTTTTCATTCTATTTATTTTGGTGTTTAGGTTAAGTTTTTTTTTTAAATTTTTGGGTGTTAGGTTAATTTTCTTTTTATGTTTATGTTAGGTTTAATTTTATTAATCAATAGTTTCCTTATGTCACAAAGCCCTTTACATTATGCTTTAATTATGGTCATGAATCCTTTTATTATGCATGGTGTGTTAAAAATATTTTTATTCCCGTTGGTGGAAGACCCAAGGGAGCATGGTCAACGAGAATACAAGGCATGAAGGACATGTGGCAATGTGGGAGTGGCCAACGATGAAATGTGATAGTCAACGCTAGCACAAGGACAGTAGGCTACCCAGAGGTAGCTAACGTAACACTAGCGATTGATTGCTTTTAAACCACCTAACATATCCTGCACAATTCAAGGTGGGATAAAGTCCCAGTCAATGAAAACACCTCAACCATACACATGGTAACATCAATGATCGAGGTTGACTCCCATGCTGGCAGTATTGATAGTGATAAGCATTATGTGGTAGGGACCATTTAAGCAGAGATTCACCCATTACGCTTGAAATGTGGGATAAATGTACCCCTACACTGTCAGAGCAGTCTGAGGATGACTGACAACGAATCAAATGGCTTCCGTTGGTAGGAGATAGCACGAGGAATTTGTAGTAGGGTAGGAGACATTAGGGCTTAAACAAGTCATTTCTCCCATGCAAGTTGAAACTAATGAACCCTAATCTCACAGTGTGAAAGACATTCAAAAACCCATCTTGCATAGTAAGAATGTTTTGCAGGAATGAAACAAAGTGTGGTAGGGTGGTTCATCATTTCTAAAGAGCCTGATGGAGGATGAAAGCCAAGTTGGAGGGCAATGGTGTCCTTCATTACATTCGATGCCTCGTGAAGCTGGAAGGGGAAGACACTGGCAGAGAACCTATCACAGTCACGAGAGTTTAAAGAGAAGGCAACCCAGGGTCTAAGCACGACCCGGGCGGTCACCGCCATGGTTGAGGCGTTGCATTTGTGTCCCTTCCATCATGGTTCGAATCATGGCAAGGGGGCACGCAAGGCAAATAATTTTGTTTGAAGGTTTCAAGCGCTAAAGTTGATGAAGGTTTAATAAACCTTAAAATTTTTTGATTTTATAAGGTTATTTGCTATGTTCTATATATAGGCCCGAATGCTTTAACTTTAGCCTATATTTTATTTCTTTTGAGATACATATATGGGTATATGTGGGTTAAAGAGAAAAGAAAGGGGGAGATATAAGGAAAGGAGAGTAATTTGTTTTAGGGTTTTGTTTTTTTAATTATTTTTTAGGAGTTTTGTAAGAGCTTAAGAGGGTTTATATTTTTGTGTGTTTTGTTTCACATTGTGCTTCCATTTTTTGTAAAGGAAGTTGAAACGAAAAGGCTCCTGAAAACTTTAAATACCCATGGAAGCCCATTTTCAAGGGGCTGGAATTTTTTGTAATCAAAGACATATCATTTTGAGATTTTAATGCATACAAATCCGAAAACTTGCACCTTGTGAGCAAGACTAGAGGAGATTTATTTCTGAGGGTTCTATGTTTAATGTTTAATCTTTTTACTACATTTTGTGGACTTATATCTAGTGTTAAATGCTCTTAGGAGGTTACACTACGTGAAGGTTTATTTGAATGCAGGATTTATTTTCCTTAGAGTCTAGCACTTGATTTAATCAAATTGTGTTTATGCAGGTTTGTTTAGATTGAGTTACCCTTAGAGTTTCTCATAATATCTGGTTTTGTAGGGTAGGGGAGCATGACGTCGTATTGTGTTTGCACTTATATTCTAAATTTATATTAGCTTAGTTGTAGTTTATTTTTTTTACAAGTTTTCTTTTATTTTTGCAAACCCCATTTGTTTAAGTCTTTTAATCTGAAACTCAGAATCCCAAAAGGTCTCATTTGATTCATAAATCTGATCTGGGAAATTTGGAGTGTACATAATCCAAATAATTTATTTCACAAGCACTTACATTCACATTTATTTGGATCATTTTTCAGGATATTAAAAGGAATATTTTTGCATAACTTTTTATTTTGCATAAATAAGATAAAATCAATCTAGGAGGGAGGGTTTCTAACCTACTATTTCACATTAAATCAAAGATAAGAAATGGAGTGGACAATTCCACAACATTTATTGATTTCATGTACATAATCAAATATAAAAGGAATTGCTAACTCCACTAACCCTCAAACTCACATTAAGTGTAGATAAAGCAAATGAATGCTAACTTTCTAACATTCTAACTTGCTAACTTATGACTTTCTAACTTTGCAATTAGTAGAGCATTAAATTTGAAGATAAAATTGAACCTACTAACTACAAATGAATCTCACATTAAAGGCATAGATTTTAAAATGAAGTGGATAATTCCATGCACTTTCTCACTTTGCATTTTAATCTGAAGATAAAATGAACCCACTAACAGGGATTCAGGGTAAGATAGATTAATGCAAAGATAATCAAAGAAGCAACACTTCATTTTATCAATTTGCACAAAGGCACATTCATTGCAATTTAAGGAAATCAATCACAAAGCACAAATGAATTAAACCAGTAGGCCCCTTGTTAATAGTTACTTGCAAATCACTGGGTTGTTTCTAGCACTTGTTATTCTTGATTATTTTACTTTCAAATACACATGTGCAATGCTTATATAGCGAAACCTTGGAGAAGTTGTTTTTGTTTTTAACTTCTTTGCAAGAGAGGGTTTTCGGATTAATACCCTGATTGTGATGGGGATTTTGCAATTGGGAAAAATATCCACTCAACAAAAATGGTGCTAGAAGGAGGGCCCTTCATTTCATAGCTTTGTGATTTATTTTCTTAAGATCATTTTCATCTAATAGTACTTTTAGTTGCAGAAGCCTTTTATTTTCTGACAGCTAACGTGTGAAGTTCTGTTTCCACTGTGCTTTGTTGCAGGAATTTTGTTTTGCAGGTTTTTGTATTTCTTTTGTTTATTGTCTGAGTTGTTGTGAGTTGTGAGAGGTCTTATAGAACAAGTGTCTTCCCAAGCTGGACCAACCTGAGTATATCGCTACTAGGTCTAAAACCACTGGGGAAACCATATTTCAAAGCCTTTCTCCTAATTATAGGAAATCAAGGAACAAGACTCAAGAGGTTGAAATCCCACCTAGTGTACTTGCTCTAGAGTTACCTTTGGTGTCAAGTACATCTAGTGTATCTACACCTATTGTCTCTATTGTTGTGGGTACACCAAGTGTATCTACACCCATTACCTCTACTATTTCTACTACTCCTATAGGGCCACCACCATTGAACATCATGGCCCAACCACCACCAACTCCCTGGTATGGAGTACGTAATATTCCCCTGAACATAGTCGAGGATGTTCATGAGATACCCAAAAATATCAAGAAATCCTTACCCAAGTTTAAACATGATGGTCTTACGATAATCAAAGAGCATATTCAGGCTTACAAGGATGTTTTAATTAGACTACAAGTAGATCATGAAGATGTCACTTGTAGACTCTTTCCTATGAGTCTGGATCAAATATCTTATGAATGGTATATCAGTTTACCCATTGGATCCATTACTTCATGGGTTCAACTTGAAAATACTTTTGTCAATCATTTTAGGTCACCTTTGGATCCCACTATCATTTACCATCAATTTGTGACTTCCAAAAGGGCACCTAATGAGCCGATTAGAATGTTTAATCAGAGATTTCAAAAACTTTATTCTAGATCGACTCACCATTTTAACATAGATGTTGCCTTTGCTTTGCAAATATACTTTGGGGTGTTAGACCCCATGACTGCCATGTTCTCTAGGAGAAATCCTCAAGTTACTACTTTAGCCCAAGCCTACATGGAAGCCATGGTCATAGAACAACAAATGACACCCCAAGGTGTTGGGATGCCCCAACTACCTATGGTAGGATAGTTTGGTCCTTATAGTCAGTTTGCTATGATGAATCAAGTCATGGCACCTCAAATGCCAATGATGAATGCCCTACCATACCATCAATATTATCCATTAATGCCCACTTATCCATCCATTCCCACCTATCCAAATACATCCATTCCATCTACCACACCATTGCTCTTAGATAATCATATGGCTACACAAGGAGTCAATGCGACCAATGCTCAAGCTTTGGTAGCATTTCCTATGCCCACACCACTTTAGAGTGTGAACCCTTTTTTGAGCCAAAATATTTAGAATCAAACCTTGATGCCAAGTCAAGATACTTCTAGTATTGGAAATCCTTTTGGACCTAGTACCATAATACCTCAACCAAAAGAATCTAATTCTAAAGTTGAGGAATTAAAGAAAATGTGTCTCAAGTTGAGTAATGACATGGTCCACATGTAGAAGCACAATTCCCAAACTCCTCATTCTAATAAAAATTTCAATAATCATAGGAGGTCATGGAATACTAAGCCTAACAATGGGGGTGTACCTAACCCTATAGCCAACCAAGCTGATGCTTTTGCAAGCCCTAGTAGATCCGATTCCATTATCAATATTTCAGATTTTGCTTGGGAAAATGGATGTAGGTTGCATAACACCAAGGACCATAGTGAGAAGGAGTGTCCAAAAATTTCTAGATACACAAACTGCTTGCAAGCTCAAGTCGATGACTTAGAGTTAGTGCCAACCGAGGGTCCACCTTATCTTTCTAAGGGGAAGGAAGCTGCTTTAGTAGCTAAAATAGTTCACTATCAAGAAAGTGAGGAAGAAGAAGAGGATAATGAAATCTTAGGAGAGGATGATGATGAAATCATAGAAGAGGAAGTCCAAGTTGTTAGGCAGTTTAGGAAAGGGAACCATGGTTATTACATGAGAAGTAAATCCAAGACCCCCAAAACTTCCTCCACTCCACCAAACAATCCCATTCTTCCTCCTGATACCAAATTTGATAACAATCCTCCTCCCCCACCTGCTATTGAGTCATCCAAACCTACGCAGAAGGTGCAGAATTCTGAGAAGCCTACCTATGACATAGTGGAAGACCTAAAAAGGACTAAAGCTAATATCTCTTTCTTAGAGGCTTCTAGATTTCTAGGTTAGAAGGAAGCCTTGATAAAGGTATTATACCCACCAAGCCAAACCCATGAGGTCAAAGGTGTTGAGTCTCACTTGGTTTTATGAAAGGAGAAATGAGAAGTGCCTCCTTTTATTTTGATAATTAGGATTGTAGGAAAAAACTTGCATAATTTTTTAGTGGACTCAGGTGCCTCGGGCAATATCATGCCCCTTGAGATTTTCCAAAGGCTAGGTTTAAAGCCAATTCCTTCAAAGAGCAAGGTGATACAGTTGGACAAAACTGTAGTAGATGTGGTAGGAACACTTTATGATATCCTGATTCAAATTAATTTAGAACCCAAGATTCAACATCATGTTGATATTCTTGTGGTCAATATTCCCACCAAGTATGGCATGGTGTTGGGTAGGGATTGGAGTAAGAACCTGAATGGTTACATCGTTACTGATTCTTCCCACATGTGGCTACCTTGGAGGGGATTAGCAAACCAAATTTGGGTGGATAGCGAGCCAAGACTTAAGGAAATGATTACTGAGTATAATAGGCCCAATGAAATCCAATTTGCAGAATCTGATTTAGGGGTCTATAACTTGGATATAGAGGAGGCTACCGAAGAACCTCAAAAAGAAATCCTTTCTTGTAGCCCTCCTGAAAAGGATAATCTAGTTTGGATTCTCAGATTTGATGGATCCAAATCAAGACAAGGTGTTGGAGCTGGTATCGAACTTACATGTCTGGGAAGCAAGCCTTTGCTTGTTGCCTATAGATTACAGTTTCCATGCACCAACAATGTGGTAGAATATGAAGCACTTATTTTTGGACTACAACTAGCTCTGAGTAAGAAATTCAAGTGTCTCAAGGTCTTAGGAGACTCTGAGTTAGTTGTTAAACAAGTCAAAGGGCAATATGCATGTCGTGACAAAATATTGAGCCATTATAGGACTAGAGTTAGGGATTTGATAGATGAACTTGATGCTTTTAACATTTCCCTTATCTCTAGAAAAGGTAATCGGATGGTCGATTCTTTAGCTATTGCAGCAAGTATGCTCAAACCGGTTGACAATAAAAAATGCAAAAATTTTTCGATTGAACTAGTTTCCTGTCCTTCAATACCAGATAACATTACAAATCTGTAGGTATTTGAGAGTGACAGGCATATTTTTAATTTTGTTACTAACTCTGGTATTTTTGAAAATCAGGTGATAGATGAAGACTAGAGGTGGCAAGAAGAAACAGATCAGGATAGTGAAATAGCTCAGAAAATGAATAAGATTCCGAAAGGGGTTATTTCACTAGAAAAATTATTTGATATTG
Organism: Wollemia nobilis; assembly: GCA_028583015.1. NCBI lineage: Eukaryota > Viridiplantae > Streptophyta > Pinopsida > Araucariales > Araucariaceae > Wollemia > Wollemia nobilis. The sequence goes on along the minus strand of JAQPPZ010001772.1, from coordinate 5,534,762 downwards.
GATATCAAGCAAAAAGAGGTAAAAAAGTACCACTCCCTAAAGAAGCATGTGATGTAATCAACTTAGGGAGTGCATAAAATCCATAAGAGGTATTAATTGCCAAGGCATGTACAAGTCAAGAAAAAGAATCTATCACTCATGCACTAAAGGAATATGTGGATTGTATAGCTTGGAGTTACAAGGAGCTGAAAATGTATGATCAGAATGTTATAATGCACATGATTCCATTGAAACCTGACTCCAAGCCCTTTAGACAGAGACAACGACCTGTCAATCCATTGTTAGAGCCCTTAATAGAGAAAGAAGTGAAAATATTGCTAGATGCAAAGATCATATTTCCTGTTAGGCACTCTACATGGGTTGCCAACCTAGTTCCTGTAAGAAAGAAAAATGGAGAAATAAGGTTGTGCATAGATTTTAGAAATCTGAACAAAGCATCTCAAAAGGACAACTACCCATTGCCTTCCATTGATGAGATACTCCAAATGGTAAATGGGTCAAAAATGATATCATTTTTAGATGGCTACTCTGGGTACAACCAAATTCTCATTCACCCAAGTGATAGGATGAAAACAACCTTTACAACCAAATGGGGAACATTTTCTTATAGGAGAATACCCTTTGGATTATTGAATGCAGGCACAACTTTCCAATGCGCCATGGATTACGCATTTAAGGGGCTCATAGGCAAGTGCATTATTGTTTATGTGGATGATATTCCTATCTTCTCTAAGAAGAGAGAAGACCATGTTAAGGATTTGAGAAAAGTCCTCCAAAGGTGTAGGGAACATGGGATCTCCCTAAATCCAAGAAAATGCATTTTTGGAGTAACAGAGGGTAAGATTTTGGGTCACATTATTTTGAAAGAAGGAATTTCTATTGATCCTGAAAGAATAGAAGCTATCCAAGAAATCCCTCCTCCCCATAGCAAGAAGGAATTAAGATCATTCTTTGGAAAAATCAATTTTGTAAGGAAATTCATTGTTGGATTTGCTGAGATTGCCAAACCATTGAATGATATGCTGAAAAAGGATGTTGAAATTAAATGGACAAATGAGAGTAAGGATGCTTTCTAGAGCATTAAAGATGCTATTTCTAGGGCACCTATTTTGGTAAGTCCAGACTACTCAAAGCCCTTTTACATTTATATGTTTGCTTCAGAACATTCATTCGCAAGTGTCCTAACTCAAAAAGGTGAAGGTAATGTTGAAAATCCCATCACTTTTTTGAGTTCTCCTTTGAAATATGTGAAGTTGAGGTATTCTATTTTAGACAAGCAAATGTATGCACTTTTTAAAACTATAAAAAATTTCAGACATTACATTGTACATAGTAGGGTTTTTGCTATTGTGCCTAACCCTATTGTCAAAACTATATTTCTGTAGAATGAACTAGGTGAGAGAAGAGGAAAATGGATTTCTACACTCCAAGAATTTGATCTTGAAATCCAACCTATGAAGCTAGTTCATGGACAAGGATTGGTAAAATCAATTGCTGAAATTGATCCTCTAATCTCATGCCAACATTATACTATAGAAGATATTACTAAAGATGATTGGTATGTAGATATTGTATATTTTTTGTTGAATGGTAAGTGTCCATCACATCTCACTTCTACCCAAAGAAGAGCTTTACGTCTAAAATCTGCAAACTTTTTGATTAAATCTGGTGTTTTGTACAGGCGAAACCATGAAGGGATTTACCTTCATTGTGTGAACCAAGAAGAAGCAACCCAAGTGCTCAATGACTTCCATGGTAAGTATGGAACCGGACATGGGTCAGCCAATGCAACAACACACCAGATTCTTAGAGTTGGATACTATTGGCCTCATATTTTCAAGGATGCACATGCTCATGTGTGATCTTGCCATACATGTCAGGTGGCGGCCAATAGAGAGAGAAACACAACCATGCCATTACAACCTGTAGTGGAGATGAGGCCTTTTGCACAATGGGGGTTGGATTTTGTTGGGGTTATCAATCCCAACTCTTCTGATTCTCATAAATTCATCCTCACAACTACAGATTACTGCACTAGGTGGATAGAAGCAATCCCTACAAAACATGCTACTACTGATGTTGTCATTAAGTTTTTAGAGGATTGCATTGTAACTCATTTTGGAATACCTAATGCAATAGTAAGTGATAATGGTTCTACATTTTCTTCTATTCAATTTGTATATTGGGCATATGATAACAAGGTGAGCTTGAAATTTTCTTCCAATTATTATCCACAAGGTAATGGTTTGGCAGAATCTTCTAACAAAAACTTGTTGTCTATCATAAAAAAATTGCTTGAAAAGAATCCTAGAGATTGGCATGGTAAATTAAAGTTTGCTCTTTGGGATGATAGAACTAGAATAAAAGAATCAATTGGGACATCTCCATATCATCTAGTCTATGGGTAGGACCCCATTTTTCCCACTAATCTAAAATTGCAAACTCTTCATTTTATGAAAGAATATCTTGGAATGGATAATCAGATTGAAGCTCGATTAACCCACTTGATGCATCTTGATGAGAAGAGAGAGGAAGCCATGCTTCACTTTAGTAAACATCAAGATGTAGTAAAGAGGTGGTTTGATAGGAGAGATACAATTAAAACATTCAAGATTTCTGACCTAGTTTTATTGTGGGACAAGAAACACGAAAAAAGGGGGATCATGACAAATTTGATTGCTTGTGGTTAGGTCCTTATCAATTTTTGAAATCCTAGGTGAAAACACTTTCAGATTAAAAACCTTGGATGGAGAGGAATTATCTTTGCTTGTTAATGGGCTACATTTAAAGCATTATTTCAACCCATGAAATGTGTGAGATTGTGTATTATATGTACATAGGTGTGCTTTTGCTTTTGGTTTTGTGTGTTGGTTTTCTTTTTAGTTAGGTTGGTTTTTCTTTGTTTTCTTAGAGTGTTTAGGAGTCTTCTTTGTGTGTGTTGAAGTCATGTTCATGCTCCCATATATTTACATTTTGAGTAGTCCCCTTTATTGTGGTTTTGGTTTTGGGATGGTGAAGAACACAAGCTTCTACTGAGCGGGGGGGTGAACTGTATAAGACCACTTTTTACTTTTCTTTTCTCAAACAATATTATCTAATATATCAATGGTAATATCAATAGCGTTAATAAAAACAATGCACAAATCACCATGCACAATAGAGACACCAATTTAACGTGGTTTACCCAATGTGGGCTACTCCACGAAGAAAATCTTTCACTAATATTTTCTCAACAAATATCTTGGGAATCCTTCCTTATTACAATGTTTATGGAACTCTATCCAAAGGAGACACCAATCCCCTAATCAAGTTTGTGGATCTCTATCCATAGGAGACACCAATCCCCTCATCTGGTTCATGGATCTCTATCCATAGGAGAACTCCATCTCCTCTCCTCTGGTTGGTGATCCTCTAGAAGACTACTGCCTCCACTGCACTAGCTTGTGGATCTCTCTCCACTGAAGACCTTTGTCCTCACTCAGAAGACTTGTCCTCACTGCCTTGACTTGTAGAACTCTATCCATTGGAAACTACTGTCCTTTGCTGATATGGGTTATTATTTTCATCAACCTTAGGTTGATGATTAATTAGACTTAGTCTAGAAAATATTTTTTCTGTGAGTTTGTGCTGGATCATGTTGACATTGTCTAGGTCTAGGTGTTTGCATTTTTGTAGATTAAGGGTTTCTATCCTTAGCCTTTATCTTATCATTTTATGCAATCTTAGGATTGTTCATTTGTACTTGTGCTTATTTAAAGCACCTCATTTGTAATTTTAAGCATCGACGAATTAATTTTATATCTTGATAATTAGTTCCTTATTATTGGTATCAGAGCCTTGTGGCTCCTGACCTGTGAGGGAGAATTTTCCTCATGGAAATTTTCCTTCTTTCTTCTGTATTTGGATTCTCTTGTTTGGTTTTGGGTAATTTCCAGCCAAAATCTTGTTGAAGCTATTTAAATTTTGCTACAAAGTCACTAAGCAATTTTTGTAATTTTTGATTGATGATTTTTTTGGTGGCAAAATTTGTTGGTGCGATTTTTTTCATCAACAATTTTTGTTGATATTTTAAAGGTAACAATTTTTGCTCTTAAATTGTTGTTAAGTAGTGCTTGTCCGCTTGCGTTGTTTCCAACATTGGCACTGACATCTTCCATAAACCTTCGTGTTTTGGTTTTTTGTGTGGTACTCTTGGATTTCTGATGCCAAGATAGTTCACCGCATATTTGACGTCGATCAACCCGACCATAGCTGACGTGATTCTGTTCCACCTTTTATAGTAGACGAAACCCCTGCCACTCCAAAAAACCATGCAGGTCATGATGCACCTCCTGTTGCACATGTAATCTGACGCCCATTGCACACCTATTTATTGAAAAAGATATTGCACCTGGCATGTCATGAAGCTGTTTTCAATAATTACCTTTAACACTGCAATTTGAAAAGCCACGACACGTATTTTTGTGATGAGGGTTTTACCACACAGAACTTGCTACCCTGTCACAACTTCGATCGCATAATCTGCACTTTGTTCTTAACGATTGTGAACAAGTTTGCTGCACCATTGGAGGATTCAAAATTTTAAACGCCCATGATATATCTGTTGTTGATCGGATTAATTACACACTTAAATCGTTGAAAAATCCTCTGCTATGAAATAACACCATATTCGTACCTACAACAGCCCATGATCTGCATGATCTGGCATACAAATTATTTGGCTTACATCACCTCTCAGACAAGCAGTAGTTGCGGGTTCATCTCTGTTTGTGAATAGGGTGGATGATGCACAACAAATCAACAATCTTGCCACGTATTTCCTCTCTAGATGAGACACAATGGTGGCCTCTATGAAAATACTTGCTATCATCATTGATGATGACAGTAGAGCCTACAAAATTCTGAAATACCTCACAATGAACATTCGGTGCACATTCTGGCACCTTTCGACCTGATCTAACAAATACAACACGAATTCTTTGTTCCTGATATTCGCATCCAGTATGATATATATTTTTGCAAATTCATTGTAGATCATTCACTACCGAAACGCTCTGCTGCAGCTGCCTTTAGTGGGAGGAAAAGTTTGTTGTTGACGTCTTGCAAAGTATGGAAGGCTGGATTGCTATTGTCAACATGGATGATCAATATTACCACCAACTCCTCACTGTTAGATTACCACACCTTCCATAATTCTCTTCTGTCACCCATGATGTGTCCCATGAAGCAATTCGCTTGTTGCATGATTTTTGATCGGATTTATTGGTCGAAAGACTCCTCAACGGTGTGTCCATCCTCTGCTGCATGTCACTGAATAGCAGACCACATACCAAAAAAAAAAATACGGTTAATTTCTTCCACATCATCGTGAAATCATGATAGGGAAAATGGCGACGTCTTAGTTTCTGTGATCAGAGGCCTCTTTATGACTGGCTTCTCCAAAACAATTCACTGGATTAGACGAAGTGGATTGAAACATTAAACTACGATCCCTAAAGTTTTAAATCCAATCAATAGCTGTATGATTCCAACCTCCCATTAGCTCATGACACGTGGTGACATCCCCACATCTGGATTGCTATTTTGTTATTGTGCAGGATAATTTATTATCCCATATTGCATGGGTGAATGACTTATCAAGACTTTAATAGTGCATTTTCACGTTAACTTGTTCAACCAGCTCTCTGGCTAACTTATGTCCAGCAAATACGTTGACCTTGAATTGCCATCCACTTTTTCCAAACTACGTGGCACTCCTTGTTAGCGCTCCTTGTTACTGACTATCGCACAAATTTTAATTATTGACTGTGCACTCCGATTCTTTCAGCTATCGGCCACACCATTCGGGGTCTACTGATCATTGATTGATGACTCACCAAAATACCAAAATTTTGTGAGCCACTGCTCGACAACTTGCGACGAGTTTCAAATTTGTAATGGACCTTGTTCCTTTTATTTTTTCCGGAGAGACCTACTATTTTTCATAATTTTGGAGGCTCAATTTTTTGCAAGTATAGTCTTGCATATAGTCGTTGGAAAGCTCTTTTCAAGATGGTTCCAACTAAACTATTATTTTGATGTTTATATAGGTCTACCTTGATCTATGTTGTTATGAAGTTTGGTTTATTGAAACCTCCTTCAGAAACAAAGTGTTGTAAAACAAAGTGTATTTTTGGTTGAACCCAACACTCCTTAAATCCACTTTCCTCATTTGAGACTTTTGGAAGTAGACTTTTTCATGACCATGGCCCTTCTATTTTGATTCCTTCAATCATGGGAATCTTTGGGTACTCCAATTTGGGAGTTGTCGTTGTCTCTTCTTTTGACCATGGCCCTCTTTATGTGATCTTGGATATCACATGGGTACTCCACACACATTGGAGTTGTCTTAGCCTTTTGTGGCTTGTGTCTCTTAGTGGATTTTAGCTTTTCAACTTCGTTCATGTCTTCATTAGCAAGACTTGCAACACTTCTTTGGGAAACACTACATCAACTTTCACATCAGTTTCTACATCCATTGGATCTTGAGGAGATCCATTTTACTCCTCTTATTTGGTGCATTCATCATTTGGTGCATCATGTCCTATTATGGACTTTATTGGGCTAAATGCCACTTGTTAGATTTTGATAGCTATTATCCACTTGCATTTGTGGATCTTTGAGGAGTCACATTACTCCTCCCCTTTGGGATTTTACAAAATTTATGGATTTGTAATGAAGTGCATCTCGGTGGTACCCAACACTTCATCCTTTTATATCCCACTTGGGAATTTTTGAAGGCATTCACTTCACTTCATGCATTCCATGAACCAAAGACTATAGAGATTCGATACTTCAGATAACAATAAACTATCAAAGACTACAAAAATTTGACTCTTCGGACACCAAAATTTGTAAAGACTACAGAGATTCAACACTTCATAACATGCTCACTTGTACCTTTTCCTCCCTTTGTTGCACCTCTTCTCATAGTGATTCGATTACAGTTCAAGGTGCCTGTAGCATAGAAATGGGAATCGACTGTTGATTGATGTGCATGCTTTGATGCATGAATGATGTGAGATGCTAGTAGAATTTTATGAAGATTGAAGGCATTTTGACAAGACCCTTTTTCAGCATAGTAGTGTTCACTCCTACATGCTAAAGGTTCACCTACACCGTAAAAAACCTCGATATTCCCTTGGGTTTCCTAATGGACCCTTTTTGAGCATGTGAGCAGGTACTTGTGGAGGTTTTGGGTTATTTCCAACCTCGTGCTAGTTGATTTGGGTTATTTTTGATCAACATAATCCTTCTTGAAGCTCATTGTTGCTCCCTTTTATGGAGTTGTGGTGATCTCTTTGGGGCTCTTGTACATCGTCTCTCTCTCTTCTTTTTTGAACCACTTTGGAGGATTTTTGGGCACTTGTATATCTTCTATCCCACTTCTTTGTAAAAGCATTGGAGTCCAATGCTTCGTTTATTGGGAGGAATGATATGGGTTATTATTTTCATCAAACTTAGGTTGATGATTAATTAGACTTAGTCTAGGAAATAATTGTCCGTGAGTTTGTGTTGGCTCATGTTGACATTGTCTAGGTCTAGGTGTTTGCACTTTCGTAGATTAAGGGTTTTTATCCTTAGCCTTTATCTTATCATTTTATGTAATCTTAGGATTGTTCGTTTGTACTTGTGCTTATTTAAAGCACCTCATTTGTAATTTTAAGCATCAAGGAATTAATTTTATATCTTGATAATTAGTTCGTTATCATATAATCTATCACCTCCAAATATTGCTCTCAGCTGTGTCTCAAATATGAACTAAACATGGTCCTTTGGTCTAGCATAAATCTGTTCAATATTTGTCTCAAATATGCACTAAACACAGTCCTTAGGTTTAGCACAAATCTTCTCAATCTCTGTCTCAAATCTGCACTAAACATAGTCCTTCGGTGTAGCACAAATATATTAAATATCTATCTCTAATCTACACTAAACATAGTACTTTGATCTAGCACAAATATGCTCAATCTCTATATCTAGTTTGGCATAAATCTATCCTTAAATCTACACAAAAATCTATCCTCAAATCTACACCAAACTCTATCCTCAAGTCTGTCCTCAAGCCTTAACACAAAGCATGATCCAATCATAAATAAATTCTGCTAGATCTACCCCAAGCCTTAACACAAAGCTTGAACAAATCAATCAATCAAATCTAATATCAAGTCTTCCCAAAGAATTACCTCAAATTTATCCACAAGTCCTCTCTAGAACTTGCTCAAACTGCTCTCAAGTCTTCACCAAGACTTACCTCAAATTTGCATTGTAAGCTTTCACAAAAGCTCACACTAATATTTCCACAAGTATTCACCAAGACTTGCCTCAAATCTGCTCAACAAGTTCTCACTAGAACTTGTCCAATCTGCTCAACAAGTCTTCACCTAGACTTGCCTCAACTCTGCATTGTAAGCTTCCACCAAAGCTTACTCAACTCAATCCTTAAGTCCACTCTAGGACTTACTTCAAATATTCTCACAAGCTTTCACAAAATATTTCTTAACTCTGTCCTGAAGTCCACTCTAGGAATTACTCAAATCTATCCACTAGCTTTCACAAAAGCTTATTCAAACCAATTGCAAAACTTGCATACAAAAATAAATTGAATCTCTTCCAGAAAACTTCTTCAATCACTCAAACAAGTTTTACTCATAATCTTATTTAACCTCAGAAACATATAGAGAATGGTTAGAGACTCAATATGTTTCACACTCACAACACACTTAAAAAACTCAACTTAATCTCTTTCAGAAAACATCGTCAATCACACAAAATCTTGTTTTAATCTCATAGAAACATATAGAGAATGGTTAGAGACTCAATATGTTTCACACTCACAACAATACTTAATCACTTTCAAAATCTCTTGTTTAACCACATAAACATATGGATAATGGTTAGAGACTCAATATGTTTCACACTCACACAACACTCAATCACTTCCAAACTCTCTTCAAATCAATTAAGAATAAAGAACAATTTGTTTCACAAAACTTGAACTATCACTCCAACACTTCCAATCAACTAAGCTCAATCAACTCCACTCAACCAATCACTCAACACAACTTGCTTACAAACCCTAAACAAGTGTTTCACAACAATTTCAACAAATCACACTATGTAACTCAAACTTGACAATGATACTCATGATATTTCACAAAATCCTAGTTCAAGATAGTTCTCAACTTCACATAACAATGATACTCATGATCTTTCACAAACCCTAGTTCAAGGTAGTTCTCAATTTCTCACTCAAATGTTCTCACCAACATTTACCAATCATGCACCTGAAAGCTTACTCAACAATGCTTATTAAACAAATGATTTCACTCCAACTTAGCATTCACAACATCCAACCCAATAATATTTCACTCACAAGGAAGATGTACCCATACCTTTTGTTTTATGAAGAATTGACCTCAAAACCTATCTCAATCACAATCAACCTCTTTGCTAATCTCAAATGTTAGGTAGCAAACCTTCTCAAAATTTCATTCAAATATTCCCTCAAAATATTTCACCATACAAAACATTAAATATCAATTACACCTTATAATATCCACACTCTTAAACACTACTCAAAACCCTAGATCTCAAATTAAATTAGAAAAAATAAACTCCTTAAAAATGTCCTTATAACTCCTTTCTCAAAAATTAAATCACTCCTTTAATATGCTCAAAAATGTAAAAATTAAATTTTAATAAAACACCTTATACCTCCATTTAACTCAAAAATTCATGCCACATTAAAAACCTTAGGAAAAAAATTTAATTACAAATTAAATACCTTTATTTCCCTCGGTGGAATTCGATCTCTAGCTGCACTGCCACCAACGCCCTAGCTGTGACCCAACTGTCACGTGAGCTACGCACTCACATTGGTAGACAAAAGCGCCTTGTATCATGTGCTAGGCACCAAAACCAAAAGGAGCGCCAACAAAACACTCCCAGGCTTGCCATTGAGATTCGATCGTGGGACCTCCTGCCTGTCGACGCTTCAATGCACAACCACTTGCCGCTAGCCAACCGCCTGATTGATAATGAGGCTTTAAGCCTCCACTTTCTTATCTCTTCGATGGCCACCGAAACAAATGAAAATATTATCCTTTTTCTTGCACGCAGATCACAAAAATTCGTAGGTACTAACAATATTAATCGATACCATTAATATACACATGGTATTTATACCATTGTGCCATCTCCCTTTAGACGTCGGTGGAGGGGAAAAGTACATATGATGTCAATGCTTTAATTAAACCTTTTGCACTTATAACCTAACCTTAGGGTTAATTAAATTAAATTATAAATTAATTTATAATGAAATTATTATAATTAATTTAATAACTTTAGGTCTTAACATTAGATCATTAATATTATAATAAAATATTATAATATTATTTTTCTTGGGCCTTCCTATTGCTCCTTTACACCTTTTTTGACCTCCTTGAATATTATAATAAGATATATTATAATATTATTTCCCTTAGGCCTAGAAGTGATCTTTCTCTTACATTGCGTACTGAAACTGACTCTTGGCATCCTTCCTTTAGCACTGCTCACTGAAACCGACTCTTAACATCAATGACAACAAAAATTGCTCATATTTCCAACATATGGTTACTGATAAAATGGCATGTTTTTAGAATATATAATACAATCCATGAATTAAATGGAACTAGGGGAAAGGAAATGAAGCTATATAGTGATTATCCTTGGCTAAGTGTACTAATATGGTGGAGTGTGAAACAATGGAATATTATGCCAAAGCTTCACTATAATGAATCACATGAAGAGGCATTTCTTGGGATTTTGAAGGATGAAATCATTTTGGTAAACTGATTAAGGCTAACTTCTAACATGCTCAAATTCAAGTGTTACATAGAGGTTTGCAAAGTTATCTATAAAAGAAGAATACAAGCAATGCAAAGATTGATCAAATCAATCACCAAGTTTAGATAACTCCATCGGGGCTATAAATGTTTGATTGGTAGTGGGGTTTTTTTAAATAGAAGCTTGATATAAAAAACAAAACTAAGCATTTAAAAACTTGATCAAATTAATCACCAAGTTTGGATAAACTCCATCGGGGCTATGGATGCCTGAATGACAGTGGGGCTCTATCTGAATAAATTATGCTCAAAAGAGACTTTGCAAAATATTATTCAAAAATAGTTTTATGAGCAACATTTCATAGCCTAAAGGTAAACCAGATGACGGAATTTGGATGGTCCCAAGGATGCAAATTGAACCACATTACACACACCATGCGGAAGCAAATAATCCATTTGTTCTCATATGAAGCTATTGAACTTGCTTTCCTTGGATGATGCCGAGTGGTGTATACTTTTCTAACATTTGGTTCATTAATTTTAGAACTGGGTTCTTCACCGAAAATGCTTAAAATATTTCCCAGGAGAGTACCATTTGTTGTGACTATCTCACAACTAACACCAATTTTGGGGATCCACTTGAAATTTTTAGAAAATTCAATTAATGGGATATAATTGAGCAATTTGATTCTCACTTTTGACTTGATTAACCCATGATTTTTTTTCTTGAATATAAAAAAATAATGGGGTCATTCTTGCTAGCAAATTTAGTTACATGTTATTGCTTGATTTTTTTTCGCTACTATGGCTAGCAAAATGATTGTTATTTTTATTGCTCAAATCCTTTGGTTTTGTTGTTCCTTTTGTGTTGTTTTTTATTGTCAATTTGTCGTGACAATTTTTATTGTCAACTTGTCATTTTTTTTGGTCAAGTTTTCATTCTATTTATTTTTATTTTTAGGTTAATTTTTATTTTTATTTTTGGGTGTTAGGTTAATTTTATTTTTATGTTTATGTTAGGTTTAATTTCATTAATCAATAGTTTCCTTATGTCACAAAGACCTTTACATTATGCTTTAGTTATGGTCATGAATCCTTTTATTATGCATGGTGTGTTAAAAATATTTTTATTCTCGCAGGTGGAAGACCCAAGGCACGGTCAGTGAGAGTGGCCAATGATGAAAGATGAAAGTCAATGCTAGCGCGAGGATAGTAGACTGCCCAAAGGTAGATAACATAACACCAATGACTAATTAATTTTAAACCACCTAACATATCCTGTGTGGTGAAGGTGGGATAAAGTCCCAGTCAATAAAAACACCTCAACCATACACATGGCAAAATCAATAGCCGAGATCGACTCCCATGTTGGTAGTCTTGATAGAGATAAGAATTATGCGATAGGGACCATTTAAGCAGAGGTTCACTTGATACACCCAAAATGTGGGACAATCGGGTGCCCTACATTGTCAGAGTAGTCTAAGGATGACTGAAAATGAATCAATGGCTTCCGTTGGTAGGAGATAGCATTGGGAATTTGTAGTAGGTCAGGATACGTTAGGGCTTAAATAAGTCATTTCTCCTATGCAAGTTGAAACTAATGAACCCTAATATCATAGTGTGAAAGGCATTCGAAAACCCATCTTGCATAGTAAGTATGTTTTGCAAGAATGAAAAAAAGCATGGGAGGGCGATTCATCATTTTTAAAGAGCTCGACGGAGGAGGAAAGCTGAGTTGGAGGGCAATGGTGTCCTTCATTACATTTGATGCCCCATGAAGCTGAAAAGGGAAGACGTTGGTCGAGAACCTATCACAGTAGTGGGAGTTTAAAGAGAAGGCAGCCCGGGGTCTAAGCACAACCTGGGCGATCACCATTGTGGCTGAGGCATTGCATTCATGTCCCTTCTATCGTGGTTTGAATCGCAGAAAGAGGGGCGTGCAAGGCAAATAGTTTTGTTCAAAGGTTTTGGACACTAAAGTTCATGAAGGTTTAATAAACCTTAAAATTTTATTGATTTTATAAGGTTATTTGCTATGTTCTATATATATAGGCCCGAATGCTTTAACTTTAGCCTATATTTTATTTCTTTTGAGATACATATATTGCTATATGTGGGTTAAAGAGAAAATAAAGAGGGAGATATAAAGAAAGGAGAGTAATTTGTTTTAGGGTGTTTATTTATTTATTTATTATTTTTCAGGAGTTTTCTAAGAGCTTAAGAGGGTTTATATTTTTGTGTATTTTGTTTCACATTGTGCTTCCATTTTTTGTAAAGAAATTTGAAACAAAAAGGCTCCTGAAAACTTTAAATACCCACGGAATCCCATTTTCAAGGGGTTAGAATTTTTGTAATCAAAGACATATCATTTTGAGATTTGAATGCATACAAATATAAAAACTTGCACCTTGTGAGCAAGACTAGAGGAGATTTATTTTTGAGGGTTCTATGTTTAATGTTTAACCTTTTTTACTATATTTTGTGGACTTATATCTAGTGTTAAATGCTCTAGGAGGTTGCACTACGTGAAGATTCATTTGAATGCAGGGTTTGTTTTCCTTAGAGTTTAGCACTTGATTTAACCAAATTGTGTTTATGTAGGTTTGTTTAGATCAGGTTACTCTTAAGATTTTATCATAATTTATGGTTTTTTAGGGTAGGGGAGCATGATGCCATATTGTGTTTGCACTTATATTCCAGCTTTATATTAGCTTAGTTGTAGTTTATTTTTTTGCAAGTTTTATTTTATTTTTGCAAACCCCATTTGTTTAAGTCTTTTAATCTAAAAATCAGAATCCCAAAAGGTCTCATTTGATTCATAAATCTGATTTGGGAAATATGGAGTGCACATGATCCAAATAATTTAATTCACAAGAACTTACATACACACTTATTTGGATCACTTTTCAAGGCATTAAAAGGAACATTTCTGCACAACTTTTCATTTTGCATATACAAGATAAAATCAATCTAGGAGGGAGGGTTACTAACTAATATTTCACATTAAATCAAAGATAAGAAATGGAGTGAATAATGCCATAAAATTTACTAATTTCATGTACATAATCAAAGATAAAAGGAATTACTAACTCCACTAACCCTCAAACTCACATTAAGTGCAGATAAAGCAAATGAATGCTAACTTGCTAACATACTAACTTGCTAACTTGCTAACTTTTTGACTTTCTAACTTTGCAATTAGTAGAGCATTAAATTTGAAGATAAAATTGAACCTATTAATTGCAAATGAATCTCACATCAAAGGCACACATTTTAAAAATAAGTAGACAAGTCCATGCAGTTTCTCACTTTGCATTTTAATTTAAAGATAAAACGAACCCACTAATGGGGATTCAGGGTAAGACAAATTAATGCAAAGATAATCAAAGAAGCAGCACTCCATTTTATCAATTTGCACAAAGGTACATTCATTGCAATTTAAGGAAATCAATCACAAAGCACAAACGAATTAATCCAATAGGTCCCTTGTTAACATTTACTTGCAAATAATTGGGTTGTTTATATTTCTACATTATAAAAGTCATTTTTGTTTTTAACTCCTTTGCAATAGAGGATTTTAAGATTAATACCCTAAACGTGATGGGGATTTTTCTATTGGGAAAAATATCCACTCAACACTTTGACTGTTCAAGTATCGCAAACCTTGATGACCGGTATACACGACAAATTCTCTAAGCAAAAAATAATGCCTCTAATATTTTAGAGCTTGTACTATAGCATAAAGTTCCTACTTAGACAAAATATTTTTGCTGAGCCTCATTCAATTTTTGACTAAAATACGTAATAGGCCTACCTTCTTGGCTCAACACTACACCACTAGCCTTTCCATTGGCATCATAATCTACTTGAATTTTTTTTTCAAAACCAGGACTCCTTAGTATGGGCTACTTCATCATCTTCTTCTTCAAAAATTAGAAGCTTATTTCAATCTCTATAGTCCACACAAAGATTCCTTTCTTTATGCATGAGATCAATGGTACAAAAATTGCATTGAAAACCTTGATGAATTTCTAGTAGAAGATTGCCATACCATAGAAGCTCCTTACCTTAGTTACACTCTTTGGGCTTGGCTAATTCTTAAAGGAATAAAATTTGGTTGGATCTATCTTAAGCCCATCCTTGGATATCACAAATCCAAGATAGACCAAATTTGACTTGAGGAATGATCACTTATTCCATTTTATCAAGAGCTTATCTTCTTGCAAATTTTCTAAGACTGCTCTTACATTCTTGAGATGCTCTTCTTTGTTTTTGTTTTAGATTCAAATATCACCTAGGTAAACTACAACATACTTTACCAAAAAGGGTTTCAATACTTCTATAATCGATACCATGAAAGTGGTGGGTGCATTGGTAAGCCAAAGTGGCATAACCAATGGCTCATACGTACCATCCTTTTTTTGAAAGGTTGCTTTCCACTCATCCCATTTTCTTATTCTAATTTGATGGTAGTCACTCTTCAAATCAATCTTATAAAAGAATTTAGATCCACATAAATAATCTAGCAAATTACCCATTCTTGGGATGGGAAATATATACCTGATAGTGATCTTGTTGATGGCTTTGAAACTAGTACACATCCTCCATTCACCATCTTCTTTGGTGTCAAGACAACATGTACTGCACATGGTCTTAGAATTTCTCTAATCAAGACCCTATCAAGCAACTCCTTGAATTGCTTGTTCAACTCCATAATTCTCATAGGATCCATCTTATGAGGTAGCTTATTGAGAAGACTAGCACTAGGAATCAGATCCATATAATGGGAGATCTTCCTCATTAGTTAAAATTAGGTGGTATGTTATCATCAACCACAACATCAGGATAATCCTTCAATATTGCTACAAATCTAGCAGTCAATGTCTCCTTCCTATGCTTCTCTCTAGGAAATAATGCATAGCACATTGTTTACTCCTTCGTCTCCTCTAGGAACTCATTTTCTTCAAGCAGTACTATGCCATAACTAGCTTTAGTTGCGTCAAGCTTGTGGGATCTCAATATCCACTTCTTGACTCCCTTCTCAACTATGATAGTATTCAGTAGATCATCATGCAATGCTTGTCTATCATAATACCAAGGTCTACCTAACAATAAATGGTATGCATCCATAGAAATCACATCACACTATGCTTCATCATAATATTTGCTAATCTAAAAATTCACCTTGAATCTCTTATCCATGGTGACTTGATGGTCTTTTTGCAACCATGAAACTCTATATGGATTTGCATGATCTACAGTCTTTAGATTAATCTTATCAACCATCTAGGTTGATACAAAATTATCAATGATGCCTCCATCCACAATCACCTTGCATATTTTTCCTCCCAAAAATCATTTAGTCCTAAAAATGCTCCTTCTATGCTAGGGTTCTCCATCATATTTGCCTAATGTTAGTGCTCTCCTAACCATTAGTTTCTCACTATCTCTTGAAATGGTGTGATACTCAAATCCATTATCACTCTTTACCACTTGTCCCTCAACCACATTAGTTTTTTTTTTAGCTCTCTTGATCAATTTTGGAGGCTCTTTGCATTCTATGGATATATAGCCTTGAGCCCCATAATTATAGTAGATTCCTTTGAACCATTGAGTCTTCTCCTAACTCCTTGCAGTATTTTCCTTACTCCTATTAGGTTATAATATATGTCTTTGAGGTGTTCTTGAGCTTACAACCTCTTCATCCTTCTTGACTACATGATCCTTACTCCCTAGGGATTTTGCCTTACATCTACCTCTAAAGGATTGCATAAATTTTCTATTGAGCTTCTCCTCAACTCTCACAACATATTGATATGCATCCTCCATGCTCTTCATACTGATTTCATCTTGAATAACATTTTTGAGACCATTTATATACCTTGAAACTATGACTACAATAGGCTTTATCTATCCAACTCTGATGGAAAGCCTTTGGAAAGATTTTGTGTACTCTTTTACACTTTAATCCTTCTACCTCAGGTTTTGCATCTTTTTAAAAAGAGTCAATTCATAATATTTTGGTATAAAATGCTTCTTTAGTTGCCTCACCATTATATTCCATGACTAAATCTTGCTTTTCCCATCAATTAATATCTTTATCTACACTTGATCAAACAATAAAGAGACATGACCTTTCAACTTGGACACAACAAGCTTAAATCTTTTGGAATAGTTAATGCCTTCCAACTCAAAGTATTTTTCTAACTTAGAGATCCAATATACCAACTATTTTGTCTTAAGGTTTAAAAAATAATATGGGAGTTCAACTTTTGGCTTTGCACTAAAATTTGTAATAGCTCTAATCAATTTATTAGTATGTTTATCTTCATCATAAGAGAATGAAGTGCTTGCTTTTGAATCAAAGGTTTCAAAGCCCTCAACAATATTTCTCCTTCTTCTATCACCTTCAACAGCCTCAAGTCTTGCTTGGATGTCTTGTAGTGCTTGCAGTACAACTACATTTGTTGGATCTGCTCCTACAACATGGGGATCAACTTTACCCCAATGTGAACTCATCTTGGATAACCTTGGCCCCTACCTCTCCTTGCTTCTAGAACCTCATGTGCCTCTAGGTTGTTAGCCATGCTCCCTTGAAAATATATATGCACTCAACACACTATATTCCACTCACAGGTCCACACAACTCCTTCATGATATTTAGAAGACTATCACTAATCATAGTTGATATTTCCCCTTGGGCCTATCATCATATTTTCCCAACAATAAATTCAAGTGACAAGCATCCAAACTCAACCAAAAAATGAACATAGTGGATCTGATACCACCTGACATAGTTAGGGATCATGGTCAGCTTAGATAATGTCTAACCTAACAGGATGCAAGCTTAAAAATACAAAAATATTAGTCAAAGAACTCAAATAAGATTTTACCAAAATACATTGTCATTTCTTATAAAGAATAATACATGCTTTGCCTCTTTAGAGGCTAACAATAATTTGAAATACAAAGAAAGAGAAAACAAGACTAGATTACAACCTTCTTTATCCATGTCTAGCCTTGAAACCCTAAACAATTGATTTACATAATATCAACCGTTACAATATTAGAAATCTAGTTTCCTAGTTCAATACAACCTTTAAATCTCTTTTGTAACCATGGTTTGCAACCTTCGTTCTCTCTCTAAGTCTTTGATCTCCTCCTGAAGCTCAAATTTGCCTTCATCATTTCTCTATTATTCTTTGAGATCTCAAAATATAGAATGCCATTCAAAACCCTAACGATGTTACCTTGTCAAATGATCAGGATCTTGAGAATCCACTATGAGTCGTTGATCAAAATTCTAGGGCTTAGTCTATTTGTGATGAATATTTGGGTCCCTCTAGGTGTACAACTAGATAATCTAAACCAATGTGAACTTGTCACCTATTGGTCTATAAATATTTTCAAGCTTAAAAAGAAAAAATGGACCTGTCTATGGCTATGACTGCTCCACCCAATTTTACTGCTCAATAGAGGGCAAAGCAATGCGTAGGTGGTAAAATCAAATTGCAGGTACTCAATTTTTTTTCCTTTTGTTACTAGCAGTGGGAGTAAATTATGTGTTAAAATGAACCAGAGTCCAAACTAATTGTTATGCTTGTTTTGATGAGCCTTTACAAATATCAATGTTATTATTGATAATTGAAAATGTATACAGATGGAGTGAAAGCAGGGGCAAAAGCTAATGAAATTACATGCGTAGAATCTACAATTTCCATGGTAAGTAGTGACCAATTTTACACTAGCATTGTATTCTATAAAATATATAAAATGTTGAATCGAATGAGAATGATATGTTTATGATGATGATTATAGTTTATGGGAGCATGGACTATCCCTTGGGCAAGGGTTAATATCAACTATGCTGCTTAGGCACACATTATCTCTTTAGGTACCTTTACATTTATTTTCTTTGTATTTCCTTCGTGTTTGTTTTAGTTACTATGAAAACCTATAAACATTTACAAATATCAAATTTATTATCAATAATTAAAAATGTATACAAATGGAGTGAAAACAGGGGAAAAAGTTACTGCAATTGCATGTGTAGCATATGCGATCACCATGGTAAGTAGATATCATTTGTACACTAGCATTGCATTCTCTAAAATATATAAAATGCTGAATCAAATGAGTATGATATGTTTGTGATGACTATTACAATTGATGGGAGCACGGACTATCCCTTGGGCAAGGGTTAATCTCAACTACATTGCCCAGGCACACTCTATCTATCTAGGTACCTTTACATTTACTTTCTTTGTTGTTACTTAGATATTTTATGTGAATTATAACTTCAATAGTATGCCTCTCCATCTATAACTGGATTCATATAAAGTGAAATTGTATTGAAAATAACATGTACAGTATGTTGTAGTAAAGTTGTCTCACGATGACATATTTTGAGTGTTTTATGGTCAAATGAAAAATTTCCACTATACTTTGTAATTTCATGTGGAATTAAATCTGGAGATTGCTTTCTGATCTATTGATATTCTATTATCTTTACTATTGCAAATGAAAATTATAAGTGGCAATAATAAGGTGTAATTCTACAAAATTGATAACAGAGATAGTGATTGCTATATGATGATTGAATTCATAATTTCATGAACTGTTGATAGAATGTATGGCTGTAGCAATAGGTTCAATAGTGTATTATTGATAATATGGAATGGAATCTTGACAATTCATATATTAGATTGATAGTAGATAATGTTTCCTTATAATTTAGAAGGATAATGAGAGTGTAGGTAGTTGAACCAACATTCCCTTATAAGATGTTGCTAAGAGTATAACAACTCTGATTTTAAAATACTTGGTGAAAATTTTATAACAAATGTGTTATAAAATTTATATATATATGGAAATCATGTAGGGTGCCTTTTCTATAGTGACTCTATGACCATGTTTGAACCTAATTTTTATAGTGAAAAGAATCCTTAGACCATAGATGTACTGCACCTTGCAAGTGTTGGATTCAAACTTGGAAGGATTAATTTATGAGAATTTATCTCAGGATGAAATGTTGTCCAAACCAAACCAGATAGAGAGGCTAGTTTGAAGACTCAAACTACTTTACCCTCGATTGAGTGAATGTTTGAAACTGATATGAGTTCCTTTATTGTAAAATGGTTGAATACAACTGATAGAAAGAACCAACGTGTCCATATGGAAGAATGAACCACTAGCCTTTTTGGATGGATTGTGAATCATGTATATGGAGAAGTGTGCCACTAGCCCTTATGGATAGATAGTGAGCCACATCCTCATCACATCATGGATGATAAATTTTAAAGTTAGACATGTCAAGTATCAGTGTTCTCAGTATAATTTATTCAACTATATTCACGTCGAAGATAATGGATAGGATGAGCATGAGTTGTTCATCCTAAATAAATACTTTATAACATGTGAACGGATGCACTTAAGATTGTTGTGATCTGCATTGTTTAAGCAAATTGTATTATTGCCAAGTGCCACTTAGGTGTAATTACCAGTATTATTTAAATAAATATAATAAACCATCTTGCTATTTTTTGACCAAATTTGATTGGAGGGTTGTAACTGGTAAGTCCATTGGAGATAATTTATATCTACTAAAGATCAAGCAACTGTGAAATATTTGTGTATTTTTACCTAGCAAAATAATAGATTGAAAAGATTAAATGTCAATCTCTTAGTAGTTAGGTGATCGTAAATTTGGATATTAGAAATTTTTTCATTCCAATAAGATAGAGACCATGTGTTTTAGGGAGGACCTTGAATATCATTATCGAATTGTTGAGGTCTAAGAATGTATGATAGTTCAAGTTTGGTATTGTATGCTCACTGCACTCAATGATTCAGGATGATGGAATTTTTCTTAATAGAGAAGCTTCATTACAAGGTAATAATTTGAATGTCTATATGCTTCACCACTAGAGCCTGGAATGAGCATACCTTTGATTAAATTGGCAAGTACAATGGGGAATATGTGATATCTAAATATCAAGAAAATACTTGAAAAAATTGTGCATCTCCACCGAGAAAATTAGAGATTGAAAATATCTAGCCACAAGCACTTTGATAGTAGGATATCATAAACCTTGGACATTACAAGAATCTATAGTACTATATTACATCCAAGAATAGCTTAAGAGACTCCTCTTAGGTCATTATTAGATTATAGATCATTGAGTATTCAATTGTTGTGCTACAAGTCCTAAAGCTGATGAAATATAATGGGCTTCTTACTTTCTTGTATTTCACATGAGCTATGCTTTTGTGGCTATAGCCAATTTTCCATGTACATGGGTTCGCTAGGTTTTTTTTTCCTTTGTAACTTTAGATTTTAATATCATTTTATATTTGTACCATTGTCTGTTGCGAAAGATGCTTTAGGAACTATCTTCTATTGCTACCATAATTTACTATAGCTTTTCATCCTCTTGACCTATTTTGGTAATATTAGTTCCTATGCTTGGAAACTTGGCAGACCATGTGTTAGGCCAACTAACAAATTTGGGATGCTTACCAAGACAAGGATCAAGTCTCGTAGCCATCCTCAAGTATGTGCATAGGACCATTCGACCCCCAACCCCTATGCAACCTTTATAATTGGATCACAAAAATTCTTTGGATGCCTAGGCTAGCTCAACATACCCCCTCATAGGGTAGTAGTAGGCAACTAGACTAGAGCAGGATAACATTGCAACAATATCTATTAAAATATCATTTAATGAGTTAATTTCTTAAACTATTTTGAACAAGTTACTCGACTATAAAATATTACCTTGGATGTTGATTTTGTCATGACTTCTATAGGAATTGTCCAGGAATCATTGTGGAAAAGGAAAATCTAGGTTTAAGAAATGTTATAAAGGACAAAGAAAGCACTAATTCTTCCAAGTCATTCAACTGCAGCTCTGCCTATGGCTGATAATTTTATCTTCAATACTTTTGTCAGATTTGGATGGTGTGTTTCAATATTTTAAATCCAAAATGGAAGTAGATAGTGTTTTTTCTAAAGAGATGTAAATTGATAAACACTCTAATAAGAATAAGAATTTGGATGAAATTACCAAAATTAGAATAAGATTTGAAGTTGATAATAAGGTGCAAGAGTCTCTAGATCCCAAGAATGAGTCCTACTTTAACTCTTGAGAAGCTAGTTGCTAGCGAGTTTGTGTGGTTGTCACTAGTTGAACCTAACTATCTTGAAATCATGATATTCAAGGCAAGCATTTTGGTGGATAACAATTTCTTTTTGCCTTTCAGTGTAAAGTAAGAATCAAAACACTGTATTAACAACAAAATCTTGTTAGGTGGACATAAGATCTAAAAATTATTCTAAGAACATATTGTTCATTCACATTAGGTTTTACATTGGTGGACATAAGATCTAAAAATAGATATTGAATGAAACCTAATAACAAGTAATACATGTAGAGTACTAGTAATAGTATGACCATTCAACTACTTTCTATTTCTTCTTCAACTTTAGTTTCAATGGTCAAAATAGAGGAATTCTTATCAGCTGAAAAACAATATATATTTTTGGCTTGAATAGAGATTGCATGAGACCTAATAAGGTATTGCATCAAGAGTATTAGCATAACCATGCTACAATCGAATTCTTCTTCAACATCATGTATAATGAAAGCATGATTGTTTGCAATCAGTTAGTTTAGATTTTTGAAGTGCTACTTTGATTCTCTTTGTGTTGCAACTTGGTTTATGGTTATAATCTTGGTCACAAGGTTAATGTATGAATATGAGTTTGTCAAGCTTCAACTATTAAAGAATTTAAACACTTGTAAATATATTGATAATTTTTCATATGAAGTTCAATATTTTAAAAATATATAAATATGTTTTATAAGTTCACAAAATTAAATAAATTTAACTTCCTGCAAACATCTCTCCTCTGGAAACATTGTTGGACAACTTTCTTTTGCAAACATTAGAATCCTAGAGATACCTAAATGTTGCTTGAGGGAAGTTGACACATTGTCATGGTCAATAGTTAGGGGGACACAACAATCAAATTATTTCCTCCATGTTGTTCGAGTCATTAGCTTTAGAAGATTTTTTTTTTCTGGTATTCCAAATTGATTAGAGTTATACCACAACCAATAAATTTAATAAAAATGAATGCAATATTTTGGTGAACTGCATTGAAATTATTCAACTATTTTTTTTTCACTTGGTGTTTCATGTTTGACAAATTTGTAACTTTATGGATTAAATAGTAAACATGTTTAACTTCACTATAAAGTTTATAATTACAATGGCTAACTAGAATCAAAAGGTAATTAACTATAATTACAATATGCATAAAACTCAATCAACTGAAACTATCTATATTGATAATGATTTAATCAAAATAATCATTCATGCTATACACCAACAGAGGGTATTTTATGCCTATGAGGTTTAGATGAATTGGTGAAAGTGAAGAGCTTTACAATCTAAAGTCTAAAACAAGGTTCAAATCTCATAGGTGAATGTTAATATATTAATCAAATGGCATGAGCTCAACTGATTAAATTTCTAGACTTTAAAGGAGGAGAGAGGTTTGAATCATGACAAATAATATATGCATAATTGCTAGGCTTTTGTAATACCACTATATGGTCATGATGTAATACTGGTAGGACCTGTTTCAATTCCATATAACTAACTAAAAAAATAGAGGGAATTTATGGGTAGAACAATCACCTTGTGTAAGCTTATGCCATGCATTATATCAAAATTCTATTAGATACACCTAGAAATTTGTGCAGTTGAAGAAAAGAAATCAAATAAGTATATTAGGGATGAGATAATTTAACTTCAACTTGTAGTTGGTTATTAACATTTTATTTATGATATCAACTAGATCAACCACCAGAGCATTGGAAATAGAGAAAAAATTTAGCAATTTAGATTGCATAGGAAGTTGTTTCAATCATGCTGATGATGTTATAAATATGTTCAATACAATGTCATAATTCAATTGATAGGTTCACGATGATGTTATTGGAACTCATCCATGATTTTGAAGTATAGTTGACTATGCCATGATGAAATATATGCCTTTCATAATAACTATATTCAACATGAGTGCTGCAAGGTAAAGAGTTAGAGTTTACTCAGATAAACCCCAAACTCAGCCACGAAGGTCAGCCAAAGAATTAGAAAATTGAGAAATTATGTAGCTATTTTTTTTTTGTATTTACATGGTGAAATCGATAGCCGCCACGAATCCCGGCAGGTTCTCCAGCTTTTATGGCCGCCACAGTATTCTGTGCTATTCGCCCCGAAAGCCGCCACATAGATCTTCATGCAGTCCACCCCTATAACCACCATGCCACAATCATTTTAAACCTTTTACACCGCTGAAAGCACCAGGAAAGGGACAAGCGTTCAGTCCGGAGAGGCCCGAGATTTGAACCTTGAACCTCCGGCCCCCTTATGGGGTTTGGATGAACCAATTGGTCTACACCTCGGACCTAAATTATGTAGCTATTGAAAATTGAACTTAAAACAAATTAAAAAAATAGTTACACTTTCCTGTAAATGAAAATCCTAAAAGAATGCTCTACACAAAGTCTTCAACAATTAATCTGAAGTTTCCACAACTGAGTGGAGAAAATATTGCTGACAATAAATATTCCCCATTCAAAAATTCTCTCCTGTATAAGATGGTTTCTTTGATAAAAAAGGGGGCAAAAAAAATCATTTTGAATTGCCTCTCTACACTTTAGGTCTTGTGAGTATTTTTTTAATGTAATTATACGAGGGTGGTTTTAAACCACCCTCTTAGACCCTAAGAGGGTGGTTTAAAACCACCCTCTCAAGATAGGTTTGCCTTCTTAGACCCTAAGAGGGCGGTTCTAAACCGTCCTCTTAGGATCTGGTGGTCCGATGATGTTGGACCTAAGAGGGCGGTTTTAAACCACCCTCTTATAACGTAAGAGGGAGGTTTTTTGAGGCGATTTTTAACCGTCGTCATATGACACAGGATTTTTACGATGTCCTCATAGACAATAATTAAATAACTACTCTTAAAGACCCTTTTTGGTGTAGTGTTAATATAATGCAAGGGAAAAAATATAAAATTCAATGACTAAATATTAACGGATATATAGTAGAAAATAATTGTTAATGATTAAGGTTGACTTAGGAGACTATATGGAATATAAGAAAATAGAATTTCGACTAAAAGTGACTTAGAAAAACTAAGAAAAATACTAAGATTAAAAGAAAATATAAGAGATCTAAAAGGATGCTATCCGGAATATCAAGGAAAGATAAGCAAAAATGATTAAGAGTAAATGTTCCTACATCAAATGATGAGCAAGATAGATTGCATTTTTGAATGTTGGTGTATATCTTTTATTAGAGCTCTTTAATACCAATAACAATGAGAAATGAGAGTACTTGTTTCATACTCATTATATTGTATGAATAAAATAGAATAAGATAAAAGGTTTTTCATATTTGAAATGCCAAACAATTTGAAGGTCACCATCAAGGGATATAAAGAAGAAATAAAAAGGCTTTAGGGGGAACAAAAATACATGAATAGAGAGGACATAATAGAATGAAAAAACATGCCAATATGTAAATGAAGGGAGCCACACCTTTGGTGGAAGATAAACTAAAATGTGAGCAAAGGGATCTAAATTCATCTAAAAATTCTATTTTGCAGGTTCATGGATACATTCAAAAGGAAAAGGTTATTATTTCCATTAACCTTAGTAGTAGATATAATTTCATTAATAGTGCTTTGGCTAAGAGGTTGCAGGTTCAAGAAACAAAAATTAAGGACATATAGCTTAAGGGTGAGAAAGTTTAGATTTTTCAATTTTTGAAAATCAACATGGATAAATATGTTTTACATTCATATTTTCCTACTATTAAGATGGATGATGTGGATATTGTTCTTGGTTATCCAAGGTTGGACTCTTTCGGTACTGTTAACATTAATGTTCAAAAGAAGTTTATGAAGTTATGGTATAGGAAAAAGAAGATATATTGCAGGATTTTTCTCCACTTAAGGAGAAAGGATATAAGGAGAAGCAAGAAGTAATTATGGTAGTGAACAAGTTAAGGAACCAACAAAAGAATCAATGTTGGATGTGTCTCATCCTTTGTCGAGGAAATATTGTACGACAGGCACGAGAGGGTAAGAGGAGCGGAGCTCCTCACGAGGAGGGTGAAGCCCTCCCCGGGGTGTCGAGGGGTCCGGTGGGGGCGGTAGCCCCCTCGGCCACGTCGAAGGCGGTTTTTGGCAACGACAATTTTTTTCCCCCTTTTTTTGGAGCGATTGGCGGAGCGATTTTCGGGATTCCCATGGTTGGTGGGTGGTTGGTGGGTGTGGGTGGTTTAGCCCATGGTATTGTGCCCATTGTATTCTAATACCACATAGTGGTTTAGGGTTGTGAGAGTTTCCTTTATATTTTATTGTAATGTCCCATTTTCGGGCAAGAAAGGAAAATAATAATATCAAGGAGGAGTGGCTCTTGTTTTGTTGGAGTAGCCCACATCGGGTGAACCAGGGTAAATCTCGTGTGTCATATGTGCATTGTGTGGTGTCATTTCTTCTAAGTTATTTATTTTTGCATTATTTTTGGAATAAGTTTCTGTAGATCTCTTCATTTGGTATCAGAGCCAAGTTGTTAGCCATAGGGGGACGCCTTTATTGCTAGGGTTTCATTTCATTTGAAGGGTTTCTAGGGTTTCTAGGAGGGAGAGAAAACCTATTTTGGAGTGTGAGTTTTTTCGTAGAAGGAGCTTGAAGGAAAATGATAGGAAATCATTCAAGGATAGAGATCGAGAAATTTGATGGAAAAAACTTTGAGCTATGGAAGTTGAAGATGGAGGATCTGCTCATGGACAGAGATCAGTGGGCTATTATTTTTGAACAAACAAAACCTGTAGGAACATCCGATGAAGATTGGGAAAAGATGAATCGAAAAGCAAGGAGTCTGATTCGACTGTGTCTTGCAGATTCAGTCCTAATCAACGTTTCTGGAGAAGCTACTACAAAGGATCTCTGGGAGAAATTAGGGGCTTTGTATCAATCTAAGTCCCTGGTGAACAAATTGTTCCTCCAAAAGAAATTGTACAATCTCAGGATGAATGAAGGAGATTCAGTTACAGATCATCTGAATTCATTCAATACAGTGGTAAGTCAGCTTACATCTGTTGATATTAAGTTAAGTGAGGAAGATAAATGTATTACCTTGCTATGCTCTTTACCAGATTCATGGGATAACCTAGTTGTAGCAATTGGTAGTACAACTTCATCTACATTGAAGTTTGAAGATATTGTGGCATCTCTAATATCAGAGGATATGAGGAGAAAAGCCATGGAGGGCACTTCAAAGGAAGCCCTAACAGTGAGAGGGCGTGCCAAGGAAAAGGATAAAACAAGATACGATGATAGATCTAAGTCTAGAGGTAGATCCAAGTCTCGTGGAAAGTTTGAGAGAAAGTGTTGGAAGTGTGGCAAGCCTGGTCACATGAAGAAGGACTGCAGATCAAAGAATGTTGATTCTGGAAAGAGGTCTGATGAATCCACTTCCACAGAGACACATAAATCTACTGATGAAGGAGGGGATGTATATCTGGCATCCTGCTCCACACGATCAGATAAAAATGATTGGTTGATCGATACTGGTGCCTCTTTTCATATGACTCCTCACAGGGGGTGGTTCAGTGAATATGAAAGATATGATGGAGGGGAGGTACTATTGGGAGATGATTCACCACTTAAGATCATTGGTCGTGGAAGGGTGAAAATACTATTGCAGGATGGTAGGGTTAAGACCCTTCCAGGTGTGATGCATATTCCAGGCCTTGTTAGAAATTTAATTTCTGTAAGCAAAATGGTTGATGCAACAGTAAATGTTAGTTTCAACAAAGATTCATGCAAAATGGTTCGAGGATCAATGGTGTTAGCAAGAGGAGTTCGTATTGGAACTTTGTACAAGCTATTGGGAAGAACTATGACAAATGAGTGCAATAGCTCAACTATTTTTGAGGTTGAATCAGATAAAAGCTCAACACTCTGGCATCAAAGAATGGGACATATTGGAGAAAAGGGATTGCATACCCTGCACACAAAAGGTATGGTTCATGGTATCCCTGATTGCTCAATGGTTTTTGATTTCTATGAACACTGCATTTATGGAAAGCAGAATCGTGTGAGTTTCCCATCTGGTGCTGCTAGAGCAACAGGGATATTAGATCTGATTCATAGTGATATATTTGGTCCTGTCCCTATACCATCACTTGGAAAATCATGGTATTATGCTTCTTTTGTTGATGATTTTTCAAGATATGCATGGATTTATTTTCTTAAGAGTAAATATGAAGTGTTTGATAAATTTAGAGAATTTAAAGCACTTGTTGAAAATCAAACTGATAAAAGAATTAAGGTGTTGAGGTCTGATAATGGAGGAGAGTATTGTTCAAATAAATTTGAGGATTTTTGTAAGCAGTGTGGTATTGCAAGACAGAAGACTACTCCATATACACCTCAACAAAATGGAGTTGCAGAGAGATTGAACAGATCTCTGATGGAAAAGGCTAGAAGTATGCTCAGTGGTGCAGGTTTGACACAGGAATTCTGGGCTGAGGCAGTGAGTGCGGCATGCTACTTGCGAAATCGATCTCCTACATCAACATTGCCAGATCAAACTCCATTTGAAGCATGGTTTGGTAAGAAACCCTCTCTCTCACATCTTAGAGTTTTTGGTTGTGATGCATACATGCACATTCCAAAGGAGAAAAGAAGTAAGCTTGATAATAAGGTTGTTAAATGTATCTTTATTGGTTATAAAGATGGTGTTAAAGGATATAAACTTTGGAATCCAGAAACTAAAAGAATGGTGTACAATAGAGATGTGGTGTTTAGGGAAACTAAAAGTGATCACAGGAAGGAAGTAACAGAAGAAGAACCTGAAAAGGTCCAATTTGATCTCATGGAAGAAGATCACATAGAAGAGGATCTGGTAGAGGAGCAGACAGATGAGGATCTGGATGAGGATTTGTATGAGGATGAACAAGAGGTTCATACACCTGTGGTAAGGAGATCAACACGGGAAAGAAGGCAACCTGAAAGGTACAGTCCATCTGCATTTCCTACTTCTTTTGTATTATCTATTACTGATGAAGATCCTAGAACTGTTAGAGAAGCTATAAATTTTGAAGAGGCAAACCTTTGGGAAGAGGCCATGGATGAGGAAATGATGGCCCTGAAAAAGAACAGAACATGGGATTTAGTGAAATTACCTGGTGGAAGAAAAGCAATAGGTTGTAAATGGATTTTCAAGAAGAAGCAGAATGCTGAAGGTAAAGTGGAGAAATACAAAGCTCGCTTGGTGGCTAAAGGTTATTCTCAGGTAGAGGGAATTGATTATGGTGAAGTATTTTCTCCTGTTGCAAAGCTAACCTCAATTAGATTTTTGTTATCTGTTGTTGTTGCTTTTGATCTTGAAATAGAGCAAATGGATGTAAAGACTGCATTCCTTCATGGATATTTGGAGGAAGAAATCTATATGAGACAACCTGAAGGTTTCACTATTGCAGGAAAGGAGGATCTTGTATGTAAGTTAAAGAAATCTCTGTACGGACTGAAACAATCACCTAGAATGTGGTATCAAAAATTTGATACTTATGTCTTAGGAATTGATTTTGTTCGTAGCAATGCTGATCACTGTGTATATTCAAAGAAAATTGGTAATGTACTTGTCATTATAGTTTTGTATGTTGATGACATGTTACTAATTGGAAATAGTAAGAAAATGATCAGGGAAGTGAAGTCTCAGTTAGCATCACAGTTTGATATGAAAGATCTTGGCCCTGCAAATTTTATTTTGGGCATGAAAATAAACAGAGATCGTTCTAACAGAAAGCTATGGCTGGATCAGAAAAAATATGTTGAGACAGTATTAAAGAGATTCAATATGCAGGATTGCAAACCAGTGAAGGTACCTATTCCTTTGGGGGAAAAATTGTCTGCTGAACAATGTCCAAAAATAGAAGAAGAGGTAGAAGAAATGTCCCATGTTCCTTATGCAAATGTTGTAGGTAGTTTAATGTATGCCATGGTCTGTACTAGACCAGACATTGCCCATGCAGTGGGAGTTTTGAGCAGATATATGTCCAAACCTGGTAAAGAGCATTGGACTGCTGTGAAAAGGGTTTTCAGATATCTGTGTGGTACTTCTGATTTTTCAATATGTTATGAGGGTATAGGTAAAGAAGATAGATCCTTGGATATAGAAGGGTTTGTTGATGCAGATTGGGCTGGAGATCTGGACAATAGAAGATCTACTAGTGCTTATGTATTCAATTTGTTTGGAGGAGTTGTTAGTTGGATGAGCAAAAGGTAAACTGTTGTTGCTCTTTCAACCACTAAAGTTGAGTACATGGCAGCCACCGATGCCAGTAAGGAAGCAATATGGCTACAAAGACTATGTGCTAAAACTGGGTTCTTTCAAGGAGCTGTGAAGATAAATTGTGACAGTCAGAGTGCTATATTTCTAGCAAAGAACCCTGCTTACCATTCCAGAATGAAGCACATTGATACAAAGTTCCATTTCAGCAGGGACATGATTGAACAGAAGAAAGTGTTGCTGGAGAAAGTGGATACAAAGGAAAATGTTGCAGATGCTTTAACCAAGGCAGTTAGCACAGAAAAGTTTAGATTTTGTACAGTTGAAATGGGTTTGGCAAAGTATTCAACAAGTGGGAGAATGTTGGATGTGTCTCATCCTTTGTCGAGGAAATACTGTACGACAGACACGAGAGGGTAAGAGGAGCGGAGCTCCTCACGAGGAGGGCGAAGCCCTCCTCGAGGGTGTCGAGGGGGTCTAGGGGGCGGTAGCCCCCCGGGCCACGTCGAAGGCGGTTTTCGGCAACGTCAGAAAATAAAATTTCTCCCTTTTTTGGAGCGATTGGCGGAGCGATTGCCGGGATTCCCACGGTTGGTGGGTGGTTGGTGGGTGTGGGTGGTTTAGCCCATGGTATTGTGCCCATTGTATTCTAATACCACATAGTGGTTTAGGGTTGTGAGAGTTTCCTTTATATTTTATTGTAATGTCCCATTTTTGGGCAAGAAAGGAAAATAATAATATCAAGGAGGAGTGGCTCTTGTTTTGTTGGAGTAGCCCACATCGGGTGAACCAGGGTAAATCTCGTGTGTCATATGTGCATTGTGTGGTGTCATTTCTTCTAAGTTATTTATTTTTGCATTATTTTTGGAATAAGTTTGTGTAGATCTCTTCAATCAAAAGTCGAATCTATAGTAGTAGCAACAACAGAGTCCATGGAAGAAGCAACATCAACTTCCAAAGAAGCCCTATTAGAAACACACAAGGACATGCAAAAAGTAGGTCACAAGAGAGAAAAGCATGAGGAATAATTTAAAATAGAGAAACAAAATATCATGTTAAGGTTACAGTGTATTGCCACCCACAACACCGTGAGTGACAAACACCACCCTAAGCGATGAAAATATTAGAGGTATGGCTTAGGACATCAATATAATTATGGATCTATATGTAGTTAGAAATACATCAAGTATAATAATGTTTCGAAGAAAAACTATAATAATTCTAGATTTGAAATGGGAGCAATAGCATCAAGGAACAATAGGACCAATCATTTGAAATATCAAAGTGGAACAATAGGACCAATCGTTTGAAATATCAAAGTAGAGCAATAGAAGCATGGATACAATATAGTAGTTATGGATATTTAATTAGCATAATGATAGCTTGGCATCATAGCAAACCACCACCAATCCAAATTTTACTTGGATGGACGGATTATTATGATTGGTTTCAATTGTCAGCATTGCTTAGAATATTATATTATGTATTTTCTTCTCATTTTTTGAGGATGAAACATTTGTAAGGAGGATGGAATGCTATGGTACCTAGGAAAAAATATATGGAGATAATGATATTATATTGTATATGGATATTATGGATAGTTGGTATGGGCCACACATAATCCAAGGTTGATTATTATATTATAATGAGTGGGTAAAGGTTTATAAGATGGGTATATAAAGAAGGGATATTGTCATTGTAACCATCATCATTCATATGAAGTATTACTCAAAATCATCTTTACCCACAAAGTGGCTTGTGAGGCTTTAGCCTCTCTAAGTGGTACTCTCATCTTGGGATATCATGTAGAGTTTTTCTTCCTTAAAGAGTATTATTAGAGTTCCCTACCCTAAGGCTATTATATATCTTTCTCATTGTGTAGATTGTTATTGTAAATAATTATTTGTGGATGAATGATTTGATATTTTTTCATATTGGTGAATATATTTTGTTAATGAGGACAAATTTTTATAACAAGTGGTATTAGAGTAACAATTCTAGCAAAGCAGAGATTGTTTTTTGTGGATTGCAGAATTCAAATTTGTTTTTAGAAAATATCTCCCTTTTTGGAGCCATAACTTTGTGTAAAGTTGTCTGATTTAAGCGATTCTTATGGAATTTTATTTGGAATTTAGAGAGTTTTAAAATAAGTGGTCATATGAAGGAATCCAAGTAGTATTGAGGAAGATATGACCCTATGAATTTAGCCATATGGAACAAGGCTAGTGACAAAATTTGAGATATTTACCAGTTAGGGTAAGCAAATCATCTATTCTTTTTTTGATCTAATTATTTAAGTGGAATTTTAGCTTCAAATCAATGGAGAGATATATATTTTTATACAATCCTACTTTGCATTATATTTTTTGTGGATGTGATCTCATGACACTTCAAAATATTTTTGGAGTGGATGATATTAATGCTAGAAAATGGTGGACATATTTTAAGTGTTAATATCTTGTTGGTCCTTAAGGAAAATTCCACATTAATAATTTTTTAAAAAGGAAGCTAAAATGTGGTTATTAAATTTTATGACTGGAAAGGAATTTGGGTACACTTGGAGAAAATTAGAGCATGCATTCTTAAGTCATTGGGTATCATATAAAAAGATAGCTAGTTTAAAAATACACTTAAAGTTATGCTGAAGAAATAAATATGTTTCAAAAAAATAAAAAGAATTAAAAAGGAAACTTGAGGGAAGGGATAAAAAGATAGGTAGCTTGACAGGTGTCATAAAAAACCTTGAAAATAAACTACGAAGGATTCAAAATGAGAGAAATGAAATAAAAGGAGAATGGAATCTTTTCAAGAAATAAAATGAAGACTATGAAAATAAAATAAAATTAATCAATGATATTATAAACATATGGGCTTTTAGGGTTACTATATTTTAACATATGAGCGTATAAAACCCGACGAGTATATCGTACACAACGTCCAGTACCTTTTAGTGTTATCCCCACCAGAATAACATGGAAATATTCAACATATTTCCAACAGGGGGAACCCACTTAGTTTGCAATCTCAACTTAGGTTAGATTAAATTAGGCCCTCTAGGCCTCAGTTTAAAACTAATTTTTAGTTCAATCTCCTCTTCCTTCTTATCCTCTGCCATTAGGTCCAAAGGGAGCTTTGAGATGTTTTCTACCACCGTAGAAATGGCTTTTGAAAACATTGTGACTACATCTTGTTTTCTATTTTTAAAAACCCTATTGTTTCTTTCTTTCCAAATTCTCCACATGAGATGGGGTAAGCCAAAATACCAGACCAGTTTTAGCCTCAGGCCCAAAAATGGTGAAGACCATTGGAGGCTCAAGTTAGTCACACAACATGGAGCCATCCAACTAACTCCTAAGACCTGCAAAAAGTTATCCAAAACAACAGAAGAAAAAATGTATTGAAATACGAGATGTTTTGAGGATTCAACCCACGATCCACAAAGAAAACACCTATTTGTTAAATACATCCCTCTTTTCTAAATATTGTCAATGGTAAGTACTTTATTATGAAGAACCAACCAATAAAAGATGTTGATCTTAGGGGTAAGGCCTTTCTGCCAAACTTTGAAGGGAGGGGAAGGAATCAGGTACATTGAGATATGATATTATAATATATATGGATATTGTGGATAGTTGACATGGCCATACATAACCCAAGGTTGATTATATTATATTATAATAATGAGTGAGATGAGATTTTATAAGATGGGTATATAAAGAAGGGATAGTGTCCTATAATCATCATCCTTCATATGGAGTATTACTTGTAATCTTTTTTAGCCACGTAGTGGCTTATGAAATGTTATCCTCTTTAAGTGACGCTCTCATATTCGGAGATCTTATAAATTTTTTCGTAAGAAGTATTACAGATATTGCCCTACCGTATTTATCTTAGTCTCATTGTGTGGATTATTATTGTAGATAATTATTTATTGATGAATAATTTAATATTTATGTATATTGATGAATAGTTTTTGTTAATGAAAACAAAGTTCCATACCAAAATAAAAAATAAAAAAACTTATTTCATATTAATTATATAATATACATAAAATTAAAGACTTTTATATTTGAAATATCAAACAATTTACATAAATATAAAAAAAATATATTATAAATAAAATCTCTTATCACGAGGAGACCTAGGTAGATTGGTAATATGTTGGGCACCTACAAGGAGGAGACCTATGTTCAAACCTCACGGGCATGCTCACTCTAGGGCAATGGTAGTAGTCTGACTATAATTCGTTGAGTGTGCACCAACTTGATGACGGCGGTACCAACCCCGAGCCACCGGGGGTCTCCCTCACTCCGGGCCATGTTTATTGAGACGAGGTAGATGTTATAGTGGTAGCTCCATGATTTGATGCTACAATTAGAGGCAATGCGATTTGACCCTGTTACCAGTTGTTTAAAAAAAAAAGTAGTTATCAATTCTCCTATGTATCAAAAAATAAATCTATTATCTCACTTGTTATTATAAAATAGAATAAATATGAAAATATTAAATTTAACCTATCATTTTTCTCTTAAGAAGTGTTGAACTTAAATTATGTCGCTGTATAATTTACATTTTATTTAATTTATATATACATCCTTCTTTCATATTTTTGTCTTTAAAAATATCATTTATAATATTTATTATATTATTTAAAATATTTTTAACATTATAATAAATTAAAAAATTAAAAAAATTAATTAATTAAATATTTTAATTTTAAAATAGAGCTCTAAATTTAAATTTCCTTTTAATACATAATTACCAAACATAGAATTTACAAATGATCTAATATGATATGTTGAATGAATTATATGCATGGTTTGAATATGATGAGCATAATTAGAGGAAATGCTTTTTAATATGTAAAATATATTATTAAAAATTATTTTAATTATTAAAATAAATTTAATTAATAAAATACTTTAAATTTTACTAAAATAAAATACATTAAATAAAATATTATAAATATTTATATTTATTTTTAATATATAATAAAATAATTTTTAGAAGTAAAATATAAAGTAATGTAAAGCAATGTTCATCAGGATTTTATATTTTATATTGTTAAATATGTGGATTTTCAAGAACATATTGAGGTTCAAACAAAATAATTTTTAATGATATATACATTATTAAAGTGTTATTTTGTTTATATAATATGGTTGAAATAAGGTTATAATCTCATTCAATAGTTTTATATGATTGATTAATTTTTTTTTTTTTTAATATTTTTTATTTATTTTTAATTGGTGATACGTGGTTTTTATTTGTGGTCACTCGCATCAAAATATCAAAATATTATAGTTGTTGTTGTATACCTTTTTATCACATGTTTTTCATTTATTTTTTCACTTATATACAATCAACCCCTTGATATCATTTGATTAAGACATAAAATCTCATTTGGTTAGTTGCCTTCTAAAATTTAAATTTCACCGAGATGAAGATCAACACCATAATTTGCTAATTTATCCAATTTCCTTCTCTATAAATATATGCTCACACTACCAAGATTGCCTATAGTAATAGATGATGAACATCAACAATAATATTATTTTTTATCCGAGTCTCAACATCCATTTTTCTTAATAGCATTGATGATAATTTGTAAGTCTCCCTCAATTGAAATATATTTCTATTTTTTTCTACTGCAATTTTAATCTTTCCATCATTTTTCTACTGCAATTTCAATCCTTGCAAAAAATGCCCTACATAGTTGTTAGTTGAAGTTCTATATGATTCTAAATAAGTGAGGAGAATTTTTCCTTCACTATTTCTAAAAACACCATTTCCACTAGTTTTTCCTTGATTTCTTTTAGAAGCACCATCAAAACTAATTTTGATAAACCCAAATTTTGGACATTTCCATTTTACCATAGACCAAAGTAGATCCTTTGCTTTAATTTTGTTATCGTAGATGACTCTTCCATGTATGTTTAAATCTTGTAGCCAAGTTATTAGCACCTCTTTTTCTACAATTGAGACTTCCCATGATGAGCACCATATTTGTAGATATTATGCAAGAGAGGTAATAATATGGTTCCAAACTTGGGCATGATTTTGAGATTTATTTTTAAATTTTTTGTTATTCCTTAAGTCATAAGTTCCAAAAAAATAATGGTAGGACCAATCCTCAAAAGAATACATAATGCTTTAGCTTTGAAATAATTTATCCAACATTTTATCAAATCTTTCAATGGTTATGGAATTAACCAATATAATTTCATATTTAAAAAAAAACCCAAATGGTGCGAGCAAACAAACAATGAAGAAGTAAATGGTCTCATGTTTCTAAATCCTTCTAACACAAGGCACATATTGTTAACTCTAGCCAGTCACAAATAAATACACAAACTGAAGACAGTTTACAGATCAAGATAAAATAGAACAAATACAACACGGTATTCAGAGAGAAACAAAAACAAAACAACAAAGTTATAACACACACCAAATGCGGGAGAACTACTTTCCTTGTATTATTACAATTATTAAATAATACATCATGCAACCGAAAGCAACCAATAATTACAATATTATATTTAATAAAAGACACAAATACAACTATGGATAACTATCCATGTCCTCCACCGCAACCATACACTGTTGTTGTCATTTCCAACAATTAACCGTTGTCATTTCCAACAATTAACCATTATCATTTCCAACAATGTCCCACTTGACAACTACAATGGCACAGTACTTATGCCACTGTGTTCTTGACACCATTTGAACTTCTGGGAACTCACTACTTTTGTCAAAGCATCAGCTGTGTTCAACTCAGTCTTCACCTTCTTTAGTTTTATTTCACCTTCCTCAATTATTTCTCTGATGAAGTGAAATCGTACCCTGATGTGCTTGGTCCTGTTGTGGAATTTGGGATTGACAACAAGATCAATTGCACTCTTGTTGTCACACCACAATGAAATTGAATCCTGTTGCACACCAACATCTGAACATAATTGTTTGAGCCATACTGTTTCCTTGCAAGCCTTTGCTGCTGTAATATATTTAGCTTTTGTTGTTGATTGAGCAACAACATCTTGTTTCTTGCTTCTCCAAATAATAGCTCCCCCAGCAAGTTCAAACACATATGCACTTGTGGAATTTCCACCATCCACATCTCCTATAAAATCTGCATCAACATAACCTATTACCTGACTATCACCTGCAACCCCATAACATATCCCAACATCCTTTGTTGATTGAAGATATCATAAAATTCTCTTCACAACTGTCCAATGTTGCCATCCTGGATTAGACATGAATCGACTTACCATTCCTATTGCATGAGCCAAGTCCAACCGTGTACACACCATAGCGTACATCAACTTGCCAACTGCACTTGCATATGGCACTTTTACCATTTTCTCCTTCTCAGTTGTTGTCTTTGGGCATTGATCCATTGACAATGTTGTACCCAATGCAAATGGAGTGCTCACTGGTTTACACTTCTCCATCCCAAATTGTTTCAATACATCAGCCACATATTTCTTCTGACTGATCCACAAATTTCTCTGTGCTCGGTCTCTCTTGACCTCAATGCCAAGAAAGTAGTGAAGTGGTCCCAAGTCCTTCATGTTGAACTCCTTTGACAACTTAGCCTTCACCTTTTGAACCGATTGTTGAGAATTGCTAAGAAGTATATCATCAACATACAATGCAAGAATGAAAAATCTATCTGAATCCTTCAAATAGTAAATGCAATGGTCAACATTACTTCTTACAAATCCAAGTCTAATCACATATTGATCAAACTTCTTGTACCATTCTCTCGGTGATTATTTCAGTCCATAGATGGACTTCTTGAGTTTGCAAACTAGATCACTCCCACTGATTTCAAACCCCTCTAGTTGCTCCATGAATATTTCCTCCTTTAAATTGCCATGAAGAAATGTAGTCTTCACATCCATTTGTTCCACTTCCCAATCGTATGTTGTTGCTATTGCCAACAACCTAATTGAAGCTATTTTTGCTACTGGTGAGAACGTTTCTGTGTAATCAACTCCTTCAATTTGTGTATATCCCTTGGCAACTAATGTTTTCTTATACCACTCCACTGTACCATTTGGATAATATTTTTTCTTAAAAATCCATTTACACCCAACCAAATTTTTCCTTCCTGGTCTAGGATGCAAATCCCATGTCTAATTACACTTGAGGGATTCTATCTCCTCTTGCATTGCCATCATCCATTCCGTAGCCTCACTACCGCTCAAAGCCTCCTTCACACTAACAAGTTCATCACACAGAGCTGTCAGTGCTGAGTATCTAAAGTCACTCAGATTATACCCAAATCTATCAGGAACTCTCCATTTCTTCAATATCATGCATTGTTCCTTGGGCACTAGGGCCTATTATTTCACCCTTAATTTCTTGAGGATCATGCGACCCTACTACCTCACGTAGTCCTACTTCCTGGTCTTCGACTCCCTTTTGGCCACGTGGGCTTAGAACTTCTTCATCATTTGTGACACCCTGTTGTTGACCTTCATCGTGGTTTGAGGACAATGGACTAGGCTGAATGCGTGATTGTGTGGTTCTATGACTGCCATATTGGGGCGTAGACTGCTGCTATGTACACATTCGTTGGTTTTCCTACATAGCATTGTAAGGAGGAATATGACCGAGTAAAGGTTCATTGTTAGTAGACAATTTGTCGCCATCCTTAATGTCTCTTGCTACATTCTCCATGAAAATTACATCGCAACTCATTGTGTGGCAATTTTTTGATGGAATGAACAGTCTATAACTGTTTATCCCTTCCTTTTAACCCATGAAAATGCACTTAACTTATTTGGTATCCAGCTTCTATCATTTTTCTTTGGGCACATGCATATAGGCTTCACAACCGAACACTCGTAGATGTTCAATAGTGGGTTTCTTATCGCTCCACTTTTCCTGTGGAGTCACTCATCCCAAAACTGAACTTGAAGACAAATTGTTCAGATAATTGGCAGTATGAACTACCTCAGCCCAAAAACATTTTTCCAAAGATGCATCTTCCAGCATACTTTGTGCTTTCTCCATGAGAGTCCTATTCAACCTCTTAGCCACACCATTCTGTTGAGGCATATATGGTTTGGTATTTTGCCTTGCAATTCCATGCATCCTATAGAAAGCATCAAATTGATCTGAGCAATACTCGCCTCCATTATCTGTTCTCAGTGCCTTGACCTTTTTATCGCTCTGTCTCTCTACTTCAGCAATAAAGGTCTTAAAATTCTCCAGGGCTTCATCTTTATTTTTCATAAAAAACACCCATGACTTTTAAGAGAAATCATCAATGAAAGTTATAAAATATTTGGACCCTATTAAAGAAGGCACTTCCATTGGTCCACAAATATTTGAGTGTACCAATTCTAAAACATCTTCACTCCTATATGTACTTGATGAAAAAGACACTTTCTTTTGTTTTCCCATAACACATGACTCACAAAAATCTAATGAATCAAGTTTCATACCTTCCAAACCACGTACCACCTATTTGGAGCACATCTCCTTCAGGCTTCGCTCACCTACATGCACCAATATCTTATGCCATAACATCATTTTTGAAGAGTTTTTACTTGTTGCTGCACCTGCAAAACTCATTGGTTCTACATCTAAATCATAGAGAGACCCTTTTCTGATCCCTTGAATCAACACCATCTCACCATTCATCACCTTGCAGCTATTTCTATTAAAGACAGTATGAAATCCATCATCTAAAAATTGGCTTACCGAGAGTAAATTTCGTGTTAGTCCAGGAACATGACTAACATTAGTGATGGTCAGCAATCTACCAATCTTTGTTTTGACTCTCACTGTGCCTTTGCCTATCACATCATAGTGATAGCTATCTCCAAGAAATACCTTCTCATAATTACCCTCATGATAGGTCTCAAACCAATCTCAGTGAGTTGTCATATGAAACGAAGCACTTGAGTCAATCAGCCATGACTCATCTTGAACATCAACAGTCAAGCCTGCAGTAAGACCTACCACACCTTTTTCAGCAGTAGCTGTGGTAGATATGCCCTAATTATCTTTTCAAGATTTTTCTTTGCACTCCCTTTTGATGTATCATTTTTTATGACATTTCTAGCACTCAACTTCTTGCTTCCAACGTTTCCTTGATTTTGACCTATGGCCTCTGCCATGTGGCTTCTCATTGCTTTTGCGTTCTCTACTCCTCCCTCTCACA
This sequence comes from Wollemia nobilis, assembly GCA_028583015.1. Taxonomy (NCBI): domain Eukaryota; kingdom Viridiplantae; phylum Streptophyta; class Pinopsida; order Araucariales; family Araucariaceae; genus Wollemia; species Wollemia nobilis. Next base: position 5,494,335 of record JAQPPZ010001772.1, on the reverse strand, counting down.
GACAATGCTTCAACATTCTTTGTGGGCTCATCTGTTTTCCTTCTTAACTCTTCTTGCAAGATTTGCCCCACAATATTATCCATCTTAAGGTCAGGTATTTTTGTGCTCCCACTGATTACAATAATCAGATTATCCCATGAATCAGGAAGACTGCACAACAAACAAATACAATGCTCCTCATATTTGATGTTATCATCCGCTGATGCCAACTGATTTATGAGGGTGTTGAAAGTATTAAGGTTCTCAGCCACATTCCCACCATCTGCCATCTTCAACCCATACAATTTCTTCGTCAACAAAATTAGATTCATCATGGACTTGAACTCATACAGTTGTCCAAACTTGTCCCACATGTCTTTTGCTGTCTTGGTAGTGAGAACATTGGACAACACTGAATCTCTAAGATTCAAACCAATGAGAGCCATTGGCTTCTCATTCTTCTTGTCCCAGTCCTCCTGAGTGATGGCAGTGGGCTTCTGATCATGTTGGATTGCCTCCCTAAGTTCTCTCTCAACCAGAAGATATTCCATATTCCATTTCCACATGTTAAAATTTTGGCCTTTGAATTTCTCAATTGTAGACTTCTCCATGCTGGCTCTTCCATAAAACACAGAGTACACACTAACAAATCCCTGCCCCAAAATCAAAGTCTAAGGTTTATTGAAGCATCTTTGATACCACTTGTTAACTCTAGCCAGTCACAAAGACACACAAAAACTGAAGACAGTTTACAGATCAAGAGAAAATAGAACAAATACAACACGGTATTAAGAGAGACAAAAACAAAACAACAAATCTAGAACACACCAAATGCAGGAGAACTACTTTGAAGGGTCCATAATATTCTCCATAACCGTTATCAATTCCAACACATATGAAGGGTCCATAATATTCTCTTCTTTGTAGACTCTCTCTCGTAAGAATCTTACTTTGAACTCGCTAACCAAAGAAATGTTGAGGCCTTAGGAAGAGTCTCTGATGACGAAATGTTCTTAGGAAATATTTGGGAGAAGGAAATTTCGATTGTTCTAAATATTCATATCCCAACTTGATCGAGTATCCACAATTCTTTGATAAATTTCAAACCAACTCATCGAGTATCATCTTTGGGAGAAGTAAAATTTTTGAAGCATCTTTTGAAGTTCATCTACAATTTGTTTGAGTTTCTCTCCTTCAACCAAGCTACTAAAAGAAACATGATCTTGAGTTTTTGCTCATTCATTTTTATAATATTATTTAATAGTTTAAACACATGACATAAAAATAATAGGTTATTGCATTTATTTCTTTTTTAAGTATAGAAAAATATAATATGATACTTATGTAAATAGTATAAAATTTACTAGATAAGAGAAGAGCCCATCGTTTCATTTGATATTTTTAATTGTTTATTGTTACATAGAGGAATCAACAACAATATTTGTCATATTTGATATTTTAAATTTATTATTATGCTAGAAATTTGATTGATTGGTTTTAATTAAATTAATCATAAAATATTATATTTTATATTTAATTAAGTATTTTTTTTAGCATTTTATTATGTAGTAAATATAGCTAATAAAAAATTTAAACAATATGTTGGTCAAATATTTGCTTAAAATACAAAACATACATTTATGCGCCCTAGACACGACCAACATTGAAAGGCCAAAGGAAATAAATGTCCTTCAGGCCAATCTCCAAAGAGGGATAACTCCCTTACTAAATACTACACCGGTTTTAAGCTTAGAGTTATAGGAAAGAAACGGGAAATGGCGGAAAGAGATGGGAAATATGGCTATAAGCTGAATGATGTAGGATTGGGATATACTAGCAGCAGAAATTCAAATCAAGTATTAGGCATCATATAACAAAAAGAAAGGTAGAGAAACCACTTACGGTTTGCGGAGATAGCTTCTAAAAGTGCATTCCAATATTCATTCCCTCACCAGCAGTAATTAATTCAAAATGTAATATTTAAATTCAGCAAATAACATGCATGAATGTAATAGAAATGATAAGCAAAAAGAAATCACACACAAAACCATTCAAGGAATCAGAAGTCGAGCATCCTTCTATTTATGCAGAAAACTCAGTGTTTTTTCTGCAGAGTGTCCATCCTCCTTCATTACATTGAAATGCTTAATATTTATAGAGGATTTCACCTTTGAAATTAAATGTAAATAAAAATCACATGCTTAGCTAGTCAAAGACCAACCGGAGTAATTTTCTCCTCGGTAATGGCAATGCTCAAATTAGAACATCCTTCAAAAAACAATGATTCGATTTTCGTGAAGTGCGCCTAGGAAATCAGTAGAGATGGATAATAGTAAAAATATTCTATACGTTGGTGCATTGAAACTCAACAATATCACGCGACAATCAGGAGCTTGGATATTAAATTTTGGATACCATCTCACCACTTTACGCCTCATATTCTTATCTACGCTAGGGGAAGCCCAATGAAAATTAAATTTATTTTGAAAAGTAACAAAATCAAAGGAGGGTGCCTTGAAAATAAACAAGATCGCACCAGAATTTGGGATGAAGCATTTAATGTTGGCATCTCTTCAGTAGGAATTATGGAAATATTAATTTTATTTCTTTAGGAATTAAATTCCACTAGTCTTCAATCTTTCCCGAAAAAATATCAGCAATAGTGATGCCTCCGAAAGAAAACTTTGCTGAAGGGAGGGGGCAAGAATTGATTTTGCCCAGGCAATTTGGTGTTTTAGCCTATCAATATGCTTTTGCCCTTATCCTGAGTAATCTCATCTGAAAATGTGAGAACTTCACCCAAAAATGGAATGAAAATGACTTATGCAAGAAAATGATTGATTTCGCCCTCAAGAGGGGCAAAAATGGTTTTTGCCCCATCCCAGGGGTAACTTTGGATTTGATTGAATCTAAAAGATGTTATTTCAAGACTTTCGCTACAACCTGGGCGCGATAAATGTTTCAGGTAAAATTACATTGGCAGGAGTCTTCATCAAATTCTCTTTGACTTTGACTTGAGCAACCTTCACTTGGATGACATCACTTCATCATATTCACCCTGAAAAGCGTCCTCAACTTGGATTTTACCCCAAAGAAGGACGAAAATGATTTTCACCCCTCCCTAGGGGTGACTTTGACTTTGAACGAACCGATGCCCACTTTTGATTTTCACCCCAAAAGTGCTCGAAAATGGATTTTCACCCCAAAAGTGCCCGAAAATGGATTTTCACCCCAAAAGTGCCCGAAAATGGATTTTTACCCCCGAAATGGATTTTCAATGGTACATCTTCCCGGAGCCATAACTTTTGATTCGTTGACCCGATTGTCTATTGTAATATATCATTGGAAAGCTTGGGAAGAGATCTACAATGAAATAATTTATGGAACATCCATTTCAACTAATTTCATCCCTCTAAGGGCCTTCAAAGTCTTCATATTATATTTTTAATCTGTGTTGGAGAAATTTCTTAGGATGAAAAATTTAATATCTCTCAATTAGTTCAGGATATTGGGGTGATTCTTTCACCATAAGTCTAATTTTTCAATTCCCCTCCTTTGGGTAAATTTTCAAGTCCATAGGTGTCCGTTTAGGCTGATTTTCCAAAAATGGCCGCTTCTCGATTTTCACCTTTTTTGACTTATGACTATAGTGTGGCAAAAATACCAACACTTTTGGCGGCTCGTGGGGTATTTAGCTCGTCTGGATGCAATCGACCCCAGGGTCTTTATCCATTGGGCAATGGAGTCATAACTACCTACTTATCAAATTGTTTATTGCTTGCACTAGCTTCTTCCTGTGCAACGTGATATTGTTTGGTCGCCTATTTGTATTTTTCACCCAACATGAGGAACTTCATCGAGCTCGATTGATTTTCTCTGCTTTAGGGTGCTCTAGAAAGACTTCAATCTCTAACGCCAATGACTCCTGTAATCCAAAAAATAGGAAAAAAAGGAAATAGAGGTTGCTGAGGGTTTGGCTCAACGAAAGGAGCAAAAATGGACGGGGCCATAGTTACGCTCACCCTTGATGGGGTTGGTGTACTTACAATGATGATGGGATTAACGGGGGTGGAAGATGAGGTAGATGATAGTGGAATAGAAAATGGGTTAGGGATAGAGGCAAAAAAATTGAAATATGGAGGAATGGAAGAAATGGGAATGATGGAAGGAGCATTGGTGATTGATGACTATGAAACGAGGGAGGGGAATAGAAGTGGTGGGTACAACGAATGAAAGCAAAGTGGAAGGAGGTACTACAGAATGAAGGGAAACGATCACCAAATGCTCATGATCAAGAGAAGAGAAAATGTGTACTTGCAGGCTTCGACACCATTTGAGCCAATGATGTGGGTGGTTGCAACGTTAGATTTTTTTTACTAGGATCACACCATTTAGTGCCCTCAACACTTTATTTATCAATCAACCTATTTACACTATTTACACAAAATTTTATGACATGATTGGCATACCACCACCACAAACCTGGCTTTGGATGCTTATCCAATGAATCTGCAATGTCCGGACTAGATATGATTGTACTTCAGTCGATCTTTGAAGTTCGACTGGCCTCTTCCCAAAGTTTTCCAAGTTGCAAACAAGATGCAATGTGGCAAGTTATCATGCATGCCAGTACTCATACAATTAATGAATAATGTGGTGAAGATATTTACCACATGGGAGCCTTCTTCAAGTACTGGTTGCGGTGATGGCTGGAGCAAATGTCACCACTTTTGAGAGTCCACTGTCTCCGGGGTCTTGGGTACGTGCTCCTCTAACTCCTTAATGTGAGAGCATGATTTTTTTGGTGATAACCATTTTGTCAAGATCTCCTCAGGATCAGCCTCCTAATGAGGTATGCTTATTGTATTTTGGCTAAATACTTGCGTGCTATGCCCTGGGACACAAAAAGGGTGCAAAAATGTGCCCTCTTCGCTCTCAAAATCTTCCACTTGAGCCTATTCCCCTTCTTGGTCCATCTCTTGATGGAAACTGCAAGCAACCATATTGTTCATTGTTGGAGCAGTGCTTGCATATTCCCTTCGTTGGCCTTGGATGAGATCCGCCTCTTGTGCTCCACATAGCTGCATTCCAGGTCTTCGCACAATTTGAGGGATCTGCCATTGTGAATACTATGTGCAAGATAGATGGGAGCAACAACTATCGGAGAGAGTGATGGAAAGGCAGTTTCTCTCCACTATATTTTTCTTGATTGGAGTAGGATCCACTTTGCTTGTACTGCTTCTTGAAAGACTTGAGGGAATATTTGTTCCCTAGATTATAGTAGGAGGAGGCCTATGTCCGGGTGGAAAGCTTGAATATAGTAGAGGTGGGTCTGGCCGGGTGTTGGTCGGATCTTCTTTGGAATTCTCCTCCAACTCCTCCAAAATCAGACATTGAAGTCTATGATGCACTCTAGAGGTGCTCTCGTGATGGTGGAGAGGTGCATCAAGAGTTGAAAGGGATCCTGAGAGCCATCAAATGTGTCAACTAGTGCTCCTTCCAAGTCCTCCCATGAGTAGATGCTCTTACGCCCGAGTAGTCTATACCATTGTAGCACCTTTCCCTCTAGAGACAGGACCAAAAGTTTGATCATGACATCTTCATGGGTTATGCCATGGATGATCGCTAGAGCAGCAACATCTTCAAGGTGCTCTTGGGCCATTCCCTTAGTGCCATTGTATTTTGTTAGGGTCTTCAGGGTATTTTTGGGAATATCATGCCGACTTTGGAGATTCAGAGGGCTAGGATCATCCCAACTGGGATAGCATACCTATGCCATTATAGTAGTGGTCCTCAGAGATCACGGTCCTTGTCATTGAGTCGAAGTCGCCAGGTGAACATTCTTTCTCCGCTTGTGAGGTCAAGGTTGCTCACCAAACCTTGATTCCTCCAAGGTGTCTTCTTTCAGCATAAAATGCATCCATCGATCATGAGATCTGTATCTTTAGCTCAACAAAGTCACCAGGTGATTTTTCCAGATGAAGGTAAGCTAGAGATTCACCAAACTTGGGCTCCCTTAAAATACGAAGACTATTCATCCCATCGGGCATGCCAAAAAATATTGGTCAAATATCTGCCTAAAATACAAAACATACGTTTGTGCGCCCTAGACACGACCAACATTGAAAGGTTGAAGGAAAGAAATGTCCTTCAGGACAATCTCCAGAGAGGGTTGGCTCCCTTACTAATCCTACATCGGTTTTAAGCTTAGAGTTACAGGAAAGAAATGGGAAATGATGGAAAGAGATGGGAAATATGGCTATAAGCCGAATGATGTAGGATGGGGATAGACTAGCAACAAAAATTCAAATCAAGTATTAAGCAACATATAACATAAAGAAATGCAAAGGAACCACTTACGATTTGTGGAGATAACTTCCAAAAGTGCATTCCAGTATTCACTCCCTCACTAGCAATATTTAAATCTAGATGCAAAATTTAAAATTAGCAAATAATAGACATGAATATAAGTAGAAATGATAAGCAGAAAGAAATCACACACAAAACCATTCAAGGAATCAAAAGCCGAGTATCCTTCTATTTATGCAAAAAACTCAAAGTGTTTTTCTATAGAGTGTCCATCCTCCTTCATTACATCGAAATGCTTAGTATTTATAGAGGATTTCACCTCTGAAATTAAATGCAAATAAAAACAAGATGCTTAGCTAGTCAAAGACCAACCAGAGCAATTCTCTCCTTGGTAATAGTAATGCTCAAATTAGAACATTCTTCAGGGAGCAGCGATCCGATTTTCATGGAGTGCGCTTGGGAAATCAGCAGAGATGGATGATAGGAAAAACATTTCAGATGTCGGTGCATTGAAACTCAACAATCTCACACGACAATCGGGAGCTTGGATATTAAATTATGGACACCATTCCATCCCTTCACACCTCGAAATCTTACCCTCGCCAGTGGAGACCCAACGAAAATTAAATTTATCTTGAAAAGGGGCAAAATCAATGGAGGGCACCTCGAAAATAAACAAGATCGCACCAGAATCCAGGACGTAGCATTTAATCTTGGCATCTCTTTAGCAGGAAGTATGGAAATATCAATTTCATTGCTCCAAGAATTAAATTCCACCAGTCTTCGACCTTTCCCGAAAAAATATTAGCAATAGTGACACCTCTAGAAGAAAACTTTGTTGAAAGGAGGGAGCAAGAATTGATTTCGCCCAAGCAATTTGGTGTTTTCGCCCATCAATATGCTTTCGCCCTTATCCTAAGTAATTTCACCCAAAAATAGAGAATTTCACCCAAAAATGGAATGAAAACGACTTCTGCAAGAAAATGGGAAAAAATGATTGATTTCACCCCCAAGAGGGGCAAAAATGATTTTCGCCCCACCCTAGGGGTGACTTTGACTTTGAATGGATCAAAAAGATGTTATTTCAGGAATTTCACTCCAACCTAGATGCAATAAATGTTTCAAGTGAAATTACATTGGCAGGCGCCTTCATTAAATTCTTTTTGACTTTGACTTGAGCAACCTTCACTTGGATGACATCACTTCATCATTTTTACCCCGAAAAGCGTCCTCAACTTGGATTTCATCCCAAAGAAGGGCAAAAATGATTTTTTCCCCTCCCTAGGGGTGACTTTGAATTTGATCAAACTGATTCCCACTTATGGATTTTCGCCCCAAAAGTTCCCGAAAATGGATTTTCGCCCCAAAAGTGCCCGAAAATGGATTTTCGATGGTACATCTTCCCGGAGCCATAACTTTTGATTCGTTGACCCGATTGTCTATTGTAATATATTTTTGGAAAGCTTGGGAAGATATCTACAAAATGAAATTTATGGAACATCTATTTTATCCACTTTTCATCCCTCTATGGGGCCTCCAAAGTCTTCATATTATATTTTTAAGTTGTGCTGGAGAAATTTCTCGGGACAAAAACTTTAATATCTCTCAATCCGTTCAGGATATTGGGGTGATTCTTTCACCATAAGTCTAATTTTTCAATTCCTCTCCTTTGGGTAAATTTTCAAGTCCATAGGTGTCCATTTAGGCTGATTTCCCAAAAATGGCCACTTCTCGATTTTCACCTTTTTTGACTTCTAACTGTAGTGTGGCAAAAATACCAACACTTTTGGCGGCTCGTGGGGTATTTAGCTCGTCTGGATGCAATCGATCCCAGGGTATTTATCCATTGGGTAATAAAGTCATAACCGCCTACTGCATCAAATCATTTACTGCTTGCACCAGCTTCTTCTTGTGTTGCCTGATATTGTTTGACCGTCTACTTGTATTTTTCACCCAACACGAGAAACTTCATCGAGCTCAACTGATTTTCTCCACTTTAGGGTGCTCTAGAAAGACTTTGATCTCTGAAGCCAACGGCTCCTGTAATCCAAAAAATGGGAAAAGAGAGCAGAGGCTACTGAGGGTTTGGCTCAATGGAAGGAGCAAAAATGGATGGGGCCATAGTTACGCTCACCCTTGATGGGGTTGGTGTACTTACAACGATGATGGGATTAACGAGGGTGGAAGATGAGGTAGATGATAGTGGAATAGAAAATGGGTTAGGGGCAGAGGCAAACAAACTAAAATATGGAGGAATGGAAGAAATGGGAATGACGAAAGGAGCATTGGTGACTGATGACTATGAAATGGGGAGGGGAACAGAAGTGGTGGGTACAGTGAATGAAAGCAAAGTGGAAGGAGGTACTATAGAATGAAGGGAAACGATCACCAAATGCTCATGATAAAGAGAAGAGAAAATGCGTACTTGTGGGCTTCTAACACCATTTGAGCCAATGACATGGGTGGTTGCAACATTAGATTTTTTTTTAGGATCACACCATTTAGTGCCCTCAACACTTTATTTATCAGTCGACCTATTTACACTATTTACACAAAATTTTACGACATGATTGGCATGTTGCCACCACAAACCTGGCTTTGGGTGCTTATCCAGTGAATCTGTAGTGTTTGGACCAAATATTATTGTACTTCAGTTGATATTTGAAGTCCAGTTGGCCTCTTCCCAAAGTTTTCCAAGTTGTAAACAAGATGCAACGTGGCAGGTTATCATGCATGCCAATACTCATATAATTAATGAATAATGTGGCGAAGAGATTTACCACATGGGAGCCTTCTTCGAGTACTAGTTGCGGTGATGGTTGGCCCCAATATCGCCACTTTTGAGAGTCCACTGGCTACGGGGTCTTGGGTACGTGCTCCTCTAACTCCTTAATGTGACAGTAGGATTTTTTGGTGATAGCCCTTATTTGAATATCTCCTCAAGATCAACCTCCTGATGAGGTATGCTTATTGGGTTTTGGCTAAATACTTGCATGTTATGCTCTAGGACACAAAAAGTGTGCAAAAATATACCCTATTTGCTCTCAAAATCTACCACTTGAGCCTGTTCCCCTTCTTGGTCCATCTCCTGATGGAAACTGCAAGCAACCATATTGTTCATTACTGGAGCAGTGCTTGCATATTCCCTTCGTTGGCCTTGGATGAGATCCACCTCTTGTGCTCCACACAACTATGTTCTAGGTCTCCGCATAGTTTGAGGGATCTTCCATTGTGAATATTGCGTGAGACAGACGGGAGCAACAACTACCGAAGAGAGTGATGGAAAGGCAGTTTCTCTCCATTGTATTTTTCTTGATTGGAGCAAGAGCCACTCTGCTTGTACTGCTTCCTAAAAGACTTGAGGGAATCTTTGTTCCCTAGATTGCAATAGGAGGAGGCTTATATCCGGGTGGAAATCTTGAATATAGTAGAGGTGGGCTTGGTCGAGTGTTGGTCGGATCTTCTCTAGAATTCTCCTCCAACTCCTCCAAAATCGGATATTGAAGTCTGTGATGCTCTCTAGAGGTGCTCTCGTGATGGTGGAGAGGTGCATCAAGAGTTGAAAGGGATCCTAAGAGCCATCAAATGTGTCAACTAGTGCTCCTGCCAAGTCCGCCCATGAGTAGATGCTCTTACGCCCGAGAAGTCTGTACCACTGTAGCACCTTTCCCTCTAGAGATAGGACCAAAATTATGATCATGACATCTTCATGGGTTATGCCATGGATGATCGCTAGAGCAGCAACATATTCAAGGTGCTCTCGGGCCATTCCCTTAGTGCCATTGTATTTTGTTAGGGTCTTCAAGGTATTTTTGGGAATATCATACCGACTTTGGAGATTCAGAGGGCCAAGATCATCCCAACTGGGATAGCATACTTGTGCCATTATAGTAGTGGTCCTCAGAGATCACGATCCTTACCACTGAGTCGGAGTCGCCAGGTGAACATTCTTTCTTCGCTTGTGAGGTCAAGGCTGCTCACCAAACCTTGATTCCTCTGGGGTGTCTTCTTTCAGCATAAAAGGCATCCATCGGTCATGAGATCTAGATCTTCAGCTCAACAAAGTTGCCAAGTGATTTTTCTAGATGAAGGCAAGCCAGAGATTCACCAAACTTGGGCTCCCTTAAAATACGGAGATTGTTCATCCCATCGGGCGTGCCAAAAATTGTTGGTCAAATATATGCCTAAAATACAAAACATACGTTTGTGCACCCTAGACACGACCAACATTGAAAGGTCGAAGGAAAGAAATGTCCTTCGGGCCAATCTCTAGAGAGGGTTGGCTCCCTTACTAAATCCTACATCGGTTTTAAGCTTAGAGTTATAGGAAAGAAATGGGAAATGGTGAAAAGAAATGGGAAATATGGCTATAAGCCGAATGATGTAGGATGGGGATAGACTAATAGCAAAAATTCAAATCAAGTATTAGGCAACATATAACAAAAAGAAAGGTAGAGAAACCACTTATAGTTTGCGGAGATAACTTCCAAAAGTGCATTCCAGTATTCATTCCCTCACCAAAAATATTTAAATCCAGATGCAAAATTTAAACTTAGCAAATAACAAACATGAATATAAATAGAAATGATAAGCAGAAATAAATCACACACAAAACCATTCAAGGAATCAAAAGCCGAGTATCCTTCTATTTATGTAGAAAAATTAAAGTTTTTTTCTAGAGTGTCCATCCTCCTTCATTACATCGAAATGCTTAGTATTTATAGAGGATTTCGCCTATGAAATTAAATGCAAATAAAAACAAGATGCTTAGCTATTCAAAGACCAGCCAGAGCAATTTTCTCCTCGGTAATGGCAATGCTCAAATCAGAACATTCTTCAGAAAGCAATGATCCAATTTTCATGGAGTGCGCCTGGGAAATAAGCAGAGATGGATGATAGTAAAAACATTCCATACCTCAACAATATCACACGGCAATTGGGAGCTTGGATATTAAATTTTGGACACCATCTCACCACTTTACACCTCGAAATCTTATCTTCGCTAGGGGAGGCCCAACAAAAATTAAATTTGTCTTGAAAAGGAATAAAATCAATGGAGGGCACCTTGAAAATAAATAGGATCACACCAGAATCTAGGACGTAGCATTTAATCTTGGCATCTCTTCAGCAAGAATTATGGAAATATCAATTTTATTGCTCTAGAAATAAAATTCCACCAGTCTTCGATCTTTCCCAAAAAAATATCAGCAATAGTGATGCCTTTGAAAGAAAACTTTGTTGAAAGGAGGGGCAAGAATTGATTTCACCCAGGCAATTTGGTGTTTTCGCCCATCAATATGCTTTCGCCCTTATCTTGAGTAATTTCACCCAAAAACTAGAGAATTTCACCCAAAAATAAAATGAAAATGACTTATGCAAGAAAATGGGTGAAAATGATTGATTTCGCCCTCAAGAGGGGCAAAAATGATTTTCACCCCATCCCAGGGGTGACTTTGACTTTGACTAAATCAAAAATATTTTAATTCAAGATTTTCGCTCCAACCTGGACATAATAAATATTTCAAGAAAAATTACATTGGCAAGCGCCTTCATTAAATTCTCTTTGACTTTGACTTGAGAAACCTTCACTTGGATGACGTCACTTCATCATTTTCACCTCAAAAAGTGTCCTCAACTTGGATTTCGCCCCAAAGAAGGGGAAAGTGATTTTTGCCCCTCTCTAGAGGCGACTTTGAATTTGACCTAACTGATGCCCACTTTTGTATTTTCAGCCCAAAAGTTCTCGAAAATGGATTTTCGGTGGTACATCTTCCTGGAGCCATAACTTTTGATTTGTTGACCCGATTGTCTATTGTAATATATCATTGGAAAGCTTGGGAAGAGATCTACAATGGAAAAATTAATGGAACATCCATTTCATCCATTTTCATCCCTCTACAGGGCCTCCAAAGTCTTCATATTGTATTTTTAGCTGGCTTCTCCCCTTCGATGGGCTATTCTTTCACCATAAGTCTAATTTTTCAATTCCCCTCCTTTGGGTAAATTTTCAAGTCCATAGGTGTCCGTTTAGGCTGATTTCCCAAAAATAGTCGCTTCCCAATTTTCGCCTTTTTTGACTTCTAACTGCAGTGTGGCAAAAATACCAACACTTTTGGTGGCTCATGGGGTATTCAACTCATCTAGATGCAATCGACCCCATGGCCTTTATCCATTGGGCAACAGAGTCATAACCGATTGCTGCATCAAATCGTTTACTGCTTGCACTAGCTTCTTCCTACGCTGCCTAATATTGTTTGGCCGCCTTTTTGTATTTTTTACCCAAGTATGAGGAACTTCACCGAGCTCAGTTGATTTTATCCGCTTTAGGGTGCTCTGGCAAGACTTTGATCTCTAACACCAATGACTCCTGTAATCCAAAAAATAGGAAAAAAGAGAACAAAGGCTGTTGAGGGTTTGGCTCAACGAAAGGAGCAAAAATGGATGGGGCCATAGTTACGCTCACCCTTGATGGGGTTGGTGTACTTACAACGATGATGGGATTAACGAGGGTGGAAGATGAGGTAGATGATAGTGGAATAGAAAATGGGTTAGGGATAGAGGCCAAAAAACTGAAATATGGAGGAATGGAAGAAATGGGAACAGCGGAAAAGGAGCATTGGTGATTGATGACTATGAAATGGGGAGGGGAACATAAGTGGTGGGTACAATGAATGAAAGAAAAGTGGAAGGAGGTACTATAGAATGAAGGGAAACGATCACCAAATGCTCATGATCAAGAGAAGAGAAAATGTGTACTTGTGGGCTCTGACACCATTTGAGCCAATGACGTGGGTGGTTGCAATGTTAGATTTTTTTTTTAGGATCACACCATTTAGTGCCCTCAACACTTTATTTATCAGTCGACCTATTTACACTATTTACACAAAAGTTTACGATATGATTGGCATGCCACCACCACAAACCTAGCTTTGGGTGCTTATCCGATGAATCTGCAGTGTTCGGACCAGATTTGATTGTACTTCAGTTGATATTTGAAGTTCGATTGGCCTCTTCCCAAAGTTTTCTAGGTTGCAAACAAGATGCAATGTGGTAGGTTATCATGCATGCAAGTACTCATACAATTAATGAATAATGTGGTGAAGAGATTTACCACATGGGAGCCTTCTTTGAGTATTGGTTGTGGTGATGGCTGGCCCCAATGTCGCCACTTTTGAGAGTCCACTGGTTGTGGGGTCTTGGGTACGTGCTCCTCTGACTCCTTGATGTGACAATAAGATTTTTTTGGTGATAGCCCTTCTATCAAGATCTCCTCAAGATCAACCTCCTAATGAGGTATGCTTATTGGATTTTGGCTAAATACTTGCATGCTATGCCCTGGGACACAAAAAGGGTGTAAAAATGTACCCTCTTTGCTCTCAAAATCTACCACTTGAGCCTGTTCCCCTTCTTGGTCCATATCTTGATGGAAACTACAAGCAACCATATTGTTCATTGTTGGAGTAGTGCTTGCATATTCCCTTCATTGGCCTTGGATGAGATCCACCTCTTGTGCTCCACACAGCTATATTCTAGGTCTTCACACAGTTTGAGGGATCTGCCATTGTGAATACTGCGCAAGATAGATGGGAGTAGCAACTATCGAAGAGAGTGATGGAAAGGTAGTTTCTCTCCATTGTATTTTTCTTGATTGGAGTAGGAGCTTCTATGCTTGTACTGATTCCTGAAAGACTTGAGGGAATTTCTGTTTCCTAGATTGCATTAGGAGGAGGCCTATGCCTAGGTGGAAAGCCTGAATATAGTAGAGGTGGGCCTGGTCGGGTGTTGGTTGGATCTTCTTTGGAATTCTCCTCCAACTCCTCCAAAATCAGATATTGAAGTCTGTGATGCTCTCTAGAGGTGCTCTCGTGATGGTGGAGAGGTGCATCAAGAGTTGAAAGGGATCTTGAGAGCCATCAAATGTGTCGACTAGTGCTCTTGCTAAGTCCACCCATGAGCAGATGCTCTTACGCCCGAGCAGTCTATACCATTGTAGCACCTTTTCCTCTAGAGATAGGACCAAAATTCTAATCATGACATCTTCATGGGTTATGCCATGGATGATCTCTAGAGCAACAACATCTTCAAGGTGCTCTCGGGCCATTCCCTCAATGCCATTGTATTTTGTTAGGGTCTTCAGGGTATTTTTGGGAATATCATGCCAACTTTGGAGATTTAGAGGGCTAGGATCATCCCAACTGGGATAGCATACCTGTGCCATTATAGTAGTGGTCCTCAGAGATCATAGTATTTGCTACTGAGTTGAAGATTCCAGGTGAACATTCTTTCTCTGATTCTTGTGAGGTCAAGGCTTCTCACCAAACCTTGATTCCTTCGAGGTGTCTTCTTTCAACATAAAAGGCATCCATCGATCATGAGATCTGGATCTTTAGCTCAACAGAGTCACCAGGTGATTTTTCCAGATGAAGGTAAGCCAGAGATTCACCAAACTCGGGCTCCCTTAAAATAGGGAGACTATTCATCCCATCGAGTGTGCCAAAAACTATTGGTCAAATATCTGCCTAAAATACAAAATATACATTTGTGCACCCTAGACACGACCAACATTGAAAGGTCGAAGGAAAGAAATGTCCTCCGGGCCAATCTCTAGAGAGGTCTGGCTCCCTTACTAAATCCTACACCATTTTTAAGCTTAGAGTTACAAGAAATAAATAGGAAATGATGAAAAGAGATGGGAAATATGGCTATAAGCCGAATGATGTAGGATGGGGACAAACTAGTAGCGAAAATTCAAATCAAGTATTAGGCAACATATAACAGAAAGAAAGGCAAAGAAACCACTTACGGTTTGTGGAGATAACTTCTAAAGGTGCATTCCAGTATTCATTCCCTCACTAGCAGTATTTAAATCTAGATGCAGAATTTAAACTTAGCAAATAATAGGCATGAATGTAATTAGAAATGATAAGCAGAAAGAAATCACACACAAAACTATTCAAGGAATTAGAATGAGTGTCTTTCTATTTATGCAAAAAACTCAAAGTGTTTTTCTATAGAGTGTCCATCCTCCTTCATTACATCAAAATGCTTAGTATTTATAGAGGATTTCACCTCTGAAATTAAATGCAAATTAAAACAAGATGCTTAGCTAGTCAAAGACCAATCGAAGCAATTCTCTCCTCGGTAATGGCAATGCTCAAATCAAAACATTCTTCAGGAAGCAATGATCCGATTTTCATGGAGTGCGCCTGGGAAATCAATAGAGATGGATGATAGGAAAAACATTCCAAACATCGATGCATTGAAACTCAACAATATCATGCAACAAACAGGAGCTTGGATATTAAATTCTGGACACCATCTCACCACTTTACGCCTCAAAATCTTATCTTTACTAGGGGAGGCCCAATGAAAATTAAATTTGTCTTGAAAAGGAATAAAATCAATGGAGGGCACCTTGAAAATAAATAGGATCACACCATAATCCGGGACGTAGCATTTAAAATAGGCATCTCTTCAACATGAATTATGGAAATATCAATTTCATTGCTTCAGGAATTAAATTCCACCAGTATTCGATCTTTCTCGAAAAAATATCAACAGTGACGCCTCCAAAAGAAAACTTTGTTGAAGGGAGGGGGCAAGAATTGATTTCACCCAGGCAATTTGGTGTTTTCACCCATCAATATGCTTTCACCCTTATCCTGAGTAATCTCGCCCAAAAACTAGAGAATTTCACCCAAAAATGGAATGAAAACGACTTATGCAAGAAAATGGGCAAAAATTATCATTTTCGCCCTCAAGAGGGGCGAAAATGATTTTTTCCCCACCCGAGGGGAGACTTTGACTTTGATTGGATCAAAAATTTTATTTCGGGACTTTCGCTCCAACCTAGGCGCAATAAATGTTTCAGGTGAAATTACATTGGCAAGCGCCTTCATTAAATTCTCTTTGACTTTGACATGAGCAACCTTCACTTAGATGAGATCACTTCATCATTTTTGTCCCAAAAAGCATCGTTAACTTGGATTTCGCCCCAAATAAGGGTGAAAATGATTTGTGCCCCTCGCTAGGGGCAACTTTGAATTTGAGTGAACCAATGCCCACTTATGGATTTTCACCCCAAAAGTGCCCGAAAATGGATTTTCGTCCTCGAAAATGGATTTTCGGTGGTACATCTTCCCGGAGCCATAAATTTTGATTCGTTGACCCAATTGTCTATTGTAATATATCATTGGAAAGCTTGGGAAGAGATCTACAACAAAAAAATTGATGTAACATCCATTTCATCCATTTTAATCCCTCTATGGGGCCTCCAAAGTCTTCATATTGTATTTTTAAGCTGTGATGGAGAAATTTCTCAAAATGAAAACTTTAATATCTCTCAATCCGTTTAGGGTATTGGGGTGATTCTTTCCCCATAAGTCTAATTTTTTCAATTCTCCTCCTTTGGGTAATTTTTCAAGTCCATAGGTGTCCGTTTAGGCCGATTTCCCAAAAATGGCCGCTTTCCAATTTTTGCCTTTTTTGACTTTTGACTGCAATGTGGTAAAAATACCAACACTTTTGGTGGCTCACGAGGTATTCAACTCATCTGGATGCAATCAATCCTAGGGACTTTATCCATTGGGACAATAGAGTCATAACCGCCTACTACATCAAATCGTTTACTGCTTGCACTAGCTTCTTCCTACATTGCCTTATATTGTTCGGCCACTTGTTTGTATTTTTCACCCAACACGAGGAACTTCACCGAGCTCAGTTGATTTTCTCCACTTCAGGGTGCTTTGGTAAGACTTCAATCTCTGACGCCAACAACTCCTATAATCCAAAAAAATGTAAAAAAGGACAATAGGCTGCTAAGGGTTTGGCTCAATGGAAGGAGCAAAAATGGATGGGGCCATAGTTACGCTCACCCTTGATGGGGTTGGTGTACTTACAACGATGATGGAATTAACGGGGGTGGAAGATGAGGTAGATGACAGTGGAATAGAAAATGGGTTAGGGGTAGAGGCAAATAAACTGAAATATGGAGAAATGGAAGAAATGGGAATGGTAGGAGCATTGGTGATTGATGACTATGAAACGGGGAGGGGAACAGAAGTGGTGGGTACAATGAATGAAAGCAAAGTGGAAGGAGGTACTACAGAATGAAGGGAAATGGTCACCAAATTCTCATGATCAAGAGAAGAGAAAATATGTACTTGCAGGCTCTAACACCATTTGAGCCAATGACGTGAGTGATTGCAACGATAGATTTTTTTTTAGGATCACACCATTTAGTGCCCTCAACACTTTATTTATCAGCCGACCTATTTACACTATTTACACAAAATTTTACGACATGATTGGCATGCCGCCACCACAAACCTAGCTTTGGGTGCTTATCCGGTGAATCTGTAGTGTCTAGACCAGATCTGATTGTACTTCAATCGATATTTGAAGTTCGACTAGCCTCTTCCCAAAGTTTTCCAGGTTGCAAACAAGATGCAGCATGGCAGGTTATCATGCATGCCAATACTCATACAATTAATGAATAATATGGTAAAGAGATTTACCACATGGGAGCCTTCTTCGAGTACTGGTTGCGGTGATGGTTGGCCCCAATGTCACCACTTTTGAGAGTCCACTGGCTATGGGGTCTTGGGTATGTGCTCCTATGACTCCTTGATGTGATAGCAGGATTTTTTTGGTGATAGCCCTTCTGTCAAGATCTCCTCAGGATCAACCTCTTGATGAGGCATGCTTATTGGGTTTTGGCTAGATACTTGCATGCTATGCCTTGAGACACAAAAAGGGTGCAAAAATGTACCCTCTTTGCTCTCAGAATCTACCACTTGAGCTTGTTCCCCTTCTTGGTCCATCTCCTGATGGAAACTACAAGAAACCATATTGTTCATTGTTGGAGCAGTGCTTGCATATTTCCTTCATTGGCATTGGATGAGATCCACCTCTTGTGCTCCACACAACTACATTCCAGGTCTTTGTACAGTTTGAGGGATATTCCATTATGAATATTGCGTGAGACAGATGGGAGTAGAAACTACCGAAGAGGGTGATGGAAAGGTAGTTTATCTCCACCGTAATTTTCCTGATTGGAGCAAGAGTCGCTCTGCTTGTAATTCTTCCTAAAAGACTTGATGAAATCTCTATTCCCTAGATTGTAGTAGGAGGAGGCCTATGTCTGGGTGGAAAGCCCGAATATAGTAGAGGTGGGTCTGGCCAAGTGTTGGTCGGATCTTCTTTGGAATTCTCCTCCAACTCCTCCAAAATCAAACATTGAAGTCTGTGATGCTCTCTAGAGGTTCTCTCGTGATGGTGGAGAGGTGCATCAAGAGTTGAAAGGGATCCTGAGAGCCATCAAATGTGTCGACTAGTGCTCCTACCAAGTCTACCCATGAGCAGATGCTCTTACACCCGAGAAGTATGTACCATTGTAGCACCTTTCCCTCTAGAGATAGGACCATAATTATGATCATGACATCTTCATGGGTTATGCCATGGATGTTCTCTAGAGCAGCAACATCTTCAAGGTGCTCTAGGGCCATTCCCTTGGTGCCATTGTATTTTGTTAGGGTCTTCAAGGCATTTTTTGGAATATCATGTCAATTTTGGAGATTCAAAGGGCCAGGATGATCCCAAATGGGATAGCATACATGTGCCATTATAGTAGTGGTCCTCAGAGATCACGGTCCTTGTTGCTGAGTCGAAGTCGCTAGGTGAACATTATTTCTCCGCTTGTGAGGTCAAGGCTACTCACCAAACCTTGATTCCTTCGGGGTGTCTTCTTTCAGCATAAAAGGCATCCATCGATCATGAGATCTTGATCTTCAAATCAATAGATTCGCCAGGTGATTTTTCCAGATGAAGGTAAATTAGAGATTCACCAAACTCGGGCTCCCTTAAAATATGGAGACTGTTCGTCCCACTGAGCGTGCCAAAAACTGTTGGTCAAATATCTACCTAAAATACAAAACATATGTTTGTGCACCCTAGACACGACCAACATTGAAAGGCTAAAGGAAAGAAATGTCCTCCGAGCCAATCTCCAAAGAGGGTTGGCTCCCTTACTAAATCCTACATCGATTTTAATCTTAGAGTTATAAGAAAGAAATAGGAAATGACGGAAAGAGATGGGAAATATGGCTATAAGCCAAATGATGTAGGATGGGGATAGACTAGCAGTGGAAATTCAAATCAAGTATTAGGCAGCATATAATAGAAAGAAATGCAGAGAAACCACTTATGGTTTGTGGAGATAACTTCCAAAAGTGCATTCTAGTATTCATTCCCTCACCAACAATATTTAAATCCAAATGCAGAATTTAAACTTAGCAAATAATAGGTATGAATGCCAATAGAAATCATAAGAATAAAGAAATCACACACAAAATTATTCAAGGAATTAGAAGTTGAGCATCCTTCTATTTAGGTAGAAAACTCAAAGTGTTTTTTTGCAGAGTGTCCATCCTCTTTCATTACATCGAAATGCTTAGTATTTATAGAGGATTTCACCTCTAAAATTAAATGCAAATAAAAATAAGATGCTTAGCTAGTCAAAGACCAGCTGAAGCAATTTTCTCCTCGATAATGGCAATGCTCAAATCAGAACATTCTTAAGAAAGTAACGATCCGGTTTTCGTGGAGTGCGCTTGGGAAATCAGTAAAGATGGATAATAGGAAAAACATTCCATACGTAAGTGCATTGAAACTCAACAATATCACATGGTAATAAGGAGCTTGGATATTAAATTTTGGACACCATCTTACCACTTTACACCTCATAATCTTATCTTCGCTAGTGGAGGCCCAACAAAAATTAAATTTGTCTTGAAAAAGGAACAAAATCAATGGAGTGCGCCTTGAAAATAAACATGATCGCACCAGAATCTAGGGTGTAGCATTTAATGTTGGCATCTCTTCAACGGGAATTATGGAAATATTAATTTCATTTCTTCAAGAATTTAATTCCACCATTCTTTGATCTTTCCCAAAAAAATAACAACAACAATGACATCTTTGGAAGAAAACTTTGTTGAAGGGAGGGAGGAAGAATTGATTTCGCCTAGGCAATATGGTGTTTTTGCCCATCAATATGCTTTAGCCCTTATCCTGAGTAATCTCACCCAAAAACGTGAGAAATTTACCCAAAAATGGAATGAAAACAACTTATGCAAGAAAATGCGTGAAAATGATTGATTTCATGCTCAAGAGGGGCGAAAATGATTTTTGCCCCACCCTAGGGGCAAATTTGACTTTGAATGGATAAAAAAGATGTTATTTTGGGACTCACTCCAACTTGGGTGCAATAAATGTTTTGGGTGAAATTACATTGGCAGGCGTCTTCATGAAATTCTCTTTGACGTTGACTTGAGCAACCTTCACTTGGATGACGTCACTTTATCATTTTTACCTCGAAAAGCATCCTCAACTTGGATTTCGCCCCAAAGAAGGGCAAAAATGATTTTTGCCCCTCCCTAGGGGCGACTTTGACTTTGACCGAATAGATGCCCACTTATGGATTTTCGCCCCAAAATTGCTCAAAAACGAATTTTTTCCCCTAAAGTGCCCGATAATGGATTTTCGGTGGTAGATCTTCCCAGAGCCATAACATTTGATTCGTTGACCCGATTGTCTATTGTAATATATCATTGGAAAGCTTGGGAAGAGATCTACATCAAAAAAAAATGATGGAACATTCATTTCATCCACTTTCATCCCTATACTGGGCCTCCAAAGCAGGGTTATGCATAAGGGATTGGACTCAAAATATACTTGTAAAAAAATGGCGAATCCTAATCAAAATCAAGGTGAATCATGGAAAATCCTAAGAAAATAAAATCGAGCATCTTCACACCAAAATTTGAGGAATTTGAAGCCCTAAAATGTAAGGTCATATTTGGGTCCACTTTTGACCTATTAAATCATATTATAACTTCCTAAAAACACCACCATATGCCTATGTTTGGATATATATTGTGGTGAATTGACCCTAAGAAAAAATTAATCCTAAAAATTTTAGGCGAATGGGCCAACGTCGAAGGTCCTCATATTTTCCAATTTTCAATTTTGGAAATCCTAATATTCACCCAATTTGCGAATATTCACCACTATGGATAACCCTGCTCCAAAGTCTTCATATTATATTTTTAAGCTGTGCTAGAGAAATTTCTCGAGATGAAAACTTTAATATCTCTCAATCCGTTCAGGGTATTGGGGTGATTTTTTCACCAAAAGTCTATTTTTTTCAATTCCCCTCCTTTGAGTAAATTCTCAAGTCCATAGGTGTCTGGCCGCTTCCTGGTTTTTGCCTTTTTCGACTTCTGACTGTAGTGTGGCAAATATACCAATACAATCTTACAAGTAATCAATTTTATTTTTGTATGAAATATTTTATTATTCCATAAGAAACATTTTTATTTTTGTATGAAATATTTTACTATTCCATAAGAAACTAGGATTATATCTTCAATTCAAGTTACCAAAATAAATAAGGGTTGATAAATCCATCAATATAAATTATTTATTATGTATTAATTAAGATTATTATGAATCAAAGTGCATCATAGAATCCAAATATTTTGTGACAACAATCATAAGACCAATGAGAGCAATTATTTAGTGAAGCAGATGAACTTTCAAAGGAGGCACTTCAAATTGATCCAGGTAGATGCTTAGTACAAGAATTCAACCAGGGGAATGAAGTGTAGTTGGTCCAAATGTCTATCTAAGGGGATTAATACACTAGTTAAAGCAAACACAGATAAAAACAAAATTTTCAAAAAACTCAAGAGTTAGCTAATGATTTAAAGGATAATATTTGATAAATTAAGAGAGTGTCTAAAGATAAAACTTAACATGATAGAGATAGTTATGATGTATAAATTTCAATAAGGACTTTTAGTCACTCTTGAAATTTGGAAAAATACCAAAGAAATATTTGAAGAATGTAATTTCATAATTACTTAATATAAAATTATAATTTTTTTCCATGAAAAAAAAGAATCCAAATATTAAATACATTTTTTATTTTTTATATCTTTTAAAAAAGTATATGTATTTTTAATTTGACTTAAAAATGAAATAATAATAATTTATTATTAATGTACATAATAAGCTAATGTTTAAATTATTTAAAGAATAAATTTAGCAATAAAAAATTCATATTAATTACTTATTACTCCAACATTTTCTTTTTCGTTTTTTATTTGAGTAAATACTTCTTATACATATACATATCCGTTGTGGGGTTGAACCCGGGTCACATAATCGATAATGCAAGTGGCGTCCTTGGCGTCTTTTTTATTTATTATAGGTGTTTCTAGTGGAAGATGAGATTAAAAAATTTATTTCCTTAACATGCACACAAAATTATAAAGTTACCGATATCTTAATATAATTTTTCTAATAGTACTTGATCTTATAGAAAAATTAATATTGGAACATATTTCTCCTTTACACATGGATTTTTTTTTTTAAATACTAGGAAATAACCCTCTACGTTATGTTTTAAAATGTTTATCGACCTCAAGCTAATAAACACTCAAGTAAAATTAGTTGGTCTCTTACCTCTGTCCACTTCAAGCTCACAAACACTTAGACGAAACCAGTCAATCTACTACCTCTGCCCACCTGGACCTTAAGATGACAAACACTTAGACGATTCAATCTACTACCTCTGCCCACCTAGATTTTTCATGGTTATTTATTAAATTTATTATAATATATTATATGAATTAAGTTTTTTTATTATTCTTTAAATGAAAAGTTGGACTACTTTCTACACTTCAAGGTTGAAGGAAAAAGAAAAAATTTCAATGAAGGTTGATTTTTTTTAATAAGTTAATCAAGGTTGATTTTTATTATCCTAAAAGATAAAATTATATTTGAAGAGGAGTTGGAGGATGTACAATGAAAGGGTTCACACAAGGAGCTTCCACATGGAGAGGAAGACTAAGGAGGAGAGACAGGGTGATTCTCATAGATGGTAAAGTTGTTCCTTTAAAGAATAACAGAAGCATGAGAACAACTCTTAATCTCTTCTTTGAATTTGAAATTTGGAAGGAAAAATGAAAGAAAGAATTTTAAGAGCTTTCAAAGGGATTGACAAGAGCCATGATATTTTACTTCCACATGCGAACAAGAATGTGGGTGATTGTGGGAACTTTATTGTACCCTGACCTAGTTTAGAAGGAACCTTCAATTTGTTTTTGTGGAAGAGGTGGAAGTGGTACACCCCGGATAAAGTCTATCATCATTCCTAATTCCAATTTTTATTTTAAAAATTGGTTAGAAGAATTGAAGGCTTTGAAAGCTGCAAGACTCAGGGTGGACGATCTCCTTGTGGGTGATGGCTTTTTTTCTGAACCTAGGTCTTCGATTAAACCTGTGCTAGATGTTTCTTCCTCAGATTTTGTTTGGGATAAAGATTTCTCTCATATTTCAAAATTTCCTTTGAGAAAAAATAGGATTGTGAATGGTGATTCGATTGTATTTGAGATTTCAAAATTTCCTTTGAGCGAGAAAAGGCTTGAGAGTGGTGATTCAGGTGTCCTCGAGGTGAAGATGGACATTGAGGTGAAGGCGAATGTTGTGAGTGTAAATCCAAATAATTCTTTTTTTGATGATTTTTGATTGCATATGCTACAATTGAAGTTCCCAACAATTCCTTTTAGGTATTCCCCATTATTTTTTTGATTGAGAATATTTCTTCTTAGAGTTTAAATATTTGTTCAAGTGAGATTTTAGATGTTAATGGTATTGCGGCCATTCCTATTGGTGGTCAATCCATGGGGAACATTTCTGCTAGATTGGGGGGCCTCCTTTATCTCCCCATAACAACTCTTTTGTATCCCAACTACCATCCAATCAAGGCGGTAAATCCTTTGCAGAGATGGTTGTGAAGACCAAGAAAAATGATTTTTAGGTTTACTCTTTTGATCTTGAACCAAACCAAAGTTTACTTTCTATCACAGTGGATCTATTGAAGCTAATCATAGAGGAGGGAGATTTTAGCTTGGTTGGAAAATTCTTTATGGTTAAGCTTTCAAGTGAGAAATACATTAATCGCATCCTGGGTGGTGGCCCTTGGTGTTTTGGTAAGAGAAATATGTTCCTCTGCAGATGGAGAATAGACTTTGATCTAGACACTCAAAATATTAATAGTACTCCTATCTAGGTGAGGCTTCTTGGCCTTCCATTTCAATTATGGCATTAGACTATCCTAAGAGGCATCACATAAATACTAGGATATCTGGTCTTGATTGATATTGCAACCCTAAAAAAATATAGAATTATCTTTGCTAGAATGTGTGTAATGGTGGACCTGGATGTTGATCTCCCTAGGTCCATTGAACTTCTCTCAGATCTAGGTTCTTAGATTCAATCTATTGAATATGAAAATATACCTCCTTTTTTCTCCATGTGCAAAATGTGTAGGCACGATATGGCTTGCTGCCCTTTCAAGAAGTGCGACAAAATTGAGGTTTCTTGTCCCTCAAAGCTGAAGAATGATGGTCCCCATTTTGAAACTTCTTCCAAGTTTTCTAATTGAACCAGTCTCTAATGGATCAAATATTGTTGAAGATGGACCTCATGTGGATATTGCCATTTAAGTTTGTGCAGTGACCCCTTCCACAACTTCTCCTTATTTGAATCCTCTTACGGGAAATCCATTTGAGTGGTTAGTCTCAAGGGAGGACTCAGCTATTGTTGAAATATTTTTTCCAGTCATTTGTTTCAGGAAAAAATGCCATAGCCTCTAGGTCTTCCTTACCTGAATCCAAAGGTAAGGAAGGTTGTCTTTCAGATAGTTTACAAGGTTCATGTAGCTTTTTGAGGAATGTTTTGCTATTATTTGTGATGATATCATTAAATCAATATAAAGGGGAAAAAGTTGTCGATTCTGGGATAAAGGTGACAAGGACTCCTAGTGAGGTTTCTTGATTTTGGAAGTTTGATGCAAATTTTTCCTTTGAACTCCAAAAGATCTTGTGATTTAATGGAGGTAAAGATATTATAGAGGTTTATACCTCAACTTCTATTTCTCAAAATCCAGTTTAGGGTTAGTGGAGGAAATCCCTATCTTGGTGCTTGGATGGTGAGAATGTTGAATGGAACCCTTTAAATCCCATTGTCTCGATGTGGATCTTGCTCGGCCTCTTTGAAGTTATGTTTCTCGGTTTGTGAAATTTTTTATTTTTTGATAGGATGGATGAGGTGGAGGCTCCTCACCTCTCTATTTTTCTCTTTGATGGTGGTTTTTTTGTCAGTTGTAATTTTATATTTGCAAGTGCACCGATGATTTTTGACTTCTCTGCGTTATTTTGTTCCTCTTGCCTTATATTTTTGGGTTGGACCCTTCTATTCCCTATGGTCTCTATTATGCCAGACTGTAGTCTTTTATTTGTTGGATCTGGTTTATCCTTGTTAAAGGTTTGTGGATCCTGTTAAAACCCCTTATTTTATCTAAAAAAAAATTTGTTTTTGAATGCTATAATTTTGAATTTTAAGTATAAAATTCTCAATCAATTTTTAATTATTTATTTCTAAATTCTCATATTTTTTTATTTTTATTGGAACCAATTATATTGAGTAAAAATAAAAAAGGTTACAATAAAGAGGGAGCTGGAAAGAACACATCTGGGATGCAAGGCCACCCATACAGTCAAAATCGAAACCAACCCCTAAAAGGATGTGTATCATAGAAAAATAAACTAGAGTAAAAAACCCTAAACTGTAGAACTGTAACTCTAGGTACCAAGTAGACTTATTGCTTCGTCATCCTGCATTTATTCAAAGCCAACGCCTCAAAGCTATTGGAATTGTTGGGTCGAATGGGTGAAACTATTTTTCGGGTAGACTGCCTCCATCTTCTTTCCCCTATCGACGAGGACGAGAACGTTAAAACCACACAAAAAGGAATGGATCTTTAGATTTTGCTTTCTCAATAGGAATAACCAATTCCATAAATGATGGCGTTGCATCCAATGACATATCCTCACTGCCGCTAAGATTCTCCAACACACTGTAGCTGTTGGATGAATCAGGAACATAACTGACCAACTGTACACTGATCATATGAAGTCTTTTCTCTGGAGCGACATCTTCTTCTACAAATCTCCTTCTCAGACTGCAAGAGCGCCTTGCATTAGCTAGGGGAAATGTATTGAAGGATTGGTCAATTGGGCAGACTGTGAAGCAACCACAATCGAATCCCCTTGGGGTGAAGCAACCACTATCGAATCCCTTGGGGTATGAATATGTTGTTGAGACTAAGGAGCCTCATTAAATTTTATTTACATATATGGTCATAATTGAGGGTATTGGATTGCTTAAATATAGTAAAGGTTTATTATTAAATTGATGAACTCAAACATATCCTTGCCCTTTTTAAATTTATAAGATATTTATGAGATTGTCAATAATTAAATTATATTGAAATTTAGATGCATATTTAAATGATACATACTATTATGACACTCAATTCTAGTATTTTAATATCAATATGTCAAAATCTTATTTAAAAAAAAAAAAAATCTTATTTTATATCTAATATATACAAAAATTTAAATACAAAAATATTAATAATCATACCAATTGATATTTACATAATACTTACTTAATTTAACTTAATAAATAATAAAAATATTCTAAATAATATTTAAAACAATCAAATAATATAAACTAAACTCATATTTTAATATTATATAATAAAAATATATAGTATAACAATGTATTTTCTTTCTAAATCATACAACTTCTATAAAAAACTTAATAAATAATAAAAATATTCTAAATAATATTTAAAACAATCAAATAATATAAACTAAACTCATATTTTAATATTATATAATAAAAATATATAGTATAACAATGTATTTTCTTTCTAAATCATACAACTTTTATAAAAAAATATATATATATATATATAAACCAACCATATCATTGCGATAATAAGTGAAACAATTACCCTTTTATTTCATTGCTATTTTTTAAAATTAACAAACACAATATTAAACATTAAATTTTAATTAAATTCATCAATCTTCATCTTTAGTTGAGACTTATTCATCACCTTAAACTGTATTTAAAATTCAGGTCGCATGCCTAGAACAAACATTACAAAACAAAATTACATTGGTATAAAAACATTAAAAAAATGTTAGAGACGGTGGCAAAGATAACATTATTCTTAAAATATGATCTTATTTAAAAATTTAAAAGTCGCATTAAAATGTATTCTACCAAAATAAAATCAAAGTTAGATATTTTATTTATAATTTACTTTATTTTATTTTTTAACTAGTAAACAATACTAAAATTAAAATATTAAAATATTTTAATTAATAAATAAATATAATCTAACACAGCAAGAGATATTGACCGCGCCGCAAACTCAACTACTACCCAATTAAAATAATACTAAAAATTACTATAATTAATTTTTTTAGAGCTCCCACTTAAGAATTTAAGATTTTGTAACCAAAGCGGAACCAGGGGTTTAACATTATAGTTGTTAATTAGTTAGTTAATGTTATAAAACGTCGGCCATGCATTATTTTTACAGTAATCACAGTTGTGGATTACAAAGTTTCCGGCTATAAGCAGGACTCTTATCCTAGTTAAGCTGTACGTGTTATCCGCACCATTAAATTATATCACTAAAATGTATTTGTGTCATCGTCAAATTGTTTGCCATCTTCGTTACAATATGAATAGTGATTACACGTCCATTGTTTTTCAAGTGGGGTCCACATTTCTATGTGTTGGAAAACTCGTGTCGCGCACCCTCATGACGGCTAATAATTGCCGTTTGGTCCCTCCAAAGATAAATGGCCATCGATTTTAATATTCATTTCAGAAATTATCTTTCCAATGGAATTGTCTCGATGCTTCGCTGCACCGTTAATATATATTTATATATATTTATTGTTAAATATGGTTTTTTAGGATAATTATAATATATATATATATATATATATATATATATATTTTTTTTTGTTAAATATTGTTTTTTAGGGATGAGATCAGGTTTCTTTCAACAATAAATTTTTAAAATATGTTGTCATAGCATAAAACAATTATAAATTATATTTTATTTATTAAATATTTTGAAAGTATATTGAAAAAAATCAATTAATAATATATTTAATAGTAAATTGAAAATTAAATATTAAATACAATTTTAAATGGTTTAATATTTTTAAATTAATATTAATGTATATTTTATTTAGTATTATTATTATTTTTTCAAAGTTAATAATTTTAATATGGAAAACTATTATTATTATTATTATTATTATTATTATTATTATTATTATTATTATTATTATTATGAGAGACCAAGAATCAAGAATACAAACTAGATCTTTATGGAGATTGTGTGAGCATGGTTTTTGTTTTTTTTTTTTTGGTAAAAAAGATTATTAAATTTATTTATTTGAAGGGTGGTTTGTCCAAGCTGCTCCTGCGGTGAGGATATGTTGTTGTGTGCTAGTTGAGTGATAGACACAAGGCGCCCCCTTGCAAGAGGCTTTCCTAAGGCAACAAACAAGTGACTTAGAATTGGTATGGATAAGCGAAATTTGAATTAAAAAATAGGCGCCCTTGGTTAGGGTTATAGGCTTGATAGTGGTGGCATGGCATAGGCGTCACTTGTGTTGTTCATATATGACTCTTGTGGTAGAGCGATAAATAGTACTTGTGCCTGTCATGTTGTTGGATTTTGGAAGGAGAATTGGATTGATGTCAATATTGATGGGCGCTGAGAGGTCATAGGTTTGTGTCCCGACGATTGCCTTACCTTTGATGCCACCTGTTGCTACTTTAATGTTGTCGTGTGCATGGATGGAGACTTTTGAGGGAGAAATAGCCATGGCGATGCTCATATGGCTCTAAACTCTATGCCTCTGTCTCCTCTTATATTAGATTCATTTTTGTTGAATACTTAGGACAGTCTGTTTTTTTTTGTTTTGTCTTGCTTTTTATTTTTTCTACGGAAGTAGGAAAGGATGCAAGCTCATCTTATGGAGAAATCATAGGAAGTTGTTTTCCTTTTTATCAATTATTTGAAGATGGTGTTTATGCAAAAGATGTCGAGCATCAACATTGAAGACATCAAGGAGTTAATGGAGGCTAGTTTTTTTATAGAGGAATATTTGTGGGCCATATAAATTGTGAAAAAAATTAATTGTTCAAAAAAATTGTAATTAGTAGAAGTGGAGTTTTAGTATTATGAAGTAGAGATAGAGTTTTGTAAAAATTGTAATTAGTAGAAGTGGAGTTTTAGTATTATGAAGTAGAGGTAGAGTTTTGTATTGTGAAGGCTGTTGAAGAAAATCTGTAGATAGTAGAGGTGGAGTTTTGATATTTTTGGAAAATGTTATGAAGTACATCAAGGAGGAGATCCAAGTTTGAGTTTTGCTAAGGGATACATGAATAATATCCAAGCTATGTTGTAATACCAATACCACTTGGTGGTGATAATGTAATTAGGGTATCCAAGCTATGTTGTAATACCAATACCACTTTGTGGTGATGATGTAATACATGTGGGGCCCATATCAATCCCATATAATTAGATAAAAATTATATTTATTTGAAAATCAAATTATATCTCTTACCTTTCTAGGATTGAAGGCTTTTAAGCCAAGTTTTAACAGAGGATGTGGGACTATTCTTCCTCACATCTAATCTACTACAACTATCTATGCAAAAAAGAGTAACCATGTAAAGCAAGGATATATAAATCTAGATACAATAGGTAGTACTATCATCAATGGTAAAAATAGAAAAAATAACTTCCTTGATCCGTTAAGTCCACCATCTAGGAGGATATCCATAACAAGTGAGGTCTCCTTGGTCAAGATCCAATTATCCATTGCATCTACTACAACTATCTATGCAAAAAGAGTAACCATGTAAAGCAAGGATATATAAATCTAGATACAACAAGTAGTACTATCATCAATGGTAAGAATGGAAAAAAGAGCTTCCTTGGTCCGTTGAGGCCACCATCTAGGAGGATATCCATAGCAAGTGAGGTCTCCTCGATCAAGAGCCTAGTTAGCCATCGCATCTGCCACCTTGTTCTGATCTCTAAAGATGTGTATGAACTCCACTGTCTCAAAGCATTGTTGGGTCATCTGTATTTGCTCAAGTATTCTCTGTATTCTCCAATCTGTATTCTTTTGCTTGCCTGGTCCTTTTAAGTGGTTAATCATAATTTGGGAGTCTGATTCCACCTGAATTTTCCTCCACCCCACCTTCAGAGCCTCTTGTAATCCCCTTAAGATGGCATATCCCTCTGCTAGGTTATTGGATAAGATACCTAGGTTTTTTGTGAAGATAAAAGTAGGGGCACCATTCGAGAGGCGACCTATTCCCCCCATACTCACTCTTCCTGGATTTCCCCTTGAGGCTCCATCCGTATTAATCTTACCTAGTCCCTCTGGAGGAGGTTTCCAATTCCTAGTTCTGATTACTTGTGCATGATTTGGGGTTACCCTTTTTGATGTGACCACCGTTGGAGACACTTGTAATCTAGATATTATCTGAATCCACTTTTGGTTAGGATTTTGGGGCCCTTTTAATAGGTATTGGATTGACTCCCTCATATTGGTTGTGATCCTTTGCCAGACAAAGTGGTTGTCTCTGTACTCTTGGTTGAAGATACAATTATTTCTCTCCTTCCACAAATTCCACAGAAGGAGAGTCATCCCCACCCAAAAAATCTGTTGAGTGGGTTGGTCCATTTCCTCCCATTTAGGCCACTCCCTCCAAAGTTGTTCTATAGAAGATATCTCAAACCAACGGATGCCTAGCAAAGCTGCCATCTGTTTCCATAGTTTGATTGTGATGGGGCATTCTATAAAGAGGTGAGAGATCATTTCCTCATTCTCCCAACACATCTCACATCTGAAAGGCCCATGCATCCCTCTTTTCATCAATTGTTCCCCTATCAACACCCTTCTATGAAGTAGAAGCCAAATGAAGAATCTCACTTTGGGCCAAAGGTTTTGTGCCCACAACTACGTGAATATATCTCTTAATGGGCTCAGGGTACTCTAGCAAAGGGCTAAGTATCCAGAGGCAACTGTATATTCACTCTGATTTTTCTTGCCCCATCCAAGAGTATCCTCCTCTTGAGACCATGAGAGTGATCTCATCTAGATGGTCCTATAGATTTCTTTTCTCTGATCCTCTAGGATTTGGATTGGCCACTCCTCTATTGGGATCCATTGCCTTCCTACCTCCCAACTACTACTTTGAGGCTTATAGTATTTGGCTACCTTAACCCAATTGTTTCTATGAAGATTCTCCATCAATGGTCTCCAAGTTGAGAATTGAGTTATTAGAGGAGGATGACCATCCCACGAATCTATCTAAAAGTTAGCCTTCTGTCCATTATGGATAATCTAGAATAATATTTCCTTGATCATATCCTCTCCTATTCTGAGTCCCATTAATATGGGAGATCCTCTGCTAGGAAGCAAAAATTAGATAAGCTCTATCGGGGTTTTATTCTCTGCATATTTGACCCTCAAAATTTGAGCCCACAATTCCTCAAGGGATTTTAGCAATCTCCAATATAACTTAGCCATCAATGCCTTGTTATTCTTGACAACTGATCTGATTCCTAGTCCTCCCTCCTTTTTTGTAGGCATAAAGTATCCCATTTCACTAGTGCCCATTTTCGTTCTTCCTTGACTCCACTCTAGAGGAATCTATAACTTATTTGATCCAATTCTTTAAGAACTACCTTAGGGATATCTAGCACTGAGGAGACATAAATAGGTATGGCATTGAGGATTATTTTTATCAAGGTCATCCGACCTCCTGTAGAAAGCCACCTATTAGTCCATTTTTCCAATTTGGCTTTCACTCTCTCTGACAACCAAGTCCATTCCTCCTTTTTTTGCCTCCCAATTATAAGTGGAATTCCTAGGTAGGTGATTGGAAGAGATGTCTTCTTGTATCTCAATTTATCCAACAACATTATCTCCTGCCTAGGTGAGCAATGGAAAAATATGACCTTGGACTTTTCTTCATTTATAAGTTGTCTAGTCACTTTTGTAAACCATCCTAGAATCATTTTAAGTCTGGAGGCCTCCCTTGTTATTGCTTTTCCTAATAATGTAGAGTCATCAACAAATTGTAGGTGAGTAATTGGTTTAGCTCTAGTTGCTATTATTATTCCCTCCAAAGCTCTGGTTTCCCTATCCTTAGCTAATGTTCTGTCCAAACATTCAACCAATATGATGAACATGTATGGGGATAAGGGGTCTCCTTACCTGATACCTCTAGAAGTTGTAAATAGTTGGGTAGGAGCTCCATTTACTAGAACTAAATAGGATACCAAGGAAATACATCCCTTGATCCATTCTACCCAATCCCCCAAGAATCCAAATTGTCTCATCACCTTTAGGAGGAAGTGCTAGTCAACTCTATCATATGCTTTGGATAGGTCTAACCTAATAAACATGGAGGGTATTTTTTGTACTTGCATAGAGTGGATGGCCTCTTGAGCTAAGACTATCTCATCCAAGATTTATCTTCCTTCCATAAAACCACCTTATTTTGGAGAAATAATTTTGTGAAGAAGAGGTTTGACCCTTTCTGCCATGATCTTAGTGATAATTTTATATAGGACATTACAAAGGGCTATTGGTCGAAAGCTAGAGATGTGTTCAGACTCTTAGGTTTTTAAAACCAATGCTATATATGTCTTGTTCACCTCTTTGAGCACCACTTTGGCTATCCTAGCCTCTTCTACCACTTCCAATAGTTCTTCCTTAAGGATATCCTAAAATTCTTGGTAGAATTCTATGGGAAATCCATCTGGGCCTAGAGTTTTGCCTTTTCACATCTTGAAAACTACCTATTGTAGTTCTTTGGCAGTAATTGGGGTAGTCAAAGTTACATTATCTTCCTCTGTGATGAGAGAAGGAATCTCTTGGAGTACTTCCTATTGTACCTCCTGGTTTAATGGTTCTACCTTAAAGAGTTGGGCAAAGTATTCTCTTGCTATATCTTTCATCCCATCCCATGTGTGTATTGAATCACCCACTATTGTTTTTAGGGATGAGATGAAATTATGTGACCACCTTGCTAGGAGAGATTTATGGAAGAAGCTAGTGTTCCTATCTCCCTCCTGGAGCCATTGGATCCTAGATTTCTATTTCCATAGGATCTCTTCTCTTTTGTCCCATTCCTCTAGCTGAGTAGTAAGCCTAGCCTCCTCCTTGCTTTGGATCTCAGTAGTGCCATCCATTCGTATTTGCTCATTTAGGTCCTCAAGTTTGGTTAAGATATGTCATTTCTTTTCCTTTATGTCACCAAACTCCTCCCAGTTCCATGTTCTCAATTTGGACTTGAGGTATTGAAGCCTCCTAACAAAATTGTACATCTTCATACCATGCCTGGGTTTACCCTCCTACCACCATTGTTGAACCTTATCTCAAAAACTACTATCTCGAAACCACATTAGCTAGAATCTAAAAGGAGCATGATTAGGTCTGGTCTTCCACACTTCTACCAACATCGACCAATGATCTGATCTTACATTATTCAACATTTTTGCTCTTGGAATATATCCATTGCTCAAAAACTCCTCTAATAATAAAAACCTGTCTAGTCTTTCTAGAATGCATGTTGGGCCCTACCTTTTGTTAGACTAGG
The DNA here is from genome assembly GCA_028583015.1 of Wollemia nobilis. Taxonomy (NCBI): domain Eukaryota; kingdom Viridiplantae; phylum Streptophyta; class Pinopsida; order Araucariales; family Araucariaceae; genus Wollemia; species Wollemia nobilis. Next base: position 5,460,408 of record JAQPPZ010001772.1, on the reverse strand, counting down.
TCATCATACCATTGTCTGGTTTGATATCTACTAGATGAAGAGATCTAATATGCTCTATCATGAGGTCAATACTACTATCTAGAGTGTGATTTCCCCTATCTTCTCTTCCAATGAGAGGATGGTGTTGAAATCTCCACCTACAAGCGACCAAGCTCTAGGGAAATGATCAATAATATAAGCTACATTCCTCCATTGTTGTCATTTTTCATCTAGGCTGATAGGTGTGTATACATTGAGACATAACCAATGTTGAGGAGAATGTCTACTCTAGGCTAATAAAGCTAGAATCCCCCAACTTCCCATTGTTTGGTGTATCACTATCTCTTTCGGATCCCAAAGATAAGCCACTCCTCTAGATGCTCCTTGGGAGCTTAGGGATTCCACCCTACATGCAAGCCAAATATTTTTGGCAAATATCTGCATCTCTTCTATTGACACTTTCATTTCTTGGATGAAAACCATTTATGGACGATGTTGTTGAATCATTCATTTTACTTCATTATGCTTTATCGGGCTACCCTTAAGCCCTCAAATATTCTAGGTGATGCACTTCATCAAGCATGAGGACTAAAAATATGGGTAAGATCCTTGACCTTACCCATTGCTATCAACTTTGCACCTTCTTTCCCTATTTGATGTTGAGTAGTCTTCCTACTTGCTCTTTGGTGTGTGTCTAGCTTCATCTTTTTAGTAGACTCTTGACTCACTCCTGTTGGTTCTGGGATGGACTCCAAACCTGGTGTAGGTGAGAATACCACCATGGCCCTATCAAAATATTCTTGGGTGTCACCTCCACTATCTATTCCTTTATGAGTTCCTCCATTTTATTGGTTAGTTAGATTCATTGTCTTTCTCTTGGCTTCTATTTTTCCTTTGGGATCTCTTCAACTGTTGGGTTGGGTTCTCTTGTGGGCTACTTGGTAGATCTAGAATTGGCTCAGTGTTGTGATTTATTTCTTCAACTATTGGTTCCTTTCTTAGGGCTTGAAGAGGAGTTTCTAGGATCTCTATCTCCATGATGTTCTCCTCATCATCCATTGGGAGGTTAGCAAACTTATTGGTGGAGATGACTACTTGCTCTTTAGATGTTTGCTTTCTCTGTATGTTCTTCTGTTTAGGCAGTTGGAAACCTCTAAGGGTCATTTCCTCTTGTGCTTGCTCTGGGATCCAATATTTGCAATCCCTAGCTAGGTGACCATATTCATGACAAATCCTGCACTTGAAGGGGATGTTCTCATAGTCCACATCTTGTTCCCAGGTATCCTCCCCAAACTATAGAGTAATATTTTTTGACAAGGGCTTGTCAAGGTCAATGAGAACACAAATTCTGGCATAGATAATTTGTTCAAATCTACTTGTACTATCTATTGTCATCATATAAGATCCTAGAGTATTGCCTATTGCCATGAAGACAACTTGGTTCCAAAACTCAGATGGTAACCCAAAAAGTCTCACCTAGATTGGGGCTACTAAGGGCATTTCCTCTTCTACCTTGAACTTGGTATGCCAGGGCTTCATGAAAAGCCTTGCCCTACCTAAAAACCAAGGACCCCCTGGAAAACTTGTTCTCTATCCTCCTCATTAGCAAAAAGAACTAAGAAATAACCATTGGGGTAAGCAAAAATATTTAACTCACCTCTAGTTCTCCATTGTCTAGCAGCCCACATCTTGAAAGCAAGGAGGGCTGGATGAAGACCTATAAATTGATAGATTAATCCTCTATGTTCCATAGCATCGATCCTAGTCTATATGTCTAACATCTGAAGTTGGACTATGGGAGAGCCATCCGCCGCTTTCATGCACCTCGAGGCTATTTTCCTAGGGTCTATTTTGGGCATTCTCAAAGGTCTATGAGAAGTCCTAGTGTTATTAACTATAGTTGTTTGCAATTGTCCTCCTCTCAAGGCATCTTGAAAGGTCATCTTTGGAAATGTTTCACCAGATTCTCTTCCCATACTGGGGATCGACTCATTTTCCTTGCTATGACCAACAACATTGGCCCCTTCTTGATTACTTTCCAATGGTCCAAGTTTATTCCCCTTTTGAGGCATTTCCACTTGTTGCAATATAACCCTAGCTTGTTGTTTTAAAGTTGGTCCTTTACCTCTTGTGCATTTGCACCTCCTTGTTTGGGATTGGCTGCTGTGAACTTGAATAAATTTTTAGATTTCTCTTCCTGGAGTGGGATTTGATCATTGGCTTGTATTATTTGTTCCACTTGCATGTGCTCATGGTTATTTTGGCCCTTCTTGGAGTCCACGTCCTCTATCTTATTTTGCATATTGGTCTTGTTCCCATGGAATCCTCCTTCTTCCACCATCTAAGGCTTCACCATTCTATTATCAATCGATCTCTATAAACCCTCAGCCAAGGGTCTCTGAAAACCCTCAACTAGGGATCTTTGTAAACCCCCCTATTAGATATTTCCCTTTGTGACCTTATTTAGATTAAAATTTCAATCATGTGAGCATGTTATTATTCATTAAAATATAATAATGAAAATTACCTGCCTCAATATTTGGACCAATAACATGACTAATTTTCTTAAGAGTAGATTCACGAGTTTAATGAACTTTTAGTTCATTTACACATCAATAACATGAAGAAGCATCATGTACTTAAGTATATTACTAGCCTATATTATTATATCAACCAAGATTAAGAAGTATAAATTTAAGCAAAGGATCCTATGCAACTTACACACATGATCCAATCTATGTAGAATTAACAACATATAGTATATAAGTACTATTAGTTCCACAAACTCTTGAGTCAACCCATGACATAATTCTTATAATAAAGTTGTAAACTATAACAATAAAGGGCAAAATCAAACATAAGAAATAAGGTAAACTGTGTAATCATTCTAAAAATTATATGCATAAATATTTTGAATATGGAATATAGAGAAAATCTTTGTTAGTGCACACTAATGCTCATAATTCCATGCAAATGCTAGAGGGCAATAATTACTAAAATAGATTACATTTTTGAATGTTGGTGTATAACTTCTAGTAGAGCTCTCCAATGTCAATAACAATAAGAAATGAGAGGACTTGTTTCATACTCATTATGTTGTATAAAAAAACTAGAATAAAATAAAAGGTTTTTCATATTTGAAATGCCAAACAAATTACAAAAATATAAACCTAAAATATTATAAATAAAAAATCTTATCTCACTTGTTTTTGTAAAATAGAACAAATATTATGTGAAAATATTAAGTTTAACCTATCATTTTTTCTTTTGAGAAGTGTTGATTTTAACTTAGGTCATGTATCATTATATAGTTTACATTCTAGGTTGAAGTGTTCCTTTATTTAATTGTCCTTGATATATAAGGTATATATCCTTTTCTCATTCTTTTTTATTTTTTCAAAAGATAGTGAAAATACCATATATATAATACTTATTATATTATTTAAAATATTTTTAATATTATGATGAATTAAAAAATAAAATGATTATCTTGGGGACAACGCAATGGTTTGGGCTTTGGCTCTTCTTTGGGAGGTTCAAAGTTCAAACCGCAACATGTGTGTGTGGTTGTGTTATAAATCCCCTATTGATAAGCTCAACTCTCCCCCTTATGAAAGGTCATGGTGGGATGGGGATGCCCAACCCTAAGCATCGGTCGTAGGTTTCTCACACTAACCAAATCCAAAAAACAAAAATCAAATTATTTAATTGATTAAATACTTCAACTTTATATGGGGATTTCAAATCTTGTTTTTTTAGAAAAATAAAGTTTGATATATTTTTTAGTTGTGGATAAGCAATTCATTTGTTGTTGTGTTTGAAGGAGATTTTTTCTTTTGAGAATTTAGGTTCAAAATCACTAAGAAGACATATTTTTTTATGAAACCCTACTTTACATTGACTTTTTGTTGGGGTGTGAACTTATGGTGATGCAAAATATTTTTGGAGAATATGGTATTAATGTTAAAGACTAGTTGAAAAATTTTAAATTATTGTATTCTACTAGTTCTTGTTGAAACATTATAATATCAACTTTTGCAAAATATTCCATTAATTATCACATAGGGACAACATGAAAGATTAATGAAGAAGATATCTATGGAGGAGCTATATGAATCAATTTTTTTCTTTCTATCCTAACAAGGCATGTGGCCTCGATGGATTTTTTATAATTTTCTTTAAAAAATTTAGGATTTATTGAAGAGTGATATGATAGTTATGGTTGAAAATGCCCGAAAAAGGAAGGCTATAATAAGTGAGGTCAATGCCATATTTATTACATTGGTTTCCAAGCAAGATGAGATAGAATAATTTGATAATTTTCATCCAATAAGCCTTTGTAATATGATTTAAAAAACCATTTAAAAAATTATTGCAAACAAGTTGAAATATATTCTAGATTGTGTTATGTTAGAGGAACAAGGTGGTTTTGTTTGTGCTAAAAAAATTCTTGATGGTATAATCATTACACACGAGGCCATATATTCTCTTCATTTTATAAAAAATCTATGTATGCTTATAAAATTAGATATCAACAAAGCATATAATAGGATTTCCTAGAGTTTTCTATATAATATTCTCAAAAAGTTTAGTTTTAATTACAATTGATGTGAATGGATTAAATGTTGTTATAGCAATATGAAATATTCTATTTTGATCAATGGTTCTCTTACTAGTTACTTTAAGGCATCTTGTGGGCATTTCTAAGGTGATCTACTATCTCCTTCTCTATTCGTTATTCATGTGGAGGGATTAGGGAGAGCTTTATCAAAGACATAAATGGAAGAAAAAATCAAAGGTTTTCAGATTGTAAAAAATTGTCCCTTTGAGTCTCATGTTCAATTTGTTGATGATACTTTCTTTTGGGCCATACCTCAGTCAATGAAGCCATTGAGTTTAAATCAATATTATCATGCCATGATAAGGCTAGTGGATAGTTGATGTTTTTTATTAAGACTACCCTAGATATACAATGAACCATTGTGGATATTTTAGGGTTTAAAAGTAAAAACTTTCCATCAACCTACTTGGGTATTCCTTTGTCTTATAAAGGAAATAAAAAGAATATTGAGTCTCTTGTTTGGATAGAATGAAAACCTATTTGGAAGGTTGGAAAGGTAACTTTTTATCCATTGTGGGAAGGATACAACTCATAGAGACTACATTGCAATCCATATCTATTTATATGATATCATTTTGAAGATTGCCAGTAGGTATAGCACCAAAAATTGATAAAATTCAAAGAGAATTTTTTATAAAGCATGCAAGGAAAAATTTGGGTTTCCTCTTTGTAAGTGGGATAGGGCTTGCAAAGGAAAGAACATTGGAGTGGGCTTGAGAAATTGCAGACTTATGAGTTTAGCCTTAGGAGCAAAGTTTGCATGGAAATTATTTAGAGATCAAGGAAAGAGTTAGGAAAAAATATTTTTGGTTAGTCAATGAGGAGAATTACGCATAATTTTTGGTTTTATGGTTGGTTGAATCCTTATCCTCTTACCTCTAACTCAAAATGACAACCATTAGCTTAGGCAAGCCTAGATTTTAAAGGTCCAAAGGTCAAAGACTATTAATATAAGTAACAACTCAAGATCATAGATTTCTATTAATGACTTGGTTGAAGAAGAGGAACTCAAACAAATTGTAAGTGGAATTCAAAAGATGATTCAAGCATTTTATTTACCAATTTTTACATGAAAGGATGAGTTGGTTTAGAATCAATCAAAAGATGGTGGATACTCAATCAAGTTGGGATATAAGAATTTAGAGCAATCAAAATTTCCTACTCCTAAAGATTTTTCTTATAAGAATGTTTGGTCACTAGAGGCTCTCCCTAAGGCCTCAACATTCATTTGGTTAATAGTTCAAAGTAAGATTCTTATATGAGGGAGTCTACAAAGAAGAGGATATCATGGACCTTTCAGGTGCACCTTGTGTGAGAAGTATTTAGATACATTAGACCGTTACATCTTCATTATCCCTTTGCTCACACTATTTTGGGTTACATTTTCAAAATATGAAAATATATTGGATAACTGCATTAACATTGAAAGAGTTGATGAAATGTTAGATTAATTATTTTAAAGCTAAAGCATTGTTTATTCTATGAAGGATTGATCTTGCCATTATTTTTTGGAATTTATGGCTTAAAAGTAATAATATTATTGTTTAAAATAAATCTCAGAATCATGCCTATGTTTGAAAGTGTATTATTGCCTCTCTTACAAACTATTTGAAAATAAAATGATCATCATTGGAAGTCTTAAGTACGAAAAAAGAGGTGGTAACAACTTTTTTATAGAATTTGAACATATATGGAAGAGTCATTTGTGACAATGACATTAAAACAAAGGATGTGCTTCGATCTAGGGTAAAATGAAAATGTCCAGAAATTGGGTTTATCAAAATTAATTTTAATAGTAATTTTGAGCAAGTAAATGACACACTCCAACTTAGGTGGCATAGAGCCAACCTATTGGTGAGGTTAGAGGACAATCCAACTTACTTGGAACAAATATTTTTCCCTCTTGAAAGGGAATTAGTTTTTCCCCAAGGTTTATGTGTGACCAAGTCTTGGATGGCATGGATAAACTCATAGGTCAATGATGGTTGTTCCTTTAAGGGGCCTTGTTAGTGTAGATATAAGAGATAATATTTTCCTAGTATAAAATCATAACTGTTAGCACATAATGATCAAAATAATAAATTTATTTCCTTCAAATTATAAACACGCATAATCTAGCAATGATTAACTTACAAAGAAATGAAATTTAAATTTGTAAACCTCGAAGTAAGTTTGTTACTAAAATATTTTTTTTAAATTTAAACAGATTAAAAAAAAAGGAGTCAAAATATTAAAAGTAAGAGAAAGAAAGAACAATCACGTATTGTCTTCAATCTAACTATGATCCTGTAAAGTGGTAAATTAGATCCAAATCTAGTCTTGACCCGACTAGTATTCACACAATCTGAAGCCCAAGATGGTGCAATCTTAAAAATAAAAGAACATAGACTATGAAGTAAATTGAATGAAACTACCATTATCATGTGCAAATTGGACATAAATTCAAATCCTTTTATTTTAAATATATATCATGACACACATTCAAATTTATCTCTTTTTTAATAATTATAAGAGAATGAACTCAAGAAAGTTAAGATTTGAGTTGGAAAAGTATTCAACATAATATAGAACTAAGCAAAGAAAGGAAAATCTAAAAAAATGCTTCAACTAAACAGTATATACGAGGGCAACTTCTAACCTTCCAACTATATAGAGGGTTCGTATTTATAAATTTTTAGGCTCCTAACACAACCTAATTTTACAATATTTAACTGTCACTACATTCCTACCCAAATTTGGCATATTAAATTCAAATTTTCATTATCCAACCAACCCAGGCTACTCTCTCCTTGGGGCTACCTTGGCCATGCCTCGTTAAAATACAACCCTTATAAAATATGAGATTACCCAAATCTGGTTGATGTTAAGTGGTTCAAGTTTGGAGCTATTAATTGTAGCAAGTGGGTTGGGTAGTAACTCTGGCATATACCAGTATTTTTGTACTCTACAATCACTTGAATATTGTTAATATCTCTAAATCCGCTATCTCTTGAGTCTTGATCTTATTGGACAACATTAACAAATCTTTTTAACCTGATGAATTTACCCGCGTTCTCCTCCTTGATTCACCTTCCAGTAGATATTGCCTTCGTTTTGATCTCCTCACATTGACACCTTATAACCTATAAAAAAATCATTATATGTAAATTTATTTAAGACTATTAAAACATTTATAGAAGTAAATGCCAATAAATGCAATAAGAGCAATAAATGATAATAATTATTTTGTGGAAAACAATAAATTTCTATGGACAACAAAGTGTTGTGGATAAACGAAGTGCCAAAAATTTTAGATGAGAGTGAAAAAGTGGTTCCCTAGTTCATGCGAACTAGGACGTGTTGTGAAAACAACAACATGGAATTTTAAAGGAAATCTAAAAAAAAAACAATAGTAGTGTTTTTTGAAATAATGAAGGCAAAATTCTCCTCGCCTACGTAGAATCATATGGAGCTTAGAATATGAGTTCATTTAAGAAATAAGATCTAACCAAAGCATATGTTGGCATGTGGTCATACCCATTCAATGATTAATATGTGCAATTTCCTTATTGCAAGTGTAAATTAATTGAATTTGTAGCATTGCTTAAGTGCATTAAAGGTTGACTATTGAATTGATGAACTCAACTATATCTTATTATTCAAAAGTTTATAAAGTAGTTTGCAAAATTATCAAAAAAACAAAAATCAAGTTACATTGAAAAACAAGAATGGTTAGATGTATGTTTAAGGTAATGTATACAACTATTGTGATACTCAATCTTGGTATTTTGATATCAATACAACCTTAAATATTATTTTATATTTCTATATGCAATTGAAATGGGTCCCACCTATGGGTGAAATTTTGTGCCTATTCACCCACTCTCATTTTTGAGAATGATGACGTCTTGGAGTTAACCAATTTTGAGGTGCTAATGGAGGAGGCAGAAGTCCTAAAACAAGAAAACAAGGAAAATATTACCGAGCGGATCGAATGGAAGAATGGGAAGAAGCATCCTCAAAGATAGATCGAAAATCCTCATCCTGACCATCAGACGAAAGAAACATACTATGGCTCAAAGGGTGGCAAGTCCTAGTTGCCCGTCCTAAAGCTGGACAGAAATTTGGGAGACCAATATCAAATGTTCAATCCTGATATTTCGTCCCCAAAACATGGTAAGTAGAAGATCAAGATGATGATGCCTCCCTGATTGGAAGTTGATGATAAAGGAAAGGAAGCTTCAAACTAGGCCATCAGTGATTGTAGTTGCTCTGGTATGAGCTAATAAGGAGCAAGTGGAAGTATACAAATCCCACAGTAATCAACCAAGCTTCTCAGGAACCTGAAAGAACAAAGTAGATGAAATTTATTGCTCAAACAGGTTCGAAAAGGGCAATTGAGGGCCTAGATTTATGGAGAAGCACCTAATTCCTTCTGGACAATTGAAATCTCCTTCAAGTGAGAGCATCAACAGATCCTTTGACCGATCCAATAAATTTTTTCCACCATCTGCCATTAATGCTTGTAATTCGAATGTATTGAAATTTCTTCTATAAATAGTGAAATGTTTGGCATTCCAAAGGGTGGCTCTGTGTGTTTTTTCACATGTAAAAAATAGTGAACTATTGTTTGGTCTCTCAATTTACCTGTCATTCTCTTTTTGCCTTTGTGTGAATTTTTATTTTTGTGATGGTCGTCTGAGTTGATCTGCTTAATTCTTCTATCTGGGTTTCATGAGTTTGATTGGGTGGTTCTAGAATTCACGTTTGCCATTGGACGTTGGGGTTTATTTTTTCCAAAGGCAATAAGGTGGGAGCGCTCTAATTATGCTATCCTAGATTTCATACACCTTCCCCACTAGTTCTGTAATTCACCCCTACATGTCGAGCCAAAGGAGAAGTGACAGGTGGAACGGGATGATCTGTTAGGTGGTTTTTATTATTTGCATCGATGACAATGGAGGAGTGTGTCTTGATGTGACTGCATTTCACCCTTGTTAGTTCTAGCTATGACCTCATTTACTTTCTCTCTCTCCCTTTTTCTTCATTTTCCTATGTGGTATAGCTAGCTGTAAATTCAAAAGATGGCCGCCTTTGGAGATCGAATGCCTCTGCCCTCCAGGACCGGATGGCTGTTCAATACTAGTCGAGAATCACCGTGTGCATCTCCCACTTGCTCGATACCATTTTTTGTACCAAAAATTTTTGGAAACTCTGTTGGGGAGCTCAATGAGTTTTCGTGTTTAAGGAAACCAGAGTCTAGTGATTCTTTGGTTTACCTAGATCTTGGAAAATTACTTGGCAACTTCGACTATGTAGCATCTCCACATCATGAGATTAGTTGCCTTTCTATGCTAACATTTTTCATTGCTCAAAGGACCCGAGGTTTGATGAATAGCCCTGACCTTGCAAGCAACGACAATATGTTCATCTAGTGACTCCATCTTAGCAATATAATTCAGAGGCTCTGAGGGACCAGTACTTTAATGGCTTAGCCAAGTTGCCCTAGCTGGAAATATCAAGGTCCTATTTGCATTCCCCATTTGCATGACATACCTAAATTTTTGCTGGAATTTTTACCAAGTTATGATGGTGTCAAAGGACGTGTGAATATGCACCTAGAAAATATGGCTTCTCTGGTCACCCTTCATAATATCATGCACAAATATGTGATGATAAGGCTACTAGTATCTTCTCTTCAGGGCAAAGCATGGCTTTGGTATAAAACCTTGTAGCCTAGAAGCATCCTCACATGGGAAAATTTGGCTAAGGCTCTCCTTGATGCATTTAGTGAACTCGAGGACATATTCCAGCTACTAACTCAGTTCACATTTATCAAGAGGAACCCTGTTGAAAGTGTGAAGGACTACAATTTTAGATTCAATAGCAACTGGGAGAAAATTCCAATCTTAATCCTCCCATCCTCAGCTCAAGCATACCTATTCTATGCTTGAGTCTTTAGTTATGATATGGCATGCTTCCTATGTCAAGTTGGGGAGAAAATATTTCCCCAAATCTATGAGGAAGATATCAGATATGAACAAATGTAGCAAGAAAGCAATAGCCATCACACCCTCATGCCCAACTCATACCAGGTCAGCTAATGAGGGAACCACCATAGATGGATCCATCTGTAGGACCAGTGCAACAAGCTAGTCTCAATAACATATCCATTGATGGGTTACCACCCAAAATGTGGAATGAGATGCTAGAAGTTATTGTTGTATTAAATTTTGAGGGCCTAAGCACAAAAGAGCTCAGGAAAAGCAAGAAGAATTATGAATTTATTGCAATTCTGATCCTAGACAAGTAACACACATACAAGCAGAAGCTCATATTTGGTGTAATTTGGTCTAGCTATTACAAATTCAAAGGATGAATGGCACAAGCAGCTCAGGATCAGGCATGCCCAACACATCATATAAAGCTATGCCCTATGCATAGTCATTTTTAAGATGTCATCATGCTCTTTGGAACTTGTAGGAATTTTTCTTTAGAAAATAATTCCCCCCAAAAAACTTGGAAATATAACACTCCCTTTCTGTCCTTGTATTGTATCCCTAGTGTTTTGTTCCTATGTCTATTGTTGTCGTGATCCCGTAGCCCAATGGATATATTCAAAAATTTCCAAGGCCTCTTAACTCATTCTCAGGAGCTGCAACAAGCCTTGGAACTTACAGATGCAAGCACAAGGTAAGGCGAGTATGCTATAAATATCCCCTATGATTAGATGAAAATGAAGACCACAAAGTGTAAACCGCAAATCTTGGTTGAAGTGAAACGGCTTCTCGATTTATAACAGTCAGTAAAAGAGGATCATTGCTGGATTGTGTGAAGAAGGTCTGAGACAGAAGAGATAAGAAACACTGATAATTTATCTACTCTTGGAATGTCTCAGGTCTTCAGTGGGTTACGTTTAGGAATATCCAATATGTAAGAATACCTCATGGAAAAGGCTCTATGCCCTATTGGTTTCACATGAAAGACTTCGAACTACTTTTATCTTTGTGTCTCCACATTTCCCTATCATTTTCTCTCTTCTGTCTTCTTCTCCCGTTTGTTGCCTGTAACGCTTTTATTGGTAACAAAGGTTTAATGGGATCTACTTTTTCTTGCTTCCCCTTTTTCTTGTGTGTGTCTTACAACAAGCTCTTTGAATATTTGCTTGTTTTTTCCACTACTTGTCTTCTTATTTCTCTTGTCCGCAATAGTTCTTTCTATGTGGGCCGCTTTGGTCATGTCCCTCTGATTTTATTTTCCTTGTTTTTTCCTTCTATCCCCGTTAAGTTGTATCTTTGTTCCATTTATTCTACCCCATTTTTAGCCCTATGTACATGTTGTTTCTTCCCAATTTTTCCATATCTTGTCCTTGTCTCTGTGGCTTCCTTTATTCTATATCTATTTCCTCTTATCCTCACATATTTGTTTAAGTATTATAGTTCATGAGCCTTCTAGGTTCTTTTTTTTTCACAAGTTGAAAAACCCCTGAAAGTCCTCAAGAATATGGGTGAAATTTTGTGCCTATTCACCCACTCTCCATTTTAATAATTATGAGGTCTTGGAGTTAGCCAATTTTGAGGTGCTAATGGAGGAGGTAGAATTCCTAAATAAAGCAAATAAGGCAAATCTTCCTGAGAGGATCAGATGGAAGAATGGGAAGGAGCATCCTCAAATATAGATCCAAAATCCTTTCCTTGACCATCGAACGAAATAAACAGACTATGGATCAAAGGGTGGCAAGTCTTAGTTACCCGTACTAAAGTTGGACAAAATTTGGGAGGGCAATATCAAATGTTCAATCTTGATTTTTTGTCCCCAAACATGGTAAGCGAAAGACCAAGAGGATGATGCCTCCCTGATTAGAAGTTGACGACAAAGGAAAAGGAAGCTTCGAACTGGGCCATTAATGATTGCAACTTCCCTAGTACAAGCTAAAAAGGAGTAAGTGGAAGTACACGAAGTCCACAACAATTAGCCAGACTTCTCAGGATCCTAAAATAATAAAGTAGATGGAATTTATTGCTCAAACAGGTCCGATAGGGGCAATTGAGGACCCAAATTTATGTAGAAGCACCTAATTCCTTTTGTACAACTGCCATCTCCTTCAAGCGAGAGCATCAAAAAATCCTCTGATTGATCCAATATGATTTTATTGATGTCTATCATTAATGCTTGTAATTTGAATGTATTAAAAATTCTTCTAAAAATAGTGGAATGTTTGGCATTTTAAAGGGCGACTCTATGGCCTTTACAATTCATATGTAATCTACCGTTACTTGTAAATAATAGTAAACTACTGTTTGGTCTCTCAATATGCCTGTCATTGCCTTTGTGTGAATTTTTATTTCTGTGATGGTCGTCTGAGTCGATCTTCTTAATTCTGCTATCTAGATTTCATAGGTTTGATTGGGTGGTTCTATAATTCGTGTCATTGAACATTGGGGTTTATTTTTGCTAAAACCAATCGGGTGGGAGTGCTCTAACTTTGCTATCTGGATTTCATGCACCTTCCTCACTGGTTTTGGAATTCAGCCTTGCATGTCGAGCCAAAGGAGAAGTGATAGATGGGACGGGTTGATATGTTAGGTGGTTTGTTATTGTTTGCACTAGCGATGGTCGAGGAGTATGTCTTGATGTGATTTCAATTTTTCCTTATTTTTTTTGGATATGACCTCCTTTACTTTCTATCTCTCTCCATTTTCCCCCATTTTCCTTTACAACATATCTAGCTGGAACTTTAGGAGCTGACCTCCTCTAGAGATTGATCGCCTCCACCCCTCCAAGACTGGGCGGTTGTTCAATGTTGGTCGGGAACCACTGTGCGTGCCCCCCACTTGCTTGATGCCATTTTTTGCACCAATACTTCCCATATTACATCAACACTACATAGTGGTATTACAACAAAGTTTGGATATTATCCATGTTTCGTTTGGCAAAATTTGAACCTGGGTCTCCTCCTTGAAATGTTGAGGAATCTAACTGATGGAGCTAATGTCACTTGATAAAAACTTAATTTATATTAAATGTATATAAATTTTTAAATATAAAAATATTGGTAATGGCATAGACTATCCATTATATGATACTTGTTTAATTTAATTATATATATAGATTAAAATAATATAAATTAAATTATTAAAATATAAAATTTTAATAAAATTTAAAAACAAATATTATTAAATATATAAAATTAATATACTTATTATTTTTTAAAATCATGTTCATATAAAAAGGAAATTAATTATCAATCATATTGACTTGTGAGGGATACCATGGTGGTAAGTCCTTGGGTTTTCATCCAAAGTTCAAACCCCGGTATGAGAAGATCGATATCCCTCATAAAACCGATGTAAACTTAATTTTTTTTAGACCCGTGAGGGATACCATAGTGGTAAGTTCTTGGGTTTTCATCTAGGATACCCAAGTTCAAACCTTGGTATGAGGAGACTGGGACCCTTCATAAAAACCTATATAAACTTAATTTTTTTTTCTAAAAAGGACAAAGCAGTGGTTAGGGCTTTGGCTTATCTTTGGGGAGGTCTAAGGTTCAAACCATGCCCTACCCAGGAGGGGATAGGTTGGATGGTAGCAATCGAGTGTTTGGGATTTGGCCTCTCTTTGGGGAGGTCTAAGGTTCAAACCATAACATACCCAAAATGGGATAGGTTGGATGGTAACAATAGAGTATTTGCTAGTTACCTGCCCTAGTTCCATGTCCTAGAGGGTCAGGGATCTCATTGAGTTTTTATAACCTAGAAGTCTAGTGTTTATAGTGGCAACATCCAATGGTGTTATCGGTTCCCCTATGTAATAAAAAATATAAACCTTATCATTTTTTTAATAATTTATATGTGGTTTCTATTGGGGACACTCCCATTAAAATATCAAAATATTACATTTGTTGTTAGGTTAATTAAATCAAATCCAACATACATCTTTATCACAAATATTTTTCATTTCTTTTTCTAGTAATTATATTATTAAACTTCCTCAAAGTGCTCTGTTTCCATAATAAAATTATTGACATAATTTTTATTAAGAGATAAAATATGCTACTTGATTTCCTTTTCTATAAATATGCTTATATTTCCAATAGATTGCCTCCAATAATAGATGAACATCACCAATAATATTATTTTTTATCCAATCCCCACACTCATTTTTTTAATACCATTAATGATAATTTGTGAATCTCCTCAATTGAAATATATTTCCATCATTTTTTCTATTTTAATTTTAGTCTCAGTAAGAAGTAAGAAGTGTCTGGCCAGTTACTTACCAAGAATACACCCAGGTTTAAACCTCAGGGGCAGCTTATTTGCAAAAGTAGTAGTCTGATATGAATCCTCTGAGTGTGCGCTAGACTGATGGTGATGGTAAAAATATTGAGCGACTGGTGACCCCCTTCACATCGGGTCAACAATAACGAAGCAAAATAGATTTGGTGGAAGCATCCCCTGTGGTTTGAACCCTGCTCTTGTTAGTTACTAAAAACAGTGTGTTTGTGACCAACTCTCCTATGTAATTGAAGGAAAAAAGAAGTAAGAAGTGTCCCTTTGCATAGTTGTCAATTGAAGTTCCATATGATTCTAAGTGAGGAGAATTTTGCTCTCATTATTTCTATAAATGTCACCTTCACTAGCTTTCCCTATATTTTCTGTAGATGCACCATCAAAATTAATTGTAATAAACCTATTTTTTGGACATTTTCATTTTAATCTAGGGAAAGTAGATCCTTTTTTTTTAATGCCATTATCACGTCTGACTCTTCCATGCATGTTCAAATTCTATAACCAAGTTACTACCACATTTTTCTATACTTGAGACTTTCCATGATGAGAGCCATATATGTAAATATTTTGCATCTTTTTTCTACACTTGAGACTTTCCATGATGAGCGCCATATATGTAAAAATTTTGCAAGATAAGCAATAATACAATTATGAACTTGGGCATGATTTTGAAATTTATTTTTAAAATTTTATAACTCCTTTCAAGCCATAAATTCCAACAAATAATGGTAGGTCCAATCCTTCACAAAATTTATAACGGTTTAACTTTGAAATAATTAATACAACATTTCATCAAAAAAATTCATGTTGATGGATTTACACTATATACTTTCATAATTTAAAAAAAGTAAGCCGAAGTGGTGTGAGCAAAGGGATAATGAACTATATGGTTTGATGTTTCTAAATCCTTCTCACACAAGGTGTATCTAAAAGGTCCTGTATATCCTCTTCTTTGTAGGCTATCTCGTGTAAAAATCTACTTTAAATTGCTAACCAAAGGAATATTGAGTCCTTAGGGAGAGCCTCTAGTGACCAAAAATATTTTCAAGAAAAATCTTTGGGAGTACGAAAATTTGATTTCTCTAAATCCTTATATTCCAACTTGACTGAGTATCCACCATCTTTTGATAGATTCTAAACCAACTCATCCTTTTATGTAAGAGTCAACAAAAACTCTTGAAGCATCTTTTGAAGTTCATTTGCAATTTGTTTGAGTTTCTCTCTTTCAATAAGGTTACTAATAAAAATCTATGATCTAGAGTTGTTGCTCATATTAATATAGTCTTTGACCTTTGGACCTTTACAAGCTAGGCATGCCTAAGCCAATGGTTATCATTTTGAGTTAGAGATAAGAGGATAAGGCTTCAACCAAGCATCAATTCAAATTTTTGCATAATTTTCCTTATTGATTGACCATTTAATATGTTTCTTTATCAATTACAAACTATTTGATATGAAGTTTTATATTGATGACCATTTGGGAAAAGTTCTTTTCGTATATATTTTCATTGCATCAAGAGAACCTATATTTTTGAAATAATATTTTTTACCCGATTATTTCATTAATCTTTGAATAGACTCCATCTAAGCTTTGCCCCTAAGGTCAAACTCATAAGTTTGCAATCCTACTCCTCCAATGTTCATTTCTTTGCAAACCCTATCCCACTTACAAAGAGGAAACCTAAATTTATCCATACATCCTTCCAAAAAAAATCTCTTTGAATTTGATCATTTTTAGATGCTATAACTATTGACAATATTGAAAGTGACATTATATAAATAGGAGTGGATTGCAATGTAGTATTTGAGTTGTAGTCTTCATGTCATGGTTAAAAACTTATATTTTTAACTTGTCAAACAAACTTAACCATCAACCATAATATTGATTTAAAAGGTGATAATCAATTACTCTAATATTTCATGTACAAGAATTTTAAAACCATTATTTTTTAATACATAGAAAAATCAATAATACCATTGGGTGTTGCTACCATAAACCCTAGCCCGTTGGGTTAGACAAAATAAACGAGACCCTCAACCCTCTAGGACATCAAATTGGGTAAACCAATTGATAAAATAATCTATCATCACCATCTAACCTATCCTCTTCTGGGTACGTTGTGGTTTGAACCTTAGATTTTCCCAAAGAGAGGCCAAAGTCGTAACCATTGCATTGTCCATGTCGAACAAAAAATTTGATTTTACATGAGTTTTAATGAGGGTCTCGATCCCCCCATACCGAGGTTTGAACTTGGATATCCTGGATGAAAACCCAAAAACTTATCACTACAGTATCTTTTTTTTTATTGGGTTAGTGTGAGAAACCTCTACAACTGATGCTTAGGGCTAAGCAGTCCCCTCCTAACCATAACACCTCTTAAGATAAAGAGCTGAATTTATCAATAGAGGATTAAAACAACCCCCCATACACAATATTTTGAACCTAAAAGTCAAACCTTGAACTGTTTCACTGTCCCCCCAGGACACTACAATATCCTTGTTACCACTATGGCCATTAAGATCACTACAATATCCTTGTTACCACTATGGCCATTAAGATACCACACATTAAAAACTATTATTACATTTAATATTATAATTTATTTAAAAATTAAATTTTAAATTTAAATTAATAAAAATATATAAGCAAATGATAATTTATTGATCTTCACATTAAGGTGGTAGTAAGCATAATCCCTCATTTAGACGCTATATAGTCTTGTTGTAATGCTTCAAATTTGAGTAGGTACTTGTAACCTTCCTTGTAAGGTTTCTTGGACGTTAAGCGTTGTTGAGAGATTGTGCCAAGTGGCACTCAAAGTTTTTGCATGGTGTTTATCATTGTAATGCCTCCAAAGAGAATGTAACTCCTTCTTTATGTCTCTTCCTTTTCTTGTTACGTTACTTGAAGTGCAAGCCTCTCATAGTCGATCCTTGAGGCAGTATTGGAGTTCTAAATGGTGTGGAAGATGCTACCTTTGGTGGATTTTCTTCACCAAGTTTTAGACCTTTGTAATTAGCACATTTTCTCCTTGCTTTTGGTTCTCTTTATTTCTCTTTAACGTGCAAATTGCAGCACTGTTTGTGCATGTTTGGATGAGGTAATAGTGACATATTTGCTTGTAGTATGGCTCCTTCTTCTTCTATGTAACTACAAGATATTGATCTTCTGTTGTGGGCTTGTGTTGTGCAGGTTTGTCCATCCAAGATATGTGAAGAATGAGCCTTTTTTATGGCTCCTTGTGTCATGGATATGGAGTGATTTTTGTATGTCCTTCTTGGATGGATTCCCTATCAATTTTGTGTATTAAATGGCACCTTCTATCTGCTTCCTTTCTACAGATAATGTAGTGCAATACCTTGTGAATAATACACTTTCTTTTGCACTCTCTTTTTTAGGTTTTGTAGTTAATTTTGTAACAGATTTTTGAATGCACAAATGAGGGTTTGAGGATGTCCTTTTGAGTAGAATCCTTACCCTCTTTGCTTGGATATTTTATGGTGAATACAAGCTTTGTAAACACTATAAAATATAAGCTTTTTTCATTTGCACTAACCCCTAAGTGCTTTGGATTTGAGACACCAATTCTCAATCTTTGAAGCTTCTTTTTGGTTAGTTTTTCTTTGCTTGTACTAACCAATTTTGGTGGCTTCTATTGGCCACTAAGAGTTGCAGATTTTTGTGCACCAATAGTGTCTTTAGACACTTTGACAAGTTCTGAATTTGTGCCTTTCTCAAGAACACAAACACAAAGCTTTTAAGAGTAATACAATAGTGCAAATGAACCCACTAATATTTCATTTTTTAATGCACTAACTATTACACCTTATCATTCCAAATAACTCTAAAAAACAATGCACTTAATTAATTTACTGCAACTTAATCAAGAATAATCTGAAATGAATCTTCAAGAATTATTCTACAAATTTCTTATAAGCAAGATATTAGGAGATAGTCTTATTTTGCTTTCCAAAGTAGATGATAGGAAGTTGATATATAGTTGAAATTTTGAAATCTAATCAACTCCTAATGTGCAAATGAACCTTAAAAAAATCTTTCTTTTTGCATATTTGAAGATTCTAATACAAATATACTTTTTGCAACTTTAATCTGGATTAAGGTGCTTTAACAAATATGAAAAGTAATCCAATTAATGAATCTACTTGCATCAATAGTTTCTTACATTTTTTTGAAAGCTTTTGTAGCTTTTTTGCCACTTCTGTAGAGGATGTAGATCTTGGTGTCTTACATCACCAAGTTGTTGCCTTGAGTAAGATCTTGCAGCTCTTTATAGACTATTTTGAACAACTCCTTCACTAAATTATGGTCTCGAACTTCCTTTCATGAACCTAATATTTGGTGATTTTGTTCTCCTCTTGTGCTCTCCTCCTTCTAATGTAGATTTGGATAAGTTTGTATCTATGAAGCGGTGTCCTCTTGTTGTGGGAGGAAATTTTCAAATCTCCTAGATTTGATGAGCTTCTTCTATCTTCAAGTCTTCTTATCGAATGAATTGAAGTAATATTTTCTTATCAAGATTTTGAATGTCTTGAGGTCTTCATTGGATTCTTCTTCTGCTGATTTGGCACTCCTTGCCAAATTATCCTCCTCTTGGGCTTGTTGTCGTATGGCGATAATTGTACCAATTCCTTCACTATTAGGGGCTTATCATTGGTAGTGTATTTCTACAGTGAGTTCTCCTTTGATTATTTCTTCAACAAGGATCTCCTAGAATTTTAATGGATGCTCATCAAGACCTCACCAAGGTCTTTGATATTACATATTCTTTTGGTCTTCCTTGAGACCTTATCTTCAACCTTTTGCCTCTAGAAGTGTTGGTGGTGAGACCTTCTCTTGGATCTTTGATTTTGTCACTTTTGGATTTGAGTAGTTTTTCTCCTAGTCCTTCTTCTTCTTCCTTGTATGGAAGTTCATCAATGAGATCTCTCCTGATCTCTTTTTATTTAGGTGCTTGATTGATTCTGAAGAGGATAATATTCCTAAATTTCTTGTAGGAATATTTCTCAACTTACTGGATCTCCTTTACCTGCAATAAAAATATTAGTACTAAAATTTACTTCTAAATTAGGTACTCTCTCCAGGAGTCTTCTTCAGGATAAAGGCTTCTGTGGCCTATTTCAGTATCAAGGCTTATGTGACCTTTCCAAGTTTTCTATGACATTTTCTTTAATATCAAGGCTTCTATGGCCTTTTCTTCAATATTAAGTCTTCTATGGCCTTTTCAAGGATTATGTGGCATTTTCTTCTGGATCAAGGCTCCTATGGCATTTTATTCTAAATATAGGCTTCTATGGTATTTTTATTTTTGTGAAGTTCTTCTATCTAGCAATGGAGATCTCTTATCTCCTGACTTCACCACGATTCTTTTCTAGAGTTTCTTATGAAGTATTCTCCTCTCTGCAACAACTAATATTTGCACTGTGAAGGTACTCTGACCTTTGAGCAATGAAGTTGAGATCTCCTAGATTTTTGTTGTGGGAGGTGTCCCAATAATATAAGAATTAATTCCCTACAATAAAATAAACTTTAGGTAAATATTTTCAGATCTCTTAGATGAGCTTCACAGTTGTTTCATCAAACTAGTGGATCAAACATTGAGTCCTTGATGTAGGAACTCAACGTGAAGCTGATTTCTTATTAGCAATAGAAGAATATATAAGCAATACAATAGAATCTCACGTAGGTTAAGTGGTTGTAACAAGTTTCCAAACATGGCCAACCACTTAACTAACAAATAACAATCTGCTAATCTAGGATGACAACTAACTGCTAGAAGACAAGACACATCCTAACAGTTAACTAAACATCCAAACAACTTAACAACCTATTTCCAACATGGGCATACTATGCCTCACGTGAATACAAAGTGCAAGAAATAGGAAATTAATAAAATAATAAATAATACTAACTTAGGCTTAAATGGATAAGCCTAAGTATCCTCAACACTCCTCCCAACCATAGAAGCATTGGACCCCAATGCTCTCAACAAATGTGGAAAGTCATGGGCCATCTCATGGTGAGGAATCCAGCGAGCCATGTGTGGAAAGTGACCGTGGCGAGTGACAAGGTAAGAAGTGGAAGAACCTTGTCCAGTGTGATGAGTCTTCATCTCAAAAACTCTATCTAAAATGAGTGAAAGCTGATGATCAGGTGCCACTACTATTGTAGGGCTGATGATAGGATCAGGTACCAAAAGAGGATCCTAAAATGGTGTCTCTGGAAAGTGGCGCTTATCCAAAGGAAGCCAAACTCTATCTCCAACCTGTGATGAGTGAGGATTGTGATGCTTACGCACCACGCTCTGCTGCTCCTACGGAGTCTCCTGCAAGTCCTATGGTATCTTGCCTAGAAGGCTCTACCGGTGCTCAATGAAGGAAGTGACCTTAGCTTGCTCCTCCATGTGTGCAATGGTGGGAGTGGGCAAAGCCAAAGGTAACTTCTATGGAACAAGTGGTTGTGTAGCCAGAGGTGTACCCAAAATGATGCCAATAGAATGAATGGAATCTTTCTCATGAGTGAGAGTGATGGGTTCCTTAACCACTTGCTCTTGTGATTGTTCATTTGGTGGGAGTGAAAATTCTTCTTTCTCATGTGCCTTTGATGGTGCTTGTTCTTCATTTTGTGTGGAACTTATGCAAGTAGGAGCCAAAATGAGTGCTTGACTTAGTGGCTTACGTACTTGCCTACAACTTAACATCAAATTTGATGTGGGTGTAGTGCTTTGTATCAAGTAGGTTTTATCATGCAACTCCAATGTGTAGGTGTTCTTTTTAGCATGATAAACAACATTCCTATCAAATTGATAGGGTTTACCTAGCAATAGTCCACAACAATCCATCTCTGTGACATCACATCTTACTTTATCCACAAACTTATCACCAAAAGCAAAAGTCAAGGTGCAAGTGTGGGTGATGTTAGATGTGGAGTCTACATCTTTCCACCCAAGTGCATATGGTTGGTGATGTGGCTTTATGGGAAGCTTCAACTTCTCCACAATGGACTTCGCAATGAGGTTCTTTTGCGATCCATTATCTATGATACAATCAACATAGAAATCATGCGTAAGGTGGGCTCTAGTGACAAACAAATGGTCATGACCCCCTTGAGAAAATACATTTGACATAAGGGTAACTTTGTTTAGTTTACCCTTTAAAGTAGGATACTCTTCTTCTATCCCTGTAGCCACAATGGGACCATCATGTGGTTCCTCATGTGTAGGTTATACAAATAGGGATTTCTTCTTCTTGAATTTTTCAAAAGTAAAGCATTTGGATTTTACATGACCATGCTTTTTACAAAATTCACAATACATTGAAGAAGAAGGAGAATCTTTAGAATGAGAAGAAGAAGAATGTGCTTTAGGAGAAGTGGGAGGAGAAGAAGAATGAGGGGAAGAATGAGAAGTGTTCTTCACCTTCTGTTGATGTTGATTCCCACCTCTGGAAGAGCTCTCCTGTGATGAACGAGATTTGTGATATGCACCAACTTTCTCCTCTACAAGAATGGCATGGTTGAATGCCACATCCAAGGTGAGGAAAACATTGAACTTGATTTCCCTAAAAATTTGATCTTGCAAGCCACGAGTGAACTTATTAATCAAATCCTCTTCTGAATATTTCACACCAAGAAGCACCCTTAGCCTATTGAATTGGAAAATGTAGTCAAAAATAGACATACTATAGGCTTACCTCAATCTATACCACTTGGTAGTGAGGTCACTTTGGTAGTTTGGTGGAAAGAATGTGTTTTTCAGAATTTGGATCAATTCTTTCCAAGTCATGGTGGCATTATGGCTTTGTCTTTCTACAATTAAAACTTTTGCTAAGCCTGTGAGTTTGACTGTAGCAAATGCAACTTGTTCATCTTCAGGAATTTCAGCATAAGCGAACCAAGTTTGCATATCCAAAATCCATGTAGACAAGACATCAGGATCCCTAGATCCATCATACAATTTGACCTCACATTTAGCTTTACTGGCATGATTGTGATGAATTTTGATATCACCAGGAGTTAATTGCACCACAATGTCTTTTACCTTATCTGCCAAAATGTCTACTGCTATAGTAAGGTTCTCCATGTTTGTTTTGAGGTCTTGAGCCATTTGGTTTCGTGTATATGCCAGACTAGGAGGATTACAAAATGGTCTTTGCAAGAACTAATCTAGGCTATTAGGAACAATTTTTAGTTTCCTAATGCAAAAAATTTGCCTAGATTTACAACAATTTGCCTTCCAAAAATTTTACAAAAATGGGCTAATTAAGTGCTTTTTACAAAATTAAAATCAAATTTTGCAATACAAATTAGCACTAAAAATTTCATAAATTAAGCCCTTAAAATGCAAAAATTCAACTTGATGGAGGCAAAATGTGATCAATTTTGCAAATTGCTGAAAAAATATTGCAAATATTGAAAAAAAATGCTAAAAAAATCACCTTTTGCTGTGTCGTTTTCTGGTTTTGGCACCAATGATGTAGGAACTCAATGTGAAGCTGATTTCTTATTAGCAATAGAAGAAATATATAAGAAATACAATGGAATCTCACGTAGGTTAAGTGGTTGTAACAAGTTGCCAAACATGGCTAACCACTTAACTAACATATAAAAATCTGCTAATCTAGGATGACAACTAACTGCTAGAAGATAAGAAACATTCTAACAGTTAACTAAACATCCAAATGTTGGCAATTTTGGGTACTTTGGGTACATTGCCCTTGCTCATGTGTATAAGTTGTCATTGATGTCAAGAAGCTCTTGAAGGAATTTGATTTGATGTCAGATAAAAGGTTTCTTGAAGGTTTCGACATGCCAATTTTAAAGGTCTTTTGTAAACCCCAAGTTGGCAGGTTTAAAGATTATAGGTGGATGCATTAGTTTAATGCATTTGGGTCCAGGAGGAAGTATTTATTTAAATAATTAAAAACCTTGTTAAGGTTCCCTTTAATTATTTTTAAATAAATATTAAATTATTGTTTGCAATGGGTTCTCCTAACCCATGGCGTAAATGTGGGCTATGTTTTAAGATTGTGGGCGCTAGCCAAGACCTCCGTCGACGTGTTAAACTCCTCGCCGACGTCAAGAGCTTATGGTAAAAATGCATATAAATCTCCCTCGATGAAAATCAAGAATTATCCCATCCACATTTTGAAAAGAGTTGCTCGCTGTGAATTCGTGATCTGCTGTTCGATTTCTTCCTCGCTGTGATTTCGTGATCCGTTGTTCGAATTTCTTCTTCGACTGTGTCTTCGCCATTTTTGTGAATCCGTTGTTCATTTTTTTGTACTCGCCGTTTGTCGTAAATCCATCGTAAGGTTTTCGTCTTCGTGTTCACGTCAGAAGAAAGGGAGGCACTGTTGTTTTATTTAATCCCTGGCGTAGAAGGAACAAGGCTAACAACGTGAGGTTTAAACCTCACCGGGCGCCTTTGGCGCACCGGTAGCGGCTAGGCTGTTGGCGCGCTACCCGAACGGGAGGTTCCGCGTTCGAATAACGTGAAAGGGTTTTTCATCGTGAAGTGGACGCAGCGGGTGGTGTTAGAATTCGTGCGCAATTTCTCCATAGCACGATTTTTGATGTTGGCCAAGGTATTTTCGAAATTAATTTTTGCTAAGTGTATTTTGCGGATGGAGGAAGTTTATTAGAGGGAAAAACAGCTTAGGAGTTATAAGGAGTTTAAAGCTTGTTTTATTTTGATAAAAGATTCTTTTGAAGGTGTTGTTTGAAATATCTTATTGCATTCTTATGAGAGATAAATTTTATTTTTGATAAGACTATAAGGGAGAAATAAGGTGTATAAGGGATAAATTTTTCTTGTAATGTTGAGAGTGCTTTTGGTTGATTATGGAAATGAAAGCATGATGTTTTAAGGTTAAAATTGCTTCTTGTGTGAAGTTGTGAAACCTTAAGTGGGCAGCTTTGAGATTGACATTTGCTTTCATTAAATTGGTAATAATCAAGCTATTCTTTACTTGGTTAAAGTGTTGGGCTTACTCCTTTGTTGATGATTTGAAAAGTTGTGTGTGCTCTTGTTGATTTGAGTTGGTGGATGCTTTTTGTTCAAACAATATTGGAGAGAAAAGGAGTTCTACTTGTTTCCTTTTTCGATGTTGATTGTGAAATGCTTCAAGGTTGTGTTTTGAGTTGAATGGTGTTGATTGAACCTTGTTTGATGAGCATTGTTGTTGAAGCCCTAATTGATGGTGAAAAGAACATGAGTATCATTGTTATGTGATTCTTTGCATAGTTGGCAATTGTTGGGGTTTCATGTTCTTGAAAGAAAGCATTCTATCCTATCCATTTCAGATATTGAGTTGAGTTTTCAGATTTGAGATTGAGTTTGAGCTGAGTTGATTTGAGTTGAGTTTTGAGATTGGGAGTTGAGTATAGAACATATTGAGTCTCTAACAATTCTCTTTATGCTTCTATGAGTTTGACAAATCACATTGGGTCTCTAACAATTCACCTTGTGATTTCCTACTAAGAAAGTTTTTTTTCTTGGTGAGCTTGCTGAGTTTTGGACAGGTTCTGATGGGGACTTGTGAGCAGTCTTGGATAGGTTTCGGTGGGGACTTGTGAGCAGTTTTGGACAGGTTTCGATGGGGACTTGTGAGCAGATTTGGACAAGTCCTAGCAGAGGACTTGTGAGCTGAGTTTGATAGTTCTATCAGAGAACTTGAGGATAGAGGTGCACCGGTTCTTTGAGAAGAACCTGAGGATAGATTTGGCAAGTCTTTGAGAAGGCTTGTGTGTAGAGGATTGATTTGTTCAAGCTTAAGCATTGGACAGATCCGATAGAAAGAGGAAGACTTGTACTAGACCGACTGACTGTGTTTGGTACAGGTTGTTGAGTCGTTGTGGACGTGATCATAGAAGGCTAGAGGTCTCTTAGGCTAAGCATTGAGGATAGGAGGTCTTCGGTGGAAAGGAGTTCCACGTGCTGGCAAGAGGTAGAGGCAGTTGATCTTCTGAGGGATCATTTCTAGAGCAGAGGGGAAGGTATCTCCTTTGAGCAGAGGCTCATAAATTTTGATTGGGGGAAGGTATCTCCTTTGGGCCGAGGCTCATAAATATTGTAATTGGGAAGGATTCCCAAAGAACTTTGAGATAACTTTTAGAGAAAAGTTTTGTGGACGTAGCCCAGCCATTTTGGGTGAACCACGTTAAAATTGGTGTCACTTTGTGGATGATATTGTGCATTGCTTTGATATTGCTTTGGGTATATTGCTTTACTATTTTGAAGTATAAAGGAAAAAGTAAAAAGAGGTCTTATACTGTTCACCCCCCTCTCAGTATAAGCTTGTGTTCTTCAATTGGTATCAGAGCCGGTGCCTTCGAAAAGTTTAACAACTTGAAGGAAAAGCTAGTAAAGAACACAATGGATCATTCAAGTGGCAATGCAACACCTATTCTTGATGGGTCAAATTTTGGTCTTTGGAGTGCAAGGATGAAGGTTCATCTAATGGCACTTGGTAATGAGGTTTGGGAAGTGATTGAAGATGAGTACACTATTCCTGTACATGGTCCTATTACTAAGGAAGAAAGGCTCCTACATCACAACAATTCAAAGGCAATGAATGCAATCCCGAAAGGCTTACAGAAAGCAGATCTCACCAAAGTGATTCACTGCAAGACAACTAGTGAAATGTGGAAACAATTTGAAGGTGGTTCATACAGGTGATACAAATGTCGGAAAGGCCAAGTTGAGACACTTCAAAGGTATGTTTGAACAACTCAAGATGAATGATGATGAAAATATTAGTGACTACATGCTTCGTATGGATGAGGTTGTTAACTCCATGAAAGACTTAGGTCTTGAGCTTGCTGAAAATGATGTTTGTGATAAGATTTTAAGATCTCTTCCTAATAGATTTAGTGAAAATATTTCTGCTATTGAGGAAGCTAAAGATTTGGATAAGTTGAAAAAGGATGAGCTCCATAGTATACTTGCAGCATTTGAGTTGAGAACTCAAGTGAAGGTTGATGTCAAGAAAGAGGCAGCCTTCAAGGCTACCAAGAAATCCAAGGGTAAACAACTTCAAGATAGTGATGAGTCTTCTAGTGATGAAGAGGCATATTACAGCAAGAAAGGCAAGTTCTCTAGAAAGCACAAAAGTATGAAAAATATAAGATGTTTCAATTGTGGAAAGTTTGGTCATTATGCTACTGATTGTATCTGTTCCCAAGAATGAAAGTGATGAAGATAAATAAGATTCTAAGAGCAAGGATTCTGAAAAGCACAAGCATCACAGGAAGAACAAAGATGAGCACAACAATCAAGGAAAGAGGTATTCTCACAAGCACAAGAAGAGTTTCTACCTAGACAAAGCAAGTAAGTGTTCTAGTAGTGATAGTGAAAGTTCTTCAAGTGATGATGAAAATGAGATGTTGTTCATATCGAAAAAGAGGAAGAACCGAAACATAGATTCATTATCATGAAATGTCTTAGATGTGGAAACTTTGGTCACCTTGAGGATGATTGCACAAATAATGATTTGGTTTCTAGTATGTATGAGGATGCTTCAGAAAACTATAAGGAAGATGCATGTATGGTTTTTGAAAAGGGTAGCACCTCTAGTGATAAGAAATCTGAAAAAGGCTTTGATGATTCAAAAAGCAAACAAATAGAGGAAGATATAGAGGAAGGTGAAGTAGATCTTGAAGGTGAACTTATTAGTGCTCTTAGTGCTTTGAAAAAGGAAAGAAAGAAGAATGCTAGACTCAAGGATAAGTTAGATGAATGTTGTATGGAGAGAGATGATCTTATAGAAAGTCTTGACTTCTCTATAGCTAAGACACAAGAACTCAAGGATGAGTTAGAGTCTAAGGTTCTTGAGTATAGTGAGTTAGAACAGAAAATGGCTTCTTTGAAAGAGGAAACTAAAGAGTACAAGGATAAGCTTTACAGGTTTCAAGATAGCTCCAAAAAGGTTAAGTCACTCATCAAAGGTCAAAGAAAGACAACAGATAAAATAGGCCTTGGTTTTGTTAAGCCACACAAGGAACAAGTTGGAGAGTCTAGTAAGAGACTCCAAAAGGAAGAGAGTTCTGATGAGGAAAGTACTTCAGAAAAGGAGTCCTTGAATGATAGATGCACAGAAATAGAAAATAGAATTCAGAATGAGAAGAAGAAGTTTTCAAACCTAAGAGGTCAAATAAAGGAAAGTTTCAAGGCAGATGTTTTGCTTGTCACAGGTTTGGTCACATGGCTTCACATTGCATGGCTCAAGTGAAGAAGGTAAATGACAATTTTAGAAGTGCTAGTTTCTTTCAAGGGTATTGCTACTCTTGTCAACAGTTTGGGCACAAGGCAGTTTATTGCAAGGCAAATAACAGGAACAGGTTTGATCAGAATAGGTTTGATCAGAACAGGTTTGGTCAGAATAGGTTTGGTCAGAATAGGTTTGGTCAAGACAGGTTTGGTCAGAACTAGTGGATTCAAAGATCAGGTTTACCTCAGAGAAACAACATCGTCAAGTGTTTCAAGTGCAACAATGAAGGTCACATAATCAGACAGATGTAGAGCTGAAATTCTAGAATACAAGAACAGGAACAGTGGCATGATCAGGTCCAAGGATCAAGGCATGGACAAGAACAGGGATGAGAACAAGAACAAGAATAGTGACAAGAACAGGAATATGGACAAAGAGTTCAAGAGAAGGCCCGACAAGGAAGTTATAGACACTGATGATGATCGGTGCCTAATGGGAGTTTTACTCCCACCCCAGAATTAATCACCTCATCGGAGGTGGGGGAGGGACTAAGCTAAGAGGCTCATTCTTAGTCCCGAGCCCCAAAGGTGACCCTTTGCCATTGATGACAAAGGGGGAGAGATATGAGTAAGGGGGAGAGCTTCAAAGTGAAGAGGAGAGCTTCAAGTTCGGGGGAGCAAAACTTCAAAGGAAGATTCTCGGTGGGGAGTGGTCGTTGTTAGCACAGTTGGTTTCAGTTTTGGCTCTTGAGAAGTGTTTTCAGTAAAGGTTTGCCATCAATGACAAAGGGGGAGATTGTTGGCAATTTTGGGTACTTTGGGTACATTGCCCTTGCTCATGTGTATAAGTTGTCATTGATGTCAAGAAGCTCTTGAAGGAATTTGATTTGATGTCAAATAATTTGCTTTGATAAAAGGTTTCTTGGAGGTTACGACATGACAGCTTCAAAGGTCTTTTGTAAACCCCAAGTTGGCAGGTTTAAAGATTACAGGTGGATGCATTAGTTTAATGCATTTGGGTCCAGGAGGAAGTATTTATTTAAATAATTAAAAACCTTGTTAAGGTTCCCTTTAATTATTTTTAAATAAATATTAAATTATTGTTTGCAATGGGTTCTCCTAACCCATGGCGCGGTATGTTTTAAGATTGTGGGCGCTAGCCAAGACCTCCGTCGACGTGTTAAACTCCTCGCCGACGTCAAGAGCTTATGGTAAAAATGCATATAAATCTCCCTCGATGAAAATCAAGAATTATCCCATCCGCATTTTGAAAAGAGTTGCTCGCTGTGAATTCGTGATCTGCTGTTCGATTTCTTCCTCGCTGTGATTTCGTGATCCACTGTTCGAATTTCTTCTTCGATTGTGTCTTCGCCATTTTCGTGAATCCGTTGTTCATTTTTTTGTACTCATCGTTTGTCGTAAATCCATCGTAAGGTTTTCGTCTTCGTGTTCACGTCAAAAGAAAGGGAGGCACTATTGTTTTATTTAATCCCTAGTGCAGAAGGAACAAGGCTAACAACATGAGGTTTAAACCTCATCGGGCGCCTTTGGTGCACCGGTAGCGGCTAGGCTGTTGGCGCGCTACCCGAACGGGAGGTTCCGCGTTCGAATAACGTGAAAGGGTTTTTCATCGTGAAGTGGACGCAGCGGGTGGTGTTAGAATTCGTGCGCAATTTCTCCATAGCACGATTTTTGATGTTGGCCAAGGTATTTTCGAAATTAATTTTTGCTAAGTGTATTTTGCGGATGGAGGAAGTTTATTAGAGGGAAAACAACTTAGGAGTTATAAGGAGTTTAAAGCTTGTTTTATTTTGATAAAATATTCTTTTGAAGGTGTTGTTTGAAATATCTTATTGCATTCTTATGAGAGATAAATTTTATTTTTGATAAGACTATAAGGGAGAAATAAGGTGTATAAGGGATAAATTTTTCTTGTAATGTTGAGAGTGCTTTTGGTTGATTATGGAAATGAAAGCATGATGTTTTAAGGTTAAAATTGCTTCTTGTGTGAAGTTGTGAAACCTTAAGTGGGCAGCTTTGAGATTGACATTTGCTTTCATTAAATTGGTAATAATCAAGCTATTCTTTACTTGGTTAAAGTGTTGGGCTTACTCCTTTGTTGATGATTTGAAAAGTTGTGTGTGCTCTTGTTGATTTGAGTTGGTGGATGCTTTTTGTTCAAACAATATTGGAGAGAAAAGGAGTTCTACTTGTTTCCTTTTTCGATGTTGATTGTGAAATGCTTCAAGGTTGTGTTTTGAGTTGAATGGTGTTGATTGAACCTTGTTTGATGAGCATTGTTGTTGAAGCCCTAATTGATGGTGAAAAGAACATGAGTATCATTGTTATGTGATTCTTTGCATAGTTGGCAATTGTTGGGGTTTCATGTTCTTGAAAGAAAGCATTCTATCCTATCCATTTCAGATATTGAGTTGAGTTTTCAGATTTGAGATTGAGTTTGAGCTGAGTTGATTTGAGTTGAGTTTTGAGATTGGGAGTTGAGTATAGAACATATTGAGTCTCTAACAATTCTCTTTATGCTTCTATGAGTTTGACAAATCACATTGGGTCTCTAACAATTCACCTTGTGATTTCCTACTAAGAAAGTTTTTTTTCTTGGTGAGCTTGCCGAGTTTTGGACAGGTTTCGATGGGGACTTGTGAGCAGTCTTGGACAAGTTTCGTGGGGACTTGTGAGCAGTTTGGACAGGTTTCGGTGGGGACTTGTGAGCAGATTTGGACAGGTCCTAGCAGAGGACTTGTGAGCTGAGTTTGATAGTTCTATCAGAGAACTTGAGGACAGAGGTGCACTGGTTCTTTGAGAAGAACCTGAGGATAGATTTGGCAAGTCTTTGAGAAGGCTTGTGTGCAGAGGATTGATTTGTTCAAGCGTTGGACAGATCTGACAGATAGAGGAAGACTTGTACTAGACCGACTGACTATGTTTGGTACAGGTTGTTGAGCTACTGTGGACGTGATCATAGAAGGCAGAGGTCTCTTAGGCTAAGCATTGAGGATAGGAGGTCTTCGGTGGAAAGGAGTTCCACGTGCTGGCAAGAGGTAGAGGCAGTTGATCTTCTGAGGGATCATTTCCAGAGCAGAGGGGAAGGTATCTCCTTTGAGCAGAGGCTCATAAATTTTGATTAGGGGAAGGTATCTCCTTTGGGCCGAGGCTCATAAACATTGTAATTGGGAAGGATTCCCAAAGAACTTTGAGATAACTTTTAGAGAAAAGTTTTGTGGACGTAGCCCAACCATTTTGGGTGAACCACGTTAAAATTGGTGTCACTTTGTGGATGATATTGTGCATTGCTTTGATATTGCTTTGGGTATATTGCTTTACTATTTTGAAGTATAAAGGAAAAAGTAAAAAGAGGTCTTATACTGTTCACCCCCCCTCTCAGTATAAGCTTGTGTTCTTCAATTGGTATCAGAGCTGGTGCCTTCGAAAAGTTTAACAACTTGAAGGAAAAGCTAGTAAAGAACACAATGGATCATTCAAGTGGCAATGCAAGCACCTATTCTTGATGGGTCAGATTTTGGTCTTTGGAGTGCAAGGATGAAGGTTCATCTAATGGCACTTGGTAATGAGGTTTGGGAAGTGATTGAAGATGAGTACACTATTCCTGTACATGGTCCTATTACTAAGGAAGAAAGGCTCCTACATCACAACAATTCAAAGGCAATGAATGCAATCCTGAAAGGCTTACGTAAAGCAGATCTCACCAATGTGATTCACTGCAAGACAACTAGTGAAATGTGGAAACAAGTTGAAGGTGGTTCATACAGGTGATACAAATGTCGAAAGGCCAAGTTGAGACACTTCAAAGGTATGTTTGAACAACTCAAGATGAATGATGATGAAAATATTAGTGACTACATGCTTCGTATGGATGAGGTTGTTAACTCCATGAAAGACTTAGGTCTTGAGCTTGCTGAAAATGATGTTTGTGATAAGATTTTAAGATCTCTTCCTAATAGATTTAGTGAAAATATTTCTGCTATTGAGGAAGCTAAAGATTTGGATAAGTTGAAAAAGGATGAGCTCCATAGTATACTTGCAACATTTGAGTTGAGAACTCAAGTGAAGGTTGATGTCAAGAAAGAGGCAAGCTTTCAAGGCTACCAAGAAATCCAAGGGTAAACAACTTCAAGATAGTGATGAGTCTTCTAGTGATGAAGAGGCATATTACAGCAAGAAAGGCAAGTTCTCTAGAAAGCACAAAAGTATGAAAAATATAAGATGTTTCAATTGTGGAAAGTTTGGTCATTATGCTACCGACTTTACTATTCCCAAGAATGAAAGTGATGAAGATAAACAGGATTCTAAGAGCAAGGATTCTGAAAAGCACAAGCATCACAGGAAGAACAAAGATGAGCACAACAATCAAGGAAAGAGGTATTCTCACAAGCACAAGAAGAGTTTCTACCTAGACAAAGCAAGTAAGTGTTCTAGTAGTGATAGTGAAAGTTCTTCAAGTGATGATGAAAATGAGATGTTGTTCATATCATAAAAAGAGGAAGAACCGAAACATAGATTCATTATCATGAAATGTCTTAGATGTGGAAACTTTGGTCACCTTGAGGATGATTGCACAAATAATGATTTGGTTTCTAGTATGTATGAGGATGCTTCAGAAAACTATAAGGAAGATGCATGTATGGTTTTTGAAAAGGGTAGCACCTCTAGTGATAAGAAATCTGAAAAAGGCTTTGATGATTCAAAAAGCAAACAAATAGAGGAAGATATAGAGGAAGGTGAAGTAGATCTTGAAGGTGAACTTATTAGTGCTCTTAGTGCTTTGAAAAAGGAAAGAAAGAAGAATGCTAGACTCAAGGATAAGTTAGATGAATGTTGTATGGAGAGAGATGATCTTATAGAAAGTCTTGACTTCTCTATAGCTAAGACACAAGAACTCAAGGATGAGTTAGAGTCTAAGGTTCTTGAGTATAGTGAGTTAGAACAGAAAATGGCTTCTTTGAAAGAGGAAACTAAAGAGTACAAGGATAAGCTTTACAGTGTTTCAAGATAGCTCCAAAAAGGTTAAGTCACTCATCAAAGGTCAAAGAAAGACAACAGATAAAATAGGCCTTGGTTTTGTTAAGCCACACAAGGAACAAGTTGGAGAGTCTAGTAAGAGACTCCAAAAGGAAGAGAGTTCTGATGAGGAAAGTATTTCAGAAAAGGAGTCCTTGAATGATAGATGCACAGAAATAGAAAACAGAATTCAGAATGAGAAGAAGAAGTTTTCGGAACCTAAGAGGTCAAATAAAGGAAAGTTTCAAGGCAGATGTTTTGCTTGTCACAGGTTTGGTCACATGGCTTCACATTGCATGGCTCAAGTGAAGAAGGTAAATGACAATTTCAGAAGTGCTAGTTTCTTTCAAGGGTATTGCTACTCTTGTCAATAGTTTGGGCACAAGGCAGTTTATTGCAAGGCAAATAACAGGAACAGGTTTGATCAGAATAGGTTTGATCAGAACAGGTTTGGTCAGAATAGGTTTGGTCAGAACAGGTTTGGTCAAGACAGGTTTGGTCAGAACTGGTGGATTCAAAGATCAGGTTTACCTCAGAGAAACAACATCGTCAAGTGTTTCAAGTGCAACAATGAAGGTCACATAATCAGATAGTGTAGAGCTGAAATTCCAGAATACAGGAACAGGAACAATGGCATGATCAGGTCCAAGGATCAAGGCATGGACAAGAACAGGGATGAGAACAAGAACAAGAACAGTGACAAGAATAGGAATATGGACAAAGAGTTCAAGAGAAGGCCCGACAAGGAAGTTATAGACACTGATGATGATCAGTGCCTAATGGGAGTTTTACTCCCACCCCAGAATTAATCACCTCATCAGGAGGTGGGGGAGGGACTAAGCTAAGAGGCTCATTCTTAGTCCCGAGCCCCAAAGGTGACCCTTTGCCATTGATGACAAAGGGGGAGAGATATGAGTAAGGGGGAGAGCTTCAAAGTGAAGAGGAGAGCTTCAAGTCATGGGGAGCAAAACTTCAAAGGAAGATTCTCAGTTGTGGGCACAGTTGGTCGCTTGTTAGCACAGTTGGTTTCAGTTTTGGCTCTTGAGAAGTGTTTTCAGTAAAGGTTTGCCATCAATGACAAAGGGGGAGATTGTTGGCAATTTTGGGTACTTTGGGTACATTGCCTTTGCTCAAGTGTATAAGTTGTCATTGATGTCAAGAAGCTCTTGAAGGAATTTGATTTGATGTCAAATAATTTGTTTTGATAAAGGTTACGACATGACAGTTTCAAAGGTCTTTTGTAAACCCCAAGTTGGCAGGTTTAAAGATTACAGGTGGATGCATTAGTTTAATGCATTTGGGTCCAGGAGGAAGTATTTATTTAAATAATTAAAAACCTTGTTAAGGTTCCCTTTAATTATTTTTAAATAAATATTAAATTATTGTTTGCAATGGGTTCTCCTAACCCATGGCGCAAATGTCTTAACTATGTGGTGCTATGTTTTAAGATTGTGGGCGCTAGCCAAGACCTCCGTCGACGTGTTAAACTCCTCGCCGACGTCAAGAGCTTATGGTAAAAATGCATATAAATCTCCCTCGATGAAAATCAAGAATTATCCCATCCGCATTTTGAAAAGAGTTGCTCGCTGTGAATTCGTGATCTAGCTGTTCGATTTCTTCCTCGCTGATTTCGTGATCCGTCTGTTTCGGATTTCTTCTTCGATTGTGTTCTCGCCATTTGTCGTAAATCCGTCGTAAGGTTTTCGTCTTCGTGTTCGCGTCGAAGAAAGGGAGGCACTGTTGTTTTATTTAATCCCTAGCGTAGAAGGAACAAGGCTAACAACGTGAGGTTTAAACCTCACCGGGCGCCTTTGGCGCACCGGTAGCGGCTAGGCTGTTGGCGCGCTACCCGAACGGGAGGTTCCGCGTTCGAATAACGTGAAAGGGTTTTTCATCGTGAAGTGGATGCAGCGGGTGGTGTTAGAATTCATGTGCAATTTCTCCATAGCATGATTTTTGATGTTGGCCAAGGTATTTTCGAAATTAATTTTTGCTAAGTGTATTTTGCGGATGGAGGAAGTTTATTAGAGGGAAAAATAGCTTAGGAGTTATAAGGAGTTTAAAGCTTGTTTTATTTTGATAAAAGATTCTTTTGAAGGTGTTGTTTGAAATATCTTATTGCATTCTTATGAGAGATAAATTTTATTTTTGATAAGACTATAAGGGAGAAATAAGGTGTATAAGGGATAAATTTTTCTTGTAATGTTGAGAGTGCTTTTGGTTGATTATGGAAATGAAAGCATGATGTTTTAAGGTTAAAATTGCTTCTTGTGTGAAGTTGTGAAACCTTAAGTGGGCAGCTTTGAGATTGACATTTGCTTTCATTAAATTGGTAATAATCAAGCTATTCTTTACTTGGTTAAAGTGTTGGGCTTACTCCTTTGTTGATGATTTGAAAAGTTGTGTGTGCTCTTGTTGATTTGAGTTGGTGGATGCTTTTTGTTCAAACAATATTGGAGAGAAAAGGAGTTCTACTTGTTTCCTTTTTCGATGTTGATTGTGAAATGCTTCAAGGTTGTGTTTTGAGTTGAATGGTGTTGATTGAACCTTGTTTGATGAGCATTGTTGTTGAAGCCCTAATTGATGGTGAAAAGAACATGAGTATCATTGTTATGTGATTCTTTGCATAGTTGGCAATTGTTGGGGTTTCATGTTCTTGAAAGAAAGCATTCTATCCTATCCATTTCAGATATTGAGTTGAGTTTTCAGATTTGAGATTGAGTTTGAGCCGAGTTGATTTGAGTTGAGTTTTGAGATTGGGAGTTGAGTATAGAACATATTGAGTCTCTAACAATTCTCTTTATGCTTCTATGAGTTTGACAAATCACATTGGGTCTCTAACAATTCACCTTGTGATTTCCTACTAAGAAAGTTTTTTTTCTTGGTGAGCTTGCCGAGTTTTGGACAGGTTTCGATGGGGACTTGTGAGCATTCTGGGATAGGTTTCGATGGGGACTTGTGAGCAGATTTGGACAGGTCCTAGCAGAGGACTTGTGAGCTGAGTTTGATAGTTCTATCAGAGAACTTGAGGACAGAGGTGCACTGGTTCTTTGAGAAGAACCTGAGGACAGATTTGGCAAGTCTTTGAGAAGGCTTGTGTGTAGAGGATTGATTTGTTCAAGCATTGGACAGATCTGACAGATAGAGGAAGACTTGTACTAGACCGACTGACTGTGTTTGGTACAGGTTTCTGAGCTGCTGTGGACGTGATCATAGAAGGCAGAGGTCTCTTAGGCTAAGCATTGAGGACAGGAGGTCTTCGGTGGAAAGGAGTTCCACGTGCTCGGCAAGAGGTAGAGGCAGTTGATCTTCCGAGGGATCATTTCCAGAGCAGAGGGGAAGGTATCTCCTTTGAGCAGAGGCTCATAAATTCTGATTAGGGGAAGGTATCTCCTTTGGGCCGAGGCTCATAAACATTGTAATTGGGAAGGATTCCCAAAGAACTTTGAGATAACTTTTAGAGAAAAGTTTTGTGGACGTAGCCCAACCATTTTGGGTGAACCACGTTAAAATTGGTGTCACTTTGTGGATGATATTGTGCATTGCTTTGATATTGCTTTGGGTATATTGCTTTACTGTTTTGAGGTATAAAGGAAAAAGTAAAAAGAGGTCTTATACTGTTCACCCCCCCTCTCAGTATAAGCTTGTGTTCTTCACCAAACAACTTAACAACCTATTTACAACATGGGCATACTATGCCTCAAGTGAATACAAAGTAAAAGAAATAGGAAATTAATAAAATAATAAATAATACTAACTTAGGCTTAAATGGATAAGTCTAAGTATCCTCAACAGTCTTAGTCTTCACGAGTTTTTCTGCAACTCTGTTGAAGACTCTAGCCATATGCAATCTTAGTATTTTTGAAACTGATATTTTATTCAATATTCACTTGTGGCTCTCCCTAATTCTATCACCTAGACTCTTTTGAGAAATTTTGACAATGACCGGTCCAATGACACATCAAGTTGATAAAAAACTCAAGGTCAATGATAATTATTATTTTCCTATTGATCTACCGTAGCTCTGATACCACTGTTAGTTTTTGGTACAACATGCAATGGGAGATAGTATTCACAAGATGTAGAATAATAAGAAATAAAGTAAATCTATGATATGACTAAAATATGCTATAAATAGAAATTACGAAAATAAGTACATAAGTAGCTATAGAGGAAATGAACACTCCATGATATAAGGTACCGCCCAATGAGTGAGCTCTGAGCTTATAACTCACACACTCTACACTACTGTGCCTATCCTACTCTACTATTCTATCCTCTATATATTCACACTCTATCTATGGCCCTTTATATAGGAAGATAAGTTCCTTGGCCAACACTCTACTTAGTTGTACAAGGGACACCTTGTACATTTACAACTTGCACATTAACACTTGTGCATTTATTACTTTTCATGAAATAACTAGATAAATTCCTCCTAAAGTAATCTAATGTCCTAAGTATGTACCAAGGAAGGTACATTTACATGATCCAAATAATGTAATATAAGCTATTTCTAATAGATGATATATTGATTTATTTCTAGAACAAGGAAGAACATGATCAACATATAAAAATTGTTCTTGAGATTCTCAAGAAAAATTAGTTGTTTGGCAAGCTATCAAAGTGTAAGTTTTACTCTCCACAAGTACAGTATCTGGGGAACATAATTTATACAAAAGATATTGTTGTGGATCCTAAGAAGATAGAATCCATTGTAGACTGGCCATCACCCACAAATATTACAAAAGTGTGAAGTTTAATAGGGATAGCAGGTGGTTACAAGTGTTTTGTGAAAGGGTTCTCAAAAATTGCTCACCCAATAACCAACCTCCAAAGAAAAGGAAAGGCCTTTAAATGGACAGCTCAATGTGAAGAGGCCTTTAGAACTCTTAAGAAAAAATTAATGACTACACCCATTCTTAGAATACTAGATCCTTCCAAGCCATTCACTATTTGTACCGATGCTTCCATTGAAGGGCTAGGTGGAGTCCTTATGCAAGAAGAAGCAGTTATAGCCTATGAGTCTCAAAAGTTAAAGAAGCATGAGGTAAATTACACCACTCATGATCTAGAATTGGCTATGGTCGTACATGCCCTTAAGATTTGATGGCATTATTTATTTGGTAAACCCTTTGAATTAGGAACAGATCACCAATGTCTCAGGTATATTTTTACTCAGTCATTTTTAAATGCTAGACAATGACGATGGATAGAATTTTTGGTAGAATACAACTTTGGTATTGAATATATAAAAGGGAAGGAAAACAATCTAGTGGATGTCTTCAGTAGGAGAAGGAACACAATTGCTATGTCTTAGTGTCAATATGGTCTAGTCGAATAGGTACGAGAATTACAAAATAAATATGAGTTATGTTTACAATTTCGAGCTCGGATGAGCAAGGACCTTATAGGAACAAGGATTTTACAGTCAAGGATGACCTATTGTACTCCAAAAATAGAATGGATATTCCAAATGACAAAGAATTGAGAAATATCATTTTACAAGAGGTACATTGTTCTCCTTATTTTACGCATCCATGAGGAATAAAAATGTGTGAGAATATGAGGAAGAATTTCTACTGGCCTGGCATGAAAAAGGATATAACGAATTTTGTGGCAAGATGCCTAGAATATCAAAAAGTTAAGGTAGAGCATTTTCACCCAGCATGTTGTTTATACCCTTATGAGATCCTTATCCAAAAATGGTAGGTTATTTATATGGATTTCATAGTCGGACTTCCTAAGACTTGCTTCAAGCATGATTCTATTCTTGTTGTAGTCAACAAATTAACCAAGGTAGCACATTTTATACCTAGGAATGTGCAGGATGATGCCACCCAATTTATCCAAAATGTTGAGTGGTATTTTCACACAGTTGTGAAAGTACATTCTCCTTTAGGATTTGGGTTCCAAATCCCCTCTTGCAAAGAAGTTAAACAAACAACTTCTCCAAGGTCTCCGCTATATTAGCATTTGCATATGTGTATTAGTAATCTCAAATAAAGATATTCAATTTAAATGCTTGGAACACCTTAGTGATTGCAAGTAACTATAAACAAGGGGCAATGTTGGTTTATTTTACCATGAAACTTTAGTGATTGTTCATTGAACCAAAATAAAGCAAATGTGAGTTGGCCCTCATATGACCTTCAATGTGATGCTCAAATTACCCCTCTTTCGTAAAATCAAAATTTTCATGATCAATCACTTGGGTTGTTTTGGGTAACGTGAGATTTTCAATTGGATCATCAATGATATCAAACCCACTCAAGAAATATGTTGTTGATCCTTCTCATGTATGAAATGTCTCTCATTTGCAAATGTCGGACCCTCATCACATTGAAGTATGTTCTATTAAGATCCTTGGCTAGAGAACCAAACAAATTAGAAAGAGAAATATTGATCAGTGTAAGGTCCAGTAGGACCAATACTTCGAAAAGAATCACATTGGAAGATGTGGCTGATATTGCAAAAACAGTTTTCATATTTGTTTGAATGAACATTGATATATTTATTTTGTCTTATTTGATGTAAAGTTATGAATGAAAGTGCATTTTCTTGATATAACATTATGATGAATGTATAATTTATTTGAGCATTCATTTCAAACATAGGGACTGTATTTATTTCTAGTGGGGAAGAATGTAACAACCTACTGGACTAGCTATTATTTTAATTTATATTTACACTTATAGGACATGGTATTGCTGATGGCATTTATGTTTATAGGAAAACATGTATCCTCCTTCATGCAGAAAGATAAAGGTTTTCCGCATGAGGTAAGGCAGGATATGATGGGAGGTGTAAGCAACACCATGGCCCATGAGTATACGGAAGCTCACAAAAAAATGCATTCATGTAGTTGCATCCATGAAAAAAAAATATCTCCTACATTCTATATTTTGTTGGTTGCTAAAAATTAATATTTTGTGCTTAAAATAACTATTGCTTGTATGCTTGTTCATATTAAATAGTTTATAAATTAATTAATATAAATTTAAATAATAAAAAAATAAAAAAAAATAAAAATATAAAAAATAAAACTAAATGTAAAAGTATGCATATAATGCTTAATGTGAAAATTAAAGCCGGATTATCATTGGGCACTTATTTGAATCGAACCTTTGCATGAATCTGTCCACCTGTTAGAATAAGAATACCTTTTTGTTTTTTTTTTTAACGAGGATAAGTGATAGTAATTGGCCTTGCACCCATACTCGATGGAATCAGAGAGGAAAAAGATTCAGAAGCCAAGGCAGTAGTGGGAAGTGTTATACTCAGGTCAGAGTTCTTGTTACCTTTGGATGAACGTAGGATGCTCTCATTAATATGTGATGATGTAACTGATTGTTGCCTTCATTAATTTGTGATAATTATATTTAATTGGTTTCTTGTCTCAAAGGAATTTATGGGTGCTATAGTTGATTGAGTAAAATGACCTATGAATACTCTTAACAACTTACATGTTAAACTAGAGGACCCTGTTGTGAAACCTGTGAATTGGAATATTCCTTATCATCTTAGGACCCATTTAAATATAAGAAATGGTGTATCTTGTGTGTTGGTTGATAGGTGGTCAAAACTCACTTCATTAAAAAAAAAAATTGAAAATTATATTATACAATATTGCTCTGTTTCTATATCGAAGATTGCTTTTTGAGTAGAGATATTGCATCTGCATTATCTATTATGCATTTGGGTGTGAATAAAAAAGCATATAGGAAAAATATTGCATTGTGTTCATTCTTATAAGGGTCGCTCTGATCCAAATATGCCACAACCTTATTCTTTCCACTGGAGACATCATAGTAATCTTCTGGAAGTGAGTTGTGTTGGCGAGCCACGCTAGTGTGCCATGAAAGGGAGTCTGCGATGTGCGAGTGAGATGGCTTGTTGTTTTAGAAAACTATTTGGGTCATCTGCCAGCTATGCTCTATCAATATGTAGCTATAATTTTACACTAAGTTTCTGAGTTCTTAGCTAGGCGTTGTTGTATAAGCACGACTCCTAGATAGATCTGATATCTAAACCCTAGGCTCAATAATTAATAGTGTTATTGTAGGATTGTTGTATTCAATATGGATTTTTCATCTCCAAAGGTACTTAAGATTTCAACGTCTTTGAAGCGTTCGAGGCATGAATGCTAGATGAAACTTGTGCTGCCTTAGGACGGTTATAGTATTTAATGGAGTTTCCTTGTAGTGCATATTTGTTAAATTATTCTATGTGCTCTGAGCAAAAGGGAATTGCCCATTAAATTTTTGACTTACTTTTGATACACTTTGATGCCTGATTTATAAACTTTAAATTCAAATCAAGCCTTTTTATTTATTTACAGCGAAACATATTCCTTGCTACTTGTTATTAGATTTATCAAGTTATTTTCTTTTCGATAAACTAAGCCAAAGTTGAGTAGGCTCTTCCTATGGGCAACATCAATTGATGTATGGTTATTGTAGTGTCTTTGGACCTATATGTTTGTGGACGTTTGCCTATATAAGTGTCTTCCAAAATAATATAGAAGTTAAATTATTTATTTTGATGACAATTACAATGTTAATTATTGATTATAGAATTAATTTTCTCAGCAATTATTTACTGTGTAAATCAGAATAGAGGAATGTCTAGAATTATTTGTTTGGGATTAATTTATTCACTTGAAATCCAACACATATCGCCTTATTGTTATTTATAGAATTATCTTGGTTAAACAATAAGTTATTTAATCTAAATCTCACGTTGAGTTCACCTTGTCTGTCACGTATGTTATGCAAAAACTTATCTCAAAATCACCCTTCAATTAGCAAAATCCTAGTTGTTTCTCGAACGACATTAAATGGCTAATTAATCTTTATTGAACTCTC
This sequence comes from Wollemia nobilis, assembly GCA_028583015.1. NCBI lineage: Eukaryota > Viridiplantae > Streptophyta > Pinopsida > Araucariales > Araucariaceae > Wollemia > Wollemia nobilis. The sequence continues at coordinate 5,418,407 of JAQPPZ010001772.1, read as the reverse complement.
TAAGGATTGATTAAGGTTATAATATAATCATTTTAAGAAAAGAGTTATAAAGCCAAATATGTCGGATAAATAACCGAAAGATTTAACTATGATGTTTCAATCATCTCCTTCTACATTAGAATTGAAGTCGAGATTCAAGATTTAATCTATCTAAAAGAAAATATTAATGCCATTTCACGGAAGTTGAAAGGATTAAACAAATTTACAAATGATATTTTATCATATAATAATCTTTCTCGATGTTTGCTGGTTAAGAATAGTATTATCACCTTCTTTTGCATTTCGTATAATTGCTTGAAAAGTTAATTGTTCCATCCTTTATATGATGTTTTGTTTGACTTGAAATTAAGTTACAAAGTTAAATGGGAATAATAGAGTTTGGTGTTACAAAGTTAAATGGGAATAATATAGTTTGGTGTGTATGTTTATTAAGGTCAATGTAGTAAATTAAATAGTTCATAACATGGATTGAGTTCGCTAGTAAAATAAGCATGCACTAACGATTACGAAAGTAGTTTTACTTTTTAAAAAGAGTAAAGATTTTATTGGTTTATTTTACTACTTCTTTTATTATTTGATTAGGAATATTCTCTTATGGACCATAATAAAACAATATGAGATATTTTTATGGAAGTATATTCAAATATCTATATTTTATGCTTTGGACTTCTATTGAAAGAGCAAAGCTTTATTTTAAAACAAAAACAGGAACTCTTAAAAGCACAATTTAAATTATGGGGTTTAAATAATTGGACATGGTTAAGACTTATTATTTTAGAAAAGGTTGTTAGTTGTATATTATTAAAAAAATTATTGATAAATGTTAAAATAGGCGTGGAATATTAACACAATTACAATGGCCCTTTATAATTCTTATCTTTGACTTGGTATAATATGATTTGATTGAAAAAATTTTAATATTGATTTATTAGATATTTATAAGTGAATGATTGCTTTTTCAAATTAGTATGAGATTCTTTTTTTAAAGATTTATAACTTGAGTTGGAAATTAAATAACTTCCTCTATTATTAAAGCCATTTAATCCCCAATCCATTGAGATGATGGATCATTATAAAACCACATGTTTCATCAAGGAGGATGAATTATTAATACAATTTGATGTTCCATAAAAAAGGATGGACATTCACCCAACACTGGTGATTGTGAGTTAGACAACCACTGTGATTCAAGAACGGTTGCTTTCTGGAAAACCAACTTGATACAAGTGGTATTTTTTCCAAGAACAAGTAACGAGGGACGATATGGGACGTCACTTCTAGATCATCGTGCAAGTAGTATGGTGAGGGGTCTCTTGCTCATCGTACAATTGGAATGTAGCTAGCAGAATACCAGTACTAGAAGATAGCTAGATACCAGTGCTAGCAAACTCAGCGATGAGTTGGTATGGGATAACTCCTCATCAATCATGCCATGACAAGAGATACTTGATCTCGAGCCAGAGTAATGGTGGGCCCTAGTTGACTCCAAAAGAAGTTGAATTCTCGATTAGGTACAAGGTATTTATACGCTACACCCTGGCATATTTTAATTCTATGACAAAAATTAGGCCAAAGGAACCTAAGTCCTTCATGCTAAGGAGCGAGGAATTATGCATCCACTCTTTAGGTGTTATGGAACCTAGAGGACAACCCCAACCGCGAACCCATTCTCTCAAGAAAGGAGAAGACGAGAACATAAAAAGGCACCATTTTACGAGATCTGGTCAATCTCGACCACTTGAGAGACCGTCTGCAACAATCAGTATTCTCAAAGTGAGTATCACTATGCCTTTGTACTAATAAAATATTGGGTGATCATTAGAATTTCTTCGGTAAAGACCTTGAGATAGGTCAAAATTTTCTCTTTGTGATTACAAAGCTAGATTGGAATGGACAACCAGATGCGTTAGATTTGTGTTGTTACATTGGAAATATTTGATGCCTTTTGAATTTGTAGTGTTCTGGAGACATAAGAAGGTATTTTAATTAATCAAAATATTGAAATGAATGGGAGATATAAGGAAATTAATTAATTGAAATTTGAATTGGAGAATTAAAGCAATTGAAGGTTGGTTAGGGAAGAATTAAAGTTTGGAGGAGGTAATTGAATTTAAAAAATAGGGAGTTATAAGAATTTATTTGAATAAGAATTGAGTCAAAATAAAATTAAAATTTAAAGGAACTTGATTAAATTGAGGAGCCCTTTTAAATCACAACTTCTAAAAGAGACAAATTTTACTCCAAGGAAAGACAAAATGAGATCAATACTCATTGTTGAGAAAATTTAGGATGTGATAAATTGAAAAATAAAAGATGTTCTAAAGATAAAATTAGATTACAAAAATTTAAATATGATGATGCAAAAGCTCTTATGTTAATCACATTTGGTATATTAGATGAAATTCAAGCACATATAAGTGAGGCAAAAACTTCAAAAAATACATGGAAAAAATTATGTATGATATTTGAGGGAAAGAATGAAGAAACCATACACCTGCAATCATAATCATATTCTCTAAGAGTTCATAATGGAAAAAACATGGAACATTTTCTTTGAAGAGTACCATAATTAAAATTAAAATTGCACACCATGGGAGAAAAGGTTGAAGATAAGCTTATGGTTTTAGTTGTAATTAGAGAACTTCCTGAATCATTAAAAATATTGGTCACATCTCTTCAACTATCAAACAAAAAGTTCATTTGATAAATTAGTAAGTATTCTTCAACAATATAAACTTGAAAATTAATAAAGAGATGAGTCATCTAACAATGCCCATATATCAACAAAGAGTCCTTCCACTTCATCTTCATCACAAAATCAACCTCAAAAGATAAGTTGGTATTGTTTTATTTGTGAAAGAGAAGGACATAGTACAAAATTTTATAAGTATAATGCATTGAATAGGAGGAATCAAGACCAAAGACCTCAAGGAAATCAAAGAAATAAGTTACAATATCAATATCAACAAAAGAATAATCAACAAGGGTTTATTGCACAAAGTAAAACAAAATCAGAATATACACACAAGACTCTTATGACAAATCAAAATTGTATATCATCAAGTAATGAAGAATTCATAAAACTAAGATCTTTCTTGCAATAGATCTTAAAGAAAGTTAATGAAGGATACTTCAAAGAAGGTGCAATAATATCTACAAATAATAAAAGAAAAATGTGTATGGCTCTAGAAATATTAAAAACACAACATCAAAAGCAAGCTAAGAAATGAATAAATGACTTGGAACTTATGATAGTAAAATCATGTTGTAACATTGAAAGAAAAGATATGGAGTGTAGCACAAATGATTTGAATATAGTTCATGATTGCACAAAAAGAGATTATATGATCATATTTGATAGTATAAGTGATAGGGATCCAAATGTTGACAAGAATAGTGATATTCTAAGTTGTGTTAACGTTGATAAGGATCAATGTTATGACGAATTTAGTTAGTTTGAAAGGAAAAATAAAGGGATTCGTTCAAAATTGTTAAATAAAATGAGATACAAAGACACAGGTTTGGGAAAACATGGATAGAAAAGCAATAATGAATCATTGCCTTGGATATGCAAGACAGATAGACAATAATTAATTAGGGACTAATTTTGTGGAAGGAAACAATGACATTAAATTTATAACAAGGATTGACAAAAATAGTATCAATGAAGGACAAATATGTAATAATGAATCAGAGAATGGCAAAAGCAAATTTTTAGCAGGGAACATGTATAATAATTATGGTAGGTATGGACATAAGATAAGAAATGTTGGGATCTCCATTGTTGTGAAATTTGTGGACATAAACATTCTCAAAAATCTTGTCAATATAAAAAAAAGGAAAATAACAAGTTAAAATTGGATTGTGGATGAATAAGTATGAATGAATGTGATAATATGAAACAAATGTTGTATGGTTTCTATAGGAGGAAGCCAAGTATGATGAAAAATCTAAGTTTGTTGAGTGTAAAGAATAATGTGAGTCTTACTATGAAAAAAAGGGAAAGGAATGATTATGACCCAAACATAGCTTGGAAGATGATCTACAATGAATGCACCTAAAGTGATGATTTCAAAGAGGTGACGACCTTATGATTGTTCCAGTGGCTAACCTAGAGACAATGATGATCCACATGCAACCTAGAGGTAACTTTGAAGTATTGATGATCCCGAGGCAAAGATCCATAATAATTCCATATGTATTGACTCAAAGGAAAACATAGATAGTTCATAGAGGTAGACCAAGTGGAGGTTGCATAAATCCAACAAAGTCAAAGAACGAAGACAAGAATTGGAAATTGAAGGCAAAAGGATTTCATACCAAATAATGTAGATATTTAGATTAGGGTGTGTGATTGTTATTTGAGTCAATAATATGTGTCAAGTTGTGAAGTGTGGATATGTGTCATGTAATCAAGTGAGAGTTATGAGTGTGAGGTGTCATGTGTGGAAGTGAAGAGTTATGAGTGTGAGGTGTCTTATGTGTAAGTGAGAGTTATGAGTGTGAAGTGTCAAGTTTAGAAGTAGGGAGTTATGTAATCATGAGAGAATTTTTCATTATATAATATGTGAGAATTTTTATTAAAGAAAGAAATATGAAAGGTTGCATCTCCCATGAATCTGAGGAGAGCAACGATCAAGATCCAAGTTCATTTAAGAGTCTCATGTAAAGTTATATATTGAAGGCAAAGCTTTGTATTATGTGATTGAGTAATTTGAATGTATTGAAAAATAAACTTGATCAAGTTTTGATTTATGCATTATTTTAGTAGTTTTAATAAGTTGTCAATATGATTTATGTGAGATTATTGTTCATTTGATTTATATATTGATGACATTGAATTATTATATGATCCTTGGAATTATTGTCCTATGACACTGGGGCACATTTTCTAACAAGATCAACAACAAAGAAATAATTTTTACACACAAAGGTGAGTGAATTTTGTGGTAAGAACGACCACACAGTGAAGGAATGTTGGCATAATCCATTTACAAATGGTCTCCTTTATAAGATATGCATCAACAGTAAGATAAGTCATCATTTGATAAAAATAATCTAATATGAAAGAAGGTACAACAAAGCAATGTTGCCAAAGACAATTAAAATAGAGAAGAAGAGTATGCATTTGTTGCACATGCACAACTAAGTCAACCCAATCATGTTTGGTATGACTCGAAAGCAACCAATCTTGTGAACCATCAAGAAAATGGGTTTCATCCAAGTCATACAAAACATTCTCTGTAGTTTAATGCAATCAATGACATCAAAGACTCAATTGATCACTCCAAGCCACAAGAAATCATCAATAGCACATGATGAACAATTAAACTTTGGAAATTCAAATAAAGTAGATTCAAGCACCTGAGATGAAGCAACTAGAAGTTGAGGAAATCCATTTCAAATGTCATTCCCCTTCATCATTAGAAGAATTTGAAGAAGAGATCAATGAGGTCCATGAATTCAAGAATCAAATACTTAAGACTCGACCATGTTATCAAAAGGACACAACACCACCAACCAAAGAAAGCTTGAATACATTGCTTTTCACAAACATCTTATTTGGATGAACAAAGTGAGGACTAAGATGAAGCAAAAGGTGATTGGTCTCACCACAACAAATATTCAAGATAACCATTGGCAACAAGTTAATTCAATAATCGACATAGGAGGGTCTTGAGGAAAGAACGCTCCTTTCCCAACATGGCAGGTGGAAAGCGGGTCATATCCTCAGAGATGGCAATCACGTGGCAGACCATATGGCCAACAAAGGGCTCACGACCACGTATTCGGTCGTGTGGTGATCTCGCTTCCCATTCGAGGTGGAAAGGTTAGCCAAAGCAGATATCCCTTCATGATGTTTTCTCCGTGCAAATTTTGAAAGGTCCTTCCCAATGAGTATCGGGTTGGGGTGGTAGCTCTATCCAATCCCCTGTTCGATAACGCCTGCACGAGTCATGCGAAGTGCAGTCATTTCTCCAAAGCTTGTTGCTTTCAATGTTCCAAGGCACACCAGACTTGGTGCCCTGGTGGTCATCAACGCACCCCTCTCCACCAAGGTGGTCTAGCTATTTTTTCTCGCACTTTACAGTTTCCACTTTTTTTCGGTGATGGAAGTTCAAAGTACCCCTTCCCAATGGTGTCCACGTTTGGCTGGGACAATGGCGAAGTGTGGGAATGTTTGGGCTTGGATCACGCCAAATCCTTGCCTTGAATTTGGCACGCTCTCTTTAGTATTTATTTTGTTCGACGTCTCTACCGTACTATCTCTTGTGCATGGAAGGATGACGAAGGCTGTATGGCTAGGCGTATCGAGAGGCAACGTGGCACCTTCAGGCTAAGGATGGGCGAGCTCATGATCTGTGTGCCACCTTCCCTATTTGGCCCTAGGCTTGCGGCTCTGGCTCCGGGTCGATCGTGGGTGGCGGCTCACGGTCAGGTCTATCCTCCCCCTTCCTTCTTATTTATTTTGGTGATTTGTTCCAACCTCTGTCTCTGGAGCATTCTGCAGGTAGTTTTAACCATGGTTGTTCCCTTCATCGAGCCCTCTACTCTTTCCCTTTGCGATGAGGCACGAATGTTTATGAAAGCCAAGAAGTTGCTGCCCTTTCTGGAAAAGTTTATTGGTCCCGACCAAGAAATCACGCAGGGCTTCATTGATACTTAGACCCAGGGCGATGTGGTCGTAAAAGGCATTAATATTCGTGTGTTTGTTGATTTCATGGCGGCGGTCTCTGGTATGCCTTCCCTTGGGCGGATCATCATAATAGATAGCCACAATTGGGCCGAGGAGCTGGAGAAGTTCCCTGATAAAGGGAAAAACCTCGAATGGGACAAGTCATGCCTCCTCTGGTCAGCCCTCCCTGAACCATACAGGTCCGCCATGATTCCCATCATGCAATATATAACTTGTGATGATCCCGAGAAGCCACTCCATAGCTTCCACATTAGTTTTTACAATCACCTCCGCGATGCCAAGCAAGTGAGCTTTCCTGATTACCTAACGTATTCCCTTGCCCTTGCCATTGAGAAGAGTAGGAAATCGTCATCCCCACCCACCCATCAAGGCCTCATGGCAGTCATTTACAGGCATGCCCTGGCCATGCGCCCTCCTCCTTAGGTCATCAATCCATAAAATTCCCAGGTCCCTAGCAATGTGTCCTCCCCTGCGGAGGGCCAAACTTCCAGTCCCTTCAGAACTAGCCCTCCCACTGCTGACAGACCTTCCCCTTATAGCAGCACCTTTCGAACTCGACCAAAACGGAGTGTTGGCGGTAAGTCCTCCACCCCCGACAGATCCTCCCAACGCCTGAAGAAAATCAGAAAGGAGAAGGACGTCCTCCCACAACAGATTTCGTTGGACATTGAGAGTGACGGGGAGATCCCTCCTGATAAATCCCTCCTAGGCCTGACATCTACCATTCTCACTTCTGTCAACTCCATGATTAAAATTCTGAAGCAGACCCAGAAGCGTCAGAACTCGGAGGATCAGGAGGATACACAGTAGCTATTTTTGTCTGGTGATTGGTTGTTTTGCTTTTGCTCTCCAATGTTTCAGTTTCTTCGGCTATTACATTTCGTTACCTCGGTTAATTTTCGGTTTGGTTTCTGGTTAATCAGGCATAAATGCCTTTTCTGTAGCCTCCGGGCAATTAGTCTAGGTTTTGCTATCTTTGCAATCAGGCTTATATATCCAGCCAGGAGGCATGATGCATCATTAGAAGTAAGGCTGATTTTGTACATAAGGTTTTGGGATCCTCTATAAAAACCCACCGTTAATCTTCTAAATTTACCAAAAAAAAAAAAAATAATCGACATAGGATGCATAGTGTCACATGACAAAAATCCTTCACATGAAAACATTGGACAAGACAAATACATTTTGAATTGAATCATTGAGTATTAGTTTTTGAATAAGTATGTAATTGGAGTGCATGATCGGTAGTACCCAACACTATAAGTATTATAGTATAAGGTCTACACTAAAGGGGGAATTTCCTCTATTCAAATTCTATAAATTCTAACATCACCCTAGAAAATATTTTACTTCAAGTCACAAGCCAAAATCTAGAGTGAGAGCCAAAGCTAAGACTATAATGTAATAAAGGGTATGTTATGAAATATTACATCATAGAGAATATGATTGTAAGTTGAGAAAACTACTCAACACATGGTACGCAAGGTCTACTACAAATCAAGGGTGGTTTCAAGATTAGTTAAGGTTTGTTATGCCATAATTGTGCATCCATTGCATTTAAAAGTCCTTTATTTCATAATGTAAATCATTGAAACATCTAAGCATTAACAGTATCATCGAAAAAAAAATCCTTCGCATGAGCAAACCTATTTTATATTTGTTTTAATATTGTGTTGGATTTTACAATGATTTATCCACATAAATAGAAACAACTGATACTCAAATCTTATTGTAGAGGAACAAAAATAAAAATAAAAATAAAAGAGTGACAAGACATGAAGATGAAAGGATGCTCTTAGGCAACCATCACTAATTAGGAAAGATATTTTAATACTTTTGATATTGTATGATTCAATCACATGTATATGACTATAGGTTAACATTGTGTAATCCTTTAATAAGGATTTATATATAGACTTACATATCCTAATATTAGTTTTATAATTAATTATGTATGTAAATAACAATTATCTACAGGTTTTTAAAGAGTCTTTTAGAAACTCTTTAAAAAGTTTCTAAAATTTCAAATGAAAATTTTAGAAAGTTTTTAAAGAGTTTCTAAAAGACTCTTTAAATACATAATTAATTATAAAACTAATATTAGGATATGTAAGTCAATATATAAATCCTTATTAAAGGATTACACAATGTTAACCTATAGTCATATACATGTGATTGAATCATACAATATCAACCTTATTCAATAAGGTTAGAATACATAATTCAACAAAAATATGGGAAACCAAATTAACAATTATCTACATCTAAAATTTCAAATGAAGGAACAAAGACAACCTAGAAGTTTCCCCACAAGTTTTGGGACAACAAATGCTTTGTAAATCATATTACTAAGAAAGATTATGGCACATCCAATTTGGAATATGTTTTGTATACATTCATAAAGATCTTTTTTCATATGCCACGCCACCCAATTTTTTAAATAGATGCTACACAATTCACCAATTTTGTAAACCTTGATATGATGTTTTTTTCCAAGATTCTTTTTAGGGCCTACACTGGCAAGTTTTTCTCCATGCACCAACATTGTTTAGCTGTCCACACTAAGTTTTAACCAGAAATAAGAGAAATATTTTTTAAAAACTTGAAACTTTTGCTCCATTCAAAAACGTTGTTTAGCTCTGCACATCGAATTCTAACAATAAATTAGCATTTGAATATTTCCATTTAATTAGTTTTTAGCATTTGAATATTTTTATTTAATTAGTTTTTACTTACTTCTTTGTTTTGGTCTCTTATAATAATTTTTATAGTAAATGAATATTACTTTATTCTTTGTAATGTATAACTATACTAATTAGGACAAGACACCATGACGCATTACTTTGAAAAAGTGCCTTTTACTTTGTTTTATGTCTATTGCCATTTAAACACAATGGACATTTAAAGTCTTTAAAGTCTAAACTACTAAGAACGAAAACAAAAAAAAATGTCTATTCCCATTTAAACACAATAGGATATATTAAAGTCTTAATGGTCTTATGTGTAGTAAAAAAATTGCTAAGAAGAAGGCCGGAAGATCTTTAGGCTCTCATAGTTAAATAAATAAAATGATATTATACACCATTTTTCATCAAAATCTTTGCATAAGTTGTTAAAATCAACCCCCAAATTCATAGTCTTTAAAAAAGATTATAATATTTCCTTGGAATGAAAATAAAATTTTATTCATTGCCTTTCCTTTCACCATACTATACCAACCCCCAAATTCATGGTCTTAAAAAAAAAATTATAATATTTCCTTGGGATGAAAATAAAATTTTATTCGTTGCCTTTCCTTTCACCATACTATACCATCGATGAAACTGCCTTAAAAAGTTCTTAAATTTTTCTAATATAATATTTTAACCAATTTTAATTGAAAACAGTATATCAGCCATCTTAAGAGATGGGTAAATCTCCTCACCCACGATTCTCCTCCATCAAATATTACTGTTACTATATACTGTTACTAGATCGACAAGGTGCAGTTAACAATTAATACTAATAAGTCACCTTTGAAAATATTTAATCTTAAGAGATGGGTAAATCTCCTCACCCACGATTCTCCTCCATAAATATTACTGTTACTATATACTGTTACTAGATCGACAAGGTGCAGTTAACAATTTATACTAATAAGTCACCTTTGAAAATATTTAGATTATTTTTTCAAATAAAACTATAAGACTATATTATTAAGTTTTTTTAAAATAGTAGTATTTTACATCTTCCAAATCATTTTTAAATTAGATTATAAGACATCATTTTTTAACTTAGATTATAAGACATTTCATGACCAGACGACCAGACAGAGGTATACAGCAGCTTAATTATTGTGTATATATTATAATAAAATTTAATTAATGAGATTTTGGTTCAATGATTGAGACATACCATATGTGAGTCAGTATATATTATAATAAAATTTAATTAATGAGATTTTGGTTCAATGATTGAGACATACCATATGTGAGTCAGTATATATTATAATAAAATTTAATTAATGAGATTTTGGTTCAATGATTGATACATACCATATGTGAGACCTTGATTCAATAGTTACCACACGAACTTGATTCATATGTGGCACACCACACCACAAGAACCATATGAATGAGATAGACCACACCAAAATTCAAGTCTTAGTAAACTAATATTATATGATAATACCTTGAATTATAAGGTGGTTGAGCAGGTCACAAAGGTTCAAATCTTGATAAACTAATATTATATGATAGTATATCGAATTATGAACTGTTTGAGCTAAAGTTGAGGACCCTCTTGTTGAGCAAAAATCAAGTACCGTTGCATGGTTAGATGTTGGAATATCTATTCAAGTATCTGTTTACAACAACGTGCAAATTTTATTGGTAGTCTGGGAATTTCGCAATATGAAAATTCTTGAACTTTATAGTAAAAAAGAAGAACAAAGTCGGTGTGCTCAGGTTGACTGGTAAATATGAAATATTTGTTAGACGAGGTGTACATGTGTGGTAAGTCGGTAAGGCTATGTGTAAATGTGTGGTAAGGCATACCAAAAGAGAAAAAATATAACAATATCAAATTACAATCACATTCCACAATTTGGATTTCACCTATCAGTATGTACATGCAAAGACGTTGAACCAGTTTTTTGAAAATACCCGTTCAAGATATCTAAAAATTTCTTATTGTACTTTGCTTCCAATAATGCCTATTCTTTTTATTATGGACACCCCCCAGCTATGGGATGATATAAAAAAAAATGTAGAGAGAGAATTTAAACGAATCATTTCTTGCAACTGAATAAACGAATCTAAAAATTTCTTATTGTACTTTGCTTCCAATAATGCCTATTCCTTTTATTAAGGACACCCCCAAGCTATGGGATGATTTAAAAAAAAAGTAGAGAGAGAATTTAAACGAATCATTTCTTGCAACTGGATTGCTAGATTTTAGATACTGCCCACATTTCTCATCACAAGAACCTTGGTCTCTAACATATCCTCCATGGCATATCTCACTCCTTCCCTCTGAATTCCAGAGTCCTTTACACCTCCATAAGGCTGGCTATCAACCCTCTTGCTGGGAGAATCATTCAAGAAAATACCACCTGCCTGTAATAGAGATCAAACCCACAACCACTATGACAGTTCAATTTTTGCAAAAAGATTAAAGGAAATTGTAAACACACACCCTTTCGACTCAGATATGTAGTGTTTTGGATGTTACTTACACATTCCAAAACGCTAGAAACTAAGAAATTTTGGGGTCGTTACACAACCAAATATGCCAAATTGTGCAATTTGTGAAATTTTAACTAACAAATATTATTGCTTTTCTCAACCAGCATAACACATGAAATAGATCTTCCATCTGAAAGGAGAAAAAGTGTGTAGGTTTTCCTAGACCAACCTGAATGTGATCAAGAGCATAGAATGCTTTGTTCACATCTTTTGTAAAAACTCCTGCTTGCAATCCATAGTTTGTGTTATTTGCTTCACAAACTGCATCTTTAAAGTCTCTGAAAACAAACAACTTCAGGCCAAATCAGAATAACTTCAATAATACTAAGAAGTCTGAAACAGTAGACCTATATTGCAAACTAAAACTATTAGGTGGTACCCTTTATTGTCTACTTTGTTAAAGATGAGTCTACTCAGTGTAAGTTGTCATCTACTTTATAGATGATAGTTCTTATTTGAATACTTGTGTTAGAAGAACATGAAATTGAAAATTTATTTAAAGGTTGTGTTCATGTTACTATTTAATTCTGCTGATGTTATTGTCCAGGAGGCAGAGGAGGGGAAGATTTAAAGAGAACCTGTATGAATAGATGAGAACCACTGGGCCAAATATCTCTTCTTTTCTTACTTCGGCTTCCAAGGGAACGTTCTCCAGAATAGTCGGTTCAACAAATGTTCCATGTCGTTTTCCACCTGTTATTATTCTTCCTCCTCTCCTCAGAGCATCCTGTATTCGGTCTTCGATTGATTTAGCTGCAGACTCTGAAATAATTGGCCCAATAAATGTATCTTCCTCATGGGGGTTTCCCATCTTCAGCTTTTCCACAGCTTCAACCAAAGCATCTTGCACCTGGATTCCAATCAGTAGAGAGCAGGTCATTAACATAGATGGCATTCCTATTATCTGACCAAGAGAACACAAGAAGTTCCCTTCAATGGTCTCTAAGAAAATCTGAATGCTTTTTGGTATTTGGCCCTTAACAAATCTAGTTCAGGAGAACTCAGTATTAAAGTGGAATGCAATTTTATCATAAAAATATGTTATTGGAAATAACAGTTTGTAAAAGGTAAAGTACTTTTTCGACCCACAGGGTATATGAGATAATCCTCATAGAGGTGTTTGTTTCACCCAATATGTGTTGGATACCTCATAGAGGTGTTTGTTTCACCCAATATGTGTTTATCCAACACAACTCTGAAATATGGTTTAGAACCCTAAATATGGTTTAGAACCCTACCCTCCATTGGATTCAACCCCTGAACCTCCTATTTGAAGTTCCAAAGCTGTTACTGTTGTTAGGCAAGTCAAGTTAGAAATCAAGAGGACCAACTACCCTTACACATACCGTGACTCGATGACTCGATGATAATAGGAATGAGAAGAGAGCATTCAATATCCAAGGAAAACTCAGAAGAAGAGTAAAAGAAAGAACCTGCACTACCTTCCATTGGATTCAAACCCTGAACCTCCTATTTGGAGTTCCAAAGCTGTTACTGTTGTTAGGCCCAGTCAAGTTAGATATCAAGAGGACCAACTATCCTCACACATCAAGCGGACAAACTACCCTCACACATCATAGGAATGAGAAGAGAGCATTCAATATCCAAGGAAAACTCAGAAGAAGACTGGAAGAAAGAACATGCAAAGATGGTTTGTATAGGTCTCTATCTGTTTTAGATGAGAAAAGAGCTATAGTTGTACAGTTTTAGAATCAAGTGATTGCAAAGAAACCAACAAGCCAGATGCTTGATTTCTTATCGAATAATAATGTGAGGGCCACCATATACTTTTTAGTATCAAGCAATATTCAAGAACATTCAATTCAACAAATAGTAAGCTTCAACCCAATGGGTTTGGAGTAAACAGTTAGAGTAAGACGTTTCATATTGCATGTTAAGGTTCCAATATCACGAGTAAAACTTAAACATTTAAGTCCATGCGGTTTGGGGCAAGTGGTAAGATGTGAAGAATCTCATATCATAAACGAAGGTAAACATTTAAGTGCATGCGGGCATGCGGTTTGGGGCAAGTGGTAAGACGTGAAGAATCTCATATCATAAACGAAGGTTTCCAATATTGTGGGTGAAACTTAACATGTAATCAAAATGATAAAATAAAACAGGCACTACTAGTTTGTTGAAATGTCACGGTAACAGAACCACCGTTTCAATCCCATACAACTAATTTAAATAAAATAATAATAAGATTCTTTTATATTCTTACTCGACTGTAGAGTTCTTCTCTCACATATAACCGTTGCATGTGGATGCATGATTGGCCACTTTGGTAGAAGCCACCTTGAACAAGCCTGTCAATAGTTCCTTGTAAATCAGGAACAAGGTCCTCTACTATGCAAGGTGAATTTCCACCCAACTCCATCACTACCTGCAAACACTTATCAGTTACATAGAAGATTTCTCAAACATAAAAAGCGATAGCCTCCAATCTCTTCTCAAGAATCCATAAGTACCTTCTTTTTTCCTGCTTTGGTTTTCATGTTCCATCCTGAATTTCCAGACCCTGTGAAACTGAGCAACTTGAGCCTTTCATCTGTTGTTAAAGCATCTGAGCTTTCTCTAGAACAGGGCAATATGGAAAATGCCCCTTTAGGCAAGTTCTTGCAGGACTCCAAGATTTGTCCTAAGAAGAGGGCAGACAATGGGGTTCTGCTGCTAGGTTTAAGAACAAAAGGGCAACCCACTGCCAAGGCTGGAGCCACTTTGTGTGCAACCAGATTCAATGGAAAATTCCAGGGGCTGATCAATGACAGGGGCCCAACAGGATACTTTTTAACTATTCCCTGCAACAAAATGCCTCACCCCTTGTTGGTAAATGAATGGAATTCCAGTCTAAAAAGGGATGCACAAACAACTGAACAAATCACAACAATCACATGACCCTAAAAGAACAGAATATGAAATAACCCATTCATTAAGCACACAACATCAATGAATCCTCCAAACTGATGTGCTAAATTCCTAAGTCAAAATGTCATTTACAGCAGTAGAATCTTAGAGTCATAAATTTATAAATGGCTATAGAATAAAATTCATAAATTCATACATTCGCCCACCCTACGACCTGCCTACCAGGGTATTGGAAGATTACCATCACATCTGTTTGTCTTTGTTCAACAAAACCAAAGTGCTAGTTTCATTTAACGAATTAAAGAAAAAGCATTTTCCTTCATTTTTCTGCAATTTTTTATTTTTTTAATTAATCAATCACATACCTTTTTTAATTTATCATTTAGAAACCCAGCCCATTTTTACTGGACCAATCAGGTACAAAATTCTTAAACTATGGGTAAATGTTAAAGATTCATTATGAAATTGAGGTACAAAATTCTCTAACTATCCTACATTCCATGTGTAAATGTTAACATTTACTATGAAATTGGGATTGGCACTTAGTTTATAATATAAAACTCTTAGCTCTTTACCAGTTATCCTAAAACCCATAAACCATTAATGAAATTAAAATGTTATATCTATTGTATTTAGTAACAAATCTTTACCACCTTCGGGATCTCAATGCCTTTAATTTTTAAGTTATTAAGGTGATATACATGCTCTTGTACCTTAAAACATCATCTTAGGTCTTTGTAAACTTGTCTTTCTTTTTTTTAACTCTATGCTGATTAGATCACATATGTGAACCCAGAGTTTAAGGTGATTTAATATGCTTAATGCCCACATACCTTAAGATAACTGTAAAATCACTGAACAGTATACTGTTTTTGGAGGTTAAAATTTTCAAATTTCTATTATATTCTAGACATTAAGCCTCCAACTTTATACCGGGTATTTATGTCCAGGGTTTTATTTAAAAAAAAAAATTGTCTCAACCTTAGCCTCGAGCTCAACTCAACCAACTTTAAAAAAAAAAAAAAAAAAACTTACCTGCAAGCCCTTATTACCAGGAGAAATGTCAAGTGGAATATATTCCCCATAAATCCTTGTGGATTCCTCTGCCGCAACTTCAAACGTATCGATGCTTCTCTGCACTTCACCTCTCGCGTCCTTGATAGGCTTTCCCGACTCACTCGTTATAACGCGTGCAATTTCTTCCTTCTGTCTCTCAAGTTCAGACGCAATTTTATGCAGTACCGCCTTCCGTTCATACGACGGCATGGAAGCCATTGCAGGAGCTGCCTTCAGTGCGCCTTCAATGGCTTCTTCCATGTCCTCCCTACTCGCCATTGCCACCTTCGTAACTGCATAAACAAAACCATATATTCATTGTGTATATACACAAACAAAACACACACACATATATATATATATATACACTGAAAACCTTTTTTCAACGTGTATTTGTCTGTAACGTCGATGCATTCGTTGCTGTCCTTGGGCTCGCTGCAAATATACATTTTGTAACTCTCTGCGAGGAAATTTGTTTCTCCCATGTGGAAATACTTGTAATGGTTCTTTAAAATTATTTTGGTAACGCTGGTAAGTAGAGTATTCTTTGATCTTTGAAGAACACAGGCCATGGCGATCCTAGCTTTCCCATTGGAAAGAAATGATGAATAGGTGAGCATTTTTGCAGAGGTGTCCACGTGTTATGCCAATTGTCAGTTAAAGTACACACATGTCATGTTGTTTCAGTTGGTGGCAGAATAATGGTTACTCACGTCAGCGTTTCTTAATCTGTTAAGATGATGGACACTTCATATTAGGCGATAGCATAATTTCAGTGCCTCTCCATTTACATTAGATTCGACCTTGTGCGGTGATCCTCTATAAATAGAGGGCGGTCTAATATGATAATGTTTGTATATCTTTTTGATTAATATAAAGTGTGAGATGTACAATGTTTTTAAACATTAAAGTTAAATTAATAATTAAAAGTTATAACTATATTGGTATAATTATAGATTGTTAATAAAGATAAATGTGTCCAATTTTATTATGCAGAAGGATAATTAGAATACAAATTGAAAAAAAAAAAAAAAAAAACTTTATTGAAAGAAAAATTTCAAAACTATATCCCTATACTTGTGATAATAAATTGTTAATTAATATGTCTTACAAGAAGAGTCAAGTGGTTGGTGCTTTTATTTTTTTTAATTTTTTTTTTGAGATCTAAGGTTTAGTAAATTAAATGGTAGTGGTTGAGTGTTTATCAGTTGGTTGTTGAGTTTGATGTCCTGAAGAGACGGTCTTGTTAACTTTGTCTAACCCAACAGGTTAAGATTTATAGTTACACCATCCAATGGTGTTATGTTATTGATTCTTGCATATATTAAAAAAATGTTAATAATATACATGTATTAAATTTTACTATGTATAAGAATAATTAAAATACATACGTAAGGCTTTTAACTTATAAGAAACAAAGACTTATTGAAGGAAAAGAGAAAAAACAATAACAATATTATCAATGAAAATAATGTAAATATTAAATGATGTTAGTTTTATTAGTCGAAGAAGAACAAAACCAAGCCTTGCTTAAATCTATTGATAGAAAAAAGCTAAAGGAGGTAGCCTTGAATGATGGGAAAAATATCAAGTCTAGACATTTTTTCAATCAAGTTTTTTTAGACTTTATGGGACAAGGAATTTTTTAGAATTTATGGGATAATTTGGAAGGGGGCGTAATGGTTGTAATAGAGGAGTCGAGGGATAGTAAAGGAATGTTTAAAGTATTAAATCAAACATTTATTATCTTAATTTTGAAAGGGGAGGAGGGGGTGTAAATTTCATATTATAGACCTATTGCCTTATTGAATGTCATATACAAATTAATCACAAAGGTAATGGTTGAGTGGCTAAAAACTTTCCTAGACAACATTATTTCCTCATAGCAAGGAAGGTTTTGTAGAGGGCAAACATATCTTGGATGGTGTGGTTCTAGATTAGGAGGTAATTCATTCAATGCAAAAAATTTGCAATAGAGGAATGTTAATAAACTTGGATATGTCAAAAGCTTATGATAGGGTGGAGTGGAGCTTCTTGTCAAGGATGATAGTAGCCTTTGGCTTCTCTCAGGATTAGATAGAGTGGGTCATGAGTTGCGTCTCTACTCTGACATACTCAGTGTTAATTAGTGGTCTTCCCTTACAACCATTTGGAGCTACTAAAGGCCTTCATCAAGGAGATATTGTTCCCCTCATCTTTTTCTCATATTGGTTGAAGGCTTGGGCAAACTTATTTTGAGGAGAAGACAACAACGTTTGCTCACAGGTATTAAGGTAGGTGAGGAGGTTTTGACTCACCTAAAGTTTGTGGATAATACAAGACTGATGGAAGTTGCCAACCTTAAGGAAGCAAGAATGATCAAAGATACTCTTAATGTCTATTAGGCCATAAATCAAGTCATCAATGATAAGAAATCCAAAATGGTCTTCAATATTCATCGAAGGCTTCGGGAGAAAATTCTATAGGTCTTGGGATTCACAAGGACTTCCTTCCTAGTGGTGTATTTGGAGGTCCCTTTTCATTTTAAAAAATGAAGATAGTTGTCTAGAGGAATATTTTGGACCGTATCAAATAAAGAATTAACTATTGGTCTCACAAATGGTTAACATTTGAGGGTAGATTAATTTTTTTTGCAATCAGTCATTTAGGCCATGTTAATCTATAAATTTTTTTATCATTGTTGCCCCAAATACCATATGGAAATGGTTGGACAAGATGACAAGAAATTTTTTATGGGGAGAAGCAAAAGGAGAGACGAAATGGGGGTTAGTAGGCTAGGATAAAGCAAGGGTTGGATCAATATTGAAATTTATTTCAACATCAATAAACTAGGGGATTATACGTTTAAGTAGCTTAAGAAGTTGGATGAGTGGCCAATTCTAATCCCTCCTGAATTGGCACCCATCATGACTAAAATCTTGATAGAAATATTTCTCATACGTATGGATGAGGAGGATGAATTAGCTTGGGGCCATGGGAGCCTTGGAGTCTATACGATGAAGGATTGATATGAAAATATCCTTCCAGAACCTCCTCCTCAGGCATATCAGGTTAAGGATTGGAAAAATATTTGGTAGTCCAAGGGTTGGCTGAAAGTAAACTTCTTTGATTAGTAGTTCATGCATAATGAAATTCTTACCTTTGATAATCTAATATGTAGGGGAATCGTTGGCTCATCCTTGTGTGTTTTATGCTATAAAAATGAGGAAACATGTGCCAATTCATGGACAATGAAATTCTTACCTTTGATAATCTGAGATGTAGGGGAATCATTGGCCCATCCTGGTGTGTTTTATGATACAAAATTGAGGAAACATATGATCACCTAATGTTTGAGTGCTCGTTCATTCACCAAATCTAGGAGAGATAGTTTTTAGCTTATAAAATTTGAGCTAAAGATGATCTAAACTGGATTAATATTGGGAAACATGGAAGCGGGGTATATTTAAATATGAAGCTCTTCATACCATGTAGAAGCTTGGATTAAAATTTATTTGGTGGCAATTGTGGTTGGAGAGAAATGAGAATTTGTAGAGAAACCTTTTCATCCTTGGATGAAATTTGGTAAGTCATTTGGAGAAAAATCAAGAAGCTTGTGGCAATGTATGCTAAAGAGGAAACTCTAGCTGATATAGGTATGATGGAGAAGGAAGCTGAAGTTTAGAAGGGGTAGGATTGAGCTAGTTGGAAAAGATCCCTATAAGGCTAATTAAAATTAATATTGATGGACTTGTAAAAAGCAATCTGGGTAGAGGGAGAAGAGGAGGAGGTATTGATGTGGAACAAAATTCCTCATGGGAATATGCCACTAGAAATAAACAACTTGTATAAATACAACATCACATGAACTAGTTAGAAAGCAAGAGGGCAAACTACCCCACACACACATGCCGTGACTCGATGTTAATAGGGGTGAGAAATCCCACATAAGTGGGACCAAGGACTCCTTTAATCCTGCTACCCCATTGGCAAAGAGTATCACAAGTGTTGGGGCTCATAAACCACTCAAGTCCCACAATTGTTGGGTAGAGCTAGAATTGGAGTGATTTGTAGAAATCATGTTGGAAAAATGCTATATTGGGAATTACAAGGCCTGGTAAAGGCCACGAACAATGAAGTAGAAGCATTAGCTATCAAATCTGCTTCTATCTGGGCGATAAGACAAGGTTATAGGAGGATAATCATAGAATCATATTATCAAATCTTGGTAGGAGCTTTGGATTGCATGAGGAAATTTACTTTGGAGACATGGATATTGAGGATTCTTGTCACCCAAATTAAGGATTTGTGGAGGAAATTGGATGATGTGATCCTGATTTATGTGGGTAGAGCTTTGAATACAGTAGCAAACTTCCTGGCTAAGATGGGTACCGAGAAGGAGGTAGGGGTTCAGTGACACAGTAACATGGCTACTGAGGATGAGAGGGTTAGACAGGTTGGTGAGCAAATCTAGCGTTTAGCTAATTTGGATAGTCAATGCAAACATATGATTTAAGATATTTGACTCCAATGCACATCTCCTTTTAGTGTTGTAACAAAAAATGGTTATTTCTTAAGATCTTAGATTTTAGAGTTATGAAAGTTTTTTGGAAAGTTAAAAAGAGGAAAGAGATGCTCTTCCTCACTAAAGTTGGAGGAAGTCTCATCCCAACTTATTATAAATAATATTATTTTAATATAATTTTTCAAAAAAAATCAAAAAGAAGAAATTGAAGTTTTAATTTTGTTTTGTTTGTTTTTTTTTTAATTTTATTAGTTAAAAAAAAACATAGGTTCACGATATTAATTTATTGTGCTTTTTCTTTTATACAATTTGTTTAATCATTTATATTCAAACTTAACTTCTATGCACATAAGACTTTGCCCTTTCTAAGGGGCTAGGGATTTACATTTATCTGAAATTAGGATTCGAGTATAGTATATTATGTTTTTGGCAAAGTGGGAAAAGTGGTATTAGAGTAATGTTTGTGGCAAAGTGGGAAATTGATTTTTTATGAGTTGTAAAATTTTGAAAATTTTCAAATATGAAAGAAGAGGTTAATTTTTAAAACACACCTCAAAATGTAAAGCGAGAGATAAAAGAGTTCCTAAGAAGTTGTAGTTGGGAAAAAAGGAAAGATAATGACATGTGGTTACAGATATGTACTCAAGTCAAGCTATGGAGTTGGATCACCTGCAAGTTCTAGCGCAATGGGTCAATGCTTCGTATACAATCAACTGGATCCTCAGAACACTTTTCTCACAGCTTTTTCAATTTCGTTCTCGTTATCAACCTCCATCATATTCAAAAATTGATCCCAGCCCTCGCCAGTCAGGTTTCGATTTCGTTCTCGCTATCGACCTCCATCATATGCAAAAAGTGATCCCAGCCCTCGCTAGTCAGGTTGACATTGCTTGTTCGTCCCGCCAGATTAAGGGGTGGGATGATGTTCAACCAATTTCACCTGAGCCAGTTGTTGGTTGGAGCTATGTAGGTGCTCAAGACATTAATGAAAATCAGGAAGACGAGTGGTTTATGCAAAACGACACAATATTCCATTTAATATGCTTTCATTGATAATTGGTAAACTTGTGTTTTGTTGGCGGCTTTGTACCCTTATCCATAGTTTATGCAGAACCACATAGTATTCCATTTGATATGCTTTCATTGATGATTGGTAAACTTGTATTTTGTTGATGACTTTGTACCCTTGTCAATGAAGGTTAATTTAATTACCCATAAAATATGTTTTTTTATTGTAAAAGTTGTTAAATAGCATTTTAAAAAATATATATATTGAATTTTTTCTTACACGAAATCATTTTTTTTTTTTTCCTTTTGTTAAGTGCATAGATAACCTTCGCACCGGGGAAAACCATAGCAATAGAATCGAACATAGGCCTTATCAGTCCTCAGAACTAATGAATTTATTCATGATGTGTCTTTGACACACTTGCTTTTTCCCCTGATTTAACTATAAAAATATCTTCAGATTCTTCGCTTTGATTTATATCTCTTCTACTTTGTACGCTTCAAATTCAAGTTCATGGCCACGATGGTATTTATGCAGGAACCTAACACAAGCTGACGAAATTGTCAATGGTTGTCGAATTACAAAGATAAAGTAAATATGTAATTTTAACGAGACGGGAGTTTGTCACCAGTAAATTTTTGGTAGTTAAGGTTTCTGTTTTGTGGAGTCTGTCGGGGCCTAATTCTGCCTTTTAGAACTTGCATCTGGTTCTATTGTTATATAATTATATTCACTCGCAGTTGGGAGGATTACCTATTGAAATTTGTACGAACTCTTTGAATTACAAAGTTTCTGCTGCTCCACAGTGCAGGCGAACTCACAGGCGCTAATATAAGTAGTACTATCTATCTATCTATCTATTTCCCGCCCATTTGGATTGGGCAACAACGCCTTTGGAAGTTCAATATATCGATCTTGTAGGAGCTAAAAGAGACTACAACCTGCAATATTTAATGCTGCTTTCACCGTCCTATTCAAACCAGAATCTCCTCCAGCGATGGTGAAGCAAAAACCACACAAAATTATTTAAAAAATACAAATAATTCAAAAAAGCCCCTCGCACAAGGCTTTCCATTGAACTGGGAGTGATCGCAGCTGCACTGGAACTTCATCCCTGTGATTGACCAGCATTTCACGAATTTTATGGCGTCTAAGATTCCCGCATTGTTGAAAAATTCTAAAACATTTATGTACCAAAGCTGAATCTCCTAAATGCCTCATCTGTTCATTTGTAAAGGTTATAGTCTGTTCCTTTTTTTATGTCTAGCGAATTAGTGCTCTCTTCACTCTAGAGGTATGTTTGTTTGTAAAGGTAGAGTCTAAATGTGAATCCCCTCAGTGCAGTGCTCCCCTCACCTTAGGAACATGTCTGTTTGCAAAGGTAGAAGTCGTTTTTTTATGTCTAGCGAATTGGTGCTCCCTTCACTCTAGAGGTATGTTTGTTTGTAAAGGTAGAGTCTTAATGTAAATCCCCTCAGTGCAGTGCTCCCCTCACCTTAGGAACATGTCTGTTTGCAAAGGTAGAAGTCGAATTGACACTATTGCAGTACCAATCTTGAGCAACTAAATGATCCCTTCACACCACTTCAAAATGAAATAGAGATTATAGAAAGCAGCCTAAAAATTAGTAGTAAAAACTAAAAATAATTTTAAAAATAAATTAAATAAAAATAAAAAATATATTATTAATTAAAAAATAATTTTATTTATAAAAGTAAAAAATAAAAAATAAATTATTAAAAGGTAAAGTATTGAATATTGTTGGATCTTTGTCACGAGTTTTATTATAATTGTTTTTTCAAGTTCATTAATAAGAAAGAGGATGTATGTATGAGCAAAAAGAATGTTAATTGAGAAATCTATGCAAGTAATGCAACACTCTCTTTAATATCAATAGTTTTAACTAATGTGATTTTTCTTTCTTTAAAAATGTAATGGCCCACACTCCTTCCTAGCTCTTACTCCCTTTAACTTGCATTTCTTGTTTTTTTTTTTTCAGATGATCCTTTATTTTGACAATTTTTTAAAAATAATATCCGCCTCATACATAATAAGGGTTTAAAGCATTGATACACTATCAATGAATTTGCTGCTCTTGTACCATATCTAAAAATATCAAGATTGGCTCACACTCCCTTTGGACTGACTTATACTCGTTCCGAACTTGCATGGGTTTAAAGTGTTGATACACTATCAATGAATTTGCTGCTCTTCTACCATATCTAAAATTATCAAGATTGGCTTACACTCCCTTTGGACTCACTTATACTTGTTCCGAACTTACATTTCCTCCTAGCACGCTTCTAATCTTTGCTATAAAAAAAAAATTAAGTTTCTACAAGTTTTTATAAAGGTTTCCATCCCCTCTTACTAGAATTTTAACTTGAATCTTTACATAAAACTCAACAACTTACAACTACGACATTCCTTATAAGTTAAAATTGAATTTTTTTATTTTTTAAATACTTAAAAACAATTTAAGTGAATTTTTACACCATAATATAACAACCCACACCTTCTCTACTCATATAATCTTATAACTAAAAAAATATACCATCCGTATGTACCTTAGTTTTAGAGGTTAATATGAAGCATCCATATTCATACACTTGCATCCCCATCCATGCAACTTATTCTTCTAATTCACACGTGAAAACAATAGCAATTTATTTTTATTTTATTTTTTTTTGTCACTTATTCAACCTTAGGACTCCAAATTATTCTTCTCGTTAACATGCAAGAACAACAAGAAAAATTTAATATAAGTTTTTTTTAAAGATAATATAGTGGTATATAATTAGTTTTGAAATTTTGTTTCCTTAATTAATTAATTTTATATTATTTTTTGTTTCAAAAGAATTATTTTTTTGGAGGAGGAGCATAACAAAGAATTTTATTATTATTATATTGATAATTTACAATGACCATGTGAAGACAATCGTTCAAAACAAGGATAACGTTAGGGCAAGTTTTTTTAGAAAAATATCTCATCTTTTAGGAGCTATATCTTTACAAAGAATTATCAAATTCAAATGATTCTAGAACTTTGAGTAGTATTAAGGGATATATAACCCTATGAAGTCAACAATCCAAAACAAGGGCAATGATAATTTTTGAAGACGTGAGAAACAAAATTGCAAATATTTTTTAGCTAGGGTTAAGATGATGAGAGGGCTAGGGCATCAACAAGGCAAGATATTCTATTTAGACTTGGGAATTTTTTAGCTAACTTTCATTTACCCCTTCATTATCTTACAAGTCCTGCATGCAAATTATTGTAGGTTTATTTTCAAATAATATAATTGCTATAGGATATACTAGTATATTTTAGTAGATTTTGAGTTATAGTTTCCTTCCCATGGACCAATTTATAGTCAAATCCTTAGATTCACCCCTAGTAGTAGAGGTTAGGAGGATCTCACAAAGAAAATGTTTTTATTGCTTAAGATAATACAATCATTGGTGAATTTAATGGGTCTTGTCCAAAAGCTTCGACTTTGAGAAAATGAATTGATATGACTTGGAAGTCTCCAGGAGTGAGTTTATCCTTTCTTCCCAAAGGTTTCTTCTTAACCATTTTCTATTTTAGGGAGGAAATAGATAGAATCCTCAAAGGGATTCCTTAGTTTATAGGAAGAGTAGGACTCTTCCTTACCTATTGGTATGAACGATTACCACCTAAAGATGTAAATATTTACCTAGTACTAGTCTGGGTTAGGATGTATGGGTTGTTCATTGAATTCTATGAAATGGATATCTTCAAGGCAATAGGTAACACTTTGGGATAACTCCTTGATATTTCATAACTACAAAATATGGATTCTTAGTTATTTATGCTTGGATATTGGTCATTGATTGATATCAGTAACACTTTACCACAATCAATCATTCTTGAGTATGGGGGTAAGTTGTGGGCCTAAACCATTCATTATGAAAATATGTATTTTAGATGTAGAAGATGTCATGAGGTGGGGAATATTGAGAGATGATTCTCTAAGAAGAGTCCAATAGAAACATATGTAGAAAACTACAAGAGATATGGATGAGGATGATTTTCAACTTCCAAAAAATAGGTCAATACCAATGAAAATAAATAAACAATGCAGATCAATAAGTAAGGATATTAGAAGCAATACCAATTATTTTGAGGTTTTAGCCTATGAATAAAAAGTAGATCACAGCTTAGAGGACATGGTAGAATAATATCAAAATGTTAATAAGGAACTATCTACTCAATATGATCCTGATTTAGGGATGAACATTCCTGTTGAACCTAGGTAATATGCTTGATTAGATTTAGAAGATGCTCTTGAAGTTCCATGTACCATTTAGGAGAAGGAAAAAGGTAGAGAAAATGTAATGCTAGATGATAATACCTCTATCATTAACAAGTAAATACTAGAAAATGAGAAGTATAAATAAAAATCTTCCTTAGCATAGCCAAGAGAGGATAAATCTAATGAAAAGGAAAATTGTGAAAGAATATTGAGTAATAGAATAATAAACCTACTCTTGATATTGGCAAGGCAAAAATAGGAAAACCTTCAAATTATCAAGCGAGGGCTAGGGAAGCAAGAGCAAACATAAAGAGAAGAATACAATCTAAGTTGGTTGAATTTATATTTACTAAATAGCAAATTGATATTGGTAATTTTCAAGAAGGGCTAATAGCCCCTAATAAGACATGATTACCTCTCATGGAATATAAGGGGTCCTAATACCCCCTTAAAGTAGAGGTGTATTAGGTACCTTTGTTTAAGTAATAAGTCTTATATTCTTTATATCCAAAAAACTAAAACTAGTTAGAATCGGCAAGATGTGAATGGGATGTTGTGGACTCAGAAGAAGCGACAAGGAAAATTCTACCATGTTGGAATCTAGTTAGAATCAATTATGAAACCATTCATAAAACTAGGTGTTGAATAGCCTCATTAGTCACATGCTACTTTCCAAATATTCATTTCACCCTTATCAATGTCTATGGACCTACAACTTAGTCAAACAGATCAAAATTATGGAGTGGGATTGAAGACTTCATGAGAAGTAAAGACCCAGAAACTTAATTCATGATCATAGGATATTTTAATGTCATAACCAAGATAGATAAAAATTTAGGGGAATTAGGAAAATAACCCAAAACATGAGAGATTTATCAACTTTTATTCAAAATAATAATCTATGGGAGGTTGAGTGTAAAGAGGACAACTATGCTTGGACCAACAACAAGACAGTATAGAGCCTGATAGCAAAACATTTAGACAAATGCATACTCTCAAATCATTAGTTAAAATTAATATATTGACAAGGATTGGTTCAAATCACTAGCCAATAAGAGTAAAAATGGTGGTAAGTAAAATTTAAAAACTATCATATTTTAAATATGAGCAGATGTGGGAAGACCATCCTCAATTTTTTGATATGATAAAACAGATGTGGAATCCTTCAGGAAATAGTGGGTTGTATATACTTTCAATACAATTTAAATCAATAACATCTAGATTAAAAGAATGGAACAAGAGCACTTTCGAGAATATTTTTGAGAAGAAAGAACTAAAAGAGAAACTTTCAAATTTTCAAATATTTGAGCATAATAATCCAAGCTCAAAGGAAAGAGAGTTTCTTGGTGAATATCATAATATTTTGAGTGTGTAAGAGAAAGTTTGGTTATTAAAATCAATATAGACTTGGTTAAAAGGAGATACAAACATAGTTTTTCATAGGATGACAATAGTATAGATATTAGCATCTAGAATTAATAGAGTTAAATCTATAGAAGGGGTTGGACTGAAGATCAAAGTAAAATCATAAAGAAAGCAAGGTTTTTTTACTAGAATATTCTAGGATTAGAGGAAATTGAAGTCCTTATTGATAAACTACTACAAGAAGTACCTTCATTTATAACATATGAAGACAATAGCATATTGATGGAGCCTATTACATAGAAAGTAGTTCATTCAACTCTTTTATCTTTTGATAAGGTTAAATCCCCAAGTTTAGATGGAATCTTTGCAATATTCTATTAGCATAATTGGGAGATAGTGAAGGATTTTTTATGGGTGGCAGTGGAATAGTCTAGGGTAAATAGTACATACCTTATAAAATAAGTGCAATATGTCTTTCCCTAATTCCAAAAGAGAAGGATGCATAATTGTTTGATTCATTTAGGCTCATAAGCCTCTATAATATGACATATAAGATAATCTCCAAAGTGATGCAAAATAGTTAAGACCACTGTTAGACAAAATTATTTCATAGGAGAAAAGAAGATTTGTGAATGGGAGAGATTCTAGATAGGGTCATAGTAGCTCACGAAGTAATGCATTTAGAAACTTCTAGAAAAAAGAGAGTATAGATTTTAAAACTTGATATGAATAAAGCTTATGATAGGGTTAAATGAGATTTTCTTTTTGCAGTATTAGAAAAGTTTGAATTTGGAAAGAAATAGATTAGATGGATTAAAGCTTGTGTCTCTACAATATCATATTCAATGCTAGTCAATGAGTTATTAACAAAATCATTTAAATCCAAGAGAGGTCTTAGACAGGAAAATCCTCTATCACCATATCTATTCATTATCATGGTAGAGGTATTAGAAAGGAAATTAATGCTAGTAATATGGGCTGATAAGTAGACTTAAGGTTAGTAATAACATAGAGTAATATTTTAAGTCCAAATATTTGATATCTTATTAAAGGAATATGAAAGAAAATCAGGAAAAAAAGTTAATAGGACAAGATCCAAAATTTACATCCTAAAAATTCTAGCTAGAATCAAAGTAGGGATATGCAATTTAATTCAAATAGAGAAGGCAAATTTTCCAACAACATAGCTAGGGATGTCCTTATTTGAGAGGAGAATAAGGATAAAATTGTAAAATCTAGTTATAAGTAAATTTTAGAATAAACTATTAAAATATAAAGGTAGATGGTTATCATTACCAAGAAGAGTGTAGCTAATTAAATAGTCTTACATGTCATTCCAATATATTATATATCCGTGTATATTGTGCTAAAATCGATAGAAAAAGTTTAATCTATATTACACGGTCATTTGTGTGGTCATGATTACATGATAAAAGGAAATTTCCTTTGGTGAAATGGATTAAGGTGTGTGATGATAAACTAAGCTCTAAGGAGAAAAGTAATTTAGAGATTGTACAAGAGAGTCAAAGACAATGGGCAAGAATTCTTCTAAGTACATTGAACTCAATGACCCAAGATTAATCTTTACTACATTGTCACTACCAAATGATTTTGGACTATGGAATGGTTTAAAAATTAATTGATCTATTTATTAAAAGTCTAATATGGATGGTGGGAACCAGCGAAAAAAATCTATTTGGATGGATGCTTGGTGTGATAAAAAACCATTCAATCTAGATCCAATTTTGAAACCATGAATGGGATTACTTCAAGATAAACACGATGATAAGGTTTCAAAAATTATGTACAAGGATAAAAAAGGAAGATACAAATAAAAATAATATTTTTTACAAGTATATTAGATATTGTTGCTAGGAGGTAGTTGAGCAAAAAGATAACAACAATGATTATTCTAAGGGGATCCGAGGATAATTTTATTTGGGAGTTGAATAGCTCAGGAGAATACACAATAAGAAACAGATATAATGTAAAGCACCAACAAAATAAGAATATCTCAAGAATATGGAGAGATATATGGGATAGGCCAAGCATTCCAAAACTCAAAATGTTTGTATGGCTAGTGCATCATAGGAAACTTTTATCCAATGGTAACCTAATTAAAAGGAGTTTTCATAGCCCCTCACAATGTGTTCTATGTAAAACAAAGGAGGAGAGTAGAAACCATCTCTTGGGACATGTTGGCATTTTTGCCACATTGATTTTCATTGAAGTATTAATGTGTACATTATTGCAAATCTAACGTTTATACAGGCTTTGATGCGGCTTTGAAGCAAAAAGGAGAGAAAATGAGCAAAAATGACTAAGTCCAGAAACTGCAGCGATTCGCTGACAAGTCGCGAAATCGTGGTCAACGTGGTCAACGCAGGCAGGTTGGGCGGAACCGTCGCGATATCGCGACGTGTTTCATTTTCACGACTTTCAGCGGGCAAAATGGGAACAACGACAAAATGTCGCGAAATCGCGACAAAAAACTCAGCCGACGACCTAACTTAAAACTTGCAGCGCGTCGCTAACATGTTCCAGAATCGCGACATCGGGAGCTTCGAAGAGTCAAGTGGTAAAAGTGCAGCGATTCGCTGCATGTTGGTTGAGCGGAAGTCTTAAGTTAAAAGTGGCAGCGATTCGCTGCACATTCGTTTCAAAGGCTTGAGAGTTCAAAGGTTGCAGCGATTCGCTGCATTCTTGGGAAGGGGCACACATTGGTTGCAAAGGCTTAAAAGATTGAAGGTGCAGCGAAGTTGGTTGAGAAGGTTGTGTAAAGTGAAGGTTGCAGCGATGCGCTGCAAAGGCAAAAGGTGTTCCATTTTTGTGACCCCTCTAAAGGGCCGTACACGGTGCTCAAAATATGTAGCGATACCGCTACATGTTCCGTTTTCGTGGGGCAGAGCGCAGGGAAGAGTCAAGGGACCAATATGCGTAGCGAAATCGCTACCTGTACTATTTTCGTGAGGTTGAGCTAGCGATAGAGAAAACAAAGTCGGAGACATGGAGAAAGAGCGACAGGAAGAATTTTTGCGGGTGTAAGTGACAGAAAGCGTACGGCATCAAAATGCGTCGCGATTTCGCGACCCGTTCCGTTTTCGCGACTCGTGCAGTTTCCCGCCAAGTGCAGTATGAACGGCCCGAGAGGTTTTCCTCCATTTCCAAGGATTAAATGCGGCCCCGAATTAAATATTTTGAGTATTTCCAATGCATTTCAAGGTCAAAGAAGCGCCCAGGCCACCAAGATTAAAGATTTGATGCATTCGAGGCCATTGTTCGTAGGTTAATTCAATGATTTCATGTACACGTTCAAAGACAAATTTAATGAAGGTGACCGTGAACGTTTCATTGCATTTAATTTTTGTTTCTTCAAGGCTGTAATCAAGGAGATCGTGTTCTTGGTTTCCAAGGCACAATTGTAGATCACGAGAAGGTTGGTTTCAAATATTTAATGCTGCAAAGAGGACGGACCTCTATAAAAACCAATGTAAGCTTCATTTGAAGGGGTTGGAAAATTCTCTCGCTAGAGACTCGGAAGTTCGTTTGCGAGAATAAAGGATTGGCTTCTATTTTTCAAGCGTTTGCATTGGTGATTTCCTTTCTGTTCATGTTGCATTTCTAATAGCATTTGTATGTCTTCATGGTCGTTACATTTAAATTCTGCATACTGGATTTGAATATTGTCGTAAGAGTATAAATTCCTGGAATGTGATTTTGGAGGGTTTTTCTGTATGCATCGTGCGGAAGTTAAGTTAGTAACTTTTATTGCTTGTTGTTGCTGCACTTGGAGTTTCCTGCTGTTATTTTCTAATCCCATAACTTCGGCCTGTGGCCATATTTCCCATTTCTTTCTGTAACCTTTTTAATTTCTTTCCAGTAACCCTTATCTTACACCAAGTTTAGAATAGTGAAGGGAACCAGCCCACTCTGGAGATTGGTCTGGGAGCCATTTCTTGCTTCCAGCCTTTCAATGTTGGCCGGGTCTAGGGTGCACTTGTAAAATCCTTTCCTGTGGCAGATTTTGGACCAACAGTTTTTGGCACGCCCGGTGGGACAAATTTATTCTGTCTCTAAAAGAACTCATACTGTCGAAGGTTTAATGTTCGCCTTCAGACTGTAAAATTAGAGCATTTGGTGACTCTGCTGAACTCAAAAATTATTCATGATCACGAGATCACAGTCCAAGAAATTTGGTGATCTGGTTCAGTTTTTCGAGCTTGATAGTTCAAGAAGTGGTGAGCATTCTAGGTTGGTTTCCTCATCCCTTCCATCCTCTGTTGTACAAAACTCTGGTGTTGTTGCTAGTGTTTCATCTTCCCAACCATATCCGCTAGCTCAAATGGCACAATATCCTCCACCTCCACCCAGAAAATTTTTGGCATGGAATAGCTCTGGAGCCTTGAACTTGCAGGCTCAGAATCCAGTTCCTCAAGCTGCACTGAAGGCTTTGCCTACTTACGATGGTACTGGTAAAACAGCATATGAGCACATTAATGATGTTGCTTCCTTAGCGGCTATCCATGACATTACTGATGAGGATGTAATGGTGAAATTATTGGTATGTTCCTTGAGAGGAAAACTGTTGTTTTGGTACCGAACGTTGCCGCCAGGCACTATAACATCTTGGGATCAATTCGGTGATTTGCTGGTTAAAAATTTCCATGAACAGGCTGACCCTTTCTCATTGTTGAATCAGTTTACCGTAATACAGAGGCATCCCCAGGAGGAGATAGCTGATTTCAACGTTCGATTCACTAGAACCTGGCACAGAATTCCTGAAGGTATTCGGCCTGCTGATGAATTGGCTGCACTGTACTACCTTAGAGCGTTCAACTCAGATATTGCCTGGGCTGTTAGGCAGTCCAACGTAATAACATTTCCAGAGTTGTTTGAGCAAGCAATTAAAGCAGAAGCTGATCTGGTTGCAGTAGGGAGACTTCCTCCAAAGGTAACTATGCCTCTCATACCCGATTTGCCTCAGCATTTATATTCTGGCTCATTTCCACAGCCCATGCCAGCTATGTATCCCACACCATCATGGAGTTCTAAAGCACCCCAAGTTGCACCAGTCCCAGCTCCTCAGTTGCCTGCCTTAGCTCCTTTACCGCTTCCTGCACCTAGCACTCAGCCATCTCCCATTTCTACTGCCTTTCCAGCTTTGCCAGCACCACTAGCTCCTTTGCCCTTACCAGCACCTCCTGCACCTGCAAACCCTGATCCATATACAACATTATTGCAAGAGGTAAAGTCTGCAAATTCGGCAATTAGAGCCATGGGAAACAAGATCACACTCATAGAAAGGAAGCAGGCTGAGAGAGATTTCCAGCCAAGGAGATTTCAGCCTCCTCAAATTACTAGAGATCAAGCTGCCTCAACTAGCAAGCCACCTGAAAAAGGCTTGACTGCTCTAGTGAATGAAGAAGCAGCCCATGCAGACGGAGTATATTGGTGCTCAACTTGCAATGATCCTCATGGAGAGGATACATGTATGGTTCACCTGAATTATATGCAGACATTGGCTGCCAGCTCTTCGGGTGGACATGTTAATATGATCTCAGAAGCTGGCCATAGTTTGATGAATCCAGTTGAAGATCAAGTTTCAGTTCTAACAAGGACTGGAAAGAAGCCCGTGACTGTTGATCCTGTTGACTTACAACCTTTGAAAGTGTCGGCTGATATGACAAAGCCAGTGAAAGCTCCTGTGCCAGTTCCAAGGTCTGATGCATCTGTTTTGCCAAAAGACCCTGCTTTTGATAAAGTTCAAGGAAAAGCTGCAGCTGCACCAGCAAGATCCGAAGCAGAGGAGCAAGCTCATGAAAAGTTGAGATATCCATCACTGACAAAGAGGCTGAGAGTAGAAGCTACACAGCAGTATCGTACCCGATTTGAACAACCTGCTGAGAAGAAAGACCTTGCTGCAGTTTCATACAACATAGTTGAAGATCTGAAGAAGACCCCTGCTAAGGTAAGCCTCTATGACGCTTTGCAATTACCCGGTCAAGTAGACTTATTACAGGAGTCATTAAAATCTGTCAAGGAGAATGAAAAAGGTCCTACCCAGACAGTTTATGCTCAGTCCTTAACCACCTCTGCTACTGGTAAGAACAGACCACCTCCATTTTACTTGTCATTGCAAATAGAAGGTTGGATTGTACATAATTGTATGATTGACTCTGGAGCCGCAACCACCGTCATGCCCAAGGGAGTCTGTGAAGCAATGGGAATGGAGTATACCCGGAGTAGTCCTGGAGTCCTGCAATTGGATGGTACTCCTATTAAAATAGTAGGTGTCATTAAAGATGTACCAATTGTCCTGCATACAAAGCCCCAGATCACTGTTATTCAAGAAATTGTTGTGGTAGATTTAGAGCCCTACTTTAGCATGTGTCTGTCCAGGGAATTTACTGCAAAATTAGGGGGTTATTTGGCACTAGATTATTCTCATTTAGAAGTTCCTTTTAAGGGTAGACGTCTCAGGATACAAAATGAAAAGCCTTCCCCTTTTCACATTGAGAAGTTGGAAGATGCAGGAAAAGACATGCAGTCTGTCCACATGCTTACTGAAGAATCTGAAGATTCTGTTTTGATGAGTGAAGTTTTAAACAATCTTCAGTTGGATGACCAGTTTTCTATGCTTAACTTCAATGCCATGATGGAGATAGAGATTGGCTGTTATGCCATTCAAAAACCTGAGAATGAAACAAAGCAGGAATTGTCTAACTCAGCTGATCAGAATGATGTTACGAATCAATTATGGCAGTTATATTTCGATGGTGCTAGATGCAAGAACGGTGCAGGGGCAGGTATTGTGTTAATTTCCCCTTCTGGTGTCCAAAGAACTTATTCATATCGGCTTACATGGAGTTGTACTAATAATGCTGCTGAATATGAAGCATTGTGTTTGGGTCTGAAGAAAGCAAGGAAGTTGGGAATAGAACAGCTCAAGATTTTTGGTGATTTCGAGCTTGTGGTAAATCAGATCACAAATAGATGCATTTCAAAGCAGCATTACCTGAAAGCATATCGAAATCAGGTTTGGGATTTGTTTGAATTTTTCACTGCTTTAAATATTCAAGCTGTTTCCAGAGAGATGAATAAACATGCAGACCTGTTAGCATCTCTTGGAGCTAATTTTTCCCCTATTGATCAAGTTGTGAACAAGCCCAAGACTGTGAGGATGGTATACAGACCCAGTGTGCCAGACAAGGAAACTTTCTGGCAGGTTTTTGAAAATGATGAGCAGATTGTAAATTTCTTGATTCATGAAGCTGCCACTGTCGAAGGGAGAACTTTGGAGGATGAAGAAGCAGAGGGTCTTATTCAATTAAGGAATAACCATATTCCAAAGGGTCTCATAACTCTGGAGAGTTTGTTCGACCAGCATGATCGGTCCTCTAGACATCGAATAGAAGTTGATAAGAAAGAGTATATGGAGTTAGAGCTTCAGCCTAACAAAGTGATTAAGGTTGGAACTGACTCAACCCAAGAAGAATTGCAAAAAATCAGGCAGCTGTGCGAGGAGTTTTCTGACATTGTAGCTTGGAGCTATGAAGATTTAAAAGGCTACAACAAACAGATTGTGCAGCATACAATTGAATTGGAGGAAGGAGTCAGGCCTTTTCGACAAAAACAGCGTCCTGTTAATCCAAAGATTGAGATGTTGATGAGGGCTGAGCTTGTCAAAATGCTGCAGGCTAAAATCATTTATCCAGTTAAGCACTCAACCTGGGTTGCCAATCTTGTCCCAGTTCGGAAGAAGAATGGAGATATTCGATTGTGCGTTGATTTCAAAAATTTAAACCGTGTCTCATTAAAGGATCATTATCCTCTGCCACGTATAGATCAAATACTGCATGTTGTGGCTGGAGCTCAGCGTTTTTCTTTCTTTGGATGGATTTTCTGGATATAACCAGATCTGGGTGAAAGATGAAGATCAGTATAAGACAGCATTCACCACAAAGTGGGGCACTTTTGCTTATCAGCGAATGCCTTTTGGACTGTCAAACGCTGGAGCTACTTTCCAAAGAGCCATGGACATTGCGTTCAAGGAATTGTTAAACAAGATCATTGTGATATATCTTGATGACATGACAGTATTTTCTCATAAACGAGAAGATCACTGCTCTCACCTGAGGCAAATTTTTGAAAAATGCAGGGAATTTGGGATCTCTATTAATCCAAAAAAGTCTGTGTTTGCAGTGAAAGAAGGTAAGCTTCTGGGCCATGTGATTTCAGAAGATGGGTTAGCAATTGATCCAGCTCGAGTTGAAGCATTAAAGAAATTGTCACTGCCTGCAAATAAGAAGGAACTTCAGTCTTTCTTTGGACAGATTAACTTCATAAGGAAGTTCATTGCTGACTTTGCCCAGGTTGTTAAACCAATGACCGAATTGTTGAAGAAAGATGCAGTTTTCCAATGGACAGCTCGAAGAAAGGAAGCATTTCAGGAGATCAAGGAAAGAATAGCGCAGGCCCCTGTCCTAATTAATCCTGACTATTCCAAGGATTTCATATTATATGCAGTTGGAGAGGATGACAGTTATGCTGCGGTTTTAACACAGAAAGGAGATGATGGGAACGAAAGGCCCATTGCCTTCCTCAGTCAGGTCATTCTACCTCATGAAGCCAAGTACAATTTCATTGAAAAATAGGTATATGCAGTTATGAAATCCCTGAAGAAGTTCAAACATTTTATATCTCAGAGCAGAACAATTGTTTATGTGATTCATCCAGATGTTAGAAATTTCATTCTTCAAGGAGAGCTGGGTGATAAACGTGCTGGCTGGGTAACTAAGATCCAAGAATTTGATGTAGAAATTCATCCAACTAAGCTAGTGCGTGGTAAAGCTCTGTGCCAGCAGTTGGCAAAGATGGCAGCATCTGATATAGAGGAAGATCAGGTAGAAGCTCTTGCTGGTGATGACAATTTAATGAATTTCTTAATTCAGGAAAAGGATTGGACAGAGGACCTGATTGATTACTTCACAAATGGAAGATGTCCTTCACAGTTGAATGCTTCTCAGAGGAGAAGATTTCGTTTGCAGGCTCTGCGGTATGTTTTGTTACCAGATGGTTTATTTTTTAAAAATATTGATGGTGTTCTCTTGAAATGTGTTAAAGAAGCAGACAAGGCTAGGCTCTTGGAAGAGTTTCATTCGGGTCTCTCAGGAGGACACTATGCAGGAAGACCGATGGCCTTGAAGATAATTCGAGCTGGTTATTACTGGCCGACCCTATTTTCAGACTCTTTCAGAATTGCACAAGCCTGTGATAAGTGTCAGAGATATGCAGGAAGAGTAAGGAATGCAGCACTGCCTTTGCATCCAGTTCAGGTTGAAGCACCTTTTCAGCAGTGGGGGCTGGATTTTATTGGAATCATTGATCCTAATTCCTCAGCTGGTCACAGATATATTTTAACAGCTACAGACTATTTCACAAGGTGGTCTGAAGCTATTCCCACAAAGGTGGCCAATCAGACTGTAGTGATATCTTTTGTTGAGGGTCTGATTACACGCTTTGGTATCCCTGATGCCATCATTACAGATAATGGAACCCCATTCATTGGAGCTGAACTGGCTGAGTTCGCTAATAAATATGGCATTTTCCTTAAGACATCTTCCAATTACTATCCACAGGGAAATGGCTTGGCGGAGTCAACGAACAAAAATTTGCTCAGGATTTTGAAGAGGTCATTAGGAGAGAACAAGAGATCATGGCACCTGTTATTAAATCAGGCTTTATGGGCAGACAGGATTTCAGCCAAGAAGTCCATTAAAACCTCACCCTATGCCCTAGTCTATGGAAAAGAAGCAAGATTGCCGGTTCATCTTGAATTACCAGTGTTACAGCAGTTGCAGTCTTTCCAGGACGATGAGACAGATCTGAGTTCCTTGGATCTGCGAATAGCACAGTTATTGGAGTTAGAGGAGCAACGTTCAAAAGCATATGATGAATTTGCCAAACACACACAGGATATTTCGAAGTGGTTTTATAAGCATTCTGCAGCTCGTCCATTCAAAACAGGCGATTTGGTGTTGAAGTGGAATGAGAATAAGGCTAAGCCTGGCAATCATAAGAAATTTGATGCTTTCTGGGAGGGTCCCTTCCGCATTACTAGCACAGGTGCAGCAAATTCGTTCTACCTGGAAGACATGGATGGCAGCCCACTTTCGATCTCAGTAAATGGCTTTCATCTGAAAGCCTATACTTCTTGAACCAATATTTCAGTATGAGTTTGTATATATAAAAAAAAAAAAAAAAAGAGAAAAGAAAAGAAACGAATATATATATGTTGTTTTACTTTTTATTCTGTCACCTTGGTTCTTGTTGCTTGCGAGCCGTAGGGGTTTGTCTTTCTTTTGTCTTTTCCTTTCCCAGCAGTTAGTGGTTATCAGAAAATTCTTCTTTTCCCTTCCCCATTTCCTTTCTTTCCTTTCTTCATCGTTTTCTTTCTTCTTCTTTTTCTTCTGCAGTAGTAAAAAGAGTAAGCCACAGCTGTTGTTTCTTTCCCCTTTTCTGTCTTTTCCCGTTCCTTCTAATCCCTTTCCTCCAAGTTTTTTCTTTTTACGCATTTCATTTACAGTCCAGCTCATTTCATTTCACAGCTTTCATACTTTTATCCCCACTCCATAACTTCGTTCATTTTCATTTCATTGCCATTGCAGATGGCAGTACAACAACATTCTGTTGTTGTTCTACTACATCACTTGCCCACTTCATCATTTCATTATTACCATCATTCCATTGCAGCCACCGCTTGCGCAATCGCAAGATCTCATTCCACCCTCTCATTCCATTTATTTCATAACCAGTTCTATGCAGCTTCTTCCAGTTCCAGCTTTTAGCAGTAGAGAAGTTTTGCATCAGTCCATTGCAATGTATCTCAGCAACTGACTTTAAGTTTTTCATGACTCTGTGCCCAATGGATTAAGGCCTGGATTCTTGCATACAGCGAGCTGTATACCCCGCGAGCCGCCAAGAATGTTGGCATTTTTGCCACATTGATTTTCATTGAAGTATTAATGTGTACATTATTGCAAATCTAACGTTTATACAGGCTTTGATGCGGCTTTGAAGCAAAAAGGAGAGAAAATGAGCAAAAATGACTAAGTCCAGAAACTGCAGCGATTCGCTGACAAGTCGCGAAATCGCGGTCAACGTGGTCAACGCAAGCAGGTTGGGCGAACCGTCGCGATATCGCGACGTGTTTCATTTTCGTGACTTTCAGCGGGCAAAAGGGGAACATCGACAAAATGTCGCGAAATCGCGACAAAAAACTCATCCGACGACCTAACTTAAAACTTGCAGCGCGTCGCTAACATGTTCCAGAATCGCGACATCGGGAGCTTCGAAGAGTCAAGTGGTAAAAGTGCAGCGATTCACTGCATGTTGGTTGAGCGGAAGTCTTAAGTTAAAAGTGGCAGCGATTCGCTGCACATTCGTTTCAAAGGCTTGAGAGTTCAAAGGTTGCAGCGATTCGCTGCATTCTTGGGAAGGGGCACACATTGGTTGCAAAGGCTTAAAAGATTGAAGGTGCAACGAAGTTGGTTGAGAAGGTTGTGTAAAGTGAAGGTTGCGGCGATGCGAAAGGATAGAAGACTCCCAAAGGCAAAAGGTGTTCCATTTTTGTGACCCCTCTAAAGGGCCGTACACGATGCTCAAAATATGTAGCGATACCGCTACATGTTCCGTTTCGCTGAGGCGGAGCGCGAGGAAGAGTCAAGGGACCAATATGCGTAGCGAAATCGCTACCTGTACTATTTTCGTGAGGTTGAGCTAGCGATAGAGAAAACAAAGCTGGAGACATGGAGAAAGAGCGACAGGAAGCATTTTCGCGGGTGTAAGTGACAGAAAGCGTACGACATCAAAATGCGTCGCGATTTCGCGACCCGTTCCGTTTTCGCGACCTGTGCAGTTTCCCGCCAAGTGCAGTATGAACGGCCCGAGAGGTTTTCCTCCATTTCCAAGGATTAAATGCGGCCCCGAATTAAATATTTTGAGTATTTCCAATGCATTTCAAGGTCAAAGAAGCGCCCAGGCCACCAAGATTAAAGATTTGATGCATTCGAGGCCACTGTTCGTAGGTTAATTCAATGATTTCATGTACACGTTCAAAGACAAATTTAATGAAGGTGACCGTGAACGTTTCATTGCATTTAATTTTTGTTTCTTCAAGGCTGTAATCAAGGAGATCGTGTTCTTGGTTTCCAAGGCACAATTGTAGATCACGAGAAGGTTGGTTTCAAATATTTAATGCTGCAAAGAGGACGGACCTCTATAAAAACCAATGTAAGCTTCATTTGAAGGGGTTGGAAAATTCTCTGCTAGAGACTGGAAGTTCGTTTGCAGGAATAAAGGATTGGCTTCTATTTTTCAAGCGTTTGCATTGGTGATTTCCTTTCTGTTCATGTTGCATTTCTAATAGCATTTGTATGTCTTCATGGCTGTTACATTTAAATTCTGCATACTGGATTTGAATATTGCCGTAAGAGTATAAATTCCTGGAATGTGATTTTGGAGGGTTTTTCTGTATGCATCGTGCGGAAGTTAAGTTAGTAACTTTTATTGCTTGCTGTTGCTGCACTTGGAGTTTCCTGCTGTTATTTTCTAATCCCATAACTTCGGCCTGTGGCCATATTTCCCATTTCTTTCTGTAACCTTTTTAATTTCTTTCCAGTAACCCTTATCTTACACCAAGTTTAGAATAGTGAAGGGAACCAGCCCACTCTGGAGATTGGTCTGGGAGCCATTTCTTGCTTCCAGCCTTTCAATGTTGGCCGGGTCTAGGGTGCACTTGTAAAATCCTTTCCAGTGGCAGATTTTGGACCAACAGGACATTGTTCAACAGTTTGAGAATTATGGCAATGGATTCTTAATAAGTTTGTTAAATGTATATGAATGATATAATTGAAGAATGGTTAAAGCAATTGTGAAACACTTTTAAAATTAAGTCTTTATAGATAATCCGGGATACATCGAAAGATACAATACTTTGGATTGTATGGTTGGAAAGGAATAAAATAATATTTAAAGGAAAGAAAGGTAAATTAGAGGTAGTGAAAAGAAATATTTGTTTAGCCATAGAGTCTAAACCATCCCCATAAATTCATCCAATCCCTAATATTAAAGTAGAGAGCCTTGATAGATGGAGTCAAATCATAAAATTAAATTATGATGTTGGGAATAGAAGAAACAAAAGGAAGACAAAGAATATAAAATGGAAACCATCAAAAGTGGGGTTGGTCAAATTGAATATTGATGGAGCATCTAAAGGAAATATAGGACTAATAGGGGTTGGAGGAATACTTATAAATAATTGGGGTAACACTGTATCACATTACACTTTTAATAGTGGATTTAAGATAAATAATGAAGATAAATCTTGGGTAGCTTTGGAACAATTAAAAATATGCAGGTAAATGAAATGGAACAATGAGTGGGTGGAAGACAATTCAGTAATAGTGATAAATGCAATTTTGAGGAAAACAAAGGTCCCATGGAACATACAAGAGCTCATTGTGGAAATACAAGGCCTTGCTATAGAGTTTGAAGATCGTGAAGTTAAATTTTATTTTCCATGATTAGAGAAAGTTGTAAGTTTAGTTGAAGTTGACAAGAATATGTTGACTATTTGAATCAAATAATGACTAAGATTTACTATAATATTTTTTATTGATACTATTTATTGTATTTTATAACATTAATGTGTTTTCATATAAGTTATTTATTACAATTCTTATGGTTGCACTTATGCTTCATGAAGTTGAAGAACACAAGCTTATACTGAGAGGGGGGGTGAATAGTATAAGATCAACTTTTACTTTTATTTCTCAAATAATATTATCCAATATATCAATGGCAATATCAACAACAGTAATCAAAGCAATGCATAAATCATCACACACAATAGAGACACCAATTTAATGTGGTTCATCCAATGTGGGCTACTCCATGAAGAAAATATTTCACTAAAATTTTCTCAACAAATCTCTTGGGAATCCTTCCCTATTACAATATTTATGGATCTCTATCCAAAGGAGACACCAATCCCCTAATCAAGTTCGTGGATCTCTATCCACAGGTGAACTCCTTCACCTTTGTTGGTTCATGGATCTCTATCCATAGGAGAACTCTTTCTCCTCTACTCTAGCTGGTGATCTTCTAGAAGACTACTGCCTCCACTACACTGGCTTATGGATCTCTCTCCATAGAAGACCTATGTCCTCACTTAGAAGACCTCTATCCTCAATACCCTAGCTAATGGATCTCTATCCACTAGAGACTACTATCCTTTGCTCTGTCACCTCCAAAACTTTCTCTCAGCTCTACTCAATCTTTGTCTCAAATATACACTAAACATTCTCCTCGATCTATCACAAATCTGCTCACAAATATATCTATGGTTTGGCACAAATATGCCCTCAAACATACACAAAAATCTATCCTCAAATATATCCTCAAGCCTTAACACAAATTTTGATCAATCACAAATCAAATCTGCTTAGATTTACTCCAAGCCTTAACCCAAATATTGAAAAAATCAATCAATCAATTCTGCTCTCAAGTCTTCTCAAAGACACATCAAATCTATCCATAAGTCCTCTCAAGAAATTTATCAATCTCCTCAACAAGTCTTCACCAAGACTTGACTTCACTCTGCTCAACAAGTCCTCTCAAGAACTTGCTCAATCTTCTCAACAAGTCTTCACTAAGACTTACCTCAAATCTGATCAACAAGTCTTCACCAAGACTTACCTCAAATCATCTCAACAAGTCTTCACCAAGACTTGTCTCAAATATGTCCAACAAGTCCTCCCTAGAACTTGTCCAATCTGCTCAACAAGTCTTCACCAAGACTTATCTCAAATTTTCTTGCAAGCTTTCACAAAAGATCACACAAATATGTCCTTAAGCTTTCACAAAATCTTACTCAAATTTTTACTTAAGCTTTCACAAAAGCTTACTCGATTTTGTC
Source organism: Wollemia nobilis (assembly GCA_028583015.1). NCBI lineage: Eukaryota > Viridiplantae > Streptophyta > Pinopsida > Araucariales > Araucariaceae > Wollemia > Wollemia nobilis. The sequence continues at coordinate 5,376,429 of JAQPPZ010001772.1, read as the reverse complement.
CTTAAGTTCTCTCTAGGAATCACAAGATTTTCACAAAAACTTACTCAAACAACTGCAATACTTGCATACAAAACTCAACTTAATATTTTCCAAAAAACCTCTTCAATCACAAAAACAAGTTTCACTTAGAATCTTGTTTAGCCATAGAAACATATAGAGAATGGTAAGAGACTCAATATGTTTCACACTCACAAATCACTCTATCACTTTCAAACTCACTTTCAAATCAATTCAAAAATAAGGTATAATTTGTTTCACAAAACTTGAACTATCACTCCAATACTTTCAATCAATAATGCTCAATAAAATTTACTCAACCATCCACTCAATGAAACACACCTTGCTTACAAAACCTAATCAAGTGTTTCACTATACTTCAAACAACTCACACTAAGAAACACAAACCTTGACTCAAGATAATTCTAATGTCACATAACAATGATACTCATGTTCTTTCACAAACCCTAGCTCAAGATTGTTTTCAATTTCACATAACAATGATACTCATGATCTTTCACAAACCCTAGCTCAAGATAGTTCTCAATCTCACATAACAATGATACTCATCATCTTTCACAAACCCTAGATCAAGATAGTTTTCAATCTCACATAACAATGATACTCATGATCTTTCACAAACCCTAAATCATGCACATGAAAACCTACTCAACATTTCCAACAATGCTTATCAAACAATCCTTTTCACTCCAACTTTGCATTTCACAATATTCAATCCAACAATATTCCACTCATAAGGAAGATGTGCCCATACCTTTTATTTTTATGGAGATATATCTTCAAAACCTGTCTTAATCACAATCAAATCCTCTTTGTCAATTTCAAGGTTAGATAGCAACAACTTATCTCAAAATCTCCACACAAATATTCTCCCCAATATTTATTTCACCATACAAAATATCAAATCTCTAGTACACCTTATAATCTCCAAACTATCAAAATAATATTATAAAATAAATTTCCTTTACTAAAACCTTATAAAATCCAACATTTCATAATAATATTAAAAAATCAAGTTCCTTTGCTAACACCTTATAAGATCCAACCTTTCAGAATAACATCCACCATATAAAAATCAAATTATTTTATTAACACTTATAACTCCAAACATTATAAAATAAATTCTAACCACCAAAAATTAAAATAAAATATTTTAATTTTCTTATACCTTATATTTCCCTCAACAAACTCACAAACTACCTTTTAAATCTCACAAAACCCTTTAATGCAGATTTTTGAATATCAAAAACCTTTGGAAAATTAAATTATGAAATGCATACCTTTCATTTTAATTCTGCCCAAAAATTGTTTCTATCGAAATTCAAACACATGACCTCGCCTTTCCAACACCCTAGCCCAAAGCTAGGCCACCAGTTGGGCTATGCACCCACACGAAATCAAAGAGCACACAAACCCCCTTTTGTTCCTTGTCTCTTCTCACACTTAGCACGAACAAACAACTTTCCCTTTGCAAAACACAATCGTGTGAATTGAACCCACGACCTTGCCCTCACAATGCCCTAGCTTTGCCTCAACTACCACCTACGTAACAACGTTGGTGGAACCTCTTTGTCGCGTTGCTTGCACTTGAACCATCGTCTGCATCTAAAAATTTAAAATGTGAATTCCCTCTTCTTACTTAGCAAAGCAGCGCACAAAATATTTTTCTTAGCATAGCATTGGAATCGCATATGGTTAGAAAGGGAAATGAAAATTATTTCCCCTATAAATACATTTGCTCTTTGCCCTTACACGTTGGCCCAAATTCGAATTTGAAATTCAAATTTAAATTTAAATATTAAACTTAAAACCTTTGGCACCCATTATTTATTTAAATTAAAATTTTAACCATAGGTTAAAATATTTTAATTTAAATAAATTAAATTAAATCCTTTACGAGTTGCTCAATGGGTCTTTTCAAGGATAGATTATTTTTTAATAATTCCTTGGACCTCGTTTTCTTCACTTCATCATTTTACCCAAAATATTATAATATTAGATATTATAATATTATTATTTCTTTTTAAGCCTACTTCTCCTTCCTTGGGTCTTCAATATTTTAGGCCTCTTTAGGCATATAATATTTCAAAATAAATATTATATCCTATTCCTTTTAAACCCTTCCTTGCCTTTTGGAAAACAACCTGATGACATTAATGACAACAAAACTTGGACATCAACCTCTTAACATCAATGACAACAAAACTTGCTCAAATTTCCAACAATCTCCCCTTTTGTCATTGATGGTAACCCTTTTTCCTTTAACCATTTCTTTTACCTTTTCAGTTATGCTCCCCCTGACTGAATGCTTTCCCCTTAACTCAAATATCTCCTCCTTTGTCATCAATGGCAAAGGGTCACCTTTGGGGCTTGGGGATAAAGATAAGATTCTTAGCTTAGCCCCCTCCCCACATCCTCTCCTTGAGGTGGTTAATTGGAAGTATCTCTACTCCCAGCATATACTGCTCTTTTCCTTTGTCCACCTTCTTCCTCAACTGATCCTTTTGATTCCTCTAAATATTCCTATTCCTACTTGTATCTAGAAGTTTTGCTCTATACCACTTGGCTATATACCCAACATTATTGCACTTATAACACTTAATTTTGTGGTTCCTTGAAGGTGATTTTTTTTTGAAGTTACTCCTAGTGAATTCATATCCATTCCTATCATGAACCTTGCAATTTACTATTTTATGACCAAACTGATTAGAAGAGTAGTAATACCCTTGAAATAGATATCCATTTCTAAAATTCCTTTTAGTGAAACCATATCCCTATTTTTCATATGGCCTACACTGTGAAGCCTTGTGACCAAACCTGTGATATGAGAAGCAACTTCCATTGAATAACCCTTGCCTTGACCCCATTGGTCTCTTAGTCTCTTCTTCCCTACGATGTTTCATGTTCCATATGTTCCTTATTTGTGCATTGTTCCTTTCCTTATTGAACTTCCTATTTTCCAACTTATCCTGAGAAGTCTCACTTTCTCTTTCACTCTCTTCTTCTAAAGCTTCTTATTCTTTGGATCTTGATATTGGCTCCTCTCCTCGTCCTCTATATTCTTCTTCAAAACCAAGCCATATCTTGTTTGATGAAGATCTTTGTACCTTGATAATATTATCCAAGTTCTTTGAGATTATCCCAAACATGTGTAGCTTGTATTTAGACTCTTTTACTTCCTTCCTTAGTGAAGCTACCTCATGCTCTAATATTTCACATTCTAAGACTTTTACCTCTAACTTCTCTTTATATCTCCTTGTATTAGATATTGAATATGTCAGATCTTGTATAAGATTTCCTTTTTCTTCATCACATTCCTGAAATTGAATCTTGAGTTTTGAGTTTTGCTTTCTTACCTTTCTTAATTCCTTAAGAGAAGAAATAAGCTCACCTTCAAGATCAAATTCTCCTTCCTCTTCATTTTCTAATTCTTCATATTTTAGATCATCTTCATTCCTTTCTAATTTATCTTCAATAGGAGCACTTCCTTCTTCTTCTATTGCCATAAGAAGACTTTCTTATTCTAGACCTTCAAGAGCATCTTCATATTCATCTTCACTAAAATTGAACCCATTTCTTTTACAGTGATATTCAAGATGACCAAAGCTACCACACCTAAAAAACTTGAGAGTTATTAGTTCCCTTTTTACCTTTTTCTTAACATCTCCTTTTTCTACTATCAGAAATGGAATTTCCAATTTTAGCAATTTAGCAACTCGAGGACTGTCAGGTGTTCCACCTGGTTCTTGTGAGCACAAAACTTGAGGTGAGGCACTACATAGCCAGGCACAGTTCCCAAGGTACTATCTGACCTGGCATGCTTCTTGAGGCGCTGACACTGTCTCACCTGGCTAGCGTAGGAGCTAGGCCCGCAGAGGTATGAATATCGAGATACAGGATCTACTGACGTCAACGTGACATCACTCGACCCAAATATGAGAAGACTAGAATGGACTCAGATGTGCCTATTAGACACCAAACGATCGGAGACAAGGGTTATGACTGGATTAGACTTAGACGTGCCTACTAGACACCAGGCGATCAGAGATAAGGGTTATAACAAATGGGAGGTGGAGAGCTCAGTTTAATTGGAGGGCAGACGACCCTCCAATCATAGTTCCTGAGGGCACAGGCTACAGATCACCAACCAACAACATGACTATAGATCACCAACCAACAACACGTGTGGAACCTCCATGTAGGGGACCTAACAACTCAAACTGTAGACCACGCACAAATATTGATCCACCTAGCCAACTGACATGTACGACTTGAATCTCGAGAAGTGATCATCTAACGTGATGACCTACAATTGAATGGGCATCTGACGTGGCGGTGACATAATTTTTTACGTTTAGATGGACAAGTGTCTGCTTGAGGTCTCTCCTCTAGGCGAAAAAAGGTCGTTAGACGATTACTTTAAGACAATCAGAGTTAACTATGCTGATTTCTAGTTTTAAAACATATTTGTGTGCTCACAGCACACATGTGGGACTAAAAAGTCCCACATGCTTCTTTTTTCCACCTAATGGCAGAGGAAGAAGCTAAAAGGGAGACACTCTCCCTTAATTCCCAGCCACAACATGAGCTGGGTTGGTTCTAGCCTCAGTGCTAAGGCGTTACCCGACGGGAGATCAGGAGTTCGACTCCCGTCGAGCACAGAACACCTTTCTTTTGCTAAAGAAGGCAAAACCGAAGATAAATACACTCCAAGGTAAAGCATATAGATATTTTTTTTAATTTGTTTTAATTTTTCATGAAAAGTTTTCAATTTTTTTTAATGATTTCAATATAAATTTTTTGTTTTTAAATCAATTTTATTTATTAAACTTGATTTATTTTAACAAATATTTTATTTTTATCATTAAGTAAAATGTTTTGATTAATTTTTATTTACAATTTAGCAAATTAAAATAAAGTCTAGGGACCTATTTTTTTGCAAAATTCAATCCAAGAGGGCTTTTGTTTTCTCCCACAAAGAGGATATAAGACATTTAAGAGCACCATTCTTTTGCAAAATTAGGAGACCTACATTCTTCTCAACCTTGTTAATTTAGCATACAAGAAAGGATCAAACTTGAATTCTTTTTGCAAATTAGACAACAAGGAGACTATTTTTTTTTTTTTAATTCAAAAAGCAAAGTGTGCATTTGTTTTCTTCGAGGGGGATATAAGACATAAAATTGCACATTCTTTTTTGCAAAAAAAATTGAGAAGAAATTGTAACCTTGGGTCCATCAAAACCAAGTCGTTTGTTGACTGTTCTGGAAGCCTTTCAAACGCGGGTCGTGTGTCGACTTGTCTTGGAAGGAGTGCTCAATTTGTTAATTTTACAAAATAAAGGGGGGAAGACAACATTGTACTTCTTTTGCAAAATTGTAAGACAAGAAGGAGACATAACATATCATAATTTTTGCACAACACACATTCATATTTTGTTGCAAAAATTAAAAGGTGCATTTTTTATTTTACTCGACACCTTCATTGGCAAATTAGGTGCATTTTCGGTTGCATTAGACACCTAGGTGATAAGAATTCGGTGGGCATTCTTGTTTGATTATTGCATTATTTATTTTTGCAATTATAAGTCATAGAATCAAGAACACACTATACCCCAAAATTTCACAAATTTGTGTAAATCCTTGCACATATTTAAAGCCAATTTCACTTGATATTCTCTCCTAAACCAAAAACCCCTAATTCACTCTTATTTGTTTGGCTTAAGGGTGTTTAGGCAGGGGCCATTAAATATCTGTTTGAGTGAATTATATTTTGGTACTCTTTTAGGGTATATCAAAAGAAAGAACAAGTTTTTGAAAATAAGGAACCTTAAAAGTTGCAATCCTTTGCACTAAAGGGGGATAATTCCTTTTTTCCTTCAAAACACAGATTTTTGACAAGAGGAAAATAAAACTTGTAAAGGCAATCATAAAACTATAAGTCATAAAAATTATACCTTTTATTTTAGACTTCATAATGGCAACCATGCTTGAAGTACTTGCAATAAGGAAGGATAATTTGGTGAACTTTTTGATAAAATTGCTTAGAAAGCATAGTTTTGCACAAAATGTAAAAATGATAACCAAGACACCATTCAGTGTTGGTTTCAAAACAAGCAAAACTAAAATGCCAAAGGCACATCACAGAAGCCATGTTTCTAGTGAAGTGTCTCATTCTTATTCTGATTCTGGTTCAAAGAGAGCACACAGAGTGCTCTTGGCTAATACAATATTGTAGAGGGAAAACACATTTGTCACCTTGGGCAACCACCATTTCCTCTCTCTCTTTTTTAGGCTTCATAAATAACATAAATTTTTGTTTGAATTACTTGCAATAAGGGGTGATTGTACCTCTTTTAGGCTTCATAAATAACAAACTCTCAATGTTTGAAGTTCTTGTAACAAAAGGAGGGAATTTTCTGGTGTAAAATTTCCTAGGAGGCAATATTTGTAAAATCCTTCACAAAACTCTTGAGTTGCACATATTTTTGCAATTAAGGGGGGATATACATTTCTTTTCTTCACAATTTTTTAAAAATGGGAAGAAGACTTATAAGGGTGCATTTTCGATAGCGACCGACACCTTAGTCATACTTCTTTCAGAAATTAATTACAACATGTTTTGCTACGAGGAGGAGGGAAACTTATAAGGGTGCATTTTTGGCAGCGACCGACAACTTAGCTACCTTATATTTTGCAAACTTATTTTGTAACCGAATGAACCTCGTATGAAGTGATCTACTCTATTACACCTAGCGATTGCAATGGCTAGTTACCCATGCAATTCGGTTGGATGACAAGATTACAATAAGGAAATTTGTTGATGTGAATAAAAAGTGAGGAATGACCCACTTTTTGCTTAGGAGTAGCCAGAGCACTGTGATAGAGCAAGAACTAACAGATCAACATCTTTTTCACTGTATTGGGGCAGTTATATACATTACCCAAATAATGTAATAAGGGAGGATGTTAGAGGAATATTCCAATCTTTGGGATATTTACCCTTTTACTCCACTAGGTAAAAAGGTAGTATATTGCATTATACTACATATATTATTACATTAACTTTTTACTACTTACCATGGAGATATTTACTGTTCCTAAATATCTACTGGTAAACCTAGATTAATATCTAAAATATCCTAGGTTAGATATTTTAGATTAGTTGTTAGTTCATACTTCTCTACCTAGGTTAGTTGTTAGCACACTTCTCCTTAACGCATCTTGTTAGCGTTATTTGTGCTAAATAAGTTATTTTGTAAACTATATAATGCTTAGTATTTTCTAAGCTTAAGTTAATGTTGAATATCACTTTATTTCATTTCATTGTCATTGGCTAATTGATTACACTACCATCACTATCACTTGAACTCTTACTTGTATTATCCGCATAAAAACTCTTCTTATACCTTTGGAAAAACTTATTCCCTTCCTTACCTTGTCCATCCCTACTTTTATTTTGATACCTGTATTTTCTTGCTTCCCTGATATTATGATCCTATTTCTCATCACCACTGCTATTTTCAGCTTTTGGACAATCAAATGCATAGTGACCATATTTACCACATCTGAAACACTTAACTATTTTCATACCTTTATATTTTGTTTTGTCCTTGTTCCTTCCACCATAGTTTGCTTCTTCATCATTGGATAACTCATTACTTGAATCTGGCTTCTTATCATTTGTCTTCTTTGTAACTTTGAAAGATGCTTCTTTCTAGGAGATAGGATCTTTTTCTATTCTCATCTCAAAAGCTGTGAGAGTACCATGTAGCTCATCCCTAGTCAAAGTTTCAATATCCTTTGATTCTTCTATGGATGAAACCTTTTCACTATACCTCTTAGGGAGTGACCTTAAAATCTTTTGACAAACATTTGTTTCTTCAAATTTAAACCCAAGTCCTTGAATGGAGTTAACAACCTCATCCACACAAAGTAAGTATGTAGAGATGTCTTCCTCATCCTTCATATTTATGTCTTCAAACATTTTTTTGTAATTTTGCAATATTGCCATATTGACCTGTTTGTCTCCCTCATATGTTTTCTGCAACCTTTTCCAAATCTCTTATGCCGATGTGTAGTGCATAAATTTTACAAACTCTAATTCACGTAAACCATTTAATATTCCATTCATTACCTTTGAATTATTCAATTGTAGAAGCTTACCATATTTATCTATAGGTGGAGTAGTTGGCAATGTGTACCCATCCTCAAATGCTTGCCATATATCATTTCCATGTGCCATTAGATAAATATTCATTCTTACACTTCAAATTGCATAATTTTTCCCATCGAACAATGGTGCCTTATTTCTTGAAGATCCACTTTAAATCTATGTTCTTGTAAGCTTTTCCTTCAATATGTTAAACTCTTTTGAAGGAACCCACTCTAATACCAATTGAAGAACACAAAATTATACTGAGAGGGGGGTTTGAACAAAGACCAAATTTTACTTTTCTTTCTCAAACAATATTATTCAATATATCAATGGCAATATGAACAGTAATAATTAAAACAATGCACAAATAATCACACGTAATAGAGACACCAATTTAACGTGGTTCACCCAATGTGGGCTACTCCATGGAGAAAATATTTCACTAAAATTTTCTTAACAAATATCTTGGGAATCCTTCCTATTACAATATTTATAGACCTATGTTCAAATGAGACACCAATCCCCTAATCAAGTTTGTGTATCTCTATCCATAGGAGAACTCCTTCCCCTTTACTGGTTTATGGATCTCTAACCATAGGATAACTCTTTCTCCTTTGCTTTGGCTAGTGATCTTTTAGAATACTATTGCCTCCACTACACTGGCTCTCTGTCCTCACTCAGAAGACCTCTATCCTCAATACCTTGGCTAATGTATCTCTATCCACTAGAGACTACTATACTCTGCTCTATCACCTCCAAAAATTGCTCTCATCTCTGCTCAATCTCTGTCTCAAATCTACACTAAAAACTGTCCTCAGTCTAGCACAAATTTGCTCATAAATTTATCTTTGGTCTGGTATAAATCTACCCTCAAACCTGCACCAAAATCTGTCCTCAAGCCTTAACACAAATCTTGATCAATCACAAATCAACTCTGCTTAGATCTGCTCCAAGCCTTAACCCAAAGCTTGAACAAATTAATCAATCAATTATGCTCTCAAGTCTTCTTAAAGACTTACCTCAAATCTATCCATAAGGTCTCTCAAGAACTTGCTCAATATGCTCAACAAGTATTCACCAAGACTTACCTTAAATATGCTATACAAGTCCTCTCAAGAACTTGCTCAATCTGCTCAACAAGTCTTCACCAAGACTTACATAAAATCAGCTCAACAAGTCTTCACCAAGACTTGTCTTAAATCTGTCTAACAAGTCCTCCCTAGAACTTTTCCAATCTGCTCAACAAGTCTTCACCAATACTCGTCTCAAATCTGCTTGTAATATTTCACAAAAGCTTACACAAATATGTTCTTAAGCTTTCACAAAAGCTTACTCAAATTTGTCCTTAAGCTTTCAAAAAAGTTTACTCAATTCTATCATTAAGTCCCCTCTAGGACTCAAGATTTTCACAAAAACTTACTCAAACAACTGCAACACTTGCATACAAAATTCAACTTAATATTTTCCAGAAAACCTCTTCAATCACAAAAACAAGTTTTACTCAGAATCTTGTTTAGCCACAAAAACAAGTTTTACTCAGAATCTTGTTTAGCCACAAAAACATAGAGAGAATGGTAAGAGACTCAATATGTTTCACACTCACAAATCACTTTATCACTTTCAAACTCACTTTCAAATCAATTCAGAAATAAGGTATAATTTGTTTTACAAAACTTGAACTATCACTCCAATACTTTCAATCAATAATGCTCAATCAACTTTACTCAACAATCCACTCAATGAAACACACCTTGCTTACAAACCCTAACCAAGTGTTTCACTATACTTCCAACAACTCACACTAAGAAACTCAAACCTTGACTCAAGATATTTCCAATATCACATAACAATGATACTCATGTTCTTTTACAAACCCTAGCTCAAGATTATTATCAATTTCACATAACAATGATACTCATGATCTTTCACAAACCCTAGCTCAAGATAGTTTGCAATCTCACATAACAATGATACTCATGATATTTCACAAATCCTAGCTCAATATAGTTCTCAATCTCACATAACAATGATACTCATGATCTTTCACAAATCCTAAATCATGCACATGAAAACCTACTCAACATTTCCAACAAGGCTTATCAAACAATCATTTTTCACTCCAACTTTAAATTTCACAACAATCAATCCAACAACATTCCACTTATAAGGAATATGTGTCCATACCTTCTTTTTTTATGGAGATATGTCTTCAAAACCTGTCTTAATCATAATCAAATCCTCTTTGCTAATTTCAAGGTTAGATAGCAACAACTTATCTCAAAATATCCACACAAATATTCTCCCCAATATTTATTTCACCATACAAAATATCAAATCTCTAGTACACCTTATAATCTCCAAACTATCAAAATAATATTCAAAAATCAAGTTCCTTTACTAACACCTTATAAAATCCAACCTTTCATAATAATATTCAAAAATCAAGTTCCTTTACTAACACCTTATAAGCTCCAACCTTTCATAATAACATCCACCATATAAAAATCAAATTCCTTTATTTAACACTTATAAATCCAAACCTTATAAAATAAATTCTAACCACCAAAAGTTAAAATAAAATATTGTAATTTTCTTATACCTTATATCTCCCTCAACAAACTCACAAACTGCCTTTTAAATCTCACAAACCCTTCAATGCAGATTTTCGAATATCAAAAACCTTTAGAAAATTAAATCGTGAAATGCATACCTTTCATTTTAATTCTGCCCAAAATTTGTTTCTATCAAAATTCGAACACACAACCTCGTCTTTCAAACACCCTAACCCAAAGCTAGGCCACCAGTTGGGCTACACGTCCACACGAAATCAAAGAGTGCATGAACCCCCTTTTGTTCCTTGTCTCTTCTCACACTTAGCATGAACAAAACAATTTTTCCTTTGCAAAACACAATCATGTGAATCAAACCCATGATATTGCCCTCACAACGCCCTAGCTTTGCCTCAACTACCACCTGCGCTAATGATGTCGGTGGAACCTCCTTGTTGCATCGCTTGCACTTGAACCCTCGTTTGCCTCTAAAAATTTAAAACGTGAATTCCCTCTTCTTACGTAGCAAGGTAGCGCACGAAATCGTTTTCTTAGCATAGCATTCGAATCACATATAGTCGGGGAGGGAAATAATAATTATTTCCCCTATAAATACATTTGGTCTTTGCTCTTACACGTCGACCCAAATTCGAATTTAAATTTAAATATTAAACTTAAAACCTTTGGCACCCATTATTTATTTAAATTAAAATTTTAACCATAGGTTAAAATATTTTAATTTAAATAAATTAAATTAAATCCTTTGCGAGTTGCTCAATGGGTCTTTTCAAGGATAGATTATTTTTTAATAATTCCTTGGACCTCGTTTTCTTCACTTCATCATTTTACCCGAAATATTATAATATTATTATTTCTTTTTAAACCTACTTCTCCTTCCTTGGGTCTTCAATATTTTAGGCCTCTTTAGGCATATAATATTTAGAATAAATATTATATCCTATTCCTTTTAAACCTTTCCTTGCCTTTTGGAAAAACAACCTGATGACATTAATAACGACAAAACTTGGACATCAACCTCTTGACATCAATGACAACAAAACTTGCTCAAATTTCCAACAGAAGTAAACTAACAATCTAGATTTGATACAATGGACTATGATAGTGAAAAGTTTTGAATATATTACTTTACTAACATGCAGTGTGTAGATAGTAGAGGTGGATTTTTAGTATTGTAAAGGTAACTACAAGAAAATGCCAAGAAGAATAATGCTAAATTTTGGAATATTTGTATTTACATAAAAAATTGAAGAAGGTTCAAAAAATAAAAATCAAGAATTCAAACTTGAGTACAATCCTTTTGTCTCAAGCAAAAAAAAATTGCATTATCATATTTTTTTAACAAATCACGTAATGATATTTTGACAATTGTACATATATCAAAATGTTAAGGTTCACCCATATAATTAAAATATTAATTTATGGTGTGAAATGCCTTAGTTTCCACTAATTACACTAAACCCATTCAAGACATATTAAGTTCATTAATTTCCTTTATTATACCTACGATAAAAATTGATCCATTATAATTGTTGCAAGCTTACTCTAGTGGTAAGGGCTTTGGCCTCTCAAAAAGAGGTCCAAGGTTCAAACCCCACTCAGTATGAGAGAACCTTGTGTAAAAAAGAATTAATCCAATATTATTTAAAGAAGTTTTAATCAACCAAAATTCTTTAAAATTTTAAAATACTATATTAAAAATATTATGTGAAAAATTAATTCAATTGTATATTAGTACTGTGTAATGGACCAAAAATTTTAGTGAACATTTTTAGATCCACTTATCCATAATAATTATTTTAGAATTAATGATTATATCATCACTTCAATTCTAATAATTAACTTGATCAACAATGCATACCAATTCCAATGCATACCAATTCCTGATCTATCTTATATTGAATAAATTCTTTACAACAATGCTGGACTATCAAAACCATCTCTACATTATATTGAATAAATTCTTTACAACAATGCTGGACTATCAAAACCATCTCTAAATTATATTGAATAAATTCTTTACAACAATGCTGGACTATCAAAACCATCTCTAAATTAAAAGATTGAAAATTTTTATGGACCGTCACGATACATTTAACTTTCCAATACTAACCTCTATAAACATTTATTTTTAAAATATATTTTTGTACTAAACTACAGTTTAACACCAACTTTTTGTATGATAAACGTGTGAAGATATTTTTATTTTATTTTACTCCATGTAAACCAGTTTAACACCAACTTTTTGTATGATGATAATCGTAACCATTAAAGGAAACATTGATTTGCTAAAAACTAAAAAAATAAATGCATGCATCTTACTAAAGAAATCCATCGAATTTAAAAAAAAAAAAAATCTCTCGCTTAACCCAATATCAAATGATACAAATTACATCCACACCCCCAACCATCCTTTATAAACAAGCATTTTAAGGATGAATTTAAAAACTTATAAAGGTAAGGATCAAGGCTTAAGGCTTAAAGGGGTATCAAATGAAACTCCTTAAAGTGTTTTTTTTAATTATTTTATATATTTATACTACCTAACACTACACTCAAAGAATGTTCCCCAAACAAATGGAGAAAAGCTTGATCTTACCTTTTCGTAGAGATGGAAATAAATGGAAGTCCTTCAACTAGAGAACAATTATTCGTCTTGTTATTTGCCAAATTATTTGAAATTATTATAAAAAAAACTAACCTAAGATCTAAACGCTAAGAAAAATTTCGATACCCAACAATTAGTTACATAATCAAGAAGATCTACTCTTATGTTGCATTAACTTTAGATTTACTTTTGACACCATACTTGGAAAAGTCGTTGAAGAAACTTGCATACCCTTTGAACTTATATCAATAATGTATATACTATAGGAATGGTTTCTCGATAAACTTATACAAACTAAGGCTGACTAGACAAAATATAAAAACAAAGATACCCAACTTTCCTTAGCATTTACATATGGAGCTTGATGAAAAACAACTTAAAAAGGAAGACAACATCAACATATGGGTGAACTATATTATTCATACTCATCGACAATATTCTCTTCTTTGTTAAAGGTCAAAAAGTTTATAAAATAAATTAGAAATCAAACACATATTTTATAAGGAAATAGGGCTGGTTTATAAAGATAAAATGAAAATTATTGTCTACAGTTCGGGCCAAATCCCGAATTCCCATTCCCTCTCTATTTTAAAGCTCACTGCACACTCTCTATTTGCAATTTACATTGGATTCTTGTTTTTTTTGTTTTTGGGTTTTTTTAAGTTGTTATTATTGTCTGTTTAATTGCAGTTTTTTTACCTTGAATAAATAATATTTTTTTATATGGTCTCAACTATTACCAACATTCTACCTTTTCACCTTTAATATTGTACTTCATTTACAAGATTTTGATATTACATGCAAATGACTTGAACAACACACACTTATTGGGTATTTTCTAGGACGTATACCCAATGATACCCTCATCCATCAATGGATCCAAAATGCATGGCATCCCCATGGTATTAAAGTGGAGCATATACAAAACCTCACTAAGGGTTTTTTTTTTTTAGTTTTTTTATCCTCAATATGCCATGGTTGTCCTAAATAGAGGTCCATGGTATATTAGGAATACCCTTTTGGTTCTTCAATCCTGGTATTGATATTTTACTATCTTTACGAATATCTCTTTGAAAGTGCTAGTGTGGGTAGAATTTCCTGGTTTCCTTCTTTCGTTGTGGCCTTTTAAGCAAAAACTAGTTGCCCCTATTGTCAAATTTGTTTGTATGGAACAACAAAAATTCTATGTCGTTTGTCCCCACAAGAGTCTATGTGGTGAGGTTAACCTATATAAGGACCTTAAAAAATTTATTGACATCCAAGTCAGAGATAAACTGTATCCATAAAATGGTGGTTTATGTTAATCTTTCAAATACATATTACAGATGTTAGTCATCAGCTCATAAAATCAAATATTGTCCCCTGATGGAGGGTTGCTTCAAGGTGTTAGGAACCTACTATTAATATAAATTATACTCATAAAATACTAAAAAATAAATGAAATGCATCAAATAGCAAAATGACACTATGCAAAAAGTGATTGCAGAATTGAAACAATCTCACAAATAACTCAGAATCGCAGGCCTCTTCGAGGGGGAAATCTCCTTCAATATTTATTAAATTGCAAAAAGATACATTCATATATGGCTCCATGTCTTTTAAAGAGAAAACTTCATTGAACCCTACCTAAAGTCTCAAGAGTTGGCTTACATGCAAAATTCCACTTGAGCTAGAATATTCTACCAAACATCGGTTATAATCTTGATAATGGTTACATGAGATGGCACCACTAGGCTAAGTGCCTTCCTTGCCACATACATTACAAAGTATTACAAAATAACATTATAATGGAATCCCCCACGTTGGAAGTGGGTTATTACATAAGCAAATGAGAAGTATAAAATAATGTTAGGATGAAATCCTAACATGTCCTTCCCCTTCAAAAACATTTGTCCTCAAAGCAGAAGATGAGGAAACTGTTGTTGGAGCTAGTGGAGAGACTCCCATGTAGCATATTTTGGCTGAAGTCCACACCACTGAACAAGGACCTCACTAATGGTACGATTGCGAAGATTGCGAGTTCGACAATCCAATAATTGTTCAGGCTCGAGCAAGATAGAACCTTCTTCATCCAATTCTGGGAGTGCAAATTGAACTTGTACCTGAGTGCCCACAACCTTTTTGAGAGAGGAGACATGAAAAATAGGATGAAGCTTGGAGGTAGGTGGGAGGACCAATTTGTAATTTGTGGCACCAATCCGCTGTAAAACCTGGTAGGGCCCATAGTATTTCGCAGCAAGTTTCTAGCACCTGCGAAGCTAGAGGGGTGACTATTTGTACAATTGCAAGCAAAGGAAAACCACGTCACCCACATCAAATATACGCTTGGAACGGTGTTGGTCAGCTTGTTGGTGCATCCAATTTTGGATCACATCCAAATTCAGCTTTAGTTGGTGGAGGACATTGATGAATTGATTGAGAGTAGTGTTGATTGCATGGACCTTGGAGCTGCTCAGAATGTAAGAGGAAGGCATGAGTGGAGAACATCCATAAACTAAATCAAAAGGGGTAACCTTGGTTGTTGTGTGATAGGAAGTGTTGTACCACCATTCGACCAAAGAAAGCCACTTTGCCCATTAAGTAGGATGATTAGATGCAAAGCAACAAAGGTAGGTCTCTAAATATTTGTTAACAACCTCAGTCTGGCCATTCGTTCATGAATGATATACTGAACTAATTTTGATTTGAGTTCCCTATAGCTTAAATAATTCTTACCAAAAATTACTAGTAAAGGTTGGATTACGATCAGACACAATGGAAGTAGGCATTCCATGAAGGCAAAATATAGAATCAAGGAAAATTTGAACAGTGGAGGTTGTGTAAGGATGGGAGAGGGAACAAAAGTAAGTATATTTTTAAAGACGATCCACTACCACGAACAAAAGTGGAAAATTTGAACAACAGTGGAGGTTGTGTAAGGATGGGAGAGGGAACAAAAGTAAGTATATTTTTGAAGACGATCCACTACCACGAACAAAAGTGGAAAATTTGAACAACAGTGGAGGTTGTGTAAGGATGGGAGAGGGAACAAAAGTAAGTATATTTTTAAAGACGATCCACTACCACGAAGATAACAAATTTTCCTCCAAGTTTAGGTAACCATTTAATAAAATCCATGGAAATATTAGTCCAAACCTGGTCAATAATGGGCAAGGGTTGAATAGTGCTTGGAGAACGTATCGTTTCACCTTTCATCCTTTGACAGGTATAACAAGTTGCCATAAAATCTTGAATATCCTTTTTCATACCCTTCTAGAAAAAAGTGCGCTTAAGTTATTCATATGTTTTGAAAAATCTTGAATGGCCCGTAGATGGGGCGGCATGCAGTTCTTTCATGAGAAGTTCCTGAAGTGGAGAAGTGTAGGAAACAACAAGGTATTGGTGGTAACACAAATCATGACCATCCCAAGTGTAGCTTGGGCATGAAGTGGGCTTAGTGTGTAGGGAGGCAACCAAAGTTTGTAACTCAAAATATTGAAGTACCTCCTAGCATAAGGAATTGATCCATTGGGGAACATGCGACAAAATGATACATAACATACTGAGAGCCTAAAATTGGTGAGAGGATCAACCATGATATTATCCTTGCCTTTCTTGTAGGTAATATCATAATCATAACCCATAATTTTAGAGACCCATTTTTGTTGTTTGGGATGGCAACCCATTGCTCCACAAAATATTTGAGACTATGGTAGTCAGTTTTAATGGAAAAATGATGCCCAATGAGATACGATCGCCAATGGGTTACCGCATATAGAATTTCCATCATCTCCTTGGCATAAGTGGATTCTTCCAAATTACGACTAGAGAGAGCTTTACTAGTGAAAGCCAAGGGCTGCCCTTTTTGCATCAACATTGCACCAATACCACGACCAGAAGCATCACTTTCAATGAAAAACAATTTGGAAAAATCTAGCATGGCTAGGACGGGAGTGGTGGTCATAACATGCTTCAATTCTAGGAAAGCCTGTTCAACGGATCTCGACTAAGTAAAAGAGTCCTTCTATAACATGGAAGTGAGAGGAGCTATAATTTTACCATAATTACAAAAAAATTTGCGGTAGTGTCTTGTAAGCCCTAAACATCCTCAGAGTCATTTGAGAGTGTGGGGTTTTGGCCAGTCTTGGACCGCTTGTATCTTCTTGGGGTCAAATTTGATGCCATAGTTGGTGACAATGTGTTCTAAATACTCCACTTCTGTCAAATCAAAGTAAAACTTGGACCTCTTAGAAAAAAGTTGATGTTGTGCCAACAACTATAAAGTTTGATCCACATGGTCAAGGTGCTCTTCCCATGAACAACTATAAATTAAAATATTATCAAAGAAAACCAAGATGAATTTTCATAGAAATGGGTGAAAGATATTGTTCATAAGACTTTGAAATGTGGAAGGAGCATTAGTCAAGCCAAATGGCATCACCAAGAACTCATAGTAACCTTCATGAGTACGAAAAGCAATCTTGGGAATATCTTCAACCTTGAGCCTGATCTGATGATACCCAAAGCGGTCTAATTTGGAGTACATAGTTTTATGTAGCTCATCTAGTAATTCATCCACCATCAAAATAGAAAACTTATCCTTGATGGTGAGCTTATTGAGCTCTCGGTAGTCTATACACAATCACCAAGAGCCATCTTTCTTTTTTCCAATAATATTGGAGAAGAGTAAGGACTATTACTTGGTCGAGTGACATCAAATTTCAATAACTCTTGTAATAACTTCTCGATTTATGACTTAAGAGCATGATGATACTGGTACGATCTAATTTTGGGTGGTACACCACCAGGTAACAATGGAATACCATGGTCATGTGAGCAATGAGACACAATTCTGAAGGTTCTACAAAAAACAAAATCATGTTTGGTAAAAATAAGCTATAAATCAGCAAGAACGAACTCCACCTTAGAAGTGTGAGGTTGGATCACAAATATCTGAGCTATGACACCCCAAGATGATATTTTTGGCAACTTCTCCATTCAGATTAAATAGATAATTTGTGGAGGCCCGAATTTAGATCCATGGAGAGTGTGAGACTATCCATTTTGTGAAAATTGCATCCAAAGCTTGACAAAGTTCCATAATATGGTTCTTAATATACCCAACCATTGAGATCTCAACATGATGTCACATACCCCTAGTTGAAGCACAAATATTTCTTGTTTGAGCTCATAGTCCCTAATTTTTACCTTAACATTACAATATTTACCTTTGCAAGGTAAGGTCTCGCCATTGGCTATCATAACCTCAAAGGAATTATAAGTATGTACGTAATAGTTTGCCTGCTTGGCAATGCGAAGACTGTGGATCAATAAAGTTGTGTTCACTTCCATAATCAATCAGAATGGTAAGATGTAGGCCTTTGAAATAACCCATAACTTTTATGGTTTTGGGAGTAGTAATGCTATCAAGAGCATGAAAAAAAATCTTAGCTTATGGTTCGTCTTGGTTTGCTTCCTCTAGTTTGGGTGGTTCCTCCATTGATTATGTGTCATCATCATTGTGGTCACTGGATTTAGGATCATCAGCATCTATGATGAACAACTTATTTTGGGTGCACCTATGCCCATGAGAAATTTTTTCATCACAATTGTAGCAAAAACCTTGGGTGAGTTGCACATCCATTTCGGTAGTGGTTAGATATTTGGGTGCAACAGTGGGTGTAGTAGTTTTTTGTTCATTTTGATTTTGGAATCAAGGAGGAAAAGAGTGAAGAACACAAGTTTATACTGAGAGGGGGGGTGAATAGTATAAGATCGACTTTTAATTTTCTTTCTCAAATATTATTATCCAATATTATCAATGGAAATATCAATAGCAGTTTTAAAAACAATGCATAAATCATCACACACAAGAGAGACACCAATTTCATGTGGTTTACCCAATGTGGGCTACTCCACAAAGAAAATATTTCTACTAATTTTTCTCAATAAATCTCTTAGGAATAAATTCCCTATTACAATGTTTATGGACCTATGTCTAAAGGAGACACCAATCCCCTATGCTATGATTTGTGGATCTCTCTCCACAGGAGAACTCTTTATCCTTTTATTTGGTTTGTGGAACTTGATCTAGGAGAACTTTATCTCCTCAATTGGTTTGTGGATCTCTCTCCATAGAAGAACTCTATCTTCCTAGCTGGTTCACGGATCACTCTCCACAGGAGAACTCTTTCCCCTTGCTCTGGTTATGTGGATACCACTCCAATCTCTTCTGGTTTTGTGGATCTCTGTCCATTGGATAACTCTTTTCTCTTCTACTCTGGCTAGTGATCTTCTAGAAGACTTCTATCCTCACTACCCTGGCTTGTGGATCTCTCTCCACAGGAGACCTCTATCCCCACTACATTGGTTAATGGATATCTATCAACTAGAGACTATTGTCATCTTTACTATGTCACCTCCAAAGCTTGCTCTCAACTCTATCTCAAATTTTCTCCAAACTCTATCCCAATTCTAGCACAAATATGCTCTAACTCTACACATAAATCTACACTAAACTCTATCCCCAAGCCTTAACACAAAGATTGATAAAATCACCTCTACTTAGATCTGCCCCAAGCATTAACACAAAGCTTGAACAAATCAACTCTACTTAGATCTACCACAAGCATTAACACAAAGCTTGAACAAATCAACTCTGTTTAGATCTTTCCCAAGCCTTAACACAAAGTTTGAACAAATAAACTCTGCTTATATCTGCCCCAAGCCTTAACAAAAAGCTTGAAGAAATCACCAATTAAATTTTCTTAGATCTACCTTCAAGTCTTTACCAAGACTTGCTCAAATATACCTATAAGTCTTCACCAAGACTTTCTCAAATTTACATTTAAGTCTTCACCAAGACTTGCTCAAATTTAACTACAAGTCCTCTCAATAACTTGCTCAATATTCTCTCAAGTTTTCACCAAGACTTGCTCAAATCTATCTTCAAGTCTTTACTAAGACTTGCTCAAATCTGCCCTCAAGTCTTTATCAAGACTTTCTCAAATCTGCTCTAGCATATGCTCAAAATTTTTCTAACACATGCTTAAAATAACTTGCAAGATATGCTCAATAAATCTCAATTCTTTCACACAATGCTATCAAATGCTTTATCTAAAATTCAAAGTAATTATTTTAACTTGAAGCAGTTTAGACATATTCTATCAGAATTCGTTTAACCTCTGAAACATATAGAGAATAATATGCACTTGCAAATAGCTCAATATGTTCTACTCAATCATTAAGTCTGTCGCTTTCACAAATATGATTTATAGTATTTTTACATTCACTTTAAATATCACTCAAGACCAATGCTCAGAACTTTACACACACATTCAACCAATGAAGCATAATTGTCTCACAAACCCTAAATAAATGTTCTTCCAACTTCTTTCAATAATGAGCACAAAATAGGTCTCAACACTTAATTCAAATATTTTCAAAAATGCTTATCAAACAAACCTTTTCACTCCACCTTATGTTTCAGAAATATTCATTCCACCAAACACCTTAAATAAGGGATGATATGCCCATACCCTTTTTCTTGCTTTTATGGAGATATGTCTTCAAAATTTTGTCTTACATACAATATCTTTAGTAACTATAAAAGGTTAGCACAACACTTATTTATGAGTTAGCAATCCTTCAATATGTGTGCCCAATTAAATTCCAAACCACTCTCCTGGTTTCTCAAGTTATAGCATCAACTCATATAATCAAACACTTCAAAATATTTTAGCAAAAATACAAACAATCAAAATACCTCATACACCTTTTAACTCCATCTTAACACATTCAAAACAAATTTGACAAGGAGTCTTATTACTCTAATAGTTCACTTTTCAAACTAATTCATTATAATTTCCTTCAAAAATTAAATGCATGAAATAATAATAAAAATTAATCCCTTATATCTCCCAAGGCCAACATCACTCACAATAAACAATTAAACCACATGCACCTACCTTCAACTTTAGCAACTACCGAAACCAAATTGCGCTCACCAAAAATTGTTGTTGCAAGGATTTGAATACAGTGCCTACTGCCTGCTAGCACACTAGCTTCCTTTGGGTGGTTGCTAGGCCAACGGTCCATGCAAGGACCTAATGCCATGATGTGCTATCTAACTACACTCACCCTTCTTACCCGCAAAATGAAAATGTTGCAGTCAGGTTTCGAATGTAGGACCTGCCGTCCGCCAACACCTTAGAGCAATATGGGATATCGCTAGACCAATCGTCCACACAAGGACCAATTACCACCATGCGCTATCTAACCTTAGATCACCCTTCTCACTCACAAAATAAACAATCTGCTACTGCTAGGAATCAAATGCGGGATCTATCATTCTCCAATGTCTTAATGCTTCCAAGCTTACTTCTAGGCCAACCACACGGTTGGTGATAGGGGCATACACCTTTGTCCTTTTATTCGTCCATGTTTTCCTCTTTGTTTTTTAAAATAAAAACCTTCTTCCACCTTGCTCATGAAATTCACATCAACAATTAAATTAAACATTCGCAACATGCATTCCAGAGACTTAGTTTTGGCCTCCAAAATTTATCATATAAATACCATTTTTCCTCCATGCTTAGACGTCAGCGGAGTTTAATAAATTTAAAATTTATTCTTGGCACCAAACCCACTTAGGGTTATAAAATATTATAATATAAATATTATAATTATTTTATAATTAACCTTAGGCTCTCTCTTAACAACTTTAATATTATAATAATAAAATTTATAATATTATTTCCTTTGGGCCTAGGTATTTCCTTCCTTCGAGGTATTTAGATAATATTTTTGCCAACCATGTGGAGCTCTATACCAAATATCTTAGGCTTAAAATATAAATATTTTAGTCCTCTTTTTATCAATTTCCTTGTACTGAGATGAATTGAATTTTGACATCAATGACAACATAATTACTTAAAATTTCCAACAATCTTCCCCTTTGTCATTGATGATAACCCTTTTATAAAACTTCATTTTTCAACAATTTGACTCTAAATATGCTCTCCCTGAGAAACTGCTCCCCCTAACTGAATGCTCTGCCCTTATTCAAATCTCTCCCCATTTGACCTAAATGGCAAAGGGATTTCTTTGGGGCTAAAGATAAGACTCTTAACTCAGCCCCCTCCCCACCTCCTCTCTTTGAGGTGATTAATTTTGGGGTGGGAGTAAAACTACTCCCATTATACAATGTTCCTTTCCTTTCTCAACCTTCTTTCTCAACATACCCCTTTGATCCTTTTGAGTGTCCCTGTTTCTGCTTGTCTCTGGAAACTTTGTTGTACATCACTTGGTCTTATGTCCAACTTTATTACACTTGTAACACTTAATGTTGTAGTTCATAGAAGGTGCAAATGTCTTGAAGTTCCTCCTGGTGAAGCCATACTCCTTTTTGTCATGAACCCTGCATTGAATTGCTTTATGCCCAAATTGATTACAAGATTAGCAATACCCTTGAAGGAGATGTCCATATTTGAAGTTCCTCTTGGTAATACCATACTCCTTTCCATGTGTCCTGCAATGCATAGCCCTGTGACCAAATTTGTTACATGAAAAGCAATGTCCTCTAAAGAAATCCTACCTTAAACCCATTGGTCTCCTATATTGCTTATTTGTGATGATCCATGTTCCTTTTGTTTCCTTCCTTGGTGAGGCTTCTATTCACATAAGTCTCACTTTCTCCTTCGCTCTATTCCTTTGAAACTTCTTCCTCTTGTGTACTTGAGTTTGATCCTTTTTCTTGTTTCCCTTGTCCTTATTCAAATCCAAGTCTTGTTTTGATAGATGAAGGATTTTGTGCATTGATAATCTTATCCAAGGTCTTTGAACTTTTTCCATACCTATGTATCTTGTCTTTAGACTCTTTTACTTCCATACTTAGTGAAGCTACCTCATGTTCTAATATTTCACATTCTAATAGTTTTACCTCTAACTTTTCTTTCATTCTCCCTGTCTTAGCTATTGAGTTTGTCATATCTTGTATAAGCTTTCCTTTTTCTTCATCACATATATTCTTCCAACTTCTTTCAATAATGAGCACAAAATAGGTCTCAACACTTAATTCAAATATTTCCAACAATGCTTATCAAACAAACCTTTTCACTCCACCTTATGTTTAAAAAATATTCATTCAACCAAACACCTTAAATAAGGGATGATATGTCCATACCTTTTTGCTTGCTTTTATGGAGATATGTCTTCAAAAATTTGTCTCACATACAATATCTTTTGTAACTATAAAAGGTTAGCACAACACTTCTTTATGAGTTAGCAATCCTTCAATATGTGTGCCCAATTAAATTCCAAACCACTCTCTTGGTTTCTCAAATTATAGCATCAACTCATATAATCAAACCCTTCAAAATATTTTAGCAAAAATACAAACAATAAAAATACCTCATACACCTTTTAACTCCCTCTTAACACATTCAAAACAAATTTTGCAAGAAGTCTTATTACTCCAATAGTTCACTTTTCAAACTAATTCATTATAATTTCCTTAAAAAATTAGATGCATGAAATAATTATAATAAAATGTAATCCCTTATATCTTCCAAGGCCAACAACACTCACAATAATCAATTAAACCACATGCGCCTACCTTCAACCTTAGGAACTACCAACACCAAATTGCGCTTACCAAAAATTGTTGCTGCAAGGATTCAAACACAATGTCTGTCACCTTCAAGTGCACTAGCTTCCTTTGGGCTACTGCTAGGCCAACCGCCCACACAAGGATCTAATTCCAGTATGTGCTATCTAACCATGCTCACCCTTATTACCCACAAAACAAAAATATTGTTGTCGGGTTTCGAACGTAGGACCTGCCGTCTACCAGCAACAAAATTTGCATCAAAAATTAAATTAAATAGTTGCAACATGCATTCCGGAGACTTAGTTTTGGTCTCCAAACTTTATCATATAAATACCATTTTTCCTCCATGCTCGGACATCGACGAAGTTTAATAAATTTAAACTTTATTCTTGGTGCCAAACCCACTTAGGGTTATAAAATATTATAATATAAATATTATAATTATTTTATAATTAACCTTAGGCTCTCTCTTAACAACTTTAATATTATAATAATAAATATTATAATATTATTTCCTTTGGGCCTAGGTATTTCCTTCCTTAACCTTAGGCTTTCTCTTGACATATTTAATATTATAATAATAAATATTATAATATTATTTCCTTTGGGCCTAGGTATTTCCTTCCTTAACCTTAGGCTTTATCTTAACAACTTTAATATTATAATAATAAATATTATAATATTATTTTCTTTGGGCCTAGGTATTTCCTTCCTTCGGGGTATTTAGACAATATTTTGGCCAACCATGTGGAGCTCTATACCAAATCTCGTAGGCTTAAAGTATAAATATTTTAGCCCTCTTTTTATCAATTCTCTTGCACTGAGATGAACTGAATTTTGACATCAATGACACATAATTACTCAAAATTTCCAACAATATTCTCCTTTGTCATTAATCGCAATCCTTTTCTAAAATTTCCTTTTTCAACCATTTGACTCCAAATCTACTCCCCTTAAGAAACCGCTCTCCCTAACTGAATGCTCTCCCCCTTACTCAAATATCTCCCCCTTTGATATCAATGTCAAAGGAACTCCTTTGGGGCTAAAGATAATACTCTTAGCTCAGCCCCCTCCCCACCTCCTCTCTTTGAGGTGATTAATTTTGGGGTGGGAGTAAAACTACTCCCAGCATACAATGTTCCTTTCCTTTGTCAACCTTCTTTCTCAACATTCCCTTTTGATCCTTTTGAGTGTTCCTGTTTCTGCGTCTCTGGAAACTTTGTTCTACACCACTTGGCCTTATGTCCAACATTATTACACTTGTAACACTTAATTTTGTAGTTCATAGAAGGTGCAAATATCTTGAAGTTCCTCCTGGTGAAGCCATACTCTTTTTTGTCATAAACCCTACATTGGGTTGCTTTATGGCCAAATCGATTACAAGAGTAGTAATACCATTGAAAGAGATGTCCATATTTGAAGTTCCTCTTGGTAATACCATACTCCTTATTTCCATGTGTCCTGCAATGCATAGCCTTGTGACCAAATATGTTACATGAAAAGTAATGTACTCTAAAGAAATCTTACCTTGAACCCATTGGTCTCCTAGTTTTTTCTTCTCTGTGATGATCCATGTTCCTTTTTTTTCCTTCCTTGATGAGGATTCTATTCACATAAGTATCACTTTCTCCTTTTTTGTCTTCCTTTGAAACTTCTTCCTCTCATGTACTTGAGCTTGATACTTTTCTTGTTTCCCCTATCCTTTTTCAAAACCAAGTCCTGTTTTGATAGATGATGGTCTTTGTGCATTGATAATCTTATCCAAGGTCTTTGAAATTTTTCTATACCTATGTATCTTGTCTTTAGAATTTTTTACTTCCATCCTTAGTGAAGCTACCTCATGTTCTAATATTTCTGATTCTAATAGTTTTACATCGAAATTTTCTTTAACTCTCCTTGTCTTAGCTATTGATTTTGTCAGATCCTGTATAAGCTTTCCTTTTTCTTTATCACATTCCTGAACTTGAGACTTGAATTTTAAATTTTTATTTCTAACCTTTTTAAATTCTTTGAGAGCAGCAATAAGTTCTACTTCTATATCTACTACACCTTCCTCTTCTTTTTCTACTTTTTGGTCTTCAAGAGCATCTTCATACTTTTCATATTTATCTTCAACATTAGTACTTCATTCCTCTTCTATTGCCAAAAACAAAATTTCTTCTTCTTCACTATTTGAGGATCTTACATCACTGTCACTTGAAGCCTTACTTACCTTATCAACATAGAAACTCTTCTTGTGCCTTTGAAAGAATTTATTTTCATGCTTGTTCTAACCATACATATTTTTCTTTTCAAACCTGGATATTCCTAGTTCCTTTTTCTTATGATCTTGTTTCTCTTCATTGTTACTGCTTCTAGCTTTTGGACAATTAGATGCATAATAATCCAAAATTTCCACATTTGAAGCATTTCACTATTTTCATACCTTTGTTCTTTCTTGAGTCCTTGTTTATTCTGCCATAGTTAGCTTCTTCATCACTGATTGATTCACTGCTTTATTCTGGTTTCTTATCCTTTGTCTTCTTTGATGTTGTGAAGGATGCCTCTTTCTTGGAGTTAGGATCCTTTACTATGAGTTGTGAGAATTCCATGTAGCTCATCCATAGTCAACTTATCAATATCCTTTATCTCTTCTAAAGCTATAAATTTTCCATCATACCTTGTAGGAAGTGACCTTTAAAATTTTTGAGCAACATCATATTCTTCAATTTCTAATCCAAGTCCTCACATGGTATTAACAATCTTATCCACAAGAAGTAAGTATGTAGCAATATCTTCCTCTTCTTCCATGTTCAAATACTCAAATATTTTCTTGTGATTTTATAATTTTGCCATCTTGACCTTTTTATTTCCCTCATAGGCTTGCTTCAATTTCTCCCAAATTTCTTTTGTTGATTTGCAATGCAGAACTTTCACAAATTCTACTTCACGTAATCCACTTAGGATTACATGTATAGCCTTGGTATTATTTACATGTTCGTAGGTGTGAATCCATCCTCAACTGCTTGCCATGTCTCATACCCTTGTGACATCAAGTAAGTCCTCATTCTTATGCTCGATAAAGCATAATTATTCCCATCAAACAATGATGCCTTGTTTGATGAAGATCCACTTTGAGATACCATCTATGTTCCTGTAACCTTTTCCTTCAAGTTGTTAAACTAGGGTTATGCATAAGCATGAAATATCACAAATTGGCTCTATTTAGGATTTTTAAAATTTTGAAAAGGCTAATTTTGGATCATTTCACTAGGGCCCATTCACCCTAAAATTACGGGGCAAAAGTTTTTTTTGGGTAAATTCACCTGCCATTGAAAATAATTAAAATATTTTTATTTTAATTTGCTGACCTCAAAATATAAATGATTTTGATTTTCCCATCCAATTCACCTTCAAATTATAAATGATTTTATTTTTCCCGCCCAAATCACCTCATATACTACTTGTATATATACTACAGTGGGTATCGATAAACATACATTGCTCTGAAACAACGGAAAACTTTTCAAGGTTGAAGAGGAGTGTCTATCGACATAAGTCGATCAATTATAGAGGAATTTCGATAGGCCAAAGACGATCAACATAAGCCGATCGATTGTGAAGGTGTTGATCGGTTAAAAAGGTGTCGATCGGTTGTAGAGGTGTTGATCGATTGCAAAGGTGTCGATCGATTGTAGTGGTGTCGATTACTAGTAGAACCATGTCTATCAGCATTAGACGATCGGTTATAGTCGTATCTGTCGATTACAGAGCCATGTATATTGGCATAAGACAATCGGTTGTAGAGACATGTCTATCAGCATAAGCCAATTGAATATAGAGCTGTGTCTATCAGTATAAATTGATCGGTTGCAGAGCCATGTCTGTCCGTATAAGCTGATCGATTATAAAGTTGTGTTGATCAGTATTTGTCTGTCGGTTGTAGGGTCATGTCGATCGACATTAGTCTATCAATTGAAAAGACATGTTGTTAAGAATCAATCTATCGATTATAGAGGTGTTAGTCGATATGTATGTAACCGATTGATATGTATGCAACTGATCGACATGTATGCAATCGATCGGGGTACATGTAACTGATCGAAATGTATGTAACCAATCAAGGTACATGTAATCGATCAGCATGTCTACAACTGATTGGTATTATTACAGTCGATCAATATTACTACAACTGATTGACATGTTTGTAGCCAATTGGTATGGTTACAACCAATTGACATGACTATAGTTGATCGACATGGCTACAACCGATCGACATATCTGCAACCAATTGACATGGATGCAACCGATCAACATATTTACAACCGATCAACATGGCTATAACCGATCGTCATGGATGCAACCAATCGACATGCCTACAATAAATCGATATGTATGCAACCAATCGCCATGGTTGTAACTGATCGACATGTCTGCAGCCGATCAACATGCCTGTAACTGGTCTAATTTTATGTCTCATATCGGTCGTCATAAATTGTAAAGGCTAAAAGCCTTTCTTGTCAGCCTAAATCCTTTAATTTTACCATACATTTTTAGAGTTTGCAAACCGATATTCATGACCCCAAACACAGAAAAAATCGCCACGATTTGAAATTTTTTGGAGAAAAATAATTGCAATTCGCCACGGTTTGAAATTTTTTGGAGAAAAATAATTGGAATTCGCCATGTATACTTCTCCATATTTCTCCGGGAATCCAAGACAATTCACCTTCAATTTATAAATAGATTTCGGGGTCGACCCCTTATGCATAACCCTGTGTTAAACTCTTCTGAAGGAACCCGCTCTGATACCAATTGAAGAACATAGACTTATACTGAGATGGGGGTGAACATTATAAGACCAACTTTTACTTTTCTTTCTCAAATAATAGTTTCCAATATTATCAATGGCAATATCAATAACAATAATTAAATTAATACATAAATCATCACATACAAGAGAGACACCAATTTAGCATGGTTCACCCAATGTGGGCTACTCCATGGAGAAAATATTTCCACTAAATTTTCTTAACAAATCTCTTGGGAATCAATTTCCTATTACAATGTTTATGGACCTCTATCCAAAGGAGACACCAATCCCCTATGCTCTAATTTATGGATCTCTCTCCATAGGAGAACTCTTTTCTATTTTCTTTGATTTGTGGAACTTGATCTAAGAGAACTCTACCTCCTCAACTGGTTTGTGGATCTCTCTCTATAGAAGAACTCTATCTTCCCAGCTGGTTCACGGATCACTCTCCATAGGATACCTCTTTCCCCTTGCTCTGGTTCTATGGACACCACTCCAATCTATTATGGTTTTGTGGATCTCTATCCACTAAAGAAATCTTTCCTCTTCTGCTTTGGTTGGTGATCTTCTAGAAGATTTATGCTCCCACTACCCTGGCTTGTGGATCTCTCTCTATAAGATATCTTTGTCCCCATTGAATTGGATAATGGATATCTATCCATTAGAGATGGATATCCTCTTTACTCTGTCACCTCCAAAGCTTGCTCTCAACTCTATCTCAAATTTGCACCAAACTCTATCCCAAGTCTAGCATAAATCTGCTCTAACTCTACACATAAATCTGTACTAAAATCTGTCCCCAAGCCTTAACACAAAGCTTGATCAAATCACCTCTACTTAGATCTACCCCAAGCCTTAACACAAAGCTTGAACAAATCAAATCTACTTAGATCTCCCCTAATCCTTAACACAGAGCTTGAACAAATCAACTCTGCTTAGATCTACCCCAAGCCTTAACGTAAAGCTTGAACAAATAAACCTTGTTTAGATCTACCCCAAGCCTTAACAAAAATCTTGAACAAATCACCAATCAAATCTGCTTAGATCTACCGTCAAGTCTTCACCAAGACTTGCTCAAATATACCTACAAGTCTTCACCAAGACTTTCTCAAATCTATCTTTAAGTCTTCACCAAGACCTGCTCAAATATACCTACAAGTCCTCTCAAGAACTTGCTCAATATTCTCTCAAGTCTTCACCAAGACTTTCTCAAATTTACCTTCAAGTCTTTACTAAGACTTGCTCAAATCTACCCTCAAGTCTTTACCAAGACTTGCTCAAATCTTCTCTAGCATATGCTCAAACATATTCTAACACATACTCAAAATAGCTCACAAGATATGTTGGACCAATCTCAAATCTTGCACACAATGCTATCAAATGCTTTGTGTAATCTTCAAAGTAATTCCTTTAACTTGAAGCAATTTAGACATATTCTATCAGAATTCGTTTAACCTCTAGAACATATAGAGAATAATATGCACTTGCAAATAGCTCAATATGTTCTACTCAATCATTAAGTCTATCACTTTCACAAATATGATTTTTAGTGTTTGCACATTCACTTTAAATATCACTCAATACCAATGCTCGAAACTTCACACACACATTCAATCAATGAAGCATAATTGTCTCACAAACCCTAAACAAATATTCTTCCAAATTCTTTTAATAATGAGCAAAAAATAGGTCTCAACACTTAATTCAAATATTTCCAACAATGCTTATCAAACAAACCTTTTCACTCCACCTTATGTTTCAGAAATATTCATTCAACCAAACACCTTAAATAAAATACTATATGCCCATAACTTTTTGCTTGCTTTTAATGGAGATATGTCTTCAAAAATATCTCACACATAATATCTTTTGCAACTATAAAAGGTTAGCACAACACTTCTTTATGAGTTAGCAATCTTTCAATATGTGTAAATTCGGTAAATGCATTAACCCCAATCAAGGGGAAAAAGTCCTATGCACCCCTCATTGGGACAAAAGAAGAAAAATAAACTAAAAAGAAGAATGAAGTTTCAAATTTCACTAAGTGTTAAATATCACCCAAAGTTTAAATGTGGAAAGGATCATGTTTACCTCAAACTTTGGGTGAAAGCTTTGTTCACCCCATTTCGGGGCGAATGTCCTCCAGAGGATGAACAATCATGCCCAGACGATACTTTAATATAACCAATACATATTCAAAGAAAGTCCTCAAAGTGCCTCAAGTTGTAACTAATTTAGCACTAAGGTCGAAAGTTTTTAATGAAAGGGTGCATTCGACCCAAAGTTGGGGCAAAAGATTCGTTCACCCCAAATTGGGGCAAATGTGTTTGAAGGTGAACTATTGAAAAGTCAACAATGTGTTCACCTTGGTTGAGGGGCAAAATCCCCATTCATATTTCTTCGAGGTGAATGTGCTATGGACAATAAAGTGGATAAAAGGTCAAAAGTTTGAAGTGACTTTGAAAAGTCAACTTCTTATTCGTCCCAAGAGGAAGGCTACAACCTCTTTCATCTCTTTTGGGGGTAAAAATAGAGTTTAAGGAAGCTGTTAAAAGCACTTTAACCTGTAATAAAAGAAGTTGATTGTTACTAAATTAGGGGTGCCCTCTTTGCTAAGGAATGTGATGAAAAAAGTAAATATGTCATTCACTTACTGATAAAGTCCAGGTGAATTTTGATGTCAATAACATCGATGAATTTCAAAAGCACCCAAGATAGGTGAATGAAGAACATTAAATGCTTATGGTGAAGAGTAACTCAGATTGTGGATCTCAAGAAAGGAAGGCAACCGTATTAAAAATGCAAGGTGATTTTCATGATTTCCAAGGGAAAGCATATTTTTGAGGATGGCGAACGTACTAAGTCAATGACTAAACATAGCAGTTTTCCATGCACCGACATCTAGAAATGCAGATTTACCAGAAGAATTTCCTTAAAAGCTGGATCACTGCTTCAAGAGAAATATTTTCAATGAATTCAATGAGGAATTGTCTCACCAAGATTCTTGATCTGTGAGCATTTTGTCTTCATGTGCATTTAATGAAAAAGGCAAAATCCTCTATAAATACTAATCAATTTCCATTGTTAAAAAGAGGTTAGATATTTTGCAAAAATATTATTCAAGTTCTCTGCATCAATAGAAGATACAGGGATTCTAAATTTGCAAGTGATATTGTGTGTGATTTATTTCTATCTTTATGCATTTGTATGTTATGCTCATATTCATTATCTAGTGTTTAGTTTAAATTTTAAATTTGAATTTGAACATTGTTGGTGAGGGAGTGAGTTCTAGAATGCGATCTTGGAGGTTGCTTATGCAAGGTTATAAATAAATTTTGCCGCATTTATTTTATTAAATGTTGCTTAATGCTTGGGTGGAATTCTTGCTGCTAGTCTGACTCCAATACTACACCTTTAGCCTGTGGTTATATTTCCCATATCTTTTTGTCATTTCTAATTTTTTTCTTGCAACTCTAGTCTTAAACCAGTGTAGGATTTAGTAAGGGAGCCAACCCTCTCTAGAGATTGGTACGGAGGACATTTCTTTCCTCTAGCCTTTCAATGTTGGCCATTTTTAGGGCACACAAATGCATGTTTGTATAATTAGGCAAATATTTTACCAACAGTTTTTGGCATGCCCGATGGGACCTTGAAAGTTCCACTTTCAACAGTATTGAGGTTTGATGTTCACCTTCATGTTGTATAATTAGAACATTTGGTCACTCGATTATACCCAAAAATGTCCAAACGTGAGGATAGCAAAATTTGTACTTCATGATTATGAGATCGAAGGCCAAAAATCTTGAAAATCCCATTGAGTTCTACAAACTTGATACCCAAAGGTTAGGAGAGCATCCTCAACTAGTTACCTTATGTCGTATGTCTTTTTTACCCCATTTACCTTATACAACATCCATAACATCCTCATAATTAGCTAGTGTATTTTCTTCTCCTACGAGTCCAGTTAGCACTACTACTAGTTTTCCCCAAGCTCAACCACACACACTAGTCCTCATGGATTAGAACCCACCACCACAGCAACCACAACCACCAAGGCAGTTCCTAGCATGGAATAGCTCAGGAGCTTTGAATCTACAAGAATAAAATCTAGTTCCCCAAGTAGATTTGAAGGCTTTGCCTACCTATGATGGTACTCGTAAGACCACTTATGAGCATATTCAGGATATGGCTTCTTTGGCTACAATCCATGATATTGCAGATGAAGATATTATGGTAAGGTTGTTAGTGTTATCACTAAGATAAAATTTGTTGTATTGGTATCGATCATTGCAAACTACCATCATCACCACATGGGATCAATTGGTAGAACTACTGATCAAGAATTTCCATTAGCATTCTGATATATTCTCCTTACTGCATCAATTTACCATGATCCAAAGGCATCCACAGGAGGAGATAGTTGATTTCAATGTTAGGTTGACCCAAAGTTGGCAAAGGGTTCCTGACGGTCTTCAGCCCACACATGAACAAACTACATTGTGCTATATCAGAGCATTCAAATCTAACATTGGCATGGCTATTCGATGGGCCAATGTGAATACATTCCCATAGTTGTACACACAGGCATAAAATACCGAATCAGACTTGATCACCATAGGTAAGATTCCCCTAAAAGTGACTATGCCCATTTTACCCAATCTTCCACAATACTTATATTCAAGTATATTCTCATAGCCTATGTACTCTATGTATCCATTTTCCTCATGGAGCTCGGGTTCACCTCAAATTGCTTCACTTTTAGTTCCACAAATTCCTATACCAACTATCTCATAGTTACCTCCGTCGATTGTGCCACAGTTTCCATTGCATGTTCCTTTCCTAGAATTACTGGTGCCGCCTATTCTATTGCCATTGCCTGCCCCACTGGCACATCTACCTTCACCAACACCTCCTGCACCCTCAAATATTAATCCTTACATGAACTTGTTATAAGAGGTACAATATGCTAATTCAGCTATAAGAACAATGTCAAATGAAATAATAACAATAAGGAATAAGTAAGCCAAAGTAAATATTCAGTCAAGAAGATTTCAAACATCGATTACTCGACAGTAAGCATCTACTAGCAAGGGCCCTGAGAGGAACACAATGATGTTGGCAAATGAAGAAATTAGTGCATCAGAGAAGGCATACTAGTGCTCAACATGCAATAATCCTCATGGAGAAGACACATGCATGGTGCATCTTAACTATGTGTAAACGCTAGCAAAAAGTTTTGCTGGCTTCCAAGTCAATATGATAATGGAGGCTGATCATAATTTTATGGTACCCTCCTTTGAGTAAGTTTCAATTATTACAAGATCTGGAAAGAAGTTGTTGATTGTAGACCCAACAGAGTTGGAGCCTTTGAAGGTTCCTGCAGAACCAAAAATGCAAAATGAAAAAGTGCAACCACCAGCAAAAGCACTTGGTACAATGATAAAATAGTAGGATTATGTCTTGTTGAAGGATCTACTACCCAAGCCAACTCAAGAGAAGTTGCAGACCAAGACGTCATCTTCTCAGCCTACAACAACTCAAGCGCAAAATGAGGAAAAAGAGTAAGCTAAGGAGCACTTTAAATACCCATTGTTGACTAAGCGACAAAGGGTGGAAGCTACTCAACAGTACTAGGACAAGTATGAGCAATTTGTAGAGGAAAAAGCTCCTAGTGTTTCTAATTATAACATTGTGGAAGAGATGAAGAAGATACCTACAAAAGTGAGCTTGTATGATGCACTGCAGCTACCTGGATAGTTTGACCTACTGCAAGAGTATCTTAATACTGTGAAAGACAAAAATAAGAGTAATTATCAATCTATGTTGGCACAGACACTCCCAACTTTGGCCATTGGAAATAATAGACCACCCTCGTTCTATTTATCACTCAGAATGGAGGGGTGCATTGTGCATAACTGTATGATTGACTCTAGTGCTGTGAGTACTGTCATAATGAAATCAGTTTACAAAGTAATGGGAATGAAATACATAAGAAGTAGTTTGGGAGTGTTGCAATTGGATGGGACCCTAGTCAAAATAGTGGGAGTAATCAAAGATATTCCTATTGTTCTACATAGAATGCTGTAAATCATTGTTATTCAAGAAGTAATGGTGTTTGACTTGGAACTGTACTTCAGCATGTGTCTCTCAAGGGAATTCACAATGAAATTAGGAGGATACCTTTTCTTGGAATATTTGCATTTGGATATTCTATTCAAAGGAAAGAGAATCCATATTTATAATGAAAAACCATCCACTTTCCATAGAAAAATTGAAGAGGAAGAAAAATCTTCAGGTGCAGTCAACATGATGACTGAAGAACTACAAGAAGTGGACTTGATTGAAGAAGCACTTGGTGAACTCTTCCTTGAAGATGAGTTCTCACTCATGGATTTCAATGTGAT
Organism: Wollemia nobilis; assembly: GCA_028583015.1. Lineage (NCBI taxonomy): Eukaryota > Viridiplantae > Streptophyta > Pinopsida > Araucariales > Araucariaceae > Wollemia > Wollemia nobilis. Next base: position 5,341,295 of record JAQPPZ010001772.1, on the reverse strand, counting down.
GGTTAAAACAAACATCGATTGTTATACTATAACTAAACTTGAACTGATCGAAGAAAAAGTCCCTGATTCTCCTGACCCTGTTATAGATTAGTTATGGAAGTTGTATTTTGATGGTGCAAGGTGTGAGAATGGTGCAAGGGTGGGTATTGTTCTGGTTTGTCATATAGAATTACAAAATACTTATTCTTATAGATTAACTTGGAGTTGCACAAATAATGCAGCTAAATATGAGGTGCTATATCTTGGTTTAAAAAAGGCTTAAAAGTTGGGCATTAAACAACTACAAATTTTTAGCGACTCTGAGCTCATTATCAATCAGATCACAAACAAGTGTGTGTCAACGTAGCACTACTTGAAATCCTATCACAAAAAAGTATGGGATTTGTTTGATTCCTTTACAACCTTGAATATTTAGGCAATTTCATAAGAGCAAAACACACATGCAGATATTTTAGCCTCTCTTGGTGCAAATTACTCTCCTATGGAGCAAGTATTCATAAAACCCAAGACTGTTAGCGTAATATATAGATCCTTAGTCCCTGATAAGAACCTCTATTGGAAAAGTTTGATAATGATGAGAAAATAGTCAATTTTCTTATTAAGTAAGTTGCAAGCACAGATGACAGAGTATTTGTCGAAGAGGATATGGAGGGGATGACTCAACTGAAGAATAATCACATTCCCAAGGGACTGATTTCATTGGAAAGCTTATTTGACCAAAATGATAGGGCTAAAAAGCATAAAATCAAGGTGGATGCGAAGGAGTATAAGGAGTTGCAGCTGGAACTTGAGATCATAAAAATAGAAATTGATTACATGGTGGAAGAATTGGAAGACATTAGGAAATTGTGTTATGAATTCTCTAACATCATTGCATGGAGCTATCATTATTTGAAGGGATATGAAAAAAAGGTATTTTAGCATACCATTGAGCTACAGGAGGGGGTAAAAACTTTTTGATAGAAACAATGGCCCATAAATCCTAAGATCGAGGTGCTCATGAAGGAAAAACTATTAAAGATGTTGGAAGCAAATATTATATATCCAATTAAGCACTCAACATGGGTGGCGAACCTAGTACCATTTCATAATAAGAATGGAGATATCCGATTGTGCATTGATTTTCAGAACCTGAACTAGGCATCATTAAAATATTATTACCCTCTACAGTAGATTGATCAAATCCTCCATGTAGTTGCCAGAGCGCAAAGATTTTTATTGTTGGATGGTTTCTCTGGTTATAACCAAATTTAGATAAAATATGAGGACTAACACAAAACAACATTCAATACCAAATGGGGCATGTTAGCCTATCAAAGGATGTCATTTGGTCTCTGAAATTCCAATGCTACATTTTAGAGGGCCATGGGAATCACTTTCGATGAGTTATTGAATATAATTATTGTAATATATCTTGATGACATGACCATGTTTTCACATCGCAAAGAAGACCATGTCTCTCATTTGAGGTAGGTGTTCAAAAAATATTAGGAGTTTGGGATCTCCATTAATATGAAGAAGTATGTATTCACTGTCAAAGAAGAGAAATTGTTAGGTCATGTGATCTCACAAGAAGGACTGGTGATTGATCCCACAAGGGCCAAGGCACTCCTAAAGCTACCACTTCTAGCTAAAAAAAAAGACTTGCAATATTTCTTCGATCAGATAAATTTCATTCAAAAATTCATTGCCAATTTTGCTCAGGTAGTGAAACCCATGACTGAGCTCCTAAAAAAGAATGTTGATTTCAAATGGATTGAGGCAAGAAGATAAACTTTTTAGGAGATCAAGGAAAGTATCACCCAAGTGCCAGTATTAATTAATATAGATTATTCAAAAGACTTTCTTCTCTATGCATTGGGTAAACAAGAGATTTATGTTGTTGTTCTCACTCAGAAGCAAGAAGATGGAGATGAGATGCCAATTTCCTTTTTGAGCCAAGTCATTGTGCCACATCAGGAGAAGTATAATTTCATAAAAAATAGGTGTACATAGTGATAAAATACTTGAAGAAGTTTTGACACTTTGTCTTGTAGAGTAAAACGGTCATCTATGTTATACACCCAGATGTCTAAAACTTCATTATCCAAGGGGAACTGGGCGACAAAAGAGCAGGTTGGGTCTCAAAAATTTAGGAGTATAACGTGGATATTCGACCAATGAAGCTAGTCCATGGATGAGCTCTTTTCTAGGAATTAGCTAAAAGTGCAGCATCAAAATCATTGGCTATGGTACAGAAGGACGATATCGGCAAAAGCATTTGTGCAAATCGTGCCATAACAGGTCATGACTGTACATACAACCTTGTTGAATTCTTTACCACCGGTATATATCCATAACACCTTGATACTTCTCAACATCGAATATTCAAGCTACAAGCACTCAAGTATGTCCTACTTCCAAGCGGATTGTTCCACAAGAATATTGACAGGGTACTCCTCAGATGCATTAAGAAATTAGAGAAGGAGAAAATATTGGAGGAGTTTCATTCTGGTCTATCTAGTGGCCATTATGTAGAAAGGCCCATGGCCTTGAAGATCATTCAAGCTAGCTATTTTTAGCCTACTTTGTTCATCGATGCTCATAAAGTAAGTCAACACTATGATAATTTTTAGTGGTATGTTGGCAGAAACAGAAAAGGAGCATTGAACATGTGCTCAATTAAAGTGGAAGTGCCATTTTAGTAGTGGGGCCTTGAATTCATTGGAGTCATAGACCCACACTCTTCTATAGAGCACAAATATATTTTAACAAAAATATATTATTTCACTAGATGGACAGAGGCAAGCACTTTAAAGAAAGATATGCAACAAGAATAGATATGCAAACACTCTGAACGTAGCTGGAAGCCATACAAAATCATCTGGTAGAGAATGCCACACAAGCTATATTTTTTTTTGCAAAAAACATCAAAGAGGCATGCATTTGCTTGACCTAGAATTGAAAAAAGTTGGCCATGCAAGTAGTTCAAGTATTGCATTATCTCTAGGTAGCCAAAATATAGATTCATATGGGGCAGCAGTTGATAGATACTACTAAGGAGATGTTGGAGCCCTATATGGAGATGGCTATAAAAATCCAAGCTTTGGCTAACTCCAGCATATACATTCACCCCTTGAGTGATATAGATCATTCTTGATCAACTTCCAAGGTCACACTACGTAGCTATTTTTAGAGGATGGACCTGGTGAGAGAAGGCCAAAAAATTCTTAGTACCATAGAGTGGGAGCATACTGTTTCTATGACCCATTTTAACGCTCTCATGGATATGGGTTTTCCAGTATTTATTGATGAGTGGGGTGAAATTCTATCAAAAGAACAATTGGAGTTAGCCTAGAGGAAGTTTGTGGAGGACACATCGAATATTGATGCATGGGAGGAGCCCATCACAGAGGCACAAGTGCTGCCACTTATGCAGAAGTATACTTGCATGGATATTTCAATGTTTGAACTATCCTAAAGAGCAAAGCACCTCAACTTGGAGGACATCCAAAACATGCATTTTGTTTACAAATAATTAAGTGTTCATTGCTTGTTCACCACTCATGCTTGGGAGGTAGCACTTACAGTCTATGAGATCACCTCCAAAATCATCAAGGAATAGGAAGAGTGTGTTACATCAGAGAAGGCCACAACAAAAAAAGCAATAGAAGAAGCAGAGCGAGCAAATGTACTCTGAGTAGCAACTAAAGCTGAAGCCACTGAGAAGGCAAAAGAGGAGGCGTGAAGAAAGGCATATACATCAAAAACACCAGCCAAAGTAGCCAATAAAAAGACTCCATAAAATCCCAATAGATAAAGGTCTGGGATCACTTGCATCCATACGAGCTAGATACTCCATGAGCCACCAAAAATATTGGCAGTTTTACAATATGCCACATTAAAATTTTGATGAAATTGTATTGATGTAAAATCGACAAGTATAATAATATTATGTTATAGTATTCTGATCGATATAATATGTTGCAGTTATATTTTATTTTTCTTCTTTGTTTTCCTGCATCCTTTTGGCTTGAAAATAATGGGTGTTTTAAGAAAAATGGCTGGGAGAATGCATTTGAGACTTTGGTTTGGATCACCTGTGAAGTAGTTGTAAAATGATGAGAGCTTCGTTGAAAATCATGTTCACCTTAAGTAATTGGTGAAAGGCTTGTTCACCTCACTTTAAGGCGAACATAAAATTAAGGAGATGATTTGGCAGATGCATTCATCCCAATCGAGGGGCGAAAGTCCTACACACCCCTCATTGGGATGAAAGAAGAAAAAGAAATTAAAAAGAAGAATGAAGTTTCAAAATTCACTGTGTTAAACATCACCTGAAGTTAAAATATGGGAAGGATCACGTTTACCTCAAACTTCGATAAAAATCTTCGTTCACCCCATTTTAGGGTGATAGTCCTCCAGAGGATTAAGAATCATGCCTAGCTAATGCTTTAATATAACCAGGACATATTCGATGAAAGTCCTCGAAGTGCCTCAAGTTGTAATTAATTTAGCACTAAGGTTGACAATTTTTAATGAAAGGGTGCGTTCACCCCAAAGTTGGGGTGAAAGCTTAATTCACCCCAAGTTGCGACAAATGTGTTTGAAGGTAAACTATTGAAAAGTCAAAAACGCGTTCACCCTGGTTGAGGGGCAAAAGCCCCATTCATATTTCCTGGAGATGAACACACTATGGACAATAAAGTGGGTGAAAGGTTAGAAGTTTGGACCGATTTTGAAAGTCAACTTCATGTTCGCCCCAAGAGGAAGGCAATAGCCTTTTTCACCTCTTTTGGAGGTGAACATAGAGTTTAAGGAAGCTGTTAAAAGCACTTTTACCTGTAATAAAAGGAGTTGATTGCTGTTAAATCAAGGACACCCTCTTCACTAAGGAACATGATGAAAAGAGAATATATCATTTGCTTATTACTAAAGTTTCGACAAATTTTGATGTCAATAATGTCGATGAATTTCTAAAGCACCCAATACAAGCGAATGAAGAAAATTAAATGCTTATGGTGAAGAGTAACTCAGATTGTGGATCTCGAGCAAGGAAGGCAATAGTATTAAAAATACAAGGCAATTTTTATGATTTCCAAGGGGAAGCATATTTTTGAGGATGGCGAATGTACTAAGTCAATGACCAAGCCTGGCAGTTTTCCATGCATCGACACCCAAAAATGCACATTTCCCAAAAGAATTTCCTTAAAAGTTGGATCACTGCTTCAAGAAAAATATTTTCAATGACTTCAAGGAGGAATTGTCTCACAAAGGTTCCTGATCTGTGAGCATTTTGTCTTCATGTGCATTTAATGAAAGAGGTGAAATCCTCTATAAATACTAATCAATTTCCACTGTAAAAAAGAGGTTAGATATTCTGCAAAAAAAATATTCAAGTTCCCTACATCAATATAAGATACAAGGATTTTGAATTTGTAAGTGATCTTGTGTGTGGTTTCTTTCTATATTTATGCATTTCTATTTTACGCTCATATTCATTATCTGCTATTTAGTTTAAATTCTGCATTTGAATTTGAATATTGTTGGAGAGGGAGTGAGTTCTGGAATGTGATCTTGGAGGTTGTTTATGCAAGGTTATAAGTAAATTTTGCCACCTTTATTTTATTACATGCTACTTTAATGCTTGGGTGGAATTTCTACTGCTAGTCTGACCCCAATCCTACACCTTCAGCCTATGGCCATATTTCCCATCTCTTTCCATTATTTCCAATTTATTTCCTGTAACTCTAGTCTTAAACCAGTGTAGGATTTAGTAAGGGAGCCAACACTCTCTGAAGATTAGCACAGAGGACATTTATTTCCTTTGGCCTTTCAATGTTGGCCATGTCTAAGGTGCACAAACACATGTTTATATAATTAGGTAGATATTTGACCAACAAAAATATTAAAATATAAATATTATAATTATTTTATAATTAACCTTAGGCTCTCTCTTAACAAATTTAATATTATAATAATAAATATTATAATATTATTTCCTTTGGGCCTAGGTATTTCCTTCCTTAACCTTAGGCTTTCTCTTGACATCTTTAATATTATAATAATAAATATTATAATATTATTTCCTTTGGGCCTAGGTATTTCCTTCCTTAACCTTAGGATTTATCTTAACAACTTTAATATTATAATAATAAATATTATAATATTATTTCCTTTGGGCCTAGGTATTTCATTCCTTCGGGGTATTTAGATAATATTTTAGCCAACCATGTGGACCTCTATACCAAATATCTTAGGCTTAAAATATAAATATTTTAACCCTCTTTTTATCAATTCCCTTACACTGAGATGAACTGACTTTTGACATCAATGACAACATAATTACTCAAAATTTCCAACAATCTTCTCCTTTGTCATTGATGGCAACCCTTTTCTAAAACTTCCTTTTTCAACCATTTGACTCCAAATCTGCTCCCTCTGAGAAAGTTCCCTCCCTAACTGAATGCTATCCCCCTTACTCAAATATCTCACCCTTTTACATCAATGGCAAAGGAACTCCTTTGGAGCTAAATATAATACAATTAGCTCAGCCCCCTCCCCACATCCTCTCTTTGAGGTGATTAATTTTGGGGTGGGAGTAAAACTACTCCCAGCATACAATTTTCCTTTCCTTTGTCAACCTTCTTTCTCAACATGCCCTTTTGATCCTTTTGAGTGTCCTTATTTCTACTTGTCTCTGGAAACTCTATTCTACACCACTTGGCCTTATGTCCAATATTATTATACTTGTAACACTTAATGTTGTAGTTCATAGAAGGTAAAAATATCTTGAATTTCCTCCTAGTGAATCCATACTCTTTTTTGTCATGAACCCTGCATTGGATTGATTTATGCCCAAATCGATTACAATAATAGCAAAACCCTTGAAAGATATGTCCATATTTGAAGTTCCTCTTGGTAATACCATACTCCTTTCTATGCGTCCTGCAATGTATAGCCCTGTAACAAAATCTATTACATGAAAAGCAATGTACTCTAAATAAATCTTCCCTTGAACCCATTGGTCTCCTAGTTCTTTCTTCTTTGTGATGATCCCTATTCCTTTTGTTTCCTTCCTTGGTGAGGCTTCTATTCACATAAGTATCACTTTCTCCTTTAATATTATCCTTTTAAATGTCTTTCTCTTGTGTACTTGATCTTGATCCTTTTTCTTATTTTCCTTGTCCTTCTTCAAAACCAAGTCCTGTTTTGATAGATGAAAGTCTTTGTGCATTGATAATATTATCCAAGGTCTTTTAACTTTTCCCATACCTATGTAGCTTGTATTTAGACCCTTTTACTTCCATCCTCAGTGAAGCTATATCATGTTCTAATATTTCACATTCTAATATTTTTAACTCTAAATTTTCTTTAACACTCCTTGTCTTAGCTATTGAGTTTGTTAGATCCTGTATAAGATTTCCTTTTTATTTATCACATTCCTGAACTTGAGCCTTGAATTTTGAATTCAGATTTCTAACCTTTTTTAATTATTTGATAGCAGCAATAAGTTTAGCTTCTAGATCTACTACACCTTCCTCTTCCTTTTCTACTTCTTGGTCTTCAAGAGCATTTTCATACTTTTCAGATTTATCTTCAACATTAGTACTTCCTTCCTCTTCTATTGCCAGAAATAGAATTTCTTCTTCTTCACTATCTGAGGATATTCCATCACTATCACTTGAAGCCTTGCTTCCCTTATCAACATATAAACTCTTCTTGTGCCTTTGAAAGAATTTATTTTCATGGTTGTTCTCACCATACCTGTTTTTCTTTTCATACCTGGAATTTCCTGCATCCTTTTTCTTATGATCATGTTTTTCTTCATTGCTACTACTTCTAGCTTCTAGACAATTAGATGCATAATGACCCAAAATTTCCACATTTAAATAATTTTATTGTTTTCATACCTTTTTTCTTTCTTGAGTCCTTGTTTCTCCTGCCATAATTAGCTTCTTCATCACTGGTTGATTCTGGTTTCTTATCCTTTGTATTCTTTGATGCTTTGAAGGCTAAATATTTCTTGGAGTTAGGTTCCTTTACTATTCTTATATCATAATTTATGAGAATTACATGTAGCTCATCCATAATCAACTTATCAATATCCTTTATCTCTTCTAAAGCTGCAACTTTTCCATCATACCTTGTAGGAAGTGACCTTAAAATTTTCTGAGCAACATCAAATTCTTCAATTTCAAATCCAAGTCCTCACATGGTATTAAAAATCTCATCCATACGAAGTAAGTATGTAGCAATGTCTTCCTCTTCTTTCATCTTCAAATCCTCAAATATTTTCTTGTGATTTTGTAATTTTGCCATCTTGACATTTTTATTTCCCTCATAGGCTTGCTTCAATTTCTCCCAAATTTATTTTGTTGATTTGCAATGCATAACTTTCACAAATTCTGCTTCATGTAATCCACTTAGGATTGCATGTATAGCCTTGGCATTATTTACATGTAGGATCTTACCATCTTTATCTATGGGAGGATTAGTTGTAGGTGTGAATCCATCCTCAACTACTTGCCATATCTCATACCTTTGTGACATCAATTAAGTCCTAATTATTATGCTCCAAAAAACATAATTATTCCCATCAATGGTGCCTTGTTTGATGAAGATCCACTCTAAGATGCCATATGTGTTCCTGTAACATTTTTCTTCAGCTTTTGAAGGAACCCTCTCTAATACAAATTGAAGAACACAGACTTATATTGAGAGGGGGATGAACAATATACAATAAACTTTTACTTTTATTTCTCAAATAATATTATCCAATATTATCAATTGCAATATCAATAGCAATAATCAAAGCAATGCATAAATCATCACACATAAGAGATACACCAATTTAATGTGGTTCACCCAATGTGGGCTACTCCACGGAGAAAATATTTCCATAAAATTTTCTCAATAAATCTCTTGGGATTCAATTCCCTTTTACAATGTTTATGGACCTTTGTCCAAAGGAGACACCAATCCCCTATTATCTGATTTGTGGATCTCTCTCCACAGGAGAACTCTTTCCCCTTTTCTTTAGTTCATGGAACTTGATCCAAGAGAACTATATCCCCTCAACTAGTTTATGTATCTCTCTTCACATAAGAACTCTATCTTCTCAACTGGTTCATGGACCACTCTCCACAGGATAACTCTTTTCCCTTGCTTTAGTTCTGTGGATACCACTCCACTCTGTTCATGATTTGTGGATCTCTATCCATTGGATAAATATTTCCTCCTCTACTCTAGATGGTGATCTTCTAAAAGACTTCCTACCCCCACTTCCCTGGCTTGTGGATCTCTCTCTATAGGAGACCTCTATCCCCACTGCATTGGCTAATGGATATATATCCACTAGATATTGTTGTCCTCTTTACTTTATCACCTCCAAAGCTTGCTATCAACTCTATATTAAATCTACACCAAAATTTATTGTAAGTCTAGCACAAATCTACTCTAACTCTGCACATAAATTTTTACTAAACTCTATCCCCAAGCCTTAACACAAAGCTTGATCAAATTATCTTTGCTTAGATTAACCCCAAGCCTTAACACAAATCTTGAAAAAATCAATTCTACTTAGATTTGCCCCAAGCCTTAACACAAAGCTTGAACAAATCAACTTTACTTATATCTACCCCAAGCCTTAACACAAAGATTGAAAAATAAACTCTGATTAGATCTGCCCCAAGCCTTAACAAAAATCTTGAACAAATCACCAATCAACTCTGCTTAGATCTACCTTCAATTCTTCACCAAGACTTGCTCAAATCTACCTACAATTCTTCACCAAGACTTTCTCAAATATACCTTTAAGTCTTCACCAAGACTTGCTCAAATCTTCCTACAAGTCCTCTCAAGAAATTGCTCAATCTGCTCTCAAGTCTTCACCAAGACTTGCTCAAATCTACCTTCAAGTATTTACTAAGTCTTGCTCAAATATACCCTCAAGTCTTTACCAAGAATTTCTCAAATATGCTCTAGCATATGATCAAACCTATTCTAACACATGCTCAAAACAACTCACAAGATATGCTCAATCAATCTCAAATCTTGCATAGAATGCTATCAAATGCTTTATCTAATTGTAATGTCCTCTTCTTGGTCAGCTAGTCAGTGCAGAGAGGGCTTGCCTCCTCACGAGTTCCCATAGGTAGTGTCAATTGGTTTAGGATCCATAGTGGAGGTTGTTTTGTTGTCTGTTCATGCAGAGCTCTCCATTGCCTGGTTCTTTGAGGTATTTTAGATGTGCATGAGAATAAATACAAAACAACTTTGAGTACATGTTCTATTTTTTCCAATGATGTTTTTGAGATTACTGGATTCCTTTTTATTTTAATGGAGTGGATATAAGTGATGATAACATTGAGTTCACTAATGTTTTTTCAGATGAAGAGCATATTGGTGGTGGGAATATTGTAGTTTCTAAATCCACTTACAGTGACAATATCTTTTTACACTCCAGTGATGATAGTTTAAGTGGGTTTGGGTTTGAATTCCAAACCAAACCTATGGAGAGGAGAGTTCATGATGCCTTCAATATTGGTGATTTCGAGAGTTATTTATTCAGAGAGACAACCACTCATGAGGAATATATTTTTGGGTTGAGCAAATTATTTTTCATGTTGCCCAAGATCGTGTCAGATAGAGGGATTACAGATGTGGACCTCACTGAGGTTATTTTGCAGAAGATCTTTCGTGATATAGTTTTCAGCCCTTGTAGGTATTTTAGTTTGAATATTGATGATGGTTTCATTATTGGGTTACAAGAGAGGAGAGTACAACTTTGGCATGATGGATTCTCAGTTATAAACAGAGTGGCGCAATGTCAACATGATGGGTTTTTTATAAGATTGATTTGAGACCCTAGGATCATAGTTGGTTTCAGTTTGGCTTTGTCAGATGATGTTGGGGCTGTATTGGTATTGCTTTAGGACAAGCAATCTTAGGAAGGGAGGATTGTAATATTTCCTTCTTTGTCAGTTAGTTAGTGCAGAAAGGGCTTGCCTACTCATGGGTTCCTGTAGGTAGTTTCAGTTGGTTGGGGACCCATTGTGGAGGTTGTTTTGTTGCCTATTTGTGCAGAGCTCTCCATTGCCTGTTCTTTAGGGTATTTCAGACACTTGAGTAGGGACTTACTATTTTTAGTAAGTCAGTCGGATTAGGGTTGGTTGGAAACAGAAGGTACATTTGGAATCTATAGTGAAATGGGTGTCCATTTCTCATATTATTTCTTGGGTTGGCATTGGGGAGCTAAGAAATTTTAATGGCCAAAGTTTATTTCCTAATAAATTAAATGTAATGTTTAATTTATTAATTTTGGGCCTTATATTTTAATATGGGAGACATAAGGATGTGCTAGTCACTTAAAATTAAATATGATATCATAAAGTGACTATTAGTGTGATTAAAAGAGGTACTTATATGAAAACAAAACAAATTAAAAGTAATGAAATGCCCAATGTGGTTGACCCCCTTGGTGAGTAATAGCCTCTCCTCATGGACCCTATGATGTTCTAGCGCTTCATCGCATGGTGGCCACTCATACCGAGCTTCTAAGGGAGCCTTCCCATTTATATTGAGTGCCCCGTGTAAGGACTCCTCCTGAAAGGGTCTATGTTGGAAGGGAGTGCCCCTTGAAGGGGTGCCTCTATAGTCCCATTTTAAAATGGCACGATGTGGACTCTCTTGTGGGTCAGGCCGCCAAGGTGGTATGACCAATTCCTTGGGGCTATAGTGGAGGCGACTTGTGCCCCCTTGTACACTCTCTGCAGCTCCTGCCCGTGATTGGGCTTGGCTACGAGTGTACACCATGGTGGTGTCTCTCTACAGCCTATGTAGATTTTTATTTCTTTTTATGATTTTTATGCTACACTAAACAAAAAATATCACACACACAAAGCAATGATTATCTCATTTAAAGATTTTAAAGGTGTGCCCTAAACTTGGTTTAGTGTTGTTTTGGTTTTTGTTTTGACAGTTTTGTAAAGAACGTTTTGTAGAAAATGCAATATGATGGCTCTTATGACTCCCAAAAATGGTCGCCCCTTCAATATACCATTGCTAGGCCATTATACCAAACCTCTCTATATACCCGCCCTTACATGAGGGAAACTATTGGTACGTGAGAGTAGAATGGTACGTGGAACATAGGCGGTACGAAAGGGGGATCGCCCTATTTTTGACACCTACCATAGAAGACTTATCCTCATGCACTGGGAATCACCCCAGCTACACTTTGTCAGATTTCATCAGGATTTACATCTAGCAACAGTGGCGATCGGGTTTATGGATGCAAAATTTCAAGCCAAGGTGGTGATGAAATCCACCGTTGGTCTTGATCAAGGGCTGGGGTTTTACGACTAGCTCCTTGGTGTTTAAATTACCATGTGGTGTGTGGGGTTCTTTTTAATTTGCATAAATGAAGAAAACATGCAGTAAAAACTTTCCCTAAGCAAGCAAATAACCAGAAAATAGAAAATAGAAAGCAAAAAATGACAGAAGGTGTTTAGGACCCTTACCTCTTCTCTGCCCAAATCGGTTGGTTTTGAGTTTTTGTCTTGAAACTACACAAAGAGCTATTCGTCCCTGGGTGGAATGAATAACAGAACTGTATTCATCACAGGGTGGGGCGAATGCCCTTTTTTCACTAGGTAAGACAAATTCTAGCTCTGTATTCGTCACAGACTGGAACGAACAGTAGTCCAACGTTTGAAAAATTGGTACCTACAAGAAAAAACAATCAAGTTTTGATCAGATTTATGATCTCAAAAACAAAGGACAAGGTCCCACCGTGATCACCACTAGAAGCACGAGGATACGAAAACAAAATGGAAATGCCAAGATGCGACGTAAACGAAACCAAACTTAATGCCAAATCCTACGAATTGAAATGCATGAAAAGAGAGAAACATAAATGCATTGAAACAAGGTATAAAAGAGAATATGGAGTACAACCCTCTTTATTAATGTGCTTTAGAACCCAGTTACAATCCATCTTCTCCATTTTCAGGGGCTAGGAGCGTTAAATACGTTCTTATCACATCAATAGATGGTATTCCTTCTTCTGCGTGCCCACATCTAAAATGGGCAGACCAAACGTCACCGCCGCTTGTGTTGATGAGTCTTGACTCCTTACTACTCCTCTAATGTCGAGATCCTGCATTCAAGGAAATAAAAAATAGTCAGTAGCACCTGTAGATAAAATGAAACATGTATTTCACTCGATCAATTCATTCACCGAACACTAGATTGAGATTAATAAAAATATTCAAATGAATATATTGTAGCTTCAAAAATTTATAGAGCAATTCATCCAAGATTTGGGATTATTTTTATCAGGGGTGGCCTACATATTTATAATATATGTAGCCATGCCCTGTTACATTTGACAGCAAATAAATTCCTGATTTTGTGGTTACAAAAAATACATAGAAATAGAGAGACAAAGCAAAAACATTAATTATGGACTGATTTAACGTATTCTATTTTTAATCAAAACAAAATACATCTAATTTTATGCTTTATCTATTTGTATTTATATTTATGTATTTTCTAGAAAATAGAAAATACATGGTCTTTTATATTGTCCTTCATCTTCATATTTTCTGAAATATCATCCACATCCATCGCTAAAATATTTGTTTTGTTCTGTCGACCACAGGAGTCGCGCTGTCATTTTACATCAATGAAAGTCGGGTGCCTTATTTTATATGGAAAGTAGGCACCTTATTTTATATGGGAAGCATGCACCTCATTTTATATGGGAAGCAGGAACCTAACGGGAAGCAAGTGCCTACGGGAAGTAAGCGCCTAACAGGAAGCAAACACCTGTCAGTTAAGTGCAAAATGGAAGTTGGGCACTTCAAAGAGAATCGGGTGCCTAACTTAGCACTTTTCACCGATGTACTATGGATTTTTTGCCTTCATCAAATTGATAGTGCCAGGTCCGAGTGAGACCTTAACGTAAACATGCTAAAATACCATAAAAACCACTATATCTACACACAATTCACTTAAAAACAAATATTAGATAATATACATAATTTACTATTAAATATATATAACTTCAATAAAACATACATTCTATAATAATAATGTTGCATAATATGTTAGGAATCCATGTATAAAAATGAGCATTTTTGGTGCTCATCACTTGGAAATATGCCCATGGTGGTTGACTTTGAAGTGGACCTAAAGTAGACCATAGCATACACCAAGGATTATTTCCCCGATTTGTAGGAAATCAAGAAGCATTCTGATATAAAAATGTAGGAAAATTACCCCCTTGTCTTTACCCTATAAAATTGAGTTCTTTCATAGGTTGAGACTATTTTTCAAAGACACTTTTAAGTTCTTGTAATATTTGGCATTGATCTGTGGGGTGTCCTTTTTCACAAATGCTACATATAGCAGATATAAATATTATATTCAAAGGACATTCATGAATAGAGTGCTTCTTATTACATCTTGAAAAATAGATAGCTAAAGGTGTAGTGGATTCATTCTTTTCATCTAATATTTTATCAAGATGTACTAAAATATCAACTTTTAGATTAGAAAATTCTTCCATGAATTCTTTCAAGGCATTTTTATTGTTATCAATTTTGTGTTTTCTATGCCTTGAACAAGAATAGTTTTTACAGATTTTAATTATTTCTTGAAATTCAAGTGTATTTACATATCCTCTTCCCATAATATCCAATACATCTTTTGATTCATCTTGTAGTCCTCTCAAGAATATAGCTTTAGTAAGTTCAATTTCAACACCCCCACATATCTTATGAACAAAAGAAAATCTATCTAGATAGTCTTCTAAAATTTCATATTTCTCTTATTTCATTCTAAGCAATTCATCATTTTGATTCTTGACTTGACAATATTCTTGGTATATCTCTAAAACATATTTTCCATCTCATCCCAGGTTTGAATTGAATCGGGTGCTAAGGTGATAAACCATTGTAGGGTTGATTATTTAAGAGTAGAAGGAAATCATTTGATCTTTTGATTGTCATTAGTGTAATCATGAGTTTGACATAAAATCTTAAATAAATAAAAATAAATCAGGGTCTTCAGATGTAACTCCCTTGAAAGTTGGTAACATAGAAGGTGAAATGACTTTCATGGGAGAGTTTTGATTAGGATCTAATTGAATGGAATTTTGAAAAGTTTTGGTAGGTGTACTAGATGCACTAGGATGGAACACATTACTAGCTCTTCTTGGATTCTCTTGTGAGCCTACCCTTATGGATTCCCAACAAAAATTATAAATCCTATTAAATTATCCTGATTTTATGGATTTTTCAAAAGAAGGTGGTGTTGAACTACTGATTTTTCCTCCTTGTAATGATTTCTCAAGGAATCCTACACTTCTTGAAGTAGATGATTGTGATTATTTGAAAATTTCAACATTTTTGGGAATCATAAATTCAGAAAATTTTGGAATAGTTTCAACCTCGTGAAATTTTTCTTCTTGTGGTTTCTAAAATTTTTCTATGCTTGTGTTTCTAACTTTGTGAATTGCAACTATCAATTTCGCAACTGTGTTTTATGCAAGTTTTTTATGTTCTGGATTTTACTCTAAAGTTCACAACTTAGCATAATAAAAAATTGTTTGACTATTTTATCTTCTAACAACACCTATGTTCCTCGGCAATGGTGCCAAAAATAATGAGTGTCGTTATTGTCATCATTTAATTTTCAATATTTGTCAATCTAGGGCAATGTCCAAGGCTATCTACGATAAAATGTTTTGGTAAGTTACAATCCAAACATTAGTTCATAAGATTTATTCAGTGAAATAAAGGTTTATTTGGTCTTTCATGGTCACACTAACTCCTAATTTTCAGAATCAAAACTAACTTAAGTTGCAAGAATTGAAATTACTTTTAATTTGCAAAATTTGAACTAAATTGTAGAATTGGAAATTATTGAAAAAGAACTATTTTACGTTTGCTATTTGAAATAGCAGTAATATAAAATGCTAAATTAAAAACAACTTAATTCAACTGCACTAAACTGCAAATGCTAAAACCAAATTGCTAAAACAGGAATCATTGCTAAAAACTATCAAAATTGTTGAAAACTGTCAAAAAGTTGCTAAAGCTAAAATTATAGAAAATACAAGTAATAAATGCACAAAAAATAGGGGTCAACTAGCTACAAATCCACACACATATCACACTTAAAAAAATTGGAAAAATATGCTAAAAATAGGGTAAATTCTATTTACAAGAAATAAGCAAGAATTTAGCAAAAACTGCAACAATAAAAACTATAAAAAATGTACTAAATCATCTCCTTCCACCAGCCTCAAGAGTAGGCCCTTGCTCCCTATCTAGCAGAAGGTATCAAAACTCCAAAAATAAGTCCTAAGAACTCATTCACTCATAATTTAATACATCTAAAAATAATACTACACTTTTATTAAAACTATTGTTATAAACTGTAACTTTTACAAATTTTGTCAACTTCACGTTTTTTGACTAATACATACTTACTAATATAATTTCTATTAGATTCTACATGGTTAGGTGGAGATATTTATACTAAGTCCTCCACACTCCCAACATAGGTGGAAAATTATAAATAAATCTCCTATGTTGTTGCTCCCTGATTTGTTGCTTGGCTGCAACTGACTTAGTCTTGATTTAGGATAGAATCCAGTTGTGTGCTTATCCTTGCTTCCCACTTGATGGAAAATAGGCCAAAAATATATTAATACCATTGGCCACATATTTCCACATACCAAATTGCTCAATATTCCTTGAAAATCTACCAAAAAGCTATTTTTAGAAGATGTAGTTTTACTAACTTTTTCCAGCTTTTGGACAGTGAGCTAAAAATGAGATATTTTCTCCTTTGTGCATGTTTATTTTGTTGTGGTATGTTTGGGCATGATTTTATGGATGTGTGTGCAATATTTCACCTCTCCAAATCTTTTTTTTTCACTTGTCAAAAAGGTCAACTAACTGGTATTTTTGTGTAGGAAAAACTATAGTTTTCTTGTTGCAATAGGCTACATACTTGTGAAAAGTTGTTGGCACCAATTAGATCATGTGGTGATGCATATAAGTGGATCATAGGTCTTATTTGGTCTCCTTGAACACATTCCAACTGATTTTTCTTGTTTTTTTTAACCGGCTTCAAGGTGCTCCTTTAATGTGACAGTTGACTAGTTTTATATGTTGTGCATAGTCTGTTACTACCCTATTTTATAGTAGAGACTATTTTGGTTCTATATTACCTTGAAAACTTGGTTTTAAGGTGGTGAAACATTAAAAAATTCTTTGTTTAATTGTGAATCACAACATGCTTATTTTTCCTTAATTTTCTATGTTATTTTACCAATAAAAATCATGCAAAAATAGTCATAAAATGCAAAAAAATAGTCAAAATAGGGGATAGTATTTCTAAGCATTAAATCATGCAAACACTAACAAAATAACATATTTTAATCAAATATTTGGTAGCAAACTATATTATGCATTAATTTATGGCAAGTTTATATGTCAAAAATATGGTAAAAATGAGGTATTATTTGGCCTCATCAGCTAATATGAATAAAATATTAAATACTATTAAAAATTGCATTGATGATGTCATAGCCCTCAATAGGTAGTCTAATATCCTAAGGTTTCCCTATAAAAATTATATAAATCCTTCTTTTCAATAGGGAAACTCAAGCTTCTAATCACCTTCAACTAGATATCGTAAGCCCCCATTTTTGGCCAAGAAGAATCTTGGTCATCCCTAGGCCCTGACTCAACAAATAGGACTTGTGTTGGTTTGAGTCATCCAAGTGCCTACAATATTATCTAGGTATTTGGTTGCCACCCAAAATAACTACATCAATGATCCTAGGGCTAGTACTATCTCACTCCTTACTATCTTCCCTTCGACTATTATGTTAGAATAGAATCTTAGATCATTGAGACTTTCTCTTCTGACCACAGTGACACTCATCCTTCTCAAATAAACATATTGATGGTGAGTCAAGAACATATTACTCAATATTTTCCTATGCAATAAATTATTGACTTGTCAACCTTTGAGCAAACCTTTATTACCTAAAATTAAGTGGAAGGATACATCGTACCGGATAAAGTAGACCCCTCAAGTTGGAGGCCAAAAGTCTAATCATAGTATAGTACATAGGCCAAAATAAGGTCTATTGAAGAGAAGGGAACATCTAAACTGACTAAGTCTAGGCCTTAGGGGAAAGAAGCTAATAAATAGAGGACCCCTTTAGCACAAGCTACATCAATGAATTAGGGCCAAGCAGTCCTGATAGTGATAAGATTTGCCCCTGAACCGTTAAGGTAGCCTATTGCAACTTCATCAAGTCCACCTCCAATGATAGAAATGACCAATATTCTAACAACATCAACCATTCTAAGAGCCTATTATATCAAAATATTCAATGTGGTTGAAAACCTAAGGACGTCTACTATAGCCATGTCTATTTTGGAGGTCCTCTCTAATCTAGAATTGATGAAGAACTTAGAGAAGGCCCTAAAAAACTAGAAGAAGCTAAGCATATAAGGGATGTTTGTCCTACTATACATTTTAGGTCCAAAGCTTAACAAGCCCAAGCCTATATCATTCTACCTAACCCTGATATGCAAATATCAACTAATACATAACTCCATAGTTGACTCAAGATCTAGTACCTCATTAATTCCAAGAAATGTGGTAGAAGCACTTGGAATATCACTATAACATGCTAATAGTAGGTTTGTGTAGTTAGATAGCACACTAGTACCAATATTTGGGCTCATCCAAGACCTTTCTCTAGCACTTCAAGCATACCCTGAATTGATGGTTTAGCAAGACATATCGGTGATCGATCTCTCAATATTATTTAGAATATGTCTTTTAAGAGACCACCACTAATATTGTAGAATACCTTTCATTCGACTAGACCCACATGTTACTTCAAACCAGATATAAAACCAAGTTCAAAATCTTATCAAAACTATTCCACAAATACCACAGAGTAAATCCCTTTAAAAAGGAGTGGGAAGGAGTAGTGTAGCACCCCAAAATTTGCATAGTAAACCTTAGCAAATAATTAAAATTACTTTAGTAATAATTCAAAATTCAATTTTAACCCCGAACCGCCCGTTAACCGCCTGTTAAACAGCTTTCCCTATTTTTCATGCCATTTTTAGGATTTGTTGTGACCGTTGGACGATATCGTCTCCGATCAGACGATATCGCCTCAGATCGAACGATTTCATCTGGAGCAGAACGTCTAGACGATCTCATCCCAAACTGATTTTTGCATAATTATATTATGTTCCAACGGTGTCTCTAATCTAGGCAAAAGTGTGTCTGTGCCATTAGATACCCTCACCGTTGGAGATCTCCCAAATTGGGATGATCCCCAACCTCCTAACCTCCTAACCTCCCTCCTAAGCCTATTTAAACCTTAGGACACCCCTTGGCATTCCCCTAGCTGAATTTTCCTGTAACTTGACCTTTGCACGCATTAGAATACCTTGGATTACCATCTGCATTTGTGCTTTCCAAGTTTTCTTGCAGGGACCTCATTGATTTTTAGCCGGAGCAAGCTCAGATCGTCGCAGACGATCCTATACAATCTTGGATGATCCTGTCAAAATTTGAGATGATTTCAATTGCAGTCTGCATTGGGGGCAATCAGTGCCTAGATTTTGTGTTTTTCCTATACTTTGCTGCTATTTTATTCTGCATTTAGTCAGTTTTATTATTATCTCATGTTATTCTGCATCTTGGAGTTCACCCATGTAGTTTAATTGCATAATAAAATCATGATTATCTATTAAAGCATCATAATTTACTTGCATTTCTATTTGGGATTATCTTATTAACATCCTTATTATTATTTCACATCATTTTCCTTTATCAGTATAGTTGCATTTTTTGTATTTTGTATCTATTTCTCTGTTTGCAGGTCTCTGATAAATTTGTCAGATCTTAGACGATCTTGTCTGATTTCAGATGATCCTGTCAAATCAGAGGCGATCTGGACTGTTTCAAAAATTAGAATCTTCATCAGACATCTAGAATCAGGTATGGATTTTCTCATCTAGCATATTCTCTATGTTTTATGTTTAATTTTGTTTTATGTATTCATTTAATTTGCATTTTCATAATAGAACAACTTAGATTCATTTGGCCAAACCTAGGATTTGAATGTTTAAAGATAAAATTGAACACATTAAACACATTTCCAACCTAGGCATGGAGACTGCCACTAAACGTTTCCTGGTGAACCCCACCATCCGTCAAAAAATCACCTTAATACACCTCCCCCGAGAGGTGGGACCTTCAAAGGGCCTCTCAGTCCGAGGTATTGTCCCATCCTTCCCGCATCCCCCTTCCGGGCGTGGATCCTTTAGCCTGAAGGTAAGGGTGCTGAAAATTTGGAACGATACATTTTGGTGAACCCGACGTGAAACTAAAACCTTTTGAAAACAAAGAAAAAAAACAAAAACATAGATGCATTTAAAATCATTAGAAAACTACTAAGTTGCATATCATGTCTAGATGGTAGCTCCTAAGAAAAGACTAGCTGTCACTATAAATGTTGAAAACCAATTAGCAGCCATAGAAGTTAATTATGTGCTTAGTGTGCCTGAAATAGATAGAAACCAACTTTTGTGGAAAGAACTTGATAGGAGGCTAGGTATCATTTCATCTAGATCAACTGAACTTAGACAAATCAAGAGGTTTATCCTAGATAGAATCTTGGATCCTCATCAACTCATTTTTTATCATGAACTTCAGAGAGCTTGCCATAGGTGGTTAGATTATAGGAGAGCTCTTGTGTCTTCAGAATTGTTCACCTTCGAGGAATACCTCGAGAACGTAGCTGTGGTATGCCAATTTCTAGTTCATATAGAAGTCCAAGAAACTGATCTTATGATTAGAAAAATGTGGAGGAGAGTTCCTTGGGCTGTGTTATATCGAGAGTATTGCCACGAACTTTATTTCTACCAACCAGAATCTGAGACAGATAATATCACTATAGCACTTTTTTTCAAATTCTTGAAAGAAAATTTTCAATTTGAAGAAGAACACTTCATGACTCCTGAAGAACTCGAGCCCATTAATGATATTTATAAATTGTTTATAGAAAACTATATCATTGTTTTCATTATTATTATTTCTTGCATTTAGTGTGTTGTTTGTTATCTTTATAATATTGTTACAAAAACAAAAAATAGAAAAAACAAGAAAAACCAAAATATAACAAAACCAAAACATTTTATTTTAAATACTATAGTAGGTATATAATTAAAATATATACCTCTTAAGCTTGTTGCATATATATATATATATACAAGTATATATATATTTGCTGAAATCTAAATTTAAGCACAATGCCTAGACTTAGGAATGGTAAACAAACTGAAGAAGAAGAAGAATATTGGCTAGGAAACAAAACAAAAAACCCAAATGTCCTTCCTAAAGATTCAATTCCAGAAGGAAAAACTCTAGAACATCCAGAAGATGAGCTTGTTGTAGATGAACAAGAAGAAAATCTTAAAGAGGAAGGATCCTCATCCCCTAGAATGGCTCCAGATGGAACTATTGCTTTTGATAACTTAGATCATTTCTGGAAATTTTTCAATAATAACATTGGTGCTCTTAATATGGTAGTTCATATTGATAGAGGACAAATTAGTGACACTCAAGCAGCCATGGAACATATGTTTAACGTGCACACTAATCCCTTGTCCTTTGTTGATCAAGAAAGTGATAAAGCTGGACCATCCAATATAGATATGGTTACTATGATTCAGAACATGCAAAAACAACAGGTTACCCAACCCCCTAAGGAACCTGTTATTGAGCCTAAAATAATTCCCACACAAAAGAAACCTTCATTCACTGCTTTATTTCGTCAAACTATTGATCAATATGCTTCAAATCGACAAAAACCTAAAATGAAGCCAAACACCAATTTTCAACAATCTAGGATACAACATAATACAACTTCAAAACTTCTTCATAACACCCTTCCTACCAACAATTTACACAATAGCAATATAGCATCTAATCTTCATGTCCCTCCATCATATGCTCACAAATCTCATATTAATACCCTATCGAACCAATATGGTGGGCAAACCAGTAATCTGGAAGCCATGGTGAAATAGTTAGCTTCGCATATGGACCAGATAGATCCCTACCGTCCCTCGTACAATTATCGAGAGATGTGTAGTCAGCATTTGGATCCCATAGTTGTAGCACAACCATACCCTAAACACTTTCCCATGCCCGTCCTACCTATATATAAAGGAACTGAAGATCCCATAGAGCATCTTCGCATGTTTAGGATAGCATGTCATGATATATCACATGATGACTTGCTATTACTAAAAATTTTCCCAAAAAGTTTAGGAGGAATGGCATTAGAGTGGTACTATCAATTGCCCACTCATTCTTTGAGAAATTTTGAAGAAACAGCTGAATCTTTTGTCCATCAATTTAGTGCCTACATCGAGAGGCATGTCACCATTAAAGATTTATACAACTTAAAACAAGACAAAGATGAATGTTTTGCTGATTTCTTAGCTAGATGGAGGCAGTTGACAGGAAAACGCACTTTGTGCTATCTTATAGGGAAATGTTGGATATTTTTATCAATAATTTACAAGAACAAATATCCTATGAGTTATCAACTGCTACCTTGACCACCTTCGATAAAGCTATAGACTTAGCTCGAAGAGTGGAAGATGCTCTCATTAGGAGAGGCCAGCTTAGGAAGAAATATGATGAGAAAACATCCAAAAATTAGTATAAAAATAAACAAGTTGTAGGTGACAGAGTCACTGACAGTAGAAATGTTGCTAATATCAATACAATGAAGACAACAAAAAAATTTATATTGAAACCTCTTGATAAACCTCCTCGAGAATTTACTAGACTCAATCAACCATTATCAACTATTCTACCCCAATTACTCAAAAGAGGTTTGATTCAATTACCAGCTATCCAGGAACCTGATCCAACTATACCCGGATACAGAGCTGATTTACATTGTGATTTTCATAGAGGACCTGGACACTCTACAAACTCTTGTAAAATATTGAAACATAAAATACAAGATCTGATTGATAATAATGAAATGGAGGTGCAAGCCTTCCAACCTAAACAAAATGCTCCTAATAATGCTCAAAAGAACATTCCCCAAAATTAGAATCAAAATGCTAATCAATTGTTGGACATATTTCAACATCCTTTACCAAAACATGGTAAAGAATTGGCCAATCAAATTGAGCATCATAATGTCCCTCCTCCTACCCGATATGTAGGAACTATTTGCGGACATTTACCTAATCATGATTTACAAAAATTTGACACAACTTTATCCATGGTCATGACCAGACCCCTATATAATACTCAAACACCGGATCCTAGTGATGTAGAATCGGATACTAAAATTGAAATAGACATCACCTCAAATCAATCGAATAGTTCTGAAAACGAATCAGACCCTATTCAACCTATCATAGATTTTATGGTTCCAGAAGAACCATTTCCTAGAAGAGTTACTACTCGACCCTCTTCTAATCAGTTCCTTCCTAATGAACAAGCCATAAACGCTAAACCGAGACCAGTTCAGCGTCCTCAATATAACATTGTAGGTACCATCGGAGTCGTTACTAGACAACAGGCTCAAAATTCTCAATAGGATCAAACTCAGAATGATGGATCAGCTCCATTTATTTTGAAAAATCCCAATAAATGGAATCATATGTCTAATGTTCAACCAAAACCTCCTTACAATATTAATGAACAATTATCCAATACTACAGCCGTAATTTCCCTTTTGGACTTGTTAAGATCTTCTCCTACCGATAGGGATGAATTAATGCTTACATTAAGCCAAATGATGGTACCTCAAAATATTCAACCTGAAGCCATGTCCAATACTATCATCACTCGAGAAGTTGATTGTATTGACTTTTGAGATAGAGATATACCACAACATAGTTTACATAAGGATAACCCCTTATATATTACTGCCCTAATTGGAGATGTTGTTGTTAAACGAGTCTTGATTGATAATGGTTCATCTTTAAACATATGCACTTTTGACTTCTACCAAAGATTTGGCTTTAGAAGTGATGAAATGAAAAGAACGGATATGATTATCAAAGCCTTCAATGACGAGACACAAGAAACATGTGGAGTCATTACTATACCCTTGCAAGTTGGTCCTAGAACCCTAGATACAATCGTGTTTATTGTACATTTCCCCGCATCGTACAATATACTCTTGGGTCGCCCTTGGATCAATGCGATGTGGGCTGTCCCATCAACTTTACACCAATGTGTTAAATTCGAATTTAAAAATTAGTTGGTCACTATTCATGGTGATCCTAGACCCTTTGATATGTGTGCCTTGGCAGAACCTATTGGAATTCAGTTTTGCTCTGCTCTGTCATCCACACATCCTAATTCTTATTTTTCATCAAAAAGTGTGAAACACACACCTACAAATTCATCTATTTCTCCTCCATTAATTTCACCCCCATGTATAGCTCAACAATCTTCCGAACAAACCACACTAGAACCTCAAAAAGATCTTAGATCTACAACCAATCCTTCATGTTCCATCCCTATAATTTCAAAACCTATAGACCCATTTATTAACACCTCCACATTATCTACATCTATCATACCTTCCACATCTAAAGATATAGGGAATGATCCTTCTACATCTTATGCTCTTTCTGATGAGCTTTTATCGGATTTATCTAAAATTTTAATATCAAAAAAAACAAATGCTTCTATGCAAGATTCACTTCTTTTAAATAATTTGTCACCATCTCCTCATACTTTGGGCCTCCCACAACCTATGGGAAGTACTTACCAAGTTGGGAGTTGTGCTTTTATTTATAAAGGATATGATTGGGGAAGAATACCCCGAAACATCAAGATGCATTGTGATGGATATGCTCGATGCTATTTTGCTAATGAATATATTAAAGCTAAACCTATAATGCTTAAAATGGGATATAAAGGGAAAGGCTTGGGACCTTTCCAAAATGGTATGAAAGAACCTATCGAGGTAGAACCATGGCCCGCCCGATGTGGTGTGGGCCTATTTCCTAGTAAGGGTCAACCCTTCCCTTTTGAAGGTGATGATCAACTCATATGTTATCAAGATTATCTAGATAAACAAGATTCTTTGTGTCCAAAGAATAATCCCTTTACATGCAATATGCTATCCATAGCTTACCCTGAATTGATTGTTGAATCCGATGATGAGTTGGAAGGAGATATTTTCCATGATGTCTCCGTTGAAGAGTTGTTACACAATGGTTTTTATTTTGATGGTTCTATACCTACTATAGCCCAACTTGAGGCCACGACTCCTCAAGATGAATTCTCCAAGTTAACCTTAAAAGAATTACAAGAATTGGGCGTCTCACCCACCCCACCTAATTTTGAAAGAGATCTACACATGGAAGTAGAAAACGTCATTAAAGTTAACATTGGAACTGAGGATAATCCTCACATAATCAATATTGGATCAGAATTAAGTCAAGAAAAACAAGATGAATACATTGCATTCCTTAAAGAATATGAAGATGTCTTTGCTTGGACATATGAAGACATGCCAGGTCTGGACCCTTCTGTAGTCATGCATCATCTAGTAGTCCATCCGGATGCTAAACCCGTTAAACAGAAACTTAGAAAAATGCATCCCAAAGTGGCCTTGCTAGTCAAAGGGGAGTTAGAAAAACTCCTGAATGTTGTTTTTATACAAGCTATTGATTATGCTGAATGGATCTCAAATGTAGTTCCAGTCACCAAGAAAGAAGCTACCAAAGTTAGGGTTTGCACAGACTTTAGAGATATTAATGCTGCATGCCCTAAAGATGATTTTCCTCTTCCAAACATGGATCAAATCATTGACTTTACTATTGGGAGTGGAATGATGTCCCTAATGGATGGATTTTTTGGCTATAATCAGATCAGGATAGCTCCTGAAGATCAGGCTAAAACAGCCTTTATTACCCCTTGGGGTACCTTTTGTTGGAAAGTGATGCCATTTGGTTTAAAGAATGCAGGTGCAACATATCAACGAGCCATGACTTATATCTTTCATGATATGATGCATGATATCCTACATGATTACGTAGATGATATTATAGCTCGCTCTATTAAAGAAGATGATCATTTAGATGATTTGAGAAAAGTATTTAATCGGTTAAGAGAATACCTTATTCGATTAAATCCAGCCAAATGCATATTCGAAGTTAAGTCCGGTAAACTATTAGGGGTTTTAGTTTCTTTACGTGGTATCGAAATCGACCCTCTCAAGATTGTGGCTATCACTGATATGCCCGCACCTACCAATATATCTGAGTTACGAAGTTTACAAGGTAAGCTTCAAGCCATCCGTCGCTTCATCGATAAGCTGGAGGACAAAACCGGTCCCTTTCTTAAGCTTCTTAAGAAGGATGTCCCTTTTAATTGGGACGACGAATGTAAGGAAGCTTTTGAACTTCTCAAACAATACCTCCTTAACCCACCTGTGCTTTCACCGCCTAGACCTGATCGCCCGTTTATCCTGTATATTTCAGCTTCAGATTTTGCTTTAGGAGCTATGCTAGCTCAACTTGATAATGAGAAAAGAGAGCGTGCTAATTATTATATTAGCCAAACTTTAATCAGTTATGAAACCCGCTACACAACATTAGAAAAACTATGTCTAGCAGTCGTATTTTCTATGCAAAAATTATGCCATTATATGCTCAGTCAAAAAACATATGTCATTGCTAAATATGATCCCTTGCGGTATCTTATGAGTCGACCTTATTTATCGGGTCGTACAACAAAGTGGGTTCTTGCTCTAAGCGAGTTTGAACTCACATTCATAGGACAAAAGTCTATTAAGGGTCAAATCATAGCAGATCAATTAGCTGCTGCACCCTTAGAGTCTACCCATCCCCTCATCATTGAGTTTCTTGATGAATGCCTTCAATTAGAGGCAGACCGTGTTGAACAATGGTCCTTATACTTTGATGGAGCCCGATGCATGAGTGGGGCTGGTGCGGGTATTATTTTAATATCCCCGCAAAAACATCTTATACCTTTGTCCTTTAAATTAACATTTGCTTGCACCAATAATACTGCTGAATATGAGGCTCTAATCCTTGGATTACGAGCTGCCTTGGCGCTAAAAATCAAACATCTGCTAGTTTTTGGTGATTCTCAACTTGTTATAAACCAAATTAATGAAGTTTATCAGACCAGAGATGATAAATTGCACCCATATAAAGCATATGTTTTACAGTTAATATCTCTATTTGATCAAGTTACCTTGGAAGCTATTCCTCGAACTAGCAACCGTGCAGCTGATGCTATGGCCGCAGCTGCATCTCTTCTGCCCTTGGAGTTAGATGACGAATATGCCACCATCATTATTCGTCGACTCCAGGAACCCGCTTCAAATAAGTCATGTTTAGAACCTTTGGATGTGTTTCTAATCAATGAAACTACTCCCGAACCTTGGTATACGGATATATTTGATTTTCTTCAAAATGGGACTTTCCCCGCCAATTCTAATAGAAACCAGCGTCGGTTATTACGTAGACGAGCAAGTCGATTTGTAATAATTGGCAATACTTTATATAGGAGATCTTTTGAAGGTATCCTATTGAGATGTTTGAATCTAGAAGAATCCAAATCAGCTTTAAGTGAAGCCCACGATGGATCTTGTGGAGGACACTTCAGTGGTAGTGTCATTGCTAAAAAGCTCCTTAGGATAGGATACTTTTGGCCTACCATGGAAAATGATGCACATGATTATGTGCGCCATTGCGACAAGTGCCAGAAACATGCTGACCTTGTCCATGCGCCTGCACAAGAGCTGCAGGCTATTTCATCTCCTTGGCCCTTTTCAAAATGGGGCTTAGACATTATTGGCAAAATTAATCCTGTGTCATCCGATGGACACAAATTCATCATAACCGCCACCGAGTATTTCACGAAGTGGGTTGAAGCTATGCCTTTAGCTTCCTGCACTGGAACACAAGTCTCTAAATTTATTTTTAATCAAATTATTTGTAGGTTCGGAATTCCTGCAAATCTCATCTCAGACAATGGAACTTGTTTCAAAAATAAAGATGTTAAGAAATTATGCCAAAAATATAAGATTCAACATCGCTGGTCCACTCCCTATTATCCTCAGGGTAATGGTCAAGCGTAAGCATCTAACAAAACCTTAATCAAAATTCTTAAAATATTGGTCAATAAATCTGGCCGCATCGGCACATTCAATTATATCCAGCTTTGTGGGCATATCGCACTAGCGTTCGAACTCCCACTGGAACTTCACCTTTTGTCTTGGTTTATGGTGTTGAAGCTATTTTTCCCTTTGAATTAGAAGTTCCTTCTTTGGCTCTACTACTTCAAGATACCGAAGTAGGAGATGAATATCGAGCTAGCAGACTCAGTCAGCTGGAACTCCTAGATGAAAAGCGCATCAATGCTTTGGAGCATCTTCGTGCCTACCAAAACAAGCTTAAAAGATCATATGCCAAGAAAGTTCGTCATCGATCCTTTGAGGTCGGCGACCTTGTTTTAAAAGAAAATCAAAAAAATACTAATGCAACTAAAGACCTTAAAGGTAAATTTGAGCCCAACTGGCTTGGACCATATATTATCACTCGCTAAATTTGAATCGGGAGCATACAAATTAGCTACCTTAGATGGTAAAGATTTAAAAGAACCTATGAATATTATGCATCTTAAGCGATATTACGCATAAAATTTAGTCATTTCATTTGTACATATTTTGCATGTTGTCTCATTTTAAAAATATATATAAAACTGTTTAAACAAAAACAAACCAACAAAAAAAAAAAAAGAAAGAGAGAGTCAAAATTATCAAACTCCTCAAAAATATTTGTTGTATATATTTCTTCTTAAAGTATTGCAGTTATATTTTCAAATTATTTTGGATAAATTAGCATTTATTTGGAATCCCTCACTTTCACAAACACAAAAATAAATATCTTGATTTTATCTGGCATGATTACTAATCTCTCTTATATCAAAGTCCACAAAATTTAATTAAATAAAGTTTGAGCATAGAGAATTGATCTTGTTATTTACTTAAACCAAGCATATTCTTTCACAATAAAATGATTACATTTGTAATTTCCATGCTATGCTACATAGTAGAAGTGGTTTCTTGAGCGAAAAGTTTCCCCTGCTATCCTATCATGCACATGGTCTAGAATCTTTGAGAATTGACAAAAGGACAAGCTCACCCCTACCCGGAATAAAAATCCCTTGCTCTACAGCTAATCCGAGCAAGTATCCCTAGCATAGGAAGCAAAAGAAAAAGAAAAATCAAACAAAATTATGAGCAAAAGAAGCATTATTCCAGTATCATTTTGTACTATCTCAGCACTATTTCAGCATTATCTCAAATACAAAAGCAAAAATACAAAAAAAAGAAAAGCAAAAATAGCAAAAAAGAGCAAAAGCAAAAGCAATAAAATCCCTTTCCCTACCCATTGAAAAGAAAAGAAGGGTTGATGAGCTTGAATCCCCGGAATTCTCAATTATTCGAAAACTCGTGAGGTAAGCCCCATAACAGGTGGTTTGTGCCCAACCCGCTTGGCCTTGGGTAACTCCTAGCGTGGTGATATGTCTGTCACATTAGCGACCTTCTTTTGTATAGACCTATGTCTGCTTATGGATTAGCTAGCTCTTGATAACCCGACTTACATAGTAGTTTGGTATGGTTATATGCATCTAAATCATGGTTAATGAACACTTATTTGGTTAATTCAAATCACTTGTATCAAATTATCTTGCTCAAAACTGGTAAATGCACAAAGCAATTGCACACACATTTGTATTTGAGAGATTTTGTGTATCATTATGATAAATCAAGATTGGTAATGAACTCACATACGCACATGGGATTCCTTATAAATCTAACTCATTGTCTTTAAGATACTTTGAAATATTTTTGCAAATTGTTTGGAATAATTTCATTTTCTTATTTGAGAACAGTTGTTTAGTATAAAGACAACTACATACATTTTCAAAAAAAATCAAAATTTCTTTCAAAACATACACTCAAATCATATATATATTATCGACTTTCACGACGATGGTATAGTTCCAAAACTTAAATTGGAATTTTATGCCTAGCGCAAGTCCTCATCTTCATATTATCTGTTTATTTTCAAAAATTAAAAAATCAACCATGCAATAAAACTATCAATTTCTTCTTTGGATTTCGCGATGATGGTATAAGTCTATACCTAAATATTCTATGCCTAGCGCAAACCATTGTACTAATTTTATTTCCCATTTATTTAAATTCATCAAAACATGTGACTTAAATCATTATGTTACACAATTATGCTTTAACAACAACGCACATTGTTTCTATTTCATGTCATTATGTCAACTTCAATTTTGCAATGATGGTATAATTCCTAGGGAATTATTCAAAAATTTTATCACACTTAGGAATTTATGCCTAGCAAAAATCATCTTTAATATATTTCATGCATAATATTTTCATGGAAATCTGAAAACAAATCACCATCATCATCATCATTTGCATCATCACAACAAAGTCTTAAGACAGTCTCTTAAGCACTCTTTTTCTTTTAACAATATTTCTATACTGGGATTAGCTTGACGACCGAGTGAGTGGCGACTCCATGAAATGGTCTATAATAGCGACAATGTCCTTTGAAATTATTGTTAAAAGTCCCTTTTTTTATTATTATTATTATCCCGCAAACAACCAATTTGTTTACATCAGATTATTTCATTTAAATTTTAAAAAGCATGACATTCAAACCATAATATTTCCAAATGACATAATTACATGAATCATCAAATCAATCACACCAAAACATTAAAGCATCATACAAACACATAAGACAAGTCATATGATCAAATATATATATATATATATATATATATATATATATATATATCTCAACAATATATGTACATCATATCAAAACTAGATTGGTATGCCACAATCTACATCTTGGCATACTCAATCCTCTCAATCATATATTCAGTCTGTGCAGTGCAGTAGCCTAGCCTCGAGAACCCCTCGAGCTCTCAGCCTCATCTCCTCCCCCACCCTGAGGTGGACGAGGTGGCCCCATCGCAGTATGTGTGGTACCGCGAGTCCTAGTCATCGATCGGGATGAAGTCCTCGATGACCCAACCCTGATCGGATCCGCAATGCCGATCGGCAGCTGTACCCTCTGGCCCTCTGGCACCAGCTGGAAGTAGATACCCTGATAGAATGTGGTCTGAGCAATCGACCATGCCAGCTCCTGAGTGCTCGCTCCTCCGCTCCATGCTCTGAGGCGTGCAACCTCATCTCTGAGCTGTGTAGCCTCAGCTCGGTGGCATGTAGCCTCATCCTGTAAAGTCTGCACCTATGCCTGGAGATGGACAGTCTCCACCCGGAGAGTAGCCATCTCACTACTCTCTCCTGTGTCCACACCCTTGCCCTTATCGGGTGATGGTGGCCTCTCTCTCCGTGGAGAAGGGGGTCTATCCTCCCTCCTCTCCCGCTGTCGCGGCCTCTGCTGAGCCTGTGGCCTCCTCTGCTCTCTCCCACCGTGACCCTGTGCCACCTCAATGGCCGCCTGGCACCGCCTCCCCATCCGATGCACAACTACGTGAATCGGACCCTAAGCCCTCGTCATCCGAGGAGGGTGGATGCCTGTGTACCAGGCATCATAGCCGTCGGCTACCCCAGCGTCATCCCCATCCACCGGCTGGATCGAGGCATCATCTGCGTCCCGACTCTAGAAGTGTTGCATATCTGGAGCCCCGCTAACCGTAGTGTTATCCCGGACGGTCCGAGAAAACTCGTAGTCTCCGAGAGATGGGATCCCCCCGTTATAGACCGAACTGCCTCAAAACTCGGTCGTAGCGGTGGAGCTCCACCTCTCCCCTCTCCATCCTCAGCCAACAGGTTTGCCTAACGTGAGCCAGCTCCTGTCCATCCTCGGCCCACCCTGGATGATCTCTCCAAGGCCTCCAGGTGATCTGGTCGGAGACAAGGTCATCAAGTAGTCTCCGGGACATTGGCAGATCTATCCGTCGTTGTGACCCTCTCCGGAGCCACCAGTAGAAAGCTCGGGGCCTCTCCCCATCAATCCCTATCAGTGGGAGCCCTATCGGCCTCCGCACCGTGATGTGCTCCCAGCACCAAACTCCGTAGTAGTGATGTCATGACCAGACATCAGCCGCCCTTGTATACGACCCCATGCAGGATCCTATACAATCGGCATAGTACAAAGCTCCCCCAAGCAAACCTGTACCCGTGGTCTCTCATGTCGTAGACCACATCCGTCGGTAGCCATGGTACTCTGCATCCACTCCGATGGCATAGCAACGGACCACCTACCACCCCAGCCAAAACTCTGTGTCGGTCTAGATGCCCCAGGCATCCGGCGTAGCGACTCGATGTTCACTCTGCCCTTCTCCAGGGCGAAGCTCGGATCTCCGCACAGTCGCATCATCACGTGGCCCTGATTGGCCATGGGAGTTATTAGCCGTCCTTGTATGGGGATCCTCAAAATCCTCCATACATCCTCCAATGTGGGAGTCATCTCCCCTGTCGATAACCAGAAACAAGAAGAACCTAGATACCACCTCTCTGCTAGGGCTGTCAATAGCCCCATATCTGTAGAAACCTGTGGCATATCTGCCACATGCTGCAAGCCGACTTGAGCCAACTGATCTCGCTCTGCCTGAGATAGAGCGGCCAAGTCATCCCTCAGCCTGCCGTATTTCCATTCTCTACTCTTTAGTAATCCTCTCTGCAACATAAACAACAAAACAATAAAAATCATTAATAAAATAGTGATTAAAAATGCAAGTAACACAAGTTCAATTTGAGCAAATTCGTCTCCGATTTCGCAAGCCGAAATCGTCCCTTATTTGACGAAATCGTCCCCATTTCGCCGATTTCGCCCCTAGACGAAATCGGCGATATCGAGACGATTTCGACGAAATGGAGACGATTTCGTCTCGACGACGTCGACGGCCCAAAAAACGGCCGCGATGCTCAAAAATCATTCAAAATTAATCTAAAAAGCATAGAAAATCAAAATTAAAGCATTCTAAACTAAGTTTAGACTCTTACCCGTAGCCCGCGCCGGACCTCTGTCGATCTGTGCGCTGTCTCGACCATTTTGTTTGCAGAGCTCCAGAAACCAGAAAATGAAAATGAACAGTAACAATGAATTAGGGTTTTTCCCTATTTTTCTTAATTTTATTCAAAAACAATTAAAAACATTTTAAAATTTTGCTTTTTCGCGTTTTTACCTCAAACGTTCGATTTGGGTAAAAACACGGAGGGGGCACCATAGTAAGCTGTCGTACGATTCGACCTAGAATCGTCGCCTAAAAATGGGAGTAAATTTTTGCTTTCTCGTAAATCGAGAAGAACTCGTCTTTAACGCATTTTCTTCAAAAAATTCGCTAAAGAGGGGGCAAAATGTAGCACCCCAAAATTGGCGCAGTAAACCTTAGCAAATAATTAAAATTACTTTAGTAATAATTCAAAATTCAATTTTAACCCCGAACCGCCCGTTAACCGCCTGTTAAACAGCTTTCCCCATTTTTCGTGCCATTTTTAGGATTTGTTGTGACCGTTGGACGATATCGTCTCCGATCAGACGATATCGCCTCAGATCGGACGATTTCGTCTGGAGCAGAACGTCCAGACGATCTCGTCCCAAACTGATTTGTGCATAATTAGATTATGTTCCAACGACGTCTCTAATCTGGGCAGAAGCGTGTCTGCGCCGTTAGAGACCCTCCCCGTTGGAGATCTCCCAAATTGGGATGATCCCCAACCTCCTAACCTCCCTCCTAAGCCTATTTAAACCTTAGGACCCCCCTTGACATTCCCCTGGCTGAATTTTCCTATAACTTGACCTTTGCGTGCATTAGAATACCCTGGATTACCATCTGCATTTGTGCTTTCCAAGTTTTCTTGCAGGGACCTCATTGATTTTCAGCCAGAGCAAGCTCAGATCGTCGCAGACGATCCTGTACAATCTTGGACGATCCCATCAAAATTCGAGATGATTTCGACTGCAGTCTACATTGGGGGCAATCAATGCCCATAGTTTGCACTTTTCCTATACTTTGCTGCTATTTTATTCTGCATTTAGTCAGTTTTATTATTATTTCTTGTTATTCTGCATCTTGGAGTTCACCCATGTAGTTTAATTGCATAATAAAATCATGATTAGCTATTAAAGCATCGTAATTTACTTGCATTTCTATTCGGGATTATCTTATTAACATCCTTATTATTATTTCACATCATTTTCCTTTATCAATATAGCTGCATTTTCTGTATTTTGTATCTATTTCTCTGTTTGCAGGTCTCTGACGAATTCGTCTGATGAATTCGTCAGATCTCAGATGATCTTGTCTGATTTCAGACGATCCTATCAAATCAGAGGCGATCTGGACTGCTTCAAAAATTAGAATCTCCATCAGACATCCGGAATCAGGTATGGCTTTTCTCATCTAGCATATTCTCTGTGTTTTATGTTTAATTCTGTTTTTTGTATTCATTTAATTTGCATTTTCATAATAGAACAACTTAGATTCATTTGGCCAAACCTAGGATTTGAATGTTTAAAGATAAAATTGAACACATTAAACACATTCCCAACCTAGGCGTGGAGACTGCCACTAAACGTTTCCTGGTGAACCCCACCATCCATCAAAAAATCACCTTAATACACCTCCCCCGAGAGGCGGGACCTTCAAAGGGCCTCTCAGTCCCGAGGTATTGTCCCATCCTTCCCGCATCCCCCTTTCGGGTGCAGATCCTTTAGCCTGAAGGTAAGGGTGCGAAAAATTTGGAACGATACAAGTAGATCTACTTAAAAGGGTTTTTAGACTCTAACAACTTCATCGATGAGATTCACCCATACATTCCTAATGACTACCAAGATTCATGGGCATCTGAGACATGGAGAGTAGATCCTAATGTAGCATTCGAGCCAATTGGTATGGGATGATTTATCACCAAGTATTTTCCTCTATACATAGTGTACATAAAAACATATATATATATATATATATATATATATATATATATATATGTGTGTGTGTGTGTGTGTGTGTGTGTGTGTGTGTGTGTGTGTGTGATAAATAAAATTTTATGAAGAATGATCAAAAATATTTTCAACACCAAGGAATTGAGGACTCACAATGGATAGAACTTTCAACAATCTTAACTACACACTTGATTGGAGGATGGTGTTTCTATAGGAGAAAATATAGTAGAACATGGCAATAAAAGCTTCCACTATTGTTTGATCTTAGCCCAACTAAAAACCAATGATGCATCACATCTTGAAATCATGATGGTATACGACCCAACCATCATAGGGAAGAGTATCTCTACATTCATCAGAGGTTAGTCGTCCAAGGAGTATGATGATCAACACCTAGAAGATACTTGCATAATTATTAGAACCCTTGGGACAAGCCACCAAACCAAGTTTCATGGAACACATTTGAAAATAAGTTGACAAGGGAAGGATGCTCATACAAAGAAAATCAATTTGTAGTTTTCAATGTAAACTAGCACCTTCATAAGGACTACCATTCACTACCAAGATGTCAGTAGGAGTTGAGAGAGGACTTCCTTAGTTGAGATTATGCTACTCCTAAAACTTATCAAAAAAATATAAACCACAAGATAAGGAACCAATAGAGGGGTTTTATATAGGCTAATTAATTAGAGGGGGTTATAAAAGGGAGAGGCTCTCACCTTACCCCATACTCCGTGAGAGACATAATGAAGGTCCACTATTTTAAAAATATACAATAAAATAGTACTAAATACTCCTATAGCACTCACATGGGAAGATCATTTGATGAATCTAATCTTAAGTATAAAAATCTTCATCTCATAAGGTTATGATGACCACCAATTACAAAAAGTAAAAGTGTATAACCTTTTAGGTGGTATCAAAACTAGGTCCCATTCCACATCAAGACCCTAGTATTCTTTGTATGGTATCAAAAGGAATCCTACTATCATATAGGCCCCAACCTATTTGATGCTCCCAAATACACCCCTCAACTAGAGAGGTGGGTTTGATAGTCATGCCACCCTTCCAACAATTGGGTTTTGAAGAAATATGTGATGGCTTTTGAAGCTTTAATGTTAATGTAAAAATTCATAGGATAAATTCTGCATTATCAAATATAAGATAACCATAATATAGTAAGATCAAGATAATGATGTAAGCAAAATAATATGAGCAATTTAATATGTAAATCAAGGCTTATAATATATCAAATAACATTCATTAATAAGCAACAATATGAATGTAATAGCTTGAATCATACATGTAAGAAGCATGTAGCAGAACTTACAATATTAATTGCTCAAATGTATGCAATCCTTTATTACTCCACTTTCCCTTACAAATGTAGTACTTGAATCTCTTATTCGATATAGAATGCTTCTCTATGGATTACTATATAGCCATAGTATAATAACTATTTGTATACTTGATTGTTCCTTTCCTTATGCCAAGTCTCATGACTCTTGGCTTCTCTACTTGACATGTGCATACACATGACTCTATCTTGTATGCACACCTAGACATGACTATTCACTTAGAACTCTCTAATATAAAGACACTTGTGCACACTTACATATAAGACACTTGTGCACATATACTCACATTACACTTGCATACTTACTCACATGACACTTGTGCATTTCTTGCACATACACACATAACACTTGTGCATTTCTTACACATTATTACATTACATGAAATATTACTCACACTCTAATCTAGGACATAGCCCTAATAAAATATTTACAAGATGTACCATGAAGGTACTATGATGTACATTAACATGTACTAAATAATGTAATATTCTCCAACAATATGTATCCTAAGGTTATCGTGAGGAGAAATTTGAGTGATGTAACCAACAAATGAAATCCAAAATCCAAAAGGGGAACAAGAATGACTTGGGCCATAAGGATAAGAGTTGGTAAGCTTACCAAGACTTACTAAACCATAGAGAAATAGTCCCTTCAAGGGATTGTGGCAAAAATGCAAGGGGGTAAATATTTCATGGCAGCAACCCTAAGGCATTAAAAATCAAAGAACGATCACATCAAATATGGGCATACACCAAGAGCAAAAGTGAGCAAAGCCCTAACCAATATTTAGGGTTGAATATTTTATCCAGGGAAATAACTCTACCAAAGAAAACTATCCTAACAACTCAAATAGGGATAAAATATCACATAGAATCTTCCCTCCTATAGGCATGATTCAAGGAAGTACTCACTTAGAGGACTCCAGACCCTAGGTGGTGGTATTTTCCTCACTTCCCTCTCTCTTTTATATTTTTGTAATTTCATATTATTTTGACCTTTAGATTCCAAATATTGACTTCATACCCAATGGATAAGGTAAGAAGCCTGGGTTCACTCCTTCATTAAGCTAGGGAGCCTTAGGAGCCACCAAAGCTATAGAGAAATTTTCCCTATAGTCCTACTTCACTCTAAGTAATACCAGTTGAAAGTGGAATAAGCCAAGGCAATGTAGTTAGAAAGCACTTCTTGCCTTAATTTGGAAGGAAGAGAACTCCTAAAGAAAGTAAAATGAACTTAGAGGTTACACCAACTCTTATATCTTCCATGTATGGTTGATGCT
Organism: Wollemia nobilis; assembly: GCA_028583015.1. Lineage (NCBI taxonomy): Eukaryota > Viridiplantae > Streptophyta > Pinopsida > Araucariales > Araucariaceae > Wollemia > Wollemia nobilis. The sequence goes on along the minus strand of JAQPPZ010001772.1, from coordinate 5,303,574 downwards.
CACTTTTCACTTAGATTTGACTCTACATGCCATTTATTTTCACTCCAATGGTCCATGTAGTCATTTTTATGAAGGATGACACATAAAAAAAGGTAAGGATTAGACCAAGACCAAAGGAGGATACATGGTGACTAGCCGTGAGATCTTAGCCTAATTTTTTCTTGTCGATAAAGTGTGCCCTAGATTTTAGCCAAGATTAGATGATTGGAATTTCTCCCAAATTCAACCTCTAGAGAAGGTTGGCTCCTTATTATAATTTTAAAATTAAAATGGGGTTTAAGATAAAATAAGAGATATGAGGGTCAGGATAAGATAATAATATAGATAAATGCTTGAAGATGGATAGGATATGGTGTATCAACAATGAATATATAGAGCACAATATTCTTACACAATCAAATCTTGATAAAATTTAACAAACTTGCCATTATCATAAGCATCAAAAAAATTACCTAATTCCAATTATATGCTTTAAGCATTCCAAATAATTATGAAGAACAATAAAGATAGCAATCCAAAAAGTAGAATTTACTTTAACAAAATTCACTAGTCATAAAGTGCAACAAAAATGAATTAAAGCATAAATTCATGCATAAAAACCTAAGAACACAATTATAATGGAGGTCAAACAACTTTAATTTTCATTGATTTGAAGTTGTTATCATGCAATATACATTAAAGCAAATGCTATAGATTTTACCCTCATTATGAGGTCCATTAAGATATTTATAGGTTGCTCATGAATCTTGTAGCATAAGATTTACAAGGTTTGTTACAGGTTCATTAGAAAACAACCTAGAAAGGAGTACTCTTGGGAGCGAATGCCATCTTCATATTATATGTTGCCATGTTGACATGGAGGGCCTAAATTTATTCATCTTGATTTAGCTCAAGTGTGTCTTTAGTAGGTTCATTGATCTCCATCTATCATCCTCTATAATTTGCCTAGTCATCACAACTGTTTATCACTTTCAACTCCAACTGCATAGGTTTGGATAGTTGATAAGCATTCAAGCAGTTATAATTTTTGACAAGGGTGCATTGAGTGAAATGGATATTATCAAGTAGGCTTAGGTAAATGTCAGAACCTATAGCAATATTGGGCTCCTTTGTCTACTTGGGAAGATCTTCAAATCAAATCTAAACTTTTAGGATGGTTTGGATGACATCATCTCTTGTAAAAGTCTAAATTCTTGACTTCTCAAATGATTCTTTCTAGATTTGCATATTTTATATATTTCTAGAATTTTATTTTACAATCTTGACTTTGCTCTATCTTAGTGTTTTGACATAATTTTAGACCTTCATAATGCTTATGCTAATATAAGTGTTTCCTCAATCTAGCTTTGTTACATTCTCGTTTTTTGGATTCCATAGTTGTGGGGCTCTCTGGCGGGCACTTGGAAGGCCCAATTCCATTCTATTATAGCTTCACACAATGTCATATTTGCACTAATTTGGATTTCTTATTTCTATATTTTCTAGAATTTTAGCTAATTTCATCTTTATGGAATTCCAAAATTGATCAGTCTTGGGTCTACACATTGCTAGAACCCTTTGAGATAGTCAATTTTTCTTTTGGTAAAGCATGTGATGCTTAAATACTTTTTATGATTTTGTAGCTACTATAAATTGTTTTGACCACCTTGGAACATAGCCCAATTTTGATGCATTTTAATATTTTCTTATGCTATTTAGACCAATTTTTTCATTAATTCTTGGTTTGAAGGGCTTAAAATATGGGCATCATTTTGACCTATATTCTTGGTGCCTCCTAGGGATGTTATGTTAATAGAAATGAAGAACTTACATGGAATTATTTATGGGATTGTAGGGCTATGCAGAAAAAGGGAGCTAGAAGATAAGTTGACAAAAATGGGATATTATGGAGGTGATAAAGCTTAAGACACTAAGAGGTGGAAGCATTGCAAAATGGGGAATGGGGAATAAAAACTATAAGAAATGAAAACGATAAGGGTATTGGTAAAATGAAAGGTTGGATATGATGAAGGGATATACAAGCAGATAGGGTTGAAAGCATAAGAAGGAAGGTAATATGAAAATTAGAGAAAAATGGAAATGGAATGAAGATACCTAAAGGATGGTACCACTTACAAAATTAGTACTTCCTTGAGCATAGTCTACCATAGATAAGTTTTGTTTTATACCTAGGCATATTACCTTAGGTAAATATTCAAAGCACTCAAAAACTAGAGCCTTTCATTACTTTATGTCTTTCTTTTCTTCATGAAATTGCATAGGTATTCTCCTTCAATGTCATGGGCATTTGCACATCTTAGGGCTTTGGAGGTATTCATGGTTGCTTTGTTATTAATCAAGAGAATTGTTTTTAAATTCAAACTTTATATCAAAACCACATCTTCTTATATATAAGCAAATAACTATACCAACTATCACAATGATTACAAATATCATCTTCTAAACTAGTGCTTTTCTCAAAAAAATTGTGGCTTGTGTGAAAGGTTCACTTGCATGCTTTTCCTTCTTATGCACTCAATAGATTTTTTCTAGCTAGGTCCTTCTCATTTAGATACCTTATGTGTATTTTCATCATTAAGGTATTGATGTGCCATATAGTGTGCTTGGTATGTCTTACTCTACACTGTGTGTCATCTTCTTAGGGCCTCTCAATAAGCCAAGGTATATTTTACTACTTGTAAAATCTAACTAGCCTATCCATTGGGCTATGGAGTTGGGAAATATGAAGGATAGTTTTGAGAAGCATGGGGGAAATTAATATAGGTGGGTGCAAAGTGGTTGAAAAGAGGGATATGGGAAATTGGTTTGGGATAAGGAAGGAAACAAGAAATAGGGTATCATGAGTAAAATGAGGTGGACAACATAGGAATGGAAGAAATGATACCTAGATGGAGAGAGATTTTAAATTATTCTTGGTGATATATGGATTATTTATTTTACTGCACTCTTTTATCTTATTTTTGTTTGGTCTATGTTTCAGTTCACGCTTGCTACAAAAAGGGATCAAATAGTAATAAGGGAAAAGTGTGAAGCTTTTCTCCCTTTTTCCAAAAATTTATTCCATATTTTGAGCCTTTATTGCTCCATGAATTTAGATAAATTTTGGTTTAGTTAGTTTCAAAGACTATTCAAAATTATGTGTCTTGAGAGTATACCTCAAAGCATGTAACTACAAAAAATCCTTAGGCTCAACCAAATAGGGTTTCCTCTTTACTTGTGACTATATATTTTGGTTAGCTCCATCATCTTATTAAATTGTCTCTCTAGCTCTACTCCCTTGGCATAATTGGAAGTGATGATGTGGTGTTGAGGGGATGAAGGGCACCTTATATAGGATTTTTTAATACATTATTTGATCCATCCTTCCTTTCTCTACCCTAAACCTCATATGTTTTTAGGAAGGAATGTTCCTAATGTGGTTAAGTAAGCATCCCTTGAAGTCTGCTTTGGTTCTTGAAATATCTTGCATGCGAACCATGTGATGATATTTTCTAGACATTCCTTTTATAGCATAGCTACCCCTTTTGGTTAACGATATTTATTTATCTATATATACCTATTATAGGATTTATTTACATGTCATATATTTTACACAAAATGGTGGTAGGATTCTTCATGTTGTTGGAAATAAGCTTCACCTTTTCATAAAAATATATAATGGCTTGACCATATGATGCCAAATTTGATCTTCTCTCTTCGATACACTTCTTGAAGTGTGTAGCTTGTATTGGTTAGTCCTTGACATTGGTTTGACTTTGTGGGACTTTTAGTTCCAAGGACTACCTAGCATAGAACATCAAAAATTACCATAAGTAGTTGATCTTGAAGATATGAATCATTGTGCATCTTCCCCTTATGAATTGGTCTACATGCCAGATTGATACTGAATGTTTGTAGAGTTTCTAGGAGTATGTTTATCATTAGATCTAGATTTAACATATCACACTCTTTTGTTTCATGTGGATTTTATGTTGACTTCTTTTATTTTTTGGCCACATTTGCTACAACCCATGACTTTCCAAGCCTTAAAACTACTTGTAGTCAGCTTTTGGATTTTATTATTTTCTAAGGTTTGACAAAATCATCATCTTAGAACTGTGACTATTAATGAAAATTTTATATCGAATAGAATTTTCCTTTTCCTTTGGCCAATAAACTACCTCCATATGTGCATCCTCAAGAACTTTTTCCACTAAATTTACCTTTTTCTCTTCATATATTTCAATGTGATATGGCTTGATATATTCACCAAATATCTAGACCAACTTTTTAATACAACGAATAGTCAGATGACTAAGATCCATGGTCGAATATTCCCCTAATTGCTCCAAAAATATCTTACATAGGCACATACCAAATAATGGTAGGATATCAACAACTATCATATATTGTACCACTACAAGGTATGGGTATCTATGCAATAGTATTGAAACATTGTCATGATGTCAACTACCCAAATTTACATGCCTTTAAAGTGTAGTGTCCTAGAATCAAACTAGGAGTAATTGAATCCCATGTTATTACAAATTGTTTGAGGTATAACTATGGTAGTAACTTTTGAATATATCATGCAATTATATATTACCCAACCCTTTAAGAATAAGAGTAGATAAAAGGTTGGGGACTAGATATTGGTCATGCCTAGCAATGATTGCTTGCTTATTTTTTTTTCTGGGAATTAGTTTTATCTTTTGATTCTTTTAGAGCCAACTTGACCAATTGCTCAAAAACCAACAAATAACATTTTAGGTATTTTAAGTTTACAATGTTGTCTTTAGTTTTGTTTGAGGGATTTAATTCTTGAACTAATGGCTTGAACAATTTTTAGTATTGATTAGCTATTTTTGCCCTCTATCTTTGAGTTATGGCTAGGAAATAGAGCTTCTAGTAAGTCTCTCTTCTTTGTTGGTTTAGTTGCCATGTTTTTGGACTTAGCATTTCTAGGATTAGTATTTCAGTGCATGATTCTCTTTTCCTATTATCCTTCATGTAAACATGATATTGATTTTGGCTCTCCGTCCTCAACTTGCTCCATCCTCTTCTTCACTTATTATTTCATGTTTTTTGGATTTTTGGTCTTCTAATCATATGATGACAAGGAAGTGAAACCCAATTATTCATTTATAAAATATTGTTATAGATCCATTATAAGAGCTATGATGTTACTCATTCCTTGAGTCACCTTCGAGTAGAGATAGGTATGGTAACTATTATATCTATAACTATTGTTAAACACTAGGTCTTGCACATAACTAAAGTAGGAGATTCCTCTTATCTCTAACCTCCTCCACTAGTTTTGTTACTACATTTTTATTTATCTCTAGAGGGATACACATATTGAGGATATATCTCAATCCCTACCTTAGTATCTTATCCTTCCACCTTACTGATTTCATTAGTCAAGTGTTGAATTAGGGCTCTTAATTCATGTACTATCTTAGATTCTAAGATAGGTTTGATGGACATATTCTCCATCAAGCATGGATATGATAGTTAAAACTTAGGTGACCTATTGTGCAATGAGGAAGGTAATTTATGAATTCACATAATATATTTTAGCGATATCCCACATGGTGGTTTTAGGGTAAAGCTATCTTGTGGATATAAGCATATTTTCTATTGTGACAGCCATTTGGAAGATTTCGGGGAATCTTTTGTATTGCACTACTGAATCAAAAGGCTTAGGTCGGTGGTAAGAGAATGAATGTGGTAGATATAGGCTTGGGAATATGATGGATGTATTTTTTCAAAAATGCCTCTCCAAGTTCTTTTGAACCATATGTTAAAATTGGTAATGCTCTTATGCGGGTGTCTTTGAATAGAGGAAATTGAGTGAGCATTAAAAATGGGTCTCTAGGATTATTAAAATCTAATATGAAAGGCTCAACCAAGTAAACCCATGCCTTAATACTTTTTTCTTCTAAAAAGTAGTACCATTATAGCACTTCACCTTGAAAATATTGAGCAAGAAGCCTAATCATCACATATTTGAAGGTGATATTGTAGATGGTAACAATAGCAACTGTGTCTTGATAGTGCTCATAAATACTTTTCCCACTACCATCATAGATGGTAAGGATTTTAGAGTAGCCTTAGAGATCTTATGGGGATGTGGAATTTTGAGAGGCCTGACATTATTCCAATACAAATAGATTTGTCTAACCATGGCTTAATGGATGGAAATATTTTGAAGACGATGATCTTGGCATATTTATCCATCATTATGTAGTTATAGGTTCCATTACCAATGGAGCTACCAATATTTCTAGTTCTTAATATAGTGGATTCACTAGGTTAACATGAGTCCTCTAGGTGAATGAGACAGATTATTGAAATTCATCCTAAAGCTCTTAGCACAACATGACATGAAGTTACTTTGGATATTCCAGTATGCTCTTTTGTGTATGGGATTAATTGATGAGATTGATAGCATTAGGAATTACAAAACTCTTTGTCAATAGGTGGGTATTTGCTTCATAATCTCCTTTGGAGTGTGGGATATTTTGTTCCACTAGGTATGCCAAAACTCTTGGTCTAAAATCTACCTAGTTATAAAGTGCACCCTAGACTTTAGCCAAGATTGGATGAATGAGATTTCTCCCAAGTTCAACCTTTGGATAAGGTCAGCTCCTTGTAATAATTACAAAATTCAAATGTATGTTAAGATAAAATAAGAGATACAAGGGCTAGGAGATAAGGGTTTAGAGAAATTCTTGAAGATAGATGGGATATAGCGTAACAACAATGAATATATATAGCACAATATTCTTACACAATCAAATCCTATTCAAACTTAACAAACCAACCATTATCAAAAGAATCACAAATTTCATCTAATTATAATTATATGTTTTAAACATTCCATATACTTATGAATAGCAATCCAAAAAGTAAAATTCACTTTAACATAATTCACTAGTCATAAAGTGCAACAAAAATAGCTTAAAGCATAAATTCATGTATAAGAACTTAAGAACGTAATTATAATGTAGGCCAAACAACTTTCACTTTTCATTTATTGACAAAAATTATCATGCAATATGCATTCACGCAATTGCTACAGATCTAACCCTCACTATGAGGTGTAATAAGCTATTTATAGGTTGCTCATGAATCTTGCAGGATAAGATTTAAAAGGTTTGATATAGGTCTATTAGAAAATAACTTAGTAGGGAGCGCTTTTGGGAGTGAATGTCATCTTCATGTTGTATGCTATCATGTTGACATGGTAGGCCCAAATTTCTTCATCTTGCTTCAACTCCAATGTCTGTTCAATAGGTTAGTTGATCTCTAAATATCATCTTCTATAATTTTCTTAGTCATTGCAATTGTCTATCATTTTCAACTCCAACTACCTAGGTTTAGATAGCTGGAAAGCATTCAAGCAACTATAATTTTAGATAGGGGTGAGCTAAATGAAAGGTACATTCCCAGGTAGGCTTGGGTAAATGAAAAAAATATAGAAATATCAAGATCCTTTGGCTGTTTGGTAAGGTTTTTGAATCAAAATTAGACTTTTGGGATTGTTTGACTAGCATCATCTCTTGACAAATTCCAAATTCTTGTCTTCTCATATGATGCTTTTTAGACTTGCATATTTTTTAGACTTCTTGGCATTTTTATTTTGCAATCCCAATTTTGCTTTGTCATAGTGTTTTGTCACAATTTCATACCTTTGCAATGCTTATATTGATGTAAGTGGTTGCTTAGTCTAGCTTTGTTAAATTCTATCTTTCTATATTTTGGAATCGTGGGCTCTCTAGCGAGCACTTGGAAGACCTAATTTCATTTAATTTTAGATTTATGCAATGTCAAAATTTGACTACTATGGATTTCTTATTTCCAAATTTTGCTAACTAGCATCATCTTTGAAAAATCTAGAATTGATCAATCTCATATTTGCACATTGCCATAACCCTTTGAGACTTAGTCAAATTTCCTTCTAGAAAAGTGTGTTATGTTTAATTTTCCTTTTACCCTTCTTTCCTACTATAACAAATGGAGCCCAAACCTTTTTTGTGCCTAGGGAGAATCAAGCCCTCTGATTCATTATATTGTAATTATTTTAATCATGTTAATGGAAGTCATGACTAATTTTTCTCTATCCTCCTTCTCTTAACTTATCCCAATTCCTGGTGGTGTGTTTGCTTGGTTGTGTTTAGTAGCCATAGGTGATATTATTCATGTTCAATTTCCACTTGTTTCAATAGAAAATTGGGGATTCTAATTCTTTGGTGCATCACACTGATAGCTTAGGATTTTATTTTTCTATATAGCATTTAATTTCTAATTTTTTACTTTGATTGCAATTCTTTCCCCAACCTTAGCTTAGAAGGTCATTGTGCATCAATGATTTAGATCTGACGAGGAGTGATGGGGAGCCAAAATTAACAACAAGAGAAAACTCAATTTTATTCAGAGAACATGGAAATATTACAAAGTACATAAGGGAAATACAATGTCGTCTCAATCTACGTCTTTCTAGCCTCTCGAATCCTTCAAAAAAATCCCCTTTTATAATCCAGGCTTCTTGCTGCAACCGTCGTTCGTAACCGTCTTAATGGCTTCTGGAACTGCCACATGGAACGGCCTTAACGGCTTCTGGAACTGCCACTTGGAACTGCCTTAATGACTTCTGGAATCGCCACCTGTCATTCTGCAACAGTCTGCAAAAAATCAGTCTTCTCCTTCTTAGCTAGGTCACGAAAACGCGACATGTCACGATTTCGCGACACTTTTCTGCCCTTGGCTCTCCTTCTCCAATGTATCACGATATCGCGATGTTTTTCTGCTTTTGGTTCTCTTTCTCCAATGTGTCGCGCTATCGCGACACTTTTTTGCTTTTGGATCTCTCTCGCCAATGTGTCACGATATCGCGACACTTTTCTCGCTTTTTGCTCTCTCTCGCCAATGTGTCGCGATATCGCGACACTTTTCTGCTTTTGGCTTTCTTTCGCCAAAGTGTCGCGATATCGCGACACTTCTTCGAATTTTGGCTTTGTCTGCCAAAGTGTCACGATATCACGACACTTCTTCGGCTTTTGGCTTTGCTTGCCAAAGTGTCGTGATTTCGCGACACTTCTTCGACTTTTGGTTTTGCTTGCCAAAGTGTCGCGATATCGCGACACTTCTGTGGCTTTTGGCTTTGGTTGCCAAAGTGTCGCGATATCGCGACACTTCTGTGGCTTTTGGCTTTGGCTGCCAAAGTGTCACGATATCACGACACTTCTGTGGCTTTTGGCTTTGGGCGCCAAAGTGTCGCGATATCGCGACACTTCGTTGGCTTTTGGCTTTGGCTGCCAAAGTGTCGCGATATCGTGACAACTTTGATGTCGCGATATCGCGACCATTTATTTTGCACTTGCCATGGTTCTAAATACGTCGCGATATCACGACGACTTTTGTGTCGCGATATCGCGACCATTTATTTTGCATTTGCTACGGTTCTAAATATGTCGCGATATCGCAACGACTTTTGTGTCGCGATATCGCGACCATTTTTATACTTAGAAAAATTTTGCAAACTTCAAACTTTTTTTCTTTTCGGTGATGCAAGATTGTTGTGCTGCCCTGGATGCTCCTGCATCAGACACCCGAGGTAGATTTTTAGAAGTGATCCTCACTTATGGGCAATCAGAGGAAAACCCAAATGATCAACCTCTGATTTGGACAACCATGTGGCATCTTCGATAGGTCGGTTCTTCCATTTGACCAAATACTCCGAATATTGCCTATTTCGGGTACTTCTACCTTCATGAGTGTCGAGTATGTCTTCAATTTCTTCTTTGTCTAGAGTGGATGCAGGAATGTTCCACAGATCCGGACTGGGTGGTTCACTACAAATTTCTGCATGATATTCAACCAAGTCTAAAATATTGAAGATAGGTGAAATATTCAGCTCACTTGGTAGATCAACTTCATAGGCATTGCCTGAATCTCGTTTACCTATGATCCAGCACGGTCCAAACTTCTTCATCTTCAACTTATTGTATGTTTTGCGAGGAAAACGTTCCTTACGCAAATGAACCATGACTTCATCCCCCACCTGGAATTCTTTGAAATGTCAGCTTCGATCTGCTCCGGCTTTGTAAGTAGCATTCATTTGATCGATATGCTCGTTGTACCTCTTCATGTAAAGTCTTCATGTGTGCTTGCAAAGTCTTCAGCTTCAGCACTGCACTTGTCTGCTTTATCCATCGGTCTTAACTCGAAGTGTTTCTCGGGCTATACCCATGCACAATACTGGAATGGTGATTTACCAGTACTGCGATTGACAGAATTGTTGTAAGCAAACTCTGCCTGTGGTAAAATCATATCCCATCCCTTAGGTTTATCTCCTACCAGACATCGTAGAAGATTACACAAACTTCTGTTGACTACTTCGGTCTATCCATCAGTCTGCGGGTGGTACGCAGAACTGAATTTCAAGTCTATTTTTAGCTTCTTCCACAGGGTTCTCCAAAAATAACCCACAAATTTGGTATCTCTGTCCGAGACAATGCTTTGAGGTAGACCATGAAGTCGTACTACCTCCTTGAAGAACAAGCCGACAATGTGAACCGCATCACTTGTCTTCTGACATGGAATAAAATGGGCCATTTTCAAAAACCTGTCAACAACAACAAAAATGGCGTCATTTCCACGTTGTGTTCTTGGCAGACCAAGAACAAAATCCATGCTGATGTCCTCCCACGGTCTCTCTGGTACAGGCAATGGCTGGTACATTCCTGTATTCTGGCTAACACCTATTGCCATCTAGCACACTCTGCAACCCTGCACAAATCTGGTCACATCTTGCTACAACTGTGGCCAATGGTAATTCTCACTAACAAGAGCAATGGTCTTATCTCGACCAAAATGCCCTGCTAGTCCACCGCTATGTTTCTCTTTGATCAAATTTTCCCTCATGGAACTTCGTGGAATGCACAACTGATTTTGCCAAAATAGCATCCCATCTTGGATCATGAAATCCAACCACTTAGTGCGATCCACAGTAGTATGAGACACACATGTTGTCCATGCCTCTGCAAAATCTAGATCTACTAGGTATAAACTCTTGAGTTCATCAAACCCAACAACCTGCACTCTCATTTCTATCAACAAATTATGCCTTCTACTCAAGGCATCTGCAACTCTATTAGATTTGCCACTTCTATGCTTTAGTACAAAGGTATAACTCTGCAGGAATTCAACCCACTTCAAATGTTGTTGGTTAAGTTTACCTTGACTATTTATATACTGTAAAACTTGATGGTCAGTATATAAAACAAGCTCTTTGGTTAGCAAATAATGTCTCCATTTCTTAAGAGCCTGAATTATAGCATAGAATTCTTGATCATAAATAGAGTATTTCTTTCTAGCATCATTCAATTTTTCACTAAAGTATGCAACAAGTTTACCTTCTTGGCTCAACATGGCTCCAATGGCATCGCCACTGGCATCACAGTCAACCTAAAACACTTTATTAAAATCTGGAAGTGCCGGAATGGGTTGTTCTGTCACTTTCTTCTTCAATATGTTCATACTGGTATCTGCCTTGGCAGTCCATTTAAATTCTCTCTTATCCCCTCTCATAGTTTCTGTTAGGGGTGCACAAATACTGCTAAAGTCTCTAATAAACTTTCTATAGAAACTAGCAAGACCGTGAAATGATCTTACCTCTGTTACATTCCTTGGGGCAGGCCATTCAAGGATAGCCTTCACTTTCTCAGGATCCATTTTTAGACCCTCCTCTGAGATGACAAATCCTAGGTATATCAAATATTTCTGTACAAAACTGTACTTTTGTATATTTATCAATAACTACTCACGCAGTTTTTCAAAAACTGTCCGAACATGCAACAAATGTTCATCCAAAGTTTTACTAAAAATTAGAATATCATCCAAATAAACTATCACGAAATTTTCCAGGAAGTCACGCAATACCTCATTCATCAGCCTCATAAACATACTGGGTGCATTAGTCAATCCAAATGGCATAACTAACCACTCATACAAACCCTCTCTAGTTTTAAAGGTTGTCTTCCATTCATCACCCTCTCTAACACGTATCTGATGATATCCGCTCTTCAAATCAATCTTAGTGAAGTATTTAGCTCCACTCAAGAAATCCATTATATCGTCCATTCTGGGTAATGAAAAGCGATATTTAATGGTAATTTTATTAATGGCTCGAGAATCAATGCACATTTGCCATTCGCCATTCTTCTTTGGTGCAAGTACTACTGGCACTGCACAAGGGCTCAAACTTGCTCGAATCAAACCCTTCCTCAATAATTCTTGAACCTGGCGGTTCAACTCTTCATTCTCTACAGGAGACATTCTATGGGCTACCTTGTTGGGTAAGCTAGATCCTGGCATTAAGTCAATCTGATGACTAATCTTCCTCATTGGCGGCAAACCCTCAGGCACATTGTCTGATATAATATCAGGAAATTCTACTAACAAATGTTCAATTTCTGCTGGAATGTCAGTAGTATCTTCTCTTTTTACAGTAGGAATTAATGCATAACACATTGAATCCCTCTTTAAACCATCCAAAAAAAATTTGCCATCTACTAAACAAATTCTAGCATTATTGCATACCTTTTCCTCAACCTCCTTCAATGGCTTCAGTTTGTGGCGTACTCCGTATTTTGTCAGGGAATAGGTATTTGCATGTCCATCATGCGCTGCACGTCTATCAAATTGCCATGGTCTTCCAAGCAACAAATGGCAAGCATCCATTGACAAAATATCACACAGGACCTCATCCTAGTATCTTCCAATTTGAAACTTGACCAAGCATTGTTCACTGACCAATGCTCTATGATCCTTCTGCAACCACGCAATCCGGTATGGATGCGGGTGCTATCTTCTTTCTAGCTTTAACTTAGCTACCATTTCCTCATAAACCAAATTATCTGTACTACCATTATCAATAATAATATTACAGATTTTACCTGAACATTTGCACCTCGTGCGGAACAAGCTTTTTTGTTGATATGGTTCATGCTTTCAAAGCAAATTTCCTCATGCAATCAAGAGCTCCAACCATTATTTGAGAATCTGATTCAATAATGATCCTCCTGTGGCCCTGTTTCACTACCCAAATAGAAGTATATTTGATAGCTATGGCTTCTGCTTCATTGTTTGTTGCTCTTCCCAAGCCTTGCAGTTCCCAATAGAGCACTGATCCATCATGATTCTAGCAAACCACTCCAATTCTGGCACTACCTAGATTGCCCTTTGTAGCTCCATCAGTATTAATTTTAATCCAGCATTCTGGTGGTGGTTTCCAACTAGCTCTATCCTGTCCCTCTTGCTCTTCAACTCCTTCCATTGGCCCAGTAACAACCTGAGTTTCCTCTATAGCATAGACAGCTACAGTTTCTGTGACTTTGCTCCAGATGATTTGCCAAACTCCATCTAAAGAGGAAAAAATTTCTCTAAAAATTCTAGCATTTCTCTCCAACCACACTTGCCACCAAATGAAGTTTAATCCAAGCTCCCAACCAATTCGAAGAGCTTTAGATTTAAATCTACCACTCTTCCATGTTTTCCAGATATTAGTCTGATTCAAGTAACCATTAACTTGAATTTTATAGCAAGAAAGCCAGTGCTTCCAAATATGACGTATGAAAGGGCACTCAAACATCAGGTGATCAGTTGTTTCCTCGTTCTTGTAGCATAAAACACATTGAGATGGACCGATGATTCCTCTACATCTGAGATTTTCAAAAGAGAGAATTTTGTTGTGCATAAACTGCCGAGCAAAAAGTTTACTTTCGGCCAGCCCTTGGAGTGCCAAATATTTCTCCAATCCTCAACCAGGAATGAATGGGGGGAGGCTCTGGGAGGATCTTCTCATATCCGTCCTTCATTGTATAGACACCAAGGCTCCCATAGCCCCAATCTAATTCATCCTCCTCATCTCTACCTATGAGAAATATTTTTGACAAGATTTTAGTCATGATGGGTGCCAACTTCGGAGGGATTGAAATTGGCCACTCCTCCAACTTCTTAAACTTCTTAAACTTATACTTCCCCAGCTGTCTAGTGATGAAATAATTGTCAATGTGGACCCATCCCTTGGTTTCTATGGCAGTTTTTATTGGTTGCAATTCAAGAAATTCAACAATGATGGGTGGGTATTGATCCCATGAATCTGTCCAAAAATGTGCCTTCTCCCCTCTCCCCACTTTCCAAAAAAATTGATCTTTAACTACCTGAGATCCTTTCTTGAGGGCCTGCCACACTAGGGATCCAGGTCCATCCAAATGGAAATGGCCCACCTCATTGGGGTTAACATGATCCAAATATTTACTAGTTAGGATTCTACTGAATAAGGAGGTTGGTTGGGAAATCCACCTCCAGTACAACTTTCCATCCAAAGCTTTATTATTGAACTTGGATCTTCTCAGTCCCAGCCCTCCTTTTACCTTGGGCTGGGTTACTTTATCCCAACCAACTAAGGCCCATTTTCTCTCTCCTTTTACTCCTTCCCATAAAAATCTTCTAGCCATATTGTCCAGCTCTTTCCATATAGTATGTGGGGTAGCCAGGATAGAGAATTTGTAAATTGGCATGGCCTGAATGACTGACTATAAAAAAGTTAATCTACCCCCATAGCTTAACCATTTGTGAGACCAATGATTCATTCTATCTTTGATACCATCCAAAATATCCTTCCAGATATCTATTTTTAGTTTTTTTAAATGCAAAGGAACCCCCAAATAAACCACTGGAAGAGAAGTCCTAGTGAATCCCAAGATCTCTAGAACTCCGTCCCGGAGCCTTTGATCAAGATTGAGAAAGACCACTTTGGATTTTTTATCATTGATGACCTGGTTTGAAGCCCTAAGGTAGACATTAAGAGTATCTCCGATCACTCTTGCTTCCCTGAAGCTAGCCACTCCAACCAATCTTGTATCATCCACAAACTGTAAGTGAGTCAAAAATTCCTCACCCACCTTGATACCTGTTAGCAAACCTTGATGTCTTCTCCTCAATAAAAGTCTACCTAATCCTTCAGCCAAAATAAGGAAAAGATAGGGAGAGCAAGGATCCCCTTGACGAAGACCTCGAGTGGCTCCAAAAGGTTGCGAGGGAAGACCCTTGATTAACACTGAATAAGACGGCATAGATACATAGCTCATGACCCAATCTATCCAGTCCTGAGAAAAACCAAAGGCTGTCATCATCTTTTACAAGAAACTCCACTCCACCCTATCATAAGCCTTTGACATATCTAATTTAATGAACATTCCTTTATTACCATATTTTTGCATTGTATGGATTGCCTCCTGAGCAAGAACCACCCCATCCAAGATCTGCCTACCCTCTACAAAACCCCCTTGCTCTGAGGAGATAATGTTATGTAAAAGAGGTTTTAGTCGTTCAGCCATTACCTTTGTGATTATTTTATAAATCACATTGCATAAGGCAATAGGTCTATAATCTAAAATATGAACCCCCTCCTCCCCTTTTGGAATTAAAGTGATGAAGGTATGATTTAATGCCTTAAGCATTCTTTTATTACCTCTGGACTCCTCTATGACAGCCAAAACATCCTCATCCAAAGTATCCCAAAAGGCCTGAAAAAACTCAATTGGAAAGCCATCTGGTCCTGGAGTTTTGTCGGTGCTAATTCCAAATACCACGTTCTTCAGTTCTTCTCTATCGATGGGTTTAAGAAGGGTCTTATTTTCTTCTTTAGAGATAATAGAGGGTATGACATCAATAACTTTGTTTTGAGCCTCTACATCTTGCTCCATACTTTCTTTAAAAGGGTTAGAAAAATAATCCATTGAATGGGAATGCATACCAAGAAGAGTATCAAAGGAGTGTCCATTCTCATCTTGAAGAGCTTCCATGTTATTCATCTGTCTCCTAGCATAGGCTGACCGATGGAAAAATTTGGTATTTCTATCACCTTCCAATAACCAAGTGGTTCTTGCTCTCTGTTTCCAGTAGGTCTCCTCTTGGTTATCAATGTCCTCAACCGCTTTATGCAAGGCATCATCCTCGGCTTTGAGCTGCTCTGTAATTGTTCCTTCCCTAAAGTGTTTTTGAACCTCATCCCATCTGGCCACAAAAGGAGCTCTTTGGAGCTGGAAGTCTGTCTTGTTAGCTTGCTTCCATTGTTTCAGTTGAACTTTGACATAATGAAGTTGTTTGTGGAATCTAAACATTGTTGTCCCAAAAGGTAGACGACCTTCTTCCCACCATTGTGGAATTTTCTTTCGAAGATCCTCTTTTTGTAACCAAAAATTTTCAAATTTAAAAGGTTTGTGATGTTGCCCTGTCGTAATCCCTCCCTCCAACAAAATGGGAAAGTGATATGAAATCGGGCCCTCCAAAATCTGGAATTTTGTATTCCATTTTATGAATGCCTCCTTTGAAACCAAAAAATGGTCTAGCTTTACCTTCCTGCTATGTGGCTCCCTCCTCTTGTTAGTCCAAGTAAAGTTGGTTCCAGGGCCTTTAATATCCACTAAGTGAAAAGCCTGGACTTGGGCAATCAGAAGTCGATCCCCTGGGTCCAAAATTGGGGTTCCTCCTTCCCCGATATCTAGAAGATAATTTAGCATTAAAATCCCCAGCAATAATCCAGTCTAAATCTTCCCTTGAGGTCCTCATGTTATGCACAGCTTTCCATTGAAGCCTCTGGCCATCAAGGTTTTGAGACCCATAAAAATTCTTATTCTCTAATTTTATTCTATGTTTTATTCTTTGTTTTATTCTCTGTTTTATTTTATTCTCTATTGTATTCTTCTTCTTTGTCTTATTTTTATTCTATGTTCTATTTTTATTCTCTCTTTTATTTTTATTCTCTATTTTATTTTTTGTTTTATTTTTATTCTCTATTTTTTTTATTCTTTGTTTTTATTTATTTTTATTCTCTATTTTATTTTTATTCTTTGTTTTATTTTTATTCTTTGTTTTATTATTTATTTTATTTTCTGTTTTATTCTTTGTTTTATTTTTATTCTTTGTTTTATTCTCTATTTTATTCTCTGTTTTATTTTTTATTTTATTCTCTGTTTTATTCTTTGTTTTATTCTCTGTTTTATTATGTGTTATTTTTTTTCTGATTAATAGTCAAAAATAAGAAATCGTGTCTGGGGAAACCTAGATGCACTATTGCATCTAGTTCTATTTTTTAGAAACAACTTAAAACATACCTAGAATTTATTCGCTACATTTAATTTAGATTTTTTCTTTAATTTTTGTTTGTTGTTGTGTTCTTTGCTTGCATCTATAGGCAAAAAAGTGGAATTGCATTCTAGACTTACATTTTAGGCTAGCTTTATATTTTATTTGTTAAACATTAAGGGATAAAATTAACCACACACTTGCACATTTCATACACATTGATGAGGTTGGATTTCATCACCAACCCCCAATAGAGATCAGTGATGTTGGATTTCATCTCCTTCCACTAGCTTACCCCCTAGTCACCATAGTAGCCCCAAGTGAGTGGCTTTCTAGATTTCATCATCGAAAGGTCCTCCCTTTAGGAAGCCATTTTAGCTATTCATAATTCATTCTTTGTTAGAGGAGTGAGTGCAAACACACCTTCTAGAATCATTTTCATAATTCACCTTGCATAGTTATTTAGGCTTAGGATCTTGCATATAACACACTAAAAAAAATCAAAACAAAAACAAAATAATTGCAAAAACATTGAAAATACTTGTTTACTTGTGTGATCTATGTATTATTTATTTTTATTGTTCACCATATTTTTCATACACATATCTTCATCCCAACTTACCTCTAGCTTATGGTTTGACCCACAATCAAGCCAAAACCATGAGTCAAGTACCCACTAGCCTACCACTTTCATGCACAAAGCATTTTGCTCAAACCTCCCATAACCCAACCACTTTTTTGGCTAATCACACCAGTATGCAATGGATAATGTATGTTGACTTCTCTAATGGACCCTCTCATCTAGCATCCACTTTAGATGTAGACATGATATAGAGAACAATCCACACCTTCATTCCTAAAACCCCATGTATCGAATCACCCACATCCTTTGAAAACTACATCACTTACATAAAATTTAATGCTATTAGAGCTTATTTAAGAATACCTATTTTGGAACCCCTTAACATTCCACCTTGACTTTTTTTGGCCTTCTAGCAAGAACCGACCTTTTCACAGGCTAAAATAATTAGCCAAGTCATCACAAATCCTCTATTTGACCCTTCATCCATAAGATAAATTCTATATTTTCATACAACCCACATAATTAAGTCCCATCCACCTACACCACAATCTCTAACCCCCTTTATGAAGTACAAGTGAATTTTGCTTCGCAAATACCATCATCCATCCCACTTGTCATATCCAAATCCATTGATCATAAGCACCAATCCATTCCTCATTCGGTAGCAATCCCATTTGCAACCTATCCTCCATTAACCTTGAACCATGAGGCAGTCCCCCACACAACCATGCAACCCCCATATGCATTTGACGTATAGTAAATGTTGTAAACTTTACAACAACTCCTTGCGAGTAATGTTAACCAAAAAACTCACCAACAAACACAAGTGGTAGATTTCAATAATCAACCCACCTTCAACCAATACATATTCTTCACTCCAAATCCATCTTGGATATACCGATTGCCCACGGTTAACATACCTATCAATCCATTCAACAACATCACCACCTCATCAATCCAACACACAACTAATCCTCCACATCATCATCAAACACAAATCCATTTATACCAACCACTTCATAACCAAATTTAGTCAAAATTCCAACACCATTAAAACTTCATTTTACCACGTAACATACCCCATCCACATACACTAACCTATAAAACCAGGTATTCCAACCGCCATTAGAAAATTCTAAACTTCAATTTTTGCAAAGTTAGATTGGCATCTTAGCCATGCAAGTGCATGGTTTGATATATCATAAACCAACCTTAAGACAACTAGTCAATCATCCCTTCCATCCTTTAGTACCATCACTACATTATCTGATAGATTTCACTTTATCAAAGTTTGACCAATTCAAGGAAGATAAGGACCCCCATAAGCATGTTAGTGGGTTCATCAATGCATGTTTCCAAATACAAGATAATGATGCCCTAATGTTTTGAACTTTTCCTTAGACACTTGGGGAGATGCTTTAGAATGGTATAACCATTTGCCACACCATAGTGTGTATACCTTCGAACAATTAGTAGATCAATTTCTAGAGTTTTTTTCCCTAAATGTTCGAAAGAAAACAACGTTAACCGACTTGTATAACTTACACCAATTTTATGATGAGTTAGTCTACGACTCTGGAAACCACTAGAGAGCAGTCATGACTAATTTTCCATTCTTCCTTCCCATGGTGAAACTAATCCAATTGTTCACAAGGAGTTATTCCAAACCCATCTCCTTGTTACTTCAACTACAACAATATTGAACATTTGATGAACTCACCCAATCTAGATTAATCGAAGAGATTAAAATCCAAGAGAGTGAGATTAATAAAGCTCAAAAATAAAGTATGGAAACATAAAAACCAAAATGGAAATAATCAAGATCAAACAAAAGTTGGTCAAGTTAACCAAGTGGTCTTGAGTCAACCAACATTGTAGACTTAATAACCTCAAGTCAATATCCAAAAACTTCCACCACAACAATAACCACCACAAATGATATACCAAGCGGTTCCATTTTTATAGCAGTTATACAATCAAGCTCCTAAAGTATATAATCATTAGCACTAATAATACACTCGACCACCCCGCAATTACACTGCATTACCCAAATTTTATATATCCATTTTCCAAATACTATATGGTGCACAAGCTATCACCTTGCCAAAAATAAAATCAAAAGATCCAACCAAATGTATTAATGGTTATAAGGAGAATTTGTACTATCCATTTCATATATAAAGAGGACATGAAATTAATCACTACTATTCACTTAAAGACATCGTGAAAGACCTATTAGAACTTGGGGCCATCAATATTGATAACCCCTTGGCACAACAAAACAAAAAAATTGGTATTTATTAGATACCACTTTCTCATCATGAGGCAACTCAAAATGCAACAATGAAACCAACTACTACAACCCCCCTAACCAATTCAATCATGTCCAACAATACCAAGTTTTTATGGGTGTTATTCATGTAGTCACCCGAGGTCAAAAAAATATGAATCATCAACAACAATTAAATGAACAACCACAAATAGTGCAACCTCCTATAGCACCACTAGCAAATGTGCATCTAAAATCGAATCCCATTCATCCATCTCCAACCATTCATATTCCAAGCCATCCATTGAGACCCATCATCACCTTGAGTAGCTGATTGACACATAGTCTAAAAATAGCTTCAGCCAAACTATCGATTTATGAGCTTATACAACAATCTCCCCCACATCGTGATACATTTATGGAGATCCTAAAATCCATTGAACTTTAGACCCAAGACTCCAACACCTTTAACAATTTTATGGGGAGTATTCAAACATGCATGGATATTTTGATCATATCTATGATTTTAAAATAAAAAACAATGCCATAAGAGTCACTAGATCCTCCATTGCATATCATTTCTCATGATGATCAAAAACCATTTAAATGAGTATTGATCGACACTAACTCCTCAATTAATGTTATCACCACTTCTGCACTTCAACGTCTCAATCTTCCACCTTATCACATTTCCAAATCCACCTTCACCTTGTGAGCATTCAATGATGCTTTATGTTCCACAGTTGGAACTGTTGTTCTACCAATAATTATGGGGGTCAATAAAATGCATGCTATGTTTCATATCCTAGAAGATAAAAATGCTTATAACATACTTCTTGGGTGCCCTTGGATAAGAGAAATGAAATGTGTTCTCCCAACGTTGCATCAATGCATGAAATATATGCATGAGGGTAAAATACACTATATACCCACTAACATTGAACCATTTAAATACTACAACTTCATCTCAAACCCATATGAGCCATCACTCCCATCCATTCACTTGTCTTTAACCCCATAAACCATGCCACCCAACCCACCTCCAAAAAACTCTTCTAAAACACCCATCCTAGAGGTAATTCCCATTGTGGATTAGGCTTCCACATCCCAAGCAACCAATCCAACTTAGGCCTCATCATCCACATCATCCTGCATGCCTATCACACCCAATCATCTCACTAATCATTCATCATCTTCTTTAACCCAAGTCACATCACACCAACTTCTAAACCAACAACCCATTTTTCCCATCATCACACAAGGGGGCCAAACTCCCACATCACAAAGCCAACCATCCACCTCATCACAAGCACCCATCATCATCTCACCTAGGCCTAAGTCCCTAACCACAAACCCATCTGCTTAGTCAAATCCACCTCCATCTCAATCAACCAACATCTCACAAGTTGACTTGTCTAACCGTGAGGCACCATCACAACATGTATATTTTCCTCTACCTGAGCCTCAAGTCACCCTTGAGTCTTACACCCTACCACCTGAATCATCCACAACATCACCCACCCAAGTTGTAGTTCACCTTGCTAATACTAGCATTGGTGAGTATGTGGTTCAAAATGTCAAAATTACACCACTTAGCATTGAAATAGTTAGAGACTATGGTCATCCATGCAATCCACCTTTAGCTATAGGAGTAGTGTACAACATAGGTTCAATACCTAACAGAATTAACTTTATATATGGGGGAGTCGATTCTTCATATGATCTACTTCCCCCTAATAAAGACAACGATCTTATGCCAACATTGAGCACATGTCCAACCTTGATTTTCCATTACAATACTTTTGTTGGGTTAATTAGTAAGGATATAGGCTTTGACAACATGAACAGGGTATGCAACGTATCATTGAACCTTCATTTCAAGAGGTGTATGACCATTTTGGTCTAGGATATAGGCCACAAACTCCCCCTCCTCTTTCAAACAAGATTTTCAATGACTCACTTTATAGGATAACAAGGAAGAGGAGGTTAACAATGATAGCGATTTTGAGGATGATTTGTATGAGGAACATGAAGTAATGTCGATTGCCTCAAATAGATCCAAAGAAGAATCAGCCCTAGTCATACCATTCACTATGAAATATGAGTATTAACTTTGTATGTTTCCCATTCATCAATACATCTTCCAGTTGCTCATTCCATGAGAGCAACCTGAGCCACCTGTAGAACCACCACTACCACCTTGGCCACCTCAGAACAACTGATGTAATATATGTACATAAAAAAGCATTTTGTACATCCACTCATGCATCCATACATTTCATGATCATTTCTTTGTACAGTGCATTTACACATCCTTGTCATCTGCATTCATACACATCGCTTGCTACTTATCACTCTAGAGGGGGTAGAAGAGCCTAAACCATTGAACATCATACACTTGAGAGCATTCTATACCTGATACAAATTATATATGTATATATACATGGCTAAACATCATTCATATTGCACTTTGTATAGCCATTCACATTGCATTCACACATCCATACAATTTGCATTCACTCATATCGCTTGTCATTCAGGTAAAATTCAAACAATTGTTAGTCCAACATGTCTTGTTACCTTAATCAGGGGCATCGATTTAGCATTAGTTCTATTTCACCATCCATCTAGCATTAATCACATCTTGTCTTCCATTAAAAAAATATTTGCAATAAAACACCATAGCACCATCCATGTTTTCAATCACTCAACCATTCCTAGTGTCTCATGCAATCTCAATTGAACATCAAGTTTCTACTTGGACCAAAGCACACTTTTTCACTAAGAAAATCTTGAGTTTTGGGACTTGAATTTACCAATTCTAAACCAAAATATATTTCACATGTATTAATGACATCTTGCATCAAAGAGGGATGACACCATCATTAGGCTGAACTTTGAAAGTGAAAGTTTTTCTTGCTTGTCCCATCATGCACATAGTCCAAAATAACAATAAAAATAGTGGTTTTCACCACTTCCAACACTTCAAAATAAAATAATGAGTAGTAAGGATAGGGTAAAATTCTCATCACACCTCTATTGAGAATCTGATTCCCCAAAGCTTTAACTCTTTTACAAACCATAAAAGAGGTCCCCAAGTAGTAAGGATAGGATTACACTTCCATCTAGATGGTTATGTAGTCCAATTCCCCAAAGCTTAGAGATCATATCATTGGACTATGGAGCTAATCTCCATCAGGGCTATAAACGCTTTACTGGTAGTGGATTATGTTCATGCATGGCGACACGTCTCTCTTGAAGAGACCTCTAACCACACATAAGGACAAGCTAGATTTTTGGTTCTCTTCATGATTGGTCTAATATCACTTTACTCAAGATGGGTAAATGAACTCACTATTCGCACACATAGTGGTTCTTAATTGGTTTGAGTCATTACCATGCTCATGATTGGTAAATGAACTTTCATTGCACACACATTTGGTCCTTGAGAAATTTAGATTTGGGGAGATCAGTTTGCTTGAGATCACTAGGATGTTTGAGTCTTTAAAAAATAATCCTAGATTTCCATCCCATATTGCATCCTAGGTCAACTTCATATGTTTACTATTATATATTGCTGCCCCTGATTAGGCTATAAAGATAAATTTGGTCAAACAAGAGTCTAAAACCTCTACAAATGATCATTACAAGCATGACACCATCAGTTCATTCACATACATCATCACAACAAAGTATGCACATCATTCATTTCATATCATCATCCACATATAAATCCATACATACATCCATACTCAAAAGGCTCCAAAGGAACCAAACTCCTTTGGTCACATACAATTCAAAAAGCTCCAAAGGCACATAACCCCTTTGGTCACATTTCAATTCAAAAGCTCTAGAGGACCTAACCCCTTTGGCCAAATGATCTTCAAGTGAACCTCATATCTAGTGATCTACTCTAGGCACCTGGTGGTTGTAGTGATTGGCTATCCATGCAATCCAGTAGGATAGGTAACTCACCATAAGGAAAATTTTTCAAAAATCATCAAATCAACACATGATTTCATTTTAATCATCATATCACATCATCATAAAAACTAAATCATCTTGGTCCCTTAATTTTTGAGTGTGGCTACGCTCAAGTAAATTTTCCCAAGGATTTCATTGATGCCCTCTCTTTGGAGTTACAAACACGGATAACGTTTACTACATCATTTTTGTTTACATTTATGAATTTGATACAGCCATTAGGGATAACAGACCCCTAGTATTATTAGCTTCTTTACTTTATCATTTTGCATCTTCATCATTTTACATTTCAATGATAACAAAAGGTAAATTTTTGATAGCACAGAACCACCCCAAACTTGGGGTAATCAACTTGATATTGATTCACAACACTTGCATCCATCACATCCACCCCTCTTCATCATTCAAATTCAATCAATTGGATCATGGGTTTCATTCTTCATCCATTCACCAATTTAGGGGGTAGGCTAAAACTAGATTCTTCAAAATCATTCTCCTTGCGCATTAAGAAAAAATAGTACACTTCTCCATATCAAGTGTCTCTTGTTTTTGCATTGCATCATGTTTCATACAATGCAATACAAAAAGGGGCATCTATAGACATCAAATTATAGTCATTCATCATTCATTTTATATATATATATATATATATATATATATATATATATATTTTTTTATATATTTATATTTATATGAGCCATCCATCAAAAATCCATCTTAGCATGTCATGTGGCAATCCTTGTCACTCATTAAATGCAATTTGTGTCACTTATCAAGTTGCAATCTCAGCCGCTCATCAAGTTTTAATCTTAACCATCCATTTGTCATCATCAATACCCTAATCTTAAGTGAAGGGTTATAAAATATTATTCACTTTTTGTGAATAAGGGTTAAAAATTGGCAAGAGAAGAAAGCAAGAGTGTCTACGTGATAACACCTCAAAATACTTGCATGCACAGATCGGTATAGGTAGATTGATTTTATGCTTTACGTATTCTACATTTTATTTTATATCTACAATTATTTATGTTCTAGGGTTTTATAGTTTTTATTTGCAAGGGCTTCACACTGTGGAAGCCCACATATACTATTAATCCCTCGATTGTAGATTATGTGCAAGTTACAGGTTATTGATGAGCTACTAAAGAGAAATATGGTCCATAAGGATATACAAGCCCATCAATAGAAATTTTTTGTAGTAGAGAAGATCGTTGGCACCACCATTCATTCAGATCTCAAGAAGGGTTTCACCCTTCTTGTTCATTGTATCTCTAGAAATAAGTCCTTTATTTGTAATCATATCCCTGTGTGCTTGGGGTAAAAAGCTTTGTAAAAAGGAGATCAAGGCTCCTCAAATCAATATAAATATCATTTCATTGCTTCTTTCATTTATTGTTGTATGGCATTGATTTTTTTTGTTTACTCAAATAATCTACCTAGGCAACATTAGAGGATCCTAGAACATAGTATGCCACTAATGGATATTTTTGACCATACAATTCTTCAAATGAGGACATATTGAGGGATAAATTGTATGAACTATGATACCACCATTCAACTAATGATATCCAATGAACCTAGTGATACTACTTGTCTTGAGAAAAATAACAAAGATAAGTACCCAAACATTTATTACTAATATCCATCTAACCATCCAACTAAGGGTGATAAGAAGAGGAGATACTCAACTTGGCACCACAAAGATGAAACAATTATTTTCACAAGTTACTAGTAAATACATGATCATTGTCACTCACAATTGTTTTAGACATACCATGTACTTTAAAAAATGAATGAAGAAATACATTAGCCACCTTACTTATTGAATAGAGTTGTTGTAATACATAGAAATTTGTATACTTAGAAAAGTGATCTACTACTATAAATATCATTATTTTTCCCTCAAATTTAGTAAGGCCCTTAATGAAATTCATGGATATGTGCTTCCATTGGCAATGATGGATAGGCAATGGTTGTAATAATCTAACAAATTTAATTGTTTTCTATTTTTTATTTTCACACACCTCACACTCAATCATAAATATCTTAACATATGATTTAAATCCTTTCCAAGAAAAAAATTGCTTCACCAACTAGTATATTTTGAAGAATCTTTAATGTCCATACAAAGGAGATACATGTACTTCTTAGAGAATATTTGACTTAATATCCAAATACTAAGGAAGATAAATGATATCCTTTTTATGAAGCACTGCATCAGTATATGAGAAATAAGATAGCAATGATGACCACACCTCCCGGTCTTAAATGATCCATGCAATCTCTGTATCAGAAAGCTAGTCTTCCAAAAGTTGAGGAATATATTGTGGAAGAGGACTATAGATGGTATTGATGGAAACAACATCCTTATATTTACAAGACAAAGCATTAGCCACCACATTCTCCTTTCCTTTCTTGTATTCAATGAAAAAATCATACCCCTAAATCTTTGTCATCCATTTCCTTTATTCAAGGCATCAAGACACTACTCTAAGAAATGCTTAAGGCTACTATGGTTAGTCTTGATGATGAAGTTATACCCCAATAAATAAGACCTCTATTTTTGTATGACATGCAAAATAGCTAGTGTTCCCTTCTCATAAGTGGACCATCCCAAAATCTTGTCTAAAATTTACTTCGTTTCAAAGGTTGATGGGTGTATCAGAAAAACTCTAATACCTATGCTAGAAGTATCACACTCAATGACAAAAGGTTTTTTAAAGTCAAGAATGATCACAATATGAGTAGTACACATAGATTATTTGAGGGAAGTCTTTATACCAAATAAATACATCCTTTTTAGTAAGAACAGTAATACGAGTGGCAATCTTACCATAGTTACAAAAAAAAATCTATAGTAGCCTATGAGTCCTAAAAATTTATGGATTTATTTAAGGGATTCGAGCAAGGGCCAATATTTCATAGTTTTGATATTGTTAGGATCTGTCTTGACTCTTTCATGAGTAACTATATGTCCCAAGTATTCTACCTTTTAGGCCCTAAAGGAATATTTGGACCCTTTGTAATAGGTGAAGAACTTTATCAACATGAACTAGATGATCCTCCCATGAGTTGCTATAATAAATATATAATAATAAAACTAGTATAAACTTGCAAATAAAAGGATGAACTATAGTATTCATGATATTTTGGCAAGTAGGAGTATTAGTGAGACCAAAAGGCAAGACTAAAAACTCATAATGGCCTTCATATGTATAAAAAGTGATCTTAGGAATATCCTATTCCCTAGCCCTAATTTGATGAAATCCAGAATGCAAGTCTAGTTTTATAAAGTATCTAGCAACATGCAATTCATCCAACAAATCATCTTTACAAGGGATAGAAAACCTATCTTTGATAGTGATCTTGTTGAGAGGATAAAAGTCCAGGATGCATGTGCCATGAACTATCCTTGCATAATACCATCATCATCAAAGAGAAGTATAAAATAATGCTTGGATGGATAATTTCTTGATCCAACATTTCTTTGAACCAACTTCTCAATTTTTTACTTTTGGGGTTGGGGATAGCAATAAGGATGCACATTAGGAGGTTGAATTCCTAGAATAATATGGATGGCATGATCATGTATACGATTAGGAGGAATATCTATGGGCTCACTAAAGACCTCCTCATAGTGATCCACAATATTTTCTAAATTCAAAGAAAAATATTGAAGAAGTAGTTTTGAAGACTAAACCTCCATGCAATTGACTTGGGCAAAGAACTACAATCATATTTTTTCAATATATTTTCTATACTATGTGAACTAACTACTTTGGATGGAGGGGGTCAAATTCCTTGGAGACAAATTATGCTTTCATTATCTATCCATTTGAAATATAATTTTTATATGATAATAGTAACATCACCAAGCTAAGATAGTTATTATGCTCTGTAAGGGTCCAATTTACCCTTCAGCTTCTTCCTCTCCAAAAATTACAATCATTCACTGATAAATTAGAATCACAATAACCAACAAAGAGATATAAACCAACTAAACATGAAACTCAGGATGCAATAATAAATTGTAATAATATAGTGCCTCTTAAGGAGGACATATCCTTACCACAAAAGGGCACAAGTAATGTGAAAATGCAGATTAAGAATTATGATTGATAATTCCATATCAAAACAATTGGATATCTATAAATAATAATTAACTACATCTACACCCGGGTGTTGTAGGTGAGTTGGAGAGGAGAGGGAAATCCTCCAAGAGAGGTCCCAGGTTCAAATCTCCACCCTACCAAAAAGTTGAATTGGGTATCCAAAATCCAATTGATAATGTTGGTGCGGGCAGGGTCGGGTGCGACTCCCGGTGACTTTGACGGTGTAGAACCCCTTGTTCGTGGTCTCTCAGACCAAGGTGGCCTCACAAGGGGTTTTTCACTTAAAAAAAAAAACTACATCTACTCCTAATATAGTCAATGGATATATCACTTTTGGAATATAACATGGCTCCCCTCCTCGAAAAGCTTTGTCCTCAAAGCTAGAAATGTCTGGAAAATACTTTTAGGTTCCCATGTAGCATCTTCTTCGGGTAGGTCCTACCATTTGATGAGAAATTCTTGGATGTGACGAGATCTCAATATGCATGTTCTTCTTTGTAGAATTGAGATATATACGCCCTTCTTCATCTAGTATTGGGAATTTTTACTAAGATTGCACTTTTTGGCCGATCACCTTCTTGAGATAGGAAACATGAAATACTGGATGTATACGTGATGAGGGAGGCAACTCTAGTTGATATGCCACTTCTCCAATGTGATGCACAATTTTGTAAGGACCATAAAATCGAGGAGCCAACTTTTGACTGGACTTGATCTTCAATGATAACTATTTGTAGGGCTGCAAACGCAAGAACACCATATCACCAATATTGAATTCTCTTTCTAAATGGTGTGTGTCTTGTTACTGCTTCATATGATTTTGTGCTTGGATCAAATTATCTTTGAGAATGGTGAGCATTGAATATCGTTGTTGAAACCAATCATCTACTTGGGCCACTTTAGAGGATCCTGGTACATAATTTGCTATTGTTGGAGGCTTAGTTCCATACAATGCTTCAAAAGGAGACATCTTGATGGAGTAATGGTAAGAAGTATTGTACCACCATTCTGCCAATGATAGCCACTGACTCCATTTATATTGTTTATCCTGAACAAAACATCTTAGGTAGGTACCCAAACATTTGTTAACTACCTCCGTTTGGCCATCTATTTGTGGATGGTATGTAAAAGACATATTTAATTTGGTACCACTAAGTCGAAATAATTCCCTCCAAAAATTGCTAGTAAATATGGGATCTCGATCACTTACAATATTTTTTGGCATTCCATGCAATTTGAAAATTGAGTCCATAAATACCTTAGCCACTTTGCTTGCTGAAAATGGATGTTGTAGAGCCTGAAAGTGAGCATATTTGGAGAGGCGATCAACTACCATGAAAATTATTATTTTTCCTTCTGACTTAGGAAGACCTTCAATAAAATCCATGGAAATGTGTTCCCACTGATGATCTAGAATGGAAGCAACCCTGGTGATTTGACTGTTTCACCCTTATTGCATTGGCATACTTCACATTCAGCTACCCATTGTTTGACCTCTGCTTTTAATCCTTTCCAACAAAAATATTGTTTAACCCGCATATAAGTTTTCAAAAAACCTGAATGACCTATTGACGGAGAAGCATGTGACTCATCTAGAATCCTTGATTTGATTGTCGAAGTGTGTGGAATGTAAATGTGATTCTTCTTTCTTAATATCTTGTCTTCATAGGAGAAAAGAGGGTGCTTGGATGAACCCACTGACAATTCTTGAATTATTTGAGCAGTTTCACTATTGGACAACCATTCTTCCTATAACTAAGATACCCATTGAGAACAAGGACCCGAAATAGCATTAATAACCACTTCATCTTCATATTTTCTGGATAATGCATCTACTGCCACATTTTCTTTCCCTTTATTGTACTCGATAACGAAATCATATCCCAACAATTTAGTTAACCATTTGTTTTGTTTTGGATAAGAAAATTGTTGTTCTAGAAAATGCTTGAGACTGCTATGATCTATTTTTATAATGAAACGACTACTGATTAAGTAGTGTCTCCATTTCTCCATTGCATGTAGAATAGCCAACATTTATTTTTTATATGTAGATCTTCCCATATTTTTTCCTAAAAGTTGTTTACTTTTGAATTCTAAGGGATGACCTTCCTGCATTAACACTGCCCCAATACCTGTTCCTAAAGCATCACATTCGATTACAAATGGTTTGTGAAAATCTGGAGTTGCCAAAATTGGAGTAGTACACATTGCTTATTTGAGAGCCTCAAAGGCTTGAGTGGTTGCTTCTGACCAATGAAAAGCATCCTTCTTTGTTAGGGCTATGAGAGGAGCTACAATTTTACCATAGTTACACATAAATTTGTGATAGTAGCCAGTGAGACCCAAAAAACCATGAAGTTTCTTGAGGGTTTTAGGTAAGGGCCAATCCTAAATTACCTTTATCTTATTGGGATCCACTTTAACACCTTCCTAAGAAACTATATGACCTAGGTACTCCACTTCTTGAACACCAAAAGAGCATTTGGAGCGCTTGATAAACAATTTTTCCCTATGTAGTGTATGAAGAACCCTTCCCACATGCAAAAAATGACCATTCCATGATTTACTATAGATGAGTATGTCATCAAAGAAGACTAGGACAAATTTGTGAAGGAAAGGATGAAACACATGGTTCATGAGACTTTGGAATGTGGATGGGGCATTAGTGAGACCAAAAGTCATGACTAGGAATTCATAATGACCTTCATGGGTTTGAAAAGCTATTTTGGGAATATCTTCTTCCCTAACTCTAATTTGGTGAAACCCCGAACGTAAGTCTAATTTTGTAAAAAAATTTGCACCATGTAGTTCATCTAATAGATCATCAATGATAGGTATAGGGAATTTATCTTTGATGGTGATTTTGTTAAGAGGACAAAAATCTAGACACATAGGCCAAGAATTATCTTTACGACGAGCCAACACTACTGGTGAAGAATAGGGGCTAGTGTTGTGATGGATGACACCATGTTCTAATAGTTCTTGACAATTCTCTCAATTTCTATTTTTTGAGGTTGGGGATATCGATAAGGATGACCATTAGGAGGAAGACTTCCTGGAGCAAGGTGTATGGCATGGTCATGGGATATTTTGGGAGGTAGTCCCTTTGGTTCTTGGAAGACCTCATATTTGGTCACAATGTTTTGTAGATCCTATTAATGGATTTTTGGCATATCTTGTGCTTGTAATTCCACACAATTAATTTGAGCAATGAATCCATAACCACATTTTCATAATATTTTTTCCATGCTGTGCGAACTTACTATCTTTGATGGAGGTGTTGGAATTCCTTGGAGGTGAATGGTCTTCCCATTTTATTTCCATTCAATAAAGCACTGCTTGTAATTAAAACCGACCATGGTTTCCATTTGTTCTAATCATGTGACTCCCAAGATAACTTCTAAATTTATAACAAAAAGAGGACCCTACCAAGTATAACTTCCCATTTGTAATGAAATTGAAGATGTTTTACCTATACATTGAGCACTACTCCCACTTGCAGTTCTAACTTAAAATTTATCTTGATTGGAGGAGTGGATGTGCAAGTATAATGTCTTGGCAAGCCTTGTGTCAATATAGTTGTGAGTACTTCTTGAATCAATTAATACAGTTACCTTCCTTTGTCGAATGAATCCTACTACTTTGATTGTATGGTGAGTTGATAACCCCATAAGAGCATGCACTAAAATTGCCATAGTATCTTCCTCAACTATAACCTCCTCGTGTTCAATTTGGTCTTCATCTATGGGATCATAAGGAGAGTTGTTCTCCTCTATTTCTTCATATTCCTTGTCAGAATATTCAATTTGAAAGTTCTATCATGGTACACATGCCTGATATTTTGGATGGTGATTGTGACATTTATAGCAAAAATATCTTGATGGTTGATCATTTATGTGAAAAGAGTTGTTGCGGTATTGAGGTCGACCATATGAATCATGTCGTATGGATGCCACCATTTGCACCTTCATCTCAGCCAAATTGGCAATCCTTATACAATCATCTATTGTGGATGGATCTTGTAGGTCCACTTTGACTTTAATATTCTCTTTCAATCCATTTCTAAAAGTCGCTACCACTACATTGGGTTGTAAGTATTTTGCATAGGAAAGCATACTAGTGAATTCTGAGATATAGTCCATTACCGATCCTATTTGCTTAAGTGATAACAACCACACCATGTAAGAAGATGTGGATCCTTCATCAAATCTATTAAGAAAATATTTGGTGAAATCATCCTAGTATATGTGTTGGCAATTTTGGGTACTTTGGGTACATTGCCTTTGCTCAAGTGTATAAGTTGTCATTGATGTCAAAAGGCATTTTTGTGTTGATATCAAAAATAGTGTGATGTCAAAAATATCTTGAGAAGCTTCATAATGTTAAAGGGTTTTTATTAAAACCATGGTGACGGTTTTTCTTAAAACCAGTTGGACTCATTAAGGGTTTTTATTAAAACCAAGCTTAACTTAATGCAAAGGTTTTTTCTTGAAAAACCTTGAAGGTCCATGTTTATTATTAATAATTAAATTAACTCAAACCTTTGACAAAGGTCTAAGTTTAATTTATTATTAATAAAATAATAATAATTATTATTTTAATTATTATTAAAGGGTCTTTTAACCCTTAAGCGATGCAGATAAAGATTTCATTCGTCGACGTGTTGCCATCATTGGAGGAGCGCCGACGTCAAACAATTAAGGAGAAATGGCTATATAAGTGGGGATGATTTTCTAAAGTAATGGTACCTTCGATCGATGCAATTTCGTAGCTCTGTGTCCTTCGTAAAAGCGATGTGTTTCGTTGTGTTTCGTTGTCCATCCATATAGAATTGCTCAAGCTTTTCTTGCGCTTGACGTCCGATAGATTGTGTTTCTCTGACATTTGATAAGACTACGAACTATGTTTTCTGGGAGTTACGTTTTTGGACAGCGCTCATGATGATGGTGGTGGCTTGAAGAAAACGTTTACATTTTCAGATCCTTGGCGATTGAAGGAAGACAACACATAGGATTACATTATATTTTTCATTGGGCACTTGTGCTCCAATGGTGGTGGTGTGTTGAGTGAAGAAGTGTTGGGCAGAGGTGCCAAGTTTGACCCATGTTGTGGGCAATTTCATTTTGGTTGTGATGCACGAGGATAGCGGCAATGAAAGCGCTTTAGCATATGTGGTGGTGTTATTCATTTTCTCCAAAGGTTGGAGAACTAAGGTTGGCCAAGTGTTGTGATAGGTTTTGAGTCCTCCTTCATCAAAGTAAATGTATGGGCAACTTCTTCCATGTATATTGTTGATGGTGTATTTTCTAAAATAAGGTTGGAGTGAAAAGGTTTTCAACTAGGTTTCCTTTGGTTGGGTGTAAATCCTATTTTCTGGTTTGTTGAAGACTACTTATGCATTGTTATCCTTAAGGAGAGTTTTTGTTGAATGCATAATTTCTGGTTTGAGATAGTGGAAGCTTTGTGCACTAGGGTTTATATTTGTGAGTCTAGCTACTTGCATTGAGTTGGTGGAACCCTTGGTTGGCTGTTTTGAGTTTGATGGTTGAGTTGCTTCCATAGAGGTTGTTTGATCAAGTTATTGCTTTACTTGATTCATGATATTGGGCTTACTCCATTGAGTTGATTTGAGCAAGTTATTCTTTGCATTTGGTGATATTGTGTTGGTGGTTGTTTTGTTCAAATATCTTTGGAGGGAAAAGGATTTCTACTTGTTTCCTTTTCTTGTGATGATTGGTTGAATGCTTCAAGGTTGATGTTGAGTTGAATGGTGTTGTTTGATTAAGCCTTGTTGATAAGCATTGTTGTTGAAGCCCTATTTGGTTGTGAAATAGTATTTGGTTGTGAAATATTGATTGGTTGAGAAAAGTTATTTGGTTGTGGAAAGAACATGAGTATCATTGTTATATGAGATCTTGCATGGTTGGCAATTGTTGGGTTGTGTTTCATGTTCTTGATAAATGCAAACTTCATTCTATCCTATCCATTTCAGATATTGAGTTGAGTTTTCAGATTTGAGATTGAGATTGAGCTGAGTTGATTTGAGTTGAGTTTTGAGATTGGGATTTGAGTATAGAACATATTGAGTCTCTAACAATTCTCTTTATGCTTCTATGAGTTTGACAAATCACATTGGGTCTCTAACAATTCACTTGGTGATTTCCTACTAAGAAAGTTTTTTTTTGGTGAGATTGCTGAGTTTTTGGACAGGTTCCGATGGGGACTTGTGAACAGTTTTGGATAGGTTCCGATGGGGACTTGTGAGCAGATTTGGACAGGTCCTAGCAGAGGACTTGTGAGCTGAGTTTGATAGTTCTATCAGAGAACTTGAGGACAGAGGTGTAGTGGTTCTTTGAGAAGAACCCGAGGATAGATTTGGCAAGTCTTTGAGAAGGCTTGTGTGGGAAGGATTGATTTGTTCAAGTGTTGGACAGATCCGACGGACGAGAGGAAGACTTGTACTAGACCGAATGATCTGTGTTTGGTACGAGTTGCTTGAGATTTTGTGGACATGATCATAGAAGGCGAGAGGTCTCTTAGGCTAAGCATTGAGGACAGGAGGTCATCGTGGAAAGGAAATCCACGTGCTGGCAAGAGGTAGAGGCGGTTGATCTTCCGAGGGATCATTTCCAGAGCGAGAGGGGAAGGTATCTCCTTTGAGCAGAGGCTCATAAATTTTGATTGGGGGAAGGTATCTCCTTTGAGCAGAGGCTCATAAATTTTTATTGGGGGAAGGTATCTCCTTTGGGCCGAGGCTCATAAACATTGTAATTGGGAAGGATTCCCAAAGAAATTTGAGATAACTTTTAGAGAAAAGTTTTGTGGACGTAGCCCAACCATTTTGGGTGAACCACGTTAAAATTGGTGTCACTTTGTGGATGATATTGTGCATTGCTTTGATATTGCTTTGGGTATATTGCTTTACTGTTTTGAAGTATAAAGGAAAAATTAAAAAGAGGTCTTATACTGTTCACCCCCCCCTCTCAGTATAAGCTTGTGTTCTTCAATATGTTGTTTCCTTTCTCACATTTGAACCATATAAACCATTGATAAGCTTTAGTACCTAGTTTGGAGGTAGCAAAAGAAACTTTTTTGGAATCTTGAATTCAGTATAAGTCTAAAATGCCTTCCATTTTGGCTATCCACCCATGTGGATCATGACCCTCAAAGGTGGGCATATCAATGCATGGAAAATTGACTCCATTAGGACCTCTTGATTGGTGGTACACTTCGTCTCTATCTTGGTCCTCATTATTCCTCTATCTATGGAAGTGATTTTGGGAGGGTCTATCAAGACCCCTTTGTTGTTCATAAACTTCCTCGCTTCCCACATCCTCGTTATTTCTTTGTCGATTGAAGCGATTTGGGGAATGACCATTATGACCTCTGTGTTGTGTATAGGCTTCTCCTTCATACTGATACTTAGTGCTCCAGTGTCTTTGGGGGTGGTTTGGGCTAGGAGGATTTGGTTGGATTTGTCTTTCCAATAGTTGGGTCATCTTGTCATTCAGGTTGTTCATACTAATCAATAAATATTGTAAGGCCTTGTCAGTGGTAATGGGGCTCCCTATTTCCTCTTGTGTGAGGTTCTCATGGGAATATTTTGGGGAGGGATTGGATGCCATATTGTTAAGAAATGTATGACCAGGGTTAAAGCTATTAATTCCTAAAGGAGAAGAATTATGTGTACCTTTGCTTCTAGGAGGTCTTCTTGGTGATTTCAAGATCCCCTCATTGGAGTTCTCTGAGCTTGATAGTCGCTCGTTTGGTCCTTTGGTCCACCTTTTGCTCATGCACTTGTAACCCAGGTTCTGCTAACCACTTTTGCCTTTGATATTTGCCAAAATTTGGATGAATTGGGAAAAAAAATTGTTTTTCGCTTCAACTAATGCTCCAACTGCAACATGGATTGAATCTCCTCTTGAGGCTTACTGGTTTACTCAACTACTTACAAACACTGATTTAACACTACTTTTGACACCACTTTTGAACACTGATTTGACACCTTGCCGCCTAATTTGACACTAATTTGGTTGAAACTACCAATGTGAGCCAATTTAACACACCAACTACCATCGATGTAATAGCCAATTTAACACACTGACTTGATACTAATTTGGATACTGAACTATATTCTTGGTACGATGGTGAATAGGACTTGATACAATAGTAAGTATGGGCTAGACCCCGCTCAAGACTAACCACTACGTGATAACCTGACATGACTCAAGACAAGACTAGCCACTACCTGACACCCAACATGACTCAAGATAATTGGATGCAAGACCATAAGGGACGGATAGTATAGGTGACATGGATATAGATAACAAACACACATGCTAGAAAAACAAGATACAATCACAAGACAACCAGAAAAATGTGAAGTGAGACACGAAGTTGAGACACGAGGGTTAATGATGACATAAGGCAAATAATTTTAAGTGATGCACGAAGATGAGGGAGGGTATGTGACCAAAGTCACATTTGTTTATAAGTGATGCTATGCTTATAAATTGAATTTGGGTGACCACACCATATTTATGGGATAATGTCCTTTGATTTAAATTAAAAATTAAAACTGACCTTAGATGTGACCTTTTAATAATGTAAATACCGCTATCTGATTGGTCGGTTGCGATAGCTTAATGATTTGCAGAGTTATCTGATGATCTGTTGCAAATTAGGGATCATTTGATTTTGTTAGCTACCCTTGGAAGATGCTACATGTTAGTTCACCTATTATGAGCTTCTAAAGCTTGGTTTAGATGTTTTAAGAGAGTTACTAATAGGGTGACACCCAAATACTACCACGATTGTGTGACCTGGTAGCCAAGACTTTTGTCAAGAAGGAATGCTGAGTTGTGTAACCGCTATGCATGACCTGGTAATGAGAGCTACTACCAGGAAGGGATTGCTACTGCCTACAAGTAGGTATGTCAGTCTATTGTGCTAATGCTTGAATGCATAGCTAATATCTATGATAGTAGTAGGAAAAAATGGTTCACACTACACTGAGCATGTCAAACAATACCCCACAGGCCATTAGGAACATCGAGACTGATACCGCATGGAAGGGTCCAAGTTACCCTTTAGCTTCTTCCTCTTCAAAAATTACAATCATTCACCGATAAATTAGACTCACAATAACCAAGAAAGATATATAAACCAGCTCAACACAAAACTCAAAATACAATAATAAATTGTAATAATACAATACCTCTTAAGGAGGGCAAATCCCTGCCACAAAAGGGCACAAGCAATGTGAAAGCACAAATTAAGAATTATGATTCATAATTCCATATCAAAGCAATTGGATACCTATAAATAATAACTAACTACATCTACTCCTAATATAGCCGACGACTATATCAATTTTGAAATGTAACATGCTCCCAAAATGGCATATGAGCTACCTAGTTCCATGGCAAAGATATTGCCTAGCCAGGTATAATTCTATATTTGGATGTTAACTTTATCTATTCAACCCACACACTAAGTGATGTCCCTATTTATAATTAAGACTTAAAATTTGTCTTGATTTGAAGTATTTATATATAAGCCCAAGGACTTTATTGTGTGCTACTTGAATCAATCAGCACATTGATGCACTATTAGTCAATAGATCCTTTTACCTTGATAGTATCGTGATGTTGAAGCCTATAAGATCATGAGTAGAGAGATTTATGGTATTTTCCTCATGTTCTACCTCATCTACTTCTATTAGTTGCTCCTACTACAATGAATATTCATCTTAATATACTATTGTGTCTTCACCTTCCACTTAAAATTTATGACATTCTTCATAGGCTTGATATTAGGGATTATGAGAATAATATATGAAATAGAATAATTCATGGGAATGCTCATTATTTTGGTAAGGACAATTAGATTTAAATTTATGTCTATGTTTAGGACTAGAATATTGGATATTCTATTGTTAGAAAAGAGCTTCACCTGTTTCCTTTTCAGAATCCTCACCGGAGCTGTCTTCTGAAGAACTGACATTCTTGGAGATGAAACTTTTCTTCTTGAAGTTGCCTTTTCCGAAATTTGTTTTTTTCTTCCAGTCACTTCTTTCTTGGTGCGATCCTTCATCACTTTTGTTCTTCTCATTAAGTGGACATTTAGCTGCAAAATGCCCAACGCCTCCACAGTTGAAACATTTAAACGGTAGCTTTCCTCTGTATTTTTCTTTTCCCCTTTTTAGTTTTCGAACAATGTTTGCTTCCATTTCATCTGATGTCTCTTCTTCCTCGGATTCTTGTTTTGCTTTCATATTTTTATGGGCTTTAAAATCATCTTCTCTGTATGTGGGTTTAGATTTTCCTATTCTCATCTCATATGCAGTCAAAGAACCATGCATCTCATCCATACTAAAAGAATTTAGATCTTTAGCTTCTTCTATAGCTGAAACTTTAGAATCAAATATTTGGGGAAGAGATCTTAATACCTTTTTCATGATGACAGAATCTTTGATTTCCTCGTTGAGTCCTCTAATCGCATTAATGACTTCATTAACTCTCAGCATATATGTCTCTATTTTCTCATCGTCATTCATCTTTAATACTTCGAACTGAGCTCGATGTGTTTGTAACTTGGCCTCCTTGATCTTAACGTCTCCTTCATGAATGCTCCTTAGTTTGTCCTATATTTCTTTTGTTGTTTTACAACTCATAATATTTACCAATTCACTGTCCACTAATCCGCACATGATAGCATTTTTTGCTTTTGAGTCATTCTCAAACAGTTTCTTACTGGCAGCATCGGTTGGAGAAGTGGTGGGTATTGTGTATCCACTATTCTTTGAATCCCAAATGTCGTATCCCAAAGCACAAAGATATGTCTACATCCTGAGTCTCCAAAATGCGTAATTAGTTTCGTCAAACAATGGTGCTTTGTTTGATGAGAAGCCTTCACCACCTGCCATTGTGTCACTTCCAAGATCACCCTAGCCGGTTAAGCTTGTTCAAGAACCTCGCTCTGATACCAATTGTTAGTCTCACAATGACACTGAGAGGGGGGTGAATCGGTATAGCTCTTTAAAACTTAAATCTTCAACTCTTAAAGCCGAAACAATGAAAACTTAAAACCAAATAAAGCAAGTATAACAAGATAACATTACACAATACAAGATGTACCGAGGTTCACCGATTTGGCTACATCTTCAAAATGACTGTTTGGACTCCCATCCAAATCCAGCCTTTGCAAAGCACCAACTTTACAATCAATTTACCAGCACCCACTGGAAGGAGCACCAACCCCTGATTTATCTGCACCAACAAAAAGGAGCACCAACACCTGATTTATCTGTACCAACAAAAAGGAGCACCAACCCCTGATTTATCTGCACCAACAGAAAGGAGCACCAATCCCTCTACCAAGCACCCACTTGATTTTGATATTGATAATAAAATGACATATGAATCTTCTCTTCTCACAAAAAATTGACCGTTCTCTTAGCTCGTTTTGTTAAATGCTAAACGCTTTCTGGGTATTGTGCAGAACTATGTCTATGACCTTCTCTCAAAATTTCATCCAAAATTGATGTCGTATGAGAAATTTATGCCCAAAATACTAAAGTGACATTTTTCACCTTTTTCCCAAAAACACGGATTTTCACTCTTTATTTTTCTCCACGCACTCTTCTCACTTCACAAAATAAAATCTCACTCTTTAATAAAACACTTCTCACTTAAATGCACACACTTGCATTCCTTTTCACTTTTCACTTTCTCCAAAGATTTTTATTTAATGAAAACTTCTTAAAATAATATAACTCCCTTTTTTTATATTGAGAAGGCATTTCGTCAAACACGTCACATGCAAAGAATTGACACCTTACTCGTTCTCATACTTCGGAGCCATGTGACAACTCAAACCAAAAACAAAAGATGATCTATTTGATGCCGAAGGTGTAACAACACTGAAACTGAAACTCTGGTAACTCTTCAAGGTCGAAACGGCCAACTAAAGGATTTTGCACAAGTGGCACAAATTGACATAAAAGAGACCTGTAACATTTTTGCAAAAATCATAACTCTCACCTCGTAACTTGGTTTTCTCTGAAATTTGAAACGTAGAATATTTGCAACACTGACTATTTCCAAACCAAAACTCACTGCCTAACTCCTTACGGTTCGCCTGTACCATTTCCACAAAAACTGCTACTGACACACTTTTTTCAAAAATAGCGTTTTTGTGACAGTCTTGCAACGCTTGTAAAATTCGCCTTGTTTCTCCATTTTCATTGAAATTTGGAACACATGTTCTTGAAGATAACAACCACCTCCAGTTAAAATTTTTCTGCATAAATCCTTACGGTTTGCCTGTACCACTTCCACAAAAACTGCTACTGACACACTTTTTCCAAAAAGAGCATTTTTGTGACAGTCTTGCAACGCTTGTAATATTCACCTCGTTTCTCTGTTTTCATTGAAATTTGGAACACATGTTCTTGAATATAACAGCCACCTCAAGTTAAAAATTTTCTCCATAAATCCTTATGGTTTGTTCGCAGTGCTTCTGACAAAACTTGCATTTTTTCAGCCTGTACAACCACTTGCCAAATCATCCGCCAAGATACCGGAAACATCACCGATCAATCCAAACACTGTGCTGACATCTCCAATGATGTTCTAGACTATTTCCTAACATGTTGGCATGTTCCAAACTGATCCATCCTTTCCAAATGTGCCCGTGGCGACTTTTGCAACTTTTTGACTATTTTGCTGCTTTGACAACTTTCTGACGATTTTTTCAATTTTTGCAAATTTGCACAAACAACCTGTAACAATTTCACCCAAACATCAAAAACATCCTCATAAGCATTTAACATCACTATACATACTCTGAATAACCTTTGAACTCCTGTCCACTACATCAACCGATCTATCTGACTGTGTTGACAACAATGACAATACTGTCGCTGCACCTTGCTCAACACCCAATAGTGTTGCTCAATATTTTCACCCTTACGCATACTGCAAACTGTTTCCATGATGGAAAAATTTCTCCTTTCAAAAACTTCATTTTGTTTTGGAGAATAGGTTGTGGTTAGCTGTATTTTGATCCCATGTGTTTTTAGAAATGAAGGGAATTCATTTGAGGTATATTCCTCCATCGATCTGAGTGGAGGTTCTTTATGTATCATCTAGACTCTTTCTCAACTAGTTTCTTGAACTACTGAAAGTAGGAAAATACTTCTGATTTCAGTTGGAGAAAGAAGACCCACATCTTCCATGAGTCATCATCTATAAACAACTGATAATACCTTTTTCCTCCAAAACTTGATGGCATGGGACCACACAAATCAATGTGCACTAGCTCCAATGGTCTCTTAGCTCTAGAATAGCTAGCTTCGAATGGTGCTTGGCATTGCTTCCCTACTGTAGATTGGCAATGTAGATGAAAGAGTGGGAAGTCCTTTCACTATTTGAGATTTACTTAGCTCAAGTAAATACCTTGTACTAAGATGCCCAAATATCTTATGCCAAAGATAAGTGGCTTCTTTTGTGTTGACCACCATGGTAACATGAGGTGTTAAAACAACATCTAGTGTGAGCAAACCATGCTTGTAAGAACCGGTTGCTATGTGTTATCCTGCTTGGTGATATAGCAATGTTTTAGTCCATTTTCCACTTTGAAATTGTCAACCATATTTTTATCTAGGATTTATGGAATTGACAACAAGTTTTTTGTCAATCTTAGAACATAAAGAATATTGTGAATATGACACTTTCCATATGGAAGGGAAATAGATACACTGCCTTATCCCCGGACACGATAGGTCTTATTATCAACAATTATTACTGGTTTACCTTATCTTGCCACAAATATCTCAAACCACTGCTTATCGCCAGTCATGTGTTTGTTGGTGCCTGAATCAATGTACCAAATAGAATTATTTTGTGTAGAATTTGTATGGGTCATGAGCAATTTGTGTGCTCTTTCTAAATAAGAATCATAATTTTCAATAGCAACATGTCCTTGTTGTTGTCTATTGTTATTCTATGGCTTGTTTTTGCCCTTTTTTTTTGTTTATTCTTAAACGAACACCGATTGGTGTAATGGTTGTCCATTTTGCAATTCATGCAATACTTCCCTTAAGATTGAGGTTGCTTGCCCTTATCTCTTGTAGATGATCCTCCCTTTTAAAAGTTACCTTTCTTATTTCCATCCTGTTTTTTTGTGAAAAGTGCATTGTTTGACACTTCATCACTTTGAAGTTGATTTGCTTCTTCTATATGAAGAAAATTGACTACCTCCACAAAGGTGACTATTTTTTGAGATACATTAAGGGATGTTATTAACATCTTATAGGATTTTGGAAGAGCCCTCAATATTACTGAATTCAGAATAGTATCTTCTACCTTGGCTCCTAAAGCATTCATATTTGAGTTCAGTTCTACAACTCTACAAACGAATAGCTCTACTGATTCTCCTAACTTCATATGGAGTGTATGAAGTTATGTTTGAAGGATTAGAATAGTTGATTTATTATTGCATTCAAAAATGGTACAAATTGCATCCCATGCATATTTACCATTTTTATCTTCGCTTATGTGAGGTTGGATCTCATCAGTAGTAGCTAGCAGAATCAACATGAGAAGACACTTGTTATTTTTGTCCCATGCTTTCTAATATGTTGCTATTGATGTGTGTGTTGTATTAGTGCCATCCACTAAATCCTACATTTCCTCTACAGTAAGTATTGCTTTCATCTTGCTTTTCCATGCTGAAAAATTAGAACCTTTAAGCAAATGTGTATTATTTAGGTATTTGTTGATAGTTGCCATGATGAAGTTTCTATAATGGTTCCAAGATGGTCTCTCTTTCTCTCTACTTGGTATTTAATGGCACCTTCCTGAAAAATCCTTGTGAAGGATTTATCAGTTTGAGGATATTTAAGACAAACAAGAAATTAGAGATAATTCACTCTTATTAGTATTTAATGGCACCTACCTAAAAATCCTCCCAAAGAAGGATAGTTAGTTTGAGGTAATTAAGCCAAACAAAAAATAGTGAATTAGGTATTTTTGATTTAGGAGGGAATACCACAACAATTGTATTTTATACATGTGCAATGAGTTTACACAAATTATTATGAAATTTTGGGGTTTTGAGTGCTCTTGATTTTGATGACTTATAATTGCAGAAAACAAGAAAGTAAATGCAATAATCAATCAAAGAGTGCCCATAATATTTTTATCACATAGGTGTTGGATGCAACCAAAAATGAACCTAATTTAGGAATGTCGATTTTAATAAAGGTGTTGAGTAATATCGAAAATGCACCTAATTATAAGTTTTTACAACATAATATGGATTTGTGTTTTGCAAAAAAAAAAATTGATGTTCAAATTCTCCCCCTTTTTGTGTTACAACTTTTGCAAAAATATAATTTATCAAATATCAATCATCCCACCTTGGCTTTGAAAAAATAATAAAGTAGCTCACCTTTCAAGACAAGTCGACACACGACAAGTTTTGAAAGGCTATCCAGAACCAGTCGACAAATGACTTGGTTTTAGTGGACCCTTAAGGCTTCAATACTCAAAAATTGGAGGGGCATCAGGATTGAAAGGTTCTCTAATCCTCATGGGACCATAACTTCAATCCAAATCCTTCCAAGGATCTGTGTAAGTATTGAAACGAGGTAAAATTATTCTATGCTCTCGAAGGATACGATGAAAAAGATATCTTGTTGTTTATCATCGAAGTTTCTTCCTCTTTCTAATAACTCTTAGATGATGAAGAGCTTTTTGTATCCAAGGCCTCTTCTTCATGAGACAAAAATTATACTCTAAAAAATGATTAGAAAAATTTGGAGCAAAGTGTTACAAATCTCAATTTGTTGCAAAGAAAAATGTGCTTTGGTTTTTGTCTCTTATCCCCTCTTTTGGAGAAAACAAAAAACATCATTTCTTACAATTTTGCAAAAAAATGGCCTTTCCTTTTCAATTTTAGTGTAAAATTTTAATAATTCTAATCATGTTATTCTTGGTTTGCAGATACAGCTATCTTTTTGGTAACAGGAAAAATTCCTTCTCATTTCACTTCCAAAAAAAATAAGCAATTGGTAAAACAAAGTTCTTATTTCAAATGGATAAAAGGTCCACTTTTCAAATGGTCCTGACCATGTTTTACGCAGATTCATTTGAAAGGATGAGGTATATGATATCCTTTGTGCTTTTCACGATGAACCATCAGGAGGTGAAACCATGTGTTCCCTTAGAACACTTCAACCTTTGTCAATTCCAAACCAAGTATAGGTAGATATGTTTAAGGGCTTCATTGAAGGGTTACCCAAATTGAGTATAAAATTAGTTATTCTAGTGGTAGTGGACCGTCTCATAAAGAATGCTTATTTATGTTCCTTATCCCATCCCTACACAACCTTTGTCATTGCTCAAATTGTTTGACTCCATATTTCACCATCATAGATGATGTGGACATCATTAGACCTAGGCTATTGTTTATTAGGCTTAGTTTATTTTATCATATACTAAATTCTAAGTTAGAATGTGTGTTCTAGAATAGGTGTTAGCTTTTACTTATTTAATTAAGTATTAAGTCATAAGTCTAGGTTTTATTTAATAATATCCAATTCCATTTTGAGTTAGTAAGTCATAAGTCATAAGTCTAGGTTTTATTTAATTAAGTATTAAGTCATAAGTCTAGGTTTTATTTAATTAAGTATTAAGTCATAAGTCTAGGTTTTAAGTCATAAGTCATTAGTCTTTGGATTGGATTTTTTAGCTTAGTGAGAGTTAACAATTTACTTTTGAGTGCTTAGTCATAGTTT
Organism: Wollemia nobilis; assembly: GCA_028583015.1. NCBI lineage: Eukaryota > Viridiplantae > Streptophyta > Pinopsida > Araucariales > Araucariaceae > Wollemia > Wollemia nobilis. The sequence continues at coordinate 5,258,686 of JAQPPZ010001772.1, read as the reverse complement.
ATGGTTAAGCATCTTCCTAATTTGGAATATTATGGTTGTAAATAGTGCTATTTAAGCACAACTTGGAAATAATATTTAGTTAGTATTTTTTTAATTCGGTTTCCTCATCACTGGTATAAAAACCTATGATCAGGCTTGTGATAGTTAGTTTCCTAGTTGTATAGGAAGCTAATAGTTTGTATAGGAATTAGCTATTAAATTCCTTGCAAAATCTACTCCAAATTCCTTGTTTTAGGTCCCAAAAATACCCCTTTATTAGTTTTGTGCGGTGCAATTCCTTCCATGCACAAAAATTTGACCCCTAATGTTGGTTTAACTCCAAGCAAAGGATAGTTAAGATTAAAAATTAATATTAATATTAATATATTTTTAAGTTTTTCTAAAAGTTAAAATACCCTAAATAGGGTATTTGGGCCTATTTTGCCCTATCGATGCCACAATTGGTGGTTGTGTAATACAATTTCAACCACCGTCATCTTGTTGATCCCGATCGATGTTAGGTTGAGCCACTTTTTGGAACCTCCAGCACCTTCGACGATGATTGCCATTAGTGAGCAGTAATCGTTCAACTACCTTTGACTACCAACATCGCACTCCTTTAACACTAGTGCCCTAATCTCTACCAGTGATACGATAGCAGCAGTCGTATCAACCGTGTGTCAGTCGATATTTTTTATAGTCATGCTACACAGTACCACCAGAGCATATTTCATACCATAGACAGGTAAGCCAATAGCCGATGATGATAATATTCCATCGGATCCACTTGAGAAACAATGGTGAAATTGTTCTATTGATCAACAATGTATTACATAGTTTTATAGTTCTTGAAAGAACTATAAATAGACATGGTGGTTGAGAGAAATCTTCTTAAACTTATTACAACAAACTAACTTAAAGATAGCTCTTATCCTAACAACATGCTAATCTTGGACTATGGTCAAACATTGATCAACCAAGCCAAAACCTCAACGTATGTTAATCAAATTAACTAGAAATATGTAAATCAAAACATTAAACTAAAACTAAACACTAGGACTTAATACTTAGGACTAAGGAGGCAATGTTGAAAATATTCCAACATTCTCCCCCTTGATGCTAAAGCCACTCATGCAAGAGTTCTTTAAGCATCACAGAGTTTGAAGAAAATATTTCTCTTATGTTTCCTCCAATCTTGAATCAAGAAATCAGAATTTACAAAATACTTATGGTGGCACTCCTTCCACTCTTCATGTGGAATTTCCTGCAAATTATTGAGTGCCTTCTTTTGTTGATTAGCTCCCCCTTCAACAAAAGTATCTCCTCTTGTGGTTTTTAGCAACCACTCTCTTACATCTTTATCATTATGGTATTTAAACCATGCTCTCACATTTTGATCTTCTTTTACATCTTCAACACTAAATAATACTCCACATGAGTATTTACAATTAATCATCTCACATAGATGATTATACCATACAACTCTTTCACATATTTCCACATAAAATATCACAATAAATATGGTCATATAACGACCAACTACATATGCAACATAAAGTTTCTCCTCACACAAATATTCTCTCACAACAATGACTTTACAAGAATCCGTCTCCCAAGGAATTTTGAACACATCATTTTGATCCATGTGGTCCAAGTTATCCATCACTGTATTCTCTCCAAAAATATTCTTCATCAAAGTTGTCTCAATGAGACAATCACCTTTCTTTTCATTCCTGCTCACAAAAAACAAATCATTAATCATAAAAATATTACCTTTAGTATGAGTAGATTTGGTGCTTCCCATAAAGCTATTTTGTAGCAGTTCTCCTTCAGGGTATGTTGCTTCAAGATCAACCATCAACTCTTCACTAAGAGTTCTCCTCCTTTGTTCAATCCATGTTGGTGTGTTGAAACACCATTCATTCAAGCAATCATACATTGTTGCCTTTTCAAGACAACTCTCTTTCTGTAATGTAGTCACTCCAAGTGAGTGATCTTCATCCATGAGTGATGTTTCCTTTGCCATTATGACAAGAAAATCAGCAATCTCATTTCCATTTTCTGTTTCTATCCCATTTTCCCTCTCACTTTCCATATCCCAAATGAGAGAGTCTTGTGTGTTCTTTTCTTCACACAACACATCCTTCACCCTTGATGAGTGATCTTCAAACAATAATCCTATTGCTTCCATCTCCTTTTCATCAAAATTTTCTTGTGGATCAACATCCCACATCACTTCATTTGTTCTTTAAAGACAGCACACATCCATTCCAATTGAATGGTCTTCAGGCCAATGATCATCCATGAAGATTGGTTCTCCATCATCATCTTCTTTATTCTCCTTCATGAGAATTGTAGATGCATTCTCCGTAATACACTCTTCATTTATCTCCTCCATGGTACATTCTTCATCGTACATTTCACTTTGATGATCTTCAAGCAAGGAACACTTCAATGTGAGTGTTTCTCTTTCTTTATCTTCAAAGTCTTCTTCCAATTTTGAGTGGTCTTCACTACAAGGTCCTTGAGGAATTGTATCTCCATTGAGACATCCATCCTCTTTGCTATCAATGTGAATGCTTTCCAAGCATGCCATTCCTGCAAAAAAATTATTAGTATAATTTTTCTTTTCATATTTTTCTCCTCCTAAAATAAATAATTGACTATTACAATTTTCCATGCCATTACAAGACATGTCTGCAACTATGGATGTCTCACAATAACTCTCTCCAATGAGAGCTGTACAAGGCTCCTTCGCCTTCTCATCCTCTTCTCCATGAAGGGATTCCTCATCTTCATCTCTCTTCTCTTCAAGAAGTTCATCATCACTCTTTTCTTCAAAAAATTCTTCCTCTTCAAGGAAGAATTCACCATCATAAGAATGTATGTCTTCATATGAGTCTTGAAAAGACTCTTCAAAAACTCCTTCAAAAGGATCTAATTCAGAAACTTCTTCAAGGAAGCAAGGCTCCTCCTTGATTAAACAATCTTCATGATTGTCACACATGGATTTATGGGTGTCCTCATAAAACCCATAAGCATCCTTCAACACTTGCCATGCCATTGTAGCTGTTCTACAATTAGCTATGAGAGGTAAAACACTCTTTTCCATTCCTCTCCTCAAATCCATAAGAGCTAAGCAATTTGCATATTGTTGCTTCTTCTTATTTTTTCTCTCCTCACCTTGTAGCTTGCTCTAAGAGGGTTCCTCATAGCCTTCTTGAACTATATCCCATAAATCTTGAGCCTTTAAGAAGGTCTTCATAATTATGCTCCATATAGCATAATTATCTCCATTGAATTTGGGCACTTCCAATTCTTTATACATGGTGGCCATTCTGAAATTTTGACTGCATCCTCTTGATACAATTACCTAACAACCCTCAAAATTTCATAAGCAAATACCTTAGGATTCATGAGATATTAATGATTTACTCGAGCTCTTCCTTGCAAATTTGTTGAGTGCTGGCCACTTGAGTTTCTTTGACAAAGTGTATGCTTCAGATCTCTTCACATCACTCTCCACAGATTTTGATACGTATGAGAAAACCTGCTCTAATACTAAATGAGAAACAATGGTGAAATTGTTCTATTGATCAACAATGTATTACATAGTTTTATAGTTCTTGAAAGAACTAAAAATAGACATGGTGGTTGAAATAAATCCTCTTAAACTTATTACAACAAACTAACTTAAATATAGCTCTTATCCTAACAACATGCTAATCTTGGACTATGGTCAAACATTGATCAACCAAGCCAAAACCTCAACGTATGCTAATCAAATTAACTAGAAATATGTAAATCAAAACATTAAACTAAAACTAAACACTAGGACTTAATACTTAGGACTAAGGAGGCAATGTTGAAAATATTCCAACACCACTATCACTCTGCTTGATGAATCTATCAACTTGCCTTTGATTCTTTCAATAGTTATTTTTTACGGTTATACTATGGTTTTTGGTGCCCGACAACAAAAGCTTCGTCAACGCTGCTCACACCTCCTTCAATGTGATCGTACTACCAACCTACCACCTTGGTGGAGATTGTACAAACTTTCTCAATATTTACAATATATTCCTAAGTGCACTACAAATTTTGACTAAGTTTTGCTTAATCCTTGATCCTTCCTATGATTTTTTTATGGCAAATCAAAGCACAACATCAAGATTTGCACTTCCCAATGAGTTGACGGTGGCAATGTCTATTTTTCCTTCAAAGCAATTATCCCACATTTATGGGGAGAAGAAATCAAAAGCCTTTCAAAAGGCTTTGGTCATTGTAACATAATCAGTCAGCTTACGCTGGTAGAGGCTTGGATAGCCTCAGTTTAGTTTTGGCCAAACGTTCTCGCAACGCCAAGTGGCAACATCCGTTGGTCATTGACTTATTTGACTTACTGATAAATGGACCATCTTTGTCACACCACGTGGCACCATCAAGATAAGTTCAAAAATATTTTTTTTTAAATATCTTGCAAGAGTATATCCCACATAAACTGTATGTGGAAGATCTCACTTTTCAAAATGTGCAAGGCACATAATAAAAAATAGCCAGCCCAAGAGCTTGGCGATAAATTATTTCGTATGTTTCTTGACTTCTGCGTGAACCTTTCATTGATCAACTTTATGTTGATTTACATACCTATCAGATTCGTTGACACTTTGTTTGCTAACAATAGTTAACCACGCATCCATAGCATTGAATTGTCAAAAAAAATTATTTTAGATTTATTTTTGCTAAAAATTTTAGCAAAATTATCATATTTTCTATCCTAAACAAATATATATATTTTTAATTTTCTGCTCACCCTACCTAAGTAACATTCTGCATTTTCTTGCTAGAAGCATTAAATTTATTTTGTTTGGGCATAGATATCAAATTTCCAAGAGAAATTTTATTGTAATTGGCACAAGTTGTAAGCCTTCTTATTTTGATATTTTGAAGGCAATTGTCCTCACATTTTTTCTTAGATTTTGCTTACACTAGATCACAAATGGCATATGATTTAGTTGACCAAATATTTGCCTTAGTGAAAAGTATTGGGTATTTGGTAAACAAAGTGGATGACATTTTGGTGCGTTATGCTCCTGATGTAAGAGCCACTAAATATGCTAAGACCCATATAAAATGTGAATTCAAGTTGTATGATGGGTATCAGAACCCTGATCTATTTAATAGTTGGATCATGGACATGGAAACCTGGTTTGCATATATAGAAGTTTCTGTCAATGATCAAGTTCCTTTTGCTAAACTCAAATTGAGTGGGTTAGCAAAACTAGTCATCATGGATAGACAAAAAGACCAAAATCCCATTACCATTTGGGAATAATTGGTCCAAGCATTGAAGGATTCATTTTATCCTTTTTATTATGCCAGATAATTGAGATTAAAATAGTGTAGATTATGCCAAGCTTACAATATGTCTGTGTAGGATTATATCTCTTCTTTCAACAAATTACGTATTTTGCTTCGCGTAAAAGATCTTGTAGATGAATTGATTGTAAAATTTATAAGTGGCCTTCAAGAACACTTATATAGGAAGCTCAAATATACTCCCTTGAAAATAATTGATGCGACCTTCAATCATGCACAGCTATTCGAAGATAAGTTTGCCACTCGGGCACAAGGAGCTTCCCGCTCTTCAAATTAGCAGTAGTCTTCAAAGGCCATGATGCCTTCCAATTATTCTCCTTCTACTACTACTTGTTCTTCTTCCTCCTCTTATCCTACTTATTATAATGCAAGGAAATATTGTAATCATTGTAAGAGATAGGGACACTTAGAATCTAAGTTTTTTAGGAAGCAGAAGAACTTACTTGCACAACCTATAATGGAGGAACCCTAAAAGGGTCCCATTGAGGTTATGGGAGAAGGGAGAGAATATGTTGAATTGAGAGGTAAACTAAACAATGTTACATTTTTGTATCAAAAAGAAGGTCATAACCATTTATTTTCACAAATTTCCACCTCACTCATGACTTCTTTATGGATTGTATTATCGACAATGGATCGCAAACAAATTTGATTGCACAATCTGTTGTCGATAGGCTCAAATTGCCTATGGAACCACATCCTCATCCATATCCATTAGGATGGAAGGATATGTATTCTAACTCATACATCACAAAGACTTACACTGTATCATTTGCTTTTGGGCCTCATTATGTGGATAGAGTCACCTATGATGTGACTCCCATGGACTATTGTGGTCTTATTCTTGGCCAACCCTATCAGTTTGATAAAAGGGCTATTTATGATGCATACAATTAGACCTACACTTTGCATCATAAGCATAGGCAATTTCTTCTTCATTCCCAACCATAGACCACATTTATACCTTGTTGTTATCTACTAGAGAAGATAGCCTTAGTCTTCAATAGGCCTCATGACACACTTGCTTCCACTGCATTACCTCCTACCATGGAGGTGAGTTCATTTTCACCTCCTTCTACTTCTCCTACTCTTCTTCCTCCTATTTTAGAGTGGCCTTCTTCATTGCCAACTTCACTGGTTCTTGTTCTACAGTAGACTTCACCAGCTCTGCAGCAGACTATTGGTACTTCATCCTTGCCTCATCTATATCCTCCATAGATTAGTGATAGATATGTACCATGAAATTCTACTCCTGCATCGACTATGACTCGTGGTCTCAATGACCTTGTTCAACATCTCATTCAGCTTTGTTTTCAACGTGCAGTATCTCATCCTCTCACCCCTATTGTAAAAGCATTGGAGTCCAATGCTTCTATGGTGGAGAGGGATGATGTGGACATCATTAGACCTAGGCTATTATTTATTAGGCTTAGTTTATTTTATCATTTACTAAATTCTAAGTCCTAAGTCTAAGTTAGAATGTGTGTTCTAGACTAGGTGTTAGCTTTTACTTATTTAATTAAGTATTAAGTCCTAAGTCTAGGTTTGATTTAATAATATCCAATTCCAATTTGTAAATGTCGGTACATTTGGATGGCATAGTCTTTGGATTGGATTTTTTAGCTTAGTGAGAGTTAACAATTTGTTTTGAGTGCTTAGTCATAGTTTATGGTTAATCATCTTCCTAATTTGGAAAATTATGGTTGTAAATAGTGTTATTTAAGCACAACTTGGCAATAATATTTATTTTTTGTATTTTTTATTCAATTTCCTTGTCAATGGAATACCTAAATCTATTGTATCAAATAGGGAGAATAGTTTTACCAGTCACTTTTGGTATGAACGATTTAAGTTGCATGGCACTCAACTCAAAATGTGTTTGGCCTATCATCCTATGACTAATGGCCAAACTAAAATTCCATAAAGCCAACAGAAGGAGATCACCAAGAAATCCAAGGTACAACAACTATCTCTAGAAGTTCAAAGGATAGATATTATCATTCAAAAATTTGAATCAATAACATAGGAGCAACACCCAAAAGTACAAGGATCAAGTATAGCTTCTATCTCTACTCTTATCTCTAAAAATATACCTCCACCATTATAATATCCTCCATGACAACCACCTTCCCCTGCATAAGAAATGTTATCTCCTCAAATTCCCTCACTAGCTAAGAGTGTAACTTCTATTGCTTCCATACATGGAGGCTAGTAGACTTCCAAATATTCACAAGCTCATGCCATTATAGATATTGCCACCCTTAAGTTTACCTTATCCTCTTTTCTTATATTCTAATTAGCTCTAGTTGCATCCCCTATCTCCAATCACCCATTATCGGAGGTCTTCACTCTCCTCTAGTAGTATGAACCTAATTTCTATAAATTAGTAGAAGAGAAACCACCCAAAAAGGAAAAAAAGAGAGCACCATCCTAGATGTTTGATTTTATAGATCCAATTACCAACAAGTGACTCAAAGCAGTTGTTGTCCCAAAGGTCAATAAACATACATAAAAAATGATAATAGTATATTATGATATCAAGTTGCAGGAGTATGACATCTTAAAAATTGGGAGATAAGATACAATTAAAGCTCTTCATGCTAAGGAAAAAATATTATATTTTCAATGGAATAAGTTGGAAGCAAAATGTAAAGTTGCAAACAAAGTTGACAACTTGTAGAAAAAATTGGATCAGAAATATCTAGAGAAGAAAGCTCTATGAAAGGAAGTCGATGACCTTCAACAATCCTAGAGCAATTACAACAAAGGATGAGAAAATACAAGTTCTAGAAGAACAACTACAACAAAGAAATGAAAATATTCAAAAATAAGAGGGATAGTTGTAGAAACTAAACTTAGCACTACAGTATTATCAAGAATAGTTGACGATAGTGCAATTAAATTTGGATGAGAAAAGGAAGAAGATTCAAGATCCTAGCTTCTCCTAGGAAGCATTAATGTTAATTAAAAAGAAAAGTTGGAGTAGAATCATTGATGTAACTATGCAAGCCTTTTTTTTAAAGCATTTGAAATTTAATGCTAGAATTATGGAGGCTAAAGTTTAATTTAGTAGAACAAATGAAGCAATGGCTAAAAATATAGAGTAGGTAGAAATAATTCTTAAAACCCTAATGAAAAGATCCAATCCTCCATTTTCATCATTCTCAAACAAGTTCTTGGAGGAAGAAAATTATTGGGCAGAGCAAATAATTTAAATTCATCAACTAGCCCAAGGAGGAGATTTGATCATTGCATTTGGTAGAAGAAAAAAAACATGATAATTATGGCTACTAAAATTATAGGTTTTGGCTTCCTAGGTTTTTGTGATAACATGGGTAGATTCCATAGTCAATAACAACTCAAATCCAAGCTTGAATCTATAGCCAATAATAAAGAAGAGCTTGATTTGTGGCCTACATCAGTCATGGAGGAGTAATTTTTTATATTTATGGATGGGTTGTTTACAACACATACAAATATTTAAGAGTTGGACTAAAAATATAGGAATCCTTCCTATAAAAAAAGCCTCCAATTGAGAAATATTCTTCATAAGCTCCAAGGATATTATCTCCCCATAAAAAAAAATGGGATGCAACCTGTCAAAAATTTCAACTTATGGGAGCTCCCTCAATTGATCAAAGGACCAATGGAGACTAGTAGGGTGAAACATCCAATGACATCACACAGATGTAGGAAGAACATGGTGAAACAACTGGTACATTTACAGTTGGTACTCCTAAAATTAAGAGTTAATGGCTAGCATGTGTCATCCTGGGACATCCATAGCTAGCACTTCTGAATCAAGAGTTAATGGCTAGCATGTGTCAGTCTATCTACAAATGTATTCTTGTTCTTTTTTACTCCATGCCCAAAAATAAGGTAAAATGGGTTATCTATTTTAGCAAGTAGAAACCCCTAGGAGGCACCAATAATGTGGGTTGATAAAATTCCCACATATGTAGCATTGCTATAGAAATTTTTTGGTAAGTACAAAGGTGGTCGAATGCATAAGCTAGTTTTTTAATCCCAAAATATAGGCTAAGGCAGGAGAGTCTAGTATTCTACCACAACACCAAACTCAAAATTTAGCTAAGTATGGAGGATAGAATCCAAACATGTGATGGTGATGACATCATCATAGAGTACAAAAAATACCACCACAAGGGGTGGTTGGACCAAAAATTTAACCAAGGCATGAAAGCTGGCTATATTTTTGGATAGCTAACATAAGCATAAGCGAGAGAAAAATTTGGGATCGATATGTTGTCGTGTTGATCATTGTAAAATTTTACTAAGTCATAGATCCCAATGCAATAGAGGGCCATAATTTCAAGAAGTTGACATCATCATAGGAGCTACAAAAATATGAAGCCCAATGTGTTTTGTGATTGTTATGTGCTAGCTAGTCTATTAGGTGTTGGTTTTATTGTGTATGTAAGACTCATGCAATTGAAGCTTAATATTGTTAGCTAAATCTTGTCCAGCTTTACTTCTAATTTCTAACCCTAAGCTCCTCTTACCCTCTCATTTATTTGCTTAGTCTGAAACCCATTTAGTTTAGTAAAGTTATACAAGGAACCAACCTTCTCTAGAGGCTGACTTAGAAACAATTATGGGTCTTTCAATATTGATCGATATTCAAGGGTATCTCTCATCCACATAGGCAGATTTTGTACCAAGAGGTATGAGATAGGCATAATAAAAAAGTTTTTTAGGACCCCATCCTAACACTATTATGTAATAACCCCATTTCTAACATGGGGATCCCATCCTAATGATATTATGTAATATTTTATAATATTTTGTGGCACTAGAAGTGCCTAGACAAGTGGTGCCATTTAATGTAAATGTTTTGTTTGGTAGAAAATTCTAGTTTGGGTAGCATTCGGCATGTAAGCCAACCCTTGATTGTTAGGATTAAAGTTATGAAGAGTCTTTAAAAATACAAGGGGCATAGATGGATGTATCTTTTTACAAATTGAATCAAATTTATGTTAAGGAGGTTGCCCCCTTGAAGAGGCCAACCATTATATATTGTGATTTTGTGAGATTAATATAGAATTTTGCATTTCCATTTTTATTACAATTTTTATGTATCTTTCATGAATTATTGCTTTTATTAAAATTTTTATGTGGATGTGTTTATTTTAATTAAAAGGTTCTACAATGACTACAATAGTTCTTGTCTTGCTATTTTGACCTTTAAGATAAATTTTTCATGTTTCCATTTTTTGCTTACTATCCTATTAAAAAAAATTGATCCATTTTTTTTTGTTTTAGTTTAATAGGTTGGAAACCCTATGTCGAGAGTTTTAAAATATCACAGAGAAATTGTTGTTATTGGATAATCTAGATTTCTCATAAAGCATTTAGTGAATTGATATTGCTTCTATCAATAATGACCTCATGCACAATTATCCACTCTAGTCGAGTTTTTATTGATGACTTGGCTATAAAACTTGGGGGTGCTTGTTGATTTTGGGTTTTCATACCAAATTTCATATCTCCAAGCTATTGTTTCCTCCCTACAAGCCACAATCTCCAATGCAAAATAAATTCTTGCCCTGATGGGTTGGTAGGCCTAGGAAAGCAATGACCTCATGGAAGAGAATGGAATTGGTGCATGGCTCGGTTCGTGGTTCAAGCCCTGTGATTGATCTGGGTTCGGTTGGTTATCTCTAACATCCTGATTTGATTTCAATTTATTTTAAGTTTTAAATTATGTATGGTCTTACCTATGTATTGGTTTGGCTTTGGAAGGGATAACTCCTTTGATTGGTCATTCCTTGATTATTACCAAATGTAAGTAATTTTGGATCCCTCTTTTTGGATGTGGTTTAGTCTCTTTTTTACAAGGTTTGGAGATCCTTTCAAACCTCCTTTGTCCATCTAATAAAAAAAAACATGAGGGATGACCAGGTTCTAATACCCAAACCTCAAACAATACTTGTATATGGACTTGAGCTCCCACGTATCTTTAGGTATATCGAGAGACCCCTTAGGATTAGGAAAAACCTTTAGCCCAAGAATACATTTTGATTGTATATCTATCCATAGTGCACAAAGCATTACACTCAATAATATCACCCTTCCATATTGTTAGAGAGGTGAGTAGTGGCCTAAAATACTGGTCTGAGCATTATCACTCATCACTATGATATAACAAAGGGATATAGAGAGTGCATATGCCTTGGCCTAGATTACCATGTTTATGTTGAATGTTTAACTTAAAAGATAAAAACCCTACCACAAAAATTGAGCATATTAAAGAGAATACACTATCATAGAATTGAGTGAACTAAAATATATGAAATAACTAGTGGTGAAAGTAACACTTAAGACAAGATCTAGCAATAATAGTTAGGTATAATTTCAGTCAGGGCCATAGTAAGTAACAATCAAGATAAGGTTTGATTGTACAATTATCAGTCACATAGTCAATAACAGTTAATATTGAGTCTGATCATGTAGTTGTTACTTACAGTTAGGAATCATAATAGTCAAGGCAATTGTTAGTAATAGTCTACTAAGATAGTCATCAAAAATAGTGAGAGATAAATTTAGATAGAATAGTTATCAGTAATAGATACTACAAAGCTTGTTAAGGGGGTTGTCAAACAAAAGTCAATATTTTTAGTGAACCAATAATCCAAGAGAAAAATAGATACAACTGTTGGAGCAAAATCTGACTTTGATTACGTTTGCGCCTAAGAATTTGCCAACATTGAATGACCAGGTTAGAATAGAGTCTACCTGGTTCAATCTCCATAGGAGGCTAGTTCCTTTGTTTCTTTTAGGAAAAAGGGGGAGATGAAAATTCATAAATAGAGGTAAATATAGATGATGCTAGAGGATAAAGACGGTGCAGATTAAGCAACAGCAACAACTAATACAGCCTTTTGTAGAAAAGCACAACAAAACTAAAACGTAGAAACTTAAACTCCCCAGTGAAAGCTTTATGATAATACAACTCTATTTGTGAATTTAAATTGTGTATCTTAACAAAATGGTAATACAAGAACTCAGATTAAGAATCAATGCATATTACATTCAAACTAGATTTAATTAGCAATAGACAACACATACATACTTGATTTCACAACACCAATAAGCCAAGAACCAAAATGTAGATCTTTATTTAGCTTTCAGTAAGTCTGAATACATAGCCTTGTAAATGCCTAAGATCCAACCATTTGGGTCACTCATTCTATATATAAGAGTTTTACATAAAAAAAAATTGAAAGTTGCTACAATAGTGTGCCCGTAGGTTTATTTCTGGTACAAAATAAGTTAAGGAGTGATGGAGCTTCTAACTGAAAGAAGTTGGGATATTCTTGTTATATTTATCTTCTTGTAATATTTCAGATCTTCTAGTCCATATTGGCCATCAAAATATCGTGCCATCACAACTTTTAGCCCATGCTTGGTCCTTGGCTATCAAAATGTGGTGCCATCATGACTTTTAGCCCCTGCTTGGTCCTTGGCCATAAAAATGTCACGCCATCATGACTTTTAGCCCCTACTTGGTCCTTGGCTATCAAAATATCGCACCATTGTGACTTTTGGCCCCTACTTGATCCTTGGCCATCAAAATATCGCACCATCACAACTTTTGGCCTCTGCTTGGTCTTTGGTCATCAAAATATCTTGCCATCACAACTTTTGGCCCCTACGTGGTCCTTGGCTATCAAAATGTCGTGCCATTGTGACTTTTGGCCCATGCTTGATCCTTGGCTATCAAAATATCGTGTCATCACGACTTTTGGCCCATGCTTGGTCCTTGGCCATCAAAATGTCACGCCATCGTGACTTTTGGCCCCTGCTTGGTCCTTTGCTATAAAAATATCACACCATCATGACTTTTCTCTATACTTGGTATCTCAAGGATATTTATTCCATCTTTCCCTGGATGCGGTCATTTTGACCAACATTCTTGGTGCCTCCTAGGGTAATTCTGTTAACTGAATTTTAGAACTTAGAGCCTTTATCCATTGTGGAATGGAGTCAAAAAAATATTAAAAAATAATAAAAAGAAGGGAAATAAGGGGAAATATACCGAGTGTATAGAGAAAAATAAAACAAAAAATCACTTTGAGGCGATCATTCTTCTGGAGTACGTCCACCAGAATTTCCTATTTCTTTTTGACCTGGAGACGGTGTGTTGTTGGATGAGGCCTTCTTGGTTTTTGTTTTCTTCTCATTTTCTTGCTTTTTATTTTCTAGAACAACCTCATTGTATGTGGTGCAAGCCTTATTCTAGGTCTCCTCGTCTGTATCTGCCTTTTCTTTGAAGGTGGTGTACAGGTATTTTAGTTCTTCGATCTTGTCATATGATAGGGATTTTGCTTTTAAACTCAGTTCATGTAGACAAGCATTCATCTGAGTGATATCTTGAGCCATGGTGAATATTGACTCTTCTTGAATTGGCTCTTCCCAACTATCAATCTCGGATTCATCCTCTAGAAATTTTTTCCAAGCATTTCTCAGCTCATCTTCTATCAAGAGTTTCGAATTTTTATCCCAAAAACTAGGCATGCCAAAATTTTTGGCTATACTCATATGTTTGGTAATTGCCTTAGCCTCTATCTTTTTCTCGTGCATTATCCTTACACCTTTTTTTATCAACTTTTGCCTTTTGAAGAAATTCCTGAAAACAAACTTGGCCTGAGACCAATTTGCATTGTGAGCTCTATAACTTGTTATTGCTTGAGTGCTATCAACCAGGATCTAAATTTTATTAGTGGCTGACACCCTTGTTTCCAGGAGCTTGATTGATGCTTTGAACTCATTTTCTACCTGGACTAGCATGCTTTGGATTTTTATTTGGTACACACATGTGGGTCTAGACCTTAGGATTATTTGGATGACCTTTTCGAGCATCTCTTTTCGAACTATTTTGCTTTTTATTTGGTCAATCCACTGGTCTTGTTTGCACTATCATATAACTACTTCTTGAGGTCTTCAACTTGCTAATACAGCATTTGGATTTGTTCTTTAGCCTTTGCCACTCTCTCTTTGTAAGGGGTGGCCTCGTTGAACCTCTCCTCCCATTTCTTGGCTTTTTTTTCAAAGTCTTCTCTGTAAAAAAAAATTTGTTAGAGGGCTTCTTCTAAACACTTTCTTGATTGCTCTACCTGAAGGAATTTTTCTTTGTAATATTTTGCATTTATATAAACCGTCCCCATATGATTCTGAGCCTTGCTCCACTCGTCGTCCATGGGCATTTGAGTCATGTCTTCCTGAGTCACCTCATCCTGATAGTATTCTAGGGTCATTTATTTTTTTGGCTTCTGCACCAGAGGGGTCATCTTCATTGTGGACCGCTACATGTTGATGGGATCTAGCATTGTCCCTTCTCAGAATCATGCTATATCGATGGAACTTTGTGAGCTTCATGACTTCAACCATGTGGCTGCATTTATGGTAGATTTTTTCAACCTTATAAATTTGGCAACTGTAGGGTTAGTTGTAGGGGAAGCAATTTGTATGGCCTGGAAGCTTAGCATATTAGCGAACAAGGGGAAAGGAGTGGTGGCTAATTGGCTTCCATACTTAATTGTATGGAAGAGGACTCCTGGTGAGCAGAGCGAGACACTAGTGGGGTCTTTTATGTTGATGGTGAAGCTGGCAGATATTGTTGATTGGATGGTGAAGTTTGATGAGAAGGTGATGGTGGAGGTTGGTGAGAAGTTGACAGACCGCCCTAGCCTTCAGAATGGGAAGGGGAGTCTTTTTGGGAATGAGGAGGAGTATCGAGATCAATGGGAGATATACCTGAGACCTTTGGCGAAGTGATATCCTCGGTTACCTGTGACTTCTTAGTGTAGACCTCTGCAATCTATTTCAAGCTTGAGTTGTCATCTTCAGTTGTTGTCTATGTTAGGGATTGCACCTTAACAGTAGTTTTATTTTTGCCAAAGGTTTCCTCCAAGGGAGGTTTCTTAGTTGTTTCAACTTGTTGTTCAGTTGTTTCTTTATTTCCAAGGGCTTCCTCCGAGGGATGTTTCTTAGTTGTTTCAACCTTTTGTTCATATGTCTTTTGTTTTTTAGAAGTCTGCTCTGAACTCTCCCCTATTTTTTCTTGGTCTTCCAATTTATCCTGTTCCTTGGACTCTTCTTGTTGTTCTGATTTGTCGTGCTCTGACTCTTTAGAAGACATTTCTATTCTTTTCTAATTTTGGGTCCTTCCTTTTTCCAACTCTGCTTTTCTTTTTCTTGATTCCACCTTCTTCCACTTATGCTCAAGCTAAGAACTATCATCTAATTCTATGTCTAACCCTGAAGGGGGGATGAACTCTCGATGTCTTCTTTTTTGTACTTTCACTTGCTCGATTTCCACTACTTTCCCCTTATCTTGTTTTGTATTGCCTTCAATTTACTTTATGTAAATGCCATTGATTCCCAGGGGAACCTTGTTTGCTAAAGTTTCATACCATTCGTCGTGATGTGTATCGTACTTTGTGGTAAATTTTGTATCTTTCTTTAAATCATGTCTAGTGAAAGTTTGAATGTGGCATCTCATTTGCCACCACACCAATATATTAGCGTGATCTCAATATTTTTCTCTCCTCTTCATCTTCTTGATGGTTTCATCTGTGAGTTCATGTTTTGGGTTTGAATCTGGGCTCCAATATGCCAAGTTCTCATAAAAATCATGCCACGGGGAAAGTGGTTGCATCCTTTCGACATGCCATTCCAACGGCTAATATTCGTTATTATTTCTATCTTGTTTATCAATTTTCCTATCATAAGCATGGAACTATTTGAAAGGAGATTTATTCAGGGCAGCCTGCCTCTGGGTGAATTTATCCTCGGGGTCATATTTCCACCTTTGTGGAAACTCTATCAACTTTATATCTCTTAGTACTTGAGTGATTCGCTCGTGATCTCCTTTCTTTGACACTATCACTCCTTCATATTGGAAGGGCATGAGGCAAGTGCGTGTCCTCTAAGCACCTGTCCCATATTTGTAGTTGATGAATTCTATTTTCCTTACATACTCCAAAGCAAAAATTCACTTGGTGACATAGTAAGGCAACAGGAAAGGCTTCTCTATGAAGCCATAGAGCCTAATGACTACCCCTTGCATCAGGATGAACCAGTCCCCTTCCTCTACATGGGGGTGTCTCAAAGTATCTTGTATTTGTTTAGGGATTCTTGGCATTTGACCATTTATGAGTTTTAGAGCAGGGTCTAAGAACTCCATGTTGAAGTGGTAATATGAACCCGTATTCGAAAGAAGGGGGGTGCACTCACACACTAGTAAATGTTCCCCTTTCTGATATTTTGTGGTGGTGGAAATAGAAACCAAATGCTTGGATTGAAAGAAGAAAAATATCCATACTAAATGTTAAGAATACATGAATGCATCTGGGATCTCCCTTTGCAGTTTGGAGAGGCCTATGTGCAGTTGTTGGGCTAGGTACGTTGGCCAGTCAAAAAAGATAGGTACTCTACCTGGATCTAAGCGCGCTCTATCATAGAACTAGGGAATAGAGATACATTGTGCTACTTGTTGAGTGTTATTTTCACACACTTGTGAAAGTACACTCTCCTTTAGGATTTGGACTCCAAATCCCCTCTTGCAAAGAAGTCAAACAAACAACTTCTCCAAGGTCTCCGCTATATTAGCATTTGCATATGTGTATTAGTAATCTCAAATAAAGATAATCAATTTAAATGCTTGGAACACCTTAGTGATTGCAAGTAACTGTAAACAAGGGGCAATGTTGGTTTATTTCATCATGAAGCTTTATTGATTGTTTATTGAACCAGAATAACAAATGTGAATCGGCCCAACAATGAAAATTTCCATTTTCGGATTTTTTATTGATCTGCAATAAAACAACAACTTCGGTGAATTTTTTTAAATACTAAACAACTCCGAAAATGAAATTTCAAATTGCGTATTTGAAGTATGAAGTATAACCTACGCAATGGTTACATTATTTTTTTGTATTTTGAAGCCTTTTTTTTATATTTATTTTAATGTCTAAATATTAAAATAAAGTTCAAATTTCTTGAAGTAAAATGCAGAACAAAATGAAGATGCATTCAATATGATGCTATCCTATTCCGACAAAACCAAAGATATGAGGTTTTCATGCATGCAACCTAACCTATTGGACCTGCAAAACAAGCACAATCCGGATAAGCTAAGTGTTGGCTCCTAAGGATTTGAATGAGATTTTCAGATTTAAGCATTCGCATGCAAGCAACCAAGAAAATACTTGCATCAACTACATTTACAAGCCTAAAATCTAAAAAGGGAAAATAGACATTTAATCTTGCATGCAGAAAATGACTCCTTCTTTCTTGCCCATAAAATGCAAATTTCTGAACAATTCTGCATTAAAAATGTCCTGTTACAATAGCAAAATCTCTGGTTTTTCTCAAAACCAGCAAAAGTGGAAGAAAAACACTCCACAACAGGCCCAAAATGGCTAATCACCCTCAACTCTACAACCCCGCTTGCAGCGGTTTTCGACCCCTATGCCTATCTATGCCTCTACGTTTTATACTTGCTGGAAAATTGCTTCTCCTTCCACGACGGTTCGTTTCGTTTCCCAGATTGCATTGTTTCGTATTCCCCGTCTCATCATTATCTTTGACTTTATGTTCAATGTATTAAACGTTTAATCTTCTCCGTGAACTGTAATGCCTCTGTCACCCTTACACTTTTATGCCATGTGTTCTGCGCTTCTCTACATGTTTCGTAACTACCCCCTGTAAATCATGACCAAAAATAGCATGCCGCGATATCGCGATGCTTTTTTGCATGCAGCTTTGCTCTTCTACCTGCATCACGAAAATGAGACATATCGTGAAATCACGACATTTTTCGGCCAACAGCCTTATCCGCCACCATGCACAGCGAAAATGAGACATGTCGCAAAATCACGACATTTTCCTGTATGCAGCCTTGTTAGCCTTCATGCACAGCAAAAATGAGACATGTCACGAAATCGTGACATTTTCCTGTATGCAGCCTTGTTCGTCCTCATGCATCGTGAAAATGATACATGTCATGAAATCGCAACATTTTTCTGTTATCGGGCCATGCAGGTGCAACTTGTCGCAAAATCGCGATGTTTTTCTGCTTCAGGCTATGCAAATGCAACCTGTCGTGAAATCGCGACATTTTTTCTCTATCGCTGGGTTTTGTTGCACTTAGCCACGAAAATGCAGCATGTCGCGATATCACGACAACTTTTCATTCCATACACTTTGGCTATTTTTTGTCACGAAATCACGACGCCTTTCTCTTTCGGGTTGTCTCGCTGCTTTCTGTTGTGAAATCGTGATACTTTTTTATTTCGGGCTGTCCAGCTGCTTTTTGTCGCAAAATCATGACACTTTTTCATTTCGGGCTGTCTAGCTGCTTTCTGTCACAAAATCGTGACGCTTTTCTCTTCCGTACCATCTGGCTATTTGGAGCCGCGAAAACACGACCTGTCACTATATCGTGACGTTTTTCTTCTATGTTCATTTTGGCTGCTCTTGGTCACGAAAACGCGACATGTCGCGATTTCGTGACACATTTCCCTTGCTTAGCTTGTCAGTCGTCATGAATAGTGAAAATGAGACATGTCGCGATTTCGCGACAACTTTAGTGCCTTGCCCTGTTTGACTGGTTTGACCGCAATTTTGTGACATGTCACGATTTCGCGACATCTTTCCATTTTGTCTTTCTCTCTCTTCTAAGAACCATGATTTCATGACATGTTGTGATATCGTGACAATTTTCCATTCTGATGTATTATGTTGCCCTGGTCGCAAAAACGCGACATGTCGCGATATCGTTACACTTTTTCATTTTCTGCTACGACGGAGCGTCACGATATCGCGACAACTTTTCATTTTCGGTTGCGACGGAGCAACATGTCGCGATATCGTGACAACTTTTCATTTTCGGCCGCGACAGAGCAACATGTCGCGATATCGCGACAACTTTTCATTTTCAGCCGCGACGGAGCAACATGTCGCGATATCGCGACACTTCTTCTCTTTTGTGATATTTTGCTTTTTTCCTTGATTTTTAGCATCTAGGCCATTGTGGTCTTCTTTGAAATCATGCAAAAAAGGTGGGTCCCCAATTTTGGGGTGTGTTGTGGATCAGCCACAACACTATCGTGATCTGCCATCCATAAACTTGGATGTCATCCTCCAATCTCGCAACCATAGCCAACATGAAAGAGAGCTCTTTGTTCTTGAAACTAGACAGGGGAATGGGGGACTTGGGCACAGACTTCTTTGAGAGAGTATCTAACAAGTTTTGTTCCAGGAATAACCTGATATTTGAGGCATTGGTGTAGTACTTCATAGGGTTCTCAGGGTCAAACTGGATGGGGGAACCACATGTTTCCTTCCACAGGTGAAGACGACCCTAATCGTATTTGGATCAAAGGTGAACATGGTTTCCCCTTTGAAATTATTAACCACTCTATGTTTGACATCATACATTTTTACCATCGCTTGGATTAGCTCTAGACAGGAATGGACTTGTGGGTAGACATACCAGTAGAGGAAATACTGGTACGTGAATGTGCTTGGATAATATGGAGATACGTCTGTGGCCATCCTTGCAGCTATGTCTTTCTAAATTTGTTTCTGCTCCTTCCATGTTATCTTTACATCTGTAATATGAGTGTTTGGGTCCACGAAGCTATTTCCCTTTTTACTTGAGCTTCTATTTTTCTTGGAGGGTGTTTCTAAAGAACTAGTAGTTGGGTGAGTGGTCATCAGGGTCGTGCTTTGCTATTTGGTAGTTAAGAACATGAGTGAGCAACAGTGTTGTAGAGCTCTTTGAACAAAAAAAATAGATACAAGAAAAACATAAGGTGAAGGAAGGAGATGGAAGATGGGCGAAAAAAAGGTCTATGCATGCTCATGTCAACCTGACATGCAATAACTATCAAATTGATGTGGAGCAATTATGGTTGGTTGTATTCGTTTCAATGTAAACTTCGAATACTACTTGGAGCTTTGATTCGTGTGCCCGTATTCAAAAATCTACCAACCATTAGTTGTCATTTTTTATTAGGGCCAATGATCTACTCTACCACTGTATTGGGCTATTAAATCGGCATTGTTTCTATCTTGGGCCAATAGATTTCTAGCACTTTTGTTTTGTACCAATTGGTGGTATGACAGTACCTTAAAAAGAACATCTTTTGGAGTTTTGAGGTCACTGGTTTTATTGCCGCAACACCCTTTTGATCTGACATGGCACTTTAGAAAATATTTGCTTTTGTGTGATTTGGCTACCACTACCAGTCAAAAATTTTCATGCCTGATGTGGTGCCAAGCTACCCAAAAGTCGTGTCATTGTGATATTTTACCTTCGCAGGGCATTGAGCTACCCAAAAGTCATGCCATCGTGACATTTCACCTAGTCAAAGTATTCAGCTGCCCAAAAGTCATGCCATCACAACATTTTGCCTTGAAGAGGCCTTTGGCTGCCCAAAAATTGTGTCCTCATGACATTTCACCTTGAAGAGGCCTTTGTGCACCCAAAAATCATGCCATCACAACATTTTGCCTTGGCAAAGTATTCGGTTTCCCAAAAGTCGTGCCATCCCAACATTTCGCCTTGAAGAGGCCTTTGGCTACCCAAAAGTTGCACCCTCGTGATATTTCACCTTGAATATACCTTTGTGTACCAAAAATTTGCGCCATTGTGACATTTTGCCTTGAAGAAAAGGAAAATGCATATTTACATAAAATACATACAAGGGGAGGGGAACATATTTCTTGAAATACAGCTTCAGATGGAAGTCGTTAACAGGGATAGGTTGAACATGGCCCTGCTCATATTTCAGCTAGGAGTTGTATTTCTTTTCTTCTATTATCTTTCAGCTGGAAGGATTTGTATATAGATTTCTTCTCATTCCATATGAATACTAAGTCTCCCACCTTAAATTTTCTTAGGGTGGTCTTCTTATCAAACCATCCCTTCGTGGAGATAACATGCTCTAGGTGGTGATTGTAATCCCGTTCCTTTTGTTCCTCTAAGTGTAGTAGTTGGACCAACTTGTTCTCCATTGGTTCTACCTCTTCTGTACTAGCTTGATTGAGCAATTTTAAAGTTGGTATTTCTATGTGCACTGGTAGGACTGCTTCTTTGTCATAGACCAAGGAATAAGGAGATGTGTTAATGGACTTCTTGATGGTTATTCTATCGGCCCATAGTGCTTGATTTATTAGGGAGTGTCAACTTCTCTTGTTGTCCTTTAGATTTCATTTCAAAATTTTGAGCAAGTTCTTATTTGTAGATTCAGCTAGTCCATTTCCTTGAGGAAAGTAGTTTGAGGACATTTTTAAAAAGATCACGTATTTGCATGCAAAGTCAATCATCTTTGCGCCTACAAAGGATGAACCATTATCTGTGACTATCACCTCGAGGATGCCAAATCTGGTGATCAAAATTTCCATAAAATCTATCATGACCTCTTGGTCTGCCCTTTTGGTAGGTATCACCTCTGACCATTTTGTGAAGTAGTCGATGGCTGTCAATATATACTTATATTCGATGGACGATTTGGGCTCTATTATCTCGATAAAATCCAGTCCCCATTTTTGGAAAGGTTCTTTGACTTGGATGGACTTGAGGGGCAATGGAGCATTCATGTTTCTCTCGATGTACCTTTGGCACTCTTCACAACCTCTTGTTATTTTGAAGGAGTCTAAAAATATGGTTGGCCAGTAGCATCTGGTATTGATGATCTTCAAGGTAGTGGTTCTTCTCTATTAATGTCCTCTTGATAATCCGCCATGGAACTCTTCCAGGATCTTCTGTTTTTGTTCTTATTTTATGCAACAGAGAAGTACTCCATCCAAGTTTTTCCTATACAACCCTTCAATAAGAAGGGTATATTTCAAATACTGGATCCAGTACCTTCTTCTTTGTGAATAATTTAAATTTGTTGGGCATCTCCCAGTTTGAAAATATTTGATCAATTCATCTGCCTAGTCTAACTATTCTGGGTGTTGCTCATAATTTGATATTGTTTCTTGTGTCTGGCATGCTACGTACTGTGGTAAAGCATTCTTAGCGAGTTCTTGGCATAATGCTCGGCCTCTTACTAGCTTGGTATGGTGTATTTTTACATCATATTCTTGTATTTTAGTCATCCAACCGGCTCTTGTGTCACCAAGCTCTCCTTGTATGATGAAGCTTCGTACATCAAGGTGGATGGTACATCAAGGTGGATGGTGTAGACGATTATCCTACTCTGCGATAAGAAATACCTAAACTTTTTTAGAGACTTCATTATTGCATATATCTATTTTTCAATGAAGTTATATTTCTCTTCATGTTTCTGCATGGTTTGGCTCAGAAAAGCTATGGGTCTTTCTTCATTGTCAACTCCCTTCTGCTTGAGTACGGTGGTGTAGCTTTCTTGTTCACCTATAGCATATAAAATAAAATCCCTGGAATAGTCTAAATTTACTAGGATAGGGTCTTGAGCTATATGTTATTTGATGTGCTGGAAGGTTTATTTCCTTGCATCTATCCACTTGAACACGACATATTTTTTCAAAATTTTTATCATTGATTTGAAGATTTGTGCGAAGTCAGCTATGAATTTATGCACAAAGTTGATCTGGTCAAAGAACGACTGTAAGCCTTTTTTATTTGGAGGAAGGGGAAGATCTAATAGTGCTTTCACCCTATTTGGGTCTATGGATAGACTAGACTTAGAGACAAAATGGCCAAGCAGGAGTCCTTCTACAACGAAGATATATTTTCTAGGATTTATGGAAATGCCAAACTCTCTGTGCTTTTCAAATATGCTTCTAAGATGTGCTATGTGGTCTCCTTTTTGGTGAGAGAAAATTGGCATGTCATCTAGGTAAATTACTATTATATTATTTACCAATTCTCCGAAAGCTACATCCATAGCTCTTTGAAAAGTTGCTCCAGCATTGGATAATCTAAAATGCATTCTCTAAGCAAACGTTCCCCACTTAGTCGTGAATGTGGTTTTAAACTAATCCTCATATTTGACCTAGACTTGATTGTGCCCATAGAAGCCATCTAGAATTGAAAACCTTTATGCTCCTGCTACTGTGTGTAAAATATTATCAATCTGTGGGAGGGGATAATGATCCTTTAGAGAAGCTTTGTTAAAATTATGGAATTCAACACATAACTGGATGTCTCTGTTCTTCTTTCTGATTGGGACCAAGTTAGCAACCCATGTTGAATGCTTTATTGGGTAAATAATTTTACCTTCTAGGAGTTTCAACAGTTCTTGTTTCATTAAGGCTTCGATTTTGGGGTTTATTGGTCGTTGTTTTTGCCAAAATGGCTTTGCACCTTCTTTGAGTTCGATCGTATGTTGGATCGTTTCTTTTGAATAAAATTTTAGGTCTTTGTAGGTCCAAGCAATGATGTCAGGGAATTCCTTGCACAATTCTCTAATTTCCTCCATTTATGCTTCGGTAGTGTTCACTCCTAATTTGATGGCTTTACCAGGCTCCATTTCAGTTTCTTTGTATCTATATTTGTCGACTTTCATTTTGTGGCCAGTCAACCTATCATTATTATCAAATAGGCTCTCAAGAGTAACCAATCCTTTTGAAATGTGGTTATTTTTCAACTGTATGATATTCTCATCTTCTTCATCTTCAACTAATCTATTGTTAGAGCAATTCATATCATGGACGAGGAAGTCCACTATTTGCCGATCATTCTCAAAAACTTGCCATAAGGTATCTTTATCTGGCACAGAAGGTTTGTAGATTAGCCTAACTATTTTAGAATTTTGGATGACATTACTTATAGGGCAAAAGTTTACCCCTACTGAAGCCAATAAGTCTTCATGAGTGTTTTTCTCTCTAGGAATTGCCTTTATGTTTAGAGATTCAAAATATTCTAATAGATCCCAGACTCTGTTTCGATAAGCTTTAAGATAATGTTGTTTTCTTACACATTTTTTAGTAACCTATTTCACTATCAACTCAGAGTCATCGAATATCTATAGTTTCTTGATGCCCATCTTTTCAGCCTTATTGAGGCCCAAACAGATTGCTTCATACTTTGTTGCATTTTTGGTGCAACTCCAAGTTAATCGATAAGAAAAAACCTGTTGCTCACATGTTGGAGATATTAGAACAATACCTACTCTAGCTCCATTTTTTATATCTAGCCCCATCAAAGAAAAGCTTCCAAAGCTAATCATTGGGTTGGTTTTTAAGAGGTGGATCGATGGAATTGCTCCTATCAGGTTTCAAAATTATATAACTTCCAATGTCAGTCTTGATCATGGCGTTAAAATCTTGGAGGGAGAACTGGTCTTCCTTTTGTAATACATTTAGGGCTTCTTCCATCAATTTTAGATCTTCTAGTTCTTTGGTCATCATGTTCACTGTGGTGGACTATTTACTTTCATCTTCAAGTCTTCCGATATGGAAATTTCATGGTTTCTCGTTGAATATTTCTACCCTTTTACCTTTGAATGAGATTTCCAGGTGTGAAAAATCTAATGATAGATATCCCCCTATCTTGGCTATGAACTCCTTGGAAAGGTACATACCAAAATAAGGCTTTAAGTCTACTACTACCACTTCCTGTATGACCGTGAGTTGGGGAAACATGTGGAGTACTATCAAAATGTCTTTGATTACCCCTACAGTTTTCACAGGGGTCCCATCTAGCTATAAGACGCCAAGACTACTTCTTGTACATTCCATACCCATGATGCCACATACTACTTTGGGCATCACAGTGGTTGCAGCTCCAGAGTCTATCATGCAGTTGTGGACAACCCACCCCTCCATTTGGAGAGACAAGTAAAATAGAGGAGGTATGTTCTTTTTCGAAGTGGATGTGAGACTTGCCTGTATAGAACCTATTTGAGTGGGGCTCTTATTCTTATTTTTCATAGACCTCAAAGATTCCTGCAGCAAATCAATCTGTCCTAGAAGTTGCAGAGTTTCATACATAGTTACTTTAGAGGGAGTTTTCTTCATTTCTTCAACTATGTTAAACGGGAGGGGTTCAACACTCTTTTCCTTTATTGTTGCATCATACTTTTTTCTATACCCCTGAGTAGCATCAATCCTTTGACATTTAGTAAGTGAAGGGTATCTCAATTTATCTCTTGCTTGCTCCTGTGTTTCAGTTTCTTTTTGTCGTGATGCTTCCTTGCAGGTCTTTGTGTTTCCTTGGCTTGAACTAGGGGGCATTTTTCATAAGTCTTTTTCTCAATATGGTTTCTCAAAGGCAAAGGTACTTTCAAGGGTTTAAGATCTTGAGGGTCAACTTGTAGAGGTTTCCTTCCTGACCTAGTAAGGACGGCAACTTGTTCTACAAAAGGCATCATGAAATTCTAATTATCTTCCCTGATTATGTTCACTTGGCCCTTTCGGCTTCTTTCAATATTTTTTTCGGCTACATTTTGTACTTGATGCTGATGGATCATGCAATAAGATTTGCCATGAGGGTCATTGCATGTGGAACACCAAAAAACCAATTTCGTTGAAACATCATCAGGTTCACTGTCTTCATTAGCATAAATCGTACTAGATTTATCATAATTCCTAGCAGTCGAAGAAGCTTGATCTCTAGTCACTTGAGGAAACCTTATCGTTTGGGAATTTATTTTTGCCTCTCTTCATTCCATGGATATGAACTTATTTTCCATAGTCTTATAATAAGCTTGTAGATCTTGTAGAGCTGCCAGTTTAGGATCTGGAGCAGATGGGACCATAGTCGTGGGGAGTGTAGGGATAGGGGGAGCAGTAGGGCAGGAGGAGCTTGGATTAATGGGATGTTAGGCTATCCGGTCCACTTGGCGAGACTAGTATTAGTTGGTCAAGTGGTATTTGATGCCTAAGGTAGGTTTGGAAAAATAGGCATCATTGATTTGGGTGGAAAACAACCGATAGCAATTAGGTCTTTCTCTACACTTTGTGCTTCTTTATAAACCTTAGGGAAAGTGCATATATGAGACTGTCTAATTGCCATGCTTATATCTAAGTTAAAATCCCTCAAATACTAATACATTGCTTGTTCATGAGTTGGTCTCAAACCGTCAAGTACACTTAGCCAAGTTTTGCTAAATTTGATATTAAAATCCATGATCTCTTCTTGTGGATGTTTCTAAAAGACAGTGAATTGGTTTAGTAGGGAAAGGGATCTGTTTGTTCATTGAATTATTCCACTAATTTATTAGCAAGATGGACCCATGTAGATATGGACTGATTTTCAAGAGCTCTATACCAATAGAGCATTTTTCCTTTCAAGGCAATTACTAGTAATCTTATCATAACATCCTCCTGGATGTCATGTATGGGGGCCAATGTAGCCACATCTAGACAATGCTCATAAGTCGTCTTCCCAGTACCGTCATACTGAGGTAAAGTTTTTAGGGTTGTTATAGGGATCGAATGTTGAGTTACCAGGTTCAAGGGGCATGTATGGTTCCATGTGGGGTAAGGTAGAATCGATAGATTCCCAGCCATTACGGCTGTGTGGATGACTGAAGCTAAAATTATGCTAGCGGTTGTGCTAGGGATGGCTACAGGACAAGTATGGGAGTGTTTTGAATTACTTATGTAAGTAGAAGTTGTTCTAGCAACTAAAATAGGATTAGCCCAGAGGCTACCAAGGTGTAGTTCAAAAAACTCTATGGGTTCTTCTGAATATTTTGCCTTAGATTTGGTTATCATGAAAGATGATTCATGACCAAGATCTAGGTAAGGGATTTTCTAAGGTTCTTTTTTGGTGTGGAGTCACCAGGTTATATAAAAATTATTGACAATGCAAAGCTACTCACCAGGGCTTTGATCTGTGTAATGCCTAGGATTTCTATCCCATCGGGCGTGCCAAAAATTGTTGGAGAACAATTTGCCTTTGGTTACATTTACGCCCAAGACTTTGCCAACATTGAATGACCAGGTTAGAATAGAGTCTACCTGGTTCAATCTCCAAAGGAGGATAGTTCCTTTGTTTCTTTTAGGAAAAATGGGGAGAGAGGGAAATGCATAAAGAGAGGGAAATATAGCTGACGCTAGAGGATAAATATGGTACAGATTAAGCAACAACAACTACTACTACTATAGCCTTTTGTAGAAAAGCACAAGACTAAAATGTAGAAACTTAAACTCCTCGGTGAATGCTTTATGTTAATACAACTCTATTTGTGAAGTTAAATTGCAGATATTAATAGAATGGTAATACAAGAACTCAGATTAAGAATCAATGCAGATTACATTCAAACTAGATTTAATTAGGAATAGACAACACATACATACTTGATTTCACAACACCAATGAGCCAAGAACCAGAATGTAGATTTTTATTTAGCTTTTAGTAAGTTTAAATACATAGCCTTGTAAACGCCTAAGAGCTGACTATTTGTTTGGGTCACTCATTCTATATATAAGAGTTTTACATAACAAAAAACTAAAAGTTGTTACAATAGTGTGCCCGTAGGCTTATTTCTAGTATAGAAGAAGTTAAGGAGTGATGGAGCTTCTAACTGAAATAAGTTGGGATATTCTTGTTATATTTATATTCTTGCAATATTTTGGATCTTGTAGTCCATCTTGGCCATCAAAATATCGTGCCATCATGACTTTTGGCCCATGCTTGGTCCTTGGCTATCAAAATGTCATGCCATCACAACTTTTGGCCCTTGCTTGGTCCTTGGCCATCAAAATATCACACCATCATGACTTTTGGCCCCTGCTTGGTCCTTGGCTATCAAAATATTGCACCATCATGACTTTTAGCCCCTACTTGGTCCTTGGCCATCAAAATATCATGCCATTGTGACTTTTGGCCCCTACTTGGTCTTTGGTCATCGAAAGGTTGTGCCATCACGATTTTTGGCCCCTGCTTGGTACTTGGCTATCAAAATGCCGCACCATTGTGACTTTTGGCCCATGCTTGGTCCTTGGCTATCAAAATATCATGCCATCATGACTTTTAGCTCCTTGGTATTTGGTCATCAAAATGTCGTGCCATCATAACTTTTGGCCCATGCTTGGTCCTTGGCAATCAAAATGCCATGCCATTGTGAATTTTGGCCCATGCTTGGTCCTTGGCTATCAAAATGTCATGCCATCATGACTTTTGGTCCCTTCTTGGTCCTTGGCCATCAAAATGTTGTGCCATCATGACTTTTAGCCCCTGCTTGGTCCTTGGCTATCAAAATGTCGCACCATCGCGACTTTTCTCTATACTTGGTATCTCAAGGAGATTTATTCCATCTTTCTCTAGATTTGGTCATTTTGACCAACAAGAACTTAACTAGAAAAAAGTCTAGGGTGCTAAAAAATATCATCCAAATACCTAGCCTATTCTGATCATATTTTTGAGGTGTTCATTTTGATATAGCACCCAAACACTTTTTTGGAATCATTACTAAAAATAATAACTATCAAAATAGTATTTCTATTTTTTTTAAGTATCCTTAGAAGGTAAAAAATCATAGAGTATGGCTATAGGCACTAGGGAACAACAAAAGGTACAAGAAATGGATCAAAAATTGCTTCAAGTAACTTCATCAGGTGAGCATTTGGGAGGTCAGTTAAGAGATGGTTTAAATCAGTTAAGGGATGAACTCAAATATTTACATGAATTCCTAGACTATGTGATAAGGGAAAACAAGGACATGAAGGAGGAATTAAATAAAAAAATTATACACTTGGAAGGTTTTTTAACTAGTAACACCCACACATATGGTCAATTTGGTTCTCATGATCGTAAGGATGAAGGACCCAATAATCAACAACGGGAATCCCACAATAATAATGGATTTAAATTGCCCAAATTAGATTTTTCAAAGTTTGATGGAAAGAATCTAGAGGGATGGTTGTGTCAAGCAAAATAATATTTTAGTCTTCATAATATTCCTTAGTATATGTGTCTCACAATTACCTATTTTTCCTACAATGGTTTTAGTGGCTCATAAAAGCAAACATCAATATTACTTGGCTTGAATTTGATCAATTACTCACTTGATTTGGTCCTAGTGAATATGAATATTTTATAGTATCCCTTTCTAAACTCAAATAAACTTCAACTATTTGATACTATCAAGCTTAGTTTGAAAAATTAGCCAATCATACCATTGACTTGCATCCTGAATTCTTCCAAAATTATTTTGTGAGTTATTTGAAGGATGACATTAAATCTAAAGTTTAAATGTTAAGGCCACAAACCTTACAATAGGAAATAACACTGGATATATTGGCAAAAGAAAATTTTAAGGCTCAAGGATGCAATTCCAAATTCTCTCCATCTCTACCACCTTTTGCATCCAAGCCAACATACGATCCTCCCAAAAAATCTCTTACCATAAAAAATTTGACATGAGAGGTGATGGATGCCATAATATTCCAAGGGCTATGTTATAATTGTGATGAGAAGTACTCCTTTGGATATACATGTGTGAACCAAAAACTATATTTCCTTGATGTGGATGAGATAACAACCATAAAATATTTTGATGTGGAAGAGGATTATCGGGAAGAGGAACACACAAAACAATAAAAATCCCTAGAAGAATCTCAATCAAGAATTTTAGTGCATGCGCCTCCCTAGGCCATGAAGATGGGGATATTTCAAAGGACAATGAGTAATAATTATTATTGACTTTGGGAGCATGGATAACTTTATTGACCAAAGGGTGGCAAAATAGGGAAATTGTTATATTAATACTTGTAACTCCTTTGAAGTTATGAAATGGAGGAACTTTGCCTTGTAAAGAAAAGTGTCAAAATGTCAAGCTATAAATAGGGGATTATAATCTTAGAGTGGATATGTTTACCTTATTCCTAGGTGGATGTGATGTTGTTTTGGGAGCATAGTGGTTGAGGATGTTGGGTCCAGTATTATGGGATTTTTTTGAGTTATGGATGAAATATAGTCGATAGGAAATCGAGTACACCTTATGAGGTATGATGTTTAGGGCTATTCAACTCGTTTCATATCATAATATAGAGAAAATATTGAAAAGGTCATCCCTATAGTTATGGCACAAATATTTTATATACAAGCTCTTGATGATGGGGACAAGGACCATCAAGAGGAATTACAATTTTTATTGCAAAAAAATGCCACAGTGTTTGAGGTATCCAAAGGACTACCCCTTCTCATACTCATGACCATGTTATTTAGCTTATTCCAAGTAGTCTTTCTCCAAATGTCCATCCTTACAGGTATCCATATGTTTGGAAGTCATAAATTGAGAAAATGGTGTAGGAACTTTGTGTTATAGAGGTTATTCACCCTAGCATTAGTCTCTATTCTTCTCTTTTGTTGGTATAAAAAAAATGATGGGTCATGGCATTTATGTATGGATTTTAGAAAACTCAATAAAATAATTATTAAAGACAAATTTTCCATCCTAGTAATTGATGGGTTGTTAGATGAGTTGCATGGTGTCCAATATTTCTCAAAATTGGATTTATGGTCAAGATATCATCATATTTGAATCAAGGATGAAGACATTCCTAAAACTACTTTTAGAATTCATAAAGGACACTATGAATTCTTGATTATGCCATTTGGTTTGACCGATGCACCTCCCACTTTTCAAAAATTGATAAACTCCATTTTTTTATCCTTCCTTCAAAAATTTATTCTAGTTTTATTTGATGATATTTTGATTTACAGTTGTTCTTGGCAGGAGAATCTTTGACATTTGGATCAGACCCTACAACTTTTGTTTGAGAATCAACTTTATGCCAAGAGGTCAAAATATTATTTTGGGTTGAAAGAAGTAGACTATGTGGGTCACATTGTCACCAAATATGGAGTTAAAGTAGATCTTAAAAAGATTCAGGTTGTTCAAAAATGGCCAAAGCCTCAAACCCTAAAGGAAATTTGAGAATATTTAGGGCTCACTAGATATTACTGTAAATTTGTACAAATTTATGGAAAGATAGTGGCTTCCTTAACAACCATGTTGAGAAATAAGTCCTTTATTTGGTCAGAATAAGCAAAGAAATATTTCAAGGAATTAAAGCAAGCTATGATATAACCATCCTAGTGTTAGCAATGCCTGATTTTTCTAAACTTTTTGTAATTGAAAGTGATGCTTTTAGCAATGGAATTAGGATAGTTTTGATGCAATAAGGAAGACCATTGGCCTTCACTAGTAGAGCACTTTCAGATCAAAATTTGGGAAAATATACTTATGAAAAGGAGATTCCCATCATTTTACATTTTGTCAATCATTGGAAGCCATATCTGATTGTGCATCACTTTCAATCAAAATCAACCATTAAAGTCTTAATTACTTCTTAGAATAAAGGGTAGCCACACCCAAAAAACAAAGATGGGTATCTAAATTTTTGAGCTATGATTATGAAATCGTATATAAAAAATAAAAGGAGAATGTAGTGGTTGATGTACCATCTCAACAATATGAAGATCAAGGAATGTTAAATATTATATCTACACCACTTCCTCAATGGATCAATTATCTCAAAGAAGAAACAACCAAGGATTCTAGTTTGTAAACTTTGATCAACAAACTCCAAGTAGATCCCAACTCATGCCCTAGATATAATTGGGATGGTCAAGACTTGAGATATCATGATTGACTTGTCATTTCCCATTTTTCATAAATGTGAGAACTCATCTTGTAGGAAATGCATGCATCATGAATGACTAGACACTCCTAGTTTTTATAAACCCATGAAATGAGAGATCATACTATCTTTTAAAATGGAATGAAAAGGAATATTCAAACATTTGTGGAAGAATGTGATAGGTGCCAATGAATGAAAGGTGAAACTATGTGTTCCCTTAGAACACTTTAACCTTTGCCAATTCTAAACCAAGTCTAGGTAGATATTTTTATGGACTTCATTGAAGGGTTACCCAAATTGAGTAGAAAACTAATTATTCTAGAGGTAGTGGACCATCTCATAAAGAATGTTCATTTATATTCCTGTTAGTCAAAAAGTGACTAACTACAGAAAAATAGTTGATGCACCTTTTTGCATATTTTCCAAGAAGACCGAAGTGGCCCATATGCTAAAGATCAAAGAAAAAGCAAAACACCGCAAGGAGGAAAAAGTGTCGCGATATCGCGACATGTTGCATTTTCACGGTCCAAAGCAAAGAGAAAGAGCAAGGAGGAAAAAGTGTCGCGATATCGCGACATGTTGCATTTTCGCGGTCCAAAGCAAAGAGAAAGAGCAAGGAGGAAAAAGTGTCACGATATCGCGACATGTTGCATTTTCATGGTCCAAAGCAAAGAGAAAGAGCAAGGAGGAAAAAGTGTCGCGATATCGCGACATGTTGCATTTTCGCGGTCCAAAGCAAAGAGAAAGAGCAAGGAGGAAAAAGTGTCGCGATATCGCGACATGTTGCATTTTCGTGGCCAAGAGCAATAGAAGGGAGCAAGGAGGCAAAAGTGTCGCGATATCGCGACATGTTGCATTTTCACGGCCAAAAGAGAAGAGAAAGAACAAGAAAGAAAAAGTGTCGCGATATCGCGACATGTTGCATTTTTGCGGCCAAAAGAGAAGAGAAAGGGCAAGAAGGAAAAAGTGTCGCGATATCGCGACATGTTACATTTTCGTGGCTAAGAGCAACAAAAGGGAGCAAGGAGGCAAAAGTGTCGCGATATCGTGACATGTTGCATTTTTACGACTCAAAAAGGGCAGGCAGGCAGAGAAACAAGAGTGTCACGATTTCGCGACATGTCCGATTTTTGCCAAGGAAATAGAGTATATTTTTGGCAACTAGGGACATGCACTGACATCAGGTGCTGATTTCTGAAGAATGGTCAGTTGATTATAACCTGGCAGGTCCGCTGGATGATTGCAGAATAACAGGCTCATCTAAAATTAGCTAGAAGGAAATCTATCCAATCTACGAGAAATCCGTTGTATATTATTAGAAACTGCAGACAATTACTTGTAATTGATTGAAGAAATTAAATGTACGTAGTAGAAGATACTCTTTTTAGGGTATAAATAGGAGTGAGTCGACCATGAAAAAATGTCGGCTCTTGGACGTTTACAGGCTTGATGTACATGTACTGGATTACAAGCAATAAAATATTTCTTCTTCTAGCTTCCAAAACTTCTGTGTGCAAGTGTATGTATCTGGTGTTTTAACTTTTATTCATTCTAAGTTTTATAATGTATCTATTCTGAAATCTGGACTATGCACGTATAAACCTTGTTTCTAGAGTTGAACATTAAAGATATTTACATGTATTTAGACGAACATCTAAAAGTCGCACTCAGGAATTCATGTTTTCTATAAGAAGATATAAAGAAAACTCTGAAAGTAGTAATCTGCATCATCAATGTTTGTTGTTGTCTAATCTGTACCATGAGAAAAGTTCTAGCTTAGGCTATATTTCCCTTATCTCTTGTTCCCCTTTTCTCTAAAAAACTCAAAGGAACCAGCCTTCTCTGGAGACTAGACAGATGATCTCAAGCAAGATCTATCTATTCAATGTTGGCAAAGTCTAAGGCGCAACACTATTAACCGAAGGCAGATTTTGTTCCAACAGTTTTTGGCATGCCCGATGGGACCAGCAATCCCATAGTATTGTATAAGTTTTGGTGTTTTACCTTAAGAGCCTTTTTGTTTGAAAATCTCAAGAAAAACCACCTGGCGACTCCGTTGCAATTTAGACCATAAAAGAAAGACCTTGTCTAGAAACCTTCTGGTTATATAGCCATATGATAACCAGATCTCGAGCTAGAAACTCTGAAGAACCTATCGAGTTCTTTGAACTACATCTCGAAAGCCTAAAAGCACACCCTATGCTAGCCGCACGATCAAATCCGCCCGGCACCATTAGCACCTCTTTAACACCCATTGTAGGAGCATCTGCAAGCAATCCCATAGCGGTTGTAACTCCTTTAGCAATCATGGCAGCCGCCCCTACCCCAGCGCATCTTGTGTGGAATCAAACTGGTCCTTTAAACTTAGGGGCACAAAATCAAATTCCACAAGCTGCACTAAAAGCATTGCCAACTTTTGATGGAATAGGCAAAACAACAGATGAGCATTGTCTAGATGTATCATCGCTAGCATCTATTTACAATATCACTCAGGAAGATGTAATGGTCAGATTGCTAGTTATATCTTTGAAGGGAAAGATGCTCTATTGGTACAGAGCGCTCCCCGTTGGATCCATTACTTCTTGGGCAGTGCTTGTCGGCCGTCTGGTCGATGAATTTAACATACATGCAGATCCTTTCACATTGCTGAATCAATTCACTGTCATTGAGAGGCATCCACGAGAAGAAATCTAGGATTTCAACATCAGATTTACCAGAACTCGTGATAGAGTACCGCAGGGCCTAAAACCCATGGAAGAACAAGCTATATGCTATTACTTAAGGGCTTTTGATTCAGATCTTAGTATGATAATAAGGCAATCCCGTGTAACCACTTTTCTTGGGATCTATTTAGAGGCAGCAAAGGGCGAAGCTGATCTCATCGCTACAAAAAGATATCCATCAAAGAGTCTATTGCCAATTGTACCAGAGCTTTCCCAAGCATCAATTTCTAAACTGCCTGTACTCCCATCAACACAGGCTCTCCCATCTATAGCCGCACCTCCTACATTCCTTGCATTACCAGCTACACCCCTTGCATCAGCTCCCCCAATGATCAATACACGACCATAATTGATACAATGAAGACATTGTCAAATGAAATGGCATCCATGAAAAAGAGAGAGGCTGAACGGAATATCCAAGCAAGAAGATTTCCACAGATACAAAAGGAAGGTGCTTCGACAAGTGGAAGGGTACAAGAGAGAAAAAATGTGGTGTATGCAAATGAGACAGGAGATAATGGAGAACCCGCTAATTCTGATTACTGGTGTACCACTTGCAACGATCCTCATGGAGAAGATTCATGCATGATTCATCAACATCATGTGCAAGCGGTTATTAATGAAAGAGCCAAAGAAACTGGCAAGGGACAGGTGAACATAATTAGAGAAGTCCACCACAATTTGGCAATGCCATCCGTGGAACAAGTCTCAGTCTTGACAAGGTCGGGAAAAAAGTCGTTACAAGTCGACCCTAAGGAACTCCAACCACTAAGTTTTCCTCCTGCCCCTAGGGCGACTCCGTAGAAAAACCAGTCTAATGAGAAAGGACGTTCTGATCCTCCTCAGACTCCTGTGGCTGCACCAAGAAAATAATTTCCTCCTAGAAAAGGGAGTGAGACTCAAGAGCAAGCGAAGGAAAGACTCAAATTTCCTTCATTAACAAAAAGACAAAGAACAGAAGCTACGCAGGTCTACAGAGACAGATATGATGCATCGACTAGTGGAAGGGAGAAAAGTGTTGAAGTATCCCCAGTTGCAACTCTTTCGTTCAACATTGCAGAAGAAATGAAGAGGACCCCTTCCAAAATAAGCATGTATGATGCACTGCAAATTCTCGGTCAGATCGACCTCCTCCAAGAATCCTTAAATTTAAAGAATGATACCTCTTCCTCAAATGTTATACAAGCAAATGTTGTGTCAACCTCTGGGAAAAATAGACCGCCCCCATTCTATCTATCCTTACAAATGGAGGGGTGGATAGTTCACAATTGCATGATTGATTCAGGGGCCGCAACTACGGTGATGCCGAAAGCCGTATGTGACATAATGGGGATGGAATATACTCGAAGTCATCCTGGTGTGTTGCAATTAGATGGTACTCCAATAAAAACTATCGGGGTGATCAAAGATATCCCTATTCAACTCCACAGAATGCCAGAAGTAGTCGTCATACAAGAAGTAGTTGTTGTAGACTTAGAACCATATTTCGGTATGTGTTTATCCAGAGAGTTCACAGCCAAACTGAGAGGTTATCTGTCACTAGATTATTCGCATTTGGAGGTACCTTTCAAAGGTAAAAGAGTCAAGATCTACAATGAAAAACCATCTACTTTTCATGTGGAAAGACTAGAAGAAACAGCTACCGTCAACATGATGTCCGAGGAATTGGAGAATATTGATCTAATGGAAGAAACCATGGAGGAACTCCAATCTGAAGATCAGTTTTTGATGGAGAATTTCAACGCTATGGTAGAGACAGAAATAGGAAGCTATTCCATTGAAAAACCAAAAAAGCTTCCTGTTGTTGTCCCTAAAATAGGTGATTCAGCCAACCAGTTATGGAAATTGTACTTTGATGGGTCAAGGTGCAAAAATGGAGCAGGAGCTGGAATTGTTCTGATTTCACCTACTAGGAAAAGAAAAGGTTTTTTCATATAGGTTGACATGGAGTTGCACCAACAACGCGGCTGAATATGAAGCTTTGTGTTTGGGAATTAAGAAAGCTAAAAAATTGGGTGCAAAACAGCTGTTGATCTATGGAGATTCAGAGCTGATTGTTAAACAGGTTATGGTAAATGCATTTGTAAGCAGCATTACCTAAAGGCTTACAAAAACAAAGTGTTGGATCTATTGGAAAATTTTGAAGCACTAAACATAAAATCCATTTCCAGAGAAAAGAACACCCATGCAGACCTGTTAGCGTCAGTAGGATCCAATTTTTGCCTAGTCAGTAATGTTATTCAGAAGTCTAAAATAGTCAGACTTATATACAGGCCTTCTGTGCCCGACAAGGACATTTTCTGGCAAGTATTCGAAAATGACGAGCAGATCCTGGATTTTCTGATTCATGAGATGAATTGCTCTACAGAAAGAGCGTTACAAGAAGAGGACGAAGAGAGCCTTATTCAACTAAAAAATAATCATATCCCCAAGGGACTGATCACCCTGGAGAGCCTTTTCGACAATAGCGACAGAGCTGTAGGTCGAAGGATCAAGGTAGATGAACGCCGGTATAAAGAAATAGAACTAGAACTGGGAAAAATGATCAAAGTAGGGACAGATTGTACATAAGTAGAACTAGAGAAAATAAAATAGTTATGTAGAGAGTATCCAGATATAATAGCCTGGACTTATAGTGATCTGAAAGTGTATAGGAAAGAGGTCATTCAACATACCATCGAACTAGAGGAAGGAGCTAAACCTTTTAGGCAGAGGCAGAGGCCTGTGAATCCTAAAATTGAAGCCTTAATGAAACAGGAGTTGTTAAAACTCCTGCAGGCTAAGATAATATACCCAATCAAGCACTCTACCTGGGTGGCAAATTTAGTTCCAGTTCGCAAGAAAAATGGAGAAATACGACTATGCATCGATTTCAAAAATTTGAACAGAGCCTCTTTGAAGGATCACTATCCTTTACCCCAGATTGACCCAATCTTTCATACTGTGGCGGGAGCAGAAAGGTTTTCTCTGTTAGATGGCTTCTCTGGTTACAATCAAGTTTGGGTGAGAAATGAAGATCAATACAAGACTGCGTTCACCACTAAGTGGGGAACATTTGCATTCTTTTTCTTTTATCTTTGTTTTTCCACTCAAAATTTTACTTTTTGCAACTGTGCTGGTGACTCCGTTTCCCAATGGATGAAGGCCTGGTCCCTATTTTTGTGAGCAAAAATTCCCCCGAAAGGCGCCAAGAATGTTAGTCAAAAAGTGACTAACTACAGAAAAATAGTTGATGCACCTTTTTGCATATTTTCCAAGAAGACCGAAGTGGCCCATATGCTAAAGATCAAAGAAAAAGCAAAACACCGCAAGGAGGAAAAAGTGTCGCGATATCGCGACATGTTGCATTTTCGTGGTCCAAAGCAAAGAGAAAGAGCAAGGAGGAAAAAGTGTCGCGATATCGCGACATGTTGCATTTTCGCGGTCCAAAGCAAAGAGAAAGAGCAAGGAGGAAAAAGTGTCGCGATATCGCGACATGTTGCATTTTCGCGGTCCAAAGCAAAGAGAAAGAGCAAGGAGGAAAAAGTGTCGCGATATCGCGACATGTTGCATTTTCATGGTCCAAAGCAAAGAGAAAGAGCAAGGAGGAAAAAGTGTCGCGATATCGCGACATGTTGCATTTTCATGGCCAAGAGCAACAGAAGGGAGCAAGGAGGCAAAAGTGTCGCGATATCGCGACATGTTGCATTTTCGCGGCCAAAAGAGAAGAGAAAGAACAAGAAAGAAAAAGTGTCGCGATATCGCGACATGTTGCATTTTCGCGGCCAAAAGAGAAGAGAAAGGGCAAGAAGGAAAAAGTGTCGCGATATCGCGACATGTTACATTTTCATGGCTAAGAGCAACAAAAGGGAGCAAGGAGGCAAAAGTGTCACGATATCGTGACATGTTGCATTTTCACGACTCAAAAAGGGCAGGCAGGCAGAGAAACAAGAGTGTCACGATTTCGCGACATGTCCAATTTTTGCCAAGGAAACAGAGTATATTTTTGGCAACTAGGGACATGCACTGACATCAGGTGCTGATTTCTGAAGAATGGTCAGTTGATTATAACCTGGCAGGTCCGCTGGATGATTGCAGAATAACAGGCTCATCTAAAATTAGCCAGAAGGAAATCTATCCAATCTACGGGAAATCCGTTGTATATTATTAGAAACTGCAGACAATTACTTGTAATTGATTGAAGAAATTAAATGTACGTAGTAGAAGATACTATTTTTAGGGTATAAATAGGAGTGAGTCGACCATGAAAAAGCGTCGGCTCTTGGACGTTTACAGGCTTGATGTACATGTATTGGATTACAAGCAATAAAAGATTTCTTCTTCTAGCTTCCGAAACTTCTGTGTGCAAGTGTATGTATCTGGTGTTTTAACTTTTATTCATTCTAAGTTTTATAATGTATCTGTTCTGAAATCTGGACTGTGCACGTATAAACCTTGTTTCTAGAGTTGAACATTAAAGATATTTACATGTATTTAGACGAACATCTAAAAGTCGCACTCAGGAATTCATGTTTTCTATAAGAAGATATAAAGAAAACTCTGAAAGTAGTAATCTGCATCATCAATGTTTGTTGTTGTCTAATATGTACCGTGAGAAAAGTTCTAGCTTAGGCTATATTTCCCTTATCTCTTGTTCCCCTTTTCTCTAAAAAACTCAAAGGAACCAGCCTTCTCTGGAGACTAGACAGATGATCTCAAGCAAGATCTGTCTATTCAATGTTGGCAAAGTCTAAGGTGCAACACTATTAACCGAAGGCAGATTTTGTTCCAACAATTCCTTATACCATCCCTACTTAGCCTTTATCATTGCCCAAATCTTTTGACTTCATCTTTCACCTTCATGGAATACCTAAATCTATTGTCTCAGATAGGGAGCCTGCTTTTACCAGTCACTTTTGGTAGGAGCTATTTAAGTTGCATGGCACTTAACTCAAAATGTGTTTGGTCTATCACCCTTAGACTAATGGCCAAAATAAAATTATCATTAGGTTCTTGGAAACATACCTCCATTGCTTTACATTAGAATATCCTACACAATGGGCTAAATGCCTCCCTTTGGTTGAATGACAGTATAATACTTCATATCATACCGCTACCAAGGTGACCCCTTTTGAAGCAATATAGGGTCTTCTCCACTAACACCCTCCTCCTACATTCCATGAAGCTCCAAGGTTCAAGTTGTCAATTCCACTCTCAACTAGCATGTTTCCATCCTCTAACAACTTAAGGTAAATATTGAATTGACTAAAGAACACAAGCTTATACTAAGAGGGGGGTGAACAGTATAGTGCCCACTTTTTACTTTCTTTCCAAACAAATATTAATTAGTGTCCTTAATTGTAATAACCAAATATAGCAGTGTGCATTAATGACATAGATAGCAATAGTAAACAAGTGCACAAATCACCACACATAATTGAGACACAAGATTTAATGTGATTCCCCCAATTTGGGGTACTCCACAAGATAATCTCCTTATAATATTTCACACAAAAATAATGATCCTTATCCCAATACAAATGATTACTTTGATCTGCTCAAATCTAGGTAATACACTGATTTGTTCAGGTAGGCAATCCATTGATCTGCTTCAGCAAGCTCACCAAGAACTCGCTCAAAACTTCTCTAGCAAGCTCACTAAGAACTTGCCCAAAATTGCTTCAGCAAGCTCACCAAGAACTTGCCCAAAATCTGCTCTAGCAAGCTCACTAATAACTTGCCCAAAATATGCTTAACAAGCTCACCAAGAACTTGCTCAAATCTGATCAAAAAGCTCACTAAGAACTTGCTCAAAATATGCTCAACAAGCTCACCAAGAACTTGCTCGAATGTTGTACCAAATTTATCCACAAATCTGTCCCAAAAGCCTTCTCAAAGGCTCAATCAATAATACACAAAAACTACCACAAATTTATCCACAAATCTGTCCCAAAAGCCTTCTCAAAGGCTCAACCAATCATGCTCAAGTAGCACTCCAATCTCATCCACAAATCTATGAAGGCAAGGCTCAATGATGAACTCAATAATGAAAGGCAATGCACTCCACAATGGATGACAACAATGATCCACAATGATCTCAACTCAAATCAATCTCAACTCAACTCAAATCAATCTTAACTCAACTCAAATCTTATAGAAGCATAAATAGAATTGTTAGAGATGCAATATGTTCTAATCTCAAAGCTCAATCTCAACCCAAATCAAAATTATAGAATTGTTTGTTTCATGGGACTTGGACAATCACCTCACACAATCACTTGACTAGGCTCAATCAACTCAACTCAACCAATCACCACAAGGGACAATTTTTTCTCACAAAACCCTAGTCCAAGCATGTATCAACCAACTCAAATGTTTCCAACAATGCTCAACCACAAATCTCACATAACAATGATACTCATGTTATTTTCTAACTCAAGTTCTTTGCATAACCAATGGGCTTCAACAACTATGCTTATAAAACAAGGTTTAAACACAACTCTCAAACCAGAAAACCTTGAAGCATTCAACCAACCACTTTTGAAAAGGAAACCACAATCAATCATTTTCTCTCCAATGATATTTCAGAAATCAACCACCATAAACAAATTCAATGGAGAATATTGCTCATACCTTTTGATGCCTTATTGGATGTCCACTAAATCTGCCACACTCAACAAACTTATTTTTCAACTTTTAACAAGGGTTAGAGATCATGATTAATATCACAACAATAATATCCAAATAACACCTTATCACTCCTACTCAATAAAATACATGTCCCCTCATGAAAGAATTAATCACCTTTGAAAAAGAACAAAACAACCTTCACTTTTGAAACCCTTTACAAAAATAGAAATATCTCTTTACATACACCTTATTTCTCCATCTAATCAAGTTAATCAAATAGCCCTCGAAATAATCTTTCCAAGGATATTTAATTTGATATACTTTCAAAAGGAGAAACACCAGAAATCTCTCTTTTTCTAAACATGCATCACAACCCTTATTCCTCCTAAGGCAACTTTAGAAAAATAAAATATATTAAAAAATTATTAACTTGCCTCTGTCCCTGATGGGATTTGATCTCATGATGTCTCCTTGGTCAGTGCTTTAACCACAACTAGCGTGGCATTGGGCCACACGCCCTCACGTGTCCAAAGGGACACGAACAAAAACTTATATCATAAACTTTTGCACCCTTCAAAAAACTTAACAGCGCTTCGAGCGCTTCAACAAAGCAAATAACCACGACGGGACTCGATCGTAGGTCCTCCTGCGTAACACATAGTGCACGAACCGCTAGGCCAAAGATGCCTATGCATCTTATTAAACTCCACAAACGATTTTTCAATAGACCAAAGTCACACTTCTCTCTCTTTTCACAATTTGTTCCCCAATCGAAGGCATTCAAAAAATAAGCGCTGGGGGTCATAAAGTCTAAGCTTTTGTTGGCATATATATATGCCTCTCCTCTTTATTTAGACATCGACGCTATAAATTAATATAGTCTTTCCTCCTTTCTTTAGTCGAAGCTATAATTAATATATTTAATCTTAAAATTTAAATTTAAATTTTAAATAATTTAAAATTTATTTAAAATTAAATATCTCCATCATCGGGGCACCTTTTTCGACAAAACGAAAATCCAACCTGGATTTTAAGAAAAATCCATTTCAAATATACCATCCATGGTTTTAAATAAAACCTTTTATTTTTCCTGCATTGATTTTCACAAAAAACCTATATATATCCATGCTCTCCAAAATATCATAAATGCTTATTTATGAAATGCTTTGGCCACCAAAACTCAATGTGATCCATGTGACATCAATGACAATATAAAATAACTCAAATTACCAAAAATCTCCCCCTTTGTCATTGATGGCAACACCTCTAATGCAAAAACCACAATCACTGCAAAAACCATCTCTGAGAATCAAAGTTGCTCCCCCTGACTCAATACTCTCTATGGAGGCTACTCCCCCTAACTCAATGCTCTCCTTGGAGGCTGCTTCCCCTAACTCAATGCTCTCTCCCTTACTCAAATATCTCCCCCTTTGACATCAATGGCAAAAGGGACACCTATGGGGCTAAAAGATATGACTCTTTAGCTTAGCCCCCTCACCACCTTCTCTCTTGAGGTGATTAATTTTTGGGTGGGAGTACTTTTACTCCCATATTACATTGTTTCTTTCCTCTGTCAACTTCATTCCATATTTTTTGGATATCCTTCTCTTGATGAATTATTTGATCTTCTTGTCTTGAACTTGTTTGATCTTCTTTTCTTGAACCTTTTTGACCTTCTTGTCCTGAACCTATTTGGAATTGAGTCCTACACCATTTTGCAATATGTCTAAAGTTATTGCAATTAAAACACTTGATATTGTAGCCTTTGTATCGTGCCCATATCCTAAATTCTTTCTTGAAATTATTTCCATATCCATTCCTTTCTTGAACCCTGTATTATGAAGTTTTGTTTTCATGACCATTATGACCATGACTGTGTAGCTCT
Organism: Wollemia nobilis; assembly: GCA_028583015.1. Lineage (NCBI taxonomy): Eukaryota > Viridiplantae > Streptophyta > Pinopsida > Araucariales > Araucariaceae > Wollemia > Wollemia nobilis. The sequence goes on along the minus strand of JAQPPZ010001772.1, from coordinate 5,215,558 downwards.
AAAACCAAAACCATGTTGCTCATTTTCTTTGAACTAAGAAGCTCTATGACAAATCCTATTGCATAAGAAGCAATGTCCTTGAAAACCATACCTTATTCCTTTGAAGTTTCTTCTAGCAAAATCAAACTTCTTTGATCCATGGATCCTGCAGTGTATAGCCTTGTGTCCAAATCCATTACAATAAAAACAATGTCCTTGAAAATCCCTTTGTTCATGCCTTGGTTCCTCATACCTTTCTTGACCATTATCCTTATGATTATTTTCAACTTGTGCAATGGATCCTTGAACCTTCTTTGTAGTATTTAAATCCTCTTCCTTAGTTTCTTCCTTGTTTTCTTCTTCAAGTATTTTTTTTCCTTTTGAACTTGATTCACCTATCTCAAAACAAGATCCAAAATGAATATTTGGAGCCATAGGAATTTTGGAACTTTCTTCATAACACTTAGGTGCTTCCTTTATTTCATCTTTTAGAACTTCCTTTCCTTTTGAGTGTGATTCCCCAAACTTGAAATATGAGACTTTTGGTGCTTTGGGACCTTCCTCTTCTTTCTCTTCATTGGCATCCATCTTTATTGTCTCTGAAATACATGTTTCCTTCTTAGTGAAAATATCTTGACCTTTTGATTCATGTGATGGATCAAACTTCTCAAGTATGGAACATCTCAATTCTTTTAGATTCTCCTTAACCTCTTGTAGTTGCTCATGGATATCATTGAAGTCTTCCTTTAGATCAACTGAGACATCTATCTTTCTTACAATGTTCTCTTGCTTAACTTCTTCTATTTGGAGTGAATTTTCTTCTTCTACTTCTTTTATCCCATAGAAAAACCCTTCTTCATCTTCACTATCACTAATATCATTATAATCTTCTATAGCAAACAAAATTTCATGATTTCTTTGACCATGCCTATTTTCTTGATGGGTCATCTCATCTTCACTATCACTAAAGCCATTGTAATATCTTGATCTGTGATCTCTTTGACCACAGATAAAACATTGTTCTCTTTCCTTTATTCCTAGGAATAGATGTTCTTCCTTTTCATCATCTGACTTGTCTCTATCACTGTGATCACTTGCTTCTACAATGTAGAAAGTTTTTTTTGTCTTACGAAAACTTTTCTTCTTCTCATACTTGCTTTGCTTGTACTTTTTATCTTTGTCATGCTTATACTTTCCAGCTTCTTTTCTTCTATGACCCTACTTTTCATCATCACTGTTTTCTTCATGTGGACACTTGTGTGCATAGTGACCAAAATCACTACACTTGTAGCATTTGACTTTCTTCATATCCCTATAATTTCTTAAGTCCTTTTTTCTTTTTATGAAGTTAGCTTCCTCATCATTATCTAAATATCTATCTGTATGTGGAACTTTCCCTTTTTTTTCTCTGAAGCCTTGAATGAAATCTCTTTTATTGGAACCTGATGCTTACTCACCCTCATCTCATAAGTTGTGAGAGTTCCTTGTAGTTCTTCCATTGTTAGCTTGTTGATATCCATTATTTCTTCTATTTTTGAAACCTTTGCATCATACTTCATGGGAAGTGATCTCAAAACCTTTTGAGTAACTTTTGATTCTTTCATCTCAAATCCTAGGCCTCTCATGGTGTTAGTAATCTCATCAACTCGAAGTAAAAACTTTGTAATATCTTTAGAATCTTCCATTTTCAATTCCTCAAATATTTTCTATGAGTTTGTAGTTTTGCCAACTTTACCTTGGAATCTCCTTCATAAGTATTCCGCAACTTGGTCCACATTTCATTAGCTAAATTGCATACCATGACCTTTGCAAAATATGTTTCACGTAGCCCACTCAAAATACAATTCATTGCCCTTGCATTGATCTCAACCAATTTCCTGATAGTCTTATCTGCCTCATAATCACATTCAACCTTATACTCTTTTTCAACCATCTGCCATACCTCATATCCTTATGATATCAAGTAGTTCTTCATTCTCATGCTCCAAAAAGTATAATTTTTACCATCAAATAGTTGAGCCTTATTTGTAGATAATCCATTCTGTGAAGCCATTTGTGTTCTTGTAGAATCTACCCTCAAGCTGTCAGCCTTTTCGAAGGAACCCGCTCTGATACCAATTGAATAACACAAGCTTATACTGAGAGGGGGGTGAACAATATAGCGCCCACTTTTTACTTTCTTTCCAAACCAATATCAATTAGTGTCCTTAATTACAATAACCAAATATAGCAGTGTGCATTAATGACATAGATAGCAATAGTAAATAAGTGCACAAATCACCACACATAATTGAGACACAAGATTTAACGTGGTTCCCCCAATGTGGGGTACTCCACAAGATAATCTCCTTATAATATTTCACACAAAAATAAGGATCCTTATCCCAATATAAATGATTACTTTGATATTCTCAAATATAGGCAATACATTGATATGATCAGGTAGGCAATCCACTGATCTACTTCAACAAGCTCACCAAGAACTTGCCCAAAATTGCTCTAGCAAGCTCACTAAGAACTTGCCCAAAACTGCTTCAGCAAGCTCACCAAGAACTTGCCCAAAATTTGCTCTAGCAAGCTCACTAAGAACTTGCCCAAAATATGCTTAACAAGCTCACCAAGAACTTGCTCAAATCTGCTCAACAAGCTCACTAAGAACTTGCTCAAAATATTCTCAACAAGCTCACCAAGAACTTGCTCAAATATTGTCCCAAATCTGTCCACAAATCTGTCCCAAAAGCCTTCTCAAAGGCTCAATCAATCATACACAAAAATTACCACAAATTTATCCACAAATCTATCCCAAAATCCTTCTCAAAGTCTCAACCAATCATGCTCAAGTAGCACTCCAATATCATCCACAAATCTATGAAGGCAAGGCTCAATGATGAACTCAATAATGAAATTCAATGCACTCCACAATGGATGACAACAATGATCTCAACTAAAATCAATCTCAACTCAAATCAAGTCAATCTTAACTCAACTCAAATCTTATAGAAGCATAAAGAGAATTGTTAGAGACTCAATATGTTCTAATCTCAAAGCTCAATCTCAACCCAAATCAGAATTATAGAATTGTTTATTTCATGGGACTTGAACAATCACCTCACACAATCACTTGACTAGGCTCAATCAACTCAACTCAACCAATCACCACAAGGGACAAATATTTCTCACAAAACCCTAGTCCAAGCATGTATCAACCAACTCAAATGTTTCCAACAATGCTCAACCACAAATCTCACATAACAATGATACTCATGTTCTTTTCTAACTCAATTTCTTTGCATAACCAATGGGCTTCAACAACTATGCTTATAAAACAAGGTTTAAACACAACTCTCAAACCAGAAAACCTTGAAGCATTCAACCAACCACTTTTGAAAAGGAAACCACAATCAATCCTTTTCTCTCCAATGATATTTCAGAAATCAACCACCATAAACAAAGTCAATGGAGAATATTGCTCATACCTTTTGATGCCTTATTGGATGTCCACTAAATCTGCCACACTCAACAAACTTCTTTTTCAACTTTTAACAAGGGTTAGAGATCATGATTAATATCACAAAAATAATATCCAAATAACACCTTATCACTCCTACTCAATAAAATACAACATGTCCCCTCATGAAAGAATTAATCACCTTTGAAAAAGAACAAAATAACCTTCACTTTTGAAACCCTTTACAAAAATAGAAATATCTCTTTACATACACCTTATTTCTTCCTCTAAGCAAGTTAATCAAATAGCCCTCGAAATAATCTTTCCAACGTTATATAATATGATATACTTTCAAAAGGAGAAACACCAAAAATCTCTTTTTCTAAACATGCATCACAACCCTTATTGTGATAATAAGAATGCCAAATGATCTTAATTAATCAACAATAATATTTCATAATCAAGTGTTTAAATAACACTTAATTAACCTTACAATAGCCTAGGACTAAAATAGCCCGTAGGTATAGGATCTGTAACCAGATTAGATGCTAACAAATGTCGGTAGAATAGATGCTAATCCTAACCTACTAACCAACGTAGTCAAAATGACTACAATGACTAACTTACTAACCTAGGTAAACAGTGAATAGTAATAACCTAGTAGTAAAAGTAAATACTAGTGGTAAAAAGTAACAAGCTACTTTTTACCATGTAGTAAATAAAATCTACCTAATGTAGAGAAAGGGTAAAATATCCAAATGATGGAATATTTACTCTAACATCCCCCTTATTACATTATTTGGGTAATACATACATATCCTCTAATACAACAATATTTGGGTAAAGTATATAAATGCCCCAATACAGTAAAAATGATGTTGATCTACTAGTTCTTTGCTCTGTCACAGTACTCTGGCTGCTTCTAAGCAAAAAGTGGGTCATTCCTCACTTTGTCTTCACGCCAACGAATGTCCTTATGGTAATCACATCATCCAACCGAATTGCATGGGTAACCAGTCATTGCAATTGCTAGGTGTAGTAGAATATATCACTTCATACAAGGTTCATCCATTTTACAATATGAGTTTGCAAAAGATAAGGTAGCTAAGGTGTCGGTTGCTGCCCAAAATGCACCCTTATAAGTTCCCCCCTTCTCATTGCAAAACATAGTGTAATTAATTTCTGAAGGAAGTGTGACTAAGGTGTTGGTCAAAGCCGAAAATGCACCCTTATAAGCCATCTTCCCTTTTTACAAAAATTGTGAAGAAAAGAAATTTATATCCCCCCTCAATTGCAAAAAGTGTGCAACGCAAGAGTGTTGTGAAGGATTTTACAAATATTGCCTCCTAGACAAGTTTACATCACAAAAAGTCGCTCCTTTTGTTACAAGTACTTCAAACACCTAGAATTTGTTATTTATGAAGCCTAAAATAGGTACTAGCACCCCTTATTGCAAGGTCTTCAAACAAAATCTTATGCTATTTATGAAGCCTAAAAGAAGAGAAAGAGAAAATGGTGCTTTTGCCCAAGAGACACATGTGTTTTCCCTCTACAAAACTGTTTTAGCAATGAGCACTCTGTGTGTTCTCTTTGAACCATAATCAAAATCCAAATGAGACACTTCACTAGAAATATGGCGTCTGTGATGTGCCTTTGCCATTTTAGTTTTGCTTGTTTTGAAACCAACACTTAATGGTGTCATGGTTGTCATTTTTACAATTTGTGCAAAACTATGCTTTCTAGGCAATTTTATCAAAAAGTTCACCAAATCATCCTTCCTTATTATAAGAACTTCAAGCATGATTGCTATTATGAAGTCTAAAAGAAAATTTTTTATTTTTATGACTTCTACTTTTATGATTGCCTTTACAAGTTACATTTCCCTCTTGTCAAAAATTTGTGTTTTGAAGGAAGAAAGGAATTATCCCCCCTTAGTGCAAAGGATTGCAACTTTTTAAGGTTCCTTATTTTCAAAAACTTGTTCTTTCTTTTGATTACCCTAAAAGAGTACCAAAACATAATTCACTCAAACAGATATTTAATGGCACCTGCCTTAACACCCTTCAAGAAGGATGAGAAGTTGGAGGAAATTAAGCCAAACAAATAAGAGTGAATTAGGGGTTTTGTTGATTTAGGAGAGAATATCAAGTGAAATTGGCTTTAAATCTGTGCATGGATGTACACAAATTTGTGAAATTTTGAGGTTTGGATGTTCTTGATTATATGACTTATAGTTGCAAAAAGAATGATGCAACAATCAAACAAGAAATGGCCTCAAAATTATTATCACCTAGTTTGCCAATTAAGGTGTCGATTAAAATCGATAATGCACCTTTTTAAATTTTTGCAACAAAATGTGTGTTTTGTGTTGTGCAAAAAGGATATTTTTATGTCTCCTACTTTGTTTTACAATTTTGCAAAAGAAGTACAATATTGTCTTCCCCATTTGATTTTGCAAAATGAACAATATGAGCACTCCTTTCAAGACAAGTCGACACATGACCCGCGTTTGAAAGGCTTCCAAAACTAGTCGACACACGACTTAGTTTTTATGGGCCCAAGGTTACAAGTTCTTCTCAAATTTGCAAAAAAAAGATGTGCAATTTTATGTATTATATCTCCTTGGAGAAAACAAATGCACTCTTTGAACTTTGTATGTTTTGTTTTTGAAAAAAAAAATGTTTTGAGAAGATGGGTTTGAAGGTCTTTTTCTTTATGAGACAAAGCTTTGGATTTTTAGAAGTCTCATAATTTGCAACAAAATTCAGCTATTCTTTCTTGTCTATTTATCCCCAAGTGTGGAGAAAACAAGAAAATATGTAATTCTTATAGTTGCAAAACAACAAAAAAAAATGGCCTTAAGATTGCTATTTTAATGCAATTTTCTAATTAGTTTTAGCATATTGAAATCAATAATAAAATTATTTTATAAAAAAAATCACTTAAGATATAAAAAAAATGATTTTTATATAAAAACAATTAAATTATTAATAAAAAAATACTAAAAAATAATTTAAAAAAAATGCAAAAAAAAAATTACCTTAGGATTTGTTCTGCCTACTGGCTCCCTGTGGCAAAATATTTTGGCACCGAAGGGACTCGAAACCCTGACCCCCCTCCGCCTAGAGCCTTAGCCCGGCCCGATCAACCGGTCGGGCTAGAGGGCCCGACGTGAAGGGAAGGGAATGATATTCCCTTTCCCTTCTTTCCTCGCGTGGGTGGGGAAAAAAATTGTGGGATTTATCCCACATTGCCCGCGTGGGAGATGTTGTGGGCTTTAAAAGGGCTTACAAGCCCTTATTTTGTTGACTGCCTGAGGGAAGTCAAGTCCACCCGCTAGCCTTTTGATCGTTGCCCCGTGGCACGACTATCAAGCCACCACGTGTCGCGGTTGGGTCGAGTCAGGTGGCACGTGGTCTGTCCGCCATGTGTCACTCTGTGTCTTGTTCAATTTTTTTCTAGTGGTTGTTTGCCACGTGTCCGATCTCGGTCCAATCAGCACCTCGACAGCTTTTTTATTTTCGCACCAGGCCACGTCAGCTTTAGAGGGATTCCATGTCAACTCTCGCCACGTTATAGGTCTACCACCTCAAAGTCGTGTTAGCTAGTCAGATCGAATGTCCACCTCGGTCCGCATGCCAGTGTCAATCCACATGTCTGCCAAGGAGGTCTAGGTTTTTGTGTTAGTCCACGGAGGGTGCACCTACCCTCACGTGGTGGTCTGTCACCTGGGAGGGCGCGCCTGCCCTCCTGTCAACGTGGTCCACGTGTCCAGCTGGGAGAGGGAGGGCACGCCTACCCTCTCAGCTCTCTTGAGTGCTCGCCAGAGTTTGCCAGACCCGAGGGCGCTCCTACCCTCTGGTTTGGGTCCGGTCCTCGCCTAGGAGGGAGCGCCTGCCCTCCCAGCTGTGCGTTGGACCCACGGGGGTAGCACTAGCGACCGTCAGTGATCGGAGGGCCTCCTATCCTTTCAGATCTCGATCGTCGATGACCTGCATCCCAGTAGAGGGCGGTCCTGCCCTTTGTCGCACAGGTGCCGCTTGGGTCGCCAGATGCTGACGGGTTTAATAACCCCAGCCTCGATATTTGTGCCTGATGCTACGGGCTCTAGCCTCTCGATATAGCAGAAGGTCAAAAATACCTGTGGGCTTTCCTGCCTAGGTGGGGCGAGGGGGGAATATTTGTCCCAAAATAATTGGGCGAGTGCTCCTCCTCCTCTGCCTTAGGCATCAAAGATTTCCTCGCATGACGGAAGAGGGGCCTCTTGCCTTCTCCAGTGGAACAAGAGTGGCTCTCGTATTCGCCACTTGGAATGAGGGTCGCTCTCTCCGTGCTCATAGGAACCAGGTGAAACCTTGCGAATGATACCAATGATAATAAGAATGCCAAATGATCTTAATTAATCAACAATAATATTTCATAATCAAGTGTTTAAATAACACTTGATTAACCTTACAATAGCCTAGGACTAAAATAGCCCGTAGGTATAGGATCTGTAACCAGATTAGATGCTAACAAATGTCGGTAGAATAGATGCTAATCCTAACCTACTAACCAACGTAGTCAAAATGACTACAATGACTAACTTACTAACCTAGGTAAACAGTGAATAGTAATAACCTAGTAGTAAAAGTAAATACTAGTGGTAAAAAGTAACAAGCTACTTTTTACCATGCAGTAAATAAAATCTACCTAATGTAGGGAAAGGGTAAAATATCCAAATTATGGAATATTTACTCTAATATATTGCTCCTAGGGCAACTTTAGAAAAATAAAATATATTAAAAAAAAATTAACTTGCCTCTATCCCTGACGGGATTCGATCTCATGGTGTCTCCTTGCTCAGCGCTTTAACCACAGTCAGCCTGTCGTTGAACCAAACGCCCTCACGTGTCCAAAGGGACACGAACAAAAACTTATATCATAAACTTTTGCACCCTTCGAAAAACTTAATAGCACTTCGAGCGCTTCAACAAAGAAAATAACCATGACGAGACTCAATCGTAGGACCTCCTGCGTAACACACAGCGCACGAACCGCTAGGCCAAATATGCCTATGCGTCTTATTAAACTCCGCAAACGATTTTTCAATAGACCAAAGTCACACTTCTCTCTCTTTTCGCAATTCGTTCCCCAATCGAAGGCATTCGAAAAATAAGCGTTGGGGTCATAAAGTCTAAGCTTTTGTTGACATATATATATATATATATATATATATATATATATATATATATATATATATATATATATATATATATATATATATATATATATATGCCTTTCCTCTTTCTTTAGACGTCGACGCTATAAATTAATATAGCCTTTCCTCCTTTCTTTAGTCGGCGCTATAATTAATATATTTAATTTTAAAATTTAAACTAAATATTTAAAATTAAATATCTCCATCATCGGGGCACCTTTTTCGACAAAACGAAAAGCCAACCTGGGTTTTAAGAAAAACCCATTTCAAATCTGCCATCCATGGTTTTAAATAAAACCTTTTATTTTGTCTGCCTTGGTTTTCACAAAAACCCTATATATATCCATGCTCTCCAAAATATCATAAATGCTTATTTATGAAATGTTTTGGCCATCAAAACTCAATGTGATCCATGTGACATCAATGACAACATAAAATAACTCAAATTTCCAACATTGACCTAGAACTGCATGTGTTAGCAAGTTAATCAACACCATTATGAGTGTAGCTTTGAAGTGGGGGACATGGTTTTTTTTACCTACAACCCTACAAATAGACATCCCTCTAGCTCTAAAGATGCCAAAAACTTGCAATAAAATGCCATGATCCCTACCAGGTATTACAACAAATCAAATCAACTACCTACAAATTGGCCCTTTTGGCCACTTTCAGGATCCATCCAGTCTTTTATGTCTCCTCCTTGAATAAGGTTATTGGCAACAAGGTACAAGTACAATCCACATTAGAAGAGCTAGGTGATGAAGGATCCATCATTCTTGAGCATAAATGAATTTTGGAGAAGATATCATGCACCCTTTACCATCATATCATCATTGATGTTCTTTCTCAATGGCGAGGATTACAACCTAAAGATGGCACAGGGGAATACCTCAACTTTGAGGAAAATGTTTTTGAAGGGGAAGGGCATGTTAGGACCCCATCCTAACACTATTATGTAATAACCCCCTTTATAACATGGGGATCCCATCCTAATGATATTATGTAATAGTTTGTGGCACTAGAAGTGCCTAGACAAGTGACACCATTTAATGTAATTATTTTGTTTGGTAGAAAATTCTAGCTCAGGTGGAATTTTACATGTAAGTCAACCCTTGAGCATTAGGTTTCTGGTTATTAAGAGTCTTGAAAAATGTGATGGGCATATATGGATGTATCTTTTTGCAAATTGAATCAAATTTCTGTTAAGGAGGTTACCCCTTGAAGAGGTCAATGATTTTGTATTGTGATTTTGTGATATTAATATAGAATTTTGCATTTCGATTTCGTATTGCATTATATTGTTCTTTCATAAATTACTACTTTTATTGAAACATTTATGTGGATGTGTTTATTGTAATTAGAAGGCTCCTAACAAATTCTACCAAATATACCTTGTTTGATATTGAGTTATCCACCATCTAAAATAGAAGGCATCCAAAGAGTGCAAAAAAAGATAAAAAGGTAAAGTAGTTTTTAATATCCTTAAGACCATAGGCCACATGAGATGACCCTTGTAGAGGATGTTGTTTACCCAATCCCCCACAAGATTTGAACCTTGGATCCCTATTCAATGTTTCAAAGACTCCACCATTCTAGGTGAGTACTGTAGTGAAAATAATAAGTGAAACAACAACCAACACCTCAACCCCCTAAAACCCAAGAAGAAGACAATGCCTAAGATCACCATTTTTGTCACACCAACAACTCTAGTAGTAGTTAGTTTGACAAAAAAGCAGGAATTAAACAAGGGTAGAAATGATAAGGATAGGCATAACATTATTTTTATTATTCTAAGTTCCTATGATTGGTTTTAATAATACATGCTATGTAAACATGAGTTTCTAATCTCACGTGGATCTAGGTTGTTAGATTCTAAATAATTTAAGTTAGCTATTAAGTTTTTAGGGAGTTAATCTTAAGTTAGCATGTTTGTTGTAACTAATATCTTCCACATCATGCTTCAAAAGATATCCATTTTCTTGTAATTGTGGCATCTTATGTGCCTATAAATATTTAGCATATCAATAAAAATACCATCTAGGATTGTTCCCATATTAGTTGGTATCAAAGCATCAATCTTGCCCTACTAGAGAAATTCCCTCTCTACCATCCTTCAGCTCAGGTTTGAGTTACACTGTAAGATAATTCAAGTCATTGCCATTGAGTATGTTCTTGTGTGTTTCTACAAGACTTCTCTTGGTGTTTAGCTATTTCATAAATAATATTGGAGAAAATATGATGAGCTACACGGGACAATTTCTTACAACATGCTCAATGTTAGACGTATTTCTTCACAGCTAGATTGGATTGAAACATTGCATGTGTGGCTATGGTTACAAAGTGGAAGAACGTGGTCATGGGCAAAAACCTTTGCTTTGTTGGATGAACCATTGTGATGGTAAGCCAAGTGCTCTACGATGGTGCACATTGTGTGTGCTATTATACTATGGCACATCATTTTGGGCATTAATGTGGAATGGTGCCCTCATTGGGCATGGAGATCAACTTGTCTTTTACGAGCATGCATGGAGATGGCATAAAATGATCTGTTAGGTGACAAACCAAAGGTGGCACAAGAGGAATTTTTGACAGCATGGGAGTATCACTGTATTCCTCTAGTGCATGAAGAAAATTAGACCATTGGTAGGAAAATTATCCAAAGGCTTCACAGTAGGTATAGAATAATCGACATTAGCCTAAAAAAATCGACATAATACGAGAACATCGACGTTATCCAAAGACATCTATTGATTTGGCATCAATTTTATACAACCTTGTACATGTGACTAGACTCACTAATATGGACATCAAGTTGCCACAATCATGAAGATGTATTTTTCTCCCATCGAACATCTATATGGACAATTTTTCGATTAAGGCCACAATTTTATAGACTCTGTGCCCAACGATAAAAGCAAGATCTATAATCTCGTGTCAATCAAGCTTAGCACCCCATGAAGTCACTATAAATGTATTACCTTTGCATTACCTTGTAATTTTTGCAAATTTTGAAGGGGCATGTGATGGAGAAATTAAATAGCATATGCCTAGCAAAAATTCTCAAATTTGACCAAGTATGGAACAGAACCGATCCACTTGCAAAAACTAACTGATTGGCTCCAAGTACTAATTCACTTGCTAGAGAGGATTGACTGGCTCAAGAGAGCAATTCATTTAACAAAAGATGTCGATCCACTTGTGAATATAAGTGATTTGCTCGCTGAACTAGAGCTAACCACTTGAACAATCACAAGAGTAAATTAAAGGCACGCATCTCGAAGCAAATCTTTTGGAAAGCGAAATTTTGGCATGTAGTCATACACTAAGTCATTTTGAAAGCCTTTTAAGCCTATTAGAGGCATAATTAGAGATATGTAACATTTGGTGGTGCATCATTTTGCTAAAGATGCCCCCAAATATTTACTTTTACTAGGAGTAATTGTTTCTCACCCTAGGTAACTCAGGGGTAAACTCTTACTATAAAAAAGAGCCTACGACCCTCATTGTATTCATCTTTTGGCCATGAGAATTCAAAGATACACTCTGTGAAACCCACATTATGCTTTGACCTCATGAGATTATAAGAAATCAGCAAGTCCTTAGGCACTCCATCAATAGCATTGCCCTCCTTGTTTTCTAAGTGTGTGGTGGTTGTGGCATAGCCATTCTAGCCCATCTTGTCATTTGCTTATCAATTTCATAATCTGACAAGTGGGTGTACATTGATGTTATTTAATTTCTCAGGTGCTGATTGAAAACACCCTTTGCTTGAATCTCTCACACCATTAAACTTTCCTGCAATTTTATTTCCACACTTTGCTTTCTGCATTTTACCTTCAATGTAAGTTAGTGTAAGTCAGCGCAAAAGTATTTGGTGAGGACAATGAGGAGTAGGCCTGAATCCAGAGATTGGGAGAAGCCATCGACAATCCCTTCCAACTTTTTTGAAACTCAAATTGGGGCACAAATATCAATTAGAAGTCAGGACAATTCCCTGGTTCAACAACTCTTAATTTGCTTATATGGAATTAAATAAAAAGGGGTGAAATTGCTCAACTAAAATCCTACCTATACATTCAAGAGTTTGAGAACATGAACAACACACAAATGAAGTTTGAGAACTCTATTGCTTAATTCTTTAGTTGCAAAGTACATAGAAATACAAAGCCAATACTCCCAGATTATTTAAAATGGTATTTTGAACATAACTGTCAATTGACAGTCAACAATTTGTACCTGAGAAGAATATTAGAAAAGCTAAATTTTGTTAGCTAAAGAAACCTTCAGCCAGATGTAGTCCACTGATATCACATTAGCACCTGCTTGTCAAGATTTCATTATTTGAACTTCTAGGGATAGTCACCAATTCATTGAACAGACAATTAATTCAAGCACTGAAACCTTTATGAAGGGAACTCCTGAAACTGGATGGAAAATGACTACATGCTTCAGCAGAAGCTGAAGACATGGCATCCTTATCAACACCTTCATTGCACATGTTTGCCAGAGAACGCATGTGTTTCATGCCATATTGGGACAATGATCCACAATGTTCTTCAAATACCTGTACCTGCAGCAAAAAAGATCGATGAGGCCTTGTCCAAGAAGCACAAAACATACACTTGGGTTACAAAATTTAATCACTTTTTTGCATTGTAGGGCTTCATATCATCTAGACACCAAAATAAAAGCTATGTTTTAGAATTGTATTGTTCTCAAGAACAGTAACCATGCAGAGCATTGTACATCAAAGGATTTAAAACACACCATTGTTTTGAGACAGTCCCAATCATCAACTAGAGGCTGCCCATGTGGTCGGACAGTATTTAACACCACAGGTCCTCTTTCGGAGCCAAACTGAAGCTTTGCAATAAGATTTATACTCCTATCAAGATGCAAGCGATGTGTCATTGAATCCACCAACTTCTTTTGTGCTTCCAGCTTCTTAAGGGAATCCTCCTTTGCTCTTTTATACTGATAACAAGAAAGAACATTTCCGTTTTAGATTTTAAAATATGAAGTTTAGATATACACCCTCTATAAACTATAAACAATACCATCTACACACCATAATGCATGATTGATGTAATCTCTTACTATTGATACAATCAAGATCAGAAACCACATGACAAGAAAAAAAAAACATATGATAATCCAATTTAGAATTTAGGCATAGAAATCACATTTATAACTTCAGATCTAGTTGCAAAGCATCCAAAGCATCTAAGCAGTTGGCTAAATCAATCCTACCTAACATAATGAAGCAAAAACATGTTTACCACCTTTTGCCACAAATACAGAAGATCAGCATCCCTTTGGTTTATAGCTGTTGCATCCTTTTCTTCAATCAAATCTAGAATAGCATTGTCAAAGCGGAAAATGCCTTTAGCATGTTCAGGCTCAGTTCCCATGTACTGAAACAAGTACTCTTTGCTGATAGGGATGTCACCATATTGCATCACATGGGATCCAGTACTGTATGTTTTATGGTCTGATGTCCTTGCTTTCACCTGTAAATAGTCAATTTCATCAGTATCCAATTGCAAAATATATGCTTCCAACTCTACTTTGTAATATATTTTCTCATTGGAAAAAACACTAAAGCTCTCAGTGATAGAACATAACACCAACCCAAAAGACAAACTAAAAAAAACTGGACATATGGATTAGAACTTACAAATGATGCAATAAATAGCAAAATAAAAAAAAGGGAGAAAAAGACCGAATCTAAAATCAAAATAACAGAACTACCAAGATGACTAAATCTGAAAGCCATCTTATCATGAAGAAGAAGAGTATGGCTTTTTGTTCCATGACCCACATTAAGTCTCTGAAAAAACTGCATCAAGAGTCCTGACTGTAAAATGGGAAATCGAATCTCCTAGCATCTAATGTAAATCAAGCCAGTGAGAAAAAAAGAACAATAAATTTCCTATCAGCGGACAAGCGGGTAAATGGAATCTCCAATGATGGGGATTCAAAGCCACTTACTAATTCATACTGTTGCTTTATTGTTTCAGTTTTCAAATTGTGCATCTCACTGCCAATAAACATGAAAATTAGTGCACAGTATGTATACTCCAAACCACCTATCAACTTGATCGTATTTCATAACTCATCTTGTTGCTATCTCAGAGAAAAAACTTACCTGTCTTCCATCCATGCCACGCTATACAAATCTCCAAGGCATGTGTCATACTCTGGAGGAGGGGGAGGGTTCATTCCAGGACAGTAAGTTCCCCAGCTGCTTTCATCTGCATTGGCTGCTGTTGTAGCATAGATATTCAAGCCTTCTGGTAGAAGACCTTCAAAAATGCTTCCACTTTCACATGCTTCGATATAGATTAGCTAATCATTCAAACAGCCAAATTTTAAATATCAATGGATGTAACCAGTAAAGACACAACTAAAAAGGACTCCAACAATTCTGATGGATGCATTCTGAATTGTCTCACCATTTCTTTATATGCAACAGCAGCATGTTTTTTCTTTAAGGCTTCAACAAAGTCATTGGCATAAAGGGGAGGAGAAGTAGGCATACCTAAAATCAAACCCATTAGAAACATCATCCATGTGCAAGTCTAAATCCAACTGATCATGACAAAGAAATTACCCAAATCAACAATCAGAAATAGACAAGAATCACATTTCAGCAAACAATGGACATGATTAAGCATAAATGATTAGACATGATTAAGCTTGTAAGACAGGTTACATGGAACGACCAAATATCATTTCAATAGTTGTATGAAAATCTCTGCAAATACATAAAGGAGGAACATATTAGGGAATTGGCAGGTATTTGTAAAGCTTCCTCGTTCAATGCTTGTCGGATATGCTTCTACAAGTATTTTAAAGTTAGACCATTGGTTTGAAATAATTCAGTCGTGCACACGATAAAACTATGCAAGCCAAAAAAGATAGATGCCTCCAAATTCAGAATCTCCAGCAAGGCTATTGTTATAGTTTTGAAACAATGAGGAACGTCTCTCAATCTCTTTTGAGATGGCTTAGTTTACTCAAAGTTATCATGCAAAAATGTTTGGGTTTAAGGTTTAAATTCTTTTCAAATTACAGTAATTCACTTACAATTTGGATAAGACATTAAAGATACAAAGAATAAAACATTACTAAAAAATTTAAACAAATATAATTTCTCACCAAGTACTCCAGGTCCTCCATGGTCAGAGTAATAAATAAAAATATGGTCATTTGGGCCACTATCCACCACTTTACCACTTCCCCCTTGAACTGAATCTTTATCTGCAAGTAAGACGGAGAGAAAGTTCTTTGCATTAACATCCTCGCCCACATAGTCCTGCAAGATGCATTTGAAACATCCATATTAGCAAGGAAAACCAACCGACTTCCCTCATTCACACCAGACATTCCAAAAAAGTATGGAAATTAAAACCAAACCTTAGGGACACCCGCATAGATATCTCTTCCTGTGGGATGATTGATGATAGTTCCTGGCCTAGGATTATCTGTATTGTTCGCTATATCATCATACATAAAAACTATAATGTTCTCGTCCTTCAGACCACCATTCTTCATTATTTGATATGCATGGCAAATATCAGCCTATACAGAAAGCCATGGGGATAAGCTTCTCCAAACTGAATCCAGGGTTAAATTGAAGTTGACCTTTCTATTCCAAATCATCCGCAAATGGTTAGAAAATTCAGAGAATTAAGAACACAAAAAGAGGCATGAAAAAGAAAAGGAAGTAGAGATACATTAACAACAAGCTTGAGATTGTCATTACTGTTCTCCACAGATTGGCAAGACTAAGGACCAATATGGCATGCACTTTGACAAGAGTTGAAATCCAAGGAGGTACTAAACTTGAAAGAATATATGAGGTAAAGCAAAAGGATCCCCTGTTACAACAGGGGGTTTTCATATGTCACTTTGGCATTCTGATAAGCTGGGACCCCGAAACAATTTCTTGAAAAGCCAAGAGTTTGAACATTTCGACTGAAATAATCCAAAGCTATCAAATACAAATGATCAGAAATTGTCTATGTTGTGTTCACATTGTATTTAGCTTTCCAACCACTGCCAGATGTTTTCCCTCCTATTATAGTCAGAAAAGAAGCATTATTCATATTGGAAGATGTGGCAATTGCCTGAAAATGGTATAATTCAGAATCGGTTGCTGCCATAAACAAAAATATTAGAAAACCTGGTTGGTGCCAAAAAAAAAAAAAAAAATACATAGGAAAACATGGTGGGTGACAGAGAAAACACTCGAGAACTTGGGTGCCACAAAAAGCATGAGAAAACTTGGTGGGCACCATAAAAAATATCAGACAAATTGAATTTTCCATGACATGGAAAAACATTCTCCTCATGTGAATACCACCAGGAAATTTGTAGCCTCCTTAACACAGCAACATGCTAAGAGTAAAGTGTCTAACAAACCCAAAAAATAATAAAGAACGTTCAAACCACTTAAAAATAAATAAAACTGAAATGCAGGTTTTGTGGGGTGACAAATGCAACCAAATGATGGAAACACAAGAATTGCACCAATCCAATTTTCAGGAGCCATAGACCCACCCAATGCAATTCGAGATAATCTTTTATATTATATAATAATAATTTTATGTCACCCCATTTAATTTACAGGTTATATAGAATCTAAATGACTTCATCCTTATTACATCGTTAACAACTTAACTATTATGCCATTCAAAATGTAAAATTTATCTAATCTTAAAACTTTTCACTCCCACCAATTCATCTAAAGCTCAGAAGTAAGCACAAATTTCTCTGAAATTTTTGTGAAAGCATACCTGATGCCTGTAGTTGTCAAAGCCACTGGAGCCTGCAATCAAAACAGCCCATTTGGTCCCCATGTCGTCATCATCTTCTCTCTCAGTTGGCATCAGAGAAATATCATCCCGCCTTCTTGAAAGAGCATTCAAACCCAAAAACAATGATAAGAACACCACAATTCTCAGTCCCCTGGCAGAATCCATCTCTTTTTGTATAAGCAATCCGAACATGCGAAGCTAGATATCAAAGAGCTTCAATGAAGAGCTTGGGCAAGCTCAAATCGATCATGTATATATACACAAGTACATCATTTCTCACATAAAAAAAAAATAGTAGTCTTTTTCCATAGCTGCTATTTATGAATTTCTTTCTGTTCAATTTAATCTAATTTCTATGGATTTGCACTACGAATGAACTTCAGCGCAGGAAGTGTGGAAATGTGGGTTTTGGTGACGTGTTGTATGATTTTAGAGTGACGTGGCATAGTATAATTCTAGCCTTCTATTGAGAGTTGCAGCCTTTTGTTATTAAGATCCGACGTGGCAGAGGAGGATGAAAATGCGACGTGTACTTTTTTTGGGGGGGCCTTAAGCTTACGTGTGAATGGACCCTCAAATGGGTGAGTTAACTTGGTAATTTTTCTGTTAAGGTTGTTTTTTAAGCGTGTACATGAGATCGGAACACGTATAAATTTTAAAAATTAAAATTGTAATACCATTTAGTTTTGTTTGTTTTTTTCTTAAATGTCGTGTGGGCCCACTTGCTAGAACTTGTTTACGGCTAACGTTTCGTGTACCCTAAGACGGAATTTTAGTTTTTTACTCCCTCTACAAGCAATTTCAATTTTACAATTTTGGGTTTTGGAATATCACAAGCAAGTCATGGAGTTTGCACAGTTCCAGATGCAATGTTTTAACAAATTTTCAAGCAATGACATTCTATATTTTTAGTGGTATAATAATAACTGTATGTATTATATAATAAGTTTAAAATCAAACAAATTTACAACCTACCTTTATATCAAACAAATTCATTTAAGATCAAATACGTTATCCACACTCTTTCAAATTAGATCCTTTATCGTTGTTCCATAACTGACACTCATTCACTTCATTGTTGTAGTCAAATGAGACTTCTCTAAATAATAGACTGAAAGTTTGGAGGCAATTTGGTAGTTTGGGACCTATGCTTACATGATTGCCAAGATCATTCTAACATTTTAGAGCATGAAGTTTTATGTAAAATATGTTGATTATGTTACAATTTTTTAGATTTTTGTGTAGTATTTTTCATATTTTATGTAAAAAAATATATTTTAAAATTATGTATTTTGTATTGTTTTGGAGGATAGTGTAATAATTTGGATTTGATTCTTTTTTCAAAGGTTTAAAATTCAAACCCAACATACGCATATATTAAATTCCTCTTCCTTTAAAAAGATCACAATAATATTAAAAAATTATAATAAGATGAAAATAACCAAACTTAAATACCTTAAAAATTTCTCACCAAATCCATAAAAAAATTTATGCTCTTAGCATTATGTTTGGTATCTCATAATAAATAAAAAAATTATGTGCTTTGCATTATGTTGGCACCTCAAAATCCATCAATAAAGTAAAATGCAATCATGTCACAGTAGTCTTTTGAAGATCCCTTCATATATCTTTTGTTTAATATGAAAAGACTTTCGTACGATGGCATGTGCCATCATGCACAAGTAATATTCCCTTTTGTTTGGTTTATTATTGGTCAAATGTATTCAGACACCAGGTTTCATTGTACCAATTGCTATGAGAAAATTGGCTCCTATCCTCTGTAAAACCATTATGATATGCTTATGACCGGCCAAATTATTTGTTGATGGCTTAACAATAATAACACAAATCTTCGAATGGCATTTGGTGTAATGGTAGTTGCCTAATTATTCTTATCTATGTGCTTAACAATAATAACGCAAATTTTTCTTATGTTTGTTCGAACGAGCGCTAATATTTGTAAATATTTGTAAACGATGTTTAATATAAAAATAATAATAATAACGCAAATCTTAAACGCTAAGTTAGATTCAAAATATGAGAAAATTGGCTCCTATCCTCTATAAAACCATTATGATATGCTTATGACCGGCCAAATTATTTGGTGCCATAATAACTTAAGGTTTAACAATAATAACGCAAATCTTAAACGCTAAGTTAGATTCAAAATTTAATAGTTCACAATGTTTCGGGGATAGTGCAACGGTTGGGATTTTAGTTTTTTTTTAGGAGGTTCAAGGTTGCAGTTGTTACTTCCCCCACCCCCACCCTCAAATGAGGGTGCCACAGTTAGTTACTTCCCCCACCCCCACCCTCATTTGAGGGTGGGGGTGGGGGAAGTAACTAACTGCAGCGTTGTTACTTCCTCTGGGGGTGGGGGTGGGGGAAGTAACAACTGCAACCCACCTCATTTGAGGGTGGGGGTGGGGGAAGTAACAACTGCGTTGTTACTTCCTCAAAGGGTGGGGGTGGGGGAAGTAACAACTGCAACCGCAGTTGTTACTTCCTCCACCCCCACCCTCAAGTAACAACGCAGTTGTTACTTCCCCCACCCCCACCCTCGGTTGCAGTTGTTACTTCCCCCACCCCCACCCCCACCCCCACCCCCGGAGGAAGTAACAACGCAGTTAGTTACTTCCCCCACCCCCAACCGCGTTGTTACTTCCTCTCGGGGGTGGGGGTGGGGGTGGGGGGAAGTAACAACCGCAATCGAGGGTGGGGGTGGGGGGTGGGGGTGGGGGAAGTAACAACTGCATATGAGGGTGGGGGTGGGGGTGGGGGAAGTAACAACGCAGCTTGGGGGTGGGGGAAGTAACAAGCTGCGTTGTTACTTCCTCGGGGGTGGGGGTGGGGGAAGTAACAACCGCAACCGCAGTTGTTACTTCCTCCACCCCCACCCTCGGAGGAAGCTGCGTTGTTACTTCCTCCGAGGGTGGGGGTGGAGGAAGTAACAACCGCGGTTGCGCTTGTTACTTCCCCCACCCCCACCCCTGCAGTGAAGTAACAACGCAGTTGTTACTTCCCCCACCCCCACCCTCGCTGCGCGTTAGTTACTTCCCCCACCCCCACCCCCACCCCCGAGAGGAAGTAACAACGCTGCTTGTTACTTCCCCCACCCCCACCCTCAAATGAGGGTGGGTTGTTACTTCCCCCCACCCCCACCCTCAAGTAACAACTGCAACTGTAGTTAGAGGGTGGGGGTGGGGGAAGTAACAACTGTGTTGTTACTTCCTCCGAGGGTGGGGGTGGGGGAAGTAACAACCGCCACGCTTGTTACTTCCTCCGAGGGTGAGGGTGGGGGTGGGGGGAAGTAACAACCGCCACGCTTGTTACTTCCTCTGAGGGTGGGGGTGGGGGAAGTAACAACCGCCACGGCTTGTTACTTCCTCTCGAGGGTGGTGGGGGTGGGGGAAGTAACAACCGCGGTTGCAGCTGTTACTTCCCCCACCCCCCACCCTCGCAGGAAGTAACAACGCAG
The DNA here is from genome assembly GCA_028583015.1 of Wollemia nobilis. Classification (NCBI taxonomy): domain Eukaryota; kingdom Viridiplantae; phylum Streptophyta; class Pinopsida; order Araucariales; family Araucariaceae; genus Wollemia; species Wollemia nobilis. Next base: position 5,194,631 of record JAQPPZ010001772.1, on the reverse strand, counting down.
GTTGTTACTTCCCCCACCCCCACCCTCAACCGCAACCGCAGTTGTTACTTCCCCTACCCCCACCCTTAGGGGAAGTAACAACTGCGGTTGCGCTGTTACTTCCCCGCAGTTGTTACTTCCCCCACCCCGGGTGTGGGGGTGGGGGAAGTAACAACTGCAACCTACTTTGAGGGTGGGGGTGGGGGAAGTAACAACTGCGGTTGCAGTTGTTACTTCCCCCACCCCGGGTGTGGGGGTGAGGGAAGTAACAACTGCAAACAACTGCAACCACAGTTGTTACTTCCCCCACCCCCACCCTCAAATTAACCGCATTGCAGTTGTTACTTCCCCCATCCCCACCCTCACCCTCAAATTAACCGTAGTATAGACAAGTGTGTGAGGGGTGGGTGTGTGGTGGGTGTGTGGTGGTTGTGTGTTAAATTCCTTATTGATAAGCATAGCTCTCGGCTTTACTAGGGGTCATGGTTAGGAGGAGACTGCTCCATGTGTGCGGTATAGACGAGTGTGTGAGGGGGTGGGTGTGTGGTGGATGTGTGTTAAATTCCTTATTGATAAGGGGTCATGGTTAGGAGGAGACTGCTCTATGTGCGTTGGTCGTAGGGATTTCTCACACTAACCTAATAAAAAAAAAATCTAATATTTCACAATTAATCACATTTGGTGCCATAATAACTTATAGCTAGATTTAAAATCTAATATTTCAAAATTAATCACAAACTATCATCCAAATTTTCATAATTTTTTTATTAAGTTAGTGTGAAAAATCTCTACAACCAACATTTAAGGTTGGTAGACTTTTTCCAGCCATGACTTCTTATAAAGTCGAAAGCTAAACTTATCAATAGAGAATTAACACACAGCCACACACAACAATTTGAACCTTAGACCTTCTCTACAACCAAGATTTAAGGTTGGTAGACTTTTTCCAGCCATGACTTCTTATAAGGTCGAAAGCTAAACTTATCAATAGAGAATTAACACACAACCACACACACAACAATTTGAACCTTAGACCTTTTGAAGAAGAGCTAAATCCCAAACCTTTTTTACAACCAACAATCTTTACAACCAACATTTAAGGTTGGTAGACTTTTTCTAGCCATGACTTCTTATAAGGTCGAAATCTAAACTTATCAATAGAGAATTAACACACAGCCACACACACAACAATTTGAACCTTAGACCTTTTGAAGAAGAGCTAAATCCCAAACCTTTGGGTGGTACCCTGGGAAATTGTTATGATTAAAAACTATTTAGTGTGAAAAATCTCTACAACCAACATTTAAGGTTGGTAGACTTTTTCCAACCATGACTTCTTATAAGGTCGAGAGCTAAACTTATCAATAGAGAATTAATACACAACCACACACAACAACAATTTGAACCTTAGACCTTTTGAAGAAGAGCTAAATCCCAAACCTTTGGGTGATCCCCTAGGAAATTGTTATGATTAAAAATAAAAAAATGACTATGCTCATATTTTATCTGCAAGTGCGGAGGGTTGGTGATTGCGAACAACTCCCTTCATTTGAGAGGTCTTGAGTTTAAATCCCTAAATCCTTATACAGACGTGAGACCAAACAGACACAAAATATCTTGTGGCTTTCCTCTAGATAGTAGTATACATGGATGGAATGGCACTGTCGACCACCTAAAAGCAACTCTAGAGGTTTTCTCTACCCAAGAGTTTTTGTTCACAAGTGTGGCATGTTGGTGATTGCGAACAACTCCCTCAATTTAAGAAGTTTCAAGTTCAAATCCCTATATAGACGGTTTGGGCTTTGGCTCTTCTTTGAAAGATCCAAGGTTCAAACCGTGACGTAGACGAGTGTGTGAGGGGGTCGGTGTGTGATGATTGTGTGTTTAATTCCCTAGGTTGGGAGGAGACTGCCCAAAAACACGACGTAGGCGAGTGTGTGAGGGGGTGGGTGTGTGATGGTTGTGTGTTAAATTCCCTAGGTTGGGAGGAGACTGCTCAGCCATATGCATTCCTCATAGAGATTTATCACACTACCCAAATAAATAAATAAATTAGCCTTAAAGTAGCATTACGAGCGTTTGAGGGGTGGGTGTATTTAATTCCCTAGGAGACTGCTCAGCCCTATGCATTGGCTGTAGGGATTTGTCACACTACCCAAATAAATAAATAAATTATTAGCCTTAGAGAAGCATTTGACACTATTCTAAGGGAAACTTTGGAATCTTATAAAAGAAATTAGTATACCCATTAAACTTAGATCAATGATTATGCATTGGCTGTAGGGATTTATCACACTACCCAAATAAATAAATAAATTATTAGCCTTAGAGTAGCATTTGACACTATTCCAATGGAAACTTTGGAATCTTATAAAAGAAATTAGTATACCCATTAAACTTAGATCAACGATTTATAGATTATATGAAAGGATTATTACTAGTTTTAAAATTAATCAAGGTTATTTTTTTCAATTGGTTAAATGGGATTGAAACTGGTCCCACCTGTATTACATCATTACCATATAGTGGTATTACAACAAAGCTTGAATATTATCCATGTATTGTTTGGCAAGATTTGAACCTTGGTTTCCTCTTTAAATATTGAGGAATTTGTATTACATCATCACCACATAGTGGTATTACAACAAAAGCTTGGATATTATCCATCTCTTGGCAATATTTGAACCTTGATCTCCTCCTTAAATATTGAGGAATCTAATCGGTCAAGCTAATACTACTTGATTCATTGATTTTACACAAGTTTTTATGAGGGGTCTTGGTCCCTTCATACTGAATGAGGTTTGGACCTTGGACCTCCCAAAAAGTGGCCAAAGCCCTTACCATTGCAGTAAGCTTGCAGCTTAAATTAATCAAGGTTAGTTAAGATATATATATATATATATATATATATATATATATATATATATATATATATATATATATATTTATTATTATTATTATTATTTTTAGTTAGGGTAGTGTGAGAAACCCCTACGACCAACGCTTAGGGTTGGGCATTCCCATCCCAACCATGACCCCTCGTAATACTGAGATTTAAATAGGGGCTAAACACGTAGCCATACACATACCCACTCCCTCACACACTCGCCTACGACACGGTTTAAACCTTGGACCTAAAATGAATATATTTTTTATTTTTTAGATTAGGTTAGTGTGAGAAACCTCTATGATCAAGGCTCAAGGCTGAGCACTCCCCTCCTAGCCATGACTCCTTATAAGATCGAGAGCTAAACTTATCAATAGAGGATTAACACACACAATGGTTTGAACCTTGGACCTCCCAAAGAAGAGCTAAACTCCAAACCGTTGCATTGCCTCCGAGGACATAAAATGAATATATTTCAATATGAGTATCAAAAAAGAATAGCCTTATATTAAGTGTCACAAGTTTTAATGGTAAAAAGAATGTTTTAATGTGTTAAGACTTTATTATAATATTATTAATAATTGTTTAGTTTTTTGGTACTTCGAGTGCCTAGACTTATAGACCCATATGATATAATCGTTATAAATTATAAAAAGACGTTATTTAAAAATGCAACAGTTATTATTTAGGAGTTACTAGCTTAGGCCCCCACTTGCACATGGATTAAAACCCTTGAGCGTTAGGGTTAGGATAGTCTTTAAAAGAGCCAAGGCGGCAAGAGAAGAAGCATCTCATATTTTGTTGTATCAAAACTCTGCTTTTAAGGAGGTTGCCCCCTCGAAGAGGCTTGTGATTTTCTAATGTGTTCTTACTTTCTTGCAATATAATCTACTTAGTTTTATTTTGTCTTACAACCTTGTTAATTTCAAGCTTATTTTTGGTTATTATTGCAATATCGTGTGAATATGCTTATATTATACTACAAGGTTCCTAATAAGTGGTATTAAAGTGCTATCTAGGACCGCATCCTATTGTAGTGCAAACAGTTCCTCTCTTGCCATTTCAACTTGTTAGGTATAATTTTTCTTTGTTTTTATTTTTCTGCTTATTACCCTACAAAGAAAACTGAGTTATTTTTTCTATTTTAGTTTAACAGGTTAGAAAATTTATTTCAAGAGTTTTAAAATATCATGGAGTTGTTTTTATTGGCTAGACTAGATTACCCATAAAGTGTCTAGTGAAGTGAGGGGTGATCAAACTCCAACACCTAGGCCTTAGACAACACTTGTATATGAACTTGAGTTTTCACATACCTTCAGGTATATAGGAAGACTCCCTAGGTTTAGGAGAGACATTTCACCCTAGGAAGCTTTTTGATCGCATATCTATTCATAGTGCACCAAACACAACACTCAGGAAGATCACCCTCCCATATTGTTACAGAGGCATATAGTGTGCTCAAGGGTAAGTATGAAATCCTCCTTGACTAGTGGTATGAAATATTGGTCCAAGAATTATCGTTTGTCGTTGTAGTATAATAGAGGGCTATATACAGTGCGCACACCTTGGCCTAGAGTTACCATGTTTCAATCATATGTCAAATCATAATACATATGGTCAAACCTCAAGAACCCTAACCACAAATTTGAGCATACTGAGAAGACTACACCTATCATAGAATTAACTATACTATAATCATTCTTGACTTACAAAGATAAATTTTGGGGGTTAGTAACAGTCAAGAACAATGCCAAATAGGGCAATTATCAGTAATAATCAAAACAAATCCTACTATGGCAATTGTCAGTAATAGTCAAGAATAGTGTCAAATAAGGCAGTTGTCAATAGCAATTAAAATAGAGTTTGCCAAGACAATTGTTAGTAACAGTCAAGAAGTGTCGAATAGGGCAGTTGTTAGTGATAGACAAGACAGATTCTGATAAGGCATTCATCCACAACAAACAAAAATAACAGATAAGGTATTTATTAGGAAACAAAGAAGAAAGCCAATTTTCTAGGCAAATAAAAGCTTTAAGAGAAAACTAGATGACACTTGACTAAGAAAAAGGTTTTGGGTTCCAAGAAACATCATTTTGAGACCTAGTCCATTGTGATCATGTTTTTGAGTTGATCATTTTTATATATAGCACTCAAACACTTATGGGGACCATTACGAAAAATAGTAACTACTAAAACAACAATTATATTTTTAGTAAGGTAGTTTTTGGTGGTCCAAATCACAATTCTATGGTTGGAGTAACTAGAGGAGCCATGAGGAAGATGGAGAAAAACCAATTGGGTGAATAGATAGGGCTATTGAATCAACAACTTACTAACCTATAAAATCAATTTGGATATGAAGTTAAACAATTGAAAGATTCTATACATCTTTTGAACTCTAAACAGATCAAAGTGAAAATGGGAATTGAGGAGAAATTCCATGAGGTTTAAGGGCATTTTAAAGGAGCCACTCATGCACACCAACATATTAATAGTGTTGGAATTGAAGGAAATACTTATAATTCAATAAATATAGAAGAGGAGGCACACCATGCTCTTTTAAATAATAATGCCTAAGTTAGACTTCTCCAAGTTTAATGGAAAGGACCCTGATGGTTGGTTGTGTCAAGAGGGTCAATTTTTCAAGCTTCATAATGTACCCCAATACTTATGGATCACCATGGCATCATTAATTTTGAGTCTAAAGCCTTTCAATCAGTTAGACTATGAGGCACTGCCTTTCAGATGCAGAGTCTGCCATAAACATGGGCACTTGGCCCGGTTTTGTCCAAACCTCTTGCACTCCAAAACGGAAGCCCAGAATGGTATGCCAAATCGCTCCAGAGAGGAAAAGTCTTCTTCTGCTAAAGAAACATCTAATACTCCTCAGGGCAATGAGGGTCAGAAATATGGCTTTGAACAGGCCAAGCGAAGGAGAAAGCCGAAGAAAAATGGTAAGGAGCAATTTCAATCTAAGCCAACTAACATATATGAAATCTTTAAGTCATTAGTGGATCAGGAGGATCAGAATATGGAAGGTGTAGATGGGAATATTGAGACCCATAACCTTCAAACTCATGTCTCTCCTTCATCTCCTCCTGTTTTAGAACAAGTGTTTGTGCCCTCTGAGGTATTGCCGCCAGAAAATGCAGGGACATTGATAGTGCACTCCCAAGCGCCGCCAGTAATTAATGATGTTAGCATGGGAATTGCAGAAAAAATAGAGAAAGGCCAGCCCTGGGTATCTCTCAGGTAGAAAAGAGATCCAAAAACTGCAACACTCAAGGAGCGGGCAGAAAGTCAAATAAGGATCTGATTGCAGCTCAAGGGGATAAACTGATCAATGGAGGATCGGTGAGGACTATTGATTCTTACTGCTCTCAAGGTTTTCAATGATCATACAATCTTGGAATGTTAGGGGTTTAAACAGTAGAACCCATCAATCTGCTGTTCAAAGACTCTTAGGAAAATGTAAAACAGGACTTTTGCTTATTCAGGAAACAAAAATGTCTTTAGATATTATGAGTAAAATAGTTAATAGAATCTGGCGGGGCACTGGCCATATGGATGTGGTTTCCCAAGGAGCTTCAGGGGGGATTGTCACTCTTTGGAATCCTTTGGACTGGACTGCAGTAGAACATATAGCTTGGAGGGGTGTCCTTACATCTCACTTCAGAAATAACTTCACAGTAGAACATGTCTTAATCACTAACTTTTATGGGGCCCAAGACCTTGATGGTCAGAGGCTTCAATGGAAAGTTGTTCATAATATGAGGTCCTCTAGAGAATACCTAGACTGGATTATTGCAGGGGATTTTAATGCAAAGTTATCTGCTCGTGACCAAGAAGGTGGCTCCCCAATTTTGGATCCTGGGGACCGGCTTCTGATTGCCCAAGTCCAAGCCTTTCAATTAGTTGATGTTCAAGGCCCTGGATCCTATTTCACTTGGACAAACAAGAGGTAGGAACCACACAACGAGAAGGTCAAGTTAGATCGGTTTCCGGTCTCTGAGGAAGCTTTTGTAAAATGGAATACTAAGTTTTAGATTTTGGAGGGCCCTGTTTCTGATCATTCTCCCATTTTGCTGGAGGGAGGGACTTTGATAGAACAACATCACAGGCCTTTTAAATTTGAGAATTTTTTGTTGCAAAAGGAGGATCTTCGTTAGAAAATTCCACAATGGTGGGAAGCTAGCCGTCCTCCTTTTGGGACAACAATGTTCAAATTTCATAAACAACTTCACTATGTTAAACTTCAACTGAAACAATGGAGGAAAGAAAATAAGTCAGATTTTCAGCTCCAAAGGGCCCCCTTGATGGCCAGATGGGAGGAGGTTCAAAAACTCTTTAGGGAAGGAACAATTACTGAGCAACTCAAATCCGAAGATGATGCCTTGTGTAAAGCGGTTGAGGCCATTGATAACCAAGAAGAGACATACTGGAAACAGAGGGCAAGAAATACTTGGTTACTAGAAGGGGACAGAAATACCAAATTTTTTCATCGATCAGCTTATGCTAGGAGACAGCTGAACAATATGGAAGCCCTTAAATATGAGAATGGTCATACCTTTGATACCCTTCCTGATATGCACAACACTCAATTGATTACTTTTCTAAACTTTTTACAGAAATTATGGAACAAGATGCTGAGGCTCAGTTTGAAGTTCTTAATGTCATTCCTGCTATTATCTCTGAAGAAGAAAATCAGGCCCTACTTAGACCCATTGAGAGAAATGAACTGAGAAATGTGGTCTTTGGTATGAGTACTGGTAAATCTCCTGGCCCAGATGGCTTTCCTATTGAGTTTTTTCAAGCCTTTTGGGATACTTTGGGGGAGGATGTTTTGGCTGTGACAGAGGAATCCAGAATCAATAAAAGAATGCTCAGGGCTATTAATCATACCTTCATTTCTTTAATTCCAAAAGGGGAGGAGGGAACTCAGATCTCGGACTTCAGACCTATTGCTTTATGTAACGTGATTTACAAAATAATCACCAAGACAATGGCTGAGCGGCTTAAACCACTTCTCCATAACATCATCTCTCCTTAACAAGGGGGCTTCGTTGAGGGAAGACAAATCTTGGATGGGGTGATTCTTGCCCAGGAGGCTATCCATACTATGCAAAAATCGGGTAATAAAGGAATGTTTATTAAATTGGATATGTCCAAGGCTTATGACCGGGTGGAGTGGAGCTTCTTGTCAAAAATTATGGCAGCCTTTGGCTTCTCCCAGGACTGGATTGATTGGATCATGAGCTGTGTGTCTACACCTTCTTATTCTGTTCTTATCAAGGGTCTTCCCTCGCTCCCTTTCGGAGCCTCTCGTGGCCTTCGTCAAGGAGATCCCTGCTCTCCCTATCTTTTCCTCATTTTGGCTGAAGGATTAGGCAGACTCTTCTTGAGGAGAAGGCAACAAGGCCTGCTAATTGGTGTCAAGGTTGGGGAGGAAACCTTGACCCATTTGTAGTTTGTGGACGATACTGGATTGGTTGGTGTGGCCGGTCTCAGGGAAGCCAGAGGAATCAGAGATACTCTTAATGTTTACCTTAGGGCCTCAAACCAGGTCCTCAATGACAGGAATTCTAAAGTGGTCTTTTTCAATCTTGACCAAAGGCTGCAGGATAGAATTATTGAGATTATGGGATTCACAAGGACTTCTCTTCCAATAGTTTACTTGGGCGTTCCCCTGCATTTCAAAAAACTAAAATTAGATATCTGGAAGGATCTAATAGAAGCTATCAAAGATAGAATGAATCACTGGTCCCACAAATGGTTAAGCTATGGGGGTAGATTAACCTTCCTGCAGTCAGTTATTCAAGCTATGCCAATCTATAAATTCTCTATTCTGGCTGCCCCTCAATCCATCTGGAAAGAGCTGGACAAAATGGCTAGAAAATTTCTATGGGAAGGTGCAAACGGGGAGAAAAAATGGGCTCTGGTTGGATGGGATAAAGTTACCCAGCCTAAGAATAATGGAGGGCTGGGCCTGAGAAGCTCCATGCTTAATAACAGAGCCTTGGCTGGAAAATTGTATTGGAGGTGGATTTCCTAGCCAACCTCCCTATTCAGTCGACTCCTATCCAGAAAATATTTGGGCCCTGTCCACCCTACTGAAGTGGGTCGCTTCCCCCTGGATGGCATTGGTTCCTTAGTGTGGCAGACTCTCAAGCTTGGATCTCAGGTCATAAAAGACCAACTTTTTTGGAAAGTGGGAAGAGGGGATAAGGCTCGTTTCTGGACCGATTCTTGGGACCAGTACCCACCCATCATTGCTATGTTTCCTGAATTACAGCCAATCAAGTCCGCCATAGAAGCCCAGGGTTGGATCCTCATTGAAAGCTATTTTAACACCAGCCAATTGGGGGAGTATAAATTTAAAAAGTTTAAGAGGTGGGAGGAGTGGCCAATAACAATCCCTCCAGAGCTGGCACCCATCTTGAACAAAATCTTGTCTGAAAGGTTCCTTACTGGGAGGGATGAGGAGGATGAATTAGCTTGGGGCTATGGGAGCCTTGGGGTCTATTCAGTAAAGGATGGTTATGAGGAGATCCTCCCTGCGCCTCCCCCGCATTCATTTTCGGTCCAGGATTGGAGAAGGATTTGGCATCCCAAGGGCTGGCCGAAAGTGAATTTCTTTGCCTGGAAGCTCATGCACAATGGAGTTCTCACCTTTGACAAGCTCAGAAGTAGAGGAATCATCGGTCCCTCTCAGTGTGCTCTGTGTCATAAACATGAGGAAACTGCTGATCACCTGATGTTCGAGTGCCCTTTTACGCATCAGATATGGAAGCATTGGTTCTCTCAATATAAATTTCAGGCAAATGGTGAATTAAATCGTGCCAAAATTTGGGAAATATGGAAAAGGGGCAGATTTAAATCTACAGCTCTCCGTATTGGATGGGAGCTCGGCTTTCTCTTCATTTGGTGGCAAGTTTGGCTGGAGAGAAATGCCCGAATCTTTAGAGAAACTTTCTCCTCGACAGACGGAGTCTGGCAGGTCATTTGGAGCAAAGTTACAAACCGTGGCCATCAATGCTGATGAGGAGAATTAGGTTGGTCTTGGGCTTTCAGGGGAGGGGGTAGAGGGTCCAGAGAGACAAGATAGAGAATGTTGGAAACCTCCCCCAGCAGGCTGGATCAAGATCAATACGGATGGGGCTGCAAAAGGCAACCCGGGCAGTGCGGGTATTGGTGTTGTCTGTTGGGATCATGTTGGTTCGATGCTCTACTGGGAACTGCAGGGTTTGGGCAGAGCTACAAACAACGAAGCAGAAGCCATTGCGATCAAGTCCGCTTCTATTTGGGTTGTTAAGCAGGGTCATAGGAGGATAATTATTGAATCTGATTCACAAGTTCTGGTCGGCGCTCTTGACTGCATGCGAAACTTCTCCTCGAAAGCTTGGAGGCTATAGATTTTGATTTCCCAAATCAAGGATTTATGGAGGGAGTTAGATGATGTGATCCCGATTTATGTGAGACGAAATTTGAACAAGGTGGCTGACTTTCTTGCAAATATGGGCGCTGAGAAAGAGGTAGGAGTGCAGCTGCACAGTGACATGCCTCTGATTAATGAAGTGATTCGGATAGGTTTGGAACGATCCCTATGTCAATGAGTAAAAAAATGGCTAAGGTTGGTTTTTGTCGTGATTTCGCGACTTGTTGCGCTGTCACGACCTCCGTTGGTAAGTTGTCACGATTTCGCGACTTGGTGAGCCAACACGGCCTTTGGCTGGAAGATGCAGCGATTTCACGACGTTTTTGGCGAAGGATCGGCAAGGAGGAAAACCGTCGCGATATTGCGATAATTTTTGGGAATTGGAGCACAGTGCATATTCCATCGCGATTTCGTGACCTTTTTGCTGTTTGGAGGATGCAAGGAAAAATTGTTGCGATATCGCGACAATTTTGGCAAACTGGCACCATCTGGAAAACTTGTCGCGATATCGCGACACTTTTGAAGACTGGGTACAATGTGAAAAACTCGTCGCTATATCACGACAGTTTTGAGGTTTGGGAGTTGCAAGGAAAACTTGTCGCGATTTCGCGACAGTTTTGGCGAACTAGCGCCATCTGGAAAACTTGTCGCAATATCGCGACACTTTTGAAGACTGGGTGCAATGTGAACAACTTGTCGCGATATCGCGACAGTTTTGAGGTTTGGGAGTTGCAAGGAAAACTTGTCGCGATATCGCGACAGTTTTGGCGAACGAGCACTATCTGGAAAACTTGTCGCGATATCGCGACACTTTTGAAGACTGGGTGCAATGTGAAAAACTCGTCGCAATATCGCGACAATTTTGAGGTTTGGGAGCTAAAAAGAAAACTTGTCGCGATATCGCGACACTTTGGGCAAACTGGCATCATAAGGAAAACCTGTCGCGATATCGCGACTCTTTTGCCGACTGGATGCAAAATGGAAAATTGGTCGCGATTTCGCGACATTTTTTGTGGATGGGTGTCGAAAGGAATTCTTGTCGCAATTTCGCGACACTTTTGGCACTTAAGAGGCTTTTGGAAAAACTGTCGCGATATCGCGACCCTTCTTCGGCTTGGGCACCAACTGGATAATTCGTCACGATTTCGCGACACTCATGCTGGATGGGCAATTTGGAGAAATATTTTTGCGCTTTCGCGACCTTTCTGGAGTTCGGGAGCTCTTTGGATTTTTGGTCTCGATTTCGCGACACCTTTGTTGCTGGAGCGTCGGAGGGAGGTGTCGTCGCGATTTCGCGACCTTTTTGGCGGTCGGCTGCCGAGGGCTCTGGTTCGTGACATGTCGTGATTTCGCGACATGTCACATTTTCGCGACTAGGGGCGCCTCGACGGTCGAGACGGGGCTGACTGTCACATTTTCGCGACATGTCGCTTTTTTGTGCCCTGTTGGCTTTTGTGCTTTTTGATGGTTTGTGCAAACTTTTCTGCTCTACTCTTGTTGTCTTGGTGTTTGCTCTTGGTTGGGATGTGCTTTCTCCCGTTTGTAACAGCTCTTTGTATTAATACAAGTTTTTCATTTTTTCAAAAAAAAAATAATAATAATATAATAATATTTTTAACCTTTAAGATATTATGTTTAACCTCTTAATAATAAAGATGTCATATCAAATAAAGTAAGAAATTATTTACTCTAACATAGTAAATAGGAGTTAATATTCTAAATTAGGAAATATTACTCTAACAAATATTTTAATTTATATTATATAATATATAATATTAAAAAAACTTAAAATTAGACCATGGAGATTTTTATGTGAGCATAATGCTATAAATATTTTGCGATTCTATTAAGTGTCACCTCATCTTTTGAGCAATAAATAATCTTGTTATGTGAGCATAATACGATAAATATTGTGCTCAGTATTGATATTGACTTTATTAAGTGTCACTCCATTAGAGAAATAAATAAGCTTGATCTAATATTCTTCGGAATTAATTTTAGGTTTCTTTTATTGTTTATTAGGTTTCATTTTATTTTTTATTTTTTATTTTTTATTTTTGAAAATATTGAAAAAAACTTGTATTAAAACAAAGATCAGTTACAATTGGGAGAAGACACATCCCAGCCAAAAACAATGAAAGCACATGATTACAAGAGAAGAGGAAGATTTGCAATGGATCCAAATCTCTTGAACCAAAACCAAGCTAGCTGAGAGAGCTGATAGATCTGTTACAACAACTTATCGCGAAAATGCACAGCAAACACCAACTTCACCTCTGGTCGCGAAAAAGCTACAAGTCGCGAAATCGCGACACAAGACTCCTCTGACCACATAAAGTCAACCTGTCACGAAATCATATATCAAACAATAAAGGTTTAACATGATTCAAACTTTTAATATATCATATTTATTAAGACTATGAAGGCTCATTTTTTTAGATTATTTTTAGCCATCATTTCTTTCCTGTATCATGTGTTTCATCCTAGCACAAAGGATGAGTCACCTCAATGGTTGGACCTACCACATTCAGTCTCAAGCTCTATGTTTCTAGTCAAAAAAATGGTCACTGTAAGAAAACAATGCAAAGAGCATTCCCTCAATGTTCGATCAATTCCTACAAATAGGCTAACTCCATTGCCACATTTTAGGCCAACTCCATTGCCACTTTTTTAGTATGCATTAAATTTTGTAGGTTGTAGCAACATAGAAGAAACAACATTGACCCTATCAATAGCACTATAGAATAGAACAATAGAGGGTTGAGAGAACAAGGAATCATTTTGCTAGGTACCAAGATAGGTATTTAATATTGAATAATTTGATATTGTATTGAGCCATAAATTAATTATTGAGTACGTAAGGCCACATACCAAAATAGAAATAAGTATGTCATAGAATCATATTTGTAACCGTTGGGGAATATTGTCATATTATTATGCACTTTGTAACTCATTGAAGGTGAACCACCACATGGGTGATCTTGTAACTCATGGAAGGTGAACCATCACATTCTTGTATAAAGAGAGATGTACCCCCATTGTAAAAGCAAGCTATTATGTATTCTTGGAGAAGTATTGGCTTGTGGAGCTAGAGATATTGTGGAGTGGATTCCTTCCAAAAGGAACATTGTATGGCTTTCCCCTACCTTGAGGGTATAAAAAATCTCTATTTTATTGAGCAATTTATTGTGCAATTAATTTATTTGTGGATGCATGTTGAATATTTATGTAAATTGTTGAATGATTTATGGAATGAGAAGAGAGGTTATTAACAAGTGGTATTAGAGCAGCAATTTGGGCAAGGTGGGTTTGTTTTTGCAGAGTTAGGGCACATTTTTCAGAAAAAATGTCATATTTTGCAGAGATAATATATTTTATTTCAGCAGTCATTTTCAAAAGGTCTTTGCTCCATAATGTAGATATTTTTTGAGTACTACAAAAATGACTGCTCATTTGTTAAATTCTGATATGTATTGAGAAAGTTATGGCTATTTGAAGTTGAGTTATTTTTGTTGTTTTTTGGTCGCACGATTTTTTTCAAAATAAAAAATTCGTATTAAATTTTGCAGTAATCATTTACAAAATATTTTGGTACCAGATTTTAGATTATTCTGATTACTATAGAAATGACTGTTCACTTGTAAAATTTTGATACATATTGAAAGAGTTACAGCTGTTTGAAGTTGGGTTGTTAACGCTGTTTTTTGACAACGCAAAATTATTTTAAAAAAAAAAATCGTATTAAATTTTTTAGCAGTCATTTTTAGAATATATTTTTGCATCAGCATGCAGGTTATTTTGAGTAATACAAAAATGACTACTTACTTGTTAAATTCTAATAAGTATTGAGGGAGTTATAACTATTGCAAGTTGAGCAAAATTTTGCAATAATAATTTACAGAATATTTTGGCACCAACTTGTAGATTATTCTGAGTAATATAGAAATGACTATTCACTTGTAAAATTCTGATGCATATTGAAAAAGTTACAGTTGTTTGAAGTTGGGTTGTTGAGGCTATTTTTTGACTACGCGAAATTATTTTCAAAAAGAAAAAATCGTATTAAATTTTTTAGAAGTCATTTTTAGAATATATTTTTGCATCAGCATACAGGTTATTTTGAGTAATACAAAAATTACTACTTGTTAAATTCTAATAAGTATTGAGGGAGTTATAACTATTGCAAGTTGAGCATTTGGTGTTGTTTTTTGGGTTACCGGCAAAAGGGGAAAAAAATCGTAACTTTCAATCCGGGTAAGCAAATCAGTTGCCATTTGTTTTATTTTGAATAAAATCTGCAAATTTACTTGTTTTAAGAGAGAAATATATGAGATCTCAAAATCTTTGTTTTTGAAAAATTTCAGTTATTTTAAATCCTAGCTGTTTTATAAAAATAAAAATAAAAATGGATTTGCCAAAATTCACTGGAAGGGATGATAGTGACACTAAGGAATTGTTGCAGAAGTTTAATAAATCTACTTTAATGTTTTTAAGGAAATTTAACCTTTATTCTTTTATGCAGGAGGAAGTTTTTTCTTGGTTGTTAGACTTTGCGGGTGCCCATAAAAAATATTCACATGGGAAGAATTTGAAGTTGCATTTTTGAACAAATGGGGACCAAAGGAAAATGATAATAAGATGCAGGCTAAGGAAACTACACTTTTTGAATCAGGACCAAACAATGGTCAAAAAGATTTGTTTGAATGTAAAAATTTTATTTTGCAAGTTTATGGTTGCATTCAAAAGAAAAATGTAATTGTCTCCATAAACCCTACCAGCAAGCATAATTTCATCAATAGAGACTTGGCTAAAAACTTACAAGTTCCAACAACAAAAATTAAAAACATTAAGCTTGAGGGTGAGGATGTTCAATTTTTTGAAGATTTGAAGATCACCATGGATAAATATGTTTTACATTCAGATTTTCATGCTACTGAGATGACTAATGTAGATATTATTCTTGGTTATCCTTGCTTGCATTATTTGGGTATTAATGTGCAAAAGAAATTCATGAAGTTATGGTACCAAAAGAAGATAATATTACAGGACATTTCTCAATGTAAGTAAAAGCATGTAGCTACTGCAAATGACCACAATGAAGAACTTGAAATAGAACCTAAGGATGAGGTGGAAATAGAGCTCAAAGAAGAAACAAAAGCAAAAGATGAACCAAAATAAAGGAGCACATCAAAAGAGCAAAAATAGGTTGAACATCAAGTTAAGGTTGGAGTATATCGTCATCCACACCACCATGAGAGGCAACAATCATGGAGACAGGGCTTGAGGCATCCTAGGAACAATGAAGGACATACAAGGAACCAAATGAACCAAGACTTTGGATATGCTACAATTCATAAATACAAACAAGTATGCATGAAAAAATATGAAATTTATGCTTCCAACACATGGCATTGGCATCAACGAAGACCACCACCAATCATAGTTCCACTAGGATGGATAGTGTAGCACCCTAAAATTGGCGCAGTTAAACCATCAGTAAAAAGTAGAAATTTGAATTTTAACCCCGAAACCGCCCGTTAACCGCTTACCTCATTTTTCATGCCATTTTTAGAGGTTGTTGTGACCGTTGGACGATATCATCATCGATCTAACGATATCATCGTCGATCTGATGATATCGTCCCAAATCGGACGAATTCGTCTGGAACAGAACGTCCAGACGATTTCGTCCCAAAACCAAATTTTTGTAATTAGCTTCTGTTCCAACGACCTCTCCAACTTGGGCAGAAGCGTGTCTGCACGGTTGGAGATTCCCACATTGGGGATCTCCCAGATTGGGATGATCCCCAACCTCCTAACCTCCCCCTAATCCTATATAAACTAGGATTTTCCCAGTTTATCCCCTTGACTCCCTACCTGGCTGATTATTTCCCTACAATTTTAGTTTTTGTTGTGATCTCCCATCATTTGCACTTGTGTTTTCAAGTTTTGTTGTAGGATTTCACTGTGTTTCAGTCGGAGGTAGCTCGGATCATCGCAGGCGATTCAACTACAATTTTAGACGATCTTGTCAAGATCGACGATGATCTTGTACGATTACAGATGATCCGGTCTGCAATTCAGCTTGGGGGCAATCAGAGCCCTGAGTTTGCATTCTCTATCTCATTTTCCTTATTTATTGGTGCATTAGATTAATTTACTTCTATTTTGCATCTTGGAGTTCACCTCATTTAGCATAATTGCATGATAAAATTCAAAATAAGTTTCCAAAATAGTGCATCTCATTTAATTTGATATCTGGATTTATCATTCAAACATCTATACTCTTATTTCTATCATTTTGCATCATTCTTGCAATTGTATTTTTGGTTTTTGGTGTCTGTTTTCTTGATTGTAGGTTTCTGATGAATTCGCCTGATGAATTCGTCAGGTCGCTGACGATCTTGGGTGATCTCGGATGATCTCCTATGATTTGGGATGATTCTGTACAATTACAGATGATCCTGTCATATCCGGGATGATCTGGACTCCTACAAGCTTCAGAATCTTCATCAGACATCAAAAATCAGGTGTACTCTTCTCCATTTTATATATTCTCTGTATTCAATCACATTAGGATTCATTTATGTCTTCTGTCTTCATATAAATCAGAATCTTCATATAGAATAGCTTAGCTTCATTTTGGCCAACCTAGGAATCTGAATGATTGAACATAAAATGAACAAATCAAACCCATTCTCAACCTAGGCGTGGAAACTGCCACTCAAAGTTTCCTGGTGAACCCCACCATCCGTCAAAAATTCACCTTTATACCCCTCCCCCGAGAGGCGCAACCTTCAAAGGGCCTCTCCGTCCGAGGTATTGTTCCATCCTTTTCTCACCCCCCTTTCGGGTACGGATCCTTTAGCCTGAAGGTAAGGGTGCGAAAAATTTGGGCGATACATTTTGGTGAACCCGACGTGAAACTAAAAACACCTTTTGAAAACAATCCAAAAAAAAAAACACATTATTAAGAACATCTAGAATCATTAGAAAACTATTAAATTTGCATATCATACTTAGATGGTAGATTATAATAGAAGACGAGTTGTCTCCATAAATTTTGAAAATCAATTAACGGCCATAGAGATTACTTTTGTGCTTAGAGTACCTCAAACATATAGAGCCCAACCTTTGTGGGACGAACTTGATAGGAGATTGGGTATTATTGAATCTAGATCTGTAGAACTTAGGCAAATTAAGAGGTTTGTCCTAGATAGAATCCTGGATCCTGATCAGGTGACTTTATATCATGAACTTCAGAGAGCTTTCCATAGGTGGTTAGCCGATAAAAGAGCACTTGTGTCTTCTGAATTATACACCTTTGAGGAATACCTTGAGAACGTAGTTGTAGTACATAAATTTCTATCTCGTGTAGAGGATCAAGAAGTCGTTCTTACGGATAGAAAGAGATGGAATAGAGTTCCTAGAGCTGTGTTGTATCGAGAGTATTGCCATGAACTTTATTTTTACATGTCAGAGTCTGAAATAGATCATATTACCATAGCACACTTTGTCAAGTTCTTGAAAAACAACTTCCAATTTGAAGAGGAGCATTTCATGACTCCTGATGAACTTGACCCTATCAATGATATCCATAAACTATTCATAGAAAGCTAAGTGATTCTTTCTACTATTGTTTCTTACAACTAGCATGTTGTTTGTTATTTTTATTCTCACAAAATAATAATATAATAAAATCACAACAAAAAAAAACAACAAAAACAAAACATTTCCTTTTAAAGTATTATAGTAGGTATATAGTTAAAATATATACCTCTCAACCCTATCGCATATATATATAAGTATATATATTTGCTAAAACCTAAGTTTAGCACAATGCCTAGACTTAGGAATGGAAAACAAACCGAAGAAGATGAAGATTGGTTAGGAAGACCATTAATTGACCAAAATGTCCCTCCTGAGGACCAAGTTCAGGAAGAAGAAACCCTAGACCAACAAGAAGAAGAGCTTGTTGTAGGAAATGAACAAGAAGAAACTATTAGAGAGGAAGGATCCTCATCCCCTAAAATGTCTCCGGGAGGAGCTATCACTTTTGAGAACATGGAACAATTCTGGAAGTTCATTAACACTAATATTGGTGTTTTTAATAGAGCAGCCCATATGGACAAGGATCGAATTAGTGACACTCAAGCAACTCTAGAAGAAGTATTTCAAACACACACTAATCCCTTGTCCTTTATTGAACAAGAGAGTGATCAAGTTGGACCATCCAATTTGGATATAGTAGCTACGATCCAGAGCATGCAACAACAACAGGTTACCCAACAATCTAAAGTGCCTGTTAACAAGCCTAGGGTCATTCCCGCACAAAAGAAACCATCATTTACTGCTCTATTTCTCCAAGCTCTTGATCAACATACCTCAAATCAACAAAAACCCAAAACAAAACCGAACACCAATTACCAACAATCTAAGGTACAACATAATACTATTACAAATCCCCTTCATAATACTCTTCCTACCAACACTTTGCATAATAGCAATATAACATCTAATCCTTATGTCACACCATCATACACTCATAGATCCCATACCTATGTGCCACCGAACCAATATGGTGGACAAACTAGCAATCTTGAAGTCGTGGTGAAATAGTTAGTTTCCCGCATGGACCAGATAGATCCCTACCGTCCCTCGTACAATTATCGAGAGATGTGTAGTCAGCCTTTAGATCCTATAGTCGTAGCACAGCCGTATCCTAAACATTTTCCTATGCCTGTTCTTCCCATATATAAAGGAACCAAAGATCCCATAGAGCATCTTCATATGTTTAGGATAGCATGTCATGATATATCACATGATGACTTGTTATTACTAAAAATGTTCCCGAAAAGCTTGGGAGGAATGGCATTAGAGTGGTATTATCAATTACCCACTAATTCTTTGAGGAATTTCGAAGAAACTGCCGAGTCTTTTGTTCATCAATTTAGTGCCTACATCGAAAGATATGTGACCATTAAAGATTTGTATAACTTAAAACAGGGCAAAGATGAATGCTTTGCTGATTTCCTAGCTAGGTGGAGACAGTTGATAGGAAAATTGCACTTTGTGTTACCTTATAGGGAGATGTTGGACATCTTTATTAATAATTTGCAAGAGCAACTATCTTACGAATTATCAATCGCTACCTTGACCACCTTCGATCAGGCTATAGACTTAGCCCGAAGAGTGGAAGATGCTCTCATTAGGAGAGGCCAGCTTAAAAAGAGAGACGATGAGAAAACATCCAAAAATAAATATAAGAATAAACAAGTTGTGGGTGATGGAGTCATCGATAGCAGAAATATTGCTAATGTTAATGCTGCGAAGACAACGGAGAAGTTTGTACTAAAACCTCCTGATAGACCTCCTCGAGAATTTACTAGGTTAAATCAACCTTTATCAACTATTCTACCGCAATTATTAGAACGAGGTTTGATTCAATTACCAAATATTCAGGAACCTGATCCAACTATACCCGGATACAGAGCAGATTTACACTGTGACTTCCATAGAGGACCTGGACACACTACCAACTCTTGTAAAATATTAAAACATAAAATACAAGACTTGATTGATAACAATGAGATGGAGGTGCAAGCCTTTCAACCTAAGCAAAATCCTCCTAATAATGTTCAAAAGAACACCCCACAAAACCAGAATCATAATGCCAATCAGTCATTGGACATCTTTCAACATCCCTTACCAAAACATGGTAAGGAGGTGGCTAATCAAGTTGAACATCATAATGTCCCTCCTCCTGCCCGATATGTAGGAACTATTAGTGGGCATTTACCTGTTCATGATCCGGAAATATTTGACACAACTTTATCCGTGGTTACAACCAGCTCCGTTTGTTTTGAAGGTTCTTAATAAATGGAATCATTCACCTAATGTTTAACCTAAACCTCCTTATAATATTAATGACAATTATCAAATATTACAACTAGAATTTCTCTCTTAGACCTTTTAAGATCTTCTCCTACACATAGAGATGAATTAATGCTCACATTAAGTCAGATGATGGTACCATAAGACATTCAACCTAAAGCCATGGCCGATACTATAACAACTCATGAAGTTGATTGTATTGACTTTCGGGATAGAGACATACCGCAACATAGTTTACATAAAGATAACCCCTTGTATATTATTGTCTTAATTGGATATGTAGCAGTAAAATGAGTTTTTATTGATAATGGTTCATCTTTAAATATTTGCACTTTTGACTTCTACAAAAAAATTGGGTTTAGAAGTGATGAAATGAAAAGAACTGATATGATCATAAAATATTTCAATGACAAAACACAAGAAACATGTGGATTTATTACCATTCCATTACAGCTTGGTCCAAGAACCTTGGATACGACTATGTTTATTGTACATTTCCCTGCATTGTATCATACCAATATACTCTTGGGTCATCCTTGGATCAACACGATGTGAGTTGTTCCCTCAACTTTACATCAATGTGTTAAGTTTGAATTTAAGAATCAGTTGGTTACCATTCATGGTGATCCAAGACCCTTTGATATGTGTGCTTTGGCAGAACCTATTGGAGTTCAATTTTTCCCCGCTCTATCATCCACACATCCTAATTCTCATTATCCATCTAAACATGTGAAACTCACACCCACAATATCATCTACTTCTTCTCCATCAGCTTGCACCTCCACATATAGCTCAACCATCTTCTGAACAAACCGCATTAGGACCTAAGAAATATCCTAATACCACAACCAATGTCTCTTGTTCTACTCCTATAACTTCCATACCTGTAATAGACCCATCTATCGACACCTCTACACCGTCTACATCCACCAAATTCATATTTTCCACATCGAAAGATGTAGGAAATGTTCCTTCTACCTCTTATGCTCTTATTGATGAGCTCTTACCCGATCTATCTAAAATTCTTATATCAAAAGAAACGAATGCTTCTATGCAAGATTCCCTTATTTTAAATAATTTGCCACCATCTCCTCGTACCTTGGGCCTCCCACAGCCTATGGGAAGTATTTACCAAGTCGGGAGTTGTGCTTTTATTTATAAGGGATATGATTGGGGTAGAATACCCAGAAACATCAAGACTCATTATGATGGATATGCTCGATGTTATTTTACTAATGAGTATATTAAAGCTAAACCTATAATGCTTAAATTGGGATATAAAGGGAAAGGTTTGGGACCTTTCCAAAATGGTATGAAAGAACCTTTTGAGGTAGAAGCATGGCCCGCCCGATGTGGTGTGGGCCTATTTTCTAGTAAGGGTCAGCCCTTCCCATTTGAGGATGATGACCACCTTATATGTTACCAAGATTATTTAGATGAATGGGATGCTTTGCGTTTAATGAATAATACATTCACATGTAATATGCTATCTATAGCTTACCCTGAGATGATCGCTGAATCCGACGATGAGTTGGAGGGAGATATCTTTCATGATGTCTCCGTTGAGGAATTATTACATAATGGATTTTATTTTGATGGCTCTATACCTAGTATAGCCCAGCTTGAGGCCACGACTCCTCAAGACGAATTATCCAAGCTAACCTTGGAAGAATTACAAGAATTGGGCGTTTCACCCACCCCACCTAATTTTGAGAGAGATCTACACATGGAAGTAGAAAATGTCATAAAAATTAACATTGGAACCGACGATAACCCTCACATAATCAACATTGGATCAGAATTGAGTCAAGAAAAATAGGATAAATACATTGCATTTCTTAAAGAATATGAAGATGTCTTTTCTTGGACATATGAAGATATGCCAGGTTTAGACCCTTCTGTAGTTATGCATCACCTAGTAGTCCATCCGGATGCTAAACCTGTTAAGCAGAAGCTTAGAAAAATGCATCCTAAAGTGGCCTTACTAGTCAAAGGGGAGTTAGAAAAACTCTTGAATGTTATTTTTATACAAGCCATTGATTATGCTGAATGGATCTCGAATGTAGTTCCAGTAACTAAGAAAGAAGCTACTAAGGTTAGGGTTTGTACAGAATTTAGAGATATTAATGTTGCATGCCCTAAAGATGATTTTCCCCTTCCCAATATGGATCAGATCATTGATTTTACTATTGGGAGTGGAATGATATCCTTAATGGATGGATTTTTTGGTTATAATCAGATCAAGATAGCTCCTGAAGATCAGGCTAAAACAACCTTTATTACCCCTTTGGGGACCTTTTGTTGGAAAGTGATGCCATTCGGTTTGAAGAATGCAGGTGCAACCTATCAACGAGCCATGACTTATATCTTTCATGATATGATGCATGATATACTACATGATTATGTAGACGACATTATAGCTCGTTCTACTAAAGAAGATGACCATTTAGATGACTTGAGAAAAGTATTTGATCGGTTAAGGGAATATCTTATCCGATTGAATCCAGCCAAATGTATATTCGGAGTTAAGTCTGGTAAATTATTGGGGGTTATAGTTTCTTTATGTGGCATCAAAATTGACCCTCTCAAGATTACGACTATCACTGATATGCCCGCACCTACAAATATATCTGAATTATGGAGTCTACAAGGTAAGCTTCAAGCTATTCGTCACTTCATCGATAAGCTGGTGGATAAAACTGGACCCTTTCTTAAGCTTCTTAAGAAGGATGTCTCTTTCCATTGGGATGACGAATGTCAGGAAGCATTTGAACTCCTCAAACAATATCTTCTTAACCCACCTGTACTTTCACCACCTAAACCTGATCGTCCATTTATCTTGTATATTTTTGCTTCAGATTTTGCTTTAGGAGCTATGTTAGCTCAACTTGATGATGAGAAAAGAGAGCATGCTAATTATTACATTAGCAGAACATTAATTAGTTATGAAACCCGCTACAAAATATTAGAGAAGTTATGTCTAGCAGTAGTATTTTCTACATAGAAACTACGCCATTATATGCTCAGTTAGAAAACATATGTTATTGCTAAATTCGATCCCTTGCGGTATCTCATGAGTCGACCTTATTTATTTGGTCGCATAGCGAAGTGGGTTCTTGCTCTAAGCGATTTTGAACTCACGTTTATAGGACAAAAGTTTGTTAAGGGTCAAATCATAGCAGATCAATTAGCTGTTGCACCCTTAGAGTCCACCCATCCCCTCGTCATTGAGTTTCCTGATGAATGCCTTAAACTAGAGGCAAATCATTCATAGCAATGGTCCCTATACTTTTAGGAAGCTCGATGCATGAGTGGGGCTGGTGCAGGTATTATTTTAATATCTCCACAAAAACATCTCATACCTCTATCCTTTAAATTAACGTTTGCTTGTACTAATAACACTATTAAATATGAGGCTCTAATCCTTGGATTACGAGCTGCCCTAGCACTGAAAATTAAAAATCTATTAGTTTTCGGTGATTCTCAACTTGTTATAAATAAAATTAATGATGTTTATCAGACCAAAGATGATAAATTGCGCCCATATAAAGCATATGTATTACAATTAATATCTTTATTTGATCAAGTTACCTTGGAAGCTATTCCTAGAACTAGCAATCGTGCGGCTGACGCTATGGCCGCAGCTGCATCTCTTTTACCCTTGGAGTTAGATGATGAATATGCTACCATCATTATTCATCGACTCCAGGAACCCACTTCAACTAAATCATGCTTGGAACCTTTGGATGTGTTTCTAATCAACGAAACTACTCCTAAAATTTGGTACACTGATATCCTCAATTTTCTTCAAAATGGGACCTTCCCTAAAGGTTTTAATAGAAACCAATGTCGGTTATTACGTAGACGAGCAAGTCACTTCGTAATAATTGGTAATACGTTATATAGGAGATCTTTTGAAGGTATCCTATTGAGATGTTTGAATCTAGAAGAGTCTAGATCAGCTTTGAGTGAAGCCCACAATGGATCTTGTGGGGGACACTTTAGTGGTAGCGCCATTGCTAAGAAGCTCCTTAGGATAGGATATTTTTGGCCTACCATGGAGAATGATGCACATGATTACGTGTGCCATTGCGACAAGTGCCGAAAACACGTTGACCTTGTCCATGCGCTTGCACAAGAATTGTAGGCTATTTCATCTCCTTGGCCCTTTTCAAAATGGGGCTTAGACATCATTGAAAAAATCAATCTTGTGTCATCCGATGGACACAAATTCATCATAACCGCCATCGAGTATTTTACGAAATGGGTTGAAGCTATGCCCTTAGCTTCTTACACTGGAACGCAAGTTTCCAAGTTTATTCTTAATCAAATTATTTGTAGGTTCGGAATTCCTACAAATCTCATCTCGGATAATGGAACTTGTTTCAAAAACAAATATGTAAAGAAATTATGTCAAAAATATAAAATTCAACATCGTTGGTCCACTCCCTATTATCCTCAGGGTAATGGCCAAGTAGAAGCATCTAATAAAACATTAATTAAAATCCTCAAGATATTGGTCAATAAATCTGGCCATGATTGGCACATTCAATTATATCCTGCTTTGTGGGCTTATCGAACTAGCATTCATACTCCCACGGGCACTTCACCTTTTGTTTTGGTTTATGGCGCTAAAGCAGTTTTTCCCTTTGAATTAGAAGTTCCTTCTTTGGCTCTGCTACTTCAAGATACTAAAGTAGGAGATGAATATCGTGCTAGAAGATTTAGTCAGCTGGAACTCCTAGATGAGAAGCACATCAATGCTTTGGAGCATCTTCGTGCCTACCAGAACAAGCTCAAACGAGCATACCTCAAGAAAGTTCATCATCGATCCTTTGAGATCGGTGACCTCGTCTTAAAAGAAAATAAAAAAAAATACTAATGCAACTAAAGACCTTAAAGGTAAATTTGAGCCTAACTGGCTTGGGCCATATATCATCATTGCTAAATTTGGATCGGGAGCATACCGATTAGCTACCTTAGATGGTAAAGATCTTAAAGAACCTATGAACATTATGCATCTTAAGTGCTATTATGCATAACATCTGGTCATTTCATCATTTGTATATATTGTATTTTGCATATTGTCTCATTTTAGTCATTCATATAAAAATTTTCAAAAATAGTAATATTATGTATTCTCTCAATTCATAAATATAAAAAATCAAAATCATCAAAATCCTCAAAAACATCTTCTATTTTGCACCTGTCAATTCTTGAAGTATTGCAGTTATATTTTTAGTTATTTTGGATAAATTAGCATTTATTTGGAATCCCTCACTTTCACACTCACATGAATAAATATCTTGATCTTATTTGGTATGATTATTAATCTCTCTTATATCAAAGTCCACAGTTGAATTAAATAAAGTTTTGAGCATAGAGAATTGATCTTGTTATTTACTTGAACCAAGTATACCTTTTCACATTAAAATGATTTCATTGCAAATTCAAAATGATGCTACATAGTAGAAGTGGTCTCTTGAGCAAAAATTTTCCCCTGCTATCCTATCATGCACATGGTCTAGAATATTTTGATATTCTCACAATGACACTGATAGGGGGGGGGTGAATCAGTGTTGCTAAAAATCTAATCTGCAACTCTTAAAACTGAAACAACCAGAACTTGAAAATAGATAAAACAATAAACACAAGAGAGCACACCACAACACACAATGTAACGAGGTTCACCAATTTGGCTACTCCTCAAGAATGACCGCTTGGACTACGGTCCAAATCCAGCCTTTGCAAAACATCGATTTTACAATCTGTTTACCAACACCCACTAGAAGGAGCACCAACCCCTGATTTATCTGCACCAACAGAAAGGAGCACCAACCCCTATCCAAGCACCTACTTGGATCCCTGTTTTGAAAGATATATTACTGACATACAAATGCCTTCACTTTTTCAAGACCCTGACTGGTCTCCAATTTATCAAAATACAGTAAATACTCACTGTTCAGCCTGTCGCTCTCTTACAACACTCTTCTCACCCTCTTTCGGCAACACTTTCACATATTCAGCAACAACATTATTCTTCACGCAGACCTATTTTTATAACATATTATTCTCTATTTTTAACTTCCATTTTTACGCATGCAACCCGTAACTATTTCTTAATGTAACTCCTTTTGCGTATTTAGAGTGGGCATTTCATTAAATACGTTACATGCAACATATACCTCTTCCATGACTGTTCGTCCTCTCGGTCATGACTGTTCGTGTTCTTTTCTGTTCATGCATGCATATTCGATTCTATTTATACGATTGTTAGATTTCTCCTTTTTTGACTTTACTAAAAAGCTGCATGATTTCTATCTGTAACTGCCGCACTAACTTCAGTTAACTCTACTTATTTTCACCGCATGATTTTTCTCTCGCAACTGCCCTCGTAATCGTCGCTTCGCTTTCAGTTGACTGTCAATAAGCGTGTTGTTGCGACCTGTCACGAAATCGTGACACTTCTGTCTCTTTCTGCCCTTCTCGCCTTTTACCCATGAAAATACAGCATGTCACGAAATCATGACATTCTCGGCCTCCTTGTTCACTTCTTCGCTTGCAACCATGAAAACCAGACATGTCACGAAATCATGACATTCTCGGCCTCCTTGTTCACTTCTTCGCTTGCACCCATGAAAACCAGACATGTCGCAAAATCGTGACATTCTCGCCTCCTTGTTCACTTCTTCGCTTGCACCCGCGAAAACCAGACATGTCGCGAAATCATGACATTCTTGGCCTCCTTGTTCACTTCTTCGCTTGCACCCGTGAAAACCAGACATGTCACGAAATCGTGACACATTCGCCCTCTCGCTACTCTTCTTGGCTTGCTCTAGCGAAAACAAAACATGTCGCAAAATCGCGACATCTTTCTCTGCCTTGTGCCTTTTCTGTCGTTCGCCCGCGAAATCGAAACATGTCACGAAATCGTGACATCTTCGCTGCCTTGTCTCTTTTCTGTCTTTGGCCCGCGAAAACTGAACATGTCACGAAATCGCGACACTTCTCTTGCCTTATGCCTTTTCTGTCTTTGGCCCGCGAAACCGGAACATGTCACGAAATCGTGACACTTCTCTTGCCTTGTCTCTTTTTTGTCTTTGGCCCGAAATCGGAACATGTCACGAAATCGTGACACTTTTCTCCTTAGCACTTTCTCTTCGAACCTGTCATGAAATCGTGACACTTTTCATCCTTGGCACTTTCTCTTCGAACCTGTCATGAAATCGTGACACTTTTCATCCTTGGCACTTTCTCTTCGAACCTGTCATGAAATCATGACACTTTTCATCCTTAGCGCTTCTTCTTCGAACATGTCATGAAATCATGACAGTTTTCCTTGCAAGCGCTTCTTCTCCGAACATGTCATGAAATCGTGACAGTTTTCCTTGCAAGCGCTTCTTCTCCGAACATGTCACGAAATCATGACAGTTTTCTTACTTGCCTTCTTTGCTTCCAACATGTCACGAAATCATGACAGTTTTCCCACTTGGCTTCTTTGCCTGCAACATGTCATGAAATCATGACAGTTTTGTTTGCGCCTTCTCTCTCCTCGTCCATGTCATGAAATCATGACAATTTTGCTTGTGCCTTCTCTCTCCTCGTCCATGTCGTGAAATCATGACAATTTTGCTTGTGCCTTCTCTCTCCTCGTCCATGTCATGAAATCGTGACGTTTTTCTTTCTGCCTTCTTTCTTCTCAACCTATCGCGATATCGCGACAATTTTCTTACTTGTCTTTTTCTTTGATTTTTTGAATCTGGGTCACTTCTGTTTTCTTGGAATTTCACTGTACATGATCTGACTGACCTCTGAACTCCTGTCCACTGCTTCAACTGCATCAACTGATCTATCTGTCTGTGTTGACAACAATGACAATACTTTTGCTGCACCTTGCTCAACAATCTCCCCCTTTGGAATTGTTGGCAACACTCATGCACTCTCCTGTAATTCTTCTCCCCCTTTGACAATAATACCAAAGGGCTGCCGCAGACTCCCCCTGAGTCTATGCACAACATTCTCAGATACACATTGTTATAGTTAGCAAAAATCATGAATATGAGCAAAACTATAAACATAGGCATAAATACTCCCCTTGAGAATGTGATCCCAATTGATAGTCAGTTCTTTGGAAATGTGACTACTCCCAACTTACTCCGAAGGTACTCAAAAACTTCCTTGGGCAATGGTTTTGTGAATATATCTGCTACTTGCTCTGTAGTTGGAACAAAATCCAATTTGACCTCACCTTCTGCAACTTTATCCTTCAAGAAGTGATACTGGATTGCAATATGTTTGGTTCGAGAATGCATAACCGGATTCTTTGATATGTTTATAGCATCGGTGTTATCACATTTAACTGAAATTGGCTCTTTGAAGTGAATACCAAGATCTTTCAGTGTTTGTCTCATCCATAATATCTGAGTACAACATGTTGTTGCTGCAATGTATTCTACCTCTGCTGTGGATAGAGAGACTGATTCTTGTTTCTTGTTGTGCCATGCTACCAACCTGTCTCCAAGATAAAATGCTCCTCCACTGGTACTCTTTTCGTCATCAATACATCCTGCCCAATCTGCATCAAATATGCAATAAGAGTGAAGTCCTTACCTTTTGGGTACCACAACCCATACTCCATAGTACCCTTGAGGTACCTAAAAATCCTCTTTATAGCTGTCACATGAGTCTCTTTGGGACTAGCCTAAAATCTTGCTACCATGCATACTGCCTGTAATATATCTGGTCTAGTGGCTATCAAATACAGCAGGCTTCCAATCATAGACCTGTACATGGTTTGATCTACATCTGGAGATTTGTCATCCTTGCTCAACTTGCAACCTGTTGTCATGGGAGTGCTAACAGGTTTACTATCCTCCATTGTGAACTTTTTCAGCATTTCTTTCACATATTTAACTTGAGAGATAAAAATGCCCTTTTCACTTTGATTGACTTGCAGTCCGAGGAAATAAGAAAGTTCACCAATCATTGACATCTCAAATTCAGTCTTCATTTTATTTGCTATGTCTCTACAAGATTTATCATGACTGCTACCAAAAATGATATCATCTACATAAACAACAAGGACAATAAGATTGCCATTTTCTGTTTTAACATACAGATTGTTGTCCACCAAACCTTTCTTGAACCCTTGTTTAATAAGATAGTTATCCAGCCTTGCATACCATGCTCTGGGTGCCTGCTTCAGACCATACAATGCTTTCTTTAACCTGCAAACAAAATCGGGATTGTCACCGAGTTGAAAGCCATCTGGTTGTTCAATGTAAACCTCTTCTTCCATATTTCCATTCAGAAATGCTGATTTTACGTCCATTTGATATACTTTGAAGTTTTTATGGACTGCTAAAGCTAGAAACATTCTGATTGCTTCTAGTCTGGCAACTGGTGCAAATGTTTCCTCAAAATCAATGCCTTCAACCTGAGCATAGCCTTTACAGCACCAATCTTGCCTTATTTCCGACAACCTGCCCATCTTCATTTAATTTATTTCGAAAAATCCATTTAGTACCAATTATGTTTTTATTTGCTGGTCGTGGTACTAATTCCCAGGTTTTGTTTTTCTCAATCTGATCTAGTTCTTCATTAATTGCCTTCATCCAACTTTCATCTGTGCTGGCTTCAACAATATTTTTGGGTTCAATGTTGGATAATAAAGAGTAGTTCCTTATTACTGCTCTTCTTGTCTGAATACCAACAGTTGGGTCCCCAATAATCTATTCTTTGGGATGATTTTTCTGCCAGCTGCCTGTTTTGAATTTCTTGTTCTCTTCTTCTTCTGAGTCAATTCTTAAATCAGCTGAGTCAATTTTCTGATTTTCTTCTGTTCTTATTTCTTCATCTCCTTCAATGACTTCTTCATAAATGGGGTAGTTTTCTTGATACGTAGCTTCTCTTTCTCTACCTTCATCAACTTTAACATCAGCACTCTCAATAATTTTCTTTAGCCGCTTGTTGTAACATGTGTAGGCTTTGCTTTTAGTTGAGTAACCGAGAAAAATACCTTCGTCAGCTCTATCTTCGAACTTACCGAGATTATCTTCAGTTCGTTTGATATAACACTTGCTGCCGAACACTTTGAAGTATCTTGTTGTTGCTTTCCTGCCGAACCATAGTTCATATGATGTTTTGCTTTCATGTGTTCTTAGCATGCACCTATTTTGAATGTAAACTGCAGTATGTACTGCCTCTTTCCAGAATCTGTCGGCTATTTTGTTCTCATCCAACATTGTCCGTGCCATTTCTTGCATAGTCCTATTCTTCCTTTCAACAACACCATTCTGCTGAGGTGTCCTTGCTACTGAAAACTATCTTCTAATCCCATATTTTTGATAGTATTCTACAAACTCCTCTGAGATAAACTCTCCTCCTCTGTCTGATCTTAGGCATTTAATTCTTTTTCCAATCTGATTCTCAACCTGCTTTTTAAAAATCTTGAACATCTCAAAGGCATCTGATTTAAGCTTTAAAAATAATACCCATGTCATTCTGGAGTAGTCATCTATGAACAACATAAAATATTTGTCACCATTTATGCTTTGTGTTCTCATGGGTCCACATAAATCAGTATGTATCAGCTCTAACGGTTTGCTGGTGAAATATTCCTTTGCTTTAAATGTGGATCTGGTTTGCTTCCCTTTTTGGCAAGAAGCACAGATGCTATTTACTGGTTTGCCAATGGTAGGTATATCTCTTATTGCTCTTTTTGAACTTATTTTTACCAGATTGTCAAAGCTAATATGACCGAGCCTCTTGTGCCACAACCAATTTTCATCTTCCTGTCCAATCAAGCATGATCCTTTTGAAGTTTCTGAGAGAGTATATAGATTTCCAGAAGTCCTCGATCCAGTGGCTATTAGCTTTCCACTGTGTGCTTTTCTGACTTCACAACCCTGCTTCTTAAAAGTGACTTCATGACCTCTATCACAGATTTGACTTACACTCAGTAAGTTGTGTTTCAAACCAATCACAAACAAAACTTCTTTGGAACTGATCTTTCCATCATTTATCTTGATTGATCCTTTGCCAACTATCTTGGCTCCATCATTATTTCCAAACTTTACTGAGCCCCCTTCATATTTCTGAAGCTTTTCAAATTTTTGTTTATCTCCTGTCATGTGACTGGAGCATCCACTATCCAATATCCATGGTGCAGATTTGTTCTGTGCTTTGAATGTTGTCTGTACAATCAATGATTCCTTTTCTTCTTTGAGTTGCTCTTTTTCTTTCCATTCTGATTTGACTGTAGTTTTGGTCACTTGTTTAGACTTTTCTTTGTCAGTGGCCTGTGCATGTTTATCTAGGAATTTTTTGTTTTGCCTTAAACTATTTGGTTGAGTTCTTCTTCCCTGATATTTATTTGCTGCATATGTGCTTCTACAGTTTCTTGCAATGTGACCAAAGTTATGACAGTTATAACATTCTACTGCATAATCCATCAAAGGTGCAAAGACATTTCTACTGGTAAAATTTCTTTGTCCTATATTATAAATGCAGTCTGAAATCTTATGACCGTAAGTATTGCATTTAAAACAATAACCAGAAAAGGAATGATTGAACCTGGGAGTTGGTCTTTGCCAATTTGTAGTAGGAGCCACAAATTTTCTTCTCCTTTGATGTATGACTTTTGTGAATCCCTCATTGTCAACAGTCTTCTCGTGCTTGCCATTGTTGCTTTCTTTTGCAAGATTCATTTTTCTTTGGTCAACCTTGATTTTATCCTCTTTCTTTATCGGTTCTACAGTTATGGCCTTTGATCCACTTGATGATTCTCCTTCGACAAACCCCAAGCCAAACTTGATGTCTGTAGTCCTCTGACTATTTATAATCTTTTCAAGCTTTGCAGAACTTCCTTCAAGTTTGTGATAGCAACTTAATTTTTGATTCTTTTCTTCAAGCCGCATTCTTAAGACAACAATCTCTTCTTCCAGTTTGCAGCACTCATCTATTTTCATGGTTAATTGAACTTCGAGTTCTTCAGACATTTTCTTAAATTCTTCTGTTTGTACTTTCAAACTGCTTATTATGTCATTCGCATCCTCTAGCTTTCTTGAGACCTTATTATTCTTTTTCCTTTCTGTCTTCAACTCTTTAAGTGCAGCAACCAACTCTCCTTCCAGATAAACTTCAGCCTCATCCTTACTTTTTGTATCACCTTCCTATTTTTCTTCTATTTTTGCTTCTTCAAATGCCATGAATAGAGCTTCACCTGTTTCTTCTTCAGAATCTTCACCTGAGCTATCTTCAGAAGAGCTGACATTTTTGGATATGAAACTTTTCTTTTTGAAATTGCTTTTCCTAAAGTTTGGTTTCTTCTTCCAGTCACTTCTTTCTTGGTGTGACCCTTCATCACTTTTGGTTTTCTCATTCATTGGACACTTAGCTGCAAAGTGACCGACCCCTCCACAATTGAAACACTTAAATGGTAACTTACCTCTATATTTTCCTTTTCCCTTTGTAAGTTTTCGAACAAAGTTGGCTTCCGTTTCATCCGATGTCTCT
Organism: Wollemia nobilis; assembly: GCA_028583015.1. Taxonomy (NCBI): domain Eukaryota; kingdom Viridiplantae; phylum Streptophyta; class Pinopsida; order Araucariales; family Araucariaceae; genus Wollemia; species Wollemia nobilis. The sequence continues at coordinate 5,161,921 of JAQPPZ010001772.1, read as the reverse complement.
TCATCCTCAGATTCTTGTTCAGTTTTTGTATTCTTGTGTGCTTTAAAAGCAGCTTCTTTGTCTATGGGCTTAGTTTGTCCTATTCTCATTTCATATGTCGTCAAAGAGCCATGCATCTCGTCCATGCTAAAATTGTTTAGATCTTTAGCCTCTTCTATTGCAGAAACTTTAGAATTAAATCTTTTGTGAAGAGTTCTAAGTACCTTTTTCATGACAACCGCATCTTCGATCTCTTCGCCGAGTCCTCTGATTGCATTAATGACTCCATTGACTCTCAGCATATAGGCCTCTATGTTCTCATCGTCATTCATTTGTAATGCTTCGAACTGAGCTCGATGAGTTTGCAGTTTGGCTTCCTTGATCTTGTTGTCTCCTTCATGAATGCTTTTTAGTTTGTCCCATATGTCTTTTGTCGATTTACAGCTCATGACCCTTATCAGTTCACTGTCTACTAGCCCACACATTATTGCATTCTTTGCTTTGGAGTTATTCTCATACAGTTTCTTATCGACAGCATCTGTTGGAGGAGTAGTGGGTGTTGTGTATCCACTTTCTACTGACTCTCAAATGTCGTATCCTAAAGCACTCAGATATGTCTGCATCCCGAGTCTCCAGAATGAGTAATTAGTTCCATTGAACAAAGGAGCTTTGTTTGATGAAAATCCTTCACTACCCGCCATTGTGTTCCTTCCAAGATCACCTTAGCTGATTAAGCTTGTTCAGGAACCTTGCTCTGATACCAATTGATATTCTCACAATGACACTGAGAGGGGGGGTGAATCAGTGTTGCTAAAAATCTAATCTGCAACTCTTAAAACTGAAACAACCAGAACTTGAAAATAGATAAAACAATAAACACAAGAGAGCACACCACAACACACAATGTAACGAGGTTCACCAATTTGGCTACTCCTCAAGAATGACTGCTTGGACTACGGTCCAAATCCAGCCTTTGCAAAACATCGATTTTACAATCTGTTTACCAAGACCCACTGGAAGGAGCACCAACCCCTGATTTATCTGCACCAATAGAAAGGAGCACCAACCCCTATCCAAGCACCTACTTGGATCCCTATTTTGAAAGATATATTACTGACATACAAATGCCTTCACTTTTTCAAGACCCTGACTGGTCTCCAATTTATCAAAATACAGTAAATACTCACTGCTCAGCCTGTCGCTCTCTTACAACACTCTTCTCACCCTCTTTCGGTAGCACTTTCACATATTCAACAGCAACATTATTCTTCACGTAGACCTATTTTTATAACATATTATTCTCTATTTTTAACTTCCATTTTTACGCATGCAACCCGTAACTGTTTCTTAATGTAACTCCTTTTGCGTATTTAGAGTGGGCATTTCATTAAATACGTTACATGCAACATATACCTCTTCCATGACTGTTCGTCCTCTCGGTCATGACTGTTCGTGTTCTTTTCTGTTCATGCATGCATATTCGATTCTATTTATACGATCGTTAGATTTCTCCTTTTTTGACTTTACTAAAAAGTTGCATGATTTCTATCTCATAACTGCCGCACTAACTTCAGTTAACTCTACTTATTTTCACTGCATGATTTTTCTCTGCAATTGCCCCTATAACTGTCGTTCTGCTTTCAGTTGACTGTCAGTAAGCGTGTTGTTGCGACCTATCGTGAAATCGTGACACTTCTGTCTCTTTCTGCCCTTCTCGCCTTTTACCCATGAAAATATAGCATGTCACGAAATCATGACATTCTCGGCCTCCTTGTTCACTTCTTCGCTTGCACATTCTGGCCTCCTTGTTCACTTCTTCGCTTGCACCCTGAAAACCAGGCATGTCGTGAAATCGATGACATTCTCTGCCTCCTTGTTCACTTCTTCGCTTGAAAACCAGACATGTCACGAAATCGTGACACATTCGCCCTCTCGCTACTCTTCTTGGCTTGCTCTAGCGAAAACAAAACATGTCACGAAATCGTGACATCTTTCTCTGCCTTGTGCCTTTTTTGTCGTTCGCCCGTGAAATCGAAACATGTCACGAAATCGTGACATCTTCGCTGCCTTGTCTCTTTTCTATCTTTGGCCCGCAAAAATTGAACATGTCATAAAATCATGACACTTCTCTTGCCTTATGCCTTTTCTGTCTTTGGCCCACGAAATCGAAACATGTCATGAAATCGTGACATCTTCGCTGCCTTGTCTCTTTTCTGTCTTTGGCCCGTGAAACCGGAACATGTCATGAAATCGTGACACTTTTTCTCCTTGGCACTTTCTCTTTGAACCTGTCACGAAATCGTGACACTTTTCATCCTTAGCACTTTCTCTTCGAACCTGTCGTGAAATCGTGACACTTTTCATCCTTGGCGCTTTCTCTTCGAACCTGTCATGAAATCGTGACACTTTTCATCCTTAGCGCTTTCTCGAACATGTCATGAAATCGTGACAGTTTTCCTTGCAAGCGCTTCTTCTCCGAACATGTCATGAAATCATGATAGTTTTCCTTGCAAGCGCTTCTTCTCCGAACATGTCACGAAATCGTGATAGTTTTCTTACTTGCCTTCTTTGCTTCCAACATGTCATGAAATCATGATAGTGTTCCCACTTGGCTTCTTTGCTTCCAACATGTCATGAAATCATGACAGTTTTGTTTGCGCCTTCTCTCTCCTCGTCCATGTCATGAAATCATGACAATTTTGCTTGCGCCTTCTCTCTCCTCGTCCATGTCATGAAATCATGACAATTTTGCTTGCACCTTCTCTCTCCTCGTCCATGTCACGAAATCATGACGTTTTTCTTTCTTCTTTCTTCTCAACCTGTCGCGATATCGCGACAGTTTTCTTACTTGTCTTTTTCTTTGATTTTTTGAATCTGGGTCACTTCTGTTTTCCTAGAATTTCACTGTACATGATCTGACTGACCTCTGAACTCCTGTCCACTGCTTCAACTACATCAACTGATCTATCTGTCTGTGTTGACAACAATGACAATACTTTTGCTGCACCTTGCTCAACATATTTGAGAATTGACAAAAGGACCCCCCCCCCCCCAAAAAAAACCCCCTCTCTCCACCCCCACCCGAACAAAGTTCCCAGGAAAGGAAGAAAAAAAAAAAGAAAAAGAAAATCAAGAAAATTCATGAGAAAAAGAGAAATTATTCATAAGCATTATTTTAGTATCATTTTGTACCATCTCAGCAATATTTCAGCATTATCTCAGTGTCAAGCAAAAAAAAATGTAAAATAAAAAAAAATAGAAGAAAAGAAAAGAAAAGAAAAAGCAAAAAGCAATAAATCCCCCCACCTTTCAAAGAAGGAAGTGTGAAGCTTGAATCCCTGGAATTCTCAATTATTTGAAAACTGTGAGGTAAACCCCATAACATGTGATTTGTGCCCAACTTGCTTGACATTGGTAACTCCTAGCATGGTGATATGTCTATCACATTAGCGACCTTATTTTGTATAGACCTATGTTCGCTTATGGATCAGCTAGATTTTGATGACCCGACTTACATAGTAGTCTGGTACGGTTACATGCATATAAATCATGGTCAACGAATACTCATTTGGTTAATTCAAATTACTTGTATCAAATTATCTTGCTCAAAATCGGTAAATGAACATTACAAATTGTACACACATTTGTGTTTGAGAGATTTTGTATCATTATGATAGATCAAGATCGGCAATGAACTCACATATGCACATGGGGTTCCTTATAAATATCAATTTTGTCTTTGAGATAATTTAAAATATTTATTCAAATCTTCTGGAATAATTTGACTTTCTTATTTGAGAATATCTCGTTAGCATAAAATCAATTAAATACATTTTTTCAAAAATCCAAAATTTTCTTGCAAAAAATGTTCAAAAATCTAGCAAATAAAGTCACATTTATATATTATCGCCTTACGGATGGTATAGTTCTTAAACCTAAATTGGAATTTTATGCCTATGCAAGTCATTTTATATTTTCTATTTATCTCAAAATCAAAATCCAACCATGCAATAAAACTAAAAAATCAATTTCCTCTTTGGATTTCGTGATGATGGTATAAGTCTATACCTAAAATTCTATGCCTAACGCAAACCATCATTCTAATTTTATTTCACCATTTATTTTAATCCATAAAAGCATATGGCCTAAATCATTATGTTACACAATTGTGCTTTAAAAAAAAAGAACGAAAACTTTCCTATTTCATTTCATTATGTCAACATTCATTTTTTTTTGCGACAATGGTATAATTCCTAGGGAATTGTTCAAATTTCCATCATACTTGGAAACTTTATGCCTAGCAAAAATCATATTTTTAATATTTCATGCATAATATTTTCATGGAAATCTGAAAACAAATCATCACTATCATCATTTTTCATCATCGCAACACAAAGTCTTAAGAAAGCCTCTTAAGCACCCTTTTACTTTTAGCAATATTTCTCTCATACCGGGATTAGCTTGATGACCTAGCGAGCGGTGACTCCATGAAATGGTCATGTAATAGTGACAATGTCCTTTGAAATTATTGTTAGAAGTCACTTTTATTTTCATCAAATCACACCACCACAAAACCACCAGTTTATTTACATCAGATTATTTTGTTTAAATTTTATAGCATGACATAAAATTGTAATATTTTCAACGACATAATTACATGAATAGCAATCAACAATTAAAAATATTAAAGCATCATAAAACATATGCACAAGTCATATCATCAAAAAGAACATCATATATATATCAAGAAGTATATACATCATATCAAAACGGATTGGTATGCCACAATATATACCCTGGCATACTCAATCATCTCAAAAATAGTCTATGTACAATGTTCATCTAGTCTCGAGAAGACCTCGAGCTCTCAGCCTCATCTCCTCTCCCACCCTAAGGTGGAGGAGGTGGTCCCATCGAAGCCCGTCCTATATCGTGGGTCCTTGACGTCAATCGTGATGATGTCCTCGATGACCCCATCTTGATCGGCTCTACAATGCCAACTAGCAACTATATCCTCTAGCCCTCTGGAACTAACTGGTAGTACACTCCCTGATAGAACGCAATCTAAGCAACCAATCACACCAGCTCTAGAATGCTTGCCCCTCCGCTTCGAGCCCTGAGCCATGTAGCCTCATCCTACAGAGTCTGCACCTAAGCTCGTAGGCAAGCATTCTCTGCTCGAAGAGCTGCCATCTCATTGCTCTCCCCCACCTCGACACCCTTGCCCCTATCGGGTGATGGTGGCCTATCCCTCTACTAAGGAGGGAGTATTTCTCTCCTCTCCTCTCTCCTCTTCTCCCTCCTCTCTAGTTGCTACTATCTCTCTAGAGCCTATGGTACTCTCCAACATCTCTTCTGAGGAGGTCATCACTGATCCCTCCCTTCATGACCCCTTGCTGCATCGATGGTAGCCTAGCATCGCCTCTCCATCTGTTGCACTACAAAATGCATTAGACCCTATGCCCTCATCATTCGAGGAGGGCAAATTCCTCCATACCAGGCATCATATTCGTCTGCTACCCCCACATCATCTTCATCCACTGGTTGAATGGGGGCATCATCAACATCCTGACTCTAGAACCATTGCATGTCTGGAGCCTCGCTCAGTGTGGTACTATCCCACACAGTTCGAGAGTACTCATAATCCCTAAGAGTAGGGATCCCCTATTGTAGATCGAACTACCTCAAAACTTGGTCATAGCAGTGGAGCTCTACCTCTCCCCACTCTGTCCTCAACCATATAACTCATTTGATGTGAGCCAACTCATGTCCGTCCTCTACCCACCCTGGATGCTCTCTCCATAGTCTCTAGGCGATCCGATATGGGGTGAGGTCATCCAACAACCTCCGGGATGTCGACAGATCTATCCACCACTGTGACCCTCTCTAGAGCCACCAATAGAAAACCCGGGGTCTCTCCCGGTCAACTCCTATCAGTGGAAGCCCTACCGGCATTTGCATCGCAATGTTCTCCCAACACCAAACCTGTAGAAGCGATGTCAACACCAAAAATTGGCCTCCCTTGTATATGACCCCATAAAGGATCCTATACAATCGACACAGTACAAAGCTACCCCAAGAAAACTTGTATTCGTGGTATCTCATGTCATAGACCACATATGAGAGTAGCCATGGTAACCTGCATCCGCTCTGGTGGCATAGAATAAGGCCACCCACCACCCCTACCAAAACTCGAGTCAACCAAGATGCCTTAGGCATTCACCTCAAACCCTCGATGTTCACTTCGCCCTTCTCTAGGATGAAGCTCGGGTCCTCGCATAATCTCATCATAGCATGGCCCTGATTGGCCGAAGGGGTCATGAATCGATCGTGTATGGGGATCCTCAAGATCCTCCATACATCCTTTAGAGTGGGAGTCATCTCCCCTGTCGGTAGCTGAAAGCAGGATGACTCCGGATACCATCTCTCTGCTAGGGTTGTCAGTAGCCCCATGTCTGTAGGAATTTGTGGCATCTCTGCCACATGCTGCAGTCCTACCTCTGCCAATCTATCTTGCTCATCCTGATCGAGCGCAAAAAAATCATCTCTTAGACCTCCGTATTTCCACTCCCGATTCTTTAGCAATCCCCTCTACAAAATAAGCAATAAAACAACAAAAATCATTAGTACATAATCATTAAAAAAAAAATCAATTAAAATCAAATCATCCCATAAAAGTTGATATCGCCCATTATTGGACGATATCGTACCAAATTTAGATAAAATCATCCTTAATAGGACGAAATCGTCTCCGTTCTTCAATTTGGGGATCGCCCCTTATTGGACGGGATCGCCCCTATTTCTTCGATTTTGTCCCTAGACAAAATCGACAATATAGAGACAATTTCGTTGACGGCCTAAGAACAGCCGCAACACCCAAAAACACTTAAAATTCAAGTCAAAAATCAAGTAAATCAAGTTAAAAACACAGTAAACTAGGTTTAGATCCTTACCCGCAACCCACGTCGGATCTCTCGTCGATCTGTGCGTCGTTTCCACCATTTTTCACTCTGTAGAGCTCTGAAACAGTGAAAGTGAACAATAAAAAATGAATTAGGGTTTTACCCTATTTTTCTTATTTTTATTCAAAATGACATTTTTTTAATTTTTGCTTTTCTGCGCTTTTACCTCAAACGTTCGATTTGGGTAAAAACTTAGAGGGGGCACCATAGCAAACAGTCGTACGATTCGACCTAGAATTGTCGTCTAAAAAATGGAATAAATTTTTGCTTTCTCATAAAGCATGAAGAACTCATCTTTAACACATTTTTTTTGAAAAATTCGCTAAAGAGGGGGCAAAATGTAGCACCCTAAAATTGGCACAGTTAAACCATTAGTAAAAAGTAGAAATTTGAATTTTAACCATGAAACCATCTGTTAACCGCTTACCTCATTTTTTGCATCATTTTTAGAGGTTTTTGTGACCGTTGGACGATATCATTTTTGATCTGACGATATCATCGTCGATCTTATGATATCATCCCAAATCAAATGAATTCGTCTAGAACAGAACGTCCAGATGATTTCGTCCCAAAACCAAATTTTTGTAATTAGCTTCTATTCCAACGACCTCTCCAACTTGGGCAGAAGCATGTCTGCGCAGTTGGAGATTCCCATGTTGGAGATCTCCCAGATTGGTATGATCCCCAACCTCCTAACCTCCCCCTAATCTTATATAAACTAGAATTTTCCTAGTTTATCCCCTTGACTCCCTACCTGGCTGCCTGGCTGATTATTTCCCTACAATTTTAGTTTTTGTTGGGATCTCCCATCATTTTTCACTTGTGTTTTCAAGTTTTGTTGCAAGATTTCATTGTGTTTCAGTCGGAGGTAGCTCGGATCATCGCAGGTGATTCAACTACAATTTTAGACAATCCTATCAAGATCGACGATGATCTTGTACGATTACAGATGATCTAGTCTGTAATTCAGCTTGGGGGCAATCAGAGCCCTGAGTTTGCATTCTCTATCTCATTTTCTTTATTTATTGGTACATTAGATTAATTTACTTCTGTTTTGCATCTTGGAGTTCACCTCATTTAGCATAATTGCATGATAAAATTCAAACTAAGTTTCCAAAACAGTGCATGTCATTTAATTTGATATCTGGATTTATCATTCAAACATCTATACTCTTATTTCTATCATTTTGCATCATTCTTGCAATTGTATTTTTGGTTTTTGGTGTCTGTTTTCTTGATTGCAGGTTTCTAATGAATTCGCCTGACGAATTCATCAGGTCGCTGACGATCTTGGATGATCTCGAATGATCTCTTGTGATTTGGGATGATTCTGTACAATTACAGATGATCCTATCATATCCGGGATGATCTGGACTCCTACAAGCTTCAAAATCTTCATCAGACATCAAAAATCAGGTTTACTCTTCTCCATTTTATATATTCTCTATATTCAATCACATTAGGATTCATTTATGTCTTCTGTCTTCATATAAATTAGAATCTTCATATAGAATAGCTTAGCTTCATTTTGGCCAACCTAGGAATCTGAATGATTGAACATAAAATGAACAAATCAAACCCATTCTCAACCTAGGCGTGGAAACTGCCACTCAAAGTTTCCTGGTGAACCCCACCATCCGTCAAAAATTCACCTTTATACCCCTCCCCCGAGAGGCGCGACCTTCAAAGGGCCTCTCCATCCAAGGTATTGTTCCATCCTTTTCTCACCCCCCTTTCGGGTACGAATCCTTTAGCCTAAAGGTAAGGGTGCAAAAAATTTGGGCGATACAGATAGATGATCAAGATTGGTACCAATATTCAACATGGCTCAAAATATCATATTATTTAGCCTCTTCTAATGTTTCAAGGATGAAACATTTATAAGGGGGATGGAATGTTAGGTACCAAGATATGCATTTAATATTGAATAATTTAATATTGTATTGAGCTATAAATTAATTATTGAGTTAGGAAGACCACATGTCAAAATAGAAATAGGTATGTGATAGAATCATATTTGTAACCATTGGGGGAATATTATCATGTAACCGCAAGGAATATTGTCATATCATTATGCACTTTGTAGCTCATTGAAGGTTAACCACCACATGGGTGATCTTGTAACTCATAAAAGGTGAACCATCACACTCTTGTATAAAGATATATGTACCCCCATTGTAAAAGCAATCTATGATGTATTCTTGGAGAAGTCTTGGCTCGTGGAGCTAGAGATCTTGTGGAGTGGCTTCCTTCCAAAAGGAGCATTGTATGGTGTTCCCCTACCTCAATGGTATAATCAATTTCTATTTTATTGAGCAATTTATTGTGCAATTAATTTATTTGTGGATGCATGTTGAATATTTATGCAAATTGTTGAATGATTTATGGAATGAGAAGAGAGGTTCTTAACACATGTTTTGCTTTCCATAAAGAAAAATACCAATCCTTAAGAGTTGCTAAACTTTAGAAACACTAGAGGAAGGATAGATCAAGGAGAATTTATTACCATGTGAATCACTATGGGAGAAAATATTGAAAAAAAGAAAAATCTACTTCCAAGCATCTTAAGCCTTATGACATCTTCCAAATAGGTGAAGAAGATCTTCAGGTTCATGGTAGAATGGACATAGTGGGTTGGGAACCCCAATGTATATAAGTTGTTTACCAAGTAGGAGGCCTTGGTAAATTAAAATCTAGGGAAAGACAACTTGTTTGTGTTCAAGGTATGTAGATTAGGTTGTGTGAAAATGATGGGTCCAAATATACCTAGATGAAGAGAGGCCCCAATAAGCATTTAGTTTGTCAACCATGGGTAAGTATGGCAAAATCCATGCATAACCTAATATGGGTTTATAATTAAGGAGAGGTGTCTACGGATAACACTTCTAGTGCTTCCACCAAGGATGTTGAGAGTGCACTATAATATTATGAAGCATAGAGTCAAGTATATTTTCTTTAACTACATCAAAGGTTTCCTTATCGGTAGATGTGAGTCTAAATATAGATTTGATATAATCCCAAGGATGTCGATCCCTAGTCAACTTGGTAAACAATTCAGCCACTATATAGATACCCCTTCTATAGAATTTATGTGCATACATCTACTTGATTTGGATAAAAGAGACTCCCTAGATAGTCAGGATAGGGGACCACTAGAGGGTCATACAACTGATGGACATTGTACAATAATATTCTAATCTTATTGTACAATGTCCTCTAAGCTCTGATCTAATTTTTCTTCATAGGCCAAACCCTCAAAAGTGTTGGTGTTTATTCCAATATCCTTACGTATTGGTCTCCACTGTTTATTTACTTTCATCTATCTGAACCTATTTTTTGAAAATTAAAAAACATCCTCATCCATAGCCATTTGTAAGTTTCTCTTGCGATTTTCTACATATGTTTATGTTGGACTCTCTTTAGGGCATGATCTCTCAATATGCCCCACCTCATATCATCTTCTACATTTGAAAGATATATATTATTATCAATGGTTTTGGTCCACAAGTTACCCCATATTTATGAATGATCAATTATGGTAAAGGTTTATTGATATCAATCATGACCAATATTTAGGTATAAATAGCCAAGACTTTGTCTTTTGTAGTTTTTGAAATCTTAAAGAATTCTCCCAAAGCATTGTCTGTTGCCTTGAAGGTACCCATTTCCTAGAATTCAATAGGTAACCCATACATCCTAACCCAAATTGGTATTAGGGATAGATTTATGTTTTCAAGTGCAAAGCCTTCAAACCAATAAATAAGGACCTAGAACATAAAATGGCTAGGAAGAAACCTTTGGGAAGAAAGGATAGACTCACTATTGGAGACTTCCATCTCCTATCAATCCATTTTCTCAAAGTTGAAGCCCTTGGCCAAGACTCATTAAATTTACCAATGGTTGTCTTATCCTTGAGCAATGAGGATCTCCCTAACCTCTACTACTAGGGATGATTCTAAGGATTTAGCTATAAATTGATCCATGATAAGGACGTCCTCCCTAACCTCTACTACTAAGGATGATTCTAAGGATTTAGCTATAAATTGGTCTATGAGGACATTGTAACTCATTATATATCTACTAACATTTAATAGTATATCATATAGTGATTATATTATTTGAAAATAAACCTACAATATTCTACCTGTAAAACTTTAAAAAAATAGAGGGATAAATGAAAATTAGTTGGAAAAATTCTACACTCAAATGGAATGTCATGCCTCATTGATGCCCTAGTCCTTCATTGCTCCTCCCATCATGTGAACCCTAGTTGACATATATCTACAATTTCATTTTTAGTGACATGAAAAATCGGATGGAATGTCATCCCTCGCTGATGACCTAGAAAAATCAGATGGAATGTCATACCTCATTGATGCCCTAGCCCTTCATTGCTTCTCCCATCATCTACACCCTATTTGACATATATCTACAATTTTATTTTCTTGTGACTTGAAAAACCATAACTTCCCTTGTTCTGGATGACTAACTTCACAAATTGGTCCAAGAATCATCTAAATCAGACAATCCTTCACAAAGATATGGCTCTTGAAAGATGAGATTTTTTCTAGAAAAAAATGCTCTAAAGTTATCCTTGTTTCGAATGACTATCTTCACATGGATGTATACAACTGCCCTTGTTCTGGATGACTATCTTCACATGCCCTTGTTTCAAATTACAACCTTCACATGGACGTATACTTCCACTTGGATGATATGGCTCTTAAAATATTAATATGGGTTTTCTAGAAAAGTTTACTCTAAAGCTACCCTTGTTCTCGATAACTATCTTCACATGGATGTATGGATTCTTTCATACAATCTGAATCAAACAACTTTATGATGTAAAGATATGACTCCTCAAAAATATTTTAGAAAAAAAATTATATTTATGACCAAAAAAAGCACTATTATAATGAATTCTTGCTCTACTTCTTTAAGCATGCTTCTTGCTCTACTTTTCTTTTTGTACTCAATGATTCTTCTTCCTTTAAAATAGATAATAATAAATTTGTTGAATATATGTTCAAGCAATGAAAAAATATAAATATCATTTTTTTAATTCGTTAAGGAATATAAACTCTTAAACACATTAATAATCTTTGAAAACTTAAAAAAAATAGTTAATTCAACTCAAACTATTTAATATCAATTTATCTAATTATTAATAATTAATAAATTATTTTCTTAAAATCAAATTAAAAGAATTCAAATTGTATTAGTCTTTATTCTTATTTTTAACTTAAAACCCTTTAAACTAAGTAAATATAATTAGTCAAACCATGGGTTAGGGTTTTGGACTTGGGTCCCGTGGGCAATGGTTAGGGGAGGTTTAAGGTAATGGTTTGGGAAGGTACAAGGTTCAAACTCACCTCGAGTCGGAAAGGTCCAAGGTTCAAACTCCGGCCTTGATTTGGGAAGGTCCAAGGTTCAAATTGGGGCCTATGTGTTTTTGTGTTTTAAATTCCCTATAGATAAGTCTTTATGTGGAATAAAAAAACTCAAACCTGGATCCGCTCATGTAGTTAAAACTCTCCAATTAAAATCGAGAGACCCCACTTTCAAATCTCTCCACTCACATGCTACAAATATGTAAAAAAAAAATTACAAATCAAAACTCAAACCTAATGATGGTAAAAGTTTCTTAAACCAAATAAAAAAAACACAACAACAAATCCTTAAATCATAAATCATAAACGTACATAATGCGAAAGTAGATGTTCACTCAACGGGGACTATACAACAGTTTTATTTCTTGTCAGCGTAAAAGAATAAGATAGTAACATACGTTATCGAGGCTTCCCAGATTCCTTTGTTCACATGGTATCGTATAACAAATTCACATCGATTAAATTAAATGAAATTTCCCAATACTTTGTAGCTTATACGCATTTATACTGAACTTATCGACATTTTATATTCATATCATAAACAGAGATAGAAGCAATGCCCATCACCGGTACTCAAAGCCACAGAGACAGAAAATTCAACCCAAATACGTGTTAGGAATGGAGCCTAATTATGAGGAGGCTAAACAGAGAAAGTTTTTGGATTTACTGCAGGACGGGCAGGGAAAGTTTCCAGATTTACAGTCTGTTAGTCTACCAGAGAAAGTTTCCGGATTTACAACAGGACAACCAGAGAAAGTTTTTTTGTTTTTATCCCAAAATTAGATGTTGAGAACTCAATGTTAATCTTGGAATGTATTAAGAAAAGCAGTTTGTTTTTTCTGCTTTTTTCTTATATATAGTTGTGAGGAAAAACAAAGAAGACTATGACAAAGAAAATTACTGTGTTAATTCCTTGGAAATATAGAGAGGAAATTACAGCAGATGTTTGCTGTAGGTTGTAACCCTCTATTGCTTGGATTGAGAAAATGAAGGACTAAAAATTCTCGGTGGATGTAACCCACATTGGGTGAACCACGTTAAAATCGTTGTCTCTTCTTCTGTGTGTGTTTGTCTAATTTTTCTTTAATTCTGCCGTTAAAGTTTGAAACACTATAATTGCTTTTCTATATAAATATCTTTTATATAGTGATTTACTCTAACAAGTGGTATCAGAGCAGTTGTTTTGTTGGGTGCACTTGACAAAAGGAGAATTTCTAGATCAAGTGGGAGCAATGGCGGAAGAAGGGAGGTTTAGAGTTCAAAAATTCAATGGCCAGAACTTTCAATTCTGGAAGATGCAAATGGAGGATTACTTGTACCGGAAGGATCTTTACTTACCTCTTGAGGGGGAAACAGAGAGACCTTCATCTATGTCCGATGAGGAGTGGAGTCTCCTTGATAGAAAGGCATTGGGTACTGTGAGGTTGTGCTTGGGAGCCACCGTAGCCTTCAACATCTCTCGATGAAAAGACTACCAAGGGAGTCATGGATAAGTTGGCCAAGATGTATGAGAAACCATCAGCATCAAATAAGGTATTCTTAATGAAAAGGTTATTTAACATGAAAATGAGTGAAGGAGGATCCGTGCATGATCATTTAAATGAATTTAATACTTGTCACTAATCAATTGCATTCGATGAGGATTGGATTTTGATGATGAGCTTAGGGCCTTATTAATCTTATGCTCTCTTCCGAAAAGTTGGAACAATTTGGTAATGGCGGTAAGTAACTCCGCTTCGAGTTCAAATAAATTAGAATTTGATGATGTGGTTGGTGTGATACTCAGTGAGGACATGAGAAGAAAAACCACGGGAGAATCATCTAGCACCGCCTTAACTCGTTGAGAATAGAGGAAGAGGAAGAGAAAGAGGCAAGAGTTCACATCATGGCAAATCCAAAGGCAGATCCAAATCATGTGGAAAAGGAAAGCTACAGTGTTGGCACTGTGGCAAAAAGGGTCATCTCAAGAAGGATTGTTGGCAAAGAAATGATGATGGAAATGAAGGTAATGATAATAATGGTAACACTTCAGAAGCCAATATTACTGGACAAATTCTACAAGATGCTTTAATCTTATCTCTTGATAGAAATAGTGATTATTGGGTAATTGATAGTGGTGCTTCATTCCATGCTACCTCACATAAGGAATATTTCATAGATTATGTTTCCGGAGATTATGGACGACCAACCATGTAAAATCGTGGGTATTGGAAAGATTTTGATTAAATCCCCAAATGGATGTCAATGGGCTCTTAAAGAGGTGAGACACATAACAGATTTAAAGAGAAATCTTATATCGGCAAGTAAGCTTGATGGTGAAGGATACACGGTTGCATTCGGAGAAAATGCTTGGAAAGTTACTAAAGGTTCATTGATAGTAGCTAGAGGTAAATTGGTGGGTACTCTTTATTTACTTACTAATTTTTCTCACTGCTCCATGAATTTAGTCTCTACAGGTGAGAGTGCATCTTTGTGGCACCAAAGACTTGGCCATATGAGTGGAAAAGGTATGGAAATTTTACATTCAAGAAAGTTATTGCCTAAGTTAAAAGAGATTGATTTGGAATTATGTGAGGATTGTGTTTATGGTAAAGCAAAGAGAGTTAGATTTCTCAAGGATGGCAAGGAAAGGAAGAAAGAGAAATTGGAGCTAGTGCACTCAGATGTTTGGGGCCCAGCTCAGGTAACTTCTCTTGGAGGTTCCTCTTACTATGTACTTTTTATTGATGATGCAACAAGGAAAACATGGATATATTGCATTAAGAATAAAAGTGATGTTTTTAATACCTTTAAGAATTGGAAAGCATTAGTTGAAAATGAAACTGGAAAAAGGTTAAAGTGTCTAAAGTCGGATAATGGTGGAGAATATTGCAATAGAGAATTTGATGTGTTTTGTTCTAAAAATGGAATTAGAAGAATCAAGGTAGTTCCAAGAACACCTCAAGAAAATGGGGTTGCTGAAAGAATGAATAGAACCATCATGGAACGTGCTAGGAGCATGAGAATACATGCAGGCTTACCATTATTTGTATGGGCTCATGCTATTGATACTGCAGTATATCTGATTAATAGAGGACCGTCTAGTGCCTTGGATGGAGGAATTCCAGAAGAGCTTTGGACAAGTAAACCAGTAAATTATTCTTTCCTTAAGGTATTTGGATGTGAGGCTTTTATGCATATAGACAAAGAGAACAAAAATAAGTTAGATGCTAAGGCCCAAAAGTGCTATTTTATTGGTTACGGTATTGATGGCTTGGGTTACAGATTATAGGATTGTGATAACCAAAAAGTCATTAGAAGTAGGGATGTCATATTTAATGAAAAAAACTTGTATAAAGATCGGTTGCAGGGAAAGAAATAGAAAGAGGAAATTACTGAATACATAGACCTTGATGGACCCATAGAAAAGGTAACTCCAAAAGTGGTAGAAGATCAAAATGTACAACAACAACAACAAGCACCTCAATCTCCAGAAAGTGTTGTTAGACGTTCTACCAGGATAAGTAAAATTCCTCAACGTTTCTCTAATTATGTTTTGTATATCGATGTCGGTGAACCAGAATGTTTTCGGGAAGCATTACGGATGGATACCAGGAATAAGTGGGAGCTTGCAATGAATGAAGAAATGGACTCTTTATTTCACAACCAAACTTGGGATTTGGTTGAGCTACCCAAAGGTAAAAGAGCTTTGACCAATAAATGGGTGTACAGGATTAAAGAGGAGAATGAAGGGCATAAGAGATACAAAGCAAGACTAGTGGTCAAGGGATTTGCTCAAAAAAAAGGTATTGATTTTGATGAGATTTTTTCTCCAGTTGTAAAAATGACCTCTATTAGAGCTATTTTGAGTCTTGTAGCTATAGAAAATTTGTTTCTGGAGCAATTGGATGTGAAGACAGCATTTCTTCATGGTGATTTGGAGGAGAAATTTTATATGCACCAACCAGAAGGCTTTCAAGTGAAAGGTAAAGAGGATTGGGTATGTAAACTGAAAAAGAGCTTGTATGGGTTAAAACAAGCTCCTAGACAATGGTATTTAAAATTTGATAAGTTCATGGCTAATCAAAGGTTTGAAAGATGTCAAAGTGATCACTTGTGTATATTTTAAGCAAACTGGAAATGGTAACTATGTTATTTTGCTATTGTATGTGGATGACATGTTAGTTGCAAGAACAAATATGCAAGATATAAACATGCTCAAGAAGAAGTTGGCTAAATCCTTTGCCATGAAGGATTTGGGAGAAGCCAAACAAATCCTTGGTATGAGAATAACAAGAGACAAGGAGAGTCACACTCTGAAATTATCACAAGCAAAATACATTGAAAAAGTGCTTAAGAGATTCAACATGAACAATGAAAAGTCTGTTGCTACTCCATTGGCAAAGCATTTCAAACTCACCAAAGATTTGTGTCCCAAGACACAAAAGGAACAAGAGCATATGGCTAAGGTTCCCTATGCATCAGCGGTTGGAAGCTTGATGTATGCAATGGTTTGTACAAGACCAGATATTGCCCATGTAGTGGGAATAGTGAGTAGATTTATGAGTAATCCGGGAAAAGGACATTGGCAAGCGGTAAAATGGATACTCAGGTACTTGAGAGGAACTTCAAATTATTCTTTGAATTTTGGAGGCTCTAATATATGCTTGAAAGGTTTTGTAGATTCTGATATGGCAGGTGATCTTGATGGTGGAAGGAGCACTACTGGCTACATATTTACTATAGGAGGAGGAGCAGTTAGTTGGATTTCTAAACTCCAACACGTAGTTGCCCTTTCAACCATTGAAGCTGAATATGTTGTCATTACAGAAGCAAGCAAAGAGATGGTTTGGTTGCAAAGACTAATGGAAGAACTGGGAAGAAGCAAGAGGATAATAGGTTGTGGAGTGATAGCCAGAGTGCTATACACCTTGCAAAGAATTCAGCATTCCATTCAAAAACTAAACACATCAAACTCAGGTATCATTTCATTAGATCAGTAGTGGAAGATGGATCTTTGAAATTAGGGAAGGTTCACACATCACAAAATCCTGCTGATATGCTTACAAAAGTGGTGTCAAGAGAAAAGTTGAGCTTTTGCTCAACTTCAGCTTGGCCTTAAGGAATAAGAGGCCATGATGAGAATTTTTCAGTCCTTGGTTGCGGTATGGTGCAATGGAATTTGTCTCCAAGTGGGAGATTGTTAGGAATGGAGCCTAATTATGAGGAGGCTAAACAGAGAAAGTTTCTGGATTTACTGCAGGACGGGCAGGGAAAGTTTCCAGATTTACAATCTGTTAGTCTACCAGAGAAAGTTTTCGGATTTACAACAAGACAACCAGAGAAAGTTTTTTTGTTTTTATCCCAAAATTAGATGTTGGGAACTCAATGTTAATCTTGGAATGTATTAAGAAAAGCAGTTTGTTTTTTCTATTTTTTTCTTATATATAGTTGTGAGGAAAAACAAAGAAGACTATGACAAAGAAAATTATTGTGTTAATTCCTTGGAAATATAGAGAGGAAATTACAGCAGATGTTTGCTGTAGGTTGTAACCCTCTATTGCTTGGATTGAGAAAATGAAGGACTGAAAATTCTCGGTGGATGTAACCCACATTGGGTGAACCACGTTAAAATCGTTGTCTCTTCTTCTGTGTATGTTTGTCTAATTTTTCTTTAATTCTGCCGTTAAAGTTTGAAACACTATAATTGCTTTTCTATATAAATATATTTTATATAGTGATTTACTCTAACAATACGGTATTTAATTTATGTCCACTATATGTAAAACATGATCTTTCACCGTTACATTTTACCAAAAATGACTGCCACGGATCCCATTTATTTCCTACATGACTTAGCAATTCAAATAATATAAAATGGATGACGACATTGGCCTGCCATGGAAGGGCCAATCCATTTCTATTTACAACAACATAAACATCGGCAAATGAAGGCGAGCCATGGAAGCCGTTTCAGCAGAAAAGAAAGGCAAAAAGAGAAGAAAGCAAAAGAGTGGAAACGCAGGGGATTGAAGACAATGTTGACGCAGTCCCTGCTTGTGGACTCGGCGATGGACTCTCCACCCCGGCGGCAGCGGCTCCCCCTGCCATCACAAACATCATTATCGCCATTGCCATCATCAGAGTAATCGCGGACTCATTTATAATAAACATGTCAAGAGCGGACTCATTTATGGTAAACATTTCAAGAGTTCAAAGTTAAGTTGAAGAACGGTTAGTATGATGTTGGTCATAAAAGGTTATGAATTTAAGTTTTCAAAGACGGTGAGTGGGATGCATTTGCGGCAAACATGTCTAAGAGGTCAACTTAATTTGAAGAATGGTTAGTAGGAGGTTGGTCATAAAAGGTTATGAATTTAAGTTTTGAGAATATTGTAGAATAATTATCAAAAACATATTAATATGATTATTTATAATGAATAAATAATATATTTAATTGATTATATTTAATCAACATAATAATATTTTTAACCTTTAAGATATTATGTTTAACCTCTTAATAATAAAGATGTCATATCAAATAAGGTAAGAAACTATTTACTCTAACATAGTAAATAGGAGTTAATATCTCAAATTAGGAAATATTATTCTAACAAATATTTTAATTTATATTATATAATATTAAAAAAACTTAAAATTAGACCATGGAGATTTTTATGTGAGCATAATGCTATAAATATTTTGCGATTTTATTAAGTGTCACCTCATCTTTTGAGAAATAAATAAGCTTGTTATGTGAGCATAATACAATAAATATTGTGCTCAGTATTGATATTGACTTTATTAAGTGTCACTCCTTTAGAGAAATAAATAAGCTTGATCTAATATTCCTTGGAATTAATTTTAGGTTTCTTTTTATTGTTTATTAACAATAAAGGTTTAACATGATTCAAAATTTTAATATATCATATTTATTAAGACTATAGAGGCTCGTTTTTTTAGATTATTTTTAGTCGTCATTTTTTTCATGTAACATGTGTTTCAGCCTAGCACAAAGGATGAGTCATCTCAATGGTTGGACCTACCACATTCAGTCTCAAGCTCTATGTTTTTAGTCAAAAAAATGGCCACTGTAAGAAAACAATGCAGAGAGCATTCCCTCAATGTTCAATCAATTCCTACAAATAAGCTAACTCCATTGCCACATTTTAGGCCAACTCCATTGCCACTTTTTTAATCTGCATTAAAGTTTGTAGGTTGCAACAACATAGAAGAAACAACATTGACCCTATCAATAGCACTATAGAATAGAACAATAGAGGGTTGCGAGAACAAGGAATCATTTTGTTAGGTACCAATATAGGTATTTAATATTGAATAATTTGATATTGTATTGAGCCATAAATTAATTATTGAATAAGGAAGGCCACATGTCAAAATAGAAATTATTATGTCATAGAATCATATTTGTAACTATTGGGGGAATATTCTCATATCATTATGCACTTTGTAACTCATTGAAGGTGAACCACCACATGGGTGATCTTGTAACTCATGGAAGGTGAACCATCACACTCTTGTATAAAGAGAGATGTACCCCCATTGTAAAAGTAAACTATGATATATTCTTGGAGAAGTCTTGTCTTGTGGAGCTAGAGATCTTGTGGAGTGGCTTCCTTCCAAAGGAAGCATTGTATGGCTTTCCCCTACCTTGAGGGTATAATCAATCTCTATTTTATTGAGCAATTTATTGTGCAATTAATTTATTTGTGGATGCATGTTGAATATTTATGCAAATTGTTGAATGATTTATGGAATGAGAAGAGAGGTTATTAACAAGTGGTATTAGAGCAGCAATTTGGGCAACGTGGGTTTGTTTTTGCAGAGTTAGGGCACATAAAAATGTCATATTTTGCAGAGGTCATATATTTTATTTCAGCAGTCATTTTCAAAAGGTTTTTGCTTCACAATGTAGATATTTTTTTAGTACTACAAAAATGACTGCTCATTTGTTAAATTCTGATATGTATTGAAAAAGTTATGGCTATTTTTTTTTTTTGAATTTACATGGTGGAATCGATAGCCGCCACGAATTTGGGTAGGTTGTACAGCTTTTTATGGCCGCCATAATATTCTGCAATGTCCGCCCCAGAAGCCGCCACACAGATCTTCGCGTAGTCTACCCCTGGAACCACCATTCCACAATAATTTTGAACCTTTTACATCGCTGAAAGCATCAGGAAAGGGACAGGCGTTCAGTCCGACGAGGCCCGAGATTTGAAACTTGGATCTCCGCCCCCTTATGGGGGTTGGATGAACCAATTGGTCTACCACTCGGACCTAAATTTATGGCTATTTGAAGTTGAGTTATTTTTGTTGTTTTTTGGCTGCACGAATTATTTTCAAAATAAAAAATTTGTATTAAATTTTGTAGTAATCATTTACATAATATTTTGGTACCAGCTTGTAGATTATTCTGAGTACTATAGCAATGACTGTTCACTTGTAAAATTCTGATACATATTGAAAGAGTTACAGTTGTTTGAAGTTGGGTTGTTGAGGCTATTTTTTGACTACGCAAAATTATTTTTAAAAAGAAAAAATCGTATTAAATTTTTTAGCAGTCATTTTTAGAATATATTTTTGCATCAGCATGCAGGTTATTTTGAGTAATACAAAAATGACTACTTACTTGTTAAATTCTAATAAGTATTAAGGGAGTTATAACTATTGCAAGTTGAGCAAAATTTTGCAGTAATCATTTACAGAATAGTTTGGCACCAGCTTGTAGATTATTCTGAGTAATATAGAAATGACTCTTCACTTGTAAAATTCTTATGCATATTGAAAAAGTTACAGTTGTTTGAAGTTGGGCTATTGAGGTTGTTTTTTGACTACACGAAATTATTTTCAAAAAGAAAAAATCGTACTAAATTTTTTAGTAGTCATTTTTAGAATATATTTTTGCATCAGCATGCAGGTTATTTTGAGTACTACAAAAATGACTACTTACTTGTTAAATTCTAATAAGTATTGAGGAAGTTATAACTATTGCAAGTTGGGCTTTTGGTGTTGTTTTTGGGTTACCGGCAAAAGAGGAAAAAAATTCATAACTTTCAAACCGGTAAGCAATTCAGTTGCCATTTGTTTTAATTTGAATAAAATCTGCATATTTACTTGTTTTAAGAGAGAAATAGATGAGATCTCAAAATCATTGTTTTTGAGAAATTTCAGTTATTTTAAATCCTAGCTGTTTTATAAAAATAAAAATGGATTTGCCAAAATTCACTGGAAGGGATGATAGTGACACTAAGGAATGGTTGCAAAAGTTTAATAAATCTACTTTAATGTTTTTAAGGAAATTTAACCTTTATTCTTCTATGCAGGAGGAAGCTTTTTCTTGGTTGTTAGACTTTGCGGGTGCCCATAAAAAAATATTCACATGGGAAGAATTTGAAGTTGCATTTTTGAACAAATGGGGACCAAAGAAAAATGATAATAAGGTGCAGGCTAAGGAAACTACACTTTTTGAATCAGGACCAAACAGTGGTCAAAAAGATTTGTTTGAATGTAAAAATTTTATTTTTCAAGTTCATGGTTGCATTCAAAAGAAAAATGTTATTGTCTCCATAAACCCTAGTAGCAAGCATAATTTCATCAATAGAGACTTGGCTAATAACTTGAAAGTTCCAACAACAAAAATTAAAAACATAAAGCTTGAGGGTGAGGATGTTCAAATTTTTGAAGATTTGAATATCACCATGGATAAATATGTTTTACATTCAGATTTTCATGCTACTGAGATGACTGATGTAGATATTATTCTTGGCTATCCTTGTTTGCATTATTTGGGTATTAATGTGTAAAATAAATTCATGAAGTTATGGTACCAAAAGAAGATAATATTACAAGACATTTCTCAATGTAAGAAAAAACATGTAGCTACTGCAAATGACCACAATGAAGAACTTGAAATAGAACCTAAGGATGAGGTGGTAATAGAGCTCAAAGAAGAAACAAAAGTAAAAGATGAACCAAAAGAAATGAGCACATCAAAAGAGCAAAAATAGGTTGAACCTCAAGTTAAGGTTGGATTATATTGTCATCCACACCACCATGAGAGGCAACAATCATGGAGACAGAGCTTGAGGCATCCTAGGAACAATGAAGGACATACAAGGAACCAAATGAACCAAGACTTTGGATATGCTACAATTCATAAATACAAACAAGTATGCATGAAAAAATATGAAATTTATGCTTCCAACACATGGCATTGGCATCAACGAAGACCACCACCAATCATAGTTTCACTAGGATGGATGGATGATCAAGATTGGTACCAGTATTCAACATGGCTCAAAATATCATATTATTTAGCCTCTTCTAATGTTTCGAGGATGAAACATTTATAAGGGGGATGGAATGTTAGGTACCAAGATAGGTATTTAATATTGAATAATTTAATATTGTATTGAGCTATAAATTAATTATTGAGTTAGGAAGGCCACATGTCAAAATAGAAATAGGTATGTCATAGAATCATATTTGTAACCATTGGGAGAATATTATCATGTAACCGCAAGGAATATTGTCATATCATTATGCACTTTGTAGCTCATTGAAGGTTAACCACCACATGGGTGATCTTGTAACTCATAGAAGGTGAACCATCACACTCTTGTATAAAGATATATGTACCCCCATTGTAAAAGCAATCTATGATGTATTCTTGGAGAAGTCTTGGCTCGTGGAGCTAGATATCTTGTGGAGTGGCTTCCTTCCAAAATGAGCATTGTATGGTGTTCCCCTACCTCAAGGGTATAATCAATCTCTATTTTATTGAGCAATTTATTGTGCAATTAATTTATTTGTGGATGCATGTTGAATATTTATGCAAATTGTTGAATGATTTATGGAATTATAAGAGAGGTTCTTAACACATTTTTTGCTTTCCATAAAGAAAAATACCAATCCTTAAGAGATGCTAAAATTTAGAAACGCTAGAGGAAGGAGAGAAGGATCTTCAAGGAGAATTTATTGCCATGTGAATCACTATGGGAGAAAATATTAGAAAAAATAAAAATCTACTTCCAAGCGTCTTAAGCCTTATGACATCTTCCAAATAGGTGAAGAAGATCTTCAGGTTCATGGTAGAATGGACATAGTGGGTTGGGAATCCCAATGTATATAATTTGTTTACCAAGTAGGAGGCCTTGGTAAATTAAAATCTAGGGAAATACAACTTGTTTGGGTTCAAGGTATGTAGATTAGGCTATGTGAAAATTATGGGTCCAAATATACCTAGATGAAGAGAGGCCCCAATAAGCATTTAGTTTGTCAACCATGGGTAAGTATGGCATAAGCCATTCATAGCCTAATATGGGTTTATAATTAAGGATAGGTGTCTACGGATAACACTTCTAGTGCTTCCACCAAGGATGTTGAGAGTGCACTATAATCTTATGAAGCATAGAGTCAAGTATATTTTCTTTAACTACCTCAAAGGTTTCCTTATCGGTAGATGTGAGTCTAAATATAGATTTGATATAATCCCAAGGATGTCGATCCCTAGTCAACTTGGTAAACAAGTCAGCCACTATATAGATACCCCTTCTATAGAATTTATGTGCATACATCTACTAGATTTGGATAAAAGAGACTCCCTAGATAGTCAAGATAGGGGACCACTAAAGGGTCATAGAACTGATGGGAAATCGATCCCAAATACCTTTGTCTTTCTACTACATCTATAGTTTGATGTTTTTCCAAGATTGCCAAATACTTTGGATGATACAAGAACCTAGAATCTTAATGGAAACTAGAGAAATGAGAAGGGGTGGGAAATCCATACCTCTTCATATTTTACGTCCATAAGGAAATTTTAAGGTAATACAGTGTCAAACCAAAATTTTCTAGGCTTCCTCACCTTTGATGAATCTAATTATTCATTTGGCACATAAGATCGTGCCTTTGAATTTACAATCAAGAAGATCCATTCCCCCATTCTTCTTGGGTAAACAACAAAATTTCTAGGCTACTTTGTAGAACTAAAGCCAAAGGTATAACTTACCCAAAGAAAATATCTAGCTCCAGCTTCTGGTAATAAGCCTTGGATGGGATCCAACATAAGTAGTAATACACATGGGTCACAACCAGGATCCTAGAGTAGATTTGAAACTTGTTGGTAAGAGAAATATTTTTAGTGGTCCAATGGGTAAGATTGGCTTCAATTTTCTATATGATGTTTTTCTAGAATTCCAAGGGAGAACTTTGGAAGGCAAAGGGGATACCCAAGAACCAAAATACTTCACCATCTTGTATCCATATCCACTGAAACTGAATTAACCAAGCTAGGAGGAGAGATATAGACTGTTAAAAATAGTCTTTTATCATTGGATGTTGAGGTTCGAGGTAAGACAAAAAGTATCCAAAAAATAAATCGTCTAAGTTAAGGATTCTTCATCCTCAACTAACGAAAGGAAAAATTCATCCACAAAGTATCCATTTATTATTTGGGATTGATTGTTGAGAAGATAAATACCCTTAACGAGGCCTATATTGGATTGATGAGCTAGGAGATAGCTTAAACCTTTAGCTACAATGACATAGAGAGAGGAGGAAAGAGGACAACCTTGTTTGATTGAGCACAAAAGGCTAATATATTTTGATTGAGTTTTGTTGATAGTGAGGATAATAGAAGTATCTATAAAGAGATTCTTGATTGCAAAGATGAAACCATTGCTAAAACCTAGGGCTTTGAGCATGGCATGAATGAAGCGCCACTTAATGTGCTCATAGGCTAGTTGGTTGGATTTTCTAACCCATTCTATTCCCTCCTAGACAATCAAGATATTATCTAATATATATATGCTTCTAATGAAATTTATTTACTCTATTTTGATGATGATATGAAGCAAATGTTATAGATTCAAGGCTAAGGCTTTGGTAATGATATTGTATGACATATTAAGGATGATAAAACACCAATTGGTGATCAACTCAAGGTCTCCAACCTTTGGGATAAACTTGATATTACCTTTGTTAATTTTGGTCGAAGAGAGTCATCTATCAAAGCTTCTTGTTAAACTTAGAACAAATCAAGGCCTATAAGGTACCCAAAGGATTTATAAAATTATAGGGGAATATTTATCATTGGTCATTTGAGATAGGACCTCATATAGATATTTGAGCGAGAGTGGTGGATCACAAGCAAATATATGAGCATTAGAGAGTTTTTTTGGGACCATAGAAAGATAATCTTGGAGGGATTTATCCCTCTGGTCTAAAGGCTCCTATAGGGAAAGATCTACCTGTCGTGTTGGAAAAAGGATCAAGTAACCTCTAGCAAGGAAGTTATTTGAATCCTTGCCTCTTGAATTACCTTGATGTAAGCATTGCGATGATGGGACATAAGATGATAAAAAAAATTAATAGAGACCTTAACTCCAATTTTGACCCAATGCATTATGACCTTGATCCAGAATCCCTTGTTATCATAATTCTCAATCAACATAAGTTGATGATAAAATATCACCACATGCTATTAGAGATCATGATTAAAATGGCAAGATCTAAGCTATTTGGAATCCTGATTCAATTCTTGTTTGAGAGTAGCATTGGACCAATGCTTAAAATTGGTAATACATTTGCCAATATATTTGAGAAAGGAGGTAATTTTATGGATGGTGTTCAACCACAATTCAGTCTAGCCAAAGGTATCAAAATAATGAGAAAATAATTTCCATATCCTCCTAATATATAAAAAGAAAGGATGTATCTAGAAAGAACTAGGAGGAGAGGTGGAGATTTCAATGGAGAAAGATAGGGGAATGATCAAAGAGGATGGCATTAGGGATAGCTTCCATAAAAGGAGTCAAGCTAGGATGACAAGAAAATAAAAAGACTCTTTGATTAGAAATTATAGTTCTATTAAGGTATTTTAACACTCAATGTTCTCCTTGTTGTTGATTAGACCAAGAGAACCAGGAATGACTAGAGAAGGAGGGGGAGATAGGAATTAGGATAAAAAAGCTCCAATTTATTCTTCATAAAGTACCAAGCCTCACGTTCTCCCACAACCCAATACATAGAAAGGATTCCAACTTTATCATGTGAAAATTCAAATTTATTAAATTCATCTTTGACAATATAGGTGGTGAGGGGAAGGGATAAAGAAATCATTGCCAAAGGTCTCATTTACTCGAAGTATTATTAGAAGCATAAACATTGACAATGCCAATGGGTTGGCCCATAAGCTCTAGATATGTGATATTTTTTTTGGGGGGGGGTTAGATATGGATAAATTTTATAATAAGTTTTATTTAACTTTTATATTAATAATTATCGATGGAGAGTTTGCAAAGTTGATCTCAAGTGCTTGAAATTGGTCATCTTCTACAAAGAAGGCTAAGGTTCAAGTCTCAATGAACATAAGGGTCTGGTATATGAGTGGTGGGTGCTTGACCCCAAGTACATCACTGTAAACTAAAATGCATGGTAACCCATTAAAATAATAATTATTATGGGCAAGAAGCTAGAAGTTTCACACCCTAATATTTTATCAATGGGGTTAATATTTAACTAGTGAAAATAAATATGGTCATGGATGCGATTATTTGCAATATTTGATGTCTATGTTTATTCTTGATATTTAATGAATTAACAAATCAATATTTTTAACCTTAACAATTTATTATAATTAGTAACAAATAATGAACATGTCCATTCAACATATTATCTCCTTATGGGAGGCATAAGGCTAGGGTTTTGAATTAGATATCTATACAATATTCATTCAATCAATTTATGAAATTAAAAACATTTGGTATATCCAATGTAGTATTGATATCAAGAATATAGAGTCCAATATAGTATTGATGTCAAGATCATTTGGCATTGTTTTTTATTTGTTGCAAAAATATGGACTTATTATTCCTCTCAAGTACAACAATTTTTATACGCTCTTCATTTTTGTTTGATATTTCCTTTGGTGGATAGTTGGTATACTCTCATCTCATGAACTTCACATAGAGTTCAAGCATATGCACACATTACACCAAAAAGTGTGTATACACATTACAACAATGAGTAGTATAAGAGGGATATTTTTCTATTTATATAAATATGTGTTACTCAGAAGAAATTGAGGCATCCTTTAGAAGAAATTAAAACTTTCTATGAGCTTTTATTTCTTTCTTCAAGGTATTCTTCAATCAAGCTTTCAATGAGATTTTTATAAAACAATGAGTAATATAAGAGGCACCCTTTTTAATTTAGATGAATATGCATTTTTTAAAGGAATTGTTTCTATAGGCACCCAAGTGTTGTAGGTGAGTTGTAGAGGAGAAGGCAATCCCCCAAGGGAGGTCCTAGGTTCAAATCTCCACCCTACCAAAAAGTTGAATTGGGTATCCAAAATCTAATTGATAATGTTGGTGCAGGCAGGGTCAGGTGCGACTCTTGGGTGAATTTGACGGTGTAGAACCCCCTGTTCGTGGTCTCTCAGACCAAGGCATTTGAATAAATCAAGCTTTCTATGAGATTTCTTTTATTTCTTCAAGGCATTCTTAAATCAAGGTTGTTGATGAGATATTATTTATGTATAGCTAGGTTTTTGGAATAAGTCAAGGCATATTTTAGAGGAAATCAAGACTTTCTATGAGACATTTTATTTATTATGAAGTTATAAGATATGTAGCTTTATCATCATAATGTTGATCTCCTTAAAATTCAATTAAGGTATTCTTTCTTTCAATATTTTTAAAACTTAATCATGCTTCTTACTCTACTTCCTTTTTTTTGCTTGAGAAAAAGGGGTTGTACTTGGGCCCCCCACCCTCGACAAATTATAATTCTCTCCTTAAGAGCTTGAGATTTTACAAAGAGATTCAATTATCATCTCAATTAAGTTTTTATAGCTAGATACCTACATACTTTTCATTAAAATATTAATTTTTTTATTTTTATTTTCTAGATCTTCAATTTTCTTAAAATATACAAATATTCTAGAAGTCAGCATCCTTCTTGTTGAAATTTTCTTGTAGCATCTTTCACAATACCAAAACTCCACCTCTCTTGTCTATGCACTGCATCTTAGTAGACTAATATTTCCAAACTTTGTGTTAATTATAGTCCACTTTACTAGCTCTAAACTATTAGTTTCCTTCCTAAAGCATAATTGCAACTATAAGAACTGTAATAAATAGTTTAACAATCTCAAAAATAGAAATTTCATGATTAAATGTTATCAAGGAATATATGAATAATAACTAAACTATAGGTCTTTATATAATACAAGTGGAATTCATTTTATTTTAAAATAAAATTTATAAAAATATTTTATTATTTTAATAAGTTATGAAATGAATCTCACTCGTATTATAATGACATTTTTACAAATCATAATGGTATTATTTTAATAGTCTCAAAATGTTAAAAGTTCCAATCCATACTTTGTCCCATAATATAAACAACAACCAACAACTCAAATAATCCATTTAGCCACGAAGTCCATCTTATATCACCTTCTTCTACTTTAACATACAAAACGTCTATTCACTTCACTAAATCATAGTCCACTTTACCAAATTTGGATTATTAGTTTCCTCTAATGCATTGATCTATAAATGGATCCCCTAAAATATTTTGTAATCCTCTTAAAAATTATTTTGAATTTACTTCTTTTAAATTTTTCTTTACAACTTTAGCTAAACTTACTAATTCCTTTAACCATGGAAAAGAAAATTTGACTTCACAATCCTCTATTAAAACCTCTCTATTGGCTAGCTTATCTACACATTTTTCCCCTTACCTTAATGTATTTGTAACTTTATTTATTCAAACTCTATAGCAAGATCTCGTATCTCCAAAATGATCTCTTGTATGTCCCATAGAGCCTTTGCTTTTCTCAAAATTGAAATTAGTACTATTAATGAATCACTTTCCATCCATACTCTGTTCCATTTCATTTGTCTGTACATTTTTAATCCTTCCAAAGCTACCCAAGATTTAGCTTCATATTTGTCATAAATACACTACTTAAAGCATAATTTGACAAAATATCACCCCTATTATTTGTAATTATTCCTCTTCCTCCTATTTTTCATGGGTTTCATTTAATAGCTCTATAAAAATTCAACTAGAACAACTCTTCTTTCGATGGTTTCCACTTTATACTTTTTTTCTTCTTTTTTTTTCTCACGTACCCACCATCATAATTCCAATTTATGACTTTGCTCCATCTATCAAGGATCTACTTCAATATTAGGGATTGGGTGAGTTGATAGGGTTGGTTTAGACTCCTCTATGGCTAAACAAATCTTCCTTTTTATTACCTCTAAATGACTTTACTTTCCTTTAAATATTCTTATATTCCTTTCTAGCCATACAGTCTAAAGTATTGCATTTTTCGATGTATCCTAGATTGTCTATAACACCTCAATTTTAAAAGTACTCTACCATTGTTAGCATATATATCTTACATTATTGATCAAAAGGGTAGCGCACGTAGGCGCTCTCTAGTTTGGTTTAATAACCACCAAGTTGGTTTAATAAACCAACTTATTGTAACCACATTGTAATATTTATAATTGATATCAATCGGAATGAATAATTTCTTCGTCAAATTCTTTATGATATCAGAGCTAAGGATGATCACAGACATTGGGTAAGGTAGTTATCATTTCTAACTACTCCAATTTACCTAAATAGCATGGTTCTTGGAGACACTGATGGACGCAGACAGAGGATAGACTACCAGCCAACGAGACTGGAGGCATGCAGACTGGAGGACACTGACGGACGCAGACAGAGGAGACACTGACGGACGTAGACAAAGGATAGACTACCAACCAACGAGACTGGAGGTAGATAGACAAAGCAGAGCAGATCGGGCACGTGATTTGAGGTTGGAGGTATGCAGACAGAGGAGAGCAGACTGGGCACATAGATAGAGGAGGTCGACATTTGTGGAGGCAAAAGGGTGGGGTGGTTGCCCGAAGGCAACTGAAAGCTATAGTAGCTTTCCTTGTTCTTAAATACCCCCATAGTGGCAGCATAGGCCATGTGGGATTAAAGTTTTTTTTCTCCCTTCTCTACACCCGATGCTGCTAAGATGTGCCTGCTCCCTGTTTGTTCTCGTCGGGCCCTATGGCTCGCGTGGTATGCATGGTGATTTTTAGGCGAAAGGTCACGGGTTCAAGTCTCTTCGAGGAGGTATAAGGTTTTTTTTTTTACGCCCCGCATGCCCTGTGATGGTGGGTGGTAAGTTTTTGACACCCCGCGCATGTTGTGATGGCAGGTGGCACCTTTTGATGCCTCGAAGTGCCTTTTTGATGCCAGGAAGTACCCTATTGATGCCAGGAAGTGTTCTGATGATGCCAAAAAGTCATTTGACGCCTGTGCAATCAAATTTGATGCCTTGAAGGCTCCAAACAAATTTTTTTTGAGGTTCAAGTACAATTTTTTTTCCTTGTCTTTTTTGCAATACGGAGGGGGGAAATCTCAGTCTTCACATGATTCATTTGCAAAATTGTAAGATAAAGAAGGGAAATCAAACCATTTGGAAGTGAATAATTGCTAGATTTGTAATAGGTGCTTAAATTTATGGGTATTTGTGATTGTTTCTTTTGCATTTAAATATTCTATTTTTCTTGCATTAACAATCATAAATTACAAAAAAAAATAAGACCCCAAATTTATACCCTATTTGTGCAATTTATTACACAACAACGTTTGGTATTTGAGATACCTCTGGTCCACACTTACAGGTAAAGTTGTCGTTCTTTGGACTATTGTATTCGTCGCCTAATATAGCTACAACAACGACGTCTGAGCTTGTTCTCTATTAATCGTCGGGGAGAAGTAAGGCAAACCAGATATATTTTTTTTTCCATTTCATACCCACATCGTGATTGTTGTTAGCCGTAAATCCTGACGAAAGTTTTTTTTCCAAAGTGTTTAAGGGAAGTTATGCCCCACGCATGAGGAATAAAATTTTCTATGGTGGGTGTCATTAACAACACGATGCCCTTTCAGTATCGCCTATGTTCAATATATTGTGCTTCTCATATGTACTTTTATTCTCCCTCATGTAAGGGCGAGTACATATTAAGTAGTATACTATTCATATATACCTATAGTCTCCCTCACGTAAGGGCGGGTATATATTGAATGGTTATGATATAAAGATCTGGCAGGTATAAAGAAATGGAGACCAATTGGTGATATAAGGAACCTTCATAATGGCCACAATTCATAAGTATCTCTCAGATTCACAGTTGTTGAAAGGTCCTAACTTTGTTCCATGGAAAACAAAGATGAAAGACATTCTTCAGTTGGAATATTTATGGCATGTAGTGACTAGAACTGCAAAGAACCCTCAGACAACAGGAACAGATCAAGATGCTTGGGATAAGAAGGACAAGAAGAGTATCGTGTTTATCTTGATTGCTACTACAGATGAGGTGCAGCCTCATATTTGTGATGCAAAAACTAGTAAGATATCTTGGGATGCCTTGATCACAGTATATGAAGGAAAGAATCAATCCACTATTCTAAACCTTCAAACTCAACTACATACTCTCAGTATGAATTTTGGGGAAACTGTTGATATATTCCAAGTGTTGGGTGCGCAATCTGACTTCGCAGCGAAGTCGAACTGTGCATTGTCTTGGGAGCACAGAGCAAAAATTGGCTAAGTGTCGAAGATAGACTGCGCAACTTTTTTGAGTGAAGACTGACTGCGCAAGCAAGTCTGGGTGAATTCAGAGTGCGCACATTTTCTAGGCAAAGTTCGAATGCACCCTCAAGTCTTAGCGAATTCAGAGTGTGCACGTTTTTTGGGTGAATTTTGAGTGCGCCCTCAATTTTGGGCACACCTTGGGTGACCTGTCGCGGGAAATGAGGAAAAATAATAAAATGTTTCCAATGCCTAGTTTTATAGATGGTTTCACGAGAGGTTCTAACTGGATTCCAACATGTTAGAATTCCCTTTTCCACTCCTAAATCCACAACATCCCATTCACATCCTGCCCATATTGCTTTCATAGTTTTGGAAACTTTTTCTTTGTCATTTTAGGTTCCTAGATACAAAGAATATCAAGCTTATTACTTAAACAGAGGCCCCTGATACACCTCTACTTTAAGAGGATATTAGCACTGCTCATATTCCATGAAATGGTACTCATGTCTCATTAGGGGTTTTTGGTCCGTCTTGTGATTTACCAATATCATTTTGTTGTTTGGTAAAGCGAATATTAACCAACTTAGATTGTGTTTCTTTATCTATGGTTTCTCTTACTTCCTTGGCTCTCACTTGATAATTTGAAGGATTTTCTCTTTTTTTCTTCTCAGTATTAGAGGTAGGTCTTTTTATTCTATTCCTTAATATTATTTCATAACTTTTCTTTTCATTAGATATATCCTCTCCTTCCCCTACTAAGGAAGCTTTTGACTTATGTTGCTCATCATCTAGTATTTCCTTGTTAATGGTAGAGGTATTAACATCTAACACTTCATTTTCTCTACAACTTTTCTTATTGTGAATGGTGGATGGTACTTTAAGAGAGTGTTCAAAATCTAATGAGGCACATTTCTTAAATTCAATGGGAATTTTCATCCCTAAATTGGGTTTAGACTGAGTAGATGGTTCCTTTTTAATATTCTAATCATGTTGTACAATGCCCTCTAAGCTCTTATCTACTTTTTCTTCATAGGATAAACCCTAAAATAATTAGTGTTTATTACAATATCCTTACTTAGTGGTATCCATTGTTTATTTACTTTCATTTGTCTGAACCTATTTTTTAAAAATTGAAAACCATCCTCATCCATAACCATTTGTAAGTTTCTCTTTCGGTTTTCTACTTATTTTTTTGTTGGATTCTTTTTAGGGCATGATATCTCAACATGCCCCACCTCATGA
Source organism: Wollemia nobilis (assembly GCA_028583015.1). NCBI lineage: Eukaryota > Viridiplantae > Streptophyta > Pinopsida > Araucariales > Araucariaceae > Wollemia > Wollemia nobilis. The sequence continues at coordinate 5,128,724 of JAQPPZ010001772.1, read as the reverse complement.
CATCTTCTACATATTAAATATATATATTAATATCAATGGTTTCAGTCCACAACTTACCCCCATACTTACAAATTATTGATTTTTGTAAAGGTTTATTAATATCAATCATGACCAATATCCAGGCATAAATAGCCAACACTCCATATTTTGTAGTTTTTGAAATCTCAAATAATTCTCAAAGAGCATTACCTATTGCTTTGAAGGTATCTATTTCCCAGAATTAAATAGGTAACCCATACATCCTAACCTAAATTGGTACTAGGGATAGATATATGTTTAAAAGTACAAAGCCTCCAAACCAACAAATAAGGACCTGGAACAAAAAATAGCTAGGAAGAAATCTTTGGGAAGAAAGGATAGACTCACTCTTGGAGACTTCCATCTCCTATCAATTCATTTTCTGAAAGTCGAAGCCCCTAGCCAAGACTCATTAAATTTACCAATGATTGTCTTATCTTTGAGCAATGAGGATCACTACTTTGTGAGGTCTTCCCTAACCTCTACTACTAGGGATGATTATAAGGATTTAGCTATAAATCAGTCCATAGGAAGGACACTATAACTCAATGTTCACTCAAATTTACTAGTACATCCTATAGTTATTAAATTATTTGAAAATAAACCTACAATAATCTACATGTAAAACTTAAAAAAAATAGAGGGATAATTGAAACTTAGTTGAAAAAAATCTACACTGGGATGGAATGTCATGCCTCACTGATGCCCTAGCCCTTCATTGTTCCTCCCATAATCTAAACCCTAGTTGACATATATCTACAATTTCATTTTCCTATGACTTGAATATATATATATATATATATATATATATATATATATATATATATATATATATATATATTGGTTAAGGAAAATAGACTCATAAGACACGTTAATAATATTTGAAATTTAAAAAAAAAAAATAAGTAATTGAACTCAAATCATTTAATATCAAATTATCCAAATTATTAATAATAAATAAATTATTTTTATAGAATCAAATTAAAGGAGCTCATATCATATCAAATTATTTATTCTTACCTTTAACTTAACTCTTTAAAGTAAATAAATATAATTATTTTATTACTAAATTAAAATAAATTATTGTATTAAAAGTAAAAGATAAGAAAATAATGTTGAATCTATGTGTAAGAAAAATGGTGAGCAACTCGGTGGGGTGTGGTGCTGGTTTTGAGTCCCAACAAAACCCTAGCATGGAGAATGTTGATCATGGATCAAGAGATCAGTTGCAGGCATGTAGCAAGGACAACATATACAAGATATTTGACCCTAGGGTCTAGTCTTGGGTAAACGTTCTAAAGGGCAAGCAGAAGGTGAATAATTTTTGTTTTAACTTACAACCACTTGTAGGAAGACTCTCGGTACTAGACTCTTTGGCGAATATGGTTGCTGCTCAAGGGGAGATTGCACTGGTTGGAAAATTTTTGGGTTTCAAGCCCGAGTTAGATGCTATTAGAAAGTGGGTGAGGTCCAAATGGAAACTGCTAGGGTTCATGGAGATTGTGGCCATGCCTAAGAGCTTCTTTCTTGTGAAGTTGAATTGTGTGGAGGATGAGGATAGCATTCTTCAAGGTAAACCTTGGTTTTATGGTTGAAGAGGTCTCTTCTTGAGAAAATGGGCACCCAATTTTGATCCAAACACTAAGACTATTGTTGAAGTACTAGTCTAGGTTAGGCTTTCGGGCCTTCCCCTCCATTTATGGCATGAAGAGCTTCTTGATGGTATTGCTCAAGAAATTGGGTATTTGATTGCGATAGATCCGGTAACCCTAGATCGATCTAGGTTGATGTTTACTAGAATGTGTGTGAATGTGAATATGGAAAGGGAGTTTTCAAAGTTTATTGAGATTGAATCGAAGCATGATATATGGAGATAACCTTTAGAATACAGGAATATTGTAGTCAAATGCTCTTTATTTAAGAAGGTTTGACACTCCAACTTCAATTGTGCCATGAAAAAATAAATAAACCAGGGGAAAAAGATGTGGCAATATAAATAAAACCTAAACCCTCATCCTTCTAAGAAGGAGGGACAACTAGAGACAGGTATTAATTTGGAAAACAATAGAGATGCTCCAAAAAAGACTCAATCTGAGGCTCCAATAAAAGGAAGGGTTGATCTCAAAGAAGGCAAGTTTGAAGAAGAAAATCTTGAGGTAAACCTCTTAGTATTTGAACCTTCTATGAAGAATAATGCGATTGTAGAAACAAATTTTTTTAGTTGCCTACAAGATTTAGAAAATGAAACAACTTGAGTGGATGGTTTTGGTGCACATAGCAAGGTAAATCCTGAACCCCCCTTTGAGGAACCAATTATAATGGAAGGAAATAAAGTAGATTTGAGTATCACCCACCGATCTCTTGAGGAAGAAATGGAAATTGTAGTAAAATCGAGATGAGATAATAGTAATCCAAATAGGATTACAAGAAGCTAGAAGAAAGGGAAAGTAGATGGTGGATTAAATTCTTAGAGGGGAAGACCATCAAAGATAGAATTCGGAGAGAAGGAAAAGGCTTTTGAGGTGGTGAATGGCAATCAATCGATCCTTAACTTTGAGGGGAAGAAACACCCTTCAAATTCTAAGTAATGAAAATAATATTTTGGAACATTAGGGGGTTGAATGCCCCTTCAAAACATTAGGTGGTTTTTACTTTAAGATAGGATCATCAACCAGATATAATTTTACTATAGGAGACTAAAATGGATCTTCAAAATTCAGAATGGATAAAGCATGTTATTTGGAAGGAGGCAGAATGTTTGGTAAATTCAAAAAATGGACTCTTTGGGGGTCTTATGTGCCTATGGAATAAAAACAAAACTAAAGGAAGACATATATTTAGCAATAGTAATTTCATTTTATTGTTCTATCATAATCTAGAGATAAAACAAAGTTGGAATGTTTATGCTTTGAACTTGGTGAATGAAAGATGGCAACTATGGTTGGATTTATGTCAATTCATATCAACCTTTAGGGGAATCCCTTGGGTCCTAGATAGGGACTTCAACTCTTTTTTATATCCATTTGACAATAAAGGGGGATCTCCTATCCCTTAGAAAGGAATGCGAGATTTTGGAAATTTCTTGAATGAAAATGAACTCATGGACATAGATCTTAGAAGAATGAAGTATACCTAGAGTAATAGAAGGCTCAAATATCGGTTAATTTAGATAAGGGTAGACCGTTTATGGTTTCTTAGGAAGGTCTGGTGGTTTTTGGGGACACAACTCTTACAACCCTCCCAAAAATAGGATATGACCATAATTTGATCATTTGGGAGGTCAAGGATAGGAGGAAATAGTTTAAGAGTCCTTTTAATTTTGAACTAATGTGGATGATACATGAGAACTTAGAATCCATAATAGAGGAATGGTTGAAGGAAGACTTTTCAAGGCCTATGATCACCCAAGTAGTCTATAAATTAAGATTTATCAAACAAAATATCAGATCTTGGAATAGACGAGTTTTTGGGAACCTATTCTCACAAGAACTAGAAATTAAACAAAATTTGGAGGAAATTGACAAGAATATTAATGAAGAAGGGTTGGATGAGAAACTGAGGGTGTTTGAATGAAAGCTTCTATCGTATTATCATAATATTCTTTCTTGCGATGAAGTATTTTGGAAATAAAAGTCTATATTAACGTGGCTCAAGGAGGGTGATAGGAACACAAATTTCATTCATGTCTCTATCTTGAGACATGGGTGAAATAATAAAATTAAAGATCTGGTGAAGGAATATGGAACCATTGCTAAAAAAATTGAGGATATTCAGGTGGAAGTAGTAATATTCTTCTTAAACCTGCTTGGATCAACACTGATTTTGAATGAAGATGTTGAGAGAAAACTTCTTAATAACATTCACTCATTGGGTTACGAAGTTTTTGATGTTAGCTTTTGAAGCTTAATACTTAAGATAAAATTCACCAAAATATCAATAATAAAGTTGCAATATGATATATATAATAATGGCAATATTCTAGAAGTATAAAACTCAAAAATAACTTCAACAATCACTCATAAACTTGCCATTAACAAATGCTCATGAAAATGGTACAATAACTCTAAAAGTATCAAGTAAGTATCAAGTCATGTCCTATCATGTCACGTCACTTTACATATACACATACACTACATATATAATGTAATGTGACTCTTCATATGGAGCACTCTTGGCCTTCACTCTTCTAGAGACTCTTCCACTTCCTATTCTAAGGACACGTGCACATGGACAACTATGCACATTTACAATACCAAAATACTTTGCACACTTTAATAATACTTGTGCACTTATTACATTGCATAAAGTAAATCATAACTTCTAATCTAGAACACTCTTTCTAATCTAAGGATGTACCCAAGGTGGTACATTAGCATGTACCAAATAATGTAATATATTCCAACAATCGAACACTTATCTTATGAGCCCTTTTACTAAAGAGTGTTGGCAATTTGGGTACTTTGGGTACATTGCCTTTGCTCAAGTGTATAAGTTGTCATTGATGTCAAGAAGCTCTTGAAGGAATTTGATTTGATGTCAAATAATTTGTTTTGATGAAGGTTACTGACATGACAGTTTCAAAGGTCTTTTGTAAACCCCAAGTTGGCAGGTTTAAAGATTACAGGTGGATGCATTAGTTTAATGCATTTGGGACCAAGAGGAAGTATTTATTTAAATAATTAAAAACCTTGTTAAGGTTCCCTTTAATTATTTTTAAATAAATATTAAATTATTGTTTGCAATGGGTTCTCCTAACCCATGGTGCTATGTTTTAAGATTGTGGGCGCTAGCCAAGACTCCTCGTCGACATCAAGAGCTTATGGTAAAAATGCATATAAATCTCCCTCGATGAAAATCAAGAATCATTCGATCTGCATTTTGAAAATATTTGCTCGCTATGAATTCGTGATCTGTTGTTTGATTTCTTCCTCGCTATGATTTCGTGATCCGCTGTTCAGATTTCTTCTTCGATTGTGTCTTCGCCATTTTCGTAAACCCATCGTTCGACTGTGTCTTCGCCATTTTCGTGAATCCATTGTTCATTTTTTGTACTCGTCGTTTGTCGTAAATCCATCGTAAGGTTTTCATCTTCGTGTTCACTTCAGAAGAAAGGGAGGCACTGTTATTTTATTTAATCCCTGGCGCAAAAGGAACAAGGCTAACAGCATGAGGTTTAAACCTCATCGGGCACCTTTGGTGCACCGATAGCGGCTAGGCTGTTGGCGCGCTACCCGAACGGGAGGTTCCGCATTTGAATAACATGAAAGGGTTTTTCATCGTGAAGTGGACGCAGCGGGTGGTGTTAGAATTCGTGCACAATTTCTCCATAGCACGATTTTTTATGTTGGCCAAGGTATTTTCGAAATTAATTTTTGCTAAGTGTATTTTACGGATGGAGGAAGTTTATTAAAGGGAAAAACAGCTTAGGAGTTATAAGGAGTTTAAAGCTTGTTTTATTTTGATAAAATATTCTTTTGAAGGTGTTGTTTGAAATATCTTATTGCATTCTTATGAGAAATAAATTTTATTTTTGATAAGACTATAAGGGAGAAATAAGGTGTATAAGGGATAAATTTTTCTTGTAATGTTGAGAGTGCTTTTGGTTGATTATGAAAATGAAAGCATGATGTTTTAAGGTTAAAATTGCTTCTTGTGTGAAGTTGTGAAACCTTAAGTGGGTAGCTTTGAGATTGACATTTGCTTTCATTAAATTGGTAATAATCAAGCTATTCTTTACTTGGTTAAAGTGTTGGGCTTACTCCTTTGTTGATGATTTGAAAAGTTGTGTGTGCTCTTGTTGATTTGAGTTGGTGGATGCTTTTTGTTCAAACAATATTGGAGAGAAAAGGAGTTCTACTTGTTTCCTTTTTCGATGTTGATTGTGAAATGCTTCAAGGTTGTGTTTTGAGTTGAATGGTGTTGATTGAACCTTGTTTGATGAGCATTGTTGTTGAAGCCCTAATTGATGGTGAAAATAACATGAGTATCATTGTTATGTGATTCTTTGCATGGTTGGCAATTTTTGGGGTTTCATGTTCTTGAAAGAAAGCATTCTATCCTATCCATTTCAGATATTGAGTTGAGTTTCCAGATTTGAGATTGAGTTTGAGTTGAGTTGATTTGAGTTGAGTTTTGAGATTGGGAGTTGAGTATAGAACATATTGAGTCTCTAAAAATTCTCTTTATGCTTCTATGAGTTTGACAAATCACATTGGATCTCTAAAAATTCACCTTGTGATTTCCTACTAAGAAAGTTTTTTTTTCTTGGTGAGCTTGTTGAGTTTTGGATAGGTTTCGATGGGGACTTGTGAGCAGTTTTGGACAGGTTTCGATGGGGACTTGTGAGCAGATTTGGACAGGTCCTAGTAGAGGACTTGTGAGCTGATTTTGATAGTTCTATTAGAGAACTTGAGGACAGAGGTGCACTGGTTCTTTGAGAAGAACCTAAGGACAAATTTGAAAAGTCTTTGAGAAGGCTTGTGTGCAAAGGATTGATTTGTTCAAGCTTAAGCGTTGGACAGATTTGACAGACAGAGGAAGACTTGTACTAGACCGACTAACTGTGTTTGGTACAGGATGTTGAGCTATTGTGGACATGATCATAGAAGGCAGAGGTCTCTTAGGCTAAGCATTGAGGACAGGAGGTCTTCGATAGAAAGGAGTTCCACGTGCTGGCAAGAGGTAGAGGCAGTTGATCTTCTGAGGGATCACTTCTAGAGCAGAGGGGAAGGTATCTCCTTTGAGCAGAGGCTAATAAATTCTGATTAGGGGAAGGTATCTCCTTTGGGCCGAGGCTCGTAAATATTGTAATTGGGAAGGATTCCCAAAGAATTTTGAGATAACTTTTAGAGAAAAGTTTTGTGGACGTAGCCCAACAATTTTGGGTGAACCACGTTAAAATTGGTGTCACTTTGTGGATGATATTGTGCATTTCTTTGATATTGCTTTGGGTATATTGCTTTACTATTTTGAGGTATAAAGGAAAAAGTAAAAAGAGGTCTTATACTGTTCACCCCCCTCTCAGTATAAGCTTGTGTTCTTCAATTGGTATCGGAGCAGGTGCCTTCAGAAAGTTTAATAGCTTGAAGGAAAAGCTAGTAAAGAACACAATGGATCATTCAAGTGGCAATGCAACACCTATTCTTAATGGGTCAGATTTTGGTCTTTGGAGTGCAAGGATGAAGGTTCATCTAATGGCACTTGGTAATGAGGTTTGTGAAGTGATTGAAGATGAGTACACTATTCATGTACATGGTCCTATTACTAAGGAATAAAGTCTCCTACATCGCAGCAATTCAAAGGCAATGAATGCAATCCTGAAAGGCTTACAGAAAGCAGATCTCACCAAGGTGATTCACTGCAAGATAGCTAGTGAAATGTGGAAACAATTGAAGGTGGTTCATACAGGTGATACAAATGTTAGAAATGCCAAGTTGAGACACTTCAAAGGTATGTTTGAACAACTCAATATGAATGATGATGAAAAGATTAGTGACTACATGCTTCGTATGGATGAGGTTGTTAACTCTATGAAAGACTTAGGTCTTGAGCTTGCTGAAAATGATGTTTGTGATAATATTTTAAGATCTCTTCCTAATAGATTTAGTGAAAAGATTTCTGCTATTGAGGAAGCTAAAGATTTGGATAAGTTGAAAAAGGATGAGCTCCATAGTATACTTGCAGCATTTGAGTTGAGAAATCAAGTGAAGGTTGATGTCAAGAAAGAGGCAACTTTCAAGGCTACCAAGAAATCTAAGGGTAAACAGCTTCAAGATAGTGATGAGTCTTCTAGTGATGAAGAGGCATATTATAGCAATAAATGCAAGTTCTCTAGAAAGCACAAAAGTATGAAAAATATAAGATGTTTCAATTGTGGAAAGTTTGGTCATTATGCTACTGATTGTACTGTTCCCAAGAATGAAAGTGATGAAGATAAACAGGATTCTAAGAGCAAGGATTCTAAAAAGCACAAGCATCACAGGAAGAACAAAGATGAGCATAGCAATCAAGGAAAGAGGTATTCTCACAAGCATAAGAAGAGTTTCTACCTAGAAAAAGCAAGTAAGTGTTCTAGTAGTGATAGTGAAAGTTCTTCAAGTGATGATGAAAATGAGATGTTGTTCATATCAAAAAAAGAGGAAGAAACGAAACATAGATTCATTATCATGAAATGTCTTAGATGTGGAAACTTTGGTCACCGTGAGGATGATTGCACAAATAATGATTTGGTTTCTAGTATGTATGAGGATGATTCAGAAAACTATAAGGAAGATGCATGTATGGTTTTTGAAAAGGGTAGCACCTCTAGTGATAAGAAATCTGAAAAAGGCTTTGATGATTCAAAAAGCAAACAAATAGAGGAAGATATAGAGGAAGGTGAAGTAGATCTTGAAGGTGAACTTATTAGTTCTCTGAGTGCTTTGAAAAAGGAAAGAAAGAAGAATGCTAGACTCAAGGATAAGTTAGATGAATGTTGTATGGAGAGAGATGATCTTATAGAAAGTCTTGACTTATCTATAGCTAAGACACAAGAACTCAAGGATGAGTTAGATTCTAAGGTTCTTGAGTATAGTGAGTTAGAACAAAAAATGGATTCTTTGAAAGAGGAAACTAAAGAGTACAAGGATAAGCTTTACAGGTTTCAAGATAGCTCCAAAAAGGTTAATTCACTCATCAAATGTCAAAGAAAGACAACAGATAAAACAGGCCTTGGTTTTGCTAAGCCACACAAGGAACAAGTTGGAGAGTCTAGTAAGAGACTCCAAAAGGAAGAGAGTTCTGATGAGGAAAGTACTTTAGAAAAGGATTCCTTGAATGATAGATGCACAAAAACAGAAAATAAAATTCAGAATGAGAAGAAGAAGTTTTCAGAACCTAAGAGGTCAAATAAAGGAAAGTTTCAAGGTAGATGTTTTGCTTGTCACAGGTTTGGTCACATGGCTTCACATTGCATGGATCAAGTGAAGAAGGTAAATGATAGTTTCAGAAGTGCTAGTTACTTTCAAGGGTATTGCTACTCTTGTAAACAGTTTGGGCACAAGGCAGTCTATTACAAGGTAAATAATAGGAACAGGTTTGGTCAGAACAGGTTTGGTCAAAACAGGTTTGGCCAGAACAGGTTTGGTCAGAATAGGTGGATTCAAAGATCAGGTTTACCTCAGAGAAACAACTTTTTTAGGTGTTTTAAGTGCAACAATGAAGGTCACATATCCAGACAGTGCAAAGCTAAATTTCTAGAATACAGGAACAGGAACAATGGCATGATCAGGTCCAAGGATCAAGGCATGGATAAGAACAGGGATGAGAACAAGAACAAGAACAGTGACAAGAACAGGAATATGGACAAAGAGTTCAAGAGAAGGCCCGACAAGGAAGTTATAGACACTGATGATGATCAGTGCCTAATGTGAGTTTTACTCCCACCCCATAATTAATCACCTCATCAGGAGGTGGGGGAGGGACTAAGCTAAGAGGATCATTCTTAGTCCCGAGCCCCAAAGGTGACCCTTTGCCATTGATGACAAAGGGGGAGAGATATGAGTAAGGGGGAGAGCTTCAAAGTGAAGGGGAGAGCTTCAAGTCAGGGGGAGCAAAACTTCAAAGGAATATTCTCAGTTGTTAGCACAGTTGGTTTCAATTTTGGCTCTTGAGAAGTGTTTTCAGTAAAGGTTTGCCATCAATGACAAAGGGGGATATTGTTGGCAATTTTAGGTACTTTGGGTACATTGCCTTTGCTCAAGTGTATAAGTTGTCATTGATGTCAAGAAGCTCTTGAAATAATTTGATTTGATGTCAAATAATTTGTTTTGATGAAGGTTACGGCATGACAGTTTCAAAGGTCTTTTATAAACCCAAGTTGGCAGGTTTAAAGATTACAGGTGGATGCATTAGTTTAATGCATTTGGGACCAAGAGGAAGTATTTATTTAAATAATTAAAAACCTTGTTAAGGTTCCCTTTAATTATTTTTAAATAAATATTAAATTATTGTTTGCAATGGGTTCTCCTAACCCATGGCGCTATGTTTTAAGATTGTGGGTGCTAGCCAAGACTCCTCGTCGACGTCAAGAGCTTATGGTAAAAATGCATATAAATCTCCCTCGATGAAAATCAAGAATCATTCGATCCGCATTTTGAAAAGATTTGCTCGCTGTGAATTCATGATCTGCTTTTCGATTTCTTCCTCGTTGTGATTTCGTGATCCGCTATTCGGATTTCTTCTCCAATTGTGTCTTCGTCGTTTTCATAAACCCGTCGTTCGACTGTGTCTTCGCCATTTTTGTGAATCCACTGTTCATTTTTTGTACTCACCGTTTATCGTAAATTCGTCGTAAGGTTTTCATCTTCATGTTCACGTCAGAAGAAAGGGAGGCACTGTTATTTTATTTAATCCCTGGTGCAGAAGGAACAAGGCTAACAACGTGAGGTTTAAACCTCACTAGGCGCCTTTGGCGTACCGATAGCAGCTAGGCTGTTGGCGCGCTACCCGAACGGGAGGTTTCGCATTCGAATAACGCGAAAGGGTTTTTCATCGTGAAGTGGATGCAGCGGGTGGTGTTAGAATTCATGCGCAATTTCTCCATAGCATGATTTTTTATGTTGGCCAAGGTATTTTCAAAATTAATTTTTGCTAAGTGTATTTTACGGATGGAGGAAGTTTATTAGAGGGAAAAATAGCTTAGGAGTTATAAGGAGTTTAAAGCTTGTTTTATTTTGATAAAATATTCTTTTGAAGGTGTTGTTTGAAATATCTTATTGCATTTTTATGAGAAAAAAAAATTATTTTTGATTAGACTATAAGGGAGAAATAAGGTGTATAAGGGATAAATTTTTCTTGTAATGTTGAGAGTGCTTTTGGTTGATTATGGAAATCAAAGCATGATGTTTTAAGGTTAAAATTGCTTCTTGTGTGAAGTTGTGAAACCTTAAGTGGGCAGCTTTGAGATTGACATTTGCTTTCATTAAATTGGTAATAATCAAGCTATTCTTTACTTAGTTAAAGTGTTGAGCTTACTCCTTTGTTGATGATTTGAAAAGTTGTGTGTGCTCTTGTTGATTTGAGGTGGTGGATGCTTTTTGTTCAAACAATATTGGAGAGAAAAGGAGTTCTACTTGTTTCCTTTTCTGATGTTGATTGTGAAATGCTTCAAGGTTGTGTTTTGAGTTGAATGGTGTTGATTGAACCTTGTTTGATGAGCATTGTTTTTGAAGCCCTAATTGATGGTGAAAATAACATAAGTATCATTGTTATGTGATTATTTGCATAGTTGGCAATTGTTAGGGTTTCATGTTCTTGAAAGAAAGCATTCTATCCTATCCATTTCAGATATTGAGTTGAGTTTCCAGATTTGAGATTGAGTTTGAGTCGAGTTGATTTGAGTTGAGTTTTGAGATTGGGAGTTGAGTATAGAACATATTGAGTCTCTAACAATTCTCTTTATGCTTCTATGAGTTTGAAAAATCACATTGGGTCTCTAACAATTCACCTTGTGATTTCCTACTAAGAAAGTTTTTTTTCTTGGTGAGCTTGCTAAGTTTTGGACAGGTTTCGATGGGGACTTGTGAATAGTTTTGGACAGGTTCCGGTGGGGACTTGTGAGTAGATTTGGACAAGTCCTAGCAGAGGACTTGTGAGCTGAGTTTGATAGTTCTATTAGAGAACTTGAGGACAAAGGTGCACTGGTTCTTTGAGAAGAACCTAAGGACATATTTGGCAAGTCTTTGAGAAGGCTTATGCGTAGAGGATTTATTTGTTCAAGCTTAAGCATTGGACAGATTTGACAGACAAAGGAAGACTTGTACTAGACCGACTGACTATGTTTGGTACAGGTTGCTGAGCTACTGTGGACGTGATCATAGAAGGCAAAGGTCTCTTAGGCTAAGCATTGAGGACAGGAGGTCTTCGGTGGAAAGGAGTTCCACGTGCTAGCAAGAGGTAGAGGCGATTGATCTTCTGAGGGATCATTTCTAGAGTAGAGGGGAAGGTATCTCCTTTGAGCAGAGGCTCATAAATTTTGATTAGGGGAAGGTATCTCCTTTGGGCCGAGGCTCATAAATATTGTAATTGGGAAGGATTCCCAAAGAACTTTGAGATAACTTTTAGAGAAAAGTTTTGTGGACGTAGCCCACCATTTTGGGTGAACCACGTTAAAATTGGTGTCACTTTGTGGATGATATTGTGCATTGCTTTGATATTGCTCTGGGTATATTACTTTACTGTTTTGAGGTATAAAGTAAAAAGTAAAAAGAGGTCTTATACTGTTCACCCCCCCTCTCAGTATAAGTTTGTGTTCTTCAAAGAGGATATTAAAAAGGCAACTTTTGGTTTAGGAGGGGAGAAAGCCCCACAACTAGATGGTTTTCCTACGGTCTTTTTCTACAAATTTTGGAACATTGTAGGATCTGATATTACAAAGGTTTCTATAGAAGTACAAATATCTCATTATTTATCAAGGGATGTGAACTCAACATTTCTAGATCTCATTCTAAATATTGCAAGAGCTAGAGACCTAAAGGATTTCAGACCTATAATTTTATGTAACATTTTACACAAAATTCTGTCAAAAACTATTGCCAATAGGATAAAAATGGTTTTGTCTTTCATCATTGTTGGCCAGCAAGGTGGATTCATTAAATATCGTCATATCTTGGATGACATTATAACCATTCGTGAGGTTATCCACTCAATGGAGAAAAGTGAAATGATATGGTTGCTTTTGAAACTGGATATGAATAAAGCTTATTATATATTTTCATGGGATTTATTGTCCAAAGTTTTGCTACAATTTGGCTTTTAGGCTAGATGGGTGGGGCTAATCAAAAAATGTGTTTCCTCAGCAATGTTCTCGGTTAATGATGCTCCAACAAGATACTTCAGTAATAGTTGAAGGTTGTGCCAGGGTGACCCTTTGTCATCCTTCCTCTTCATAATCCTTGCAAAATATTTGGGTAGAGCCATTTTTGTTGTAGTGGAGGAAGGCAATGTGGGAGGTTTCCAACCAACTTCTACATTAAATCTCATTTTACATCAATAATTTTTTGATGATATCATCCTAGCCTTGAAATCCTCAATCCCACAAGTGAAGGAGCTAAATATTATTCTAGATTTGTATGAAGCAGCAACGGGACAGAAGGTAAACTTTTCTAAAAGTAAAGTCTAATTTATGAACACCTCTGTCATAATACAGAGGAGGATTTACCAAAATTTTTGGATGTGACATTGGACATCTCCTAGCAACATACTTAGGGATGCCATTGTTCAAAGGAAGGATGAAGACAAACTTGTGGAATCCAATAATTGATAGGCTAACTTAAAAACTATCTAGCTAGAGAGGAAGACTCCTTAGCCAAGCAGGTAAAGCTTAGTTAGTCAAATAAACCCTCCAAAGTATCACCATTTACTTTATGTCTCTCTTCAAAGTCCCAGCTAAAATTAGAGACAAAATGGAACAAATATAGAGATCTTTCCTATGGTCTTGTTTAGAAGAAAGAAAGTGTTTTTCTCTGGTAGCATGTGATCAGATATGCTCAAGGAAAGAAGTTGGGGTTTGAGCTTTAGAAGAATCAGGTAGATGAATGAAGCATTTATGGGTAAAATAGGCTAGAAACTATTGACTAATGATCAGTTAGATTGGATCAAAATATTCAAATCTAAATACATAAGAAATGTGAGCAACTTTCTCCACTCTAAATTTTTCCAAAAGGTTCTTTCTAGAAGAGTTTGGTGGAGATAATATCTCTTATCTTGAAGGGTTTCTGATGGTGTATTTGTGATGGAAGGCTATGAGATTTTGGAAGGAAATATGGTTGAAAGATGTGCCTTTGATAGAGGACCCAGAGATAAAAATTCTTGGGCCAACCTTCATTCAACGATATGGCAATGTTGTGGCTGATTACATGTTACTCCTCCAACTGAACCCTCTGAGTAACATTAGATCTATTGATTCTATCATATGGAAATGGGAGGACAAAGGTTATTACTCTGTCAAATTAGGGTATCACATACTGGAGCAAGAAGGAAGGGGATGGATTCTAGTTTCTAAAATCTAGATCAAATATCTCTTCTTTTGGTTAGTGGTTCAAACAGGATTTTGACAATACATAATCTCCATAAAAAGGGTATTCTTGTAGTGAATATATGTTTCTTGTGTGAGTAGAGCTAGGAATCAATGCATCATCTACCTTGAATGCCCCTTCTTCTGACATATTCTAAGCGACTTGATGAGCCATCCTTATGTCTCCTAGATTTGCCCAAATAGTATGGTAGATTTGTGTCTGTAGTGGGAGTCGTAATTTAAGAGTAAAAGGCTTATTGTAGTATGGAATTTTTGCCTCCCTCATTTCCTTTGGGGGGTATGGAAGGAGTGCAACAATAGAATATTTAAATACAGGAAGAGAGAAGTTTCTTCTGTGGCTCTTCGTATTTTTAGTGCAACAATGAAAAATATAAGATTCCTTAATTTTAAGGAGGTTTTGGAAAATAAAGAGGAAGAAGCGATTGCTTTAATATGCCACCTTTTGCCTCTACATCCTAAAAATATATTAATACCAAGATGTGATACTGATGCCTCCACCCCATGGTTGGATAAAACTTAATGTGCATGGCACAACAAAAGGAAATCCAATGCAAGCAAGGGTTGGAGGGAGGGGTTTTCAAAGACTTTAATGGTAAGATCCTACTGGCTTTTGCTAAACCTCTTGGAATTCAATCAAATCACTTTGGAGAGGCTTGAGCCTTTTACTTAGGAGCTAAATTGTTGAGCATTATTAATTCTAAGAACACCATAGTAGAAGGTGATTCATTAAATTTGATCAACATTCTAGAAGGCAACCAGGAATCTGGATGGAGTATTAGGGATATGATTAGTGAAACAAAACAAATCTTATGTTCTCTTCAAAAGCTAGATGGAGTATTAAAGATATTATTAGTAAAACAAAACAAATTTTATGTTCTTTTCAAAAATTTTAGTTAAATCATGTATATCGTGAAGGGAATAGAGTTGTCAATATCTTGGTGAATATAGGGGTGGAGGCTGAAGATTTCACCATCTAGAAGGATGACTTCCCAATCCAAATTACTAAATTTACGACTAGAGATAAGATTAGAAAAGGGATCATTCATGAGAATTAGAGGTGCAAGGAAAGAGATTATGGATTATGAGGCTTTTACAATGGTGTGTGGGATGAAACAAAATAGCCCCCTTAAGGTGTGGAGTAGAAGCAAGAATGCCAGAGCAACAATTTTCCCCTCATACCTTTGTTTTTGTTTTTTTTGTTGTTATGTTGGATGGTGAATTTGAAATATAAAATCTTTATACATGTTTTTTAAAAATTACAAGGCCACTTCAATCCCCTTATTTTTTTTTTTTTTGTGGAAAACATCCCAAAAGGGATGCCACTTTCGGGTAAGACCCAAGGAGGCAGGGGTATCCATTCCGCCAAAAATGCCCAGGACTCGGACCTGGCCTACCACCTTTGACATACTCAAGGAGCAAACAAACACACAAAACCAATTTAAAAATAAGTAAATAACAACAAAAATAATAAAATAAAATAAAAAACATGCTCCTTGAGTGTGTCAAAAACAAAAGCACAACCAAACACGCACAATAAGATAAAAGAAACCACAACACAAACCACATAGAAAAACACAAGAACCACATAACAAAACACAAACAAGACAAAAACAACAGAACACTACAAAGACATAACCCAAAAAAAAACATGAAAAATAAACACAACCAAAACCTAAAAAATTAAAAAAATAAAAATAAAAATAAAAAACAACCAACAACGAGACAATAAACAAAAACAAAAAACATAGAAAACACTCACCCATAAAAACACGAAATAACACAAACAAAGAGAAACCCAAGAACAAGAACGAAAAAAACACAAGAACAATAACAAAAAACATAAAAAAAAAAAACAAAACAACAAAAACACAAGAACAACAAAAAACAACACAAAGAACACAAAAACAAAACAAAATAAAAAACCCACCCACCTTAAAAAACTAAACAAAAAAAACAAAAAGAAAAAAGAAATAAAAAATGAACAAAACAATGACCTATCTAGACCAGAAGACTATTAAGGCAAGAATCAACAGAGGAAACAAAATAAAGAATAGAATGAGCTAGGGAACTAAAAAAAACTGAATGAACCAAAGAGAAGCAAAAAAAAAACAAGAAGAAACTAGGTACCTTCAGAACTGGAGCCATCCAAAGAAATGATAGAAAGAAGAGCTTCCCTAATTTGAGAAGCCCACCATATAGGAGGGTGGCCATAACAAGTAAGATCACCTTTGTCCAAAGCCCAATTAGCTAAAGCATCAACACTCTTGTTTTGATCTCTGACCACATGATTGTAATCAACTTTCAAAAATCCCATCTGGATTAACTGAATCTTCTCAATAATTCTTTTTATTCTCCAATCCACCTTATGATTCTTAGAAGGATTCTTCAAGAGATTAATCATAAGTTGAGAGTCGAGACTCAACTAACACCTTTTCCCATCCAACCTTAGTAGCCTCCTGAAGACCTCCGAGGATACCATACCCCTCAACAAGGTTATTGGAAAGAATACCCAAATTCTCAGCAAAAGTAAAAACCAGGGAGCCATCTGAAAGTCTACCAATTCCTCCCACATTGGCTTTTCCAGGGTTCCCTCTAGAGGCTCCATCAGTATTGACTTTTCCAAAATCCTTAGGAGGAGGTTGCCAATTTCTATTCCTATCCATCTTACTAATACTCACATTCCCTTTAAGTTGGTTGCCCTTAGAAGGTTTAATCTTCAATCTTTGCATCACTTGATCCCATCTTTGGTGGGAGTTTTGGGGGTGATTAAGGAGATGATGGACTGATTCAACTAAGTTGGCTATGGTCTTTTGCCAAATATAGTGAATATCCTTCCTATCTTGATTAAAAATTTGGTTGTTCCTTTCATTCCAAATATTCCAAAGAAGAATGGTAGAACCCATCCAAACTAACTGCCTAATAAAATGATCAACACCCTCTTGATTAGGCCAATCCCTCCAAAGTTGTTCAAAAGTAAAAAAATTGGACCACTGTAAGCCAAGTAAAGTGGCCATTCTCCTCCATAGCTCGGAGGCTAAAGTACACTCAATAAAAATATGGTTGATATTTTCTACATTCTCTTCACACATTTCACATCTAAAAGGGCCATGAAAACCACGCTTCATAAGTTGCTCACCAGTAAGCACCCTACGATGCAATAAAAGCCAATTAAAGAACCTCACCTTAGGCCAGAGCTTTTGAGCCCACAATCGAGAAAATATGTCGGAAGAATGGTTGGGATTATTATGGCATAAGGTCAAATAACCTTGAGCAACTGAATACTCACCCTTAGTAGTGTTGTTCCATCCAAAACAATCTTTTTCATGGGACCAAGAGAGGGATCTCATATGAAGGATGCCTTGGATATCTTGTCTTTGCCTTTCCGGGATTTGAATAGGCCGAGTCCTCAATAGGGATCCAATATCTACCAACCTTTGAATTACCGAGTATGGTACCGATGAGTAATTAGCCACCTTTATCCAATTAGCTCGGTGAAGCTCCTCCATCCAAGGCCTCCAATCGGGAAACTGAGTTATCAAAGGCTTGTGACCATCCCAAGAATCTGTCCAAAAATTTGCATGTTGACCATTATGAATGATCCAAAATAATTTTTTCTTTATCAAATCCTCACCGAGTCTTAAGAACTGCTAAAATGGGAGAACCTTTGGTAGGAAGTTGATAGCGAACAAGGTCTTCAGGACTTTTGTTCTCGGCATATTTAGCACGGAGATTATTGGCCCAAAGAGCATTGGGGTTATGCAACATCCTCCAATATAATTTAGCAGCTAAAGCTTTGTTGTTATTAATTGAAGACCGTAATCCTAACCCCCTTCACTCTTAGGAAGACATAAAGTATCCCATTTCACCAAGGCCCATTTTCTTTTCTCCTTAGTACCACTCCAAAGGAAACGATGACTGATTTGATCCAATTCTCGAAGAACAGCCTTTGGGATATTCAAAATGGAAGAAACATAAATAGGAATAGCTTGAAGGACTGATTTTACCAAGGTGATTCTACCCCCAGAAGAAAGCCACTTGTTGGTCCACTTTCCAATTTTCTTCTTGACTTTGTCCAACAACCAATTCCAATCTTTATTTTTCTGCCTTTGAATATTTATGGGAATACCTAAATAAGTGATTGGAAGAGAGGTCTTCTTATATCTTAGCTTATCCAAGACCATGGATTCCTGTCTAGCAGAGCAGTGAAAGAAAATAACTTTAGATTTGTCTTCATTGATCAACTGCCCGAGTAGCCTTAGAAAAACAACTAATGATTTGCTTAATATTAGAAGCTTCCTTAACTGTAGCTTTACCTAAAAGAGTAGAGTCATCCACAAATTGAAGATGAGAGATAGGTCTAGCTCCATGAGCAATGGTAACTCCCTCAAGGGTTTTGTTTTCCCTCTTTTTGGTTATAGTCCTACCCAAGCATTCAGCAAGAATGATGAATAAATAAGGGGATAGCGGGTCACCTTGCCTAATACCTCTGGAAGCTAGGAAAGACTGAGAAGGCCTGCCATTGATAAGAACTAAGTAGGAAACTGAAGAGATACATCCCATAATCCAATCCATCCAATCCTTAGAGAAACCAAATTGCCTCAAAACTTTGATAAGGAAGTGCCAATCCACTCTGTCATAAGCTTTGGATAAGTCTAACCGAATGAACATGGAAGGAGAATTTTGCATATCCATGGAATGGATGGCTTCTTGAGCAAGAACTATCTCATCTACTATTTGACGTCCTTCCACATAACCCCCTTGCTCTGGGAAATAATCTTATGCAAAAGAGGCTTCAACCTTTCTGCCATGATTTTAGTAATGATTTTGAGAAGAACATTACATAAAGCAATAGGTCTAAAAGCTGAGATATGATCAACCTCTTGAGCTTTTGGAACAAGAGTAATATAAGTTTTATTGATAACCTTCAAAATTTCTTTGGCTTTCCTGGCTTCTTCCACCACCTCTAATAAATCAACATGAAGGATATCCCAGAACTCTTGGTAGAACTCAATAGGAAAACCATCGGGACCCGGGGTTTTCCCTTTTTGCATTTTAAAAACTACTTGTTGAAGCTCATTGATAGTAACAGGAGCAGTCAAAATAGAGTTCTCCTCAAAAGTGATAAGAGAAGGGATTGCTTGAAGAACATTATATTGTGAAGTTGAGTCAAGGGGAGTAGCAGCAAAAATATTGGAAAAGTAATCAACAACAATAGAGTTCATGCCATCCCAAGTATAAACAACATCTCCAGAATCTGATTTTAAGGAAGAAATAAAGTTGTGAGATCTTCGAGCTAGAAGAGATTTGTGGAAGAAATTTGTGTTTCGATCTCCTTCTTTGAGCCATTGAATTCTAGATTTTTGCTTCCATAAGATTTCTTCTCTTTTTTCCCATTCCTCTAACTGAGTTGTGAGTTTAATTTCATCTGCACTTCTCTTCTCTGTGAGGCCATCTAAACGGATTTTCTTATTCAAATTTTCAAGATGAGCAATAACTTCATGTTTTTTTTATGAACATCCCCAAACTCTTTCCAGTTCCAAGTCTTGATTTTGGATTTAATGTATTGCGATATTTTGGCAAAACAGAACATCTTAGTCCCATGCCTAGGTTTACCTTCCTTCCACCATTGTTGCACATGAGGTCTGAAGGAAATGTCTCTAAGCCACATTAATTGAAAATGAAAAGGAGAGAAACTCACATTGGTTTTCCACATTTCCACCATGACTAGCCAATGATCCGAACCAGCATTATTAAGAGTCTTCACTTTAGGAATGTGACCATGGATTAAGAAATTTTTAGAGAGCAAAAACCTATCCAATCTCTCCATTATACAAGCTAAGCCTTGCCTTCTGTTAGACCAAGTCATAAGGCCATTATCCGGTTGGATATCCACAAGATGGAGGTTTGCAATATATTCGCTCATGAGGTCGGTGCTTTTGTCCAAATTTCTATTTCCCCCCATTTTCTCATCCAGAGAGAGGATGGTATTGAAATCTCCTCCGATCAAGATCCAAGCTTTAGGAAAATGAGAGATAATATGAGTAATATCCTTCCATTGTCTTCTTTTTTCCTCCAAAGAAGTCGAAGCATAAACAGTAATGCAGAGCATAATCTGGTTGGAATGTCTACTTTGAATAGCTATAGCCAACAAACCCCAACTTCCAACCATATGGTGAATAACTACCTCTTTTGGATCCCAAAGACAAGCAATGCCACCCGAAGTCCCTTGGGAGCTGAGGGAAACCACTTTTCCAGCTGGCCAAATTTTACTGGCAATTAAGTCCATATCCTCCATTGACATCTTTGTTTCTTGAAGGAAAACAAGATGTGGATGATTTACCTGAATCATTCTTCTAATTTCATTTTGTTTTGAAAGACTCCCTTTGAGTCCTCTAATATTCCAAGTGATGATCTTCATTAATACCAGGGCTAAAAAAGTTGGGAAGGGCATTAATCTTACCTTCCTCTACAAGATTTTCACCTTCTTTTACCATATGATATTGATTGGTCTTGCGACCTACTTTTTGATTAGAATCCATCTTCAATTTTTTTTCCCTGTTTCTTGACTTATTCCAATTGAATCTGAGATGGCTTCTAACCTTGAAGAATGCTCATACACAACCAAAATTTTACTAGATGGTTCAATGGAGTCTATATTGGGACTGCATTATTTGAAGTTTTGACATTTGAAATATTGTTTTTCTTGTGTAAATTTTCTCCTTTTTTTTTTGTTGAAAACCTTTGATTTGTTGGTTTGTCTCTGAGTTCTTCCCTTCATATTTAAATTGTGTTTCTAAGATTTTAGTTTCCATTATTTCCTCTTCCTCACTTGGGACATCATTTGTGGAAAGGATTTCAAACATATTAGCAGATGACTTTGATTGATCCTTCATAACTGGTTTTTTTTAGTGTTCTTCTTCTTAGGTATTTGGAAACCTGCTGAGTTTATATCTTCTTTCTTTTGATCAGGAATTTTATTTGGGCAAGCACTGGCCAAATGACCATATTCATGGCAAATTCTACAACGAAAAGGAATGTTCTCATAGTCCACTACTTGCTCCCAAGTGTCTTCCCCAAATTGTAATGTGATCTTTTTAGGTAGGGGTTTGTCAAAATCCATTAAAACACAAATCCGAGCATAAATAATATGTTCAAAATTTTGAGTACAATCAACGAGTCATCATAAAAGTTCCTAAAGAGTTTCCAATTGAAGAAAAAATAGTAGGATTCCAAAATTCAATAGGGAGGCCAAAGAGTCTAACCCACACGGGAGCTATAGAAGGCATCTCTTCTTCGGCTTTAAATTTAGTATGCCAGGGCTTCATGAAAAGCCCTGCCCTTCCAAAAAACCAAGGACCCCCTTGAAAAGTTTTCTCTCTATCTTCATTATTAGCAAATAAAACAAGAAAATAACCATTTGGATAAATAGAGATTTGTAACTCACCTTTAGTTTTCCAGACTTTTGCAGCCCAGACTTTGAAAGCAGATAGACTCGGACGAAAACCCACGAACCGACAAATTAGTCCTCTTTTTTCCAAATCTTCAATGCCGAGTCTGAATGTTACCCATATCAAGCTTAACAATAGGAGTTCCATCAGCTGCTTTAAGACATCCTGACTCCATTTTCCTAGGATCAATCTTAGGCATTCTTAGAGGTTTATGGGAAGCCCTAATATTGATATTAGCATTGGGCTGAGGCTGTCCACCATGAAGGGCATCCCTAAAATTCATTTTTGGGACTGAGTCTTCAAAATTCTTACCCTTGATAGGGGTTTTCATAGTAGAATTATTTTGTGGGTGCACCTTAGCACCAGATTCACTTGAGATATGAGCCATTTTTTGATCAAATGCTTGAAACTTGTTTCGTGATCTCTTTAATCCTTGCCCTAGACGTCGTGGAAAGGTATGGTTTTCACTTTTCTTTTGTGCAGCAAATTGGAAGCCGTTGTCACTCAAGTTCACAGTATGATCTATTGAAAGACAAATTTCTAACCCATATTGTATCCCCTGCAACATTTCTTGCTAAAATATTGAGCATAAACCACAAAAATATTGGTCGCTAGGGCCCGAAGGCCCTAAAAACCAACCTCTGGAGCTGCTTGCACTCAACCCAGATGAAACCCTCGCATAGCCGCTTGCCAAATATATCGTTCACACATAGGGATGCGCTAGGATCTGTGTTGCTCCAAATGATATGAAAATTGGTGGAGACGTTCTAGGGTTTTTAGGCATCTACCCTCAAAATTTTAGCTCAATCCGAGTCCGGATGAGTGAGATATGGCCAAAATGAGTTCGGTAGTTTGGGCAGTCCTGCGAAAAATGTTTCTACCATTCAGCTCTTCTGGTTCACCTAATTAAAAATAAAAAACCATCTTTGTATTTTCTAGATAATGCATCAGCTGCCACATTTTCTTTACCTTTATTATATTCAATCACAAAATCATATCCCAACAATTTAGTCAACCACTTGTTTTGTTTGGGATAAGAAAACCTTTGTTCTAGAAAATGCTTGAGATTGTTGTGATCAATTTTAATAATAAAACGACTATTGATTAAGTAATGCCTCCATTTTTCCACTACGTGTAGAATAACCAACATTTATTTTTCATAAGTAGATCTACCCAAATTCTTCCCTGAAAGTTGTTTACTTTCAAATGCCAAGGGATGACCCTCCTGCATTAGTACTGCACCAATACATGTTCTTTTTTAATGCTTCCATGAACCTACAAAATAGACTTTTTAGATTCACACAAATTCCTTTGTCCATTTTCTAATTTATCTTCTACCAAAGGTATGGTTTCCTTTGTCTGCATACTGACATCTTTTTTATCTTCCCTGACCTTCTCCTCTTTCTCCTTGAGTAATTTTATTTATTTTTCATAGTCTTCATTCACTTTCTTGAAAAATTTCCAATCTTCTTTCATTTCATTTCGCTTATTTTGAAATCCCTGGAGTTTCTTTTCAAGGTCTGTGATGACATTCGTCAAACAAACTATCTTTTTACCCTTTCCTCAAGAAATTTTGTAAAATATATTTGTAGTTCCTCTTCATATTCTCATAAAGTATTTATATTTTTAAAGGGGTTCCAATTACTTAATAATGCATACTCCACTTCTTCCCAAGACAATTCATTATGGGTGCCACTAAGACTATAAAACCAAGAGAGAGCAACTTCTCCAAGAAATTGAGGAAGTATACTTTTCCAAAGAGGATGTTGATGATACAAGGATTAAATTTTTTCCACCAATCCCTAGCATCAATATCATATGCTCCAGAAAATGTTTGTAGTTTCATAGTTGATACCCTAATGCACACTAGGGTTTCTTGACAATATATATCATGCCCTAATGCAAACTATAATTTTATGAAAATACACATATTCCCACTAAGTTGAAGCTAAAATTCCTTAGATCTACAATTTTTCTTCCAAACAAAATAAAGTGCAACTAATTTGCTTACCCGAACTAAACAAATTTTGTCTTTCAAAAAATTTGTGACTTGAAAATTCGTCACTACCCTTGTTCTAGATGGCTGACTTCAGAAGGTCGTATCTCCCTCAATACTACTTGGATTCCTTCATATGACCACTCATTTTAAAGCTCTTAAAATTATACACAAAC
The DNA here is from genome assembly GCA_028583015.1 of Wollemia nobilis. Classification (NCBI taxonomy): domain Eukaryota; kingdom Viridiplantae; phylum Streptophyta; class Pinopsida; order Araucariales; family Araucariaceae; genus Wollemia; species Wollemia nobilis. The sequence continues at coordinate 5,105,012 of JAQPPZ010001772.1, read as the reverse complement.
GCATCCAAGAATCACTTGAATCGGATAAACTTTCACAGATATATATGGCTTCTGAAATATGAGACGTTTTTCTAGAAAAAATCTATGAAAATCATCACTATCCTTTTTCTGGATGACTAACTTCAATAGGTTGTATCTCCCTCAATACTGCTCGGATTCCTTTATATGACCACTTATTTTAAAGCTCTTCAAATTATGCACAATCTGATCTAAGAATCGCCTGAATCGGATAAACTTGCGCAAAGATATGGCTCCTAAAATATGAGATGATTTTCCAAAAAACAAATTTGTCCTAATTTTGTAATTTCATAAAAATCCCCACTTTGCCAAAATCGTTGCTCTGATACCACTTGCTAAGGTACAGGTATCCTGTAACCCTAACTTTTCAGTAACAAGCTAATCAATGCAATAATAAATCAATAGGTGTAGCAGAAAGAGATTTAATCAAATAGCAAGTAACGAATACGAAGGCAGAATTAATTTAAATAAAAAACTATCATGCCACTCAAGGAGGGCAAATCCTCGCCACTATGGGTATAGTTGCAAATACGTAGATTATTGGAATATAAAATATGATAGATGATTTTGAATAATAAAAATCTAACCTAAATATATATAAAATAATTACACTTGGAAAACATAGTCGACATGGCTATGTTTGTTATGTAGCATTGAGCATGGCATGAATGAAGCACCACTTAATGTGCTCATAGGCTAGTTGGTTGGATTTTTTAACCCATTCCATTCCCTCCCAGACAACCAAGATATTATTGAAGAACACAAGATTATACTAAGAGGGGGATGAAAAATATAAGACCACTTTTTACTTTTCTTTCCCAAACAATATTATCCAATATAATAAATAGCAATATCAATAGCAATAACCAAAGCAATGCATAAATCATCACACACAATAGAGACACCAATTTAATGTGGTTCACCCAATGTGGGCTACTCCATGGAGAAAATATTTCACTAATATTTTCTCAACAAATATCTTTGGGAATCCTTCCCTATTACAATGCTTATGGACCTCTATCTAAAGGAGATACCAATCTCCTAAATCAAGTTCATGGATATTTATCCACAGGAGACACCAATCTTCTAATCTCTGCTCTAGTTGGTGATCTTCTAGAAGACCTCTGCCTCCACTGCCCTTAGCAAATGGAACTCTATCTACAGAAGACACATGTCTTCCCTACCCTGGATAATGGATCTCTATCCACTAGAGACTATCATCCTCTATACTCTGTCACCTCCAAAGCTTACACTCAGCTCTGTCTCAAATATGTACCAAACATAGTCCTTCAGTCTAGCACAAATATGCTCTCAATATCTATCTTTGATCTAGCACAAATCTGTCCTCAAATTTGCACCAAAATCTATCCTCAAATCTATACTAAACACAGTCATTCGGTCTAGCACAAATCTATCCTCAATCTCTGTCCTCAAGCCTTAACTCAAAGCTTGACTCAATCTCAAATCAACTCTGTTGTATCTGCCCCAAACCTTAACTCAAGGTTTGAAAAAATCAATCAATCAACTCTACTCTCAAACCTTCTCAAAGACTTATATCAAATATGCCTTGTAAGCTTCCACATAAGCTCACATCAATATGTCCACAAGTCCTTTCTAGAACTTGTCCAATCTGCTCAATACGTTCCCACAAGAACTTATCCAAATATGCTCTCAATATGTATTGTAAGCTTCCACAAAAGCTTACCCAAATCTGTCCACAAGTCTTCTCAAAGACTTGCCTTAAATCTGCTCAACAAGTCCACAATAAAATTTGTCCGATCTCATAGAAAAATAAAGATAATTTTTAGAGACTCAATATGCTCTATACTCATCACAATACTCAATCACTTTTAATCACTCTTTTAGAAACATACACAGAATTTTTAGAGACTCAATATGCTTCACATTCACCTCAATACTCAATCACTTTAAATCACTCTTTTAGAAACATATAGAGAATTGTTAGAGACTCAATATGCTTCACATTCACCTCAATACTCAATCACTTTAAATCACTCTTTTAAAAACATATAGAGAATTGTTAGAGACTCAATATGCTTCACATTCACCTCAGTACTCAATCACTTTCAATAACTCTTTGAGAAACATAAGGAGAATTGTTAGAGACTCAATATGCTTCACACTCACCTCAATTACTTTCTCAAATCAATTTAGAATATAAAATAGTTTGTTTTATGGAACTTGAACAATCACTTCACACACCCACTTGACTAGGCTCAACCAATCACTCAATGAAACAATCCTTGCTTACAAACCCTAGTCCAAGTATATGACCCTTCACTCAATTTTTTTCTAACAATGCTTATCAAAAAATCTCACATAACAATGGTACTCATGTTCTTTTCAAACCCTAGTTCAAGTTCTTCACTCAACAACAATGCTTATAAGATAATCTTCACATAACAATGATACTCATGTTATTTGCAAATCCTAGTTCAAGTTCTTTGCTCAACAACTCACTTCAACAACAATGCTTATAAAATAAGGTTTCAATAACAACTCCTTATTCCATAAAACCTTAAAGCATTAACTCAAACACACTCAATAAGGAAGCCCTAATCAAATCCTTTTAACTCCAAACTTATTTTCCAGAAAACCAACCAATCAACTCAATTATGGAAGAATGTGCTCATACCTTTTTCTTGATGATGAAGGGATCTCATAAATCTGCCATAACCACAAATACTTCTTTACCAAGCTCAAAGAGGGTTAGATGACAATACAAAACAAATAGCAACTCATAAATATACCTTATTACTCCATATTGATTAAGAATTAATCAACATATAGAAATAAATGACCAATTACACCTTATAATCTCTCAGTTGAAATAATATCCACCATCGGAAAATAATTTCAAAATAATTAATTTCTCAACACTTCTTAATGGCAAGAAGACATCTTCAATAATAATCAACACTTAAAAGCATTTATCTCTCCAATAAGCTAAATATATTAAAAGGCTTTATAAAACAATTAACTCATTATTCCTCCTAATTATTTTTAACCAAAAATAATTACCAAGCAAAAACACCTTTTATCTATCCCTTATAACTCCCACGTCACTTTATAAAACCATTTAATAAAGCCAAAATTTAATTTAATTTTTCAACAACCTTCTCCGAAAAACCTGACGCTCAAATAATGTGCATACCTTTTCATTGATCCCTAAAAGGAATTTAGCGAGAATCGAACCGTCGTCTCCACAAGCCTAAGCACCTTAGCGCTTGGGAGTCCACCGCGTGGGCTAGCAATGCCCATGTGAAGGAAGTGGAGCTTCCTTCACCTTATGCTCTTCTTCACACATGTTGACCTCCTTCGAACACCACACGTCGTCCACTAGCCGCAACTCTTTAATCACACGAATATCGAAGATACCTTTCGCAGGGGATTCGAGAACATTAAATCGAAATTAAGCATAGTCCTTTCTAAGGTGAAATGATCCACCTTTTATACACGAATGGAGGAAATTTCACACGTCGACGCATTAGATATTCGAATTAACTTTAATTATTTTTTATTTATAATAATTTAATTCTCTTTGGAATTTAAATATTATAAATTAAATAAATAATTAATATTTGGGCCTTTTTTAACCAAACGAAAATCCACCTTGGTTTTTAATAAAAACCTTTTATTTTTGCCCATCATGGATAATTAATCTTTGATTTTTGCCCACCATGGTTTTCATAAAAACCTTTGATCATGCTTCCCATGAAGCTCTTTTGGAACCAATCAAAATGCAATTCTTCTTAGAACCTTTTGACATCAATAACAACTAACATTCCTCAAAATGTCCAACAATTATCTAATATATATGCTTCTAATGAAATTGATTCGCTCTAGTTTGATGATGATATGAAGCAAATGGTATAGATGCAAGGCTAAGGATTTAGAAATGATATTGTATGATACATTGAGAAGGATGATCAGAAACCAATTGGTGATCAACTTAAGGTCTCCAACCTTTGGGATAAGCTTAATATTACCCTTGTTAATTTTTGGTCCAAGACAGCCATCTGTCGAAGCTTCTTGTTAAACTTAGAGCAAATCAGGGCCTACAAGGTGCCCAAAGAATTTATAAAATCATAGGGGGAGCTTTATCATTGGCCATTTGAGAGAGGGTCTCATATAGAAATTTGAGTGAGAGTGGTCGATCACAAGCAAATATCTAAGCATTAGAGAGTTTTTGGGGGACCATAGGAAGATAATCTTGGAGGGATTTCTCCCTTTTGTCTAAAGTCTCCTATAGGGAAAGACCTATTTGTTGTGTTGGACAAAGTCTCAAGTAACCTCTAGCAAAAAATTAATTTGAACCATTGCCTCTTGAATTACCTTGATGTAAGGATTGTGATGATGGGGTATAAGACGATGGAAAATTTCATTAGAGACCCTATCTCCAATTTTAAGCCAATGCATTATGGCCTTGATCTAGGCTCCCTTATCATCATAATGATCACCTAGCATAATTTTATGATAAACTCTCATCACATGCTATTGGATATCATGATTAAAAGGGCAAAACTCAAGTTATCAAGAAGCTTGAGTCAATTTTTATTTAATAGTAGCATTGGATTGATGCCTAAAATTGGCAACACATTTGCTAATATATTTGAGAAAGGAGGTAATTTTATGGATGGTGTTCGACCACCATTCAATCCAACCAAAGGTACCAAAATATTGAGGAAACAAGTTTTATATCCTCCTAGTATATAAAATTAAATGAGGTATTTAGAAAGAACTAGGAGGAGAGGTGGAGATTTCAATGGAAAAAGATGGGGGAATGATCAAAGACGATGGTATCAAGGATAGCCTCCATAAAAGAAGTCAAGTTATGATGACAAGAAAAGAAAAATACTCTTTGGTTAGAAATCATAGCTCTATTAAGGTATTTTAACACTCAATGTTCCCCTTGTTGAATAGACCAGGAGAACCAGGAATGACTAGAGAAGGAGGAAGAGATAGGAATTAGGATCAAAAAGCCCTAATTTTTTCTTCATAAAGTACCAAGCCTCACATTCTCCCACAACCCAATGCATATAAAGGATTTCAACTTTATCATGTGCATATTCAATCATATTAAAGTCATGTTTGATAATACAGGTGGTGAGGGAAAGGGATAAAACAATCCATTTGCAAAGGTCTCATTTGCTCAAAGCATTATTGGAAGCATAAACATTGACAATGCCAATGGTTTGTCCATAAGCTCTAGAATAATCCAAACTATATGAGAGTTTGGGTTCACTACCAAAGTAATAAAATGGGAGAGTTAAGTATCCAACACAAAAATAATTTATCCTTTACCAAGAGTATGAAAGGTGGAGTAAAAGTGGCCCTAGGGCAAAACGAATTGGCAAGTTTTGTCTAAAATAAAACTTATTACCTTGAATTCTTGTAGCTTAAACAGGTCAATACCACCAAATATTGAAGAGATATCCAAAAGAATTTGGTGGACCAAGTACATTCTAATTGGGTCTGTTAGACCACAAACATTCCATGAAAGACACTTCATGAGGAATGCTTAAGGAGCAAAACCTCCTTTACTTCCTCAATATCCTCAAAGTTTGTAAGAGAATGAAAGATATTTAAGATTAAACACTGATGATTCTCATGAATTAAGTCAACTTCCCTTCTCTTTTACAATGAAGCTCTTGAGCACTCTGTAATGAAGTAAATGATCCAAAAAATAAAGAGCACCAAAGTGCAGCAAAAACACAACAATTACAATCGAGTGCAAAAATTGCAGTAGAGCACGATATTCTAAATTTGAGGAACAAAAGTTCTTAGAAATTGATGAAATTCTAGGGGTGAATTTTGTTCAATAAGACCTTTCTGATGGTGTGTCACAAGCAAAAAATGAAGTTGTAAAACAAAAGTTATGAGCTCTAAAAGTTTACTATAATTTTCAAAAAATAGGAACAACAAACATGATTTTCATAAAATGAATTAAATAGAATGTTTTTTTCATTCAAAACAAACTCATAAGTGTTACAAAACTTTATCCACAATATCCTACAACTATATTACTCTCTTGTGCATTTACAAGCGAGAAAATGATGTTACAATACTTCATTTCACATTCTAGGAAGTCCAACAGACATGGTGACTCTTCAAGGTCTATAGAAACGTTTTGGCTTCTTCAAATTCGTGGGAGAGATTTTGGTTTTCTCTTTCTTAGTTAGTACCAATATCTAACATACTCCCCCTTTATGCTGAGTTGTGAGACATGTTTGTCTCTCAATCTAAAAAATTACCTCTCATTTCATCATTCACATGTGTATATGCAAGACAACCAAAAACTCTCAAATGACCTACAATAGATTTAAGCCATACCATGCTTCATGTGGATTCTTCTTGTGTAGTTATCTTGTGGAGCATCTATTGAGAATGTACACTATTGTATCAACTACATAATACCAATAAGAATTACTCAAACTTTTTGTCTTCAACTTGCTTCTTATCTTATCCCTAATGGTTCTATTTTTCTCTCAGCTACCCTATTTTGTTGTGGTGTATAGGCGGTAGTGAGTTGCTTCTTGATGCCATATTGTTTGCAAAAATTATTGAACTCATTTGAACAAAATTATCCAAAATTAGTTCTCAAACACTTTATTTTATAACTACTTTCATTCTCAACCAATGCTTTGAAATTCTTGAACATGCCAAAAGCTTCATCCTTATGTTTTAAAAAATACACCCAATATTTCCTTGAAGAATCATTAATGAAAGTGATAAAATATATAAAATTACCAAAAATTTGTGTTTGCATAGGTCCACAAATATCATAATGTACAAATTGGAGTGGGTATGATGCCTACCATGCTTTTCCCTTTGGAAACTCCTTCATTGCATGCTTTCCAATCACATATGCTTCTCTCCAAAATTAGGTAGTCCATTTACCATGTCTTGTGAAGACAAAAATTCTAAACTTTTAAAATTTAAGTGTCCAAATTTAAGATGCCAAAACCAATTTTTATCTTCAAGTGCCATGTGTGCCATGTTCATACTCCCTTTTCCTCCAAAATCAAAGGAAACATTCAGTTATTTGACATAGGAATAATGGTGACCATACAATTCTTATTATTCTTATCATAAATGATACATTCATTGTTATAAAACACAACTTTATAGTTCTTTTATACAAGTCATCCAACACTCAACAAATTATTCTTAAAATTGGGAGCATAGTAGATATCATAAATTTTATTTATACCTTATTTAGTGCCAACCTCCATGGTGCCTTTGTAGCCACATCCAAATTATTATTGTTCCCAAGAATGGCCTTGGTCTTGAAATTCTCATTTTAGCAAATAAATTTTTATTTCAAATCATGTGGTTAGAACAACTTGAATCTAGATACCAAACTTCTTGACTAGTTTTTTCAACCATGTCACTTGTCAAAAACAAATTACCTAATGCAACTTCATCCTAACATATATAGTGGCCTTTTCTATATTCATCTTCACTCTACAATCTCATGCAATGTCACCCAGTTTATGATAATTATAGCATTCAACTCTTTTTTATCAGCCCTTCCATGTCCTCTTTTAGCAACAATAACTCCTCATCCTCTTCATCCTCCACCTCTTGAATAATTATGATTTCTTCCTCTTCCATGCCCTTGTTTACTTGTTCTTGGACCAACTTCATCATTCTAAAAAAAAATTAATTTAGAATTAAAAGCATTCTCCTCATTTTCTTTATTGGTTTCTCTTAGTCTTTCCTCATGTGACATAAGAGAACCAACTAGATAATCAAATTCAAGTGTATACAAATATTTACTCTCCTAGAAAATTATTGCAACATGATTCCATTTAGGGGTAAGAGATCTCAATACCTTATTCAAAAATACCTCCTTTTATAAGGTCTCTTCAAGGATGGCCATCTTGTTCACCACATCCTTCACTCTAACACAATAATCACTGACACTCTCAACCCCTTTCATCTGCAGATTCTAAAAATATTTCTTCATGATCTACAACTTAACCATTCTCACTTGGTCACTTCCTTGGTAAGCCTATTGAAGAGACTTCCAAGCCTCCTTGGCTAATGTAGCAACATCAATGCAAGGAACTAAACTCTTATTAAGAGCAGATTGAACATGGTATATGGCTAATCAGTTCTTCTTCTTTGTTTCTCTTTTTGTTGCCCTATCATTTCCTTGTAATGCGTTCCAATCAATTAGTTCTTCATAACCACTCTCCACTACTTCCCAAGTATATTTTCCAAATAACAATGCTCTCATATTTATGCTCCAGTAATCATAAACTCACTTGTTATATTTTGAAATGGGTAATGAGTTGTTGAAGTTGGCCATTAGACTTGAGTAGCAATAAATGAAGTTTTCCTTGAATGAACTTGTCCAAGAACTTGATAAATTTTTAGATTGATCATGAACCCAATTTCACTCAAACCCAAAAACCAACCAAGCTTTGATACCAAATGAAGTAAATGACCCATAAAACAAAGAGCACCAAAGTGCAGAAAAAACACACCAATTACAATATAGTACAAAAATTATAGTAGAGCATAATAGTCTAAATTTGAAGGACCAAAAAATTCATCAAAAATTGATGAAATTTTAGGAGTAAATTATGTTCAATAACACCTTTCCAACGGTGTGTCACACACAAAAATATATTTATAAAAGAAAAGCTATGAGATCTAAAAGTTGACTACAATTTTTAAAAAACAAGGACAACAAGCATGCTTTTCACAAAATGAATGGAATAGAATGTTGTTTTCATTTCAAATAAACTCATAAGTGTTACAAATATTTCTCCATAATATTCTATAGCTATATGACTCTATTGTACATTTACAAGAGAGAAAATGATGTTAAAACACTTCATTTTACATTCTAGGAAATCCAATAGTCATGGTGACTCTTCAAAGCCTATAGAAACTTTTTTGGCTTCATAAAATTCATGGAAGAAATTTTGGTTTTCTCTTTCTTAGTCAACATCAATATCCAACATGTAATAGGACTACAAGAGTGGCATGTCATCCTTGTGGGCAGGCTACTTGGAGTTGTTGAGGGTGAATATGGAGAGGAGATTGGAGAGGGGGTGATGGCAGATAATTAGGAGTTAGTAGGGTTCTCAATATGAAGTTGTGAGGGACTTGGAATGATAGATGTAGAGGTGGATCTAGGAGTGGCAATAGGACAATAAGGAGGTACAATTTAAGTAATGGGAGATAAGGGTTTGCATGACAGTCTTACAAGGGCTAAAGGATGAGCATTTTTAACTTTTTGTTTATCACCATTGTCCATTTGTCTAACCCATTAACATCTATTTTTGTTGGTGCAAGAGGGGACTGGGCTTTGAAATGACCCACCACGAGGAGAAAATATTTGATTTTATGAGTCGTCGACTAACATCTATAACATGTATTTAGAAGGTTAATATAAACCACCCTTTACTAGAAATGGGTGTCTTTGAATTGGATGTCAATAAATGTTTTGAGGCCCTTAGAGAGGTCAACCTCAAAACACAAACGCTTGTGGAAGTGGATGATATAGAAATTTTGTTGTTCCATGCCAACAAATTTACCAATAGGAGCAACAAGTTGTTGCAGAAATGGCCATAGTGAAAGAGGGAGATTATGGAATTCTACCCACATTGACACTCTCAAGGAGACGTCCATGGAGATAGTAAAATTATGATGCTCGTGTTGAAGAATCAAAAGGTCATTCCTAATACACCATGGGCCTCTAATCAAGACAATCATGACATGATGTGGATTAGTAAACCTAAAATAGAAAAAACCCTTAGTGAGGTTTTGAATATGCCCCACTTGAATGCTATAGGGATGTCATGTATTTTATATCCATTGAGGGTGTCATTGGATATATGCTACTACTTTATCTCCCTAAATTATGTACCATAGGTTCTTACTACATAATAGGCCAATCATTTAGGTTGAAAAAATACCAAAAAATTACCTATTAATATAAGTAACTAGGGCTTTGTGATCCATGGTCCCTAACATTATAGCATGTCCATGAATTGATGGCACTAGTGCATAGAGCGTAAAACGTCATGCAATTTGAAAAACATAGGCTTAAGAATATTCTTTATGCAAAAGTTATGGCCTCTAAACTTTTTTCCCCAATGGACCTCAAGAATTCAAAAATTAAGTCCTCAAACCTTTGTAAACCAACATCTAATTTATCACTACCACTTGGTATTATGATTCATTGGTATCCTCCACTTAATTTTTACCACCTCAACATCCTTATTCCAATGCAATTGTGACAAATAGTGCATTTAAATTGGTGCATGAGATGTATATATAGGAAAATTTTGAATACATGGCACACAAGGGTACCACATTAATTGCCAATTCAACCAAAGTTTTTGGATTGTATGAATACACCCAAAAATCCCTCCATAATGTTTGAACTCAAGCCTTTGTCCTCCTAAGAGCCTTGGTCTAACCTAGGCATCAAGGTGCTCCTTGAAGCACTAAGGGCAAGATGCCACTAATCATCTCAATTCCAAAGCACATCTTGCAAAAAATATAGATAATAAGACTTGATTCTATGACACTCTACCTCCAAATGCTTTATAAGCCCGCACATAACCAACTGATCATAGATAGTAGAGGTGATTTCCAATGATAATTTCATAGAAGATATGATTTGAGTTGATATCTATGAGCAAAAAATATTATGATTACGATTTAAACATAAAACCATCATCGTCCTCTACTCAAATACTTATCATGTTGTTCATTACACTATGTGCTTTATTGGGCATTAAAAAACCTAACATGCGTCTTAAACCATGTCTTGGTTTGTAAACTATTTGAGAAATGAATTCACAAGGTTTTAAAATTGTGACCCACTTGAATTCATCATTTTAATTTCCTTTGCTTAACCATCCTGGCACACCTTTCATGTTGATATTAGATCCTATTTTCTCTATAAATAAGGCATCTAATGTAAGGTGACCTTGAGTTATAAAGGATATGTATTATTGGTAAGCACACATAGCATTTGTGAACATATGTGAGCTGAGAGAACACGTAAAAAAAGGTGGTAAATTCAAATTCAAATTTTGATTTGAATAACCATAGTCCCTCTATTCTTTCATAGCTTTAAATAAAAAGCAACACCTCCAAACAAACTAATATCTAAATATTTTAAATGACAAGGAGAAGATACTCTGATAACAATAAAGTAAGAAGTAGATTTGGTAAAAATATTTTAGAATTTGTGAGGATGGATAGAAGATTTCCTCTTGGCTTTGAGGGATAATTCACCCTATAATTCAAAAGGATCAAAGGCTCTAAAAGCTCATGAATATTTGAGGGGTAATTCACTTGATAACTATAAAGAAGGATCAGAGGCTCTAAAAAGACTTTCCACATGACCAAGCAATGTCTCTTCCACTTTGATACCATGTCAAAATTCACAACATTTTTTAAAAATAAACGAATACAATCCATCCACTCAAATCTTACACAAAAAGCATAAAAAAATAAAAAGAGACATAAAGGTTAGAGGCACCCATAGGCACCATAAAAATCACTACATTATCCATGAATGAGAATCACAACACTTCGATGATAAAATAAGGAGTGATGGAAATATTTATACCAATACCAAATCCCTATAAAACATAAATGAACTTAACCTTAAGTCAACATAACAAGAAAGACTTTAAGGTTAATTACAAGTATATAAATTGGGTTTAACCATAACAAGGTTAACCATGGCCCCTAAAGGTTACATAGTAAAATATTATAATAAAGTCAATATATTAAAAATGAATGCCCTTAGGAATATCCAATATTACATCATACAATGTTAGCCTTGGCCATTAATCAAATTACGATTCAAACATATGTTCCATATTTTTTAGAATCCATGACAATTGGATTGCCACATGGTGAACTACTTGGTCTAATGTGGCTCTTTGAATCAATTTTTGGACCTACCTCCTAATTTCATTATTTTCATAGACTATTCTATAATGCACATGTGACTTAATCATCAAGAAAATAAATTTTCTTATTTAGTCTATCTATTAGAGTATATTACATTATTTGATATTTATGTGTCACAAGTAAAAATCAAGTCTCTTAGACAAGTGGCAAGATAAGAATTTAAAGGTCATTTTTAAAACTATATTATGGAGACAAAGATCCATAATTTGTATTACAAAGTTGATAGTATGAAAAATTCTGAATTGTATTCCTTTTGATTGATATTGTAAGTTTTTTCTTTCTATATTATTCATATCATTATTTTGACCTTATTATATTGTGGTTATATTATATTTGATCTTATAATACATAACCTGTGATATTTTATAGTAGTACTAAGGCTTAAAAATCATTCGGTGGTATCATATCTCCCATAAGACTCTATCCAAATTGATAGAGTTCATTTTAGCAACTATTATAAATTGATTTTATCTAGTTTGATAAAGTTGGTGGTTGAAGGAAAACCAATGAAGAATAAGGCTCATCTATATTGAAGAATTAGGAGAACCAACTCAAAAGAAAGTTGGTCATTTAGGAAAGATATATCTTGACATTAATATTGATATTGGATTCTCTAGTAAGGAGGAGAATCATATTGGGTTCTTAGGTTCAACCTAAGACATTATTGATTTCAAAAAAAGTTGCAGAAGAAGCTACAGAAGTGTGATAAGTATTCAGAGCTTCCTAATAGAAGAAAGAAAGTAGAACATAAGAAATAAGATAGATATATCAACCTCTAATATGTCAGTCTTGAAGAAGATAAAGAAGCACCTAGCTTAATTTATATTGCTTCAAGCATTGGGTTAGTATCTACATTGAAAGAGTTGCAATATCCAACAGTGTGAGAAACAACTCATGACCCACTATATCTAATATTGAGAGAAATTGAAGGCTACCATCATCCTTGAAAAGATCTATATCCAATAGTGAGACAAACCAAAGGCTATCATCATCCTTGACAAGAAGATCGACTCCACCCTATCATAAGCCTTTGACATATCCAATTTTATAAATATCCCTCTATTGCCAAATATTTGCATTGAGTGGATTGCTTCCTCAACTAGAACCACACCATCCAAGATCAGTATACCCTCTACAAAACCCCCTTGTTCCAAGGAGATAATGCTCTTTAGGAGAGGTTTTAGCTTCTCAACCATTACCTTCGTGATTATTTTGTATATGACATTGCATAAGACAATAGGTTTGTAATATAAAATATGCACCCCCTCCTTCCTTTTTGAAATTAAGGCAATGAATGTCTAATTTAATGCTTTAAGCATTCTTCTACTGCCTTGGAAATATGAATATGCACCCCCTCCTTCCTTTTCGAAATTAAGGCAATGAATATCTAATTTAATGCCTTAAGCATTCTTTTACAACCTTGGAAATATACACCCCTCCTCCCATTTTAGAATTAAGGAAAAGAATGTCTCGACTCCTCTATAATAGTCATTACATCCTCCTCCAACTCCTTTATAATAGTCATTACATCCTCCTCCAAGTTGTCACAAAAGGTTTGAAAAAACCCTTCATTATAGAAAACCTTAATCATGTTGTTTGCTCTAATCTTTATGTACTCAAAGATCTCCAAGTTGTCACAAAAGGTTTGAAAAACCCTTCATTATTGAAAACCTTAATCATGCTTTTTGCTCTACTCTTTATGTACTCAAAGATCTCCAAGTTGTCACAACAGGTTTGAAAAAACCCTTCATTATAGAAAAACTTAATCATGCTTTTTGCTCTACTCTTTTTGTACTCAAAGATCTCCAAGTTGTCACAAAAGGTTTGAAAAAATCCTTCATTATAGAAAACCTCTTCATTATAGAAAACCTTAATCATGCTTTTTGCTCTACTCTTTCTGTACTCAAAGATCTCACTTCCTTTAACATAATGTGGTTAGATTATGAAATAGATAATAATAAACTTAGTTTAATGGATGATAAGTAGTTTAAAAATATGAATGTCAAAATATCCCATTATCTTTTTCTTTTTTATAATTGGTTATATAAGATTAAACCCCATTACACCATGGCATTACAATGCATTATTGGTAATGTATAGTTTTTATTATTATTATTCATAGGAGACCCATTACACCATGGCATTACAATGCATTATTGGTAATGTATAGTTTTTTTTTTTATTATTCATAGGAGAGTTCGTTACAACCACACTATTTTTAGTAACACTATCTTTTTTTTTTTTAATTGATTATAAGAGATTAAACCCTATTATATCATCACCCCTAACTACATATTTGTATTACAATGCATTATTGGTAATGTATACTTTTTAAAAAAATTTATTGATAAGAGTTGGTTACAACAACACTATTTTTAGTAACTATCAAGTCCATGGTATACATTATTGATAATGTATACTTTTTAAATTTTTTTATTGATAAGAGTTGGTTACAACAACACTATTTTTAGTAACTATCAAGTCCATGGTTCAAACCACATGAATTGCTCCCACCAAACTTATTCTACCTCATTGTTGTTGACCTGGTGTGAGGAGAACAACCAGTTGCTCAAGCTCAAATTTGTACTATCATGGTTGGCACGCACTCAAAGGATTCATATCAAACTAAAGGCTGCAGTTTAAACCTAGGTGTACAAACAAGCAACTACCAATTCACCTAGCCCTTGCAAAATTATAGTGAATTGCTAATTGGTATGTATCTCACTTAATTGTATTACAATAACTTGGTAATTAGTAATGTTAATAATGTGTCATTTGGTAGTGATATTACAATGATTTTAACATGTATCAGTTAACAAGATTTGAACCCAAGTATCTTCCTTAAATATATATATATAACTAAACTTAGACCATTTAATTTCAATATATCTAATTATTAATAATAAATTAAATAATTTCTCATAAATTAAATTAGATGTTCAACAAAATTAAGAGAATTAATAAACTACTTTAATAATTTTATATCATTTCTCTGGTTTAAACATGGACCTCTACCCTTTTCTAGCTCATATTATTTGCTAAAATGCGTAGTCTTTATTTCTTACCTTTGATTTCAAACCCTTTAAACTACATAAATACAATTTTTTTTATTATATTAATAATTTTATATAATTTCTCTGGTTTAAACATGGACCTCTACCCTTTTCTAGCTCATATTATTTGCTAAAATGCGTAGTATTTATTTCTTACCTTTGATTTCAAACCCATTAAACTACATAAATACAATTTTTTTTATTATATTAAAATAAAACATTTTTTAAATATAAAAATACAAATCCTCACATTATAGATGTATATAATGCAGTCTTAGACGGGTGGATCTAGTTTGCCTGCGTACAACCTTCGAATTAAGCTAATTCCCAATAATATAAATACTTTAAAGCATAGATCCTCTCGTAGAGGGTCATATGGCTGTCGTTAAAATAAAATACTTTAAAAGCATAAATCCTCTCATAGAGGGTCATATGGCTGTTTTATTTCTGCTCACCATAAAGAATAACATAGTAAGAAACACTATCAAGTATTCTCAAATTCCCTTGGTCACATGGTAAATTAAAGGGAATTTCCCAAAAGAATTGTAACATAACACGTTCACACTGAACTTTTCAGATATTTTATATTCAGATCTAAACACAGATAGAAGCAATGCATATCACGGAAAACTACTCAAAGCCACAGAGACAGAAAATTTAACCTAAAAATAGTATTTAATTTATGTCCATTATCTGTAAAACATGATCTTTTCCAGTTACATTTTAGCAAAATAAATGCTGCGGATCCATTTATTTCCTACCTGACTAAGCAATTCAAATAATAATAAATAGATGACGACATTGGACTGCAATGAAGGGCCAATCCATTTCTATTTACACCGACATAAACACTGGCAAATGAAGGCGCGCCATGGAATCCATTTCAGTAGAAAAGGAAGGCAAAAAGAGAAGAAACCAAAAGAGTGGCAACGCAGGGCATTGAAGAAAATGTTGACGCAGACCCTGCTAGTGGACTCGGTGATGGACTCTCCACTTCGGCGGCAGCGGCTCCCCCTGCCATCACAAATATTATTATCGCCATCGCCATCGCCATCGCCATCATCCAAGCGGTTGCTGGAACTCTGAAATTGAAACCCTCCATTTTCTGTGATATTACTTTCCTGTGCAGAAAGTAAGAGAAAGTCCTCGGGTGTATGAAGTTGTGTAAAGGATTGGGTGTTATATAGGGAAATAGGGGTCCCGGTGTCCCGAGTGCCAAAGCCAACGGACACTTCGTGCCTCGCTGGCATCCGCATGTGCATGCGAGGGATCAGAGCTTTCTTCGTGAGGAATCTTCTTATTATTGCTTGTGCAATGGTCATGTATTGCCATGGGACCCACTGCTTTAGGTGGATGGAGCTTTACATCCAGCCACGATGCGTTGGTCCGTTACGTTTAGATCTTAGGTAAAGCTTACATTTCACGTGACCGTTAGGTTGAAGCTAAGCTAGCAAATAGCCCATTTACTTTACATCCTTGTAAAAGTTGAAGGGTGGTTCTAAGTTAAAAGACCGGTGAGTGGGGGACTTGAGTTCAAGTTAAGTTGAAGAATGGTGCGTATGGGTGATATTTGTTTTTATTAAAAAAAATTGAAAATTTTATAGTAAAATAAAGATCATTTATAAGTTGGGATGAGGCTTTTTAAATTATATTTCATAAGAACACCTGTCTACAATAGTAAAAGAAGATATACATTGGAACTAAATATTTTAAATTATATTTCTATCATGGCTGTCCAAATTTGCTAAATACTGGATTTACTTACCAACCTGCCTAATCCTTTCATCTTTAATAGCCATGTCACTGTACCACTGAACCCCTACCCCTACCTCTTTCTCAGTAATTTAGATCTTTAGTCACATAGATTGGAATCACATCATCTAATTTTTTCCACAATTCTTTAATTTGGGTGACAAGAATCCTCAACCTCTGTGTCTTTAAAGCAAACTGTACCACTGAACCCCTACCCCTACCTCTTTCTCAGTAATTTAGATCTTTAGTCACATAAATTGGAATCACATCATCTAATTCTTTCCACAATTCTTTAATTTGGGTGACAAGAATCCTCAACCTCTATGTCTTTAAAGCAAAGTTTCTCATCATTCAATCTAGAGCTCCCACCAATATTTGAGAATCTGATTCTAGGATTATCCTCATGTAACCTTATCTTACCTCCCACATAGAAGCAGATTTGATAGTTAAAATATTGCTTCATTATAATAATGAGTTTTTTTATAATAATTAATTTTTATAATATTTTTTAAAAAATTGAAAGTTGGAATAAAGATAAAGATTATATTTTTTTTTGTCAAAACGCTTCTGTAAAAGCACGGAGACTAGGGTTCCAATCCCTCGGGCCCCATAGTACTAGTGGGCGTTTCGCAGAGTCTAGGGTTCCAATCCCTCGGGCCCCATAGTACTAGTGGGTGTTTCGCATCAACATCACCGACTACGTAAAAGGTTTACCTCAATGCAACTGGAGGTTATAGTGGTGACAATAAGTGAGATTCAAACCCACGAAGGAGCATAGAAAATTGTAACGTGATTCCTCTAGTATAATAAAAAAACATATTTTTTTATTTTTTAAAGATTTGATTAGTGTGAAAAATCTTTATGAAAGACATTTAGGGTTGGACATTTTCATCCTACCATGATCTCTTTTAAGGGAATAGGGGAAGAGATGAGCTTATCAATAGGAAATTTAACACACAAACACTCGACATCGACATCGTAATTTGAACTTTAAACCTCCTGAAGAGCCAAACCTAAAACATTGTAATGTCCTAAAACTATAATGCATGTCACCATGATATATATTACTACAACTAGAGATTTTTTAGCTTATTAATTTAAAAAAGTTGTTGTTTTGCAAACTTTCACAATAATAATTAATACCATGAATTATCTTTTTTTTTTTTTTTTTTTTTAATTTGCGTGGAATTCGGGTAGGTTGCCCAATTTTTATGGCCGCCACAAATTTAGGCAGCCTGTCTGGATTTTAATTTGAACCTTGGACCTCCACTCCCATTACGTGGTTTGAACAAACCAATTAATTTACACATATAACCTAGCACTATGAATTATCGAAAGGAATCTATGTTTATTCTTAATATTAAAATTTATATTAGTCTCTCTCGAAAGTATAGGGTCGAGGAGGGACACTTTTTCGATTAACCGAGTCTGTTTTAGGCAATCACTTGTGTTATTTTTATTTAGTATAATAAAAAAAATTATTGTATTATAAAATTAAAAGTTTTGTATTTGTTATTTAAAATTTTAAATAATATTAAATGTTTGAATGTTAGAGTTGTTATCAAATATTGAATACCTATAAGGACCTTACGACCTCATGAAAAGTTTTTGAGTTTTCTAAACTTAAAAAATATTTATTTAGGGTGATTAATGTAAGAGGATTATGGTGAATGGGTAACCCGAAAAATATATATGACAATTTTAATAAATATATAATTAATAAAATAATTTATTAAATAAAGTAATAAAATGGCTTTCTTTTGTTAGTTAGATATTAATCTTAGAGTTGTATAAAGCTGACGAAGGGGCAGTTATAAAAAATAATTGGTGGATGTGAATTATATAGTGGAAGGTGTGTGAATGAAGTGTAAGATAAGGGGTTGTAATCGTAAGATTTTGATGATTTTTTTTAATGTAAGAATGTAATTTCAAATATTTAAGGAAGAAAAATAAAGTTATATATTAGAGTAATTGTATGTTTTA
Source organism: Wollemia nobilis (assembly GCA_028583015.1). Taxonomy (NCBI): domain Eukaryota; kingdom Viridiplantae; phylum Streptophyta; class Pinopsida; order Araucariales; family Araucariaceae; genus Wollemia; species Wollemia nobilis. Next base: position 5,086,230 of record JAQPPZ010001772.1, on the reverse strand, counting down.
CCGTGGTTTTGTTGTATCAAAGTTAAGGTTTACATGGAGAACGCTCATAATTTTTAGTTTAAGTTATTTTAGAATGTGCAAGGGAATAGTGTTTGCAGAAAAAATAAAAGCAAAAAAAAAATTGGAGCAACATTTTTTTTAGTGGCTTGTTGTAGCAATTCGATAAAAAACAATGCATGACCTAAAGGAGGAGTATTCTGGTGTATGGGCAATTTTGCATCAACCCTTCAAAAAAAGAAAATAAATAAATAGAAAGGAAAAAAAACAATTGGTTTACTTTAACATTAATTGAGCTTAAATTGATGGAGAAACTAGTGGAGTAGTTGGTGGTGGCACACCCAAGGATCACATTTTGGTTTAAGATATTTTGTCGACACGGAGTCGCCAAGAGACCAACAAGAACTAAAAATGTGTTGGCAAGAGATTGACAAAAGATCGATAAGGGGGTTGACAAGGATCTAGGATGACCAACAGATAATTAACAAGGGCCAACAAGGAAAATTTTTGTTGTTGCAATTTCTAGTTACTGGCAAGTGGAGCAATGGATTGTTGAGTTTGCTGCAACATCTAGTCTACCAACACACTCACATGCTCAGGGAAAACTCTCAACTTGCAAACAAATTCGCTATGGCATTGTAGGTTCACACGATAAAAAAACATGTAATTATTCTCTTGTGTAGTTTTATTTTGCTTTCTTGAATATTTGGAATTACATTCTTACATTAAAAAACAATCTACAAAGCTTGACTTTCACTTCCCTCACACACCTTGCACTATGCAATTCACACCTACCAACTCTGCCCCTTGGGTCGCTATATACAATTCTCATTCTATTTTAAAGACTGATACTTTCCAATTGTTTTCTACATCTATCCCTTGGGCTGCTTTATACAACTCTCATTCTATTTTAAAGACCAATGCTTAGCTAATTAAAGAAAGTTGCTTTATTACTTTATTTAATGAACTGCTTTATTGCTTCTTCTTTTTTTATTAAAGTTGTTGCCTTTTTATATTGTTTTATTTTCTCTTCTCTTTTATTTTTTATTTTTCATAGAAATTTGCTTTATTACTTTATTTAATGAACTGCTTTATTGTTTTTTTTTTTTATTAAAGTTGTTGCCTTTTTATATTGTTTTATTTTCTCTTCTCTTTTATCTTTTATTTTTTATTTTTCATTTTTTTTCCTTGTTTTTTTTACTCTTATTTTCTTTTTCCTTTTTCTTTTTCATTTTTTTTTCTCTTTTTTTTTGTTTTTTATGGATAATGCAAGATTACCCTGTTCACCTAGATGCTTCTACATCACATACCTTGAATAACAAAAAATGTTTCTTGAGTTTAAAAAACTCAAGAACATTTCATAAGATTCTAATGGGGATTCCATGTTTGGCAACTTTAGACTCTGACATCCAAATTGCCTCTTCTACTAGTTTGTCCAGCCACTCGAAGAGATATTCCTTATACTCGCAATCCCTTGTCTTCTTAGGAATACATTCATCAAATATTCCTTTTTTCTTTTCCCTCACTTTCTCTCTCTTTTTCTTTGTTTTTAACTGCTAAATATCATAATATCTTCCAAGTAAACAAACACAAACTTACGAAGAAATGACTTTAGCAATTGTGCATTCCTTCTGTGTTGTACCTCATTCATAGCAACATCCCATGTTACACCAAAGTTGTCCATGACCTCTCTAGAATTTGCTTTAAACTTTGCAAATACTTCCATGGCTAATTTTCAGCCTTACACTCCTCAACAATCACTTTCTTGACAACTCCATTGTACATCTCCTTAATACATTCAATCTTCATCCTTTCCAGTTCAATTTTCACTTGTACTTTTGTTATTTTCAGTTGTTCCTGTGAGTAATTCAATGTCTTTTGATAGTTTAATCTTGTACTCTCATACAAGAATTAAAATAGGTTGGCTCATCTAGTTTAATCTTATACTCTCATACAAGGATTCGAATAGGTTGGCTCATTTAGATAAGATAACTAACCAAACAATTATCCAACCAAATTTGAACATAAAAATAATTCATCAAACTAATCGTCAAATTAATCTTCTTGCATGAAGACTTTGTTTACAATAATACTCTTATTTCCTTGAAAGTTTAAATTTGTAACAATAATAGAAATAAATTCACATCGTGCCTAATCTCACTCAAAAAGTTCCCATAAAACACTTTAATACAACCTTGAAATTGTCTGCCACAACAACTGGTCTTGTGGCAAAATCCCGCCAGAATCATAGCCAAACCCACAAACTGCTACTGAGAAATCAATAAAAATAAAAATCCCAATTCTTGCGATCCATATTAAAAAATAATATTTTTGACCCTAAAATCCAACGGTTTAGCCTCTTTTTGTTTATTTTATTTGTGATGTGGGATTGCCATAAGCCTTCAATGCTCTTACATTAGACACCTCAAATGAAAAAAATGTTTCAGAAAACATTTCAACGGATCTTCAATGAGACCCCAATTGGTGGAGTTGCCTACCTGTTCTAAACTCTTCGCCTATTGGTCGAAACATGGACGGAGCATGAAATGGCTAACGTCATCCAATAACCGCGTAGCTAAGTCATAGCCTGGAAATAAGGGAAAGCCGTGGACTGCATTCTGGTACCACAAAAGCTGGACGTCTTTTCCGATGCGCTTCAGATGGTGGACATATTGCATTTGCCAGTCTTGAAGAATATCGAGGCCTCCAATGACTACCAGAGTTGGGGGCAACGCCAAACTCGATATGTCCCTGGCGTTGGGGCCCACCACGTTGGCGACAGGGTGATCCCTGTTGGCCCCTTCCGGCAGAAACGCCCTCCAATACCAGTCGCTATTCTCCGTTGTAATTAGCGGAGCATGCACCAAATTTAGCTCCGCCGGCGTCCTCTCCTCCCCGCCAAAATAGGGCTGTAATAGAACATGCCCCACGACCCTCAAAGGCTGTAAGTCCTCCTTCACCTCTGCCACGCGGCATCCGACGTGGTGCACAATGTTTCCTCCAGCGCTGTCACCCATAAGATAGCAACGACTCAGGTCAGCATTGCGCGGTAGGTAATCACTATTGCCCTGCCGTGACAGCCACGCCAGAGCGGCGAAGGAGTCCTCGTAGGCGGCGGGGCACTTGTGCTCGGGTGCCAGCCTGTACTCCACAGAGACCACGACTGCCTTGTACCGTCTGGCCATTCTGCGGCAAAACGCATCGTAGGTCATGCCGCCTGCTGACAAGGTGCAGAAGCCGCCTCCGTGGAAGTACACGATGACGGGAAATTTGTCCTCCTCGTCGACGGGAATAAAGAGACGAACCCATACCCCCGTGGCGTTATCAACAACGGCGTTTCTGGTGTAAATTCCGTGACTGGGTTTCTCACTTGCTCGGACTTTGCGCTGTAGCAAATTCAACAGACGGCGGTTAACGGTCCCGTCGCTTCTCCTGGTTATATAGCTGCCGTTCTTGGCGATCCAACAGAGAAAGCGAACGGTGAGGGGGACGGAGTTTAAGCTTCCTTTGCCTCTGCCGTTTTCTTCCATGCCTGACGAGAATTATCTTGGAATGGAATATATGGATCCGGGATAAATCGGTGAAGAACATCACAGGGCTCCGATCTATATAATTAATATAGAGGAAATTCAGTCAATGATAACAGGTGGAGTAGGCGAGTGATTTTTATTTTTTATTTGCGAAAACAAACGTGTCAAAAGATGATAGGGTTAAATAACAAATGTAATGGGAGAATTGGCTGTATAAAAAGGAGGGTGGAATTTCTGATTGCGATGACATTTTGTCAAAGAAAGTAAACCTTGAAATCTAAAATATATGCTTTCACATTTAGTGGTTTTGGTATATTTCCCAATCATTGACCACTGACTAGGAGGAGGAAGAAAGTAGGAACGAAACGGAAATAAGCATCGTGGTCAAGGATACATAGACTGACTATAGCTAATAGATAATCCTCTCCTTCAATTATCGTTATTTTTGAAATGCACTTAGAAGACTGAAAGAGTCTGATTTCTTTCGCTTATGAGATTTATTTATTTATTTTTAAACAGGAAATCGCGTTTTTATTATTTTATTTTTTATTTATAAATATTGGAAAACTATCATTATAACTTTCACCCCAAAGATCCAAGAAAACTGGTTATTAAAAGCGCCCAGGCAAATTCTCAGTAGAAAACTACCTATTTTGATGCCTGAAATCAGGGGATTAGATTAAGGATGTTAAACCCTAATTTGAGGCTCCAGTCAGCGTCCATGAATTTGTAATAACAACATCCATTACGGATTTCCTATGTATTAAAAAAATAAAAAAATAAAAAATATTTCACACGTGAGGGACGGTCTTTTTCACCATAGTTCAAAAAAATAATTCTGCCAGCTGGAAATAAATATGGTCTTTTACTGAATGAGACGTCGTCTTCTTTCCCATATTCCCAGCACAGCCTTTCAATGTCAAAATGTGAGAGGACGGCTTATTGATTTTTTCCACCATATTCCCAATAAATTATTGTACGCGATAATTTCCAAGCAATAATTGTACGAGCAGGAAACAAAGAAAAGAATCATCTTTTCCCTCTGTTACACTCTCTTCGTCCCCAAAGAAAAGAATCACCTTTTCCCTCAATCAGACTCTCTTCGTCCACCTCTTTCTTCTCATTTTCCCACTACAAATCGAAATGAATTATCCTTCCACTATTATTTATTTATTTATTCGTATCGTCCATAAATGCTTTTGGCCATGCCTTTGCAATTCCGTCTGAGAGTGAGTTTCTTTGTTTGATTACTCCACTTAGACTGAGTTTGCGTTTGAGCGGTTTGTTTGTTTCGGTTTGAAGAGATTGGAAGTGGTTTATTATTGTTGTTGGCGGTACTCTTAGTAATCTCCACGCTGCTCTTACTCTACCCTGTTGCGCGTTCCCACTCCAATGTCTCTCACCATGACCAACAAGCACTTTTGAGACGTGCCATCACTTTTTGATCCCAACAATTCCTTGGCCAACTGGACTCCATCTCTTCCTTTCTGCAATTGGACAGGTATCACCTGCTCTTTTCCTTTGCAAAGGGTTCTTAAGCTGAATATCTCATACATGGGTTTAGTTGGCACTGTTTCTCCCCTTGTTGGAAATCTGTCTGCTCTTGAGTCGCTAGATATGTCCAACAACCTCATTCACGGTCATATTCCACCTCAACTGGGACAGCTTAGCAATGCCAAGTATTTGCTTTTATACTGGAATGATTTAGAAGGAATCATTCCAACCAGTCTTAGCAATTGTCACGTTTTAGTTTACTTGGTTAGTCCTTAAATCAGAAAGATCATGTTCGAGACGTCGCATCTTCGAGGGTTGTGGGAGTACAAGGTATGCCTAAATGTATTTTTGAAGTTATCTCAAAAAAAATTGTTGAAAGTTATCCTAATGTCTAATCGATCTTAACAAAATATAGGCTATTGTTGTTCATAAAGGTCAACTGGATTGGTAGTGCTCGTCTGGTCAGGTACTTATTAAGAAGAGACTTAGGTTCAAATCTTACGGGCATGCTTGCGAGCTTGCAAAGGTAGTAGTTTGTTCCGAAACCTTTGAGTCTGACCAAATCAAAGATGACGGTACCAACCCCGGTGGTCCATTTCACGGAGGATTATAAAACGAGGTAGAATAAGGGTTATAGGGGGCAACCCAAGGATTTGAACCTTGCTTAATAGTTAAAAAAAGAACTGTGGATGTAATCTAATTATTAAGCTAAAAAAATGTGACATTTAGGATGGCATAGAAAAGTTTTAACTTCTCAACCATTACCTTCATGATTATTTTATATATAATATTACATAAGACAATAAATCTATAACCTAAAATATAATATTTTACAAAATCAAAACAATCTACATCTTATTTAATGCTTTAAGCATTCTTTTACTGCCCTAGAAATATGCACATATATGACTTAATGCTTTAAACTTTCTATTACTGCATATATGACTTAATGCTTTACTGCATATATGACTTAATGCTTTAAACTTTCTATTACTGCCCTTGAAGTCCTTCATAATAGTCATTACATCCCCTTCAACTCCTTCAACTCCTTCATAATAGTCATTAAGATTCGTGGAAATTTTATACTGGAAATTTACAGAAGCAACATAAATAACATTACAAGAAGTATTATAGAAAAGATTCGTGGAAAATATGGGTAGAATAAATTCAGAATTTGTGTAGAATTGAATCTCACGAGAAGTTTGAGTGGGCAACTAACATGGTTTTTTATACTCTTGTCCAGCCATTAAATCCTTATGGGAAACTAACATGGTTTTTTATACTCTTATCCAGCGATTAAATCCTTATAACCACTTAAAAATAACTATGATGCTCTTACCTATATTAAAAATAAATTTAAATTATAGTGGTTTCACCTTTATAAAAGGTATGATTTGAAATATTTTGTATAGCGTGATCAACTGCTGGCAAAATCTCTAAAATTGTGACTAGCTGAATTTGCGGGAAAAGAAAAGGAATATCAACACCGACAAAAATCTAATTTGCGCGTAAAGAAAGGAATATCGACACCGACAATACATAATGGAGAGACTCCACACGACCTCCAAACAAGTTTCTTCTCTAAGGAAAAGAGCTTACAAAAGCAATGCAACTTTCTTCGTGGGGAATCTTCCGATTATTGCTTGTGCAACGGTCACGTATTGCCGTGGGACCCACCGGATTAGGTGGATGGAGGTGTACATCCAGCCGCGATGCGTTGGTCCGTTACGTTTAGATTCTCGGTGTAAGTTAACGTTTCATGTGCCCCTTAGGTTAAAGCCCATTTACTTTACATCCTTTTAAAAGTTGAAGACCAGTGAGTGGGGGACTTTTTTCTGGTAAACATGTCAAAGAGTTCAAGTTAAGCTGAAGAATGGTGAGAGGGTGTTGGTTGTTAAAATGTTTTTTAATTTTAAGTTTTTTATAATAATTAATTTTTATAATATTTTTAAAAAAATTGAAAGTAAATATAAGGATCATATATCTTTTAAATTTGGTTAGTAATTTTTTTTATATGATCAGTGTAAAGGGTTAGATATTCTTATCTTATTATTATGATATGTTATGGAGGAAAGCTGAATTTATTAATAAAGAATTTAACTTAACACAATATTTTGAATTTTAAAATCCCAACCATTACTATATCCCAAAAATAAAATGCATGATATACATTACTTAAAATTAAAGTTTTTTTAAGCTTATTAATTTAAAAAACAATTGTTGTTTTTTAAACTTATGCATTAATAATTAACACCATGAATTATCAAGAGGAATCTATGTTTATTCTTAATGTTAAAATTTATTATTATAAATAAAAATATAATTTTTAATTATTAAAATTTATTATTAAAAATAAACATTTTTTTTTTTTTAATTATTAGTCTCTCTTTAGAGAGTATAGTGTCGAAACTTCAGTTTTTAAAAATAAGAAACTATTTTTTATTGATTTGAGTAAATGGATAACCTTGCATCATCCAAAAAAAACAAAAGAAAAAGGGAAAACAAATAAAATAAGGAAAGGATAAGAAAAGAAGAAGGAAAAGAAAAAAAAAACTTTAATAAACATAAAAAGTAATAGAGTAGTTTATTAAATAAAATAATAAACTGTTTTTTTTTTTAAGGTTAAATATTAATTTTTAAATAGAATGAAAGTTTATAAAGTAGAGAAAGGAGTAGTTATAGAAAATAATTGGTAGGTGTGAATTGCATAGTGGAGGATGTGCGAGGAAAGTGTAAGTCAAGGGGTTGAGACCGTAAAATTCTGATGGTTATTTTTTAACGTAAGAATGTAATTTCAAATATTTAAAGGAAAAAAATAAAGTTGCATACGAGTAATTATATTTTTCTCTCTTATTGTATATTTTGTTGTTTGAGTAAAAATTGCACACTTTAATGAATTATAATGATTGTATTCATATGTTGAGAGCTTTCCCATGGTGTGAGCTTTTTGAGAGCATGTGAGCAAGTTTGGTTGTATGGAGGTACAACCTTAACCATGTCCAAGACTGCATTAGATGGTATCAAATCCAAGGCTTACATGGAGAACACTTGGAAATTTTAGTTTAATTTATTCTAGAATGTCAAAGGCAATGGTGTTTGTAGGGAAAATAAAAGCAAAATAAATGAAGCAATATTTTTTTTAGTGGCTTAGTTGTAGCAATCCAATAAAAAACAACTCATGACCCAAAGCTCAATGAAGCATTTTCTCTTGCTTGATCAAATGTAGGAGCATTTGGGTGTATGGGTAATCTTGCATCATCCCTCCAAAAAAGAGAAAAGAAAGAAAAAAAATAGAATGGAAAAAAATCAACTTAAATTGATGGAGAAAGTAGTGGAGTAGTTGGTGGTGGCACACCCAACTAATGAGGGTCACATTTCGGTTTAAGATATCTTGTCAATAAATATCTGGCAAGGGACCAACAAGGACTGATAAGGGGTTGGCAAGGGATCAACAAGAGATTGTTAAGGGAGTCAACAAGGATCTATGATGAACAACAAAGAGTTAACAAGGGCCAACAAGGGAAGTTTTTTTTTTTTGATGATGCAAGATTACCCATTCATCTAGATGCTTATGCATAACACACCCCGAATAAAAAAATATTTCTTGAATTTAAAAAACTCAAGAACAATTTATAAGGTTCCAATGGGGATCCCATGTTTGGCAACTTCAGACTCTAATATCCAAGTCAGCTCTTCTACTAGTTTGTCCAACCACTCAAAGAGATATTTTTTATACTCACAGTCCCTTGTCTTCTTAGCAATCCACTCATCAAATATCCCTTCTACCTTCTCTCTCTCTTTATCTCTTTTTCTTTTCTTCTTGAAACTGTTAAAAATCATAATATCTTCAACGTAAAAAAATACAAATGATCACTAAATGACTCTAGAAATTGTGTATTCCTTCTCTATTTTACCTCATTCATAGCAACATCCCATGTTACACCAAAGTTCTCCATGGCCTCTCTAGAATTTACTTTAAACTTTGTTGACATTTCAATGGCCAATTTTTTTTTTTTATCTTTATCTCTTTGACTTTTCTTAATTCTTTAATAAGCCAAACATCTAGATTTTTAGCCTTACACTCCTCAATAATCACTTTCTTAATAGATCCATTGTACATCTCCTTGATATTGTGAGGATTCAATGCTTTCTGATAAAGTTTTAGGGCTATATTAATATTTTTGTTTTTAGTAGTCTCATCTTGTACTCTCATGCAAGAATTTGACTAGGTTGACTGATCTAGATAAGGATAACTAACCAAGGAGTTATCCAACCAAATTTTAACACAAGAATAATACATCAAATTAATATTCTTATTATACTCGCATGCAATTTTTGTTTACAATGAAAAATCCAACCAAATTTGAATACAAGAATAATACTTCAAATTAGTCTTCTTATTATACTTGCATCCATGCTTTGTTTATAATGAAAAATCTCTTATTTCACTTTTTTTGAAGGTTTAAATTTGTAACAACAATAGAGATAAATTTTCATTTGTTAAAGTAGGTGTTTAGACTCTAGCTCATTCTCGCTTAGGTACTTTATTTTTATATTAGTTTAGTTTATTTTTTGCCACCCACTTTATGTGTGGATATTTTTTTTTATCTTATTTAGATATTATGGGGATATTTGGCATACTTAGGGAGTTACACTCATTGAATACATTTGGAGGGTTGAGATCTTTTCTCCACGGATCATACTGCACCTCCCTAGTTATACGATGCATATTGATCTATATATCTTTGTTGATCCTACAACTATAGTGGATCCGTCTTGCCTATTTAAGCAAAGGTTTCTCCATTATTTTGATATATGATATGATATTGTAGTTTTTGTGTTAGTTTCCATTATCTTGTTTCTATTTTTTTAGTCTCTATGTTTTGGTTAATGTGGTGTTGCTTCAACACCTTGATCCTTGTGGATTGCTTCAATGTTTTACATTTTTGCATCCTTCCTTTCATGGCAACAGAGTTTTGAGGACTATTGAAAACATCCATTATTGAGGTTCATGCAGTCGAATCATGTTGAAGGTTTTGCAGTTGGAGATTGGAGGTTTCTAAGCCCTAGAAGATAAAAATTGATTTTTTTCTCTTCTATTATTTTGTGAATAGCTTCTATATCTTTTTTAGCCATTTATTGCATCATGGTTGACCCATTTGACCAAGGGGATTGATTAGAAAGATTCTACTTTTTGGAAATTTTTTAGAGTTTTTTTGTGTGTTATTTTAATAATTACAAGCTATCATCAACCCTATTTAGATGACCATCATCTCTAACTTTTGACCGCTAGTGACCACTATCATATACAATTATTTTTTTGTATGTGGGTTTTTCTTACACACAGTCCACAAAATATCTGGTTTTTTGCAATATCTGAAGTTGCTTGTTGCTTTTTTTTTTAAGTTTTTAGCTTGGTTGTTGAAGGCACTTTCAAGGGGTGGTTATATATATTCTTGGTCATAGAAAGAAAAATATAACTATTTCGATTATGAAAGGTTTAAAGTTGTAAACAATCTTTTAAATAGGAATTTTGTAGATACATTAGTTTTTATTTATCATTAGGTTGAGTATTAGCCCTTTTTAAACCCATTAAGGTCTAGGATTGTTAGATAGTTTTTCATTTAGCATAAGATAGGAAGAGAAATCTATCTTTTATACTAATTAAACCTTTTGAGTAGTTGTTTTAATATAATTTCAAGAGAGATGTTAGGTTTTCTAAGATCTACAACCTTCTTCTTCATTTCTGAGTTCTTTCCAAATTTTAAACTCATATTTGCATTTAGGTTACTTACAATGTTTGCTAAAAATACGTTTAAAAAAAAAGTATTTTACTAGTAGTTTTGTGTATTTAAAAATAACTTTGTACAAGATTTGATTTGTGAAGTTGTAACTCAAATTATTTGCTTTTCAAATCTACAAAATTTTAGTGATTGTAAAATAAACTCTTTGTAACACTTGAATTGTAAAGTCATTTTATTTTTGGGGAGGCTCTTATTTTTGGAAGCATTGAATAAAAATATTTTGGGTGGGGTGACTTGGTATCGATTTGAACACCATCTTTGTGGATCATGCATTTTATTTTTTGTGATTGAAAAATGGGTTTAGAGGATTTTGAGCCACTTAACTCGAATAATGATCACATATGGAAGCCATGAATGATGACACTTATTCAATCTAAAGGATTATCAAGATTAATGTAAGAAGAGCTACCTAAAGTTACAAAAGAGTATCATAAGTTTGTTCATGATTGTAAAATGGATGAATGTAAGGGATTAATTGGGATGCATGTGAGTGAAAATATGTTGTTTAATCTTAATGATTTTGACACTCCTTTTCAAATTTAGGAGAATATTGAAAAGCTATTTGGGCAAGTGGAGACTTTGAGAGTTTTACATATTGATGCTGAAAAATAAGGGGGAATGATTAGAGAGGATGGCATCAGGGATAGCCTCCATAAAAGGAGTTGAGTTAGACATGCAAGAAAAGAAAAAGGTTTTTTGGTCATAAATCATAGCTTTGTTAAGGTATTTTAACACTTAGCGTTCTCCTTGTTTATTAGACCAAGAGAACCAGGTATGACTAGAGGAGGCAAATAAATAGGAATTAGGATCAAAAAGCCCCAATTTATTCTTTATAAAGTACCATGCCTCACATTCTCTCACAACCCAACTCATAGAAAGGATCCTAGATTTATCATGTGCATATTCAATTGTATTAAAGGCATCACTAACAATACAAGTGGGGGAAAGGGATAAATCCATCCATTATCGGAGGTCGCATTTGCTTGAAGCATTATTGGGAGCATAAACATTGACAATACATGTTGGACATTTTGAGTGGTTTTGTTGTCATTGATGTCAAACATGTTAATGTTCTCCAGTGGTTTTCAGCAAGGCAAAGGAGAAGGTCTAATATTATAATATCCAAGGTTGATTCATGGAATTTAAATGCAAGAAGGTGTCACCTTATAAGAGCCTTAAAAAACCCATGTGGTAGTTTGAAAGGTTAAGAGTTTAATTATTTAATTTTAAATTATTTAACCTTAAGGTTAAAATTTAAAATTAAATAATATTTAATTTAAGGCCCAAAGTTATTTTATTAAAATTTGAATTACTTTTCGTCGACGTTGGAGAAACCTTTGGATTGCATATATATAATGCCAAAACCTTTGGCATTACCTTATCCTTGTGAATGATTTTAAAGCTAGTGCAAAGAGAAAGGTTCATGTGAAATTCGCATGTGTTTTAGCATCGAGAAGAGGACAAGGTTTTGTGGCCAGCAAAATATTCTCGAAGCCCCTGTAGCCCAGTTGGTAGCCAGAGGCTACGTTAGAGCGTTCGTGGAATGCTAGACGTGGGTTCAAACTGTGTGCGCTCCGGTTTGCTGAAGAGGAGGATCGTTTTCATTTGTGGCGTGAAAGGAGGAGGAAGTCAAAGGCATATTGATGCCTTTTTGGTTCATGTGGAGCCACGCAGCCTAGTTTGTGGGCGCAAACGTTGTGGAAGTACTTGGGGAGAGCCATCGGCAACACGAATCCCGCCAAGACCTTTTGGAAAACATAATAAAGGTATGCACTTTGTTTGGTGGTTGACTTTGCATGCAAAAAATTAAAGGGGGAAAATAATTTTTATTTTCCAAAGGTTTTATTTTAATTAAAGTTTTTGCATAATTATTTTGGTTTATAAGTTATAGAAGGGAGTTAAAAGGGGTATGCAAAACTTTAATTTTTGTGTTGAATTTTTAAGTGGTTAAGGAGTTATAAGGTAGTAAGGAAATTTATTATTTTTGAGATTGAGGGTTGTTGAATATTATTTTAAATTTGGATATTATAAGGTGTATTTGAGTAAATTATTTTTATGTATATTTTGGGTGAATGCTAAAATCAAGATGGAGTAATAAGGTGTATTTGAGTGTTATTATTTTTGTATTGAAGAAATATTTTGGAGGAGTGTTAAAGTGATATTTTTCATCTAACCTTTGAGTTTGGCAAAGAGGTTGATTGTGTTTGAGGTAGGTTTTTGAGGTCTACTCTTCATCAAGTAAAAAGGTATGGGCACATTCTTCCTTGGTTGAAGTGATTGATTGATTGAGGTTTTCTGAAAAACAAGTTGGAGTGAAAAGGATTAATTTAAGTTTTCCTTTGCTAAGTTGTTGAGGCTTTCTAAAATGGAAGTGGATGCTATAAACTTTGTTTTATGAGCATTTTTGGAGGTTTTGAGTGAGTTAGTGCATGCTTCATTGTTGTATGGTTTGAGATATTTTGAGGTTAAGATTGAAGGATGAGTTAGGGTTTGAAAGAACATGAGTATCATTGTTATGTGATGTGGAAACCCTTATTGAGTTAGAGTTGTGATGCATGTGAAACTTCCATTGGGTTGATTGAATCAAGTTGTGCCTTCATTGATGTTGAGTGAGATATTATGTTTCATAGAATGATTGATTAAGTAAATTTGAGTTGAGCATTATTGATTGAGTGCATTGGAGTGATAGTTGAAATTTTGTGAAACAAATTGTTCTATATTCTAAACTGATTTGTGAGAGAGGATTTGGAAGTGATTGAGGATTTGATGAGTGTGAAACATATTGAGTCTCTAATAATTCTCTATATGTTTCTGTGAGATCAAACAAGATTCCGTGTGAAGATTGTTTGTGTGATTAAAGACGTTTTTTGCAAAGAGTTTAAGTTGAGTTTTATATGCAAGATTTGTATTTGGTTTGATTAGGCTCTTGTGCGAGCTTGTGAGTATTTTTTGAGTAAGTCCTAGAGGGGACTTAAGGACATAAATGAGTAAGCTTTTGTAAAATCTTAAGGATAGATTTGTGTGAGCTTTTATGGAAGCTTACAAGTAGATTTGAGACAAGTCTTAGAGAAGACTTGTAGAGAATATTGGACAAGTTCTTGAGAGGACTTGTGGATATATTTGAGGTAAGTCTTTGTGAAGACTTGAGAGTAGATTGAGCAAGTTCTTAAGAGGACTTATGGACAGATTTGAGGTAAGTCTTAGAGAAGACTTGAGAGCAGATTGGACAAGTTCTAGAGAGGACTTGTTAGATAGATTTGATGCAAGTATTTGAGAAGACTTCAGAGCAGAGTTGATTGATTGATTTGTTCAAACCTTGGGTTAAGGTTTGGGGAAGATCCAGTAGAGTTGATTTGTGATTGAGTCAATATTTATGCTAAGGATTGAGGATAGATATTGAGCAAATTTATGCTAGACCAAATGACTGTGTTTAGTACAAATTTGAGGATAAAATTTGATGCAGATTTGAGAACAGGTTTGTGCTAGAACAAAGATAGAGATTGAGCAGACTTATGCTAGATCGAAGGACCGTGTTTAGTACAAATTTGAAATAGAGTTGAGATCAAGCTTTGGAGGTGACAGAGTATAGAGGACGACAGTCTCCAATGGATAGAGGTCCATTAGCCAGAGTAGTGAGTACAGGTCTTCTAAGTGAGGACAAGAATCTTCAATGGATAAAGATCCATTAGCCAGTGTAATGGAGATAGCAGTTATTCTAGAAGATCACCAACCAGAGTAGAGGAGAAAGGAGTTCTCCAGTGGATAGAGATCCAAAAAACAATTGAGGAGATTGATGTCTCCTATGGATAGAGATCCACAAACTTGATTAGGTAATTGGTGTCTCCTTTGGACAGAGGTCTATAAACATTGTAATAGGGAAAGGTTTCCCTAAGATATTTGCTGAGAAAATTTTAGTGAAATATTTTTCCGTGGAGTAGCCCACATTGGGTGAACCACGTTAAATTGATGTCTCTATTGTGTGTGATGATTTGTGCATTGCTTTGGTTACTACTATTGATATTGCAATTGATTATATTAGATAATATTGTTTGGGAAAGAAAAATAAAAAGTGATATTATACTGTTCATCCCCACTCTAAGTATAAGCTTGTGTTCTTCAATGCCAAGGGGTTGGCCCATAAGCTTTATAATAATCCAAATTGCATGAGAGGTTCAAGCCACTTACCATGTCACAAAATGAGAGTGCTAAGTATCTAACACAAAAATAACTGATATTCCTTTATCAGGAGTATAAGAGGTGGAGTAAAAGTGGTCTAGGGGACCAATGAACTAACAGGTACTATGCAAAATAAAATTTATTATTTTAAATTTTTACAGCCAAAGAATGTCGATAGCACCAGAACTTGAAGAGATGTCCAAAAGAGTATAGTGGACCGAGTACTTTATAATTGGGTATTGTAGGCCCAAAAGACCACATACTTAGAAAATTTTGAAAAAAATCCCAAAAATTTTCTAAGTCCAAAGAAGTGCTTCATACCATGTTAGTGGCTTAGAGCAACATGTCCTAAGTCATAATCAATATGGTCAAACAAGCCCTTTGTGCATATCAAATAATGGCTCAAAGCAAAAGAGGATATCTCAACTCACAACAAAGGTTTTATACCATGTGGCTCAGCACACGGTTTGACAACATGGTCAGTGCAGTCAAAGATGACATGACAACATTTCAAATCATGGTACAAAACATGATTCCATGTCGTGCGACTCATTGCATGGATCTATATCATGTACTTCAGTACTTGGTTCCATACCACAATCAAGTTTGGTCAAAGCACTTGGAGTTCATCTTAAAAAGTGGTCCAGAACATGGTTCCATACTACGTGACTCAATGCATGGATCTATACTGCACACTTTAGCATGTTGTTCTACACCGTGGTTAGCATAATCAATGTTATTATTTTGATAATATAAATCTTAGCTCAAAACAAGGTTCTACATCACGCGGTCTAGAACAAAATTTCATGAACACATTCTCAAAATAAAACATCCTTGTCCCAGGACACAGTCCAAGCAATCAAATGGCTCATTTTGGAGATTTAAGCACTGGAATAGAGCATGTTCTATGCTACAAAGGATGAAGATAGTTAAAATTGAAGAGGTCACAAGCCATGATAGGCTAGGCCACGAAGTGTTTTAAATCACAAATAGTAAAAGCGAGCCAAGCTTTTAAGAGCTCTAATATTATTTTTCAATAACAAATCAACGATTTACATTAAATTTATCTTGAAACACATATAAATGTAAGATTCAACATGACAAAATGTTGCAGGCTTCTGTCTGAGCTATTTCCAAGCTAAAATCGAAGAGCTAAAAGATGAAGCAACAAAAAATCAAGATCCATGATCAGTTTCAGATTTATGGTAGGGCAACCACAACAAGAATAAGAGATGGTCTTAATTTTTTCTTGACCAGATCTATAGCTGGAAGCCATGAGAATCAAACAATTTGTGAAAGCCAAGTCGTAACATATCAATGGAGCACATTGTTTCCTTCTTTATTGAATCAAATAGATGGCTGCCACCTCAACATATTGTTGATCTGGAACTCCAACTTCCTTGTAATGTTCCTAATTCTTTCAAATCTTTCAAATTTACTACAAAACTATAAATAGAGGTTGAACCTTCATTTTAAAGGGTCGACTCTAAAGTGTTTGCTTGCTCTACCATTGGACACTTTCTATATATAAATAGAAGGAGCATTACTTAGATGTTTGCCTCATATTGATGTCTTCTTTATTGTCGATTATCAATATTTGAAGTCATTTCTACTATTGTTGCTATGGTTAATCTATTCTTCTATTTTGGATTGCTAGCTTAGAGAAAATTGAAATGCTTCATTTCTAGCTGTATGCTTGGAAATGATTCTATTTCTGTTAGTCAGAGTATCAATCTAATTTTTCTAATTTGGATTATTGATACCCTAGATGTTTGAAATAATATTTGAAGTATGCATATGTGCTTAATGTTGAATATCATTAAGTTTTGAATGTTGTTAATTACGAGTGTTGTTTGCTGGAGATTGATTTGATAAAAGTTCTCTTTAGTTATCTATGTTGTTAGCTTTATCCATATATTATTGATTCATTACTTTATTAACCCTTTCCTATTTCTATCCCTATATTTATACATTCAACTGATCTTAAAAGAGTCAACAATCAATGAGTAAGTTGTACCAACCTACTCTAGGTTGGGTTAAAAGCAATTTTGGCCCATCCAATATTGGGGTCAAGGCTGTGATTAGCGGGTTTTCACCTTCCAAAGAAACATTGTAGATGATAGTCATAGTTTGAGTTTACCTTGATGTTAATTCAGACCCCAACAATTTATGGCACTCTCGATGGGACATTGTTTACGAAATGTTCATTTGCCCACTAGATACTATTTTTATTTTTCCAAAGGAATAAATATTTAGTGAGTTGTCTTGACCTAACCAAGCGGTGGAAGAAATTTCACTTGGTGACTCCCTAGAATCAAGAAACTAGAAAGCCTTTTTAGTAGCTCATTTTTTTCATATTTATGAGGTCATCTACTAGAAATAGTTGAGAACCTATTCCATTATTTGAGCTACCATCTAGAATATCAAGACATACAAGGAGCTTATCTTAAGATTCATATTTTGAAGAAATGCCTATAAATTTTTATCATTGGGTTCCCTAAAAACAAATCCCATAAAAAACCCTAGTAGCAATGGCCCAACATCAAAACCAAAATCAAATGTAAAATTTCGCCTAATTGGGATACCTTTAGTCCTTTAGGACTCCCTCAGATGCATGATATCTCTTAGGCTACATCCAAAGCCATACCCACTTATGATGGTTTAGGAAAAACTACTTATGAGCACTATCAAGATATATTAAATATAGCAACTATCCACAATATTAGGAATGAAGACGTTATTGTCAGGTTTCTAGCCCTATCCTTTAGAGGTAAAACACTTCATTAGTTTAGAACCCTAAGCGATAAAAATGTTCATTTATGGACCAAATTAGCCGATCCTTTTGTGGAAGAATTTAATGAGTCTTCTGATCCTTTCTCCCTCCTAAACCAATTCACAACTATGCAAAAACATCAACAAGAGTTAGTCTCTAATTTTAATTTGAGGTTTAGTAGGACATGAAAATGAATTCCTCCTAAAGCTAGACCAACTTGTCCCCTTGATTTTATACATTATATCAAATCCCTAGGGTCAGAACTAAGGTTACAAACTTAGCAATCAAGTATAAATACCTTCTCATAAGTGTACCATGCAATTTTGCAAGCAAAGAATATTCTAATTACTATAGGAAGGCTTCTCCCTAAGAAAATTATGCCTTAATATTAAGATATCCCTTAGTTTACATCCCAAGTTAAAACATCAACATCCTTGTTTATGGATCCCCCACTCCCATCTTCATCACTACCTCGGATGGATACAAAGTTTTGCTTACAGATTGACTTGATCTTGTACCAATAATGCTACAGAATATGAGGCTCTATGCTTAGGATTAATGCAAGCAGAGAATATGAGAATCAAAATATTAGATATATATGGTGATTCAGAGCTAGTAGTTAATCAAGTCATAGAGAAATGCAGCAACAAGCACCATTACTTAAAATCATACAGGAATAGAGTATGGGATTTGATGGAATCTTTTGATGCTTTAAACATCCACTCTATTCCTAGAAAATAGAATATTTTGGCTGATGCTTTAGTAGTCAAAGGTTCTAATTTCATCCCTTCTTCAGATATTGGATCAAAAAAGGATAAAAGGGTTAAATTGGTCTTCAAACCTACAGTACCAAATAGATAGATTTTTTGGTAGGTTTTTGAGAATGATGATCAGATCATTGACTTTCTAGTTAGAGAGGCTTGCTTGTCTAATTTTTAGGAAGATTCCCCTCAAGAAATGGATTAACAAGATGTCATACAGTTAAAAAATAATCATATCCCCAAGGGTTTGATCACACTAGAAAGCCTCTTTGATAATGAATATGGAAAGAAATCAAGAGCCATGAAAATTGATGATGAAATCTATAAAGATATTGAAATAGAAAAGGATAAAAGGCTCAAGATTGGCATTCACTATTCTCCAAAATAAGTGGAGGAACTTAAGGCCATATACTTTAAATACCAAGATATTATAGCCTGGTCATATGAAGATCTTAAGGTATATGATAAAAGGATCATTCAACACACTATTGAGCTAGAAGTTGATGCAAAACCTTTCAGGCAGAAGCAAAGGCTTGTGAATCCCAAGATTGAATCTATAATGAGACAGGAATTGCTCAAATTATTGAAGGTAAATATTATCTACCCTATCAAACATTCTACATGGGTTGCTAACTTGGTACCTATCATAAAAAAGAATGGAGACATTCGCCTATGTGTTGATTTTAGAAACCTAAATAAGGTATCTCTAAAATATCACTATCCTCTTCCTCAAATTGATCAGATCTTGTAGATTGTTGTAGGGGTTGAGAGGTTTTCTCTGTTAGATGGCTTCTTAGGATACAACCAGATTTGGGTGAAAGATGAAGATCAGTTCAAGACAACCTTTACTACTAAGTGGGGTACCTTTGCTTATCAGAGAATGCCCTTTGGTTTATCCAATGTAGGGGCTACTTTTTAGAGAGCCATGGACTATGCTTTTGGGGAGTTGATCAATAAAGTCATTCTCATCTACCTTGATGATATGACTATATTTTCTCATAAAAACAAGCTCACCTAGAACACTTAGAACAAGTTTTTTCAGAAATACAAAGAGTTTGGCATCTCCCTAAATCCAAAGAAATAATTTTTTGTAGTCCATGAGGGCAAATTATTAGGGCATGTGGTCTCTAAAGAGGGAATATCAATTGATCCTAATAGAGTAAAATCAATATTGGCTCTTCCATTACCCATGAATAAGAAAGCCTTGCAATATTTCTTTGGATAGATCAATTTTGTAAGGAAGTTCATTTCAGACTTTGCCCAAATTGTTAAACCTATTTCAGAGTTTCTCAGAAATAATATGGAGTTTAAATGGACTGAGACAAGGAAGTAAGATTTTGAGGCAATCAAACAAGCCATTGCTACTACCCCAGTATTGGTAAACCTTGATTTCAGCAAATATTTCATCTTATATGCCTATGGAGCTAAAGAGAGTTATGCAATAGTACTGACACAAAAGAATGATGTTGGAGAAGAACACCCTATATTTTTTGGAGTCAAACTCTTCATGAGTACCAGACTAAATATAATTTTATTGAGAGACAAGTATTTGCAATCATGAAATCATTGAAGAAATTTAGATAATACTTGGCTCAAAGTAAGACTCTGGTTTATGTGGTACATCCAGATGTTAGGAGTTTCATCTTACAAGGAGAGTTGGGTGACAAAAGAGCTGGTTGGATTACCAAAATTCAAGAATATGATGTAGAAATCCATCCTACAAAGTTAGTCAGAGGTAGAGCATTATGTCAGGAAATGGTAGCAAAAGCAGGCTCAGATCTGATAACAGCTTGTCAGCCATCAGGATCTGGATAGAGGGAAGATAGTTCTTTAGAAGGGTCAGATTGGGTTGATCAATTGACAAGTTATTTCCAAATAGGAGTATACCCCCAAGATCTTAATGCTTCACAAAGAAGAAGGTATAGACTTCAAGCTTTGAAATATATCCTTTTACCTGAGGGAATATATAAAAAGAACCTTGATGGAGTTCTTCTGAAATGTTTGAAAGACAATCAAAAATAGAAGGTCATTAAAGAGTTTCATGAAGGACTATTAGGGGATATTTTTTAGGAAGAGTTACTGCTATGAAAATAATAAGAGCAGGTTACTACTGGCCTACTATCTTTGTTGACACTTTCAAAGTAACAAGAGCATGTGATAAGTGCCAAAGATATGTAGGGAGGAATAGGAATGCTTCATTCCCCCTCAAGCCTATCCAAGTAGAAGAACCCTTCCAACAGTGGGGGCTAGATTTTATTGGAGTAATAAATCCCAACTCTTCAATAGGGCATAAATACATTATGACTACCATAGACTATTTCACCAGATGGGTGGAGGTAATTCCAACTCAGAGATCAGATCAGGATGTAGTGATCAAATTTATTGAAAGCCTAATCACAAGGTTTGGTCTCCCTGAAGCTCTAGTGAGTGATAATGGTCCATATTTCATAGGTGCAAATTACATTGAGTTTGCAAGTCAATATGGCATATGTTTAAAGAATTATTCTAACTATTACCCTCAAGGGAATGGACTAGCAGAGTCCACTAACAAAAATCTACTCAAAATTCTAAAAAGAGCACTGAAAGATAACAAAATAAGTTGGCATCTTCTCTTAGAATAGGCCTTATGGGAAGATAGGATTACTATCAAGAAGTCAATAAAAACATCCCCTTATGCATTAGTGTATGGGAAAGAAGCTATTATGCCCACTCATCTTGAGATACCAGCTCTAATATTGGCTAGCCAAGATTATGAATCAGATCATAATCTAGTAGAGGCCAGATTGATGCATCTTTTATAGTTGGAAGAATAGAGGACCAAAGCATATGAGAATTTCTAGAGACACTCCATGGACACTAAAGAATGGTTTGATAAGAAGGCCAGATTCAAAAAATTTAAGGTTGGTGATTCAGTCCTAAGATGGAATGAAGAAAAATCCAAACCAGGCAACCACCAAAAATTTGACTCTTTCTGGGATGGTCCATTCAAGGTGTTTGAAGTCAAGAAGAACAATGCTTTCCAACTCCAAGATCAAGATGGGAATTTATAACCAATCTCGATTAATGGATATCATCTTAAGTTGTACTTTGAGTAAGAAATCCTTTCCCATGTAATATATGTACATATTTGTATTATATTATCTTTTCTTGTAGCTTTCTAGTAGAAAGAAAAAGAAAAACAGAGGTCACGGCCCACAACATGTTCCCAATCGAAAGTCAAAAGAGTCAAAATCTAAGGAAAGTGCACTATTTCACTATGTGTTCTATGCCATACCCAAAAAATAAATGAAATATTGGTTGTGAGCCATGATAGGTTCTAGGCCATGACCAATCAGCAAATGAGGTGTCACTTACAAGTTGCATCATTTTTTCTACCAATTTGAAATTTTGAAGCGTGCGTCTAAGTGGTAGCTCATCTATCGCATTAATGGTAGAGGGCATGCATGCATGTTATTTAAAGCTAAAATTCAACTAAATTTCATTTTTCAAATAGTGCTAAGCCTTCGAGAGTGGTGATAGTGAGATTAAACTAATTTGTAGAGCATTTGAAGAGCAATTTCAAAGGTTTTTCCAGAAATAGCATCAAAAGCTATAGAGCAAGCTACTCAACCTAAAAGTAGTGAGGTTATATGCTACATTGACAAAGCACTAGTAGTAGCTGATATGAAGATGACATGGAAAACAAGAAATAAGCTCAAGAGAGAGATTGATTATAGATTCTTTGAAGGACTACCAATTTCACTTCAAGGTACTTGTGCTATCTGCTCTCTTTTGTCTTTCTATATCTGTGATTCTATTCATCCTTGTCCAGAGTTAATTTTTACCATAGTAAAATTCTATGACCCTAAGGCTAAAGCAGTAAAAATAGCTAAGGGTAGAACCCTTTTCAATATAACCTCACAAGCTTGTAGTGACCTTTTTGCCATGGGTAGAGTGTCACCTGTAAGTCCTAAGTCTTTCGACCCACAAGAGCAAGCTAGGTATTACTCGTTGAAGGGGCATCCACAGAATGGTGACCATTTTAGGAAATGGGTGTATAGCCAATTCAAAACCATAAGGACTAGGGACACTTTGCCCAGTACCCCAATTGCCACCAAGAACTTTGCCTACCCAGAGCTCTTTTCTATGTTAGCAACCTTGGTCGGGTTGGATTCTGACCAATATGTGAGGGATTGGCAAATAGCTACAGTTTATTATATTTCCAATGAAAAAATGTATAAAATACCTATGGGAGATGGCAATAATAGACCAATTTACTTTGACTAGCCTAAATTTCTTGCCAAGAGGATGCATGAGCAATTGGTTGCAATGAAGAAATATTCTGAAGCTCCCTCTTTCAGACACTGCTCTAATTTGGCTTGGATGTTTCTCAATGCTACAAGGAAAGATATGCCTTGGATACCAGTAGTAGACAAAGATGATAATGGAAATCCCATACCAGTATATACATGGACTAGGGTTCTGAGCAAGACTAAATCCTATTATAACTTCAATAGAGAATTTTTGGGGCCAGCCCTAAAAATTATGTATGGGCAATGTCCTAGAATTCCTCCTCTAGCTAAAGAACTATTGCAAACAAAGCAAGCTGAGGAAGGAGATTGGTATATTTTGATTGAGGGTACAATCATTAGACTTTATGGCTTCACTGGGAAACCATTCTTGCTTCCACACTTTATCACTAGCAGAATGTTGGCATTGGAGTATTGTAGACAAGCTGACTACATTAATGTCACATTTGGCACTGGGATAAGGAGAAAAGGGACAATGACTTACCCTCGCAATGTGGAAGATATTACAGTAACAAGGAAGGGTTAGTATGAGCAGATTACTCAATATTTGGAGAAACTAGGTCTTAGTTATCTATCGTAGAGGTGGAGGTATGACCCAACCAATGTATTTTTGGAGAAGCTAGTTACTCTCAATGGCAACAAGGCTCCCAATTTTGAAAGGAATTTGAGGCTACAAATTGAAAAGCACAAAAATAATAGGGAGAGCTCCCCGTTAGAATGGAATGTAAGAAAAATGGAACCACTTCCCCCTTGGAGAGACTTTTATGAGCAATTGGTTGAGTATGACCCTGAAAATAAGAAAACCCACCAACTGAAAGAACCCAAAATCCAAGAGATTCAGGAAAAGGTTGGTTGGGATGAGGGCAAGGTTTTGGAATGGTGGAGAATGAGAGTGGAGATAAACACTATAAAACCTAGGTTTGGCCACCAATCAGATATTAATTTCTCTAAGAGATATGATAAACATGTTAAGATGTGGATGGCCAAGAATGGTAAAATCTTAGCATTGAGCTTCAGAAAGGTTGAGATAGAGAAAGCAGAGAAAGGTAAGGCCAAAGGAAAAAATCAAGAGGAAAAAGTAGAAGAAAGACCAAACACCTCCAGCTTCTCCCCCTCATCACCTCAGTAGTAGGATGACACTACAATAGCTTCACCACCAGTGACTAAAGAAGCTCAATCTACTTTTGAACCTTCACAGGAACAATTGTAGCAATACACTATAGGGGTTGTAATGATGAAAAATATGGGATATTCTGGTGGTGGTCTTGGTAAAAATAAAACAAGAAATATAGAAAATATTCAGGTGGAACAGAGGCCAAAAAATTTGGCCTTGGGGGTAAAAGCTTCTTCACAAGACCTAATGGAAGATGAAGTAGAGGATAACTTAGCATTTTCTCCTATTAAATTTACTATTGTAGTCCCTTCCAAGCCCTCAAATCCCTTAATTCCTGAGGTTGCACTACCAACTGTGCAACAATAGGATGATACTTAGAAGGTTAAGCCTTCAATGCCGATTGTGTTCAAGAGGAAGGCAAAGGATTTAGTGGGGGAGGCTAAGAAAGAAGTTAGTAAAAAAAAAAAACTAGATCAAACACAAGCAGTTGAACAGACTCAGGTCACAACTACAAAGCAACCAGTTCAACAAGTACAACAACAAAGTGTTGATGACATCTTTCAATAGTCTACTTTGGTAGGTAAAGGTATGATTCCTATCCCTTCTTCTCCTTCTCCTTCTCCTTCCCCTAAGAACTCTCCCTCCCATTCTCAAGAGAAAAAGGAACAAAATATATCATCTCCACCTCATAATTCCCCATCATCTTCACCAATCCCTCCATCATCTCACTCCATTCCATCTCCACCTCATTCAGTAGAAATTCCAATATCATCATCTCCCACTCACACCCCTTCACCTCCAAGATCATCACCACTCATATCAGTAGGGGAACAAACACTTCCATCTTCTCCACCATCTTCCATAGTTGTAGCATTTATTGCCATTTCAACACCTATTACAACCCCTGCTATAAGCATATATTCCACCATCATTACTGCTACACCTCTTCCATATATGCTAGTTCTATTTTTCCTTTCACTCATCACTACTTCCACCCCTACAAATCATCCTACAATAACTTCTTTGTAGAAGGTCAAAAATGTCTCACTGAAGACCCAAAATTTTTGGAGCAAGAAATTGGCCCAACCTTCAAAGAAAGTTGCTCGACTGAGGAAAACTATGATTGTTGATCTTGTTGCTAGGCAAATAACAACAATATCCCTCACCCCTCTTATTAGTAAACCAGAGGAGGACATGACTGCAGAGGATTATCAGCTAGAGGAGCACACTGAAGATATTTCTCAGTTGCCCATGGAAGATGAATTGGTTATAGCCAGGGCTCATATTGAGACCATTTATGTGCAAAGTGATATTTGCAAGGAGAAATATGAGAAATTAGAGGAAAAGGTTGAAAAGTTGGAAAAGACAATTAGTAATCAAAAAAATGTGGAGAAGGTTGTAAGAAATGAAGCCAAGAACTGGTAGAACAAGTACCAGGAGGCCATCAAATTCAAAGAGCAAGCTAAAGAGCTAAAGAAAAATAATGAGATCTATGTCAAATAGATACAAGCTCTAAAACAATAACTTTAGGTTGAGAAGGCTAGAGCTGCAGGTTTCTCCAAAGACAAAGTAAAATAGATCAAAAAACAAATATGGTCTGAGATTATGGAGAAATGTTCAAAAATCTAGCTTATGATTGATTTCATGGATGAGGCTAGCCATTTGTTGCAAGAAACCAAGGAAGATTTTGAGAAAGCTACTGAAGAGCTACAACCAATGGTGCTACCAGTAGAGAGAATATATAAGCTGGCTAAAAATAGATTCAATGTAGTTGCTAAGCCCATCCCAAATAAAGCATGGAATATGTTGGACATTTTGAGTCAAAGTTGTCATTGATGTCAAGGAATGAAGTTGTCATTAATATCAAGGAATAAGCTATTGTTGATGTCAAAGGTCAAAAGGAGCAATGCAAAAGGTTGTTGGCAGAAGAGCTTCATAATATTTATTTTTAATTTTATGTGAAGCATAAGTAGAAGGTTTTATTATAAACCATGGGTAAGAAAAAATAAAAGGTTTTTTTTATAAAAACCCAAGGAGGATTTTAATTTAAAATTAGAAAGCTCAAGGAAGTTTTATATTTAATTTATAAATATTTATATTCAAATTGAATTTAAATTTTATAAATAAATATTATTTATTTGAAGTGATAAAACCTAAAGGTGGCTCCAATCTTTAACAAAGCCAAAATATTAAATATTAATTTATAAATTTAAATTCTAGTGAATTTAAATAATTATAAATTAATTATTTCGAAGTCAAAGTATAAGCATCGACCCCCAACAAATTCATTTCCATCGACGTGCATGGGAACAAGGGCAAAAGGTATTTATACCTTAGCCAAATCTTAGCTTGGAGGTCTTGATTAATGCATCCACGATTTGTGAAAAAGAAAACTCGTGCGTTGTGTAAACCAAAATTTTTGAGTGATTAAAATGTTGACGTGTTTGGTTTCTAGCACCATCCGATGGATAGCTCGGGTGGCATTTGGCTTGGCTCTTATGGCAGAGAGGTTACGGGTTCAAAACCCGACGGTAGCAAGGTTGAAAGTTTAGTTTTTGTGTTTTGGTTTCAATGACGACAAGGAGAATATAGAGCACGTGGGCACTCTAGCTCCCATGTGAGTGCCTAGCTCACGCGGCAGCCAAGGCTACAGCTAGGATCCTTGTGAAGGCAGCGACGTGGGTTCAAAACCCACTAAGGGGCAAAGGTACAATTTTTGAATTTAATTTTGATTGCCCTAAGGTTTGATGTGAGATAATTGGGAGGCATAAGGATTAATTAAGGTTAATATTTCTCTGGTGATTTTTGATGGTAAAACTGTGAAGGGAATTATGAGGAGTTTAATTTTATTTTTGAAATAAAGTCTTAGTTGTTATATTTGCATATTGGAGGAGTAAGACTTTTAGGGTGTTTATTTTTATTTTAAAGGACTTTTGCCAAAGATATTATTGTGAAAGTAATTGTTCTAATCTTGTTAAGGTGTTGGATATTATTTTAAAGTTGGAGTGATAAGGTGTATTTTATTTGATATTATTTTGTATTGTGATTACTTGAGAGAAAATTTATTATCTTCTAACCTTCTTGAGATTGACAAAGAAGTGTTTATGAGTGTTTCAGATTTGTGTGGTCTACTCCTTAGCAAGCAAAAAGGTATGGGCAAATTCTTCCTTGGTTGTTGATTGGTTGGTTTTCTAGAATATAATTTTGGAGTGAAAAGGACTTTATTAGGTTTCCTTATTGAGTTGTTGAGCTATATGTGAAGATTGTTTTATAAGCATTGTTGAGTGTGTTTTGAATTAATGCTTCAAGGTTTTATGGAATAAAGAGTTGTTGATAAAACCTTTTTTGATAAGCATTGTTGTTGAAGCCATTGGTTAAGTGAGAAACTTGAACTAGGGTTTGCAAAGATCTTGAATATCATTGTTATGTGAGATTGGTTGATGAGTATTATTGGAAATATTTTAGTGTTCATATGCTTGGACTAGGGTTTGTGAGCAAGGATTATTTCATTAAGTGATTGGTTGAGTAAGAGTTGGTTGAGCCTAGTCAAGTGGATGTGTGAAGTGATAGTACTAGTTCTATGAAACAAATTGTTCTATACTTTGAATTGATTTGAGAAAGAGGTTGAGTGTTGATGAGTGTGAAGCATATTGAGTCTCTAAAAATTCTCTATATATTTTCAAAAGAGTGATTGAAAGTGATTGAGTATTGTGATGAATGTGAAGCATATTGAGTCTCTAACAATTCTCTTTATGTTTCTATGAGATTGGACAAGTTCTAGTGTGGACTTGTTGAGCAGATTTGAGGTAAGTCTTTGAGAAGAATTGTGGACAAATTTGTGTAAGCTTTTGTGGAAGCTTACAATACAGATTGAGAGCATATTTGGATAAGTTCTAGTGAGGACTTATTGAGCAGATTTGGACAAGTTCTAGTGAGGACTTGTAGAGCAGAGTTGGATAAGTTCTAGAGAGGACTTCTGGACAAATCAATGTGAGCTTTTGTGGAAGTTTACAAGGTAGAATTGAGACAAGCCTTGAGAAGACTTGTGAGCAGAGTTGATTGATTTTGTTCAAATTTTGAGTTAAGGTTTGGAGCAGATCCAACAGAGTTGATTTGAGATTGAGTTAAGATTTATGTTAAGGCTTGAGGATAGATATTGAAGTATAGATTTGTGCTAGACCGAAGGACTATGTTTAGTGCAGATCATAGGACAATGTTGAGGATAGATTTGTGCTATACTGAAGGACTGTGTTTAGTGGATATTTGAGAAAAGAGGTTGGTGCAGATTTGAGGACAGGTTTATGCCAGATCAAAGATAGAGATTGAGAAAATTTGTGCTAGACCGAAGGACTATGTTTAGTATAGATTTGAAACAAAATTATAGGATGATAGACTTCAGTGGATAGAGATTCATTAGCCAAGGCAGTGAGGATAGGTGTCTTTAGTGGATAAAGATCCATTAGCCAGATTAGTGGGGACAACAGTTCTTCTAGAAGATCACCAATCAGAGCTAAGGAGAAAGGAGTTATCCTATGGATAGAGATCCACAAACTTTATTAGTGGATTGGTGTCTCCTTTGGATAGAGATCCATAAACATTGTAATAGGGAAAGGATTCCCAAGAGCTGGATTGAGAAAATTTTAGGAAAATATTTTCTCTATGGAGTAGCCCACATTGGGTGAACCACGTAAAATTGGTATCTCTATTGTGTATGTGGATTTGTACATTGCTCTGACTACTACTATTGTTATTGCTATTTATACATTGCATAATATTGATTGAAAAGAAAAGTAAAAAGTGGTCTTATACTATTCACCCCCCTTCTCAGTATAAGCTTGTGTTCTTCAAAATACTGTAAAATTAATAGCCAAAATCATCCTCTAGAAAAATAAGTTGATCCAAAGGGGTGGCTATAAATAGATAGAATTGAAAGTAAGCTTCAGGATATTGTTAATGCCAATAAGGAAATGATGCAATATGGTTTCAAAGGATTTTGGAACAAAAAAACATCCTTCTAACATAAGATCTTCAGACCAGCTTAACATCAAGTATGCAAAATGAGTTTGAAATAGATGCCTAGAAGTACCTGATTAATCAAGATCAAATCACTCAGTTGATAAGAGATTTAACCAGGCTCAAATATTTAATGGAACATTTGGTAGACAAGAGACATTCAATATCCTATGAAAAACTACCAAACTAAAAAAATTTCACCAACAGCTGATGGAGATAGCTAATCCCACTCAAGTAGCCTAGGATTAAGCCTTAAAAATATTGGATCATATGATTCAATTTTTTAGAGTAGAAATAGAATAGGGGGTTGGTGAAGAAGAAGAAGAGAAAAAAGAAAGGAACAAGGAAAACAATATTGAAGATACTGAGAAAGTGCAAGAGCTAGAAGCAGAAAAACAAACTCAGTGGGAAGAAGAGCAAAAGGAATGATGATCTCCTATTAAGAAATCTAAAATATTTTTGAATACCACAACTGTCAAAGAGACCTAGAGAACATGCTTTGCAAGTGTTTTTATCTTGAAAAGTGCCAGAGGAGGTAAGGAAAGCATGAGCGTGTAGCTATCATTTGAAAGTCATGATATTTGAGTCTTTAAAAGAGAGGAGCAATCCTACTGATGAGGTACACATTTTTACTTCTTGTATTATTTTTATATGAATTGTTATTCATTGAATATGCTTTGCTAACATCCGAGTAGGTAACAGTCATATGGAAGCAATATCCTGAGACATAATTTACAACTAGCCAGAGTCTATTCTATCTTTCACTTCCATCCATCCATATTCATTTCCACTTCCTCATCCCATAATTTTCATTCATTCACTCATCCTACTTCATCCTTCCATTTATTTCTATTGTCTCCATACATCCACATAATATTTCTATAACACCTATCCATTTAGATTTTGACTCTAGTTGCCCAAAGGATAAGACTCTAAGTTCTCAAACTTTTCTAGCAAAGTTCCCCGAGAGGTTCCAGAATGTAGGTCCAAAAGACCACATACTTAGAAAAGTTTGCAAAAAATTCCCAAAAAATTTTAAGTCCAAAGAAGTTCTCTAGACCGCGACAATGACTTAGCGTAACATATCCTAGGCTATGGTAAATATGGTCAAACAAACCCTTTATGTATTTCAAATAATGGCTTAGAGAAAAAAAAGATATCCTGACTCACGACAAAGGTTTTATACCATGTGGCTCAGCACACAGTTCTACATCACGATCACCGTAGTCAAAGATGGTATGGCAATATTTTAAATTGTGATCCTGAACATGGTTCCATGCCATGTAGCTTAACACATTGATCTATACCACACACTTCAATATTTGGTTCCACACTATGGTCAAGTTTGGTCAAAAAACTTGGGGGTCATCTTAAAAAGTGGCCCAGAACATGATTTTGAACCGCATGGTTCAGCACATGGATCTATGCGATGCACTTTAGTGTGTTGTTCTACGTTGTGAACAATATCATAGTTTCTATTTTGATAATATAAATCCTAGTTTAGAACAATGTTCTACATCATGCAGTCCAAAATATAATTTCATGAACACATCCCTAAAATAAAACATCCTTGTCCCAGGTCATGGTCAAATTAGTCAAACAACTCGAGTTGAAGATTTAAACATTGGATTAGAGCATGTTCTATACCACAAAGGATGAATATAGTTAAAAGTGAAGAGATCATAGGCCATGATAGGCTCTAGGTCGTGAAGTGTTTAAGATCACAAACAGTAAAATCACATCAAGCTTTTAAGAGCTCTAATCTTAGTCGTCCAACAATAGATCAACGATCTACATCAAATTTGGATTGATACACATATAAATGCAAGATTCAACATGACATAAGGTTGTAGGTTTTTATCTGATCCGTTTCTAAGCTAAAGTAGAATGAAAAAATATGAAGTGATGAAAAATCAAGATCCATGAGCTAATTTAGTTTTAGATCTATGACACAACAACCACAACAAGAACAATAGATGGTCTTGATATCTTCTTGACTAGATCTATAGCTAGGAGCCATGAGACTTGAATAACTTGCAAAAGCCAAGTCATAAAATATTGATGGAGCACACCACTTCTTTCTTATTTGAATCAAATTGGAGGTTGTCACCTCAATATCTTGTTGATCTGGCATTCCAACTTCCTTGTAATATTCCTAATTCTTTCAAATATTTCAAATTTACTGCAAAACTATAAATAAAGGTCAGATCCTCATTTTAAGGGGTTGAATCTAAAGTGTTTGCTTGCCCTACTATTGTAAATTTTTTATAAATCAATAGAAGGAGCATTAATTAAATTTTTACCTCAGACTGTTGTCTTCTTTATTGTGGATTATCAATCTTTGAAGTCATTTCTACTATTGCTGCTATGGTTAGTCTATTCTGCTATTTTGGATTGCTAGCTTAGAGTAAATTGAAATACTTCATTTCTAAATGTATGCTTGGAAAGGATTTTATTTCTATTAATCAAAGTATCAATATAATTTTGCTAATTTGGATTATTGATATCCTAGATGTTTGGAATAATCTTTGAAGTATGAATATGTGCTTAATGTTGAAGATCACTGAGTTTTGATTGTTGTTAATCATGAGTTTTGTTTGCTAGAGATTTATTTATCAAAATTTATATGTAGTTGTCTATGTTGTTAACTTTATTTGTCCACTATTGATTCATTACTTTCTTAACTCTTTCCTCTTTCTATCCCTATCTTTATGCATTCAACTGAGCTTAAATGAGTCAACATTTAATAAGTTGACAAGGTACACCAACCTACTTTGGAGGTTGGGTTAAAAGTAAATTTGGCCCATCCAATATTGAGGTCAGGGTTGTGATTAGTGGATGTTTGCCTTCCAAAAAACCATTGTAGATAATAGTCACAGTTCAAGTTTTACTTAATGTCAATTTAGATCCCAAAATATCTATCAAACCAAAACAAATTCCACGAAAGACACTTTATGAGGAATGCTCAAGGAGTAAAACCTCCTTTACTTCCTCAATATCCTTAAATTTTACGAGAGAATGAAATATTTTTAAGATAAAATATCGATGATTCTTGTGAATGAAGTCAAATTATCTTCTATTTTCCAATGGAGATCTTGAGCATTGTATAATAGGACTCCAAGAGCAACAAGTCATCTTTGTAGGCAAGTTGCTTGGAGGTGTTGAGGGTGAAGAAGAAGGGGAGATTAGAGAGGGGGTGATGGCAAAAAATTAAGAGCTAGTAGGGTTCTCAACATGTGGTTGTGAGGGACTTGGAATGATAGATGTAGAGGTAGAGCTAGGAGTGATGAGAGGACAAGAAGGAGGTACAACTAAAGCAGTGGGAGGTGAGGGTTTGTATGAGGGTCCTATAGGGACCGAAGGATGATAATTTTTTATTTTTTGTTTGTTATTATTATCCATTATTCTTACCCATTGATATCTATTTTTGTTGGTGTAGGTGGTGTAGGTGTAGGAGTAACTGCTATATAGGACTTGATTTTGAAATGGTTCTCCATAAGGAGACACTATATTGTTTTATGAGTCGTTAAATGACATCTATAACATTTTTTTAGTAGATTAATATAAACCATAATTTGTTGGAAATGGGTATATTTAACTTGGATGTCGATAAATTCTTTGAGGTCCTTAAAGAGGTGGACCTCAACACATAGACACTTATGGGGGCAGATGACATAGAACTTTTGTTATTTCATGCAAATAAATTTACCGATAGGGGAAGCAATTTATTGCAAAAAAGGCCATAGTGAAAGAGGATGATTATGGAATTCTACCCACATTGACCCTCTTAAGGAGACATCCATGAAGATAGTAAAATTAATATACCATAGGCCTCTACTTAGGATAATCATGGCATATTGAGGATCAATAAAACAGAAATAGAAAAACCCCATTGCAAGGTTTTGGATATGCTCCCCTTCAATGCCATGTGGATGCCATACATTTTGTATCCATTTAGGGTATCACTAGATATATGCTACTACATTTTTTCCTTGAATGATGTACCATAGGTTCTTAGTACATAATAGGTCAATCATTTAGGTTGACAAAATACTATAATTTTACCCATTGAGACAAGTAACCAGGGTTTTGTGATCCATGGCCCCTAACACTATAGCATGTCCATGAATTGATGCCACTAGTGTGTAGAGCTTAAAAAGTTATGCAATTTAAAAAATGGGCTTACGAATATTCCTTATGCAAAAGTTATGGCCTCCAAAAAAATTTCCCTAATGGACCTCAAAAATTCAAAAATTCAAAAAATAAGTTCTCAAACTTTAATAAACCAACATCTAATTGATCACCACCACTTGGCATTATGTAATTGGTTGGTATCCTCCAATTAATTTTTGCCACCTCAACATCTTTACTCAAATGCAACAACGAAAAATGTTGCATTTCAATTGGTGCATGGGATGTACATATATCAAACACTTGAATAGGTAGCAGTTAGGGGTGCCACATTGATTACCAAGACAACCAAAGCTTTTTGATTGTATGAATGCACCAAAAATTCTCTCTATAAGGTTTTAACTTAATCCTATGTCCTCCTAAGAGCCTTGGTCTAACCAAGGTGTCAAGATGTTCATTGGAGCACAAAGGATAAGACGTGACTAATCACCTCAATCCCAAAGTGCATCTTGTAAAAAATATAGATAATGAGACTTGATTGGTAAGCACGAATAGTCACCTTGAGTGATTGGGGAGGTGTATGATCGATAAGCATGCATAGCATTCATGAACATATGTGAGCTACGAGCACATGTGAAAAACGATGCTAAATTCAAATTCAAAGTTTGATTTGAACAACCATGTGCCCTCTTGTATTATGTCATAGCTTTGAAGACAAGGAATACCACCAAACAAACTAAGATCTGAATTTTTAAATGACAAGATACTCTAATAACAATGAAGTAAGGAGTAGATTTGGTAAAACTATTTTAGATTTTTTTAGGATGGATAGAAGATCTCTTATTGGATTCTTATGAAAAATTCATAAAGCTTTGTGGGGTAATCCACTCTATGATTCAAAAGTAGTATCAAAGGCTTTGAAAATACTTTCTCCATGACCAAGCAAACAATGTCTCTCCATACCTACTATGATACTATGTCAAAATTCACAATATTTTCTAGAAACAAATAAATACAACCAATCCACTCAAGTATTTTACAAAAAGTGTAAAAAGGATAAAATGAAACATAGAGATTAGGGTTACTTATAAGAATCATAAATGAACACTACATTATTGGTGAACAAAAATCATGACACTTCGATGATAAAATGAGTTTATAAGGTGGGTTTAGCCATAGCAAGGTTAACCACAACCCATAAGGCCTACATAATAAAATATTACAATAAAGTAAATACATTAGAAATGAATGCCCTTAGACCTATCCAATATAACATCATACAATGTCAACCTTGGCCATGAATCAAATTATAGTTTGAACACATGTTTCATCTTTATGAAGATCCAAGATTATTGGATTGCCACATTGTGAAGCACTTGGACTAATGTGTCTCTTTGAATCAAATTCTTGGACCTACCTCCTAATTTAATTGTTTTCATAGATTGTTCTATAATACATGGGTGACTTGATCATCAAGAGAATGAATTTTCTTGTTTGGTCTATCATCTTCTACATTGTTTGACATTGACTAAAGAAACATAGTTAGAAGAAGGTACTTATGACATCTTTAAGAACTGGCCTTTGATAGCAAATATGATGTTCCAAGGTTTTGACTCATAAACACCATGTTTCTTTGATAGTGAAGATGATGCTCCAAGATTTTGATTAATACACACTACATTTCTATCATATGAATAATAACATTGCATACAACTTCATCTTTGAAAAACGTAAAAATATATAAAAAAAATCATTCAATCATAAATGCCTCTCAATTAACCTAACTTTCTACCAAACTATAG
Source organism: Wollemia nobilis (assembly GCA_028583015.1). NCBI lineage: Eukaryota > Viridiplantae > Streptophyta > Pinopsida > Araucariales > Araucariaceae > Wollemia > Wollemia nobilis. The sequence continues at coordinate 5,051,346 of JAQPPZ010001772.1, read as the reverse complement.
ATAGTAAATTTTAAAACAAATTGTTAGATTATGTAAGTATTAAAATAAATCATGAAAAAATTAAATATCTATAAATATATAATTAGCATATAATGATGAATATTTTCTTAATTCACAATTGGATCTATATGAAGATAATAGAAGCTCACTTCGTGAGTTTAGAAGCACAAAGTGAAAATTTATTGGTTGTAATCAATATGGCATAGAACTACAATTACCAAAACCTATGGGTAAAATTATGTTGTTCGTTTATGATTATGACATACGCATTTATATTGAAGTTTTCGACATTTTATATTCACATCACCGGTATTTAAGGACGTAAAACCACTCAAAGCCACATTGACAGCAAATTCAACCCAAAAATGGCACAACAGGTGTTATAACCGTGGCACACTTTCTAAAGCATAATAATAAAAGGTTTCTTTAAACTCAGATCATCGATAAAATGCCAACGTTTGTTAAGTATCCCCACCTGAACTAAATCCTTGAATTATTGCTTGTGCGCCATGGGACCTACTGCTTTAGGTGGATGGATCTGTCAATGTAGGTGCAATGCGCCGGCCCTTTAGGTAAAGCTTACCAGGCTGTTGACACTTTATTTGCCCGTTAAATTCAAGCTAAGCTAACAAATAGCTCATTTACCAATTCAAACTATATTGCCAATATAAAAAGAAATAGATAAATGTGAAGATTAAATGGAAAAAAAATATAAAGAAATTAGGATACCGATAATATTTTGGTATAGTTAGAATAGATACTAGTGGTTGAAATTGGTTATTTACAAGGTTACCAGGTGCGGGTGTGGGTGCGACGGGTATGTCAAAAATAGGTGTGGGTGCGACGGGTATGTCAAAAATAGGATTCATCCAGTGTGGGTGTGGGTGTGGGTGCGACGGGTATGTCAAAAATAGGTGTGGGTGCGACGGGTATGTCAAAAATAGGATTCGTCCGGTGCGGGTACTGTTAATTTAATATATATATATAGGGTGTGAGTGCAACAGGTATGTCAAAAATAGGATTTGTTCGGTGCCGGTACGGTTAATTTTAAAATATATATAAAATAAAATAAATATTGCAAAATAATTAAATAAATGATAAATTATATACATTGTGAAATAAAATAAATTATTCATACACATTACAAAATAATAAATATTTAAATATGGCATCATAAAAGCATATTGATATAGGTCCGAGGTGTAGATCAATTAGTTCGACCAAATCCCGCAAGGAAGGCGGAGGTCCAAGGTTCAAATCTCTGGCCTCGTCGAACTGAATGCTTGTCCCTTTCCCCGGTGCTTTCAATGGTGTAAAAGGTTTAAAATGATTGTGGCATGGTGGTTATAGGGGCAAACAATGCGAAGATCTATTTGGCGGCTTCTTGGACAGACAACGCAGAATACTATGGCGGCCATAAAAAACCGAACAGCCTGTCCGGATTCTCGTGGCGGCTACTGATTCCACCATGCCATAATCTAAATCTCTTCCTTGAAAATATAATTAAGCTTAAACCATTTGATTTCAATATATCTAATTGTTAATAATAAATAATTTTTTTTCTTAACTAATGCTTATAAAATGAATTGTATAAAAAAAAAAAATTGGTTTGTTTTAGAGGAGAGTTGGTTACAACCACACTATTTTTAGTAGTTGACAAGCACAAGGTTCAAACCACATAGGCTACATCCACCAAACCTATTCCACCTCGTTGCTTTTCAAACCAGAGGAGCTGCATCCACCAAACCTATTTCACCTCGTTGTTTTATAGCCCAACGTAAAATGGACCACTAAGTACTCAAAATTTGTATTGTTATCATCAATTTGATGGCCACTCAAATGATTCGGACCACTGGGTGCTCAGAATTTGTAATGTTATCGTCGGTATGGTGGGCACTCAGAGGATTCGGATTAGACTACTACCTTTGCAACAGACTTCTTCCAAAGTTTGAACTTAAATCTCTTCTTAATAAATATCCAACAAAACTAACACTTACAATTTAAATAAATTGTAACATTTATCTAATTTAAACATGGCCTCTACCTTTTCCAGTTCATATTGCTAAATGTGTACCTTTTTATTTCTTTCCTTAACCCATTAAACTAAATAAATACAATTTTACTTTTATCATATTAAAATAAATTAATATATTGAAAATTTAAAAAAAAAAAATACATATCATTCAATTATAGATGTATATAATGCAATCTTAGACGGGTGGATCTAGTTTATGCTTCGTACAACCTTCGAATGGAGCTAATTCATCAATAAAATAAAATGCTTTAAAGCATAAATCCTCTCATAGAGGGTCATATGGCTATTTCTTTCTGCTCAGCATAAAGAATAACATAGTAAGAAACACTATCAAGTATTCTCAAATTCCCTTGGTCACATAGTAAATTAAAGGGAATTTTCCAAAAGCAAAACCACTCAAAGCCACATAGACAGAATATATGTCCATTATCTGTAAAACAGTTACATTACAATATATTATATTTATTTTTATTTTTAGTAATACTTCTTATACATATTCCTACCCGTGTCACATTATCGATAGACCAGACATTGAACCCATATCACATTACCGACCACACTCACCGTATCCATTTCCTACTTGACTGAGCAATTCAAATAATAATAAATGGATGACGACATTGGCCTGCCATGGAAGGGCCAATCCATTTCTATTTACACCAATATAAACACCGGCAAATGAAGGGGCGCCATGGAATCCATTTCAGTAGAAAAGGAAGGCAAAAAGAGAAGAAACCAAAAGAGTGGCAACGCAGGGCATTGAAAAAAATGTTGACGCAGTCCCTGCTTGTGGACTCGGCGATGGACTCTCCACTTCGGCGGCAGCGGCTCCCCCAGCCATCACAAATATTATTATCGCCATCGCCATCGCCATCATCAAAGCGGTTGCTGGAACTCTGAAATTCCCTCCATTTTTGGTGATAGTACTTTCCCGTGCAGAAACAAAGAGTAGAGTGTGTGTATAAACTTGTGTAAACGATTGGGTGTTATATAGAGAAATAGGGGTCCCGGTGTCCCGAGTGCCAAAGCCAACAGACATTTCGTGCCTCGCTGGCATCCTCATGTTCTCTTCAGATAATTGCTTGTGCGCGGTCTCGTATTGCCATGGGACCCACCGCTTTAGGTGGATGGAGCTGTACATCGAGCCGCGATGCGTTGGTCCGTTACATTTAGATCTTAGGTAAAGTTAACATTTCATGTGCCCGTTAGGTTGAAGCTAAGCTACCAAATAGCCCATTTACTTTACATCCTTGTAAAAGTTAAATAGCCCATTTACTTTACATCCTTGTAAAAGTTAAAGGGTGGTTCTAAGTTAAAGACAGGTGAGTGGGGGACTTTTTTCTGGTAAACATGTCAAGAGTTCAAGTTAAGTTGAAGAATAGTGCGCAGGGTATTGGTTTTTAAAAGTTAAAAGTTAAGAATTTGAGTTTTTTTATAATAATTAATTTTTATAATATTTTTTAAAAATTTGAAAGTAAGAATAAATTTAAGGATTAAATGTTTATATTTTATATTTTTGGTTAGCGTAAAAAAAACGATGTTTATGATTGGATGTTTTTATCTTATCATGATTTTTTTTATAGAAGGAGAGTTGAACTAAGGAAATTAAAGAATTTAGCACACTTGAGTTTGAACTTTGAAATCTCTTGAAAAACCAAGCCCATTATGATGTCATGATATATATTATTTAAAACTAGAGATTTTTTTAACTTATTAATTTAAAAAATAATTGTTGTTTTGCCAACTTTAACAATAATAATTAACACCATGAATTATCGAGAATAATCTATATTTATTATTAAAAATAAAAATATATCTGCTTGTTGTGCTTGTTGTGGTGCAGTGGTAAATCCCATGGGTGTTGGTAGAGGCCGACCCAGGTTCTATTCCCCTTGTCTCCATTTTGCAGATATATGGTATAGTTAGGAATGTCCTATGTGCTGGTAGAGGCCAACAAGGCTCCATTCCTCCTATGCCCAAACTGTTGAAAGTGGTACCCCGAAAGGGGTGTTTTCCACTATAAATTAGTTTTTGAGGAAAATTTGAGGGTAGATGCCTGAAAAACCCTAGAACATCTCCACCAATTTTTATATCATTTGGAGCAACGCAGATCCTAGCGCATCCTTATGTGTGAACGAGATATTTGGCAAGCGACTATGCGAGGGTTTCATCTAGGTTGAGTGTAAGCAGCTTCAGAGGTTGGTTTTTAGGGCCTTCGGGTCCTAGCGGCCAATATTTTTGTGGTTTATGCTCAATATTTTAGCAGGAAATGTTGCAAGGGATCCAAGATGGGTTAGAAATTTATCTTTCAACAGATCATACTATGAACTTGAGTGACAACGGCTTCCAATTTGTTGCACAAAATAAAAGTGAAAACCATACCTTTCCACGACGTCTAGGGCAAGGATTAAAGAGATCATGAAACAAGTTTCAAGCAGTTGATCAAAAAATGGCTCATATCTCAAGTGAATCTGGTGCTAAGGTGCACCCACAAAATAATTCTACCGTGAAAACCCCTGTCAAGGGTAAAATTTCGAAGACTCAATCCCAAAAATAAATTTTAGGGATGCCCTTCGTGGTGGATAGCCTCAGCCCAATGCTAATATCAATCTTAGGGCTTCCCATAAACCTCTAAGAATGCCTAAGATTGATCCCAGGAAAACGGAGTCAGGATGTCTTAAAGCAGTTGATGGAACTCCTATTGTTAAGCTTGATATGGGTAACATTTAGAATGGCATTGAAGATTTGGAAAAAAATATGACTAATTTGTCGATTCGTGGGTTTTCGTCTGAGTCTATCTGCTCTCAAAGTTTGGGCTGCAAAAAGCTGGAAAAATAAAGAGGAGTTACAAATCTCTATTTATCCAAATGGTTATTTTCTTGTTTTATTTGCTAATAATGAATATAGAGAGAAAATTTTTCAAGGGGGTCCTTGTTTTTTTGGAAGGGCATGGCTTTTCATGAAGCCCTGGCATACTAAATTTAAAGCCGAAGAAGAGATGCCTTCTATAGCTCCCGTGTGGGTTAGACTCTTTAGCCTCCCTATTGAATTTTGGAATCCTACTGTTTTTTCTTCAATTGGAAACTCTTTAGGAACTTTTATGATGATTGTTGATTATACTCAAAATTTTGAACATATTATTTATGCAAGAATTTGTGTTTTAATGGATTTTGACAAACCCCTACCTAAAAATATCACATTACAATTTGGGGAAGACACTTGGGAGCAAGTAGTGGACTATGAGAACATTCATTTTCGTTGTAAAATTTGCCATGGATATGGTCATTTTACCAGTGCTTGCCCAAATAAAATTCCTGATCAAAAGAAAGAAGATATAAACTCAGCAGGTTTCCAAATACCTAGGAAGAAGAACACTTAGAAAAAACCAGTTATGAAGGATCAATCAAAGTCATATGCTAATATGTTTGAAATACTTTCCAAAAATGATGTCCCAAGTGAGGAAGAGGAAATAATGGAAACTGAAATCTTAGAAACACAATTTAAATATGAAGGGAAGAACTCAGAGACAAACCAACAAATCAAAGGTTTTCAACAGAAAAAAAAAAAGGAGAAAATTTACACAAGAAAAACAATCTTTCAAATGTCAACACTTCAAATAATGCAAGTCCCAATATAGACTCTATTGAACCATCTAGTAAAATTTTGGTTGTGTACGATCATTCTTCAAGGTTATAAGTCATCTCAGATTCAATTGGAATAAGTCAAGAGACAGGAAAAAAAATTGAAGATGGATTCTAATCAAAAAGCAGGTCGCAAGACCAATCAATATCATATGGTAAAAGAAGGTGAAAATCTTGTAGAGGAAGGTAATATTAATGCCCTTCCCAACTTTTTTAGCCCTGGTATTAATGAAGATCATCACTTGGAATATTAGAGGACTCAAAGGGAGTCTTTCAAAACAAAATGAAATTAGAAGAATGATTCAAATAAATCATCCACATATTGTTTTCCTTCAAGAAACAAAGATGTCAATGGAGGATATGGACTCAATTGCCAGTAAAATTTTGCCAGTTGGAAAAGTGGTTTCCCTCAATTCCCAAGGGACTTCGGGTGGCATTGCTTGTCTTTGGGACCCAAAAGAGGTAGTTATTCACCATATGGTTGGCAGTTGGGGTTTGTTGGCTATAGCTATTCAAAGTAGACATTCCAACCAGATTATGCTCGCATTCATTGTTTATGCTCCGACTTCTTTAGAGGAAAAAAGAAGACAGTGGAAGGATATTACTCATATTATCTCTCATTTTCCTAAAGCTTGGATCTTGATCGGAGGAGATTTCAATACCATCCTCTCTCTGGATGAGAAAATGGGGGGAAATAGAAATTTGGACAAAAGCACTGACCTCATGAGCGAATATATTGCAAACCTCCATCTTGTGGATATCCAACGCAGATAATGGCCTTATGACTTGGTCTAAAAAAAGGCAAGGCTTAGGTTGTATAATGGAGAGATTGGATAGGTTTTTGCTCTCTGAAAATTTCTTAATCCATGGCCACATTCCTAAAGTGAAGACTCTTAATAATGTTGGTTTGGATCATTGGCCAATCATGGTGGAAATGTGGAAAACCAATATGAGTTTCTCTCCTTTTCGTTTTCAATTAATGTGGCTTAGAGACATTTCCTTCAGACCTCGTGTGCAACAATGGTGGAAGGAAGGTAAACCTAGGCATGGGACTAAGATGTTCTGTTTTGCCAAAATACTGCAATACATTAAATCCAAAATCAAGACTTGGAACCTGGAAAGAGTTTGGGGATGTTCATAAAAAAAAACATGAAGTTATTGCTCATCTTGAAAATTTGAATAAGAAAATCCGTTTAGATGGCCTCACAGAGAAGAGAAGTGCAGATGAAGTTAAACTCACAACTCAGTTAGAGGAATGGGAAAAAAGAGAAGATATCTTATGGAAGCAAAAATCTAGAATTCAATGGCTCAAAGAAGGAGATCGAAACACAAATATCTTCCACAAATCTCTTCTAGCTCGAATATCTCACAACTTTATTTCTTCCTTAAAATCAGATTCTAGAGATGTTGTTTATACTTTGGATGGCATGAACTCTATTGTTGTTGATTACTTTTCCAATATTTTTGCTGCTACTCCTCTTGACTCAACTTTATAACAAAATATTCTTCAAGCAATCCCTTCTCTTATCACTTATGAGGAGAACTCTATTTTGACTGCTCCTGTTACTATCAATGAGCTTCAACAAGTAGTTTTTAAAATGCAAAAAGGGAAAACCCCAAGTCCTGATGGTTTTCCCATTGAGTTCTACCAAGAGTTCTAGGATATCCTTCATGTTGATTTATTAGAGGTGGTGGAAGAAGCCAGGAAAGCCAAAGAAATTTTGAAGGTTATCAATAAAACTTATATTACTCTTGTTCCAAAAGCTCAAGAGGTTGATCATATCTCAGCTTTTATACCTATTGCTTTATGTAATGTTCTTCTCAAAATCATTACTAAAATCATGGCAGAAAGGTTGAAGCCTCTTTTGCATAAGATTATTTCCCCATAGCAAGGGGGTTATGTGGAAGGACGTCAAATAGTAGATGAGATAGTTCTTGCTCAGGAAGCCATCCATTCCATGGATATGCAAAATTCTCCTTCCATGTTCATTTGGTTAGACTTATCCAAAGCTTATGATAGAGTGGATTGGCACTTCCTTATCAAAGTTTTGAGGCAATTTGGTTTCTCTGAGGATTGGATGAATTGGATTATGGGATGTATCTCTTCAGTTTCCTACTTAGTTCTTATCAATTGCAAGCCTTCTCGATCATTCCCAGCTTCCAGAGGTATTAGGCAAGGTGACCCGTTATCCCCTTATTTATTCATCATTCTTGTTGAATGCTTGGGTAGGACTATAACCAAAAAGAGGGAAAACAAAACCCTTGAGGGAGTTACCATTGCTCATGGAGCTAGACCTATCTCTCATCTTCAATTTTTGGATGACTCTACTCTTTTAGGTAAAGCTACAATTAAGGAAGCTTCTAATATTAAGCAAATCATTAGCTATTTTTCTAAGGCTATTGGGCAATTGATCAATGAAGACAAATCTAAAGTTATTTTATTTCACTACTCTGCTAGACAGGAATCCATGGTCTTGGATAAATTAAGATATAAGAAGACCTCTCTTCCAATCACTTATTTAGGTATTCCCATAAATATTCAAAGGCAGAAAAATAAAGATTGGAATTGGTTGTTGGACAAAGTCAAGAAGAAAATTGGAAAGTGGACCAACAAGTGGCTTTCTTCAGGGGTAGAATCACCTTGGTAAAATCAGTCCTTCAAGCTATTCCTATTTATGTTTCTTCCATTTTGAATATCCCAAAGGCTGTTCTTCAAGAATTGGATCAAATCAGTCAACTTTTCCTTTGGAGTGGTACTAAGGAGAAATGAAAATGGGCCTTGGTGAAATGGGATACTTTATGTCTTCCTAAGAGTGAAGGGGGGTTAGGATTCGGGTCTTCTATTAATAACAACAAATCTTTAGTTGCTAAATTATATTGGAGGATGTTGCATAACCCCAATGCTCTTTGGGCCAATAATCTTCGTGCTAAATATGCTGAGAACAAAAGTCCCGAAGACCTTGTTCGCTATCAACTTCCTACCAAAGGTTCTCCCATTTTAGTAGTTCTTAATACTGGTGAGGATTTGATAAATAAAAAATTATTTTGGATCATTCATAATGGTCAACAGGAAAATTTTTGGACAGATTCTTGGGATGGTCACAAGCCTTTGATAACTCTGTTTCTTGATTGGAGGCCTTGGATGGAGGAGCTTCACCGAGCTAATTGGATAAATGTGGCTAATTATCGTCGGTACCATATTGGTAATTCAAATTTTGGTAGATATTGGATCCCTATTGAGGACTGGCCTATTCAAATCCCAGAAATGCAAAGACAAGATATCCAAGGCATCCTTCATATGAGATCCCTCTCTTGGTCCCATGAAAAAGATTGTTTTGGATGGAATAACACTACTAAGGGTGAGTATTTAGTTGCTCAAGGTTATTTGACCTTATGCCATAATAATCCCAACCATTCTTTTGACATATTTTCTCGATTGTGGGCTCAAAAGCTCTGGCCTAAGGTGAGGTTCTTTAATTGGTTTTTATTGCATCGTAGGGTGCTTACTGGTGAGCAACTTATGAAGCATGGTTTTCATGGCCCTTTTAGATGTGAAATGTGTGAAGAGAATGTAGAAAATATCAACCATATTTTTATTGAGTTTAATCTAGCCTCTGAGCTATGGAGGAGAATGACCACTTTACTTGGCTTACAGTGGTCCAATTTTTTTACTTTTGAATAGCTTTGGAGGGATTGGCCTAATCAAGAGGGTGTTGATCATTTTATTAGGCAGTTAGTTTGGATGGGTTCTACCATTCTTCTTTGGAATATTTGGAATGAAAGGAACAACCAAATTTTTAATCAAGATAGGAAGGATATTCACTATATTTGGCAAATGACCATAGCCAACTTAGTTGAATAAGTCCATCAACTCCTTAATCACCCCCAAAACTCCCACCAAAGATGGGATCAAGTGATGCAAAGATTGAAGATTAAATCTTCTAAGGGCAACCAACTTAAAGGGAATGTGAGTATTAGTAAGATGGATAGGACTAGAAATTGGCAACCTCCTCCTAAGGATTTTGGAAAATTCAATACTGATGGAGCCTCTAGAGGGAACCCTGGAAAAGCCAGTGTGGGAGGAATTGGTAGACTTTCATATGGCTCCCTGGTTTTTACTTTTGCTGAGAATTTGGGTATTCTTTCCAATAACCTTGTCGAGGGGTATGGTATCCTCAGAGGCCTTCAGGAGGCTACTAAGGTTGGATGGGAAAAGGTGATGTTTACACAATGACACTGAGAGGGGGGGGTGAATCAGTGTAGCTATTAAATTTTTATATCTACAACATTTAATATGAAATAAAGAGAAAAAAAAAAACTTGAACAAGAGAGCAAACCACAACACTCAATATAACGAGGTTCACCAATTTGGCTACTCCTCAAAAATGACTGCTTGGACTCCAATCCAAATCCAGTCTTTGCAAAATCAATTTTACAAACACTTTACCAAGGACCAACCGGAAGGAGCACCAACCCCCGTAATTTTCTGTCGCAATGGATGGAGCACCAACTCCTAGTACCAAGCACCAACTTGGACTGCAATTCTGATAAATTTTGAATGACATAAAAATGTCTTCACTTTATGCACGACTCTGACTGGTCTGTAATTAACTCAATTCTGCACACTCTCACGGCTCTTCTTATTTTTCTCTTGATTCTTTTCTAACTCTCCTTTTACAGCAATTTCTCTCTAACAACAACAACTATATTCTCTGTACGATTATTCTTTTATAACCTTTCAATCCTGCATGCAATCGAATCACATACTCTGACCGTTCGAATCCATGCAATACGGCTGTTCGGTTCCATGCACTTCGACTGTTCGAAACCCTGCAATACGTCTTTTGGAAACCATGCAATACGGCAATTTTGTTTCATGTACTTCGACTGTTCAATTTCTTCGAATACGGCTTTTCGAATTCTTTTTCGAAACTCCATGTATGATTCTTCGAAAGCTTTTCGATTCTTCATGTTCGGCTTTTCTGTATGCTTCAAATACGTCTGTTAGAATGCCTACAAATTCGACCTTTCGAATGCTTTTATTATCCTTCAAATTCGGCTTTTCGAATGCGTTTAAATTATGCATGTTTGTCTGTTGCAATGCATGTCCAACACCTATCAACAATTAATCGTCTGTCTGACTTCGCCATTTTTACGTAATCGGCGCATGATTTTCCTCTCGCTTTTTCGACACGTGTCACCTTGCATGTTCCTCGGGTTTTACCTGCCAGATCATATCTGTCGCGATATCGCGACACTTTTGACTTATGCTGACGTCACCTCGAAGGTTGTCGCGAAATCGCGACCGTTTTGGCTCTTTGAAGCTTTCCCTGCATCTTGTCGCGATATCGCGACACTTTGAGCTTTTGCTGACGTCATCCTCAATGTGTCGCGAAATCACGACGCTTTCGGCTTTCAAAGCTTTCCTTTCATCCTGTCGTGAAATCGTGACACTTTTCAACTTTGTTGACGTCATCATCAATGTTGTCGTGAAATCACGACGCTTCTGGCTTCCAGCAGCTTTCCTTTCATCCTGTCGAAATCGCGACACTTTTCAACTTTGCTGACGTCATCATCCTGCTTGTCGCGAAATCGTGACACTTTCGCTTCCGTACACTCTTCTTTGCCGACAGAATAAAAGGAACATGTCACGAAATCGTGACACTTTGCTCTTCCGTACAACTCTCCTTGCCAACTCCAATAAAATGGAACATGTCACGAAAATCGCGACGCTTCCTCTTGCTGACGTCATCATCCTCCTTGTCACGAAATCGCGACGCTTTCGGCTCTTGCTGACGTCATCAATCTTCTTGTCACGAAATCGCGACGCTTCTGGCTTCCGTACACTCTTTGCTCCATGCAGTAGCGAAATCGCTACAACTTTTTGCCTTGTGCTTTTACCTTGTCTTTTTTCATGAAATTTTGACTTGTAATATCAATGCTGCATCTTTCAGTTCTACACTTTTGACTAGTAGCGAAATCGCTACACCTTAGTTTCCCTTTGTTCCAACATGTAGCGCCATCGCTACACCTTATTTTCTCTTTGTTTCAACCTGTAGCTAAATCGCTACACCTTAGTTTCTCCTTGTTTCAACATGTAGCGAAATCGCTACACCTTAGTTCCATGTATTTTCATCATGCAAATCGCTTTGTTTTTTATGATATCGCTACACCTTTGTTTCCTTTCATTTCAACATGTAGCGATATCGCTACACCTTTGTTTCCTTCTCTCGCAAGATGTCACGAAATCGCGACAGCTTTGCTCGCATCTTCTCTCTCTCGATCATGTCACGAAATCGCGACAATTTGGCATGCATTTTCTCTCTCCTACTTTTTGTCGCGATATCGCGACACATTTTCTCTCTCCTCGTGAAACTTGACATGTCACGAAATCGCGACATTTTCGGTTGCGCCTTCTCTCTCCTCGATCATGTCACGAATCAGCGATAGAAACATGTCGCGATATCGCGACGCTTTTCTTCCTTGTCTCTTTTTGCCACTTTCGAATCTGGTCACTGCTTTTCCTTGAAACTTTCTCGCACTTGATCCCGACCGACCTCCGAATCGCATCAATCGCATCAATCTGACCGTGTTGACAACAATGACAATACTTTTGCAATTCTTTTGCTGCACCTTGCTCAACAATCTCCCCTTTGGAATTGTTGGCAACACACTCGCAACCTTGCTTAATTTCTTCTCCCCCTTTGCCAATAATACCAAAGGGCTGTCGTAGACTCCCCTGAGTCTATGCACAACATTCTCAGACTTAAAAAGTTTGAATGCTCCCCCTGAGAATGTGTTTCCCATAGCTAGTCAGTGCTTGGGTGGTGTGACTACTCCCAACTTCTTCCGAAGGTATTCAAACACTTCCTTAGGCAAAGGTTTTGTGAATATATCAGCTACTTGCTCCGTAGTTGGAACAAAATCCAATTTAACCTCTCCTTCTGCAACTTTATCCTTCAAGAAATGATATCGGATTGCAATATGTTTGGTTCTTGAATGCATTATCGGATTCTTGGATATGTTGATAGCACTAGTGTTATCACATTTAATTGAAATTGGTTCATTGAAATGAATACCAAGATCTTTCAACGTTTGTCTCATCCATAATATCCGAGTACAACATGTTGTTGCCGCAATGTATTCTCGCCTCCGCAGTGGATAGAGATACCGATTCTTGTTTCTTGTCGTGCCATGCTACCACTCGTCACCAAGATAAAATGCTCCTCCACTTGTGCTCTTTCTGTCATCAATACATCCCGCCCAATCTGCATCATAATATGCAATCAAAGTGAAATCTTTACCTTTTGGGTACCACAACCCATAATCCATAGTGCCCTTGAGATATCTCGAAAATCCTCTTTACAACTGCTACATGAGTTTCTTTGGGACTGGCTCGAAATCTTGCAACCATACATACCGCTTGTAATATATCTCGGTCTAGTGGTCGTTAAATACAAAGAGGCTTCCAATCATAGACCCGTACATTGTTTGATCTACATCCGGGGATTTATCATCCTTGCTCAACTTGGCACTCGTTGTCATGGGAGTGCTCGACCGGTTCATCGTCTTCCATTGTGAACTTTTTCAGCATTTCTTTTACATATTTAACTTGAGAAATAAAAATGCCTTTTTCATTTTGATTGACCTGAAGTCCTAAGAAATAAGAAAGTTCACCAATCATTGACATCTCAAATTCTTTTTTCATTTTAATTGATATGTCTTTGCAAGTATTCATCCATGTCGCTGCCAAATATTATGTCATCTACATAAACAACAAGAACAATAAGATGACCCTTCTCTCGTTTTGACATATAAGTTGCTATCCACCAAACCTTTCTTAAACCCTTGTTTAATTAGATAATTATCCACCTTTGCATACCATGCTCTGGGTGCCTGCTTTAATCCATATAAAGCTTTCTTTAACCTCGCAAACAAAATCTGGATTTTCACCAAGTTGGAAGCCATCGGGTTGTTCAATGTAAACCTCTTCTTCCAGCTTTTCCATTCAAAAATGCTGATTTTACATCCATTTGATATACTTTGAAGTTTTTATGAACTCGCTAATGCCGTAAACATCCTGATTGCCTCTAGTCTGGCTACCGGTGCAAAAGTTTCTTCAAAATCAATGCCTTCAACCTGAGCATAGCCTTTACATACTAATCTTGCCTTATTTCTGACAACCTGCCCATCTTCATTCAATTTATTTCTAAAAACCCATTTAGTACCAATTATGTTTTTATTTGTTGGTCTAGGTACTAATTCCCAGGTATTGTTTTTCTCTATCCGATCTAGTTCTTCATTGATTGCCTTCATCCAACTTTCATCAGTGCTTGCTTCAGCAACATTTTTAGGTTCAATACTAGATAACAGAGAATAGTTCCTCACTGCTGTTCTTCTTGTTTGAATACCATCTGTGGGATCCCCAATAATCTGCTCACTTGGATGATTTTTCTCGCCACTTGCTCGTTTTAAATTTCCTGTTTTCTTCTTCTTCGATTCTGCTTTTACACTATCCGGATCAATTTTCTCGATTCTTCTCTGTTCTTTTTCATCATCACCTTCAATGACTTCTTCATACATAGGGTAGTTTTCTTGATAAGTAGTTTCTTGTTCTCTACCTTCATCAACTTTTACATCAGGACTTTCAACAATTTTCTTCAACTTCTTGTTGTAACATGTGTATGCCTTGCTTTTTGTTGAGTAACCGAGAAAGATACCTTCATCACTCTATCTTCAAATTTACCAAGGTTATCTTCAGTCCGTTTTATGTAGCACTTGCTGCCAAATACTTTGAAATGTCTTGCAGTTGCCTTTCTGCCAAACCACAACTCATAAGCTGTTTTGCTTTCATGTGGTCTCAAAGATGCACCTGTTTTGAATGTAAACCGCAGTATGAACCGCCTCTTTCCAAAATCATCGACTATTTTGTTTTCTGCCAGCATTGTCCTTGCCATTTCCTGCACTGTTCTATTCTTCCTTTCTACAACACCATTCTCACTGAGGTGTCCTAGTCGCTGAAAACTGTCTTCTTATCCCATGTTTTTGACAATATTCTGTAAATTCTTTGGAGATAAACTCTCCTCCCCCGTCCGATCTTAGGCATTTAATTCTTTTTCCCGATTGATTTTCAACAAGATTTTTGAAGGTTTTAAACATTTCAAAGGCTTCCGACTTGAGTTTCGTAAATAGTACCCATGTCATTCTTGAGTAGTCATCTATACACAACGATAAAATATTTGTGTCCATTTATGCTTTCAGTTCTCATGGGTCCACATAGATCAGTGTGAATTAGTTCTAATGGCTTGCTAGTGAAGTATTCTTTTGCTTTGAAAGTGGCTCCGGTTTGTTTTCCCTTTTGGCATGACTCACAGATGCTATTTACAGGTGTTTGCCAATGTTTGGTATGTCTCTAACCGCTTCTTTTGAACCGATTTTTGCCGCATTGTCAAAACTAATATGCCCAAGCCTCTTGTGCCATAGCCGCTTTCATCTTCCCGTCCCATCAAGCATGTTCCTTCTGCAGCTTCTGAAAGTGTATACAGATTTCCTGAAGTTCTCACCCAATGGCTATTAACTTTCCATTTTTTGTCTTTCTTACTTCACAACTCTCCTTCTTGAAGATTACATCATGACCTCCGTCACATATTTGACTTACACTTAGCAAGTTATGCTTCATGCCAATTACAAACAAGACTTCTTTTGATTTTATATTGCCATCACTGATCTTGACTGATCCCTTTCCAACAATCTTTGCTCCATCATTATTTCCAAATTTCACGTAACCACCTTCATAATTCTAGAATTCTCAAACTTTTGCTTGTCACCTGTCATGTGACTGGAACAACCACCGTCAAGTATCCAAGGTGCTGATTTGTTCTGAGCTTTAAAAGCATTCTGGACAATCAAAGATTCCTTTTCTTTCCATTCTCGGTTTGATAGCAGATTTTGCTATTTGTTTTGCCTTTGTCCTTTCATTAGCATGTGCCTGTTTTACAGGAAATTTCTGGTTTTGTTTCAACCCACTTAGCTGAGATTTTCTGCCCTGATAATTATTTGATGAAAAAGTGCTTCTCAGCTTTCTAGCAATATGTCCAAAATTATGACAATTATAACATTCAACCGCATAATTCATTAAAGGAGAAAAAACATTTCTACTGGTAAAATTCCTTTGAGATACATTATGCCTGCAATCTGAAATTTTATGGCCATAAGCATTGCATTTAAAACAATAACCATAAAATGCATGATTAAACCTGGGTGCCGGTCTTTGCTAGTTTGAAGTAGGAGCCATGACTCTTCTCCTCCTCGGATGTGTGACTTTTGTGAATCCATCTTTGTCAGTATTCTTCTTGAATCTGGCATTATTATTTTCTTTTGCATTATTTTGTTTTTCTGGTTCAACCCTGATCTTTTCTTCTTTCTTTGTGGGTTCTATATTCAAGTTCTTTGAATCCTTTGAAGATTCTCATTCATCAAAGCCTAAACCAAATTTGATGCCATAATGCCTTTGGTTATTTAACATTTTATCCAACTTTTACAAGACTTTCTTCAAACTTATGAAAATAGTTCAATTTTCTATTCATCTCCTCTAACCGCATCCTTAACTTAAGGATGTCTTCCTCTAGCTTGCCGCATTCAACCTGCCTTTACAGCTTAATTGTTCATCAAGAACTTCGTACATTTTCTTGAATTCCTCTCGTCTCGTATTTTCAGATTGTTTATTATGTCCGTGGCATTCTCTAATTTCTTTGAAAATATTTTATTCTTCTTCCTTTCTCGCACTCAACTCTTCAAGTGCAACGAACCAATTCTCCTTCCAAATACACTTCACCTTCATCCTTGGAATTTTCATCACCTTCCCCGATTTTCCTCTCGTTCTTTCTTCTTCAAGTGCCATGAACAGAGCTTCACCTCCTTCTTCTTCGACTCCTCATCCGTGCTTTCTTCGTAACTCGCCGACATTCTTGGTTATGAAGCTTTTCTTCTTGAAGTTATTCTTTCGAAATTTTGTTTCTTCTTCCAATCACCTTTTTCTTGGTGTGACCCTTCACCATTTTTGGTTCTCTCCTCGCATTGGACATTTGGCTGCAAAATGACCGACTCCTCCACAATTGAAGCATTTAAAAGGTAGCTTCCCTCTATATTTTCCTTTTCCTTTTGTGAGTTTTCGAACAAAATTGGCTTCTGTTTCATCCAATTGTTCCTTCATCCTCGCATTCATATTCAGCTTTTACATTCTTGTGTGCTTTAAAAGTCGCTTCTCTGTCTCGTAGACTTGGTTTGTCCTATTCTCATTTCATATGTCGTCAGGGAACCATGCAACTCATCCATGCCGAAGTTGTTTAGATCTTTTGCCTCTTCTATTGCAGAGACTTTGGAGTTAAATCTTTTGTGAAGTGTTCCGAGAACCTTTTTCACCACAACTCGCATCATCAATTTCTTCACCAAGTCCTCTCGATTGCATTAATAATTCCGTTGACTCTCAAAGATATAAATTTCTATGTTTTCATCTTCCTTCATTTGCGTAGTGCTTCGAACCGTGCTCGATGAGTTTGCAGTTTTGCTTCCTTAATCTTACTGTCTCCTTCATGGATGCTTCTTCACTTTATCCCACATGTCCTTTGCTGATTTACAACTCATGACTCTTATCACTTCACTGTCAACAAGCCCACACATTATGGCATTCTTAGCTTTGGAGTTGTTTTCAAATTTCTTTTTCTCAAGCAAGATTCTGTTGGAGGGGTAGTGGGTGCTGTGTATCCACTATCCACGTAATCCCAAATATCGTATCCCAATGCACTCGGATATGTTTGCATTCCGAGTTTCCGTAAGGTGTAATTTGTTCCATCAAATAAGGGAGCTTTGTTGGATGAAAATCCTTCACCACCTGCCATTGTTTCTTCCAAGATCTCCTTAGCCGATTAAGCTTGTACAAGGAACCCGTGCTCTGATACCAATTGATGTTTACACAATGACACTGAGAGGGGGGGTGAATCAGTGTAGCTATTAAATTTTTATATCTACAACATTTAATATGAAATAAAGAGAATAAAAAAAAACTTGAACAAGAGAGCAAACCACAACACTCAATATAACGAGGTTCACCAATTTGGCTACTCCTCAAAAAAAGACTACTTGGACTCCCATCCAAATCCAGCCTTTTGCAAAATCAATTTTACAAACACTTTACCAAAGACTAACTGGAAGGAGCACCAACCCCTGTAATTTTCTGCTGCAACAGATGGAGCACCAACTCCTAGTACCAAGCACCAACTTGGACTGCAATTCTGATAAATTTTGAATGACATAAAAATGTCTTCACTTTATGCACGACCCTGACTGGTCTGCAATTAACTCAACTCTGCACACTCTCACGGCTCTGCTTATTTTTCTCTTGATTCTTTTCTAACTCTCCTTTTACAGCAATTTCTCTCTAACAAGTAATAACTTCTTCTCTATACGATTATTCTTTTATAACCTTTCAATCCTCGCATGCAATCGAATCACATACTCCGACCGCTCGAATCCATGCAATACGATTGTTCGGTTCCATGCACTTCGACTGTTCGAAACCCTGCAATACGTCTTTTGGAAACCATGCAATACGACAATTTTGTTTCATGTACTTCGACTGTTCAATTTCTTCGAATACGACTTTTCGAATTCTTTTTCGAAACTCCATGTATGATTCTTCGAAAGCTTTTCGATTCTTCATGTTCGGCTTTTCTGTATGCTTCAAATACGTCTGTTAGAATGCCCGCAAATTCGACCTTTCGAATGCTTTTATTATCCTTCAAATTCGGCTTTTCGAATGCGTTTAAATTATGCATGTTTGGTCGTTGCAATGCATGTCCAACACCCGTCAACAATTAATCGTCATTCGACTTCGCCACTTTTTACGTAATCGGTCGCATGATTTTCCCCGTCTCGCTTTTTCGACACGTGTCACCTTGCATGTTCCTCGCGGTTTTACCTGCCGCATCGTTACCTGTCGCGATATCGCGACACTTTTGACTTATGCTGACGTCACCCTGAAGGTTGTCGCGAAATCGCGACCACTTTGGCCCTTGGAAGCTTTCCCTGCATCTTGTCGCGATATCGCGACACTTTGAGCTTTTGCTGACGTCATCCTCAATGTTGTCGCGAAATCGCGACGCTTTCGGCTTTCAGTAGCTTTCCTTTCATCCTGTCGTGAAATCGCGACACTTTTCAACTTTGTTGACGTCATCATCAATGTTGTCGCGAAATCGCGACGCTTCGCTTCCAGCTTTCCTTTCATCCTCGTCCGAAATCGTGACACTTTTCAACTTTGCTGACGTCATCATCCCGCTTGTCGCGAAATCGCGACACTTTCGGCTTCCGTACACTCTTCTTTGCCAACGGTAGTAAAAGGAACATGTCGCGAAATCGCGACACTTTGCTCTTCCGTACAACTCTCCTTGCCAACTCCAACGAAAATGGAACATGTCACGAAATCGCGACGCTTCCGGCTCTTGCTGACGTCATCATCCTCCTTGTCACGAAATCGCGACGCTTTCGGCTCTTGCTGACGTCATCAATCTTCTTGTCACGAAATCGCGACGCTTCTGGCTTCCGTACACTCTTTGCTCCATGCAGTAGCTAAATCGCTACAACTTTTTGCCTTGTGCTTTTACCTTGTCTTTTTTCATGAAATTTTGACTTGTAATATCAATGCTGCATCTTTCAGATCTACACTTTTGACTAGTAGCGAAATCGCTACACCTTAGTTTCCCTTTGTTCCAACATGTAGCGCCATCGCTACACCTTATTTTCTCTTTGTTTCAACCTGTAGCTAAATCGCTACACCTTAGTTTCTCCTTGTTTCAACATGTAGCTAAATCGCTACACCTTAGTTCCATGTATTTTCATCATGCATTCTTTTCTTATCGCTACACCTTTGTTTCCCTTCATTTCAACATGTAGCGATAATCGCTACACCTTTGTTTCCTTCTCTCGCAAAGATGTCGCGAAATCGTGACAGTTTTGCTCGCATCTTCTCTCTCCTCGATCATGTCGCGAAATCGCGACAATTTGGCGTGCATTTTCTCTCTCCTACTTTTTGTCGCGATATCGCGACACATTTTCTCTCTCCTCAACGAAAACTTGACATGTCACGAAATCGCGACATTTTCGGCCGCGCATTCTCTCTCCTCGACCATGTCGCGAATCACGACAGAAACATGTCGCGATATCGCGACGCTTTTCTTCCTTGTCTCTTTTTGCCGTTTCTGAACTGGTCACTGCTTTTCCTTGAAACTTTCTCGCACTTGATCCGATCGACCTCCGAATCGCATCAATCGCATCAATCTGACTGTGTTGACAACAATGACAATACTTTTGCAATTCTTTTGCTGCACCTTGCTCAACAAAGGGTTTTTTTTTTCATTGTGGTGGTGATCCTTTGCATTGGGCTTTGGACAAGGTGATCTTACTTGTTATGGCCACCCTCCTATATGGTGGGCCTTCCAAATTAGGGGCTCTTATTTCTATCATTTCTTTTGATGCCGCTTTTAAGGTACCTAGTTTCTTCTTGTTTTTTTTTGTGCTTCTCTTTGGTTCCGCCCTTTTCTTTTGTTTCCTTTGTTAATTTTTTCTTTTGTCTTCTAGTCTAGATAGGTCATTGTTTTGTTCAATTTTTTTTTTTTCTTTTTTGTTTTTTTTGTTTAGTTTTTTAAGGTGGGTGGGTTCTTTTCTTTTGTTTTGTTTTTGTGTTCTTTGTGTTGTTTTTTGTTGTTCATGTGTTTTTTTTTGTTTTGTTTTTTTTATGTTTTTTTGTTATTGTTCTTGTGTTTTTTTCGTTCTTGTTCTTGGGTTTCTCTTTGTTTGTGTTATTTCGTGTTTTTATGTGTTTTCTATGTTTTTTGTTTTTTGTTTTTTTTTATTGTGTTGTTGGTTGTTTTTTATTTTTATTTTTATTTTATTTTTTATTTTTTAGGTTTTGGTTGTGTTTATTTTTCATGTTTTTTTTTGGTTATGTTTTTGTAGTGTTCTGTTGTTTTTGTCTTGTTTGTGTTTTGTTACGTGGTTCTTGTGTTTTTCTATGTGGTTTGTGTTGTGGTTTCTTTTATCTTATTGTGCGTGTTTGGTTGTGCTTTTGTTTTTGACACACTCAAGGAGCATGTTTTTTATTTTATTTTATTATTTTTGTTGTTATTTACTTATTTTTAAATTGGTTTTGTGTGTTTGTTTGCTCCTTGAGTATGTCAAAGGTGGTAGGCCAGGTCCGAGTCCTGAGCGTTTTTGGTGGAATGGATACCCCTGCCTCCTTGGGTCTTACCCGAAAGTGGCATCCCTTTTGGGATGTTTTCCACAAATAAAAATAAATAGATAAAAATATGATTTTTAATTATTAGTCTCTTGCGAGAGTATAACCGAGTCTCTTTTAGGCAATCATTTATATTGTAAAGATAATAGATTTTGTAATTGTTTTTTTTTTTTTTTGGTAATATTAAATAATAGGGGGTTTAGGAATCCCCTAACCTGTTACAACAACTCTACTAGGGAGACACACACCCACTCCCTCACACACTCACCCACGCCACGGTTTGAACCTTGAACCTCTCGAAGAAGAGCCAAAGCCCAAACCGTTGCGCTACACCCCATATGCAATAGGTTTTGTATTTGTTGTTTCTTATTTAAAATTTTAAATAATATTAAATATTTGGATGTGAGAGTCTCCAATTATTAAACATGGAATTCTCATTAGGACTTTAGGACCTCAATGTTTTGAGTTTTATTTATTTATTTTTAAATTTTAGATTTATTGTAAGAAAATTTTGCAATTAAGGTATAGGGTTATAGGGTTGAGTAGTCTCCTTTCAACCATGATCCTTCGTAAAGCCCAAAGCTATGCTTATCAATAGGGAATTTAACACACAACCTTTACGTTCTCTTTTTGTGTCTTTTCCACTTTCGCTACAAAAACATACAAAATATTTTGAGTTTTTTAAACTTAAGATTTTTTTTTTTTATTTAGAGTGTTTAATGTAGGAGTATTCTGGTGAGTGGATAACCTTGAATCATTTAAAAAAAAGAAAATAAAGAAAAAATAAAAGAAAAAGCCAAGGAAAATATAAGTGGAGAAGAAAAAAAAAATAACAATTTTAATAAATATAAAATAATAATAAAGTAATTTATTATATAAAATAATAAAATGATGTTATTTTTTTTCCTTAGTTAGGTATTAGTTTTTTAATAGAATGAGAGTTTATAAAGTAGATAAAGTGGTAATTATAAAAAAATTGATAGGTATAATTTACATAGTGGAGGGTGTGAGGGAAGTGTAAGTTAAGTTGTTTCAAGATTTTGATGGTTTTTTTTTTATGTAAGAATGTAATTTCAAATATTTAAGGAAAAAAAATAAAACTGTATAGGAGAGTAGTTGTATTTTTTTTCTCTTATTACATGTTTTTTTGTTTAAGTAAAACTTGCACCACCTTAGCCCCAAGGGTTAGGTGGATTGGTAAGTGCTAGTCTGGATGGGCACTTGCTAAGAAGAGACCTGGGTTCAAACCTTGGTGGTGCCAGTTTACAAAGGTAGTAGTCTGCTCTGAATCCTTTGAGTGCACATCAAATCGACAACGACGGTATGAACCTCGAGTGACAGACGATCCCCATCTCACGTCAGGTCAACAATTAACGAGACAGACAAGTTTGGTGCTTGCAGTCCCCGTGGTTTGAACCCTGCGCTACCAGTTACTAAAAATAGTGGCTATAGCCAACTCTCCTAGGTAACCAAAAAAAAAAACTTGCACCACCTTAAATAATTACAATGGTTGTGTTCTCAAGTTAAGAGCTTTCATATAGCTTTCTCAGAGCTTGTGAGTAAGTTTGGTTGCTTGAAGGTGCAACCTTAACCATGTCCAAGGCTACATCAGATGGTATCAAAGCCAAGGTCTACATGGAGAACGCTCATAATTTTTAGTCTAAGTTATTCTAGAATGTCAAAGGCATTGGTGTTTGTAGGAAAAATACAAGCAAAAAAAATAGAGCAATATATTTTTTAGTTGCTTGCAATTCGATAAAAGCAACTCATGATCCAGAGCTCAATGAAAATTTTTCTCTTGCTCGATGTGTCTAACGCAAGAGCATTTGGGTGTATGGGCAATCTTGCATCACCCCTCAAAAAAAATAAAAATAAATAGAAAGGATTAAAATCAATTAGTTTATTTTAGCATCATCTAAGCTTAAATTTATGGAGAAACTAGTGGAGTAGTTGGTGGTGGCATACCCAAGTGATGAGGGTCACATTTTGGCTTAAGGCACCTTGTCGGCAAGGGACCAACAAGGATTGATAAGGGGTTGACAATGGATCAGAAAGAAATTGATAAGGGAGTTGGAAAGGATCTAGGATGACTAACAAAGAGTTAACAAGGACCAACAAGGAAAGTTTTTGTTGCTATTGTAATTTCTAGTTACTGGCAAGTGGAGCAATGAATTGTTGAGTTTACCACAATATCTAGTCTGCCAACACACTCACATGCTTAGTGAAAGCTCTCAACTTGTAAATAGAGCCACTGCAATTCGCTATGGCATTGTAGGTTTTACTTCGACAACAAACACATGATAAAAAAGATGTAATTACTCTCTTGTGCGTAGCTTTATTTTTCTTTCTTGAATATATTTTTTGAATGAAATAAGTTATATTATATTAAAAATACAACTTAATCATACAAAAAGTGGGTGGATATGCACACCCCAGCAAGATTCCAATAATCACACTAACAACAAACGGTTAGGAGAAACCAAATAGCAAATACAAAGACTTTAGCTAGATAACACAAAAAATAGGGAATTAAAATCATCCTCTTAGCCAAAAATCAAAGAAAAGCATGCATCCGCAGAACATAAATCATTTCCAGACATCGGGGGGACAAAATTTTCCATATTGTCATCATGGTGCCAGGGAGAGGCGATAACAGGAGCATCCCAACCATTATCATCAGTGTCAGTACCACCCATATTAACAACGTCATTAACCTCTTGTGCATTTATATCATGGGGGCGGGGGGTATGACCATCACCGTGTCAGCCCGAAGCATTAACTAGCATCACCACGACCGCATCTCCCCAACCCACAACTTGGTGTGAAGGTTCTGGACGAACATCCCATCCACTCACCAACCACGAATTACCAACACCATTAGAGTAACGGTGTTTGGTCACCGGCGAAGGTTGAGACCAGTGTCTCGCCACCTGCAGTAATACCCTGCGCCCTTGACGAGATCGAGAATAAGAGCTAGCACAGTGTTGTGATGTCGAATCCATGGGGACCCTACTGATAGTGCATGGTGCATTGGCCCAATGGTCCAGGAGAGTCCTCAAGTACTGAATGTCAATATGATTTTTTTCCACTTGAACTTGTATCTGAAGCCAAGAGTTAAAAAATATAGCATACTTATCAGCTAAAGAAAATAAATTAGAAGTTGTATCTCTAGAAAAAGCTATATTGTTTATGGTCTTCCATAAGTGAAAAAGAATATTGACTCTAAAAATATTCCAGATAGGCATAAGAGGAATAGAAAAATCAAGAGCATCACCTAGCAAGGAATGGTGCCAAGAAAAGAAGTGGCCATATAAGGTCGAAAGAAAGATTCCAACCACTTCCAAGCCATTTGAGCTTTATGGCACGACTAGAAAACATGAGTGCAATCTTCAGGTTCACTACAAAAATAGCATTTGGGATTAACCACACCCAAGTATTTCAGTCATTGCCCCACAAACAAACCTTGAAAAAGCAGACTCCAAGCAAGAAAAGCCAGCTTTGGCTCAAGATAAGAGGCCCATACCATGTTAAAACGCAATTTCCACTATGAAGACCTAGATATTAAGTCCCAATGTTTTTTCAACTTACCCACCATGGGCAAGTGTGGAGAAAGCCAGGAATACCCCAAACATGCCTTGTACTGAATTAATGGGATGTTCTTCTACCAGGTGCAATCCGACCACCAAGGGTTTTGGAAATGCCTCGTAATTTTTGACCAAAAAGAGAAGGGAATGTTATCTAACACAGTATCATACGTGGTCTTATCTTCTAGTTTTAAATTATGAATTCATCTGAAAACCTCCCAAGGAATCCAATCTTTGGTATGAGAAGAGAAGAAATCAGAAATGGTAGCAATTCCCTTCTTAAAAAACCGTTGAGCATGAATCCATTGAAATGAGGTCAAAGGGGAGTCGTGGTAAGTAATGACAGACGACCACCACACATTAAGAGAGGCTATGGAAGCCCATTTTTTTTTCCAATTACCAGACCAACAGAGCCAGGGTTTAAGAGCCTCCCAAGCTCGCTAAATGCTCTACATCACAAAGGAGCCTTGAATTTGAATAAACACAAGCATCGTAATAATAGAGGGGAGTGACATCCCCCACCAAAATTTCTTACCCAAAGGAAGGCATGTAGAAATACAGTGTCAAAATAGGACCTTCTAGGCTTCTAGGTCATCCGTAGCTCTAAAAACCCACTTTGCACACAAAGAAAATCCCTGGCATTGACAGTCAAACAGACCCATCCCGCCAGAGGACTTGAGAAGACATCAAATTTCCTAGGATACTCTGTGAAATCCCTTCTTCTGGGAAGAGCTATATCAAAGAAAATCTCACAATAGCTTCTCTAGCTTTTGGTAACAAGCCCGAGATGGAGTCCAATAGGAAAAAAAATACACATGATACACATGAGTGGTAGCCAAAATCTTGGAGCAAACTTGGAATTTTCCTGCTAGGGAGAGTTTCTTGGTAATCCCATAAGAAAGCTTCTTCTCAACTCTCTAGAGCACATGATTCCAGAGTTTAGTAGAGGTACCCTGAAAAGCAAAAGGAATGCCCAAAAACTTTAAAACTTTGTTAGATTGAATTCAATGCCATGGATATTGAGAAAGCCAATATGGGCAAGGATTAACATACTGTCGAAAGCAGACAGTCTTATGCCACTGAATGCTAGAGCCTGAAGCTGCACAAAAGATATCAAGGCAATGCAAAGCATTGGACAAATATTTTAAATCTTCCCTAATGGTTAGGAAAGAATCATTAGCAAAGTGCCCATCAACCAACTAAGTTGGCGAATTGGGAAGAGAAATTCCCCAAATGTTTCTTTTAGATACTTGGGTAGCCAGGAGGCATCTAAAGGCTTTTACAGCCATGATAAACAGAGAAGGAGCAAGCGGGCAGCCTTGCCTCATTGAACCAAACAAGCCCAAGAAATCAGACTGAGTGTTATTTAGAGTGAGCATAACTAAAGCATCCTGGAAGAGCATACTGACAGAATTAACAAATTTCGGATCAAAGCCAAGTGCTTGTAACATGGCAAGAATAAAATTCCACTCAATTTTATCATAAGCTTTTTCAAAATCAATTTTGATGAATATAGCATCCTGCTGAGACTGTATAGCCCATTCTATACCTTCTCATACTGTCATGACATTATCCAGGATATATCGACCTTGAACAAACCCAGTTTGTTCAATCCTGATAATTAAAGGCATAATGGGACGTAACTTTAAAGCTAGAGCTTTGTAAATGATCTTATAGTTGACATTCAAAAGAGTGATCGACCTCCAATTAGTAATAATTTTAGGGTCCCCAGCCTTGGGTATGAATCAAATATTACCTTTATTTATTAGAGAACCCAAGGAACCTGTGATCATTGCTTCTTGATAGACCTTAAGCAATGTTAGAAAATGGAAGTAATCTTATTATTCAGTAGGCGTGCTTTAAATAACAATTACAACTCCGGGAATAGCACACCGGATGAAACAGAGAAACAGAACTCTGTTACGTAGGTTGCAACAGATCAACAAAATAATGAATAAGGACAAACTAAAGTATAGTACGCTAACATCCCCCTTTATTACATTATTTGGGTAATGTAATAACTAATAGCTATACTAACATCCCCTTACATTATTTTGCAATACAAAGTGAGCTGCGAAACAATTCAAATTTGACACGTCCAAGTGCCTTAGTGAAAATGTCTGCAACTTGAGCATCGGTGGGAATGTGCTGAAGCTGAATTCGGTGCTTTGGAACTTCATATCGAATGAAATGACATTGTGTGTCAATGTGCTTTGTTCTTTCATGATGGACTGGATTCTTGACGAGGTTCAGAACACCCTAATTGTCACAGAACAAGTGTATTGGAGATTTTGATGGATGGCCCATACTTGTTAGAATGCAACGTAACCATATCACTTCGCACACAGCTTCACGTGCGGCGCGATATTCTGCCTATGTTGATGAAATAGCAACCACCTGTTGCTTCTTGCTGTGCCAAGAGACAGGACCGGATCCCAAATGAAAAATGTATCCAGAAGTTGACTTGCGATCATCAAATGATCCGGCATAGTCGGAGTCCGTGTATCCTTGCAAGAAGAATTTGTTGTTCCTCTTGTATTCTAGGCCATATTCCATAGTACCACGGACATAGTGAAGAACACGTTTTGCTGCTTTCCAATGAGTAGTCTTAGGCTCCTGAATGAACCTCGAAAGATAGTTGACAACAAATACGAGATCTAGCCTAGTATTAGTCAGATATATGAGACTCCCAATCAACTGTCGATAGAGAGTACCATCTACCTGAGGTGAATCATCATATCGCGATAACCGAAGTCCATTCTCCATTGGAGTTGCCATTGGCTTGCAATCGGTCATGCGATATTTTTCCAAGCAATGTCTTGGCATATTTTTTCCGAGACACTTTGATGGTGTGCTCCTTCCGGCTGAATTCCGGACCAAGACAATAATGGAGAAGTCCGAGATCTCGTCATCTCAAAATATTTGTACAAGTTTCTTTTGACAAGAGAGATCATAGTTTCGAACTCCCTGTAATGAGAAGATCATCCACATAGAGTACAAGCAACACTATCTCAGAACCCTGTTTCTTGAAATAGAGGTTTGCATCTGACGGACATCTCTTAAATCCATGCTGCATAAGGTGATTGTCCATTTTTATATACCAAGCTCGAGGAGCTTGTTTCAGACCATACAAGGATTTGACCAATTTGCAAACCTTCTGCTGTTGGCCTTCCATTTCAAATCCTTCAGGCTGAGTCATATAGAATTCTTCTTGGAGATCACCATTTAGAAAGGCACTTTTGACATCCATCTGGTGAAATTTCCACCCAAATTGTGCTGCCATAGCACACATAACCCGAATTGTGGTCATCCGAGCAGTAGGTGCAAAAGTTTCCTCATAGTCGATGCCTTCCTTTTGAGCATAGCCCTTTGCAACAAGACGGGTCTTATGCTTATCAATTGTTCCATCTGCCTTGTACTTGACTTTAAATACCCATTTGCAGCCAATAGGTTTCTTTCCATGCGGCAAATCAACAAGCTTCCAAGTTTTATTCTTCATCAAAGACTCATACTTTTATCCATAGCGGCCTTCCACCGAGGCTCACCGAGAGCATCTTGCACCGATGCAGGTTCAAGACTATCTATGGTAGAAATGAATGCCCTGTCATCATCAATATCCATATCCTCAACTTCTGTACTTGGAGTCACAGAAAGTTCCTCAAAAGATTGACAAAGATCATCAACCTCACCAGTTTCTTTGGCTTCTCTTTCCTTTTGAGCCATACTGCGTGTACGAGGTCTATCCAAATTCAAATTGGGAGGAGTGGATAAATTTGCGTCTCTGATTGTATTTGTACACCATTTAGGATTCTTCTTCGGTGGTGGTGAAGAAGATGTAGAAGGACCTCCTGTCTGTGTTGACGAAGGAATCTTCTCTTCCTTAGTTTCCACAATATCTTGGTGTACTTTAGATGTGCTCTGTGATGTGAAAGCTTCATCAAAGACAACATCTCTGCTGATATGAATTTTCTTGGTCAAAGGATCTATCAACCGATATCCTTTAGAGTGCTCAGAATAACCAAGAAAAATACATCTCAGTGTTTTCTCATCTAGCTTCTTCCTTTTCTCTTTCGGTATGTGCATGAAAGCGTGACATCCAAAAATACGCAGATGAGATATGGAGGGTTTTTGACCACTCCATGCTTCCTGTGGAGTCATTCCTTTTAGGGCCTTTGTGGGTGCCCTATTCAATAGATACACTGCAATGGTGACAGCTTTTGCCCAATATTGTTGCCCAAGAGTAGCTCCTGTGAGCATACAACGAACCATTTCCATGATAGAACGATTCCTTCTCTTAGCAACTCCATTCTGCTGAGGAGTATAGGCAGTTGTTAACTGTCTCTTTATTCCATGCTTATCTAGGAATGCAGAAAATTCATTAGAGGTAAACTCTCCCCCTCGATCTGAGCGGAGGGTTTTAATAGAAGCTCCCGACTCCTTCTCAACGGATTTCTTGAACTCGCCGGAAGAATGCGAAAGCTTCGATTTCAGCTTGGAGAAAGAAAACCCACATCTTTCGTGAGTAGTCATCTACGAATAACCGAAAGTACCTCTTCCCTCCACAACCGTTGGGTGTGAAAGGACCGCATGGATCGATATGAATTAACTCCAGAGGTTTTCGTGCTCTTGTAGAGCTCTTCTCAAATGGTACTCTATGCTGATTTGCTCGCCAGCGCTCGAGCACACCGGCAATGTGGCGTAAAGGGAAGGAAGACCCTTTACCATCTCATACTTGCTGAGCTCAAGTAAGTAGCCGAAACTAAGATGCCCATATCTCTTGTGCCATAGGGAAGTTGCCTCCTTGGTAGAGACAGTATGGCAACATGTGGAGTAGAGATAGCATCTAGTGCAAATAAGCCGTGCTTATATGAAGTCATGTGCAACTGCTTACCCTTCCTGGTAATAGTACAACACTTCTTTCCATTCTCAACACGAAAGTTGACAACCATATTTCTGTCCAGGATTTGTGTCACTGACAACAAATTGTTGGCCAATCTCGGAACATAGAGGACTTTGTCAATCTGACACTTGCCATCAGGAAGAGTGACTAAAATTGTACCCTCTCCCTGAACCCTGTAGGTTTTATCATCAGCAATGGTGACAGGTTTGCCCTCCTTGGCCACAAATGATTCAAACCACGATCTGTCGCCAGTCATATGTTTGCTAGCTCCAGAATCGACATACCAAACAGGATCCCTCGTGTGGAATCTGTGGTAGTCATGAGCACCTCGTGTGCCCATTCGGAATCCGAGTCGGATTCTTCAACGACGAACATTCACCCGGGGTTGCTTGTTTTTATTTTGTGGTTTGTTTTGGCCTTTCTCGCTTGTTCTTATGCCAACACCTGTTGGTGTCATGGTTGTATTTCTCACAGATCTTGCACCACCTCTTCTTCTGCTGAGGTTGTTTGCCTTTTCCTTTCGTATGTTGTTGAGAATTTCCTCCTTTTTGAAAGTTGCCTCCTTTTTGCCCATTACCTTTCTTCCTAGAACCCTGCCCGTTGGTGTATAGGGCTGTATTGGAAGAATCATCCTTGTGAAGTTGGCGTGCCTCCTGTTGTTGAAGCAGATTGACCAACTCGATGTAGGTAATTTTTCATTGAGACACCTGGATGGAGGTTATCAACATATCAAATGAAGAAGGTAAAGCTCTCATCATAAGTGAAATGAGAAGCTTTTCGTCCACAGTATCTCCCAAAGAACTCAATTTCTCTTTCAACTCAGACACTCTGCACAGAAAGAGTTCAACTGTTTCACCCTGTCTCAAACTCAGGTTATGAAGTTGTTGTTGAAGATGAAGAATGGTGGATTCATTCTTCCCCTCATAGATGGTTCTAAGGGCATCCCATGCCTCTTTACCACTTGCTTTGTCAGCTATATGAGGTTGCACTTCATCTGAAAAAAAAATAAAAAATGAGCACCTTTGCTCTCCTGTCTTTCTTGTCAAAAGCTATCTCGATCTCGTCGAAGGACTCGTGGATCCTCGTCGTTGGTGAAGGCCTCGGTTGCTACTCCAAGTAACAATATCCCACAAATATTCCATTTGGAGGATTGCCTTCATCTTATGTTTCCATGGTGTATAATTTGGACCTTTCAATAACTGATGCGGATCAGTCATCAATTTTGCAACAGCTGCCATAGTGAAGGTTCCTTATATCACCAATTGGTCCCCCTTTCGATATACCTTTTGCTAGGCCAATATACCGTAAAAAATACCCACCCTTACGTGAGGGAAACTATAGGTATTTAGAAAGATCAACAAAAATCACCCGCCCTTACGTGAGGGAGACTATAGGTGAGTTTTAGAGATCATACGATACGTGGAACATAAGCGGTACTGAAAGGGAATCGCCTTGTTGATGGCACCTACCATAGAAGATTCTTCTCATGCGTGGGGCGTAACTTCCCCTAAACACTTTGAAGAATCTTCGTCAGGATTTACGCCTAAACACAAGTGTGATAAAGGGTAGTGGATGGAGTAAAAAAATACAAAAATGGCGTACTTATTCCTCCCCGACGATTTATAGAGAACAAGCTCAGACGTCGTTGTAGCAGCTATATTAGGCGGCGGATACAATAGCCAAATCACGACAGCTTTACCTGTAAGTGCTGGCCAGAGGTATAACAAATACTGAACACTGTAGTGCAATAAAATTGCACGGATGGGTTTTATATTTCGGGGACTTAGGGAGTGTTTTGATTTTAATTTTTAATGTTATAGTGCAAAAATGAAATATGCAACATACAACAAAAAAAATTGCCCACAAGAATAACCCACAAGGTGTCGGTCACAACCGAAAATGCACCTTTTACAATTTGCCAAATTGCTATTTTTCGAAAAATTACTCACTATCCCCCTTTGATTTTTTGAAAAAATATCCCCCCTTAAAA
Source organism: Wollemia nobilis (assembly GCA_028583015.1). Taxonomy (NCBI): domain Eukaryota; kingdom Viridiplantae; phylum Streptophyta; class Pinopsida; order Araucariales; family Araucariaceae; genus Wollemia; species Wollemia nobilis. The sequence continues at coordinate 5,019,907 of JAQPPZ010001772.1, read as the reverse complement.
ATTCTCTTTTAACAAAGTATTTTAATAATTACTATACTTTTAAAATTAAAATAAATAATTTTAATTTATATAGTTTTAAAACTTATAAAAAATAAATTAAAATTAAATTTTAATTTATAAAGTTTAAAAAACTATAAAAAAATAAACTAAAATTAAAAATTTTAATTAAAAAAATAATTAAAAAACACTTTGCAAAAAAAAAATTATACCTTTGGGGGGAGTCGGCAGGATTTGAACCCCGACCTGCAGGCTCCCTGAGCCTTACCACACACACTCATCGCCAAGTGAGCCAGCGGGCCGATCCGAAAGGATCAGTTGAACCCTCCTTTTTCAACCTCACCCGACCTCCGCTGCTTCCCGCTGCCCGAGCCTCCTCTGCTACTGTCGTGTTTTAAAAAAAAACACAGTCCCTGCTGCTTGTTCCCTCGCACCTTTCCAGCAACTCCGGGGCGGGTTGGGAGCGCACGCCGGATCGCGTCGCGTGGTTTTTTTTTTTAATAATTTCGAAAAAAAAAATTCGAAAAGAAAAAAAAACACGGGGGGGGAGGGCGCTCGCTGCGCGCGAAGAAGGGGGGGTTTATACCCAGCGGCGGAGGGGGGGTCCCGGGGTGCGCGCCCTCGTAAATTCCCGCACGGGCGGGGATTTAAATTTCCCGCCGCTCTGTGCGAGGGGGTGCACGTCCCCCTCCTCTCGCTGGGACGTGACGTCCCCTTCGGACGCTACGTCTGCAGGATCTGCAGACTGCATCCGCTTCAGACGCAGCGTCCGCCGTGCAGCTCGCGTCGTATGCGTGCCTCGCGTCGTTCGCTCGTAGGCTCGCGTCGACGTCCCGGCTCGACTGCTGCGGCGTCCGGATGGCGCGGACGATTTTTTTTTTCTTTTTTTCTTGATCACGTGGTGGCGTGATTATCCCATCGCAGGAAAAAAAACTTTTAAAAAAAATTCCCGCACAGCTCGAACAAAATTGCGTTCAGAAAAAATGCACAACAAAATTGTCGTCCGCCTCCACCTTCTCCCAGTAATCCGGCTCTGATGCCATGTTAGAAAACGGAAGTAATCTTATTATTCAGCAGGCGTGCTTTAAATAACAATTACAACTCCGGGAATAGCACACCGGATGAAACAGAGAAACAGAACTCTGTTACGTAGGTTGCAACAGATCAACAAAATAATGAATAAGGACAAACTAAAGTATAGTATGCTAACAAGCAAGTCTGGGCCAATGAAATCCCAAAATTCTTTGAAGAATTTACAAGGGAATCCATCCAACCTAGGGGCCTTATAATTCTTCATTTGAAAGAGAGCTTGAGTAAGGTTTTTAAGAGATAGAGGGGCTTCACAGCTGGATTTTTGCTCAGAAGAGAGCTTTTCTGGCACCATTGCACAACACTTAGCCAAGACATGCTTCTGGGTGAGGGTGAGTGGTTGAAAATATTTTTTTTTGATAATGGCAGATAAAGGCAAATATTATATCAGGAAGCTTGGTGAGTCTACCCCATCAATTTGAAGAGCTTGAAATTGCACAACCGATGAAGAGGGGTGTAACCATTTGAGAAATTATTTAGACACCTTATCCCCAATCTTGAGCCAATGCATTCTGGAATGAAGTTGGACTCCTCTAGCCTCATAAAGCTCTGCTTTCTTTAGCTCATGAAGAATGACAACAACATGAGCTTGCAAAGGTTGGTTGAATGAGGAAGACTCAAGTCTCACAGAGGCCTTTGATAATTCTTTTTTGAGGGCATAATTTTCAACCCTCCTACGCTTTGCAACTTCAACCCCAAGAGATCGAAGCATAGAATATGTACGCTGAATGATTTTATTCTACCAAAAAATTCAACCAACCGAGCCAGATGGTCTTGGGAGAAGATTCCAACATTGGGTAATATGAGCCCTCATAGCATCATTTTGAAGAAAGGAAACATTTAGGTAAAATTATGATTGAAAGCTTTGAGGAGGAGAGGCCTGGGTGGCAATGTCAAAAATAATCGAGAAGTGATCAAAGAGGGTAGTGTCTGGAATGGCATGAACAAAAGGGCAGGATGGAGAAAGCTTGTTAAAGAAGAAGTGGTGGGAATTTGTAAGCATTGCTTAGTCCAAGCGCTTCAAAACCCTTGAAAATCCTGTTTGGAAATTAGACCAGGTGAACCAAACATTCTCAGGGAAGTCAGACTGAAAGAAATAGTAATTAGGATTTAACAACCCCAGTTTATTCTTCATGAAAAACCATGCTTCTCTTTCCTTGATATTCCATCGCATTGGCATGTGCCCAACCTTATCTTGGGGTTTCTCAATCATGTTAAAATCACCACAAATCACCCAAATAGCATGTGGCAAAGAAAAATCCAACCACCGCCATAAACTACACCGATCAAAAGCATCATTAGATGCATACAAATTAATTATTCCAAAAGGTTGACCTTGAAACTCAAACAAAGTCCAGATAGCTTGATTTGAGGGGTCCACCCCCCAAGAAACCACATTCCTCATCCACTTGGAAGAGACAAAAGTAACAACTCCTCCCTTACCATGAGTATTATGGGTTGCATGAAAGCAACCACTCGACCATAGAAATTTACAAGTACAATCTAGATTAAAATAAGATATTATAACTTCTTGCAGACAAAAAAAGTCAAGATTATCAAACGTGTGAGAGACCTTAGTCAGCTCATCGCGGATCAGGTATTTTCAGACTGGTTCCATTAGTCCTCTTACATTCCATGAGAGAAAAAGCATTAAGCCCGGTCGAGGTGCATACTAACCTCAACAACCTCGAAGTCCTCGAGCTTCTCAAGAGCCCCAAATATATTTTTGGTGAAGCATTCTGGGTGGCCCTGAGCCTCGGTGGACTATCGATGCACATCATCTATCTGGTGCCTCTTATCAACATTATACTCCTCGGTGAACTACCGATGCACATCATCTGTCTGGTACCTCTTATCAACATTATACTCCTCCCTTTCATGAGGAGGGCTACGTGAGCGACGTGCCTTGTAAGTATGAGAGCCTACTAGACCCGCGCCTTCTAGAGAGGAAGAATTCTAGGGAGCCAAGGGGACATAAGTAACCGAAACTACATTCGTAAAGAAATACCTAGTCCATGTTGTGGGATTAGGTTGAGGACCTTGAGTCACAACTGAAGAACTAGTTGTTGCATGTCGTGCCTGATTCTTAGGGTTCTTATTTCGCCAATTATGGGATACAGTAACCCACTCTTCTCCACTCTTAGCACCTTCAGGCTGCACCACCGAGGTGGTGGTAGGAGGAGGAGGTGCCAAAATACAGGTCTGAGCTCGACCGGTCATAAGCAGACAATCCCTAATTTTATGAGAAGACGACTAACACCGATAGTTGGTATTGGGCAAGTTGATATACAGAACACGATGTCGATAGGTTTTCCCATCCAGCGTGATATCAATATGTTCAACCAAATCCTTGGAAATGTCAACTTTCATGCAAACTCTTAGTAGGACGAGGACAAAAAAATTTATTAGATTCTAGGCAAACAAATTTCCCCAAAGGAGTGGTTAGGATTTTCAAAAAAGGCCAACACAGAACGAGGAGACCAGGAAACTCAACACAAACTGGGACTTCTAGCGAAGCTTCCTCGATGACGAAGAAGGTACGATAATATTGTTGCAGGACTAACAAGGAGCTAAGGACAGACCAGGGTCCTCTACTAAGCACTTCTTAGCATGATCCTCTTCAGGAAAACGAAAAAGGAAGAAACCATTGGTGAGGTTCTGCACATTAACACATTGAATACCATAGGGTTGCTAGACTTGCTGGACCTTATGACAAATCAATGATTTGCTAGTAATACGTCCAAGGAAATAGCCCACTAAATGGGTGTTCTCATACCACTCACAAGCTTTGTTAAACTCAACATCAGGAATAATAACATGAGGGATATAGTCATTATCTCGTGGTACACTTTCACTACCATCCTGCAAGGACTTTTCCCGACCACCATTTTGCGCTCTGATAGTTCTAGCAACAATTGAAGTTGTCGTATAAGCAACGTCCATTAAAAGCACCAAACCCCATCTGGAGGTGGAATTTATGTAGGTACGTGGCAAAAAAAATCGCAGACTCAGAATTAATGAGGCATATTGAAACATCAATCACACATGCAAACCTTCTTCTTGTTGAATATTTGAAATTACATTCTTACATAAAAAACAACCATTTGGACTTCCACTTCCCTCTCACACCTTGCACTATGCAATTCACACTTACCAATTATTTTCTACATCTTCCCTCTGGGCCACTTTATACAACTTCCATTCTACTTTAAAGACTAATGCTTAGCTAACTAAAGAAAGTTGCTTTATTGCTTCTTTTATTTTTATTAAAGTTGTTGCCATTTTATTTTTTTTCTCTTCTCTTTTATTTATTTCTTTGTTTTTTCATTTTCTTTTTCCCTTTTTTCACTTTTTTTTTGTTTTTTGTTTGTTTTTTTGGATGATGCAAGATTACCCATTCACCCAAATGCTTTTGTATCACAAAATTCTAATAACAAATAATGTTTCTTGAGTTTGAAAAGCTCAAGAACATTTCATAAGGTCCCAATGGGGATCCCATGTTTGGCACTTTAGACTTTGACATCCAAGTCCCCTCTTCTACTAGTTTGTCCAACCACTCAAAGAGATATTCCTTATATGCACGGTCCCTTGTCTTCTTAGCAATCCGCTAATCAAATATCTCTTTTGCCTTCTCTCTCTTTTTCTCTCTCTCTTTTCTTCTTTAAACTACTAAATATAATAATATCTTTCACATAAACAAATACAAACTTACCAAAAAATGACTTTAGCAATTGTGCATTCCTTCTCTGTTGTACCTCATGCATAGCAACATCCCATGTTACACCAAATTTGTCCATAGCCTCTCTAGGATTTGCTTTAAACTTTGCTGATATTTTCATGGCTATTTTTTTTTATCTTTATCTCTTTGACTTTTCTTGACTCTATAATAAACCAAACATCTAGATTTTCAGCCTTATACTCCTCAACAATCACTTTCTTAACAGTTCCATTGTACCTCTCTTTGATACATTGAATCTCCATCCTTTCCAGTTTAATTTTCACTTGTATTTTTGTTATTTTCAGTTGTTCGTGTGAGTGATTCAATGCCTTTTGATAGTTTTTTAGGGCTATATTAATCTTTCTATTTTTAATAGTTTCATCTTGTACTCTCATACAAGGATTTGACTAAGTTAACTTATCTAGATAAGGATGACTAATCAAGTATTTATCCAACCAAATTTGAACACAAGAATAATACTTCAAATTAATCATCTTATTATAATCACATGCAGTCTTTGTTTACAATCAAAAATCCAACCAAATTTGAAAAAAAAAAATACTTCAAATTAATTTTCCAGGTTTTATTTACAATAAAAAAATCTCTCATTTTACTTTTTGAAAGTTCAAATTGGACGGAGCATGAAATGACTAACGTCATCCAATAACCGCGTAGCTAAGTCATAGCATGGAAATAAGTGAAAGCCGTGGATGGCATTCTGGTACCACAAAAGCTGGACGTCTTTTCCGATGCGCTTCAGATGGTGGACATATCGCATTTGCCAGTCCTGAAGAATATCGAGGCCTCCAATGACTACCAGAGTTGGGGGCAACGCCAAACTCGATATGTCCCTGGCGTTGGGGCCCACCACGTTGGCGACAGGGTGATCCTTGTTGGCCCCCTCCGGCAGAAACGCCCGCCAATACCAGTCGCTATTCTCCGTCGTAATTAGCGGAGCATCCACCAAATTTAGCTCCGCCGGCGTCCTCTCCTCCCCGCCAAAATAGGGCTGTAATAAAACATGCCCCACGACCCTCAAAGGCTGTAAGTCCTCCTTCACCTCTGCCACGCGGCATCCGACGTGGTGCACAATGTTTCGCTGTCACCCATAAGATAGCAACGACTCAGGTCAGCATTGCGCGGAAGGTAATCACTATTGTCCTGCCGTGACAGCCACGCCAGAGCGGCGAAGGAGTCCTCGTAGGCGGCGGGGCACTTGTGCTCGGGTGCCAGCCTGTACTCCACAGAGACCACGACTGCCTTGTACCGTCTGGCCATTCTGCGGCAAAACGCATCGTAGGTCATGCCGCCTGCTGACAAGGTGCAGAAGCCGCCTCCGTGGAAGTACACGATGACGGGAAATTTGTCCTCCTCGTCGACTGGAAGAAAGAGACGAACCCATACCCCCGTGGCGTTATCAACAACGGCGTCTCTGGTGTAAATTCCGTGACTGGGTTTCTCACTTGCTCGGACTTTGCGCTGTAGCAAATTCAACAGACGGCGGTTAACGGTGCCGTTGCTTCTCCTGGTTATGTAGCTGGCGTTCTTGACGATCCAACAGAGAAAGCGAACGGTGAGGGGGACGGAGTTTAAGCTTCCTTTGCCTCTGCCGTTTTCTTCCATGCCTGGCGACAATTATCCTGGAATGGAATATGGATCCCGGATAATTCGGTGAAGAACATCACAAGGCTCGGATCTATATAATTAATATAGAGGAAATTCAGTCAATGATAACAGGTGAAGTAGGCTAGTGATTTTAATTTTTTATTTTCGAAAACAAACGCGTCAAAAGTTGATAGGCTTAAGAAACAAATGTAATGGGAGAATTGGCTGTAGAAAAAGGAGGGTGGAATTTCTGATTGCGATGACATTTTGTCAAAGAAAGTAAACCTTGAAATCTAAAATATATGCCTTCAGATTTAGTGGGTTTGGTATATTTCCCAATCATTGACTACTGACTAAGAGGAGGAAAGTAGGAACGAAGCGGAAATAGGCATCGTGGTCAAGGAATCATAGACTGACTATACCTAATAGATAATCGTCTCCTTCAATTATCGTTATTTTTGAAATGCACTTAGAAAATTGGATTCTTTCACTTATGAGATTGATTTATTTATTTTTAAACAGGGAATCCACAGCTTTTCGTTATTTTATTCCATACTTATAAATACAGTGAAAGTTTGGAAAGCTTTAATCTTATTTTTTTTAAAAGATTCAAAAAAGCTTAGAATTGAAACCTAAAAAACCCAAAAGTCAAATCACCACCCATTAAAAAAAATAAACCTTTTACTACCCTGAAATCAGGGAACTAAGAGTAAGGATGTTAAACCCTAATTTGAAGTTCCAGTCAGATCCATGAATTTATAATAACAACATCCATTACGAATTTTTTATATATTAAAAAAAATAAGAGATACTTCACGCGGCAGGGACTGTCTTTTCCACCATAATTCCAAAAAATAATTATGACAGCTGGAAATAAATATCGTCTTTTACTTTTTTCTCTGCGAATGAGACGTTCTTCTTTTCATATTCCCAGCACAGCCTTTTATTGTCAAAATGTGAGAGGACGGCTTATTGTTTTTTTTCCACCATATTCCCAACGAGCAGGAAACAAAGAAAAGAATCATCTTTTCCCTCTGTTACACTCTCTTCGCCCCCAAAGAAAAAAATAATCTTTTCCCTCAAGTAGACTCTCTTCCTCCACCTTTCTTCTTCTCATTTTTCAATCACAAATCCAAGTGAATTATCCTTCCACTATTATTTATTTATTCATTCATTCGTATCGTCCATAAATGCAGGGGTGGCCAGGCCTTTGCAATTCCATCTGAGAGTGAGTTTCTTTGTCCGATTACTCCACTTAGACTGAGTTTGCGTTTGAGCGGTTTGTTTGTTTCGGTTTGAAGACATTGGATGTCGGTACTCTTAGTAATCTCCACGCTGCTCTTGCTCTCGCCTGTTGCGCGTTCCCACTCCAATGTCTCTCACCATGACCAACAAGCGCTGTTGGGATTGAAGCGTGGCATCACTTTTGATCCCAACAATTCCTTGGCCAACTGGACTCCATCTCTTCCTTTCTGCAATTGGACAGGTATCACCTGCTTTTTTCCTTTGCAAAGGGTGCTTATGCTGAATATCTCATACATGGGTTTAGTTGGCACCATTTCTCCCCTTGCTGGAAATTTGTCTGTTCTTAAGTCGCTAGATATGTCCAACTAACTCATTCACGGTCAGATTCCACCTCAAGTGGGACAGCTTAGCAATGCCAAGTATTTGCTTTTATACTGGAATGATTTAGAAGGAATCATTCCAACCAGTCTTAGCAATTGTCACGGTTTAGTTTACTTGGTTAGACCTTAAATCGGAAAGATCATGTTTGAGACCTAAGGCGCATCTTCGAGCGGTTGGAGTATAAGGTATGCCTAAAGCCTCAGCGTTTGTGGGAGTACAAGGTATGCCTAAAGCTTCATAAATGTATCTTTGAAGTTATTTCAGAAAAATTGTTGAGATTTATCCTAATGTCTAATCAAAATTGATCCTCACAAAATATAGGTTATTGTTATCCACAAGGGCTAGTTGGATTGGTAGTGCTAGGTATTTATTAAGGAGAGACCTAGGTTCAAACCTTGGGGGCATGCTTGCCAGCTTGCAAAGGCAGTAGTTTGTTTTGAATATTTTGAATCTGACCAAACCAACAATGCCGATATTAACCCTGAACAATCGGTGGTTCATTTCACGTCGGATTATAAAACAACGAGGTAGAATAAGGGTTATAGGGGGCAACCCAATGATTTGAACCTTGCTTGGTAGTAGAAAAGGATTGTGGATGTAACCTAGTTGTTAAGCTAAAAATGTGTGACATTCAAGATGGCATAGAAGATCTGGAGAGAAGAGGATTGATTTGCCATTCCTTGGGTTTTCATCCGACCCTATCTGCTTTCAAAGTGTGGGCTGCAAAATATTAGAAAACACAATGTGAATTACAAATATTCATTTTACCCCAATGGTTATTTTCTTGCCATTATAACTAATGATGAAGATAGAGAGAAAATATTTCAAGGGGGTCCTTGGTTCTTTGGAAGGATAGGGCTTTTCATGATGCCTTGGTACCCTAAATTTAAAGCCGAAGAAGAGATGCTTTCTACAGGACCTGTGTGGGTTAGAATCTTTGACCTCCCAGTTGAATTTTGGAATCCGGCTGTGTTTTCTACAATAAAAAACTCTCTTGGAAATTTCTTAATGATTGCTGATTGTACACACAAATTTGAACATATTTTTTATGCTCAATTTTTGTGTCTTAATGGATTTTGAAAAACCCCTTTCAAAAAATATTTCATTACAATTTGGAAAGGACACTTGGGAGCAGGTGGTGGACTATGAGAATATTCCTTTTAGTTGTAGAATATGCCATGAATATGGTCATTTGGCTAGTGTCTGTTAAAATAAGATTTCAGATCAAAAGAAAGAGGATACAAACTTAGTAGGTTTCCAAATGCCTAAAAAGAAAAACACTAAAAAAAATCTAGTTATGAAGGATCAAGCAATGTTGTCAACTAATATGTTTGGAATTTTTTCCACAAATAACCTTCCAGGTGAGGAAGAGGACATAATGGAATCTTAGAAACACAATTTAAATTTGTAAGGAAGGACTTAGAGATAAACAGGAAATAAAAAGTTTTCAACAAAGAAACAAGGGATAAAACATAGACAAGAAGAACAATATTCTAAATGCTAGAACTTGAAACAATATAAATCCCAAGACAGACTTTGTTGAACCTTCTAATAATGATTTGGTTTCGTATATGCATACTTCAAGGTTAGAAGTTATCTCGGATTCACTTGGGGTAAGACAAGAAACAGACAAAAAAAAAGATGGGCACTAACCAAAAGGTAAGCTGCAAGACTAATCAACATCATATGGTAAAAAATATGAAAAGCTTATAGAGAAAGGTAAGGTTAATACCCTTCCCAACATATTTAGCTCTATTATTAATGAATATCATCACTTGGAATATTAGAGGACTCAAAGGGAGTTTGTCACAACAGGAATGTTGATGCTTTATCTAATTGGGTATTGGACTAAGTTGATCTGACTTGCTATGGCCACCCTCCCATATGGTGGGCTTTGCAAATCAGGGATGTTTTTATTTCTCTCCTTTCTCTGGATGGCTTCAATTCTAGAGATACATTGTTCTTTTTTCTTTGTATTAGCTTCTCTTTGGTTTAGTCAAGGTTTTTCAATTCCTAGCTCAAAAAGATCTTTCTTATGTTTCCTCTATTGAATCTTGGCTAAAAGGCTTGTTGGATTGGTTTGGCCATATATGTAATTATTTTTTTCCTTCATTTAATTTTTTGGTGTGTTTGCTTTTGTGTTGTTTTATTTTTGTGTTATTTTTTTGTTGTTTTTTCTAGTATTTTTATTTTTTGTGTTGTTTTGTTGTTGTTGTTGTTGTTTATGTTTTTGTTGTTTTAGGCATGCTCTTTGAGTGTGCCAAAGGGACAGGCCATGTGCGAACCTTAGGTGTCTTTTGGAGGAATAGATACCCCAACCTCCTTGGGTCTTACCCAAAAGTGGTACCCCAAAAGGGATGTTTTCCACACAAAAAAAGATGACTCTCAATGTTCTTGACTATTGATCTCCATATGACAACTCCCATGACCTTTGGCTTATCATCTTGCCCCTTGTATACTAGACTCTTCACTTTCTTTTTACATGCATACTTGACTCTATGACATTTGCACACTACTACATTGACTCACTTTCCTACATGCACTCCTAATACAAGACACTTTTGCACATCCCCAGATTACAAATTTGCACACTTACATACAAGACACTTGTGCACATTGTCTCAATACACTCTTGCATTCTAACTTACATGACACTTGTGCATTTCCTGCACATTGACACTTATATAAAATGGGAGATATAAATCTCTCATCTAAACTATAAATTCAACCCTAATCTATTACATATATACATTTGTACCATGGGGGTACATACGCATGTACCAAATAATATCTTGTCCAACTCTTTTCATATGGTATGTGGGATATCAATGATAGAAAGTTTGTAGATTGGCATGGCCTAAATGATCGACTATAAAAAAATGATCTACCCCAAAGATTAACCATTTATACCAATGGTTAATTATTTCTTTGATACGGTCCAAAAGATTCCTCCAAATAACAATCTTCAATTTTTTTAAATGCAAAGAGACCACTAAATAGACCACAAGGAGAGAAGTCTGCGTGGATTCCAAGACCTCTAAAATTCTATTTTAAAGCCTTTTTTCAAGATTGAAGAAGACCATTTTGGATTTCTTATCATTGATGACTTGGTATGTGACCCTATGATAAATGTTAAGAGTATCTATGATCATTCTTGCTTTCTTGAGGTTGGCCACTCCCATCAATTATGTGTCATCCATAAACTATAGGTGAGTCAAAACCTCCTCACCCACCTAGATAATTGTGAGAAAACCTTATCTTCTCCTCAAGATAAGTTTACCCAAGTCTTCATCCAATATGAGAAAAAGATAAAGGGAACACAAATCTCCTTGACGAAGGTCATTAGTGGCTCCAAATAGTTGCAAGGGGAGACCTTTGATTAACACTTCGTATGTCAAAGTAGAGATGCATCTCATGACCCACTATATCCAATAGTGAAAGAAACAACTCATGATCCACTATGTTTAATAGTGAGAGAAACTGAAGGCTACCATCATCCTTGAAAAGAACTATATCCAATAGTGAGAGAAACCAAAGGTTGCCATCATCCTTGATAAGAAGCTTCACTCCACCCCATCATAAGTCTTTGACATATCCAATTTTATAAATATTCTTCTATTTCTAAATATTTGCATTGAATGGATTGCTTTCTCAACTAAAACGACATCATCCAAGATATGTTTGTCCTCTCTAAACCCCCTTTGTTTCAAGGAGATAATACTCTTTAGAAAAGGTTTTAGCTTCTCAACCATTACCTTTGTGATTATTTTATATATGGCATTACATAAGGCAATAGGTCTATAACCTAAAATATACAATTTTTTTTTAACGAAATCAAGACAATGCACATCTTAATTAATAATTTAAACATTCTTTTACTGCCCTAGAAATATGCACCCTCCTTCCTTATCAGAATTTAAAAAAATAATATATAACTTAATGCTTTACACTTTCTATTACTGCCCTTCAACTCCTCTGTAATAGTCATTACATCCCCTCCAACTGGAAATTTTATACAGCATCATAGATAAGATTCGTGGAAAATTTGGGTAGAATAAATTCAGAATTTGTGTGGAATTGAATTTCACGAAAGGTTTGAGTGGGAAACTAACATGTTTTTTTAATACTCTTTTCCGCCGATTAAATCCTTATAACCACTTAAAAATACGTATGATGCTCTTATCTGTGTTAAAAATAATTTTAAATTACAGTGGTTTCACCTTTATAAAACATATGATTTGAAATATTTTGTATAGCGTGATCCAGCTGCTGGGAAAATCTCTATAATTGAATTTGCGAGAAAAGAAAAGGAATATTCAACACCGACAAAAATCTATTTTTGCGCGTAAAGAAAGGAATATCGACACCGACAATACATAGTGGAAAGGGGCAAAGCAGGTTTTAGGCCCAAGCACTCAACTATTGATCACTGTATCACGCTCAGACACATAGTGGAAAAAATATGGGACAAAAAGAGGAGGCTTTTTGCTGTTTTGTAGACTTCAAAAAGGCATTTGACACAGTGCCTAGGAAAAAATTATGGAGCAGAATGGAAGAGCTAGAGGTTCCAATTCACTACGGGGCAGCAGTTCACGGACTATATGAGCATGTAAAAGTTAGAATCGGAACACGAGAAGGGTTATCTCGAATGTTTTGGTAGTGACATAGGTGTCAAACAAGGTTGCCCTCTATCTCCGACCTTATTTGGGTCGTACATTGACAAGTTAGAAGAATGGATAAACAAATTTGGGGGAGAGGGTGTGCATTTAGCCAAATATGTGGTAAAACTCCTCATGTATGCAGATGATGTAATTCTTGTGGCCAAAACAACCAAAGATCTAGAAGATCACCTTCAAGCTCTAGAACTCTTTTGTAAAGAAGTTGGGATGCAGGTGAACATGAGCAAAACAAAAATTATGATTTTTTCAGCAAAAAAGAAGAAGCAACAACTCAAATTTCAGTTTGCAGGAGAACCGCTTGATGTAGTAGTAGAATACAAATACCTGGGCATAGACTTTCATGACAAACTTAATTGGAATACATGTAGGATGAAAAGAACTCAAAGTGGCTAGAGAGCACTATATGCACTTCAAAACAGGTGTAGGAATGCCGAGTTGTGGGACTGGAAGACCACCAAGGTCTTATTTGGCCTACTTGTTACACCGGTTCTGTTGTATGGTTGCGAGGTGTGGGCTAGTGGCACAACAAATGCAAAATGGAGGCAAATAGAAAAGATTCAAAAATATCTAATCACAAACTTTCTCAAAATTAAGGCCACAACCCCTTATGAAATTATTCTAGTTGAAACTGGAATGTTCCCTTTAGAAGCAATTGCTATGACCAAGCTGATATGTTACTTGAAAAAAACAGAAAACATGACAAATGATAGATGGCCTAGAGCGAGCTAGGGGACGAAGAGTTGCATAGGCGAAAGAATACATGGATGAAACAAAATCGAGAAATGGATGAAACGTTGGGAAATCAACATAAATGAATGCCCAAATGTCAACAAAGACATTAAAAATTATGTGAATGAAAAGTTCGGAAGTGGAATGTGGAAAAATGCAAGCGAGGAAAAGACAATATTATATTGCAAATTTTAACCCAACGTATGACCACAAGGAAAAAGCGTATATAGGCGCTGAAATCAAGTGGAAGGAAAAAATACTCATTGCTCAGATAAGGACTAGCTCTCATAGGCTTAGATGTGAAACAGAGAGATGGACAACGCCCAAAGAACAATGGGAAGAAAGGATATGTACTCTATGCAACACAGGGGCAGTAGAGACAGAGGAACACTTCATCTATAAATGCCCAAGTTTTTCAGATATCCGTGAGAAATACAAAAAAACACTTGGGAATGAGTTTATTACAGATTTATTTGAAAACAGTAAAATAAAAAAAGTTGGAGAATTGCTAACACAAATCAGCAGGAGAAGGAACAACCTTCTCAAAGATATTAAAGATCATATGATATGATTTGAGTAATTGTACTTCCATATTTGAGGTCCCATAGACCATATATGGGTCTCGCGGACGTAATTAAAATCTTTCATTCATTCATTCATAATGGAGAGACCCCACACGTTCTGCAAACAAGTTTCTTCTATATGGAAAACAGTTTGCAAAAGCAATGCAACTTTCTTCGTGGGGAATCTTCCGATTATTGCTTGTGCAAGGGTAACGTATTGCCATGGGACCCACCGCTTTAGGTGGATGGAGCTGTACATCCAGTCGCGATGCGTTGGTCAGTTACGTTTAGATTCTCGGTGTAAGTTAACATTTCATGTGCCCGTTAGGTTGAAGCCCATTTACTTTACATCCTTTTAAAAGTTGAAGACCAGCGAGCGGGGGACTTTTTTCTCGTAAACATGTCAAGAGTTCAAGTTAAGTTGAAGAATGGCATTAGGGTGTTGGTTCTTAAGTTTGTTATAATAATTAATTTTTATAATATTTTAAAAAAATTGAAAGTATAGATAAGAATCATATATTTTTTAAAATTTGGTTAGTGGAAAATTTTTATATGACTAGTGTAAAAGGTTGGATATTCTCATCTTACCATGATTGTCATAGGGGAAAGCTGAGCTTATCAATAAAGAATTTAACTTAACCCGACATTTTGAATTTTAAACCTTCTAAAAAACCAAACCCAAACCATTGTTATGTGCCTAGAGTAAAATGCATGATATATATTACTCAAAACTAGAGATTTTTTAAGCTTATTAATTTAAAAACAATTGTTGTTTTGTAAACTTTGCATTAACACCATGAATTATGGAGAGGAATCTATGTTTATTTTTAATAATTAAAATTTATTATTAAAAATAAAAATATGATTTTTATTTATTAATCTTTCTTTAGAGAGGAATTTAACTTAACACAACATTTTGAATTTTAAACCTTCTTAAAAAAACCAAACCTAAACCATTGTTATGTGCCTAGAGTAAAATGCATGATATATATCACTCAAAACTAGAGATTTTTTAAGCTTATTAATTTAAAAACAATTGTTGTTTTGTAAACTTTGCATTAACACCATGAATTATGGAGAGGAATCTATGTTTATTTTTAATAATTTAAAATTATTATTAAAAATAAAAATATGATTTTTATTTATTAATCTTTCTTTAGAGAGGAATTTAACTTAACACAACATTCTGAATTTTAAACCTTCTAAAAAAAACCAAACCTAAACCATTGTTATGTGCCTAGAGTAAAATGCATGATATATATCATTCAAAACTAGAGATTTTTTAAGCTTATTAATTTAAAAACAATTGTTGTTTTGTAAACTTTGGAGAGGAATCTATGTTTATTCTTAATAATTAAAATTTATTATTAAAAACAAAAATGCGATTTTTAATTATTAGTTTCTCTTTAGAGAATATAGTGTCGAGGAGGGACACATTTTTCGATTAGCCAAGTTTTTTTTTTGGCAATCATTTGTGTTTTTTTTTATTGGTAAAAGGGGTTTTGAAAGGATCTCGTAACCTTTTACAAATAGAAGAAGGTTGGGAGAAGAGTTTCCAACCAAAAAATAGCTGAAGAAACAGATCTTCTGTGGGTTATTGGAGAAAAACAAATAAATCGATAAAATTTGAATGAGGGTCATCCCACCCAAAACCATACAGAAGATGAAAAATTTGAATTAGGGCCATCCCGCCCAAAACCATACAAAGGATGGAAAATTTGAAACAAGGCCATCCCACCCAAAACCATACAAAGGATGGAAAATTTGAAACAGAGCCATCCCGCCCAAAATTTAAAATTGAAATTTGAAAATGAAGCAAAAAAATAAAAAAAATAAAAAATTGAAAATCGTTTCCGCCCATGGGCGGTCAGAGACGTAGTTTTAGGACGCAGACCAGGAAGCATCTATAGGATGTAAAACCAGGATGTCGACTGGGATGCAATCCATGAAGCAAAAATTGGCCAGGATGTCGATCAGGATGCAAACTAGGAAGCAGTGATAGGAAAGCGAACAAGATGCAACAACAGGACACGATCCAGGAAGCAACAGGAACCCAGGGATGCCACAACACAAGCCTGAAAAGTGGAACAACAATCCTAAGGATCTCCTTAGGCTAGGAGATCCTCTTGCACACAGAGGTGAACTTCAAGGAAGCCAGAAGACCTGAGGAAATGAAGACCTATAAAACCTAGGCGAAGAGCAGAGATGGGCAGGAAGATTCCAAGGATCCAGATCTGGAGGAGTCAGGATAAACCAAAGTTGTCGAAAAAGCATAGGTCCACTCCCCAAATATCAAAGGATGCAGTATGGTACCCCGAGCAACCAAAAAGGATCTGGAACCCTCCATCCCTACAGATGAATAGCTTCAAGGATTGAACTTGGGAAGCCAATGGATCCACTCAATAGCATTCAAAATGCAAGGCCACCCTCGAAGCCAAGAAGAAATATTTGAGTGTACACCAAAAGAATCAGGTCCAGCAATAAGAAGCCCTCAAATAGGATCCCAAAAATGAAGCCCACCCATGAGAAGGGACCACCAACAAGCACCCACCCACGACCTCACCACTCCGCACGAACCGAAGGGACTCTAGCCTCTAGCACCAAGAAGAACACCACCACTGTTGGAACTGAAGAAAGAAATCTCTACAAGCCACTAAAGCTAGGAAACCCAACACAACCAAGGGTCCAAAAGCCACAAATTATCGCAAAAAAACAACCCAAAATCATCCCAACTAGTTTTGGATAATAAGTGGCCTTGTATCCTTGAAACAACCAAATATAGCAAGAAATTACTAAACCTAGAAGAAAGTGACACAAACCAACCATGAACACACAACTAGTAGAGAACCCTAGCAACAAAACCAAACAAGCATAGAGCAACTGCATAACCGAAACCAAAGGCATCCAAAGGAACACCATCGAAAAACCATAGCAAAACATTATACCATTGGAAAGATCACCCCAACGAGTTTGGGTCAGTAGATGGTCCTTTCCCCTCCTTGGCAAGCCAAAAAAGTAAGAAACTATCAAACCCAAAAGAAGTGTTGCACCATCCAACCAAATCCCCAAAACTGGCAATGACCCAAGAAATGTAGCCGCCCTACACACATGCCAACCAGAGCGAGATCCATTTTAGGGGATCAACAACCAAAAATTTCCACGGAGTGAAAGGTAGCTAAGGGAACACCCTCAAATAGCTGCAACAAAACATCATACCACTGTATATGTTCTCGTTGACCTAAATGATTGGTCAAATGTTTCCTCTCTTTTGTAGCATAAAATACATTAGGATGAGCCTACGATTCCCCTATGTCTCATATTATCAAAAGTAATAATTCCATTATGCATGAACTGTCAAGAAAATAAGTTAACTTTTGACCAACCCTTGGAATGCCAAATATTTCTCAAATCCTAAGCTTGATATGCATGAGGACTCTTTGAAAAGATCTTTTCATATTCATCCTTCATCATGTAGATTCCAAGGCTCTCAAAATCCCAAGCTAATTCATCCTCCTCATCCCTACGTGTGATAAATATTTTTGCCTAGAGTTTAGTCATGATGGGTGCCAATTATAGAGGGATTGGAATTAACCACTCATCCAACTTCTTAAGTTGCTTAAATGTATAATCCCAGAACTAGCTAGTGTTTAAATAACTTTCAATCCTTATCCAACCCCTGCTTTTCATGGTTGTTTTTACTAGTTACAGATTTGGAAATTCAACAATGATAGGTGAGCATTGATCCCATGAATTTATCCAAAATCGTGCCTCCACCCCTCTCTCCACTTTCCAAAATAATTCATATTTCACTACCTGAGATCCTAGCTTTAGCTCTTGCTACACTAGGGACCCATTACCCATCTAAAGGAAAATGACTCACCTCATTTGGATTCACCTATCCCAAATATTTACTAGTTAAAACTCTGTTGAATAAAGAAGTTGGATGGAAGATCCACCTCCAAAAATCTTTTCAGCCAAAGCTTTGTTTCTTAGCTTCAATCTCCTCAGGTCCAAACCTCATTTTGCCTCGGACTAACTTACTTTCTCCTGGCTTACTAACTCTCATTTCCTCTCTCCTTTTGCTCCTCCCCATAAAATTATGACCATATGATATATATGACAACAATGATAGAAAATTTATAGATTTGTTGCAAGTATTACATTATTTGGTCTAATGTATGTGTCACTTTGTGAAAGTGAAATGTGTCAAAAGAGAGAAGTGAGTGAAGAGTCACATTGACATGTGGCATATTGAGAGCTTGTCTTAATGACAAGAATGTGAAAGGTTGCATTTCCTAGATTTGTAGGGGAGAGCAACAATTTGAGGATTGAAAAGTCATGTATTGTATTATATTGGAGATAACTCTCCATGGTTGTATCATATCTTGATCATACCTTGAATATGGAAGAAATATCTCTCTTTTGTGATATATTTGTGTCAATATCTTATGTCTATCTTGATGTGTGATCTTATTGTGATGTTGTTATGTTTCAATGCATAATATTATGATCCTGGTTAATATTTTGTTAACATGAAATAGTGTCATGTTCCAACAATATTGGCATGACCTGAATAACTGACTGCAAAAAAAACAATCTACCCCCAAAGGTTAACCATTTATGATACCAATGGTTAATTCTTTCTTTAATATAGTCCAAAATATTCCTCCAAACAACAATCTTCAATTTTTTTAAAACACAAAGGGACCCCCGAATAGACCACTGGGAGAGAAACAATAATATTCAATTTTTTAAAATGCAAAGGGACCCCCAAATAGATCATTGGGAGAGAAGTTTGCATGAATCCCAAGATCTCTAAAATTATGTCCTAAAGTCTTTAGTTAAGATTGAATAAGATCACTTTGGATTTCTTATCGTTGATGACTTGGTTTGTGATCCTAAGATAAAGATTAAGAGTATCTATGATCATTCTTGCTTCCTTGATGTTGGGCACTCCCATCAATTATGTATCATCCATAAATTGTAGGTGATTCAAAACCTCCTCACCCACCTTGATACTCATGAGCAAACATTATCTTCTCCTCAAGATAAGTTTGCCCAAGCCTTCAACCAATATGATAAAAAGATAAGGGGAACAAGGATCTCCTTGAAGAAGGCCTCTAATGGCTCCAAACGGTTGCAAGGGAAGACCTTTGATTAACACTGAGTATGTCAGAGTAAAGTATAGATGCAATTCATGACCCACTCTATCCAATATTGAGAGAAGCCAAAGGCTACCATCATCCTTGATAAGAATCTCCACTCCACCCTATCATAAGCCTTTGACATATCCAATTTTATGAACATTCCTCTATTGCTAATTTATGCATTGAGTGGATTGCTTCCTTAGCTAGAATCGAACCACACCATCCAAGATCTACCTTCGAACCACACCATTCAAGATTTGTTTTCCCTCTACAAAACTCCCTTGTTCCAAGGAGATAATGCTCTATAGAAGAGGTTTTAGCCGCTCAACCATTACCTTCATGATTATTTTATATATGACATTGCATAAGACAATAGGTCTATAATCTAAAATATGCACCCCTACTTCCCTTTCATAATTGTCTATATTCTAAAATATGCATCCCCTCCTCGCCTTTCAAAATTAAGACAATGAATGTATGATTTAATGCTTTAAGCATTCTTTTACTGCCCTTGGAAATATGCATCCCCTCCTCACCTTCCAGAATTAAGGCAACAAATCTATGATTTAATTCTTTAAGCATTCAATTAATGCCCTGATATCCTCTATAATAGTCATTACATCGTCCTCCAACTCCTTTATAATAGTCATTACATCAATAAATGCATGATTTAATGCTTTAAGCATTATATTAATACACACCTGAACTCCTTTATAATTGTCATTACATTTTCCTCCAACTCCTTTATAATACTCATTACATCCTCCTCCAAATTGTCGCCTTAATCATGCTTCTTGCCCTCGTTTTTTATACTCAAAGATCCCACTTTCTTTTACCTATTGTGGTTATATTAAATATTGAATAATAATAGACTTAGTTCAATGGATGATAGATAAGTAGTTAAAAAATGTGAATGTAAAAATATCCCATTATCTTTGTTTAATTGGTTATATGGGATTAAACCCCATTACATGATCACTCCCTAACCACATATTGATATTACAATGCAGTATTGGTAATGTATAGTTAACCATATAGTGGTATTACAATGAGTTGTTAATTGGTATTCCAAAATAGTTATATTACAATAACTTGATAATTGATAATGTGTCATTTGGTAGTGGTATTACAATGGTTTAACAATATATCATTTAACCAGATTTGAACTTAAATCTCTTCCTTAAAAATATAATTAAGTTTAAACCATTCGATTTCAATATATCCAATTATTAATAATAAATTAGTTTTTTTCGTAACTAATGCTTATAAAATAAATTGTGAAATGAAATGAAAGATTTTAATTACGTCTGCGAGACCCAAATATGATCTATGGGACCTCAAATATGGAAGTACAACTACTCAAATCATATCATATGATCTTTAATAACTTTGAAAAGGTTGTTCCTTCTCCTGTTGATTTGGGTTAGCAATTCCTCAACTTTTTTTATTTTACTGTCTTCAAATAACTTTGTCATAGACCCGTTTCCAAGTGTTTCTTTGTATTTGCCATGGATGTCTGAAAAACTTGAGCACTTATAGATGAAGTGTTCCTCTGTCTCTACTGCCCCTGTACTGCATAAGGTACATATCCTTTCTTCCCATTGTTCTTTGGGTGTTGTCCATCTCCCTGTTTCACATCTAAGCCTATGAGAGCTAGTCCTTATCTAAGCAATGATGATTTTTTCCTTCCACTTGATTTCAATGCCTATATATGCTTTTTCCTTGTGATCATATGTTGGGTTAAAATTTGCAATATATTATTGTCTTTTCATGCTTGCATTTTTCCACATTCCACTTCTAAACTTTACATTCACATAGCTTTTGATGTCTTTGTTGAAATTTGGGCATTCATTTATGTTGATTTCCTAACGTTTCATCCATTTCTAATTTTTTTTCATTCATGTGTACTTTTGCCTATGCAATTCTTCGTCCTTAGTTGCCCTTGGCCATCTGTCGTTTTTCATGTTTTCTATTTTTTTCAAGTAACATAACAACTTGGTCATAGCAATTGCTTTTGAAGGAAACATTCCAGTTTCAGCTAGAATAATTTCATAAGGGGTTGTAGCCTTAATTTAGAAAAAATTTATGATTAGATATTTTTGAATCCTTTCTATTTACCTCCATTTTGCCTTTGTTATGCCACTAGCCCACACCTCGCAACCATACAACAAAATCGGTGTAACAAGTAGGCCAAATAAAACCCTACTAGTCTTCCAGTCCCACAGCTCGTCATTCCTACACCTCTTTTGAAGTGCATACAATGCTCTGCAACTGCTTTGAGTTATTTTCATCCTACATGTATTCCAATTGAGTTTGTCATGAAAGTCTATGCCTAGGTATTTGTATTCTACTACTACCTCAAGTGGTTCTACCTCAAGTTGTTGCTTCTTCTTTTTTGTTGAAAAAATCATGATTTTTGTTTTGCTTGTGTTTACCTGCATCCCAACTTCCTTACAAAAGAGTTCTAGAGCTCTAAGGTGATCTCCTAGATCTTTGGCTGTTTTGGCCACAAGAATTACATCGTTTGCATACATGAGGAGTTTTACCACATATTTGGCTAAGTGCACACCCTCTCCCCCAAATTTGTTTATCCATTCTTCTAACTTGTCAATGTACAACCCAAATAAGGTAGGAGATAGAGGGCAACCTTGTTTGGCACCTATGTCACTACCAAAACATTCAAATAACCCTTCATGTATTCTGATTCTAGCTTTTACATGCTCATATAATCTGTGTTCACTACCATGTAGTGAATTGGAACCTCTAGCTCTTCCATTTGCTCCATAATTTTTTTCTTGGTATTGTGTCAAATGCTTTTTTGAAGTTGCATAAACAAGTTTTTTTATAGGAGAGGTTACAACTGCATTATTTTTAGTAGTTGGCAAGGGCAGGTTCAAACCTACCAAACAACGTGAAATGAACCATCAGATGTTCAAGATTTGTATTGTTGTCATCAGTACGATGCACACGATCAGATCACACTACTACCTTTGCAATAAGTCTTGAGTCTCTCACCCAAACTAACACTTACCACTTTAATAATTTATATCATTTATGTAGTTTAAACCTGAACACTTACTACTTTTCTATATTATACCTTTTTATTTCTTTCCTTAACCCATTAAACTAAATAAATACAATTTTATTTTTATCATATTAATTTAAACTAATATATTAAAAAAATTAAAAATAAAAATACCAATCCTTCAACTATAGATGTATATAATGCAATCTTAGACTGGTGGATCTAGTTAACACTTCGTACAACCTTCGAATGGAGCTGATTCCCAATAAAATAAAATGCTTTGAGGCATAAATCCTCTCATAGAGGGTCATATGGCTGTTTTATTTCTGCTCAGCATAAAGAATAACATAGTAAGAAACACTATCAAGTATTCTCAAATTCCCTCGGTCAAACGATAAATTAAAGGGAATTTCCCCGATAAATTGTAGCATATACACGTTCACACTGAACTTTTCAATATTTTATATTCAGCTTATAAACACAGATAGAAGCGATGCATATCACGGAAAACCACTCAAAGCCACAGAGACAGAAAATTTAACCTAAAAATAGTATTTAATTTATGTCCATTATCTGTAAAACATGATCTTTTACAGTTACATTTTACCAAAATAACTGCTGCAGATCCATTTATTTCCTACATGACTGAGCAATTCAAATAATAATAAATGGATGACGACATTGGCCTGCCATGGAAGGGCCAATCCATTTCTATTTACACCGACATAAACACCGGCAAATGAAGGCGCGCCATGGAATCCATTTCAGTAGAAAAGGAAGGCAAAAAGAGAAGAAAGCAAAAGAATGGCAACGCAGGGCATTGAAGAAAATGTTGACGCAGATCCTGCTTGTGGACTCGGTGATGGACTCTCCACTTCGGCGGCAGCGGCTCCCCCTGCCATCACAAATATTATTATCGCCATCGCCATCGCCATCATCCAAGAGGTTGCTGGAACTCTGAAATTGAAACCCTCCATTTTCTGTGATATTACTTTCCTGTGCAGAAAGTAAGAGAAAGTCCTCGGCTGTATGAAGTTGTGTAAAGGATTGGGTGTTATATAGGGAAATAGGGGTCCCGGTGTCCGGAGTGCCAGAGCCAACGGACACTTCGTGCCTCGCTGGCATCGGCATGTGCATGCGAGAGATCAGAGCTTTTTTCGTGCCTTCGCTGGCATCCTCATGTCCTCTTCCGATAATTGCTTGTGCGCGGTCTCGTATTGCCATGGGACCCACTGCTTTAGGTGGATGGAGCTGTACTTCCAGCCGCGATGCGTTGGTCCGTTACATTTAGATTCTCGGTGAAGTTAACATTTCATGTGTCCGTTAGGTTGAAGCTAAGCTACCAAATAGCCCATTTACTTTACATCCCTTTAAAAGTTGAAGGGTGGTTCTAAGTTAAAGACCGGTGAGTGGGGGACTTTTTGGTAAACATGTCAAGAGTTCAAGTTAAGTTGAAGGATGGTCTGTAGGGTGTTGGTTTTTAAAAGTTAAAAATTTGATTTTTTTTATAATAATTAATTTTTATAATATTTTTAAAAAATTAAAAGTTAAAATAAAGGTAAAGATTATTTGTATAAATGTTTTAAGACATGGTTAGTGTAAAAAATAGATGTTTAGAGTTGGATGTTTTTATCTTATTATGATATTTGAGTTAGAGAATTTAATACACAATCATACAAAGGCTGCAGTTTAAACTTTAAAACCTTTTAAAAAACTAAACTCAAAATATTATGATCTCAATGATATATATTATTTAAAACTAGAGAATTTTTAACTTATTAATTTTAAAAATAGTTGCTGTTTTGCAAACTTTGACAATAATAATTAACCCCACGAATTATCAAGAAAAATCTATATTTATTTTTAATATTAAAATTTATTATTAAAAATAAAAACATGACTTTTAATTATTACTCTCTTTCCAAAAATAAGTGTCGAGGACATTTTTTTCGATAAACCGAGTCTCTTTATTATTTGTTATTATTGTAAAGTTAAAAGGTTTTATATTTATTATTTTTTATTTAAAATTTTAAATAATATTAATATATGGTTGTGAGAGTCTCAAGTTATTAGATATGGAGTTTTTCTTAAAACTTCATGAAATGTTTTGAGTTTTTTTATACGTAAGAAATATATTTTTTATTTAGAGAGACGAAAAACAAGAGGAAAATAGAAGGAAAAGATAAGAGAAGGAAAAACAAATAACAATTTTAATAAATAAAAAGTAATAATAAAGCAGTTTATTAAATAAAATAATAAAATGTTTTTTTAGTTAAATATTAGTTTTTAAATAGAATGGGAGTTTATAAAGCAGATAAAGGGGTAACTATAAAAAATAATTGATAGGTGTGAATTACATAGTGGAGAGTGTGCGAGAGAAGTGTAAGTTAAGTTGTTGAAATTGTAAAATTTTGATGGTTCTTGTTTTATGTAAGAATGTAATTTCAAATATTTAAGGGAAAAAAATAAAATTGTAGGAGAGTAATTGTATTTTTTTCTCTTACTTAACTAGTTACAATGGTTGTGTTCTCAAGTTGAGAGCTTCCTTATAACGTGAGCTTTCTTAGAGTGTGTGAGCAAGTTTGGTTGCTTGGAGGTGCAACCTTAACCATGTCCAAGGCTACATTAGATGGTATCAAAGCCAAGGCCTACATGGAGAACGCTAAGAATTTTTAGCCTAGGTTATTCTAGAATGTCAAAGGCAAAGGTGTTTGTAGGAAAAAAAAAAGCAAAAAAAAAAAATAGAGCAATATTTTTTTTTAGTGGTTTGGTTGTAGCAATTCGATAAAAAGCAACTCATGATCTAGAGCTCAATGAAGCATTTTCTCTTTCTTGATGTGTGTAATGCAAAAGCATTTGGGCGTATGGGCAATCTTGCATCACCCCTCAAAAAAGAATAAAAGAAAGAAAAAATAGAAAAGATTAAAATCAATTAGTTTATTTTAGCATCAATTAAACTTAAATTGATGGACAAACTAATGGAGTAGTTGGTGGAGGCATATCCAAGTGATGAGGGTCACATTTTGGCTTAAGGCACCTTGGCAAAGGACCAATAAAGATTGATAAGGGGTTAACAAGGGATCGATAAGAAATTGATAAGGGATTTGGTAAGGATCTAGGATGACCAACAAAGAGTTAACAAGAACAACAAGAGAAGTTTTTGTTGCTATTGTAATTTTCAGTTACTGGCAAGTGAAGTGATGGATTGTTGAGTTTGCCACAATATTTAGTCTGCCAACACACTCACATGCTCAACGAAAGCTCTCAACTTGCAAATAAAGCCACTATGTCAAGAAATGTGGTATTGCTTCCATTTTTTATTTCTTCTCCCGACATGCCAGGTGTTGGATACCCTGGGAAAGTTTTTGTCAAATTCACAATTTAAATCCTGGTGATAGAGACACTTATGAGGTGGTTAATGATAGTATTTTGTTTTCTATTTGGAGCAAACTACATAAGCATTTTCAAAAACCCCGGTGGTCGATTGGTGTTGGCCTCGGGGAGCTTCTTGTTTTGCAATATAAAGCTCATCTTGGTTACAAATGGCTCACCCCACAAGTTCCAATGTTTGATAAGCTCACTCTGAGATGGAATTTAGTCTCTCTTCCCTCCCAATGGAATAAAAGGTTTCGGATTGCTTGGGCTACTTATATTGAACCTAAACAGAGTTTTTTTGCTTGGAGTCTCTTACATCAAGGGTTACCTGTTGGCAGTAGGCTCAAGCATTTGGGTGTTCATAATCTCATTTGCCCGATTTGTGGACAAGCGGAAGATTTACTGCATGTTTTTTGGTCTTGTGATCGGGCTCAGTCAGCTTGGGAGTGGCTTCTTGAAATTTTCAGACCTTTTATGTAGGAGGATTTTACTTGGGTGCATGCTATTTTGGGTGACCTTATTACTTTTTCCTTCAACTTGGATGTTGTTTGGAATATTTTTAGAATTGGTACCTTGTTTTTTCTGTGGAAGTCCCGGAATAGAGCTGTTTTTTCTGTGGAAGTCCCGGAATAGAGCTGTTTTTTCTCAGCAAGATGTCGGACATGTCTTCTCTGTTGCTGATAAATATGATATATTCTTTGATTGTCGAGTTGCGGATTCAAGTACAGGTTAAAAAAGTACAGGTGGAGCTACAGTACTTGCGTACCCTCATGGATCATTGGGGGAATGCACCTTGCATTATGAGTCATGTGCATCTTCCTTCCCCTTCCAGGTGGCAGTAATTTATCGTCTTCTTTCTTTTCGAATGCATATTTAATACTTGTTTTGACAGCTTGTTATTGGCGCTTGTGGACTATTTCTGACACTCTTGTATACTCTTAACCACAATGGTTAGTGTATTGGTTTACGGGGTGTGCTAATCCCACCCACCCTTTTTTGTACGATTAAACATTATTTTATTAATATAATGGCTTTTTCATCCAAAAAAAAAAAAAATAGAGCCATTGTAATTCGCTATGGCATTGTAGGTTTTACTTGGACAACAACCACTCAAAGAGATATTCCTTATATTCACATTCCCTTGTCTTCTTAGCAATCTAGTCACCAAATATCCCTTATGCCTTCTCCCTCTCTTTCTCTCTCTTTTTTCTTCTTTAAACTGCTAAACATCACAATATCTTTCACATAAACAAATACGAACTTACCAAAAAATGACTTTAGTAGCAATTGTGCAATCCTTCTCTGTTGTACCTCATGCATAGCAACATCCCATGTTACACCAGAGTTGTCTATGGCCTCTCTAAAATTTGCTTTAAACTTTGCTAATATTTCTATGGCTATTTTTTTTTTTTATCTTTATCTCTTTAACTTTTCATAACTCTATAATAAGCCAAACATCTAGATTTTCAGCCTTATACTCCTCAACAATCACTTTCTTGAGAGTTCCATTGTACCTCTCCTTGATACATTCAATCTCCATCCATTCCAATTTAATTCACTTGTATTTTTGTTATTTTCAGTTGTTTTTGTAAGTGATACAATGCCTTTCGATAGTTTTTAGGGCTATATTATTCTTTCTATTTTTAATAGTTCCATCTTGTACTCTCATAGAAGGATTTGACAAAGGTTGGCTTATAAGGATGACTAATCAAGTATTTATCCAACCAAATTTGAACACAAGAATAATATTTCAAATTAATCTTCTTATTATAGTCTTTGTTTACAATGAAAAATCCAACCAAATTTAAACACAAAAATAATACTTCAAATTAATTTTCTTATTAAAATTTTATTTACAATAAAAAAAATCTCTCAAAATTTAAATGTGTAACAACAATAGAGATAAATTCTCATAATGCCTAATCTCACTCAGGACGGAGCATGAAATGGCTAACGTCATCCACTAACCGCGTAGCTAAGACATAGCCTGGAAATAAGTGAAAGCCATGGATGGCATTCTGGTACCACAAAAGCTGGACGTCTTTTCCGATGCGCTTCAGATGGTGGACATATCGCATTTGCCAGTCCTGAAGAATATCGAGGCCTCCAATGACTACCAGAGTTGGGGGCAACGCCAAACTCGATATGTCCCTGGCGTTGGGGCCCACCACGTTGGCGACAGGGTGATCCTTGTTGGCCCCCTCCGGCAGAAACGCCCGCCAATACCAGTCGCTATTCTCCGTCGTAATTAGCGGAGCATCCACCAAATTTAGCTCCGCCGGCGTCCTCTCCTCCCCGCCAAAATAGGGCTGTATCAGAACATGCCCCACGACCCTCAAAGGCTGTAAGTCCTCCTTCACCTCTGCCACGCGGCATCCGACGTGGTGCACAATGTTTCCTCCAGCGCTGTCACCCATAAGATAGCAACGACTCAGGTCAGCATTGCGCGGAAGGTAATCACTATTTCCCTGCCGTGACAGCCACGCCAGAGCGGCGAAGGAGTCCTCGTAGGCGGCGGGGCACTTGTGCTCGGGTGCCAGCCTGTACTCCACAGAGACCACGACTGCCTTGTACCGTCTGGCCATTCTGCGGCAAAACGCATCGTAGGTCATGCCGCCTGCTGACAAGGTGCAGAAGCCGCCTCCGTGGAAGTAGACGATGACGGGAAATTTGTCCTCCTCGTCGACGGGAATAAAGAGACGAACCCATACTCCGGTGCCGTTATCAACAACGGCATCTCTGGTGTAAATTCCGTGACTGGGTTTCTCACTTGCTCGGACTTTGCGCTGTAGCAAATTCAACAGACGGCGGTTAACGGTGCCGTTGCTTCTCCTGGTTATGTAGCTGGCGTTCTTGACGATCCAACAGAGAAAGCGAACGGTGAGGGGGACGGAGTTTAAGCTTCCTTTGCCTCTGCCGTTTTCTTCCATGCCTGGCGAGAATAATCCTGGAATGGAATATGGATCCGGGATACTTCAGTGAAGAACATCGCAGGGGTCCGATCAATATAATTAATATTTGAGGAAATTCAGTCAATGATAACAGGTGGAGTTGGCTAGTGATTTTAATTTTTTATTTGCGAAAACGAACGTGTCAAAAGATGATAGGGTAAAAAACAAATGTAAGGGAAAAATTGGCTGTATAGAAAAGGAAGGTTGCGATGACATTTGTTCAAAGAAAGTAAAACTTGAAATCTAGAATATATGCCTTTAGTGGGTTTGCTTTATTATTGTTTTCTTCCACCATATTTCCAAGCAACAATCGATGAGACCTCTCTTCGTCCACCTTTCTTCTCTTTTTCCACTATTATTTATTCATTCATTCGTATCGTCCAATGGGTCTCACCATGTCTCTCTTCGTCCACCTTTCTTCTTCTCATTTTTCACTGTTTATTATTTATTTATTAGCGTTGTTGGGATTGAAACGTGCCATCGCTTTCGATCCCAACAATTCCTTGGCCAACTGGACTCCATCTCTTCCTATTTTTTTTTAAATTGTTTATTATTTATTTATTAGCGCTGCTGGGATTGAAGCGTGCCATCACGTCTGATCCCAACAATTCCTTGGCCAACTGGACTCCATCTCTTCCTTTCTGCAATTGGACAGGTATCACCTGCTCTTTTCCTTTGCATAGGGTTCTTAAATTGAATATCTCATCCATGGGTTTAGTTGGTACCCTTTCTCCCCTCGTTGGAAATCTATCTGCTATTGAGTCGCTAGATATGTCCAACAACCTCATTCACGGTCGTATTGCACCTCAACTAGGAGAGCTTAGCAATGCCAAGGAACTGCTATTGTACGAGAATGACTTAGAAGGAAACATTCCACCCAGTCTTGGCAGTTGTCAAAGTTTAGTTCACTTGTCACTCAACTACAATCGACTGCAGGGGAATATTCCAGTTGAGCTGGGCCACTTGTTAGGATTAAAGATTCTTTATTTGGGAGGAAACAGTCTCACAGGAATGATTCCTTCCTCTTTGGGAAACCTTTCATCTTTGACTGATTTGGATTTGGGAGAAAGTAATCTCACAGGTCCCATTCCTGCAGAATTGGGTAGGTTGACCCACCCGCAAGTTCTTCACCTCTATACAAATCAGTTGTCAGGCACCATCCCCTCCTCCATAGGAAACCTTTCATCCTTGACTTACTTAGGATTGGAAATAAATAATCTCATAGGGCCCATTCCTACTGAATTGAGTAGGTTGATCCATTTGCAAGTTCTTTACCTCCATACAAATCAGTTCTCAGGTGCCATCCCCTCCTTCATAGGAAACCTTTCATCCTTGACTGAATTACAATTGCAATCAAATAATCTCATAGGCTTCATTCCTACAGAATTGGGTAGGCTTACCCACTTGCAAGTTCTTTACCTATGGGAAAATCAGTTGTCAGGCACCATACCCTCCTCCATAGGAAATCTTTCATCCTTGACTAACTTGTCATTGTCAATAAATAATCTCATAGGTCCCATTCCTATTGAATTGGGTAAACTAACCCAACTACAACTTCTTTACGCATGGAGAAACAAACTTAGTGGAAGCATACCAAATTCCATTAGAAGTTGTTCTAAACTTGAGCAACTTACCTTAGAGAATAATTTGCTAAGTGGAATGGTGCCTATGGAGTTAGGTAAGTTGTTGTTGCTTAAAAGAGTTAACTTAAAATACAATCACCTTGTTAGTGGGAGCAATAGTTCATTGACTTTTATTATTGCTCTTACAAATTGCTCTCATCTTGAATATCTAAATATTGCTCAAAATTATCTTACTGGTGTTTTGCCTCCATCCATAGGCAACCTTTCTTCTAAGTTGTCTTTCTTGGACTTAGGAGACAACATGATAGGTGGAAGTATGCCCAAAGAGATTGGCAATCTTATTAATCTAACCTTCTTGAACTTCAATAACAATATTTTAAGGGGCTATATTCCATATGAAATTGGAAGACTCCACAAGTTGGAAATATTAGGTTTGAGTAGCAACAACCTTTATGGAACCATCCCAAATGAGATTGGTGAGATGCAAAGATTAGGATCTCTAAATGTTAGTTGGAATAATCTCTTTGGAAGAATTCCAAGTTCTCTGGGTAGACTCCAACAACTAAGAAGACTTTTTCTTCATCACAATCAATTCTCAGGAGAGATACCCGCTAGTTTAAAGAGTATTCCAAATTTGGAGCTTGTTGATTTCTCTTACAATGTTCTAAGGGGAAAAATACCAGGAGAGGTTATGGCTAGTCTTCAGAATATTCAATTTTATCTCAATCTATCAAAAAATTTCTTGCAAGGACCATTGCCTATAGAGATAAGTAAAATTATAAATGCTCAAGCAATAGATATTTCTAGCAATCATCTTGATGGGGAGATTCTAGGGGCACTTGGGAATTGTATAGCCCTAGAGCATCTCAACCTCTCCCATAATGTATTTGAAGGTCTAATACCAGATGCACTTGGAAAATTACAGAATCTACAAGTTATTGACGTCTCCTATAATTTTCTATCAGGTACAATACCTAAGTCACTTGGACAACTAAAAGAGCTTTGTTATGTAAATATGTGTTACAATAATTTGACAAGTCAAATTTTAGAAGGTTTGTTTCCACATGGCAATGTTACTACACTATTCAAGGGAAATCCCAACCTTTGTGGCCCAAAAGAATATTTATCACCTGTATGTTCAAAACAGGGGCAAGAAAAGCATTTGCTTTTTATAAAATTAATACTCTCAAGTGTTGGAGTCATTGTCTTCATAATATGCTCTTTAATTTTGGGAATTATGTGGAACCAAAAGTTTTCAAGAATAATTTGTTAGCTTTTGATGCTATATGCAATGAAAGATAGCAATCACAAGATGTAAAAATAATAATATGAAAGAAAGTAAATCTGTGAGATGACTGAAATATACTATAAATAGAAATAATGAAAATGAATACAATGTAGTTGTGGAGGAAATGAACACTCCATGAATAATGCTACTGGACTACATTACACCCATATCCAATATGGGTGACTTTATCTATACACTACGATGCACTTTGAGATGTTGTATTTGATTCTCTATGTCTATGACAATAAGGTCATTATATAAGAAGATAGGTTCCTTGGCCAACACTCTATCTAGTTGTAGAAGGGACAACTTGCATATGTACGGGTTGCACATTGATACTTGTGTATTTATTACATTACATGAAGAAACTAAGTAACTTCCCCCTAAAGTAATCTAATGTCCTAAGTATGTACCTTGGTAGGTACATTTACATTACCCAAATGATGTAATATGATCTATTTCTAACACCCCTTATATTACATTATTTGGGTATTAAAGACTTTAGTCTTCAATGTGGATCTTTCATTGAATGATCTTGAACTTCAGATTCTTCATCTTCAACTGCTTCAATTTTCAAGTCACGACTTCTGATATTTTCTAGCTCTTTGTCTCTTGATGTCAGACAGGTTCTTCTTCTTTCTTTTGTACCTATGTAAGGCCCGTTTCTCTGTCCTTCATAAGTGTCAACCTTGAGCTCAATGTTAGTTTATCCATATGAAATAAGTTTCTATAGATATTAGTTTATTCTTTGTAGTAATCTTCTTTCATAGCCTTTATAGTACTTGCATTTGGAATGACAATAAAGAGATGAGTGATTTGTCCCATTAAAATATATGCATGGATGGAAACTCCAACAATTGGATTTTTCATAACATATTGATTGCAATAGGTGCACAACAAAGATGATCTAACAATTTTGAAGTTTATTTTAAGAATATCATGCTTGTCTATCTCCTTGATAAAACCTTCTAACCATATGTGCACAATTGAAGCTATTCCATATTTCCATTTTTGTATAAGGTTTTGTTGATCAATTTTTTCCTGTTTAGGATCTCCTTTGGTACAGTAGTCATCAGACTCATTAGATGAATCTTCATTTTCAAAGTTGTTAATTTTAGAACTTATTTCACATTGTATTGATTCTTTCTTTTCTTTTCCCTTTTCATCATTGTAATCCGTCAGGTTTTTAATCCATATTGATATTTTCTTTATTCCACTCTTAAGAGTGTTGTTTATCATACCAATAGTCATTTGTATTACCTGAATCCTTTGGGATAGAGTAGTCTACCTTATGAATCTCTATATTAGGATATATAATACCTAATTGAAGTATATAATCTTGATTTTGATAAAACCTTTATTGTTCCTTAGGTTTGTAGGCTTCCTTATGTCTCCCTAGTTATGAGAGTATATACACCTAATGGAATTTTAGGTTTTGTAAAATCTTATATTTTCCAATGGATTTGCAACTTTATAATTTATAATAAATGCTAATATTACCAAGTTTTGTAGAATTCCTTATGATTCCCTAAGGATATAATATAGTGCTTTTTAAAAGATAGTTCAATTTTTGGTTGATTTTGTAAGGTTTTGTAAATATCAAAAATCAACTTTTATCTATCCCTTATTGTTCTTATTGAACTAAGCACTTTTTCAATATGTAGAGGTTTTAATGTGTTTGATACAAGTATATATATAAGTTTCCAACCTTAGCCTAAATATTTTAATAACCTCTTTTTAAATATCCCTTATGATTTTTATTGAAGTGTATCTAATTTCCAATAAGTCAATTTGATGTAGTAACCCTTATAACTCCCAAATGTTGGAAAATTAGATCACAATAATATTTGCAAATATTTTATAAATAAATTTTAGTAGAAGTCCTTATTGCTCCTATGTTAATATTGCAAATATTTTATTGATATGATATATTATTTCCCTTTAAGATATAGCTTTCAATTTAGTTGAATTTCTCTAAGTTCAACCCTATAATTCCCAAGAAAGAGAAAGCATATTATGGTGGGAATAAAGCTTACCTTATATACTTCAATATTCGACGTTGTATTTGTTGTGCATGCGCTGCAATATAGAAGTTGATTCTTTGGCTCTTCCTTCAATGATTTAGACATTGATTCTTTGGCTCTTCCTTCAATGATTTGCTTGGAACCTTAGTGGCAATAGACGTTCCAAATGTGGCTCTTCCTTCAATAATTTTCTTGGAACCTTAGTGGCAATAGACATTCCAATTGTGTTATTGTTTATATCTACTCTTGAACTTCCTTCTTCAAAGCATTGAAGGCTCTTCCATGCCTAGCTTCCACGCTACTGCTTCACCCTGTGTTCGTAGAACTTTGACGTAAATGATCTTCTTGAATGCATTGATCGTTGACACTCTTAATTGGAGGAGAATCTTGGTATGAGTGCCAAGTGGCATGTCCATTTCTTTATGAGTGCTTGAGAAGTTTAAGATGCTTGAGAAAATTTAATAACATATGGATGCTATGTTCTTTTAACGAACCACTTGGATTTCCTTCGAACGAGTGTTCCTCATATGATAATTACACCAACGTGTAGCTTGTAATTCCCTTACTGTTGATGATGAGCGCTCGAGTGAGGAGCGTTATGGTCTTGTTTCAAGTGAAAAATATCATCTCCTCCTTATGCATGGGCATATTCTATAATGCTACTTCAATGTATCCTTCTTGGAGGTTCTTTAAATCCTGTAATATTCGTACCTCATTTTTCAATCAATTGCACTTGCTTGTAGGTTGTTTTAGGATGAGTTGAGGAGCATCGATCTAAAGGCTTATGCATCATATTTCTACTTCAAAGGTGTGGATATTGGAATTCTCCAATGGTGCTTCTATTTTCCTCTTAACTCACATGTTATATGTCCTCCTTGTAGATAACGTTGCTTTAGATTATAACATTGCTTTTCTCCCTTTAATTCTTCATCTTGTCTCTTGTAGGTTCGTCCATCCAATATAAGGGCGTAAGAGTCTTTAAAGTGAGCCCTTGAATAACCTTCAAATTTTCCTCCTTTGATGTGCTTTAACAACTGCCTTCAACTAGTTTTTCTAGCGAATGTTGAGCCCTTGAGACACCTTCAAATTTACCTTATTTTTCTATATAAACCATATTAGGATAGTGTAATGAATTGTAACATATTACTCTATAAAAAGGTCTTATTGCACCTTATTTTACACCTCTTTTTCAAGGTCTG
Source organism: Wollemia nobilis (assembly GCA_028583015.1). Classification (NCBI taxonomy): domain Eukaryota; kingdom Viridiplantae; phylum Streptophyta; class Pinopsida; order Araucariales; family Araucariaceae; genus Wollemia; species Wollemia nobilis. The sequence goes on along the minus strand of JAQPPZ010001772.1, from coordinate 4,985,309 downwards.
ATTTTCTAGTTTTGTAGTAGAATTTTGAATGTAATATGAGGGGTTTTCGAGGTTGTCTCTTTGATTAGACACCTCCCCATTTTTTCTTGGATATTTTATAGATGGATCCAATCTTGTAACCACTTGATAGAAGCTCTCTTTTCTATATTTTTTTGCACTATTTATTTTGTAGACAACTTAATTTGCTTTGAGCTTGAGACTCACCAAGTCTCGTTTGAGGTTTCCTTTGATGCTCTTTTGGTGGTTACTTTCTTCAATTTTTTGAGGATTGAGCTGATTTTGTGGCTTCCTTAGGCCACTCAAAGTTGCAGATCTCAGTGCACTAATAGTGTCTTTAAACACTTTGAAAAATTCTATTTTTGTGCCTTTCTCAAGAATACAAATAACAATATTTTGAGATTGATAAGATAGTGCAAATAAATCTAATAAATTTTCATTTTTAATGCACTAACAATTTCACCTCAGCACTCTAATTAACTCTCAAATATTAATGCACACAATCAATTTACTACAACTAATCAAGAATAATATGAAATGAATCTTCAAAACTTATTTTGCAATTTCATTATAAGCAGAGGTAGTGTTGTGATGTTCTTCACAACGACCCCAAAATTTGGGGACCCACTTGAAATTTGAAAGTTGATGCCAAAATATTGCCTGAAATTGAAATTTAGAAGTTGATGCCAATGCATTGCCTGCGTTTATAGTTCATATTGTCACCATTGGAATGTCAAAAATATTCATCTTTATATGTTTTGTCTTATAGCAAGTGCATTGTCAAATTTCACCTTGAGATCTAAAAGATTTTGAGTTATGTTTGCAGGGTCGTGTTGTAATTTAGTGATTAAAGCATTAGTTTATCATTGTTACCATTCGAAATATCATAAAGTTGGTGTTCCTTAGGAATGTCGTTTAGTAGGGTTTAATTCACCAAAAGGTGTGAGAGTTTGGATCTATGCTTTAATTCTAGCACATTATGGTTCCATTAATTTGGCATGAAGTTAATGTGTTTTGTAGATTTAATTATTTTTAGATTATTTTGTTAGTGTGTGGTGTTATGTATATGTTTGTTCGTATGTTATGTTTAAATATGTTTTAAATTAATTAAATTATAAAGTTTTATAACTTTATAATTTAATATATTTAAAATTGTTTATTGTTTTAAATTAATTAAATTATAAAGTTTTATAACTTTATAATTTAATATAGTTAGAATGGTTATATTATAAATATGTTTTAAATTAATTAAATTATAAATTTTTATAACTTTTTAATTTAATTATATTTAATAAGGTTATTTTATAAATGTTTTATATTCTAATTAATAGTTGTCTTGTTGGCAGGATTATTAAAAGATGTTGAAAAGGTATTGGTGACATTAGGGTTTCATTGACATGTCTTAATTTTAATTTTTGAATTCCAATGAGGAGAAATAATAAATCCTTTGAAAATGCTTTATTGATATTAGGGTTTCAAGAATTCATTTTCTAAAAACTGACAGAACGAAGTAAACTAATCAAGAGAAATGAATTTCTCAAGTTATAAATGGAGAAATAGAAACCAAAGAGGGGGTCGGATATTTTGTGCAGATAATGAGAGGAAAAGAATTAGAAGGAGCCAAAACCATATTTTGAAGAAGATACAGAGAAGTCCATATTGCAGAGGAGTCAAGCTTATTGTAAGATCAATATTTTATATTAAATATTTTGGATTCAAATATGTGCACAGTCTGTATTTGAAATTGAAAAAAATGTTTAATATAATTTTTCAATAATTAATATTCCCTTGAAGATTGCATCATGTCATTGTTCTGTTGTGTGAATACTGGTAAACAGTGATTTGGTTTAAGTTTCTGTGATTGGTTTTGTCTGTGTCATTTGTTCGAGACAGAGGATTATTTTCTTATCATAAAAATTTTGATTATTTATTTTATACTAAATTATTTTTACATAGCCTAGTTCAATTTCATAAGAATTAAACCTTACACTAGGTTATCAATAATTTATTTAAATATTAAATTGTTTTAATATTTAAATAAATAAATACATAAAAGATAAATGAGTACTCTGGTTTTAAATTTGATTTAATAAAGTTGAGAACAAGAGTTGATATATTTTATTGAAATTTTTTTGTATTTCATGCTTGAAAAACCGTTTTATTTATTTACCGATCCAAACCCTACATTGGAGGATTATATTTGTTATTAAATATTTTATTCCATAAATATTTAATAAGCAAAAAATATGAGAAAAAAATATATTTATGAACTTGATTTTCAAAGTATAAAATTCATAGTTCATAGATTAGTTTTATATTAAAACCCTATGGATTATTACGCCGGAGGCGTTTCTACAATGGCAGATAGGGGATGGGAGACAAAGAGGTCATACATGTCACGTCGTAAACAATTTTTTTTTTTTTATTAAAAAGGCCAACATTAACAAAAAAAAAATATATATTTAAAGTAAAACAGCCGACTAACCAACCGTTGCAAACATTTAAAATATTTAAACTAAAACAGCCGACTAACCAACCGTTGCAACTATTTAATAAATTTAATAGGTGCCTCGAGATTGATAACTCTCGGCGTTTTTAGATATATATCCTTTATATCTAAGCTAGTAATTATAATATTTGAAAATCTTATAATTTTAGGGTTAAACATTATTACTTTATTTCATTTTCCAAATATTTTAATGCTGATTTTATATTTGGAATGAATAAAATGTTTTATAAATAAGTATTTTGGTTCTAACTTTGATTTAATAAGGTTAAGAATTAGAAGTGATTTATTTGATTAAAGTTTATTTAGATTTCATGTTTTAGTATAATTTATTTATGCACAAATTCAAACATTACATTGTTGGACATTTTAATTCCCTAAGTCAAGGTTGTCATTGATATCACCAGATGAAGTCATCATTAGTACCAAATATTTCAGTAGAAAACAAAGGGGATAAAAATGGTTATTTGATATCCAGGAAGAAGGCCAAAGAACAAGTGAAATAGTGCAAAAGACAAAAGTTAAAAAGGGGTTATAATATTTATTTTATAAATTATTTAAATTTAGTGTGAATTTAAATTTTATAAATAAATATTAAAGGTACTTTATCAAAGGTATAATATTATAATGGTGGTTAATTTTAATATTATATATGCCATGGTGAAAACCCAAATAAAATATTCATAATTCTTTTTTTTATATATATAGAAGCAATGGTTACAATCACAATTTTTAGTAACTACCAGCACAGTTGGTAGGGTTCAAACTATCTACGAAGGCTCCCAGGACTTCCACCATCTTGGTACATGGTAACCCGGCATGAGATGGGGACCGTCGGATGCACAGGGGTTGCACTGTCGTCATCAATTTGGCACACCACTCAGAGGAATCAAATCTGGGCTACTGTCTGTGCATGGGCAATCCCATGGGATTGGAACCTAGGTCTCCTCTCGGTAAGCGCCCCAACTTACCAATCCACCTAGACCCACGGACAAAATATTCATAATTCTTATTATAATGTTTTATAAGGCAAAAGTGGGTTTTATAAAGTCTAAAGATATTTTAATAAATCCAAAGGTTGGGTTTAAGACCAAAGGCATTCGAAGCCTTTATGATCTCCGTCGATGTCATAAAAGACAAAAAGGAAAGCGCCGACGTTTTCAAAGTAGTGGAAGAAGCATATAAATACTATGCCTAAAGTTTAAATTTATTATCCTTGCTCTAAAGTGAAAATATTGGCTTGCAAAAGAAAAAGCTCGTGAGTGTATGCAAAAAATGTAAAAACAAAGTGTTGAAGGGAGGAAGCTTCAATTTTTGAAGTTGCATAAGACAACGTGGTCTAGTGGCATTTTGTAAAGCGTGAAAGCACTGGCTTACAAGGGAATTCGTGTTCGAATCATGACGGGTGCATCGTGAGATTTTTTGAGTGAAGCACCTACGATGCACCTTCTTTTGCCAAGGCGGAAGGAGAGAGTGGAGATTAAGAAGCACATGGTGCTTCGTTAATCTCAATGAGCGCTTGGATCATGCGACGACTTTGGTCGCGGTTAAGGCGCTCATAGGGGGCAACATTGAGGGTTCAATTCCCTCTAAAGGCAAAGGTAATATTTTGATTTTATTTTTAATTAAATGCTTAAGTTGGAGGTATAAGGTTGTGTTGTGGCTGCTTCAAAATGTACCCCAAAAAATTGGGGACCCACCTTTTTGCTTTGAAAGTTTGATGTTTGCAGTTTGTTTTAAGGGTCTATGCCTTCGTTTCGTCGTGGGTTTTGCAATTGTTGTTGGTTCTTGTCGACAATATTTTATTGTCGATGATTTTTTATTGTCGATGACTTTTTCTTGTCGACGATATTTTATTGTCGACAACTTTTTCTTGTTGACTTTTGTCATCATTTTCTTGTCGATGATATTTTATTGTCGACAATATTTTATTGTCGATGTTTGTTTTTTTTATTGTTGTCGACGACTTTTTGTCATCATTTTTGTTGTCAACTTTTATCGTCATTTTTGTTTATGACAACTTTGTCGTCATTTTTTTGTTTTTAGCAAGTTTATTGTCGAGTGTTGGTGTTTCTTGTCATGGGTGGTTCAGATAATTTAAAATAAAAAAATAATAAAATAATATAATCTAATATATATTATATAGTATATAATATAATATATATTATATTATATAAAAACAAAAATAAAAATAAAAGGGATAGTAAAAAGAAAATTTATAAATATAAAAGAAGCCACATGGCTTTCTTTTCATTTGAAAGGAATGGATTCTTTTGACTATAAGTGCCGATGGTAGGAGTTTAGTTTAGAGTGTATTGTTTTGTGTTGAAATTTTAAATATTTTAATAAATTAATGATACTTTGTGCTATGGTTTAATTTTGGGTTTACTTTCTTGCAGGTGGCGACGAGACGGAAAACTCACAATATTATGAATACAATAGGTAGAAAATGCCGTGGAAGCCTTGACGTGGGGAACAAAGGTGATAGCACCCGAGGAGCTAATTGGACGGGCCCAAGCAACACATGGCATGGCATTGGAGGGTTTAGGATGAGATGGATGTCGGCTCAAATATTGTCGTGTCACAGCAAACTCGAAGGCAATAGTAGCATAGGTGGCAATACGAATCTGAGGCATTAAGGACGGCATCCAACTTTGCCTGCCAGAGAAGTGAATGTAATCAGTTGTAAAGACCCTAGCAACGGGAATCACGACATGCAATGCAGTGTTCGTAGTTTTGAGAGAGCATTAGAGTTTGATTTTTGTTGTGCAGCCTTGGATGTTTGGCCAAAACGACGATGGCGAACGTAGGAAGAACTAATGACGGGAAGCACTTGCGACAATCGGGATTGAGATGAAGAATATGGGCAGACATTTGAGGACATCGGAGGAATAACGAATAGCAAAGTTTACAACAATGAAGAATACAGGCAAACATTTGAGGACAAATTGATAGTGCCGTAGGCTAGCAAGATTGAAGCCATTTGAACATATTTGAAAGTCAAATAAGGTAAAGTAGGAACCAGCATTGGAGGTCAGGATAAATGTGGTACGCAGATGATGCAGTGCTAACCAGATATGGGCGCTCATTGAGGGCAAATTTTAGATATGTGGAGTTGGAGCTCTGGATGCTCTGCGCGTGTGGTGGACGGGTCTAATCATGGCTAGCCCACAGGATGAATACAAGGTTTTTATAGATATGGCAGAGAGTAATATTCTGAATATCGAGAGAGTTATGCGACAGAAGGCAACACCTAGGTGGCACTCGACTGTACTAGGCATGATAATTTCACCATAGACGTGATGTGGACATCTTGGAGGCTCACAGAATAACAGAATGATACAAGGTCTAACAGAGCTATCATGACGTATGATGTGGCCCCAAAAATTGTTGGCGATATTAATAGATGCAGTAGATGACTTCATGATACAGGGATGGCGTGGATACAGAGAAGGACGAAATGACAATATAGGGACAAAGCCCACAATGTGGAAGGTGCAGTCATGGTGATGGACAAAATATGGAAGGCAATGTGGTTATCATGTCCATCATCACAGCAGACGTTACAAAGTAAGTTGCTGTTAAAATAGGCATTACTTGATATCGCATACGTTGGAAAGGAGGCCTCAAAACCAAAACACATGGAATGAAGTATCCAAAAACAAAGAAATGGAAAGGTGTACAAACCAAAAGCAGAAACGTTTGGAAAGGAAACAAACCATTTTTTTTTAGTGAAGGGTCAAACATTTGGAAACCAATGAGAGGAAAATGAGAAACGAAAATTTTCATGGAAAAAATTTAAAAAACTCCATTGAAGGTTTGAAACAGGGTTGGAAACTTCTAAAACAGAGTTGCAGAGCTGAGGGCAAGAGGCCATTCTGGACCTGCTTTGGATTGTTTTTCTTCCACTTTTTTTGGTTTTGGAGAACCAGATTTCTACCATGTATAAGGACATATTTTTAATGCAGATAGTTTTTTAGAAAGTTGCATCTTATGGACAAGAAAGGAGGAGTCATTTTCTGCATGCAAAATTAAATGTCTATTTTTTTCCCTTTTCAGATTTTAGGCTTGTAAATGGAGTTTATGCAAGTTTCTTGATTGCTTCATGTGAATGCTTAAGTCTGAAAACCTCATTTAAACCCTAGGATCCAACACTTAGCTTATCCGGATTGTGCTTGTTTTGCAAGTCCAATAGGTTAGGTTGCATGCATGAAAACCTCACATCTTCGGTTTTGCCAGATTAAGATAGCATCAAACTGAATGTATCATGCGTTTCATTTTTTGCATTTCATTTTCATTTTTCTACATTTTATTTTTCCAAAATTTTTAATTTTTTGTTTTAATATTCAGGTATTAAAATAAACATTAAAAAAATTTCAACATCTAAAAACAATTTCACCATTGCGTAGATTATACTTCATACTTCCAATACACACTTTGAAATTTCATTTTTGGAGTTGTTTAGTATTTTTAAAAATTCATCGAAGTTGTTGTTTTATTACAGATTTTGAAAATCCAAAAATAGAAAATTTCCATTTTAGGGCCGAATTTCATTTTTCAGTTTCATGCTTCATTCATGAGCCTATGATGACATTCCCTTCATGAAAATTCTAATTTCAACGAAGGAGTCATGTTTTATGGCACTTTGCAAATTACCATTTTGGGAGCAATCAAAGCACTAAATTATTCGTCAATGAAAATCTGATTTCATTTAAGAAGGATAATTAAAGTGACATTTTGAAGCTACATTTGAAGACCCTATTCATCATTGAGGGTTTAATATAAGATGAAATCTATTTTAAAACCCTCAAGATAAAAGGAATTAAGGCACTACATCGTGGTCATATGAGGGCCAACTCACATTTGCTTTATTTTGGTTCAATGAACAATCACTAAAGTTTCATGGTAAAATAAACCAACATTGCCCCTTGTTTACAGTTACTTGCAATCACTAAGGCGTTCCAAGCATTTAAATTGAATATCTTTATTTGAGATTACTAATACACATATGCAAATGCTAATATAGCGGAGACCTTGGAGAAGTTGTTTGTTTAACTTCTTTGCAAGAGAGGATTTGGAACCCAAATCCTAAGGGAAAGTGTACTTTCACAATTAGGTGAAAATACAACTCAAGAGGTTGTTTAGTGGTTGAATTTGGAAAGGTTGCTTTGTGATAAAGTTGTGGTAGTTGAGAATTACCTTTAGGAGTTATAAGGAGAATTCTATTTTTATTTTTAAGTCTTAAAATTGCTATTGTGGAATATTAAAAGGTTAAGACTTTGTGGGTAGTATGTTATTTTGAATTAAGGGTTTTTGTGACTATTGTGAGGATATTGATTATTATTTAAGTTGGAGTGATAAGGTGTAATTTTGATATTATTTTTATGATATGTTTTATTGAATAAAATTATCCTCTAACCCTTATTGAGATTGGCAAAGAAGTAATTGTGAGTGTGGCAGATTTGTGAGGTCAACTACTTGACATTCAAAAAGGTATGGGCAAATTATTCTTTGATTGACTTGGTTGATTGGCTTTATTGAAAATTAAGTTTGGAGTGAAAAGGACTTGATTAGGGTTTCCTTTTCGAAAGTGGTTGAGTTATTGCTTCAAGGTTTTTTGAAATTGAGAGTTGTGATTAAAACCTTGTTTGATGAGCATGGTTGTTGAAGTATGTTGTTATGCAAAGAACTTGAACTAGGATTTGAAAAGATCATGAGTATCATTGTTATGTGAGATTTTTTGTTGAGCATTGTTGGAAATATTTTGAGTTGGATGATACATGCTTGGACTAGGGTTTGTGAGCAAGAGTTGTTTCTTGAAGTGATTGATTGAGTAGAGTTGATTGAGCCTAGTCAAGTGGATGTATGAAGTGATTGTTCAATTTTCGTAAAACAAACTATTCTATATTTCTGATTTGAGTTGAGATTGAGTTTTGAGAAAAGAACATATTGAGTCTCTAACAATTCTCTTTATGTTTCTATGAGATTGGACAAGTTATGTGTGGACTTGTTAAGCAGATTTGAGGCAAGTCTTTGAGAAGACTTGTGGACTAATTTTGTGTAAGCTTTTGTGGAAGCTTAAAATACAAATTTGAGCAAGTCCTAGAGAGGACTTATTGAGTAGATCTGGACAAGTTTTGTGTGAGCTTGTTGAGAAGATTTGAGTAGGTTTTGTGTGGACCTATTGAGTAGATTTGGATAGGTTCTGTGTGGACCTGTTGAGTAGATTTGGACAGGTTCTGTGTGGACCTATTGAGCATATTTGGATAGGTTCTGTGTGGACCTATTGAGCAGATTTGGATAGGTTCTATGTGGACCTATTGAGAAGATTTGGATAGGTTCTGAGTGGACCTATTGAGCAGATTTGAGTAGGTTCTGAGTGGACCTATTAAGCAGATTTGTACTAGACCGACTAGACTGTGTTTAGTGCAAATTTGAGTGAGCTTATTGATCATAATTGTGCTAGACCGAATGAACTATGTTTAGTGCAAGATTGAGTAGAGTTGTGCTAGACCAACTAGACTGTGTTTAGTGCAGAATTGAGATAGAGATTTGGAGGTGACAAAGCAGAGAGGATAGTAGTCTTCAATGGATAGATATCCATCGGCCATAGCAGTGAGGACAGGTCTTCTTAGTGGAGATAAATGTCTTCAATGAAGAGAGTTCCACAAGCCAGAGCAGTGGATGTAGTAGTCGTCTAGAGGATCATCAACCAGAGTAGAGGAGAAGGAGTTCTCCTATGGATAGAAATCCACAAACTAGATTTAGGGGATCAACCTCTCCTTTGGACAGAGATCCATAAACATTATAATTGGGAAGGATTCCCAAAAGATTATTTGAGAAATATTTAGAAGAAATATTTTCTTCATGGAGGTAGCCATCTTTGGGTGAACCACATAAAAATGATGTCTCTTATGTGTGTGATGCTTTGTGTGATGTTTACTGTTTTGTTAATACTGATGCTACTATTTGGATTAAAAAGTAAAAAGTTTTATTGTATACTGTTCACCCCCCCTCTCAGCATAAGCACATGTTCTTCATACATTGGAATATTATGTTGGTTATTAAATATTTGATTTCATAAATATTTAATAGAAAAATATAATAAGTACATTTATGAACTTGATTTTAAATCATAGAACTCACAGTTCATAAATAATATTTATAGCAAACCCTATGAATTTATGATTAATAAGGTTTTTAAAACCTTATGATTTTGGGGTTAAACATTTTTATTTCTATTCATTATCTCAAATAGTTCAATTTTAATTTTATATTGGAGATGAATAAAATCTATTCATTGATTAAAACGTAGGTTTTAAAGATGAATATTTATAATCAAGGTTTATATCATCGTTTTGAAATTTCACATACTTTAATTTTTATTAAGGTAATTGAAAATTCACATTAATTAAAATGCTAAGGCAAATTGTTATTTCAAATTAGTTTTGAAAGCATTTTAATCAATGGTATTGTTAAGTTTGCATCAATAGATCTTAATCATAAGGCATATTTACTTTATCATTTGGATAATAGAATTTGGTGAAAAGCATGTTATACATGATAAACTTGAAATCATTTACTTAATTCCCAAGCCCCTTGTAAACAAAAACTTGCAAACCCAAGAGTTTATTCAGGCACTTATATAAACATCTATGCATGACACATAAAATATTAAGTGAGAACCTTGGAGAAATATTACGTTCTTTGCAAGAGAGAATTTAAATTCTAAGTTGTCAAGTGGTTTCGTAACCTAACAAAATCACACCTCAACAGGTAGTAGGAGCTAGTCTTCTTTTTCTTTCCAAAGTAGATGATAGGTAGTTGATAGATAGTTGAAATTCTAAAATCTAATCAACTCCTAAACTGCAAATGAAGCTAAAGAAATATCTCTATTTTTTCACTTTTGAAGACTATAATTCAATTCTCCTTTTTTCAACTTTAATTCAAATTAAGGTGCCTAAACAAATTTGATAAGTAATCCAATTAATGAATCTACTTGCACCAAGAGTTGCATACCTTTTTATGAAAGATCTTTTGTCGCTTCTATAGAGGATGTAGATCTTGGTATCTAGGATCACCAAGTTGCTACCTTGTGTAAGATGTTGCAGCTCTTTGTAGGCTGCCTCGAACAACTGCATCTTCACCAAAAAATGGTCTCAAAATTTATTTCATGAGCCTAGGATTTTGGTGGCTTGTCCTCTTGTAGTCTCCTCCTTTTGTTGTATATTTGAAGAGATCTTTGTTTCTAAAGCAGTGCTTTGTTTTTGTGAGAGGTAATCTTCGAATCTCCTATATTTGGTAGCCTTTTTCTATTTGAATTTTCCTTTAAGCTTCTTGTCAAATTTTGAATTTAAACATGATTTTCTTCTCAATGTTCTGAGTATCTTGAGGGCTTCACTATATTATTCTTTCGATATTTGGCACTCCTAACCAAATTCTTCTCCACTTAGGCTTGTTGTCGAATGGTAACAATTTTCATAAGTCCTTCACTATCAGAGGATTCTCCTTGGTAGTGGATTTCTCCAATGAGTTTTATTTGATGATTTCTTCAATAAGGCTCTCCAAGCCTTTTACTGGATGCTCATTAAGACCTCCCTAAGGTCTTTGATCTTGTATTTTCTTCTGGTCTTCCTTGAGACCTTTTCTTCAACCTTCTACTCTTGGACGTGTTGGTGGTAAGATCTTCCTATGGATCTTCACTTCTATTGCTTCTGGATTTGATTAGGACTCTCCTAGTCCTTCTTCCAATATTGGAAGTTATTCAATTAGATCTTCTCCTGATATTTTTTCTTGTAGGTGTTGTATTGATTCTAAAGAAGATACTCTTCCTATCTTTCTTGTAGGAAGTTTTGTTGACTCACTAAATCTCTTTTCCTTGCAAAAAAGTATTAGTACTAAAATTTTAATCTCCTTTTGAATCAGATAATCTCTTTTAGAGTCTTCTTTAGGATCAAGTCTACTATAGCATTATTTTAGTATCAAGGCTCGTGTAGTATTTTTCAATATCAAGGATTTTGTGGCCTCTTTCTTCAATATCAAGGCTTCTATGGCATTTTTTAGGATCAAGGCTTCTATGGCCTTTTTCAGGATCAAGGCTTCTATGGCCTTTTTAAGGATCAAGGATTTTGTGGACTTTTTCTTTTGGATTTAGGCTTTTATGGCATTTTTATTATTGCTCAAGTCTTCTATGGCCTTTTATTCTAGATCAAGTTTTCTATGGTGTTTTCTTCTTGATCAAGGCTTCTATGGAATTTTATTCTAGATCAAAGTTTCTTATAGCCTTTTCTTCTATATCAAGGCTTCTATAGCATTTTATTCTTATGTAAAGTTCTTAATTTAGTAATGGACATATTATGTCTCCTAACTTCACCACAAATATTCTCCAGAAGTCTTCTTCCACAATATTCTTTTCTTGGACAAGAAACTAACCTCTGCACTATGAATATACGTCGACATTCGGGTAATGAAGTTGAAGTCTCCTATATTTCTATTGTAGGAGGAATCCCAATCTTCTAAAAATTAGAATTTTGCAAAAAAATAAACTTTGGACAATAGTTAAGAAATTACGGATATTCTAAATTATCTTCACTAGTTGATTTGTCAATCTAGTGGATTGAATGCTGAGTCCTAGTCTTCACGAGTTTTTTTACGACTTTGTAGATAGACTCTAGACAAATATAATATCAATATTTCTAAAACTAAGATTTCTTTCAATCCTTACTTGTGGCTCTACCTATTTCTACCACCTAGACTCTTTTGAGAGTTTTTGACAATGACTAGTCCAAAGGCACGTCATGTTGACAAATAAACATAGGTTCATTGATAATGGTGGCTTTCCTATGGCTAAATCTATCATAGCTCGGATACCACTGTTAGATTTTGATATTGTATGCAATGAGAGATAACGATCACCAGGTGTAGAAATAATAATATGAAAGAAAGTAAATTTGTGAGATGACTGAAATATACTATAAATAGAAATTATGGAAATGAATACAATGTAGCTATGGAGGAAATAAACACTCCATGAATAATGCTATTAGACTACATTGCACCCATATCCAATATGGGTGATTTTATCTATGCACTACGATGCACTATAAGATGATGTATCTGATCCTCTATGTCTATGACAATAAGGCCATTATATAGGAAGATAGGTTCTTTGGCCAACACTCTATCTAGTTGTGCAAGGGATAACTTGCAGATGTACAGATTGTAAATTAACACTTGTGCATTTATTACATTGCATGAAGAAACTAAGTAAATTTACCATAAATTAATATAATGTTCTAAGTATGTACCTTGGTAGGTACATTTACATTGCCCAAATGATGTAATATGATCTATTTATAACATAATTTATCTTTCAAACTTTATGTTTGAAAGGTTGGGGTATTAGAAGTTCACATATCAAGATCTCTTCATTGCAACAAATGGATTCAATGAAATAAATTTATTGATATCAGGTAACTTTGGTTTAATTTATAAAGGAGTCTTACATGATGGTAAGATCATTGCTATCAAGGTTTTTAGCTTCCAAAATGAAGAAGGGCAAAGAAGTTTTAAGAGAGCACAAATTTTTAGAATGTGTTTAGCACCATAATCTCATTAGAGTCATAAGTGCATGTCCATACCATGATTCAAAGGTCTTGTTATTCAATTTGCATCTAATGGAAATTTGGAAAAGAATTTACATCCTAATAATACTGAGGATGTTTGTGGATTAGGATTGAGTGAATGTTTGAACATTACCATAGATGTAGCCCATGGCATGGAGCATTTGCATTATGATTCTCCTATCCAAGTTGTGCATTGTGATTTGAAACCTAGCAATGTGCTTCTAGATGAGAACATGACAATGCTTGTAACTGATTTTGGTCTATCTAGGCTGACTAGTTCTACAAACTCTATGGATTCCATGAGTACAACACTCACTCTTAGAGGATCAATTGGCTACATTGCTCCAGGTACTTTTTTTTCTAATAATAACATCTACTTTTTGTTTTTTAAAATATTCTTAAGAATATTATTAATTCTAGATGACTTAATTGTAGAGTATGGATTGGGTGAAAATGTTTCTATAAAAGGGGATGTTTACAGTTATGGGGTTTTATTATTAGAGATGGTTACAAGGAAGAGACCAACTGATGCCATGTTTGTGGAAGGCCTAAATTTACAAAAATGGGTGAAGTCAGCTTTTCCTAATATGCTACAAGATGTTGTTGATAGCAGGTTGTTGAGTAATGTGAATATGGAACAACATAGATGCCTTGTTTCTTTCATACATATTGGTTTGCTTTGTACAAATGAATCTCCTCATGAACGACCTACTATGAGAGATGTAAGAAGGGCATTGGAGAGTCTAAGAGATGCTTTCATGGGAAGTGTTGCAACCACTTCCTATTTAACAAGAACCATATCAGATTTGATACACAATGATAATGCTACTACAAAAGTGGAAGGGGTGTCTGATAGCCAAAGTTCTACATATTAGTTATAACAAAAGCATAAAAAGCATTTACAAGGTATATATTTTTACAATAATATTGTTATGACATTGCAATTAAATGATCATAATGAAATGTAGAAATAAAGGTGGTATAGTTGAATAATAAGATCATATATTTAGTCTAGTATGTTACAATAATTAGATATTTCATACCATATAGTATATGGAGGATTTTGCCTCCTTTTTTTCTCATTAAATTTAAATAATATACTTATTAAGACATAGTATTAATGCTTATTCATTAGTAATACTATCAAATATTATTTTAGATATATAAGATGCTTGATTAGATGTTTTTCTATGATTTGAGTTTAGCTAGTTAAACAAGTTTAAAAAAAAAAATATTGTTATGCCCTTGGTTGTTTTCTTTAGAATGATGGGCATACCGAGGAGAGAAATAAAAGGAGTTGCTACTTTTTTGGATGCTCTTGAGGTGGTTGTACTTGTTCCTAACTTATTAATAGTACTTTGAAGTGTCTGCATTTATTGAAGATTACAAATGAAATAATTGAATATATTTGTATTACTTGAAATATAGGGAAATCCCACCAGTGCTTGATAAAAAATGAATTGTTTATAAATACATAGAGGAATAATAGAAAACATAGCAATAATAAATTTTTGTAAGACTAGTTTCATCTATTGTATTTTCTTAGTTATGGTTTTATTTATTACATACAAAAATCCAAGGTTTATAAGGTGGTTGTAGGTAATAATATAATTGATAGCTTGTTTACAAGGATTTTCTTGGGTTTAGACATTCATGAAATTTAACCTAAGGATTTTATTATGTGACATTCGTTCTTTAGTTATACATGTAGGCTTGAAAATCCAATATAATGTACAAAATAATAGACAAAGACACGACATGCTTTCACCTAAGTAAAAGAAGTTTATTTGTGTAGCACTACACAACTTTCACATTATATAACAAATTATAGGTCTTAATGGTCAATGTCAACAATCAAAGATAAATGCTTATTTGATGTTATTTTTTAACTCATTTCATGGTGTTCTACTTTGAATTGGTAAAAATTGAACTAATTCACGCTTGATTTCTTACTATGATATGCTAGCAATACCTCATAATCAAGGATCTATGAACATATTGGATCTCAAAATTATGAAAATATTTGTTAATAAAATCATTTTTATCTATCATAAGGTAGGAAATGACATCCTATAATATTTTAAAAAAGGGTTGATTATGATCTATAGTAGGTTGATTATTTATATTTTTAATATGTAGTATATTTTTTAAATATTGTTGCAATGTATTCTATGTTTGTAAGGAATTATTAAAATTGACCTAAAATAATCACTTTTAAACTTGAGTTCTTCACGTCTATATCCTTCATTTATGTGAGGAGATCCTAAAAAATCCTAGCATATCCGCTATGACTAAAATCTTCGCAGGGTTGTCCTCACTTCAACTGGTTTATTTTGGATTTGATGTATGATATATTAATAGGTTGAAGGGTTCACCAAGAGTTTTTTAAGGATTAATTCCAAATCCCTTTTTGGTTTGATGTGTATATTGTGCAAACACCTAAGTTTAGCTTTTAAAAAATGAAGTGCAAAGATTATAAAATAAACTAGAATCTAAATATGCATAAAACAATTAATGCAAAATACAAGATCTAACCTATGATGACTCTTTCTTTGAATGAAACTAGTCCTAGGGTACAAGAAAATAAACCTTTTCATTTTAAGCAAGGGACAAGAGAATGCACATATAAGCTAGACTAAATGCACATCTATATGCAATTCAAGTTTTGAATGTCTAAATAGGAGAGAAGAGATAAACAAGTCAAAGTGAAACTAGATTCCTTGATTATCCTTTTTATTTAGTGATCTAAACCTTGAAATAAACTAAGGTTTCTTTTATCCATTTTCACTTTTATATGTATTCTACAACAGAAAACAAATCATAACACAACAGAAACTAGAAAGAAAATAAAATTACTAACAAGACTAATAAAAGCAACTACCTTATTTTGTGGTTTCCATGATTTCGTGCCCTATATCTACCAATCACAAAATAATTCCATGCCTTAAAAATCCCGATCATGAATCTAAAGAACCTAAAAAAATACTAAACTTGAAAGAGGATGGTCAACGTTTGGGGGTCTACCAAAGCTAAAAATGAGGTAAGGCTCATAGACAAGGTATTCAAACCCCTTTGGTCCCTTTGGTTGATCGAAATAACAACATAAAATCAATGAACTTAGTTGTAGGAGAATATTTGCACTTTGTGAGAGTCAAACGTGAAATCATTGAGAGTATAGAAGAAACAAAGAACAAACTATTTAGAAAAGTAGATCAATATTTAAAATAATTTTATGATCTATAAGAATGAGCTATGAAATCATTGGGGATGGGAAAATTAAGTGGAAAACAAATCTAGATATTTTTTAATAAATGAGGATGAAGGTCTTGATAGGGTATTTGGATGAATGGTTGATTGGAGGTTGACAATCCTAGGTATGGATTAGGTAGAAGATCACCTCAAATGAATTCGTGGTTGATAAGGATAAATCATAAATTTTCTTAAAGGAGGATGATAGAAAACATAACAGGGTTGATTCTAAGGAAGGAGCAGGTGATAAAAGAAATATAGGAGAATATAAGGGTTTATGAAGACAACATAAATTTACCCCCAAAGCTACTTAAGATGAATAAATGATTGATAAGGCTCAACTATGAAATTATTTTATCGCTAATTGGGGATAGAACATAGGATAACAGGTAGAACGAATGATGATTTTAAATGGTTAAACAAAGATGAAATATGATTTATAAGGTAAACGATGAGCTAGGATTTATGGAGGCACAACAATATTGACCTCGCTCTTGCTTGAAGCAAATTCATGTCCTATAAATGTGGACCACGAAATTGATTTGTCAAGACTTGGGACAAAGAAAAAGTCAAAATAAGGAATAAAGCTAGATTCTAGGCCACCTAGGAGGTGGGAACAACAAAGTGACAACTAAGGAGAACCAGAAGGAGTAGGTACTTGAATGGGATCTACCTTAATTTAGTTTGGCAATGAATTCATGGTCGATACTAGCCAAGAGAAAAATCATCTTGTGTGAAGGGTTGAGGCAAAAATTACCAAAAGAGGAGGTTCAAGGGTTGGAGAAGTGAAGAGAGGTTGAGCTATGCTTATCCTGCAACTACATACTAAGTAGGAGGTAAAGGTTAGACTAAGAAAATAGATTCAAAATCTAATAATGCAAGAAATGAAGTCCAACTACTATGTAAAAGAGTAAATTTTGAAAAAATAACAGAGGGAGAGAGTTACAACCAATAGGGGTAGTAATTACCCTAAGGCTTGGCCAAGTAGATCCCTCCAAAAGGCAAGTGCAATTGATAATTTGAGCTAAAAATTGGTAAGATGTTTGTTACCATGAGAGAGTGCTATAATAATGAAGACCCTATACCTCTATTTATAGAATTTTAGAGAATGGAGGGAGAGAGGGAAGAGCATTGATGGTAAGGAGGAGGAAGTGGTTGAATTTGAAATTCACAAAGGCAAAGGGGGAGGGACCTAAGAGTTGGCAACAAGGTATGGAGATCTAAGATATGGTACCATAAATGACCCAAAATCCTTAGGTAGGCATAGAATCCAAGATTTTGGATTTAACCTTAGATACATAATTTCACAATCGATCTTAGTCAATTGTGCACTCATAGATACGACCATTGGAGGTCACATTGGGTAACAAACAATGGTGCTAGGTGGATTTTTAAAAATTGGGTGGGAAGAAATTGAAACATGATTTCATGGTTTGTCAAGGAGGAGTGCAAAATCATCGAGAATGAGAATGTAAAAACCCCAAATGCTAACCAACCTAAGAGAGATTTTGTTTTTGAAATAACTTATTAAGGTTCACAAGAGTATCCATGAAATACACATATTGACTAGACATACCCACATTTTGAGTCTAATATGTTGTAGACATCACTTGAGTGGATAGGAGAGGCCAAGCTCCCATAGGTAATTAGGGTTTACCTCGTATACCTCCACGATATAGAGGATGCTCTTAAAAGATCTCCCTATTTTTTGGTATCGTCCATGAATGCAAAACTTTTGACCTTAGTGTTAGGATTATGCCTTCCCAATATTTAGAGAGGTGGGATGCCAATTCCTTCTTCCAACCTTAATTCAATCTATGCTAGGTTCATCAAGCGTAGTGTCTTAGTCTATTTTAAATGCACCTCTGTGGTGATACCTTAAACTTCCTAATTATATTTCTCATCTTTGTGATGGAATCTAAGAAAAAATTACTCTATGTGATTGTCTTATCATGGACACAGGAACTAGGTGTTGCTACCCCCACAACAACCCAAGTTGAAAAGGATATTTTAGACAAGGTTAACTCTAGAGCCCTTCCCAAAGTAACCCCTAAGCCCATGAATAACTCTCTCTCTCTCTAATTATGAAAGCATTTAAACAAAAGCATATTATAATATGGAAGCAAATCTAATCATCTTAAGCTTACAAAATAAATCTAACATAACCTTTAGATCAAGTAATAACATGGATAAAAACCATTCATCAACATGGCACCATATATTCATCCAACTAAAGGTCTAGATTATAAAATAATAGTCTTTGAATTCTATTACAATAAATCCTCTTTCTCCAAGAGCAATATTCAAACTAATCCTTCACATTGATACATAAGACAAGGAGGAAATCCACCATCTTGATATGCTATCTTCATCCTCTGACCTCCATGGTGTCTTGTTAGGAAGAAAGGGATCATAACAACTCATATGTAGGTATGAATGCATTCCCAAATGCTTATTTCATATTCTATGCATCTAATGCAAACATAAAGAAAACAAACAAGCCATACTCAATCCATTACATCAAGTATTCATATAGAAATTGATCCTTTACATTTCTATTTTATTTTAAAATAATCACATGAAGAAACCCCATAAATTTCTTCATCCAAGATGGACTCCGTGCCTAGCTTATTTTTCCATGTTTTAAAATATACAAAGCAAATAAGGGAACCCCCTTATTTCTTCCCTATATATGGACTCCACACCCACTTATAGATATTATGTGAAATACCCCATAATATTTCACTTAACAATGGACTCCATGCCCAAATACTTAAGGAAACCTCCCATAATTTCCTTATTTCTATTGGACTCCACATCCAAATAAACATTCCAAGATTTCTTTTCCTCAAAGAAAAACAAGCAATATATAAGTGATATATTTTTGCATAATATATTCACAAAACCAACAATATATTTTCACAATATATTCCTCTAATCCAAATAATATATTTTTCACAAACAAGCAATATATTCCTCTAAACCAAACAATATATTTCCATAATATTTTTTTATAAACAAGCAATATATTTCCACAATATATTCCTCTAAACAAACAATATATTTCCACAATATATTTTTCACAAACAAGCAATATATTTCCACAATATATTTTTCTTTTTTCCTTGGAAAAATTCATAATTTATATTTCATGAGAAAAAGGAAGTTACATAGCGTAGATGCCCCCAGGCATTACAAATAAAACCAAAAATAGTTAGAAACTACCCCCACATACAGTAATTGTTTTCTAACACCATCAAGAAAATACAATAGTAAATTGAAAAAGAGGATACAAACCAAATTAATGTCTCTAGCCACTATCCAAGCTAATAAAAAATACAACAATAGTCACCAATTAAAATCATTACAATAATTTTTTTTCTAGCTTCCATAGCCCCTATGCCAACAAGTCCATCCTTTGAATAAACATCTATATGTGAAAAACTGCTTATGGATGAAACCCCACCAAGAAGGATCACATAAAAGTATGAATGCTGAAAAAAGATAACTCAGAATGCTATCTAGACTAATAAATAAAAAACCTAAGAATTCACCAAATCTTTATATATATAATTTTATTGATTAAAAATGAAAATCGTTGACTCATTGACTATTCCACCATCCTTTATTTCAAGCAGATCCTATTTCCATTATGCCAGCATTGGTCCATCCTTTGAAAAAGCATCTACAATTATATTGTGTTCTCTATAGACATGCTTGTAGGTAATGAGGTCGAAACCACTAGCTAGAAGATTCGCCTATTTAAAGATAGGCTGCAAGAGTAACTTGTCCATTTTGAACAGTTCCTTCATCCAATTTATGACCACCTAAAAATCCTCCATTACTTGTAGTTGTTGCACATTGTGATCAAGTGATGTTTTCAGGAGCAACTTCAAAGTAGTTAATTCAAAATAATTACTGGTACCTACACCCAGACATACCTTGTACTTAATGAAATGTTAATTATGAAAATAAATAATATCCCCTACCCCACACAAAGGTGGGTTTTCTTGAAAAGCCCCGTAAAAAAAAAACCAAGGAACTATTTTGTTTACACTAACATCATTGATCAATCTTGGGCATTTGGGTAAACTTGGTTTCATGAGTCCAAGAAGCAGAGTACAAATCTGAGAAGCAACTTGAAATATAGAGAGAAAAGTATCTTGGAAAATATCTAAATTTCTAGCAAGCCACACTCCCCATGCCACCACAAAAGGAAGAGCTTTGTAGATCTTCAGTTCTCTCTTGTCAAACAATTTCTTCAAACACTCTTAAATAGAGTCCCCTTGCCAAAAACCTATAACCCCGATTAGTCCTTATATGTCCTTCCAGGTTAAGCATAGGGGAAAAAATTCATTAATAAGCGAATAAAAACATTTTTCAAAATATAAATTTATGAATTTTGGGACCTTGGTCGTTGACCCATTCACCCAAATTTTTTGGAATTTTGTTTTTGGGTCGGGTCGCTCAAAAATAATAATATTTTAACTTTTAAAAAATTAAATTTCTAGGTACGAGGTGTAGACCAATTGGTTCATCCAAACCCTATAAGGGGGACGGAGGTCCAAGGTTCAAATCTCGTGCCTCACCAGACTGAACGCTTGTCCCTTTCCTGGTGCTTTCAGTGGCATAAAAGGTTTAAAATTATTATGGCATGGTAGTTATAGGGGTGGACTACATGAATATCTGTGTGGCGGCTTATGGGGTGGACAACACAGAATACTATGGCGGCCATAAAAGTTGGATAGCCTGCCCAGATTCATGGCGGCTATCGATTCCACCATGTTAAAAAAAATTAAAAATTAAATTTCTTGTCCTCCCACCCAGATTTTGGATCAACTTGCCTTAAAATTATATATAATTTTATTAACCTAGACAAATTCGCCCACTATATATACCAAAACATACTATTACTTGTTATAGTTATACATTCAACAAAAAGGAGAACCCAAATTTGAGCCAAAAAAAATAACTAAAGAAGCTAGAAAAAGAATGATTGGAAATAAACGAAGGATAAAATACAATACTACAAAGAAAATATTCCAGGTACAAAAAAAATTGGATGCCTTGTTTTATTTTTTGTCATCAATTTTTCCATCCATACATACTTCATGCTCATCCTAAACCCAACTAGGTCATTCCCTACATGAGGTCATCTCTTGCATGATGTCTACAGACTCATGCAGGTCGTCCCTCACAGTTCATCCCTCACAAGTTGTCCCTCACATGATGTCTATGAACTCATGAAAATTTTCCCTCACATGATGTATACAGACTTGCTCGAGTCATCCCTTGCACCCAGGTCATACCTCACATGATGTCTACAAACCCATGCAAGTCATCCCCTATAGGGCATACCTCGCATGATGACTAGAGACTTACCTAGGTCGTCCCTTGTAGGTCATCCCTCACATTATGAATATAGATTTGTATAGGTCATCCCCTATAGGTCATCCCTTACATGATGACTACAGACTTGCCCAGATCATCCCTTGCATGATGACTAGAATTAACCAAGTCGTATCCTGCAAGTCATCCCTTTCATGATATCTATGGACTCATGTAGGTCGTCCCTTGTATGATTCCTATGAAATAATGTAGGTTGTCCCTCATATTATGTCTACACTTACCTAGGTCATCCCTTGTAGTTCATCCCTTGTATGCTGACTATAGACTTGCCCAGGTTATACCTTGCACCCAGGTCATCCCCTGCAGGTCATCTCTCATGTTAGTCCCTTGTGCCCAGGTCATCCCTCACATGATGTCTACAAAATCATGCATATCATTCCTTACAGGTCATTCCTCGCATGATGACTATGAACTCATGTAGGTCATCCCTCGTATGATATCTAAAGATCTAGATCATCCCTTGTAGGTCATCCCTCACTGATGACTATAGACTTTTCCATGGTGTCCCTTGCACCAAGATCATATTTTGCAAGTCATCTCTCACATGATGTCTACTGACTCATGTAGGTCATCCCTCACATGATGACTACAAAATTTCCTAGGTCATCCCTTGCATGATGACTATAGACTTACCCAGGTCATACCTCACCTAATGACTATAAAATTAACTAGGTCGTCCCCTACAATTCATCATTTGCATGATGTCTACGGACTCATGCAAGTCATCCCTTGCATGATGCCTACAAAATAATGCAGGTCATCCCTCATATGATGTCTAAAATTACCCAGGTTGTCCCTTGCAGGTCATCCCTCGCATGATGACTATAGACTTGCCCAAGTCATCACTTGCACCTAGGTTGCCCCATGTAGGTTGTCCCTCATATGATATCTATGAAATAATTTAGGTCATCCCTTGCACTCAGGTCATCCCATGCAGGTCATCCTCGATGTCTACGAACTCATGCAGGTCATCCCTTGTATAATGACTATAGACTCAATTAGGTTGTCCCTCGTATGATGTCTATAGACTTACCCATATCATCCCTTATAGGTCGTTCCTCGCATGATGACTACATACTTGCCCATGTTGTTCCTTGCACCTAGGTCATATTTTGCAGGTCGTTCCTCACATGATGTCTACTGAATCATGCAAGTCATCCTTCACATGATGTCTATGGTTTTCAAGGTTATCTCTATTTACTGCACTTTGATAATCCTAGATTTGTTGATTACATTATCATCTTTGCTTCTTTGCCTGCAGACTTTCTGCTCAACTATTATTTTTATAAAAAATTTCTTCACAGGTACAATGGCTCCAACTCACAATGGAAACAAGGGAGAAAAATCTTTTGAAAAAGGAGTATCCTAAAATATTTTAGAAATATCTTGAAATCCAAGGAGGCATTAAATCCATAGAGGCACCAAAATCTACACAGTTACAAGGTACATACCTATTTTATATACTTAATTAGTAATTTTAATAAATAATTTTAAAATAAAACAATGGAGGAAAGATAATAAGTCAGATTTCCAGCTCCAAAGAGCCCCCTTGGTGGCCAGATGGGAGGAGGTTCAAAAAATATTTAGGGAAGGAATAATTACTGAGAAACTCAAATCCAAGGATGATGCCTTGCGAAAAGCGGTTGAGGCCATTGATAACCAAGAGGAGATTTACTGGAAACAGAGAGCAAGAAATACTTGGTTATTAGAAGGGGATAGAAATACCAGATTTTTTCATCGGTCAGCTTGTGCTAGGAGATAGATGAATAACATGGAAGCCATTAAAGATGAGAATGGACATTCCTTTGATACTCTTCCTGGTATGCACTACCACTCAATCGATTACTTTTCTAAATTTTTTAAGGAAAGTATGGAGCAAGATGTTGAGGCTCAGAACAAAGTTATTAATGTCATACCTTCTATTATCTCTGAAGAAGAAAATCAGGCCCTACTCAGACCCATTGATAGAGATGAATTGAAAAATGTGGTCTTTGGAATGAGTACTGGCAAATCTCTAGGTCCAGATGGTTTTCCTATTGAGTTTTTTCAGGCCTTTTGGGATACTTTGGAGGAGGATGTTTTGGCTGTCACAGAGGAATCCAAAACTAATAAAAGAATGCTTAGGGAAATAAATCATACCTTCATCACTTTAATTCCAAAAGGGGAGGAGGGGACTCATATCTCTAATTTCAGACCTATTGCATTATGCAACGTGATTTATAAAATAATCACTAAGATAATGGCTGAGCGGCTCAAACCTCTCCTTCATAACATCATTTCTTCAGAACAAGGGGGTTTTGTTGAGGGAAGACAAATCTTGGATGGGGTGGTTCTCGCTCAGGAGGCTATCCATACAATGCAAAAATTTGGTAATAAAGGAATGTTCATTAAACTGGATATGTCCAAGGCTTATGACCGGGTGGAGTGGAGCTTCTTGTCTAAAATGATGGCAGCCTTTGGCTTCTCCTAGGACTGGATTGATTGGGTCATGAGCTGTGTTTATATGCCCTCTTATTCTATTCTTATCAAGGGTCTTCCCTCGCAACCTTTTGAAGCCACTCGTGGTCTTCACCAAGGAGACCCTTGCTCTCTCTATCTTTTCCTCATTTTGGCTGAAGGATTAGGTAGACTATTCTTGAGGAGAAGGCATCAAGGCCTGCTAACAGGTATCAAGGTAGGGGAGGAAACTTTGACTCACTTGCAGTTTGTGGACGATACTGGATTGGTTGGTGTGGCCAGTTTCAGGGAAGCTAGAGGAATCAGAGATACTCTTAATGTCTACCTTAGGGCTTCAAACCAGGCCCTCAATGACAAGAAGTCCAAAGTGGTCTTTTTCAATCTTGACCAAAGGCTGCAGGATAGAGTTATTGAGATCCTGGGATTCACAAGGACTTCTCTTCCAATAGTTTACTTGGGAGTTCCCTTGCATTTCAAAAAATTAAAAATAGATATCTGGAAGGATCTATTGGAAGGTATCAAAGATAGAATGAACCATTGGTCTCATAAATGGTTAAGCTATGGGGGTAGATTAACTTTCTTGTAGTCAGTTATTCAGGCCATGCCAATCTATAAATTCTCTATCCTGGCTGCCCCTCATACTATATGGAAAGAGCTGGACAAAATGGCAAGAAGATTTTTATGGGAAGGTGCAAAAGGGGAGAAAAAATGGGCCTTGGTTGGGTGGGATAAAGTTACCCAGCCCAAGGATAAAGGAGTGCTGGGGCTGAGAAGCTCCAAGCTTAATAACAAAGCTTTGGCTCGAAAACTGTATTGGAGGTGGATTTCCCAGCCAACCTCCTTATTTAGCAGAATCCTCACCAGTAAATATTTGGGTCATGTCCACCTCAATGAGGTGGGCCATTTCCCCCTGGATGGTACTGGATCCTTAGTGTGGCAGACTCTCAAGCTTGGATCTCAGGTTATCAAAGACCAATTATTTTGGAAAGTGGGGAGAGGGGATAAGGCACGTTTTTGGACTGATTCATGGGACCAGTATCCACCCATCATTGCTACGTTTCCTGAATTACAACCAATCAAATATGCCATAGAAGCCAAGGGCTGGATTCAAATTGAAAGCTATTTTAACACCAGCCAGATGGGGGAGTATAAGTTTAAAAAGTTTAAGAGGTGGGAGGAGTGGCCAATTACAATCCCTCCAAAGCTGGCACCCATCTTGAACAAAATCTTGATAGAAAGGTTCCTCACAGGGAGGGATGAGGAGGATGAATTAGCTTGGGGCTATGGGAACCTTGGGGTATATACTGTAAAGGACGGATACGAAAAGATCCTCCCAGAGCCTCCCCCACACTCATTTCTGCTTTAGGATTGGAGAAAGATTTGGCATTCCAAGGGCTGGTCGAAAGTAAATTTCTTTGCCTGGCAGTTTATGCACAATGGAATTCTCACCTTTGACAATCACAAAAGTAGAGGAATCATCGGTCCTTCTTAGTGTGCTTTATGCCACAAGCATGAGGAAATAGCTAATCACCTGATGTTCGAGTGCCCTTTCACGCGTCAGATTTGGAAGCGCTGGTTCTCTCACTATAAAATCCAGGCTAATGGTGATTTGAATCGAGCCAATATTTGGGAAAAATGGAAAAGGGGCAGATTTAAATCTATAGCTCTCCGAATTGGTTGGGAGCTTGGATTACTTTTCATCTGGTGGCAAGTGTGGCTGGAGAGAAATGCCCAAATTTTTAGAGAAACTTTCTCCTCGATAGACGGAGTTTGGCAGGTCATTTGGAGCAAAGTCACAAAAACTGTTGCCATCTATGCTGAAGAGGAAAATCAGGTTGGTCTTGGGCCTCTGGAAGAGGGAGTTGAAGGGCAAGAGAGACAAGACAGAGCTAGCTGGAAACCTCCCCCAGAAGGTTGGATCAAAATCAATACTGATGGAGCTGCAAAAGGCAATCCGGGCAGTGCTGGAATTGGTGTAGTTTGCCGGGATCATGCTGGTTCAGTGCTCTACTGGGAACTGCAAGGCTTGGGCAGAGCCACAAACAATGAAGCCGAAGCCATTGCTATCAAATCTGCTTCCATCTGGGCTGTTAAGCAGGGTCATAGGAGGATAATTCTTGAATCCAATTCTCAAGTCCTGGTTGGCGCTCTTGATTGCGTGAGGAACTTTTCTTTAAAAGCATGGAGGTTGCGGATTCTGATCTCTCAAATAAAGGAACTATGGAGGGAATTAGATGACGTGATCCTTGTCTATGTGAGTAGAGATTTAAATAAGGTGGTCAATTTCCTTGCGAAGATGGGTGTTGAGAAAGAGGTAGGGGTGCAGCTGCACAGTGACATGCCTCTGGTGGATGAAGTGATTAGGCAGGGTCTGGAACGATCCTTACGACAATGAGTAAGAAAAATGCTAAGGGTGGTTTTTGTCACGATTTCATGACCTGTTGCGTCGTCGTGGCCTTTGCTGGAAAGCTGTCATGATTTCACGACATGTTGCACTATCGCGGCCTTTGGAGAGAAGTTGTAGCGATTTCGCTACCTGCCGCGTCGTCGCGGCCTTTGGAGGGAAGCTATCATCATTTCACGACCTGTTGCGCCATCGTGGCATTTGTTGGAAAGCTATCATGATTTCATGACATGTTACGCTGTCACGGCCTTTGGAGAGAAGCTGTAGCGATTTTGCTACCTGTTGTGCTGTCGTGGACTTTGGAGGGAAGCTGTCATGATTTCGTGACCTGTTGCGCCGTCGCGGCCTTTGGTGGGAAGTTGTCATGATTTCGCGACCTGTTTTGCCATCGTAGCCTTTGGTTGGAAGTTGTCACGATATCGTGACACTTTTGGAAAATGTGTGCCAAGGGGGGAAATCGTTGCGATATCGCAAAATTTTTGGTGAATAGACGCCAAAGGGAAAAGTCGTCGCGATATCACGACACTTTTGAAGATTGGGCGCCCAGGGGGAAAATCGTCGTGATATCGCGACATTTTTGCAGAACTGGCACTAAGGGGAAAAGTCGTCGCAATATCGCAACACTTTTGAAGATTGGGCACTAAGGAGAAAACTCGTCGCGATATCGTGACACTTTTGAAGAAAGGGCGCTAAGGGGAAAACTCATCGCGATTTCGTGATAGTTTTGGAGAACAAGCATCATGGGGGAAAATCGTCACGATATCGCAACACTTTTGAGGAATGGGGGCCAAAGGGAAAACTCATCGTGATTTCATGACACTTTTGCTAAAGGGGCGCCAAGGGGAAAACTCGTCGCGATATCGTGACACTTTTGGAGAACTGGCACTATGGGGAAAAGACATCACGATATCGTGACACTTTTGCAGATTTGGTGCCAAGGGGAGAACTCGTCGTGATATCACGACACTTCTAGAGAACAGGCGCCTTCTGGATTTCTCGTCGTGATTTCGTGATACTTTTGGTGACTGGGCGCTTTGGTGTTGTGCCGTCGTGATTTCACGACACTTTTGGTGTTTAGCGGCTATGGCGACTGTCTGTCGCGATTTTGCGACATGTCGCATTTTCGTGACTTGTTGCTGTGGCGTGGCCTTGGTTGGTTTGGTGTCGCGATATCGCGACATGTCGTGTTTTTGCGCCTTGTTGTAATCTTGCTTCTCTGCTTTCGGCTGGGATGTTTCTACTCCCACTTGTAACTGTTCTTTGTTTTAATACAAGTTTTTTCAAATTTTTCAAAAAAAAAAAAAAAATTTAAAATATGATATAAAACATCTTTGAATGCATATTACCCAATTGATCCTGATATGCCTTCACTAGAAGATATTCCTCAGGATGTAATACATCATGAATATCTAATCAACAATGACATTGAACAACTTAAGCAGTTATAAGGTACATACCTATTTTATCTACTTAATAGTAATTTTAATAATTTCATAAAATGATATAGAACATACTTGAATGCAAAGTACCAAATTGATCCTGATATGTCTCCACTAGAATATAATCCCCAGGAAGAAATACATCAAGAAAATTTAATTAACAATGACATGCAACAAACTGAACAAAATCATGAATTTGGCATACAAAGTCAAAATGAAAATGATCTTTCCAACAAAATATACACTACAGGGGAATCTTCGGTTAAGTCTAAGAAACATAGACGTAGAAGCTAAACAATCTAGATTATTGGAAGGTCATTGTAGTTTGAATGGTCATTGAAGTATCTGTTTATTGAACCAGTACTGCAAGAAGTTAGTAATGCAGAACCAAAAGAAGCTAGATGCATTATTTGCAGTTGGAAATTAGTAAAAGATAAGAGAATGCAACTTACTATAGATACAAGAGAGAAATATTGTGGAAAGTTTTATGTTAAATTAAAACAAGTTGATGGAACATTTAAGAGAATCCACAGGTGGAAGAATGCATCAGAATGCACACATGTGATATATGCACTAGATTATGAAAAAGCAATGAAAGAAATACAAATACTATATGAGAATGGTGGAACAATTACAACACAATTTCAAAAAATTCATAAAACCACGTTAGCTTCGAAAATCTTGTAGTTGTTTTCGTATTTTCTATTCTTATAAAAGGTAGAGTTATGTCAAAATTTATTTATTATAAACATATTTTTCAACTAGCTAATGTATAGAACCTCCCTAATGCACATTGGTCAGATTGAAGTGGTTGAAAAATGGTAAAATGTATATCTTTAGTTGAGATGAAGGACTTGAAAGAGAATGTTCAAAATTCTAAATTCATTTCACTTTCTATTGATGAGGTAACTGCAATTGACAATACATCCTGGATTTGCATGCATGTTTACACATTTTAAAATCATGTAAGACAACCTCATTTTCTAACAATACATAAGATGGTGGAAAATTGTAATGCTGAAAATCTTTACAATGTCATTGTTACTAGCTTAAAGGATATTACTGAAATGGATGATGCAACAATACCCAATAAATTAATGTGTTGGAGCTGATGGTAACATAAATGGTCTTTGTGTTTGATTTCAAACATTTATTACGCCATATTTGATCCTAATTCACTGCATGGCTCATAGAATGAATTTTGCATACCAAATTGTGAGCACATATCAAAATGTTGCAAGAGTTGAAGAACTCATCCGGGAAGTACATTCATATTTTTTGTGCAATCCAAAAAGGTTTGCAGAGTTTTAAAAATTTGCACTAGGACTTACAGAAAGTAATAATTGTTTCAAGATGTGGATACCAGGTGGATTTCATTTTTTCAACCCGTAGCAAGAGTTTTCAAATAGTATAAATCCATAGTAGGCTTTATCGAAGGGTAGTTGATAACGTAAAAGATTTGTTATATCGTATGAGAGACCTAGAAACACTACTCACTTTATATGGTATTATTCCAATATTGCATGAAGTGAATACATTGATAGAACTTACACAACAAATATCTGTTTATATAGTTGATTTCATCAGAGCTAGAAAATAAATTTGTGTGTGTATCGATACGTTATACTTGAGAAACAATGGTGAAATTGTTCTATTGATCAACAATGCATTACATAGTTTTATAGTTCTTGAAAGAACTAAAAATAGACATGGTGGTTGAGAGAAATCCTCTTAAACTTATTACAACAAACTAACTTAAAGATAGCTCTTATCCTAACAACGTGCTAATCTTGGACTATGGTCAAACATTAATCAACCAAGCCAAAATCTCAATGTATGCTAATCAAATTAACTAGAAATATGTAAATCAAAACATTAAACTAAAACTAAATACTAGGAATTAATACTTAGGACTAAGGAGGCAATGTTGAAAATATTCTAACATTCTCCCCCTTGATGCTAAAGACACTCATGCAAGAGTTATTTAAGCATCACAAATTTGGAAGAAAATATTTCTCTTACGTTTCCTCCAATCTTGAATCAAGAAATCAGAATTTACAAAATACTTATGGTGGCACTCCTTCCACTCTTTATGTGGGATTTCCTGCAAATGCTTGAGTGCCTTCTTTTGTTTATTAGCTCCCCCTTCAACAAAAGTATCTCCTCTTGTGGTTTTCAACAACCACTCTCTTACATATTTATCATTATGGTCTTTAAACCATGCTCTCACATTTTGATATTCTTTTACATATTCAACACTAAATAATACTCCACATGAGTATTTACAATTAATCATCTCACATAGATGATTATACCATACAACTCTTTCACATATTTTCACACAAAAAATCACAACAAATATGGCAATATAATGACCAACTACATATGCAACATAAAGTTGCTCCTCACACAAATATTCTCTCACAACAATGACTTTACAAGAATCCTTCTCCCAAGGAATTTTGAACACATCATTTTGATCCATGTGACCCAAGTTCTCCATCACTGTATTCTCTCCAAAAATATTCTTCATCAAAGTTGTCTCAATGAGACAATCACCTTTCTTTTCATTCCTGCTCACAAAAAACAAATCATTAATCATAAAAATATTACCTTCACTATGATTAGACTTGGTGCTTCTCATAAAGCTGCTTTGTCTCAATTCTCCTTCATTGTATGTTTCTTCAAGAGCAATCATCAATTCTTCACTAAGAGTTCTCCTCATTTGTTCAAGCCATGTTGGTGTGTTGAAACACCATTCATCCAAGCAATCATTCATTGTTGACTTTTCAAGACAACTCTCTTTCTGCAATGTAGTCACTCCAAGTGAGTGATCTTCATCCATGAGTGATGTTTCCTTTGCCATTACAACAATAAAATCAGCAATCTCATTTCCATTTTCTGTTTCTATCTCATTTTTCACATTCTTCTCCCCCTTTAGAGGAACTCTAACAATTTTATCTTCTCCTTGTAGGAGATCTTTATTTTCTCTGTCAAGAGAGCATACCTCCATTCCAAGTGAATTGTCTTCAAGACAATGGTCTTCCATAAACATTGCTTCTCCATCAACATGCCAACAATTTTGGTTGATCCTATTATCATCTTTATTCTCTCCCATGAGAATTTTAGGTGCATTATCCATAATACACTCTTCATTTATCTCCTCCATGAGATATGTTTTATCACTTTTTCTTCTATCAACAACAAATCCTCTTCTTCCTCCTCGTCCTCTTGAGGAATACACATCTCTTCTTATCTTTTCATCACAAAATTCAGCAACATATGCTTCCTCCATGAAGCATTTTTCATCTTGTTGGTTTTCTACATACAGACCTTCCTCTGCAAGAAATAATTCTCCATTACAAAGCATGGCTTCATATGAGTCTTTACAAGACTCTTCAAAAACTCCTTCAAAAGGATCTAATTCAGAAATTGCTTCAAGGAAGCAAGGCTCCTCCTTGCTTAAACAATATTCATGATTGTCACTCATGGCTTTATGGGTATCCTCATCAAACCCATAAGCATCCTTTAACACTTTCCATGCCATTGTAGCTGATCTACAATTGGCTATGAGAGGAAAAACATTCTTTTCCATTCCTCTCCTCAAATCCATAAGAGCTAAGCAATTTGCATATTGCTGCTCCTTCTTCTCTTTTCTTTCCTCACATTGTAGCTTATTCCAAGAGGGTTCCTCATAGAATTCTTGAACTATATCCCATAAGTCTTGAGCCTTCAAGAAGGTCTTCATCATTATGCTCCAAATAGTATAATTATCTCCATTGAATTTGGGTACTTCCAATTATTTATACATGGTGGCCATTCTGCAATCCACCATTAATCAATCTTCCACCTAGATCTCAGCCACTCCTTTCCTGTAGACTTCTGATATACTTATATGAAAATCCACTAAATTTCAGATCCAAATTCATACAAATGAGAAATATGTGATCAATTTACTTTTGCCCTTTCTAGATCTTAGAGTGTTTTTGAGACAACCTCAATGTTCTTCACATAAATCAATCCATACAGCCCCAAAATTTTTGAAAATTAAACTCTGTATTCTTGATACAATAATCTGAAAACCCTCTAAATTTTAGAAGAAAAATCACAAAGGTGAAAAATATGTGATCATTTACTTTTTCCCTTTTTATCACAATTTCGGATCTAGGATTGTTGAAGGAAAAATAAATATTTACATAAATCAATCAATACAGATCCCAATGATCTGAAATTTTGTCTGAATTATGATTTTATCGAAGTAATATTTCTCCCAAAATTTGAGAAGCAAATACCCTGTATTCCACCTTATACAACAATTTTATTAAAAAACTAAAAATGCTAATAAAATTAGCAAATTAGCTCCAAATAACCTGAAATTTTTACTGCATCCTCTTGATACAATTACCTAACAAAACTAAAAATTTCATAATAAAATACCTTAGGATTCATGATATATTAATGATTTACTCGAGCTCTTCCTTGCAAATCTGCTGAGTGCTGGCCACTTGAGTTTCTCTGACAAAGTGTGTGTTTCAGATCTCTTCACACCACTCTCCATAGGTTTTGATCCATTTGAGCAAACCTGCTCTGATACCAAATGAAAAACAATGGTGAAATTGTTCTATTGATCAACAATGCATTACATAGTTTTATAGTTCTTGAAAGAACTAAAAATAGACATGGTGGTTGAGAGAAATCCTCTTAAACTTATTACAACAAACTAACTTAAAGATAGCTCTTATCCTAACAACATGCTAATCTTGGACTATGGTCAAACATTAATAAACCAAGCCAAAACCTCAATGTATGCTAATCAAATTAACTAGAAATATGTAAATCAAAACATTAAACTAAAACTAAATACTAGGACTTAATACTTAGGACTAAGGAGGCAATGTTGAAAATATTCCAACATATACTTATCAAGTGATAATTTTAGGGATCCTTTGTTTGATGATTGGAGAACTCTAACAAAATTCAATGAACAAAATAGTTTATTGTAGTTCAACATTCACAATCATATTTGTATTAATATTCATAGAAAAGAGATACCTTTATATTATTTTGATAAGTGATTGGACATAGTGAAGATTTTGAACATATGCCAATCACATACAATATATTTTAAGAAGTTTTACAGAATATAAGGATTAAGTTGAGAAAAATAGTAGAATCATTGACAAAAGAAATTAGAAGTCATTTTCAAAGAGATGAGTTGCTAGAAGCAATAGGTGTGGTTAACCCTGTATTTTGAGATTTAGGAACAAATTATAATAGCAAAAAAATCTTGTTTATAAAATATATGGGTAAACTTATCGAACATTTTGCTAAAAGTGTGGAAATCAACGATTATGAGATCAATGGTATTTTGAATAAAGATATTTTGACTAATGCTTGATCAAATTCCACTTTTGACTAATTCTAGCGAACTAGGTTCTATTATATATTTGTGGAAAAAGTTATACCCTAGTAGTGTTTTACAGGAAACAATGATTGAATATTTCCACTTATATGAATTGTTTCAAACAATGGTTTTGGGATCAATGGAAGATAAAAGGGTTGTTAGTGCATTGTATTTTGTGAAATCTAAAGTTTGTAACTGACTGGATAAAAATTTAGAAAACTGCTTGAGAATATATGTCTCATATTATGAGGTGCACAATTTTCCTTATGATAGAGTTGTGGCATATTGGTAATCTATAACAAGCAGAAGAGGTATCACGAATATTGATAATGATAATGATGAGAAAATTGAGAATAATGATCTGATTGTTGAGACATAGAGATAAACTACATCTACAAATGATGTTGAAGATTACAATTTTTTGTTTCAAATTCCTTCGATGTAATATTTGCAACCTTTTTACAACATGTCCCTTGGATAGATCGAATTTATATATATTACATGATATTTATATAATCCTGATGTGGGAAATCAAGATTCTGAAGTTTTGTTTGGATTAATGTGTTTGCATATTTTTGCAACATGTCACATACATAATTACATTGCATGATTTTATTTTGGATTGATGTCATATGACTTTGTAAAATAATGTCATAGGTGTTAATGTTTAAGACTATGAATTTTTCATTGAATTGACAATTTTTTCATATAATGTCAAATATTTTCCTTGGATGGATATAATGTCAAATATTTTGTTCAAAATTATAGGCTTTGCCCTACTATATATGAATTTTTCCTAGGATGGATATAATGTCAAATATTTTATTCAAAAGTATAGGCTTGCTTTATTGTATTTTCTTTGTAACACAGGATTGCTTTGATGGAATATAGGATTGCTTTTCTTTGTAACATAGACTTGCTTTTATATATTTTTCTTTGTAACATAGGCTTCCTTTACTGTATTTTCTTTGTAACATAGGCTTGACTCATCTAGATCATCCCTTGAATGAAGCCTACTAACTCACTTGGGTCGTCCCTCAAATGAAGCCTACTAACTTACTTGGGTCATCCTTGAGTCTACCTCACCTGGGTTATCCCTCGAATGAAGCTTACGAAATCACTTGGGTCATCCCTAAATCACCTGGGTCATCCCTCAACTGAATCCTACTGACTTACTTGGGTTGTTATTACTCACCTGGATCATCCCTCGAATGAAGCCTACTAATTCACTTGGGTCGTCCTTGAGTTTGACTTACCTAGATCATCTTTTGAATGAATCAAAATGACTCACTTGGATGGTCCCTGACTCACCTGGGTCATCCCTTGAATTAAGCCTACTGACTCACTTGGTTCATCCCTTAAATGAAGCCTACTAACTCACCTAAGTATTTCATGAGACATAATGTATTCTATTCATTCAAACCAAGAGCTATTTCATACACCTAATCATCAATATTTGTGTTCATCAAAACCAAGAGGTGTATGTAGGTTCAATTATCTATAACTCAAAAATTGAATATTTCATGAGAAACAAAATATATTCTATTCATTCAAACATCGGTTCATTACAAATTTTATTACAAAATGTATATAATGAGAAAAAAATGTATTCTATTCATTCAAACCAAGAACTATTTCAAACACTTATTCATCAATATTTGCATTCATCAAAAACTAAGAGTTGTATCTAGGTTTTATTCTCTATAACTCAAACATTGAATATTTCATGATCTCATCCCGTATCATATTAATAGGATGAAGCATCCCATAGTACCTATTTGGAGCAGGTCAAACTTCAAAGAAATGATAAAAGAATGAAATTAAAAACAAGGCACTGATTCAATGCTCAAAGGAAAAAAAGTTGTGTTCAAATAGTAGTAGCATCATAAACCCTTCTTCTCTTTTGGTATAAAGAAAATATCATAGTTCTATTCAAGGTTGCTCATTTTTAAAGCCCTCCTATCCGATTTATTAAAATAAGTCAACTCTACCAACCTATTTTCCTATGGCAAAAGGAGTCATTGAAAGATTTGAGTTCATCCTGGATGAGAAAGGTAGTTAGCTAGAGATAATGCTCACTACAGTATGTGTACAATGGAACTGAGATGCACAAATAATGGATTGTTACTAGTTAAGATTGATATAGTGTAAACCAACCAACTAACATTGATTAGACTTCAAGTCAAACCGAGGTTGGTGGTCCTTCTAAATCCTAGGCTTGACATTGAATATAGGGTGGGGATGAGATTCGAAAAGGGCTCGAAAGAGTTTGGATGGGCTTGAAAGGGCTTAGAGAGTTTTGTGAAAAAGTAAATAGGATATGGAAATATTGCTAGTTATAGGTGTTTTCCACATCATGCATCCCACATGACAGTAAAGGGTTGTTGCAATTGTTTGAGACACTATAACCACCACCATTATAACTAATGAACTGTCGCAACTCTTTCTATTCCTCTCCTACCAAAGCACTGTGTATAAATAAATGGGAATTTTTATTTTTAATGATTCAGCAGAGTTGCAATGGGAAATGAATCCATTCTCATAGATTGTTCAAAATCGACAAACATCTCTTCTCAAATATTATTGCCCTATAACCCATATTCAAATATTAATAAAATTAATTATTTAGACATAAATTCTTCTACCGTATTTTGGTTTATTACTTTGCAAAATCTCTTCCATATTTTTTGGGTTTAATAGTCATTGGATTTTTGGTTCAAGGAGGTTACACAACCATCCATATATAAAATAGTGAAATACAAATATATTTACATACTTTACGTGCTTTTTTACCCCTAGATTTACCTTTAAATTTACCTCTAAATTACCCCTAAATTCACCTATACATGAATTTACCCCTAAACTTATGCCTAAATTTACCCATAAATTTACCTATACATAAATTTACCCCTAAATTTATGTACACATAAATTCTATTTTATTTGGATAAAAAAAAACTCAAAATTTACAATTTGGAAGATATACCTTGTAATATTGTGGATGAGAGCTCATAATAAGTCTCGAGATAGATTTTTTCATCATCTATCAGAGAAAACCTTGATGAGACATGTTCAAAATGTTTATGGGAAGACCTCTTAATCGATGCACATCAGATAGTTTCACCAAGAAAGTAAGGGTTTTATTGTCGATCATCATTGTAATAACCGACCCCTGATTTTCATAAGACTAAAAATTTATAGTTAGCAAATGAAAGTTTGTGTCGAATTGGGGCATCAAATATAGCTCTAATAGCCTGGATTCTCTCATCCATGTTGAATTGTGGTTGGGATAAATGAGAATTTACAAGATGAGTGGGTAAACTAGGTTTTTGAATGAAATTCTACCTTGATTGGAAGAAGCTACGACCATTGATGGTACTTCGGAGGCTTGGAAGGATTTCGAATAGTTTTTGAAGGTTGGAGTTTTTGTGTTGTGCATAAAATGAAGTGAGTGGGTTTCAAAGGGTTTATATATATGTTTACATGTAGAGTCATAATGAGATGGTGACACATGGTAATGGATACAACATGTGGCACAAAATAAAGATATCATCCTTTGAATTTTGCTTACTCATGGTCATCTCTCATATGATGTTAGTCTCCTCTAGCTGTCGTCCCTCACATGATGTCGATGGAATTACTTGGGTCATCCCTCGCATGATGTCTATGAACTCACCTGGGTCATCCCTCGATGAGGAATGATCCAAGTGATTCCATAGAATTCATTCGAGGGATGATGGACATGATGATGATGCCACACATGATGTCTATGAGGGATTATCCATGTGATTCTGTAGTCTTCACTCAATGGATGACCCTCGAATGAAGTCTATAGACTGAATTGGACCATCCCTCGAATGGAGCCTACCGAATCACTTGGATCGTTATTTATTCACCTAGATCGTACCTCAAATGAATCCTACTGACTCACTTAGATCGTCCCTTGAATTAAACCTACTAACTCACTTGGGTCGTTCCTTACTCACCTAGTTCATCCCTCGAAAGAAGCCTACTGACTCACTTGGGTTGTCCCTCGAATGAAGCCTACTGACTCACTTGGTTTATTTCTAACTCACTAGGGTCATCCCTCGAATGAAGCCTATTGACTCACTTGGATTGTCCCTGACTCACCTGGGTCATCCCTCGAATGAAGCCTACTAACTCACTTGGATCATCCCTGACTCACCTGGACCGTCCCTCAAATGAAGACTACTGACTCACTTGGGTCGTACCTGAATCACTTGGATCATCCCTCGAATGAAGCCTACTAACTCACTTGGATCATCCCTGTGAGTCCGTAGACATCATGCATGGGAATCAAAGCATGTTTAGTGATTATTTATATCTTATGGTACGTTTGTCAAAAAAATTGGTGAATTCACCTACTTTTATTTTTCTTGTGAAAAATAAATTTGCCATTGCCTCTACATGACTTTGCACCATATTCACCTTGGTTTCAAAACTAATTCACCTTATTTTTCTATATATATTTTTGGGCATACCCCTTATGCATAACTCTATGTCCTTCCACAGAGTCTTTGTAAATGGATAACCAACCAATAAATGTTTGATAGTTTCTAGTGCCTCATGACAAAGAGTACATCTCCCTGGGCCTTGAAACCCCCTCTTCGATAAAGCATCCCAAGTTAAAACTTTATTATTGAGGACCAACCACATCAATTTTTATTTTTAATGGCATCTTGACCTTCCAAATAGGTTTCCACCACCAAATATGTTCCCCCTAATGACCTTGGGCAAACATGGTTTTTATATCCCATCTTAGCATAATAATCACCCTTCATGGGATTTTTAGTCCATACTAAAACATCCTCCTCATCCACTTTAATCCCAGCATGACTAGTGATGAGTAACCTCACATATGCATACCATAATTCACCATTCCTTCCTTCAATATTGAGTAGTTGAGCACTCTTCCACCCTTGTTGCCACACATAAGTAGTTTCTTGATTTCTTATATGAGAAAATGTAAAAACACTAGCATATTACAAGGATAGTACTAGATCCTCAGGAATTCTATAATCATTTTTACTTCCAACCCAAGGGTCAACACTAATTCTTACCTTTGCACCATTACCAAATTTCCAAGCAAGCCAATTACCTATAAGTGGAAAATCTTAGACAACAACTTTCCAAAAGATAGACCCCTTGCTGAAAGACTTGTCTGGTTTCCTTACCCACTCTTCCATAGAAAGTGGTTCAATATATTTGGTCTTAATAACTTTACTCCATAGATTTTCTTGGGTAATCAATCTCCATAAACTCCTCACAGCCAAAGCTTTACCGAAATGGTGAATGCTCATTAATCCCCATCCACCCTCTTCTTTAGGTTTTGCTAAAAGTTTCCATTTGGCTAAGACTATGTCTACTTTATCTCTTTTCCTAATTTTTTCTAGCACTCCAACTGGTATAAAAGTCATCCCATGCCAATAGACAGGAATAGCTTCCAATACTGATTTAACAAGAATAAGTCTACCGCTTATAGACAACCACATATTACACCACAAAGATATTATTTTATCAATATTATCCACCAACCAATACCAGTCCCTAATGCCATAGTCATTAGGATTCAACCAGAAACCTATATATTTAATCCTTATCTGAAGCTCAATCATGGAAAATGAGAGTAGCTTCTAAAAAAGATTTTCATATTAAACCGCAAGATCAAAATAGGACATGGTGGACTTTTTGAAATTGACTTACATACCAATGGTAAAACAATAGCTCCTTAAGATGTCCTTGATCTTGTTGACCTCTCTAACAGATCCATCATAGAACAACATAACATCATCCACAAATAAAATATGAGTTAAAGAGAGAGATGGCCTCATTTTTATCCCTTTGATAAACCCCATTCTTCTAGCTTCTCTGATAGCCCTACTTAGATCTTCTACCATCAAAAAAATAATATAGGAGATAAAGGACAACCTTTTATGAGACAACATTCTAAGGAAAATAAATTGGAAGCAAAGCTATTTATAATAACATCAAAGAATACAGAGGACACACATCCCATAATCCAATTAATAGCTTGGAGATTTAAACCAATGTGGAGTAGCATAATCCTCAAATATAACCAACAAACTCTATCATATGCTTTAGAAAGGTTCAATTTAACAACAATAATAGGAAGCATCCTTATCTTTATAGTGTGTGTGCCTTCTTGAGCCACTCCCACAACATCATGAATCTTCCTACCATTAAGAAACCCAAATTGCTCACTAGAAATAGAATATAAGAAAATTCATTTTATCCTTGAAGTAATGATTTTGGCAGTAAATTTATGAAGGCAATTACACAAAGATTTAGGTCTAAAATCATCAAACAAAACATGATTATCCTTTGGAATCAAGGCAATAAAGGTTGAGTTGATTTCCACTAGGATATTCCTAGTAGCTTTAGTTTCTTCCACCACTCGCAGTAGATCTTCCCCCATAATCTCAGAGAAACCCAAAAAGAACTCAAATCCCCATCCATCTAGCCCAAGAATTTTGTTCTTTTGAAAAGAAGAAAGCACTTTTTTAATTCATCTTTGAAAACTCCTTCTAGTAGCATCTCATTAATATCATCATCAACAAATCTAGGGAAGTAAGAGGTAATTTTGAGGCTCTCATCCAAATTTACCCTCTTGGGATATTTAAACAAAATTTTATAGTGATTTATACCACACATTGTAAAGTAATTTAAATGACCTAGCTTTAGACACGTATACACTGGGAATATTCCAAAAGGTATTAATATTTCTCCTATGATTGGAATTTTTTTGAAAAGAAATTGTATTTTCATTTCCTAACTTCAACTAGATAGCTCTACTTTTAAGCCTCCATTGAGCCTCTTGTGCAAGCAATATATTACTCTTTTTCTCTTCAAGAGATCTAATGCCTGCTTTGGACTCCTATGAGAAAAAATCCTTGTTCCTTTCCTCATAAAAAATTGAGATCTACCTATCCAAAAGGGCAAGTTCTTACATTTGTTGTCTTGACTTGTTGTAAGCCCACTTAGAGACACTAGTTTTTAATTTTCTCAAATTTCTTGTAAATTGGAAACATGTTGTGCTTCCTATATTTTCATCAAAGGGGCTCCATACTTCTAGTGTTTGTAAATCATTATCATTTAACCAATTTGAATTAAATTTAAAAGGGCTAGGAGGTTTCCTATCCAGATTACCCACTTGAAGAAATATAAGAAAATAATCTGAGATGCCTCCTTGATCCAACCATGATTTGATTCTCTCATCCTCCATCAATAAAATACCAGAGACAAAAAAATTGTCCAATATTTTAGCCACATAATCCTCACCCACCCTATTAGTACATCAAGTAGGGATAATTTTGATAAGCTCCACATCCACCAGATCTTCTTCTTCAAATTTTTGTTTAAAATAACCCACTTAAGGGTCAAATATAGTTGCATTCCCTCAAACCTCAAATCTATTCAAAGTGAAATTAAAATCTCTCCCTATTATTTTATTCCTCTGATACAATAAATTATTTGCAAGGAGGAAATCCCAATACTGAATTTTGTTCTCATAAGGCCCATATATGTTGGCTACCACTAAAATTTTTCCCAATTCTACCTAGAAAAACTAGGCTCCTAATACAGAAGTTAAAAACACTGAGTTGATAAATTTGAAATCCCTTTTCTTCTAGCCCAAACTTAGACCTCTAGATTTGCCCTTAGATTCCAAATAGAAAGTCCCAATCTTTTAAAAAGGTATGAAGAAAAATTTCTAATTCCGTAGCTACTCCCATTGTCTCTTGTAGAATCAGAATATCTAGTAGTTGTAACTACATTAACCTGCGTAGGATAGTATTCTTAGCGATACTACTTAACCCCCAAATATTTTAGGAAAGGATTAACATTAATTTACCAAATAAAGGTTTTGGCATGCTCTAAGTGCCCCAACTATAGATTTTTGTTTTCCACTCTTAACCTCCCTCAAGGCTTTATCCTTGGCAAGTTGAATATTTTATTTCCTTCCCAAGATAGGAATGATACCCACATCCAGACCAAGTCCTCCTACTACACCAAACTCCTCAAGAAAATTTGTTGATTTTTGTGATCTACAAAAATATCTATTAGATCCCTTGCAAAGCCCTTCACATGGAGAAGAGTATGACCTTAGAGATGTAGACCTTGAAGGAGATAATATTTTTGTGATGATAGAAGGTTGATTGTTAGGTATATTGAGAGAAATTTTTGGCCTAGAACTAGTAACCTTTGATTATTTCTTATGTCCTCCCTCTTCATCTGATGGGGAATACAAGGGAATAATATCCACCTCCCCAAGATTTGACTTTGGATTTGAAGAGTGATTCAAAGAGCCAAGAGATATATTAGGTGGTAGAAGAACTCTCTTTATCCTATGTGAAGGATACACCTCCTGTATGTGTACTGATTCAAGTTGTCCCTCATATTGGCCATTGATTGAATCCCTACCAACACCACTATCCATAACCTTTGGAGATTGAGAATCATCTAAACCAAATATTTGATCTTTCTCCACTCCATCATCGCCATCCAAATAGGTTCCTAACCTAAAAACCTATCTTCTTATGCCACCCACCACATTGCCAACTAATCCATCCACTCTCACCTTAAAAATGTGGTTTTCATCATACTTCCTTCTCCACTCCTTTCTTGTAAATTTTAACCGAAATTCTTTTGCCATATGTTCATAAAAATGGCATCGTAAGCAACAAATAGGGATATTCTCATAATCAAGATTCTAAAAATATTGTTATTTTTT
The DNA here is from genome assembly GCA_028583015.1 of Wollemia nobilis. Lineage (NCBI taxonomy): Eukaryota > Viridiplantae > Streptophyta > Pinopsida > Araucariales > Araucariaceae > Wollemia > Wollemia nobilis. The sequence goes on along the minus strand of JAQPPZ010001772.1, from coordinate 4,943,050 downwards.
AATTTCTATTTCTATATTCTTTGGAAGATTCTCTTGCAGGTCCATATTCACCAAAATCCTAGCAAAAGTGTGAAATGAGCCACTCACCCATGATTGATCCAAGTCCACCGATTTTCCTAAATATTTGCTAATTTATACTAGGAGATCACAACTCCAAGGGCAATCCTAGTAGCTTGATCCAAATGGGTTGAATTGGTTTATATTTCCTTCTTGGGTCAAAATAAGTAGACCATCATTTTAGAGACAAAGCATATGAATCCCAAAACCATATACTCTATAGAATTCTACTTGCATCCTCCACCAATATAAAAGAGACGACTAACCAACCTCGAACCAAAACATGAAAAATGAATGTCTATCCCAATATAGGACTCCAAACCCTCTCCATCCACTAAGCAAGTGATTTTCCTAAGTAAAATATACTATAGAACCTCCTAGTTAGTGTTTTGCCCTCCATATCCAAAAATTTCTCTAGTAGAATGTCCTCACCTAATACCAATTTTATTCTCCCTTCTCTAAGATTTACACATTTTCTTTTCCTTTTTTGTGTGTATGATCTGTTTTTAGTAGGTGAGACCATAACCTCCTTAAAATTATCTAATTAATCCCCTCTCTCCAAAAACCCATCCAAAAAGTCCGAATTAAAAAGGATTTCAAACTCTCTGCTTGCATTCTCCTTAAAACTTCTCTTTGTGGAAATCTTCCAAGACCGAACTACCATTAAGGCTACATCACCATCTGTGAAGAACATATCCATGGGAGATGATAATAAATTTATCGACATGCTAGTAGAATTTAACTTAAAGTTTAAAAAAACCTTACCTTGAATAGGAACTCGCTCTTGCAAAGGATTATCCTCACTAGGATGACTAACCACTACTAATGATGGATTATAAAGGTGATTTTCACCACTATTTATAACATAAAACCCATTTGCATATACTCCCTTCTGTAACTCTAAATAAATTGTAAACTGAGACTCCAGAGAATTTTTCTTTAAGGTTTAACTAGTGTGATCTTCTTCCAAAAGTCTAAACTCCCTCTCCAACTTCCATTTAGATTTCAAAAAATCTTCTGTAGGGAAAATAGAGATTACTTTCACTATGTTTGGAGTGTATTCTACCAGATCATCCACCTCCTCCACCATCTACTTCATTCCACTTTATTCCTTCGACATAAATTTTGATTTTGCTTAGGAATTTTTGTTAAACCATTTATATACTAATTCTTGTATTTTGGTTTTGCCAGCCAGATTCAATACTTTTAAGTCCTACAACAAAAATATCCATAATAACTGCATCCAATCTACCTTCAAATGTATTTCTCCTAGGGTCATTTAATCAATCAGTAAATGGACTTCAACCATTAAAATAACATCCCAGTGTTCCACTTTTATAAACTATTTTCCAGCTCAAGGATTTCAGCCTTTACTAAACATAACCATTCACTTCATGATGAGACTCTACAAAATTTTATCTCCTTTTCTTATGAAACCATCTCTTTTAACTCCCTCCATCTAAAGTTCATTTTCTTATCCTTTAAATGAAATGGAAACAATACTCTATTAACAAGTAGAGGAGTATAAATTTTCTGAAATACTTCTATCTCTCCACATTATTTTGTTTAACAAGTAGCTTGACATTTCTCTTCTTCAAAAATATAAAATATTCTAAAGCTACAAAGCAATATCTAATTAAATGTGAACTGCAAAAACCAATCATTTTCACTACTCTGCACACTTGATTTTTTGAGCTCAACTCTTGGAGAAATACAATTTAATAAAAACGTACAACTTGAGAACAGTGTTTTTTAGCATACATTGATTTCATCTGCTCAATAAGGATAAAGAATGTATGATTTTATTTAGAAATAATAATAAGACAACAAGGAGATGCAATTAATGCATTACCAAGACTAATAGTTAGGGTTGAAACTCCCAATCTCAATCATATTAGTGTGGTGGTGTCCAAAAAAAATAGCAATAGCTTGGGTCATCCCTGTCACTCCACTCCCCCACATAGAGAATAAAGTTACAATAAAATTGACATAATATCAAAATTTGCTACTTCAACATCTGATTCAACTTCTTATTGATGCTTCCATGGCCTCTCTTTTACCCTAAATGCTTTTGTTTAACTCAAATAGGAGCTATCAAATTTGATAATTTTGCAAAGGTTGGAAGCATGCTATAATTCAAATAATGATAGACTCATTAACCACAAAATTCACTCAAGATTCAATGCCCAAATATTTTTTTGCTATATTCTTGGTACACCATACCTTCTATACCTTTGTACCCAAACTATCCATCCCAGTGTCACCTTTTAAAATAAAAATAAAGAATAAATACCATGAAAACTCATGCCCCCCCTCCTTTACATAATTTTTTTATAGAAAGCATTTAGTTGATAGCTAATATAAAGAAGTCCACGGGTACAAATGAGCACCACATCCTCAACTCATTACACAAAAACAACTATATTTAAGTAGACCACTCTAAGAAATAAGCCAGTCCCATTAACATCTAAGAATATACAAATCTTCAAAGAAGGATAATGAGAAAAAAGAGCAGAATAACAACAATGAAAAAGTACTAAATGGTTACAACAATAGCCAAAGACACAAAGAAGGGCTACCAACATATCTAAGCAGTAGGCCTAGTGAGAATCCCAATTAGATCTAGAGCCAACATGTTTTGTAGATATGGATCCAACAAATCACTCAGACCAATATTTATTGATCCAATCCCCTCTATATTCTACCATTCTATACTACAAAAGAGTCCCAAAAAATATTGGACCTTCAATATTTCTCCACTTCAACTATTGGGGCTTCCTACCTTGTCCTTAAATTGGGCCAAAATGAATTTTTATTTTTTATTCGAGTATTTGTTGCTTTTTTTGCTTCTTTGTGTTTCCTCCATTGTTAATATTGTTCTTATTTTTTAAAAAACGTTAGAATTTTCTTCCATCCTCGATGTCACACCAAGGTGGTCGTCAGTTCAAAAATCCACCAGTTGATATGTTATCATCATAGATATACAACCTAGTAGTCCCATTCCATATGTTCTTATCACTCATTCCTATTATGTACTTTGTATGAGACCAAGAAGAACCCTACCATTTGTTCCAACTATTCATTCATGATCTATCTGTTCTTGTTTTGCATCCACCATAGGTTTTGGAGGGCTTTCAAGAAGATATTTTTGCCTAGCAGACATTAAAATATTTCTAATTATGTAATATATTCAATAATAGCACTTCGACTATTCAAAAATTCCCATTCATTATTAATTTTCTTGACATATGCAACCCCAATGAAATATCAAGATTCATATCGAGGGTTGACATGATCTCAACATTGTGCTTAAAATATCAAAATTTAAAGATCATACACTGTTGAAAAATACCTTCAACATGGATGAAATGAGATTAAGGAAAACTAGTAAGGAATGTGGAATATCCTCTCTTTTCCCATTAAAATTTAACATAAAATCAAATTAGAGTGACCAAAAAACCCTACAAGATTACCTATAATTTTTGTGCTGAGATTTTCTAATTGGTTTAGACTACAGTTTGAAACTTCTTCATTCTACCGTCTCTGCTTCGGTAACCCCGTGCTACCATTCCAAAATCCTCAAGAGAAGCATTTCCACAATATATTCCTCTAATACAAACAGTATTTTCAATCCATTCCAATCTCTTTCCAAAGCTTTAGCAATGCATTTCTATATGATTCATTTTCAATAATGCATAGCAAGCACAAGCATAAAGAAGCCCATACTTCTTTCCAAAATATTTTCCACAAATATTTTCAATCCATTCCTATCTCTTTCCAAATCTTAGCAATGCATTTCTATATGATTCATTTTCAATAATGCATAGCAAGCACAAGCATAAAGAAGCCCATACTTCTTTCCAAAATATTTTCCACAAATATCACCAAAGCTATATTAACCCTTTGTTAGCTTAATAATTAAATTGACTCATCATTTGGTTAAGCAACAAACTTAGAGATCTAAGTAATCAATTTTCCATTTGCAAGTCTTATCATTCTTTTCGAAAAGACTTAAAATTAATCTATCAATTTATAAGTAAACTGAAGATTATAATGAGTTAATTACATCGTTATACTAATTGCCCAAACTAATCAATCATTTGATTAGTCAATAATTTAAATATTATAATGCATTAATAATTGGATCAATTACCAAACTAATCTATCATTCGATTAACTAATAATCTAAAGATTATATTAAATTAACCATTAGATTAATTTCCAACTAATCTATCATTAGGTTAATTAATAATCTAAATATTATATTAAATTAATCATTAGATTAATTGCCAATCTAATCTATCATTAGATTAATTAATAATCTAAATATTATATTAAATTAACCATTAGATTAATTACCAATCTAATCTATCATTTGATTATTATGATCTAGCATTAATCTATCATTTTATTAATATAATGCTAACATTAATCTATCATTATATTAATATAGTGCTAATATTTGAAGCAACATTTATCTATCATTAGATTAATATAACTTCATTCGACACATTAGAAGCAACATATTGAGATCCATATGCACTTCATTCGGTAGCTTATTCAGTATCGATATGCCTCTTTCATTATATTGTACACTTTATCCTAAGTTTCACTGAAGGGGGTGTTCTAGTATATTAGTTATGCACCTTATTATTTTAGTTTTCATTAGACCAAAACCTTGAGGCATTAGTGCTTGATACAATATTTGTATTTGAACACCTTACAGGGTGGTTAGTCCTAGGTTCTAGGGTGGTGGTTGGTCTACTAAGTCAAATCCTCAAAGTGTAGTGGTTAGTCCAACACACCCTCTCCAATGTGACTCTTAGGGATTTGATCCTATGGTGAGGCTTTGATATCACTATAGAGTTTTTATTATATTATATTATTTGAACACCTCATTGGGTGGTTAGTTTTAGGTCCTAGGGTGGCAGTTAGTCCATTAAGTCAAATCCTCAAGGTGTGGTGATTAGTCCAACAACTATGAATTACCAATATCATTTTATTGTTTGGTAAAGAGAATTTCAACCAACTTAGATTGTGTTCCATTCTCTATGTTTCTCTTACTTTCTTGGTGCTTGCTTGTTAATTTAAAGGGTTTTATCTTTTTGCCTTGCTAGTATCAGGGGTAGATCTTATTATTCTATTCCTTAATATTATTTCACAACTTTCCTTCTCACTAGATATATCCTCTTCCACCTTTGGTAAGGAAGCATTTGACTTATCCTGCTCATTATCTGGAATTTCCTTATTAATGGTAGATGCATTAAAATCTAACACTATATTTTTTCTACCACTTTCCTTCTCATGAATGGTGCATGGTACTTCAAGAGAGTTTAAAATTTTATGAGGCACATTCCTTAGATTTAGAAAGAATGTTCATTCCTAAATGGTATTTGAGTAAATGATTATTTTAATATTTTGATCATGTTGTACTATGTCCTCTAAGCTCTAATCTACTTTTTCTTCATAGGCTAAACCCTAAAAAGAATTGGTAATTATTCCAATATCCTTACTGTTCTCCATTGTTTATTTACTTTCATATGTCTAAACCTATTTCTGAAAAATTGAAAAACATACCCACTTCTAAGTTTCTCTTGCCATTTTATACATATGTTTTTGTTGGAATCTTCTTAGGGAATGATATCTCAATATGCCCCACCTCATGACATCTAAATTTGAAATATATATTTTCATAATCCAAGATTTATTTCCACAACTTAACTCCATACTTAAGAATGATTATGATAAGACTCATTGATATCAATCACAACCAATATCCAAGCATAAATAGCTCAGACTCTGTCTTTGTAGTTTCTAAAATCTCAAGGAATTCTCCCAGAGTGTTTCCTATTACCTTAACGGTATCCATTTTCCTAAATTCAATCGGTTACCCATACATATTGACCCAAATAGGTACTAGAGATAGATTTATGTCTTCAAGTGCAATGCCTTCAAAACAAAAAGTAAGAAAGAGTCCTATTTTTCTCATAAATCAAGGTCCTCCTTTCAATATTCTATATATTTTCTTCCTTGAATAAAAAATGGCTAGGAAGAAAGGATAGACTCACTCTTGGAGACTTCCAACTCCTATCAATTCATTTTCTCACAATAAAAACCCCTAGCCAAGACCCATTAAATTTACTAATGACTACCTTATCTTTGAGTAACAATAATCATTACTCTGTGAGCTCCTCCCTAACCTCTACTACTAGGGATGATTATAAGGATTTATCTATAAATTGGTCCATGACACTATAACTCAACATCTACTAAAATTAATGGCAAGACAAGTGAGCGATGGTGGAGATGGAGGGCAACGATGGCAATGATGAGATCCACTTTGCTGGAATGGCAGATGGAAGACCTAGTCTAGGTAAGAATGGCACTAGTGATGTTGAAGCGGGCTCCTGAGGGATGCCCCACGTGGGACCTCGGGACACAGAGTCTCCTGATAAAAGACCTGTTGAATGTCCCATACCAAATAAGGAACCTATTCCTAGAAACCCTGGTGGGCCATCATATGCGCAGGTCATTTTTGATGGGTGATCACTCCAAAAACCTTTTATGCCCACCTAACTCAGGTCAGATCAAACATTGTCATCCCAAAAGATATTTTTTCTAGCTATGTGTCAAAGGCCTCTTATTTCCTAATCGACAAGTTTTTTGGGGATAACCAAATATGGAGATAATGAGGTGATGGGCCTTCTCCAAATGGAAAACCTCAAGAAAAATGGAGATCGTAGCCCTTTCCAGAGGGTTTTTTATCATAAAATTATGCAACCATGATGATCCAAGCCAAATCCTTACAGGAGGGCCCTGGTTCCTAGGCAGGAGGAGCTTATTTCGTAGATGATGGACGGTGGATTTCAATCCCAATACCTAGACTATCAACTTTGCTCTCGTATGGGTCCGCATCCTAGATCTACTTCTCCATATTTGGCAAGAGGACATCCTGAAAGCTATTGCAAGAATAATCAATGAGCTAGTGGCTATTGATTCTGCAACTAAAGCAAAATCTATAATGGTTCATGCCTGCATCTGTGTGATGCCAATCTTGAGACCAAGCTACCCTCATTTGTTAACCTAATTTTGGGGTCCTTTAGATGGCATAAAATTCTTGAATATGAAAACAAACTAGCCTTATGTGTCTAGTACCACATGTAAGGCCACCTCAAAAACTAGTGCCCTCTCCTCAAAACTAAGCCAACAAAGGAAATTGAGGATGATGACTCCTTTCCGAGGGCTCCTCCCAGATCCCAAAATTGATTCCATCCACCAATAAATTATCATCCTAGTAATGCCTAACACTTTCCTAAGAGAAGTAGCTCATTTGCACATGCAAACCAGGATTCAAGTCAAGAGAGGAACGATTCTTTAGAAGACAAGGGGAAAACAATTATCGATCCCTCTCTGGCCTCGAAATATGAATAGGTATGTCCAAAATATAATCCTATTTTCTTTAAGGGTAATTTGGATCCCCTTTAAACTGATCCCCCTCCCCCTCTCCACTTTGATCCTTCCTAGTCCAGCTCAGAAGAAATAGTTCTTTTCAAATCTCCTTTGAAATCTGGCCCATACCTCCCCTCACTGGAAATTTTAGACCAACATCCATTCATTATGATGACAAAGATGAGGGAAGTCCTCTCCCATACCAGTCCTTCTCAGAAGGATTCAACCTCAAGTAAACCCAAAGAAAAAATTCTCTCATCAAATTTGAAAGTGACAAAAAAATGGGAAGGCCATCCCTTGCTGAGCAGAGAAGGAAAGAGGTCAAAGATGATATAGCAAATGACTTCCAAGCTACCTTGTCTAATTCTCTCAACATAATAAGAGATAAACCCAAAAAATCCAAAACTCCTTCTCATCAGGGGAAGGGAGGCAAGAAATCCCTCAGGAAGTTTTAAATGAATATTCTCACTTGGAATGTGAGAGGGCTCAATGGTGCTCCCAAGAAATGTATAGCCACAAATCTAAGGAAAAGGAACAATCCCACAATCCTCAACTTGCAAGAAACCAAAGTAGATGAGATTTCTTCCCCCAAAGTTTCCAAAGCAATAAGGAATAAAATCAAATTCGTCTTCACTCCTACCCAAGGAATGTATGGAGGGCTATTATGCATGTGGGATCCAAAAAAAAATGAAGGTTGATCTCCTCCTCCAGTAGGATCATCAACATTATTTTACACTATAACAACAACAACACTTGGATCCTTTCCAATTTTTATGCCCCTAATAACCCTCTTTAAAGAGCCTCGCTGTGGAACTCAATTAGCCATATGCAAAACTCATTCAAAACCATCCCCTGGATCCTTACAAGAGATTTTAATAGCCCCATGTTTCCATATGACAAGAAAGGAGGCAACACCTTGCTTACTAGAAGCATGGAGGAACTGAGAAAATTTATAGATGCGAATGAACTCTTGGATGTCTAGTTGAAGGGAGTAAAGTTAACTTGGAGTAACAGAAGGGCTGGAACTAATCTCATACAAGTAAATTTGGATAGGGTCCTGCTCTTTAGAGAGGCTATCCCTATTTTTTGGGATGCCACTCTCAAATCCCTCCCTAAAATTGGCTCTGACCATAGTATCCTTCTGTTTGAAGCCACCAAATATCCCTCTTTTAAGAGCCCTTTAGGTGATGTGGTTCCACCATCGAGACTTCAGGAACCAAGTCTCTCAGTGATGGCATCAGCACTTCAAGGGGTCCCCGTTTGAACAACTATATCAAAAACTCAGATTCATCAAGGAAAAACTTAGGACTTGGAACAGAGAAACCTTTGGCAATATTTTCAAAAGCAAGTGTATAATTAAAGAGAATATAGAGATCATAGAATAGCAAATTTAGGAAGGCAACCAAGACCACAACATCAAATCTGAAGAGAGCAAGCTCCTAGTTGAGTTCCACAACATCCTAGCTAGAGAAAAAATATATTGGAGGTAGAAATTGAGAGCGTTGTGGCTCAAGGATGGTGACTTGAATACCAAATTCTTTCATGCATCTACCCTAAGAAATATAATTTCGAACAAAATTTTAGAGCTCGCCTATAGCGATGGAAGGGTCATAAGGGAAATCTCTAAGATCATGATTTGAATTCGTCAACTTCTTCCAGTCCCTTCTGGGCACTTCCTCCCCTAGATCCTCTAAGGCTAATAAGGCTCTTTTGGTAAATATTCTCCACTCCTCCTCCACTAATGAAATGATCATAAGCCCTCTTTCCATTGAAGAGATAAAAGGAGTTATGTTCTCTATGCAGCTTGAAAAGGCTCTCAGAATAGATGGATTTCCTCCATGCTTCTTCCAAGAATTTTGGGACATGATTGGACCTGAGGTGTGTGCAGCAGTTAGAGACCTTCAGTCATCCAAGACCATTCTATGAGGGATCAACTCAAAGTTCATTTCCCTGGTTTCCAAAGTGTTGGCTTGCAAAACTCAATGTTCTCTACAAAATCCTAACCAAAGCCTTAGCTAATAGGTTCAAGGGGATCCTCCTCATTATCATCGATCCCTACCAAGGTAGCTCTATTAAAGGGAGTATCATAATAGATGGAGTGATAACCATACATGAGGCCCTACACTCTACCACTTTGGCCAAGAAACCAACTTTCCTTCTAAAGCTAGACATGAACAAATCCTTTGATAGGGTCAGCTAGGAGTTTCTCATCGATGTCCTCCTTAAATTTGGCTTCCACCTAACTTGGGTTGATCTTATCAAAAGATGCATATCCTCTTCGTGGTTCTCCATCTTAGTCAATGGGTCCCCTACTGGGTTATTCCTGAGCTTTAGAGGTCTGAGACAAGAATATCCTCTATCCCCAATCTTGTTCATCATCCCAATCGAGGTTCTAGGGAGGTCCATTATAAGTGCTAGCAGGAGAGGGCTAATTTTTGAGATCAAAACTACTTCTGGTCTTAACCTATTCACCCACCAAAAAAAATTTAATGATACCATATTGGCCACTTTAGCCTTAGTTGCCCAGACCAAGGTCATTAAACACATCCTCCACCTTTTTAATAATGTTGCAGGGCAGATAATCAACCTCCTCAAAAGAAAAAATTATTTCATCAACGCTCCACACTCCCAGTAAATCAAAATTGCATGGATCCTTGGTTGCTCCTCGGAGGCTCTCCCCACTTCCTGCCTTGGGTCCCCTGTTATCTAGTAATCCCACTAGACCCATGTGGAATAATTTCATCGAAAGAATTCAGAAAAAAATTATTCCTTGGAAAGATCACCTCCTCTCCCAGGCAGCCAAATCCACCCTCACTTGGGCCTATCTTAAGAGCATCCCGGTATACTTCATGTCTGTCTTCAGAATCCTAGCATCTGTGAGTTCCAAGATAGAACAAATCTAAAAGAGGTTCCTTCGGTCCGGGAGTGAGGATAATAAGAGAATTCCATTGGTGACCTAGGACTTGGTCTGTCACTGCAAAAGTAAAGGAGGCATTGGACTTAAGAAATTCACTCAAATGAATCTCACTCTCCTAGCCAAGCATGCATGGAAGATTTACCTACATATTGGGTCGATATAGTTAAGAAGAAATACATGCAAAACCACTAGTTCTTGAATGATCAGGGACCCCAAAATGGCTCAATGTTCTAGAAGTCCATCATCTAGACCAGAAGTATCATTCAGAAATGTAGTAGGTGGATTTTGGGTAATGTGAACACCATCAACTTTTGGCATGATATATGAATTCAAGAGGAACCTCTGAGTGAAAATAGGAAGTTGGTGGTCCTTAAACCATCTGCTGATGCCAACATGAGGAGTAAGATTGCAAATTTTATCACCAATTACAATGGGGGCACCAAATGGAGAACCATTGACTAGGCCAACTTCCCCCATCAAGTTGCTTCTCTCTCTATCTTTCTCAATGCAGTCACCATTCCAATGGGAGAGGCAAAAGATAGGCCAATCTGGAGAGGAACTGACGAAGGGTCCTTTTCTGTAAATTCAACCTACTCCTTCTAAGAGAAGACATAGGTTGCAACCATCCCATTCAACCTTGCATGGAGGAAGAAAATCATCCCCAAAATTAGTTTCTTTTCTTGGACTGCCATTCAAAATAAGATCCTCACACTCAAAAATCTGGCCAAACAAGTATGATCCCTAATCGGTGCTATCTATGCCTTTCAATCTGGGAATATATGAATCACATTTTCACTAACTATGCTTTTTCTCTGCAGCCCTTGACCATTTGCTCAATTCCTTCCACATCCAGTGGGTCCATCCTAATTAAATCATTGAGCTTTTCTCTGAGTGGCCAAACTAGTTTTATAATCCCAAGATTTGATCCCTCTGGTCCTTCTACCTCCATCACTTCATTTGGAAAATATGTCTAGAGCACAATAACATGGTCTTCTCGTCCTCCCTAGGAACCCCTTGGATGTGGCTTCTAAATCCATTGCCTATGCTATTAAAAACATTCAGGTCATCCCCTGCTCCATGGCCCCTTCCCAGGATCTCAAATGTACCCTTTTCAAATCTCTAGGTATACCTGAAGAGGATCATGGAGCTCATCCAAGGCCCAATCCCAAATCTAATATCAAGTGGATACCACCACCAGAAGGATGTATAAATTTGAACTTTGATGGGGCTTCCAAAGGAAATCCTGACCTTGCTAGGGCAGGAGGGGTCATCTAAGACCATAAAGACAACCTGATCCTTGCATTTGCGGAGTCCCTCAGGCCTCAAACTAATAATTTTATGGATGCCATGGCTCTATGGATGGGGCTTGTCTTGCTTAAAGAGAACCCAAAAAAATCTATCATCGAGGGTAATTCTCTAAATGTTATCAACTATATAATGAATGACAATACTCCTTCCTGGAAAGTCTTCAATAATCCAAGAATCTAGGAAGATCCTTCAAAGTTACTAGTAGACGACCATCCACCATAACTTCAAGGAGGCTAATCAGCTAGCCGATCTCATGGCCAACCTAGTAGCATCTTCAACCAGCCTCAAAATTTGGAGAGATAGCTTTCCCCAAGACATCACCAATGCAACAAGTCATGAAAGGGATAATTTTCAAAATGGTAAGTCCCAATGATTTGAATTTTGAATCAAAGCTAATCGCAGGTGCTTTCATCACCATTGGTGGTTTCTCTAGACCTTTTTCCTGGAGTGCAAGCAAGTGTAATGAGTGGATAAGGTATATCATCATGGTCAAGCTTGTGGATTGTAAAACATGGGAAAAATGGCACACCCCCACTCGATTATTTTATGTCAATGCCCAGACCTCAAGACCAGTGGCACGTGGACCTTCAAAGCTGCCATGCTCCAAGTTATCAATGTTTGGCATCTCTTCTACTACATGGTGAGCAACAAGAAGTTGGGAAGGTGTTTCCACCCTTGCCTCACTAATCATGGTGAGTTTCCCCAGTTTTTACTACATTCCCAAGTTATTCATTACTTTTTCCAACACCCCCCATTTCCCCTTGTAGAGTTTTTTTTGGAAGCTTCCCAAGTTCCACGTGCGAGTTTGATCTTCCAAATATTGATTCAATCGAGGTCAATCTTTCCATGGTTTGAAATGATTTTTGGCTCCCATCCAATCACCTCCACGGGTCGTACCATACATTATACCATCGTAGTGTTGTTCAATCCAATTTTATCGCTCCCGCCTTCCTCCACTTGACCCATTCCTTTTTAACCAGCCTCAACTTTAGTCTTTTTGCTCGTTCTCCCTCCTTTGTCTCCCCTACCTTGGATTTGTTGGTCCTCCACTTTAGCTCCCTCCACCTCCCACTTCCTTGTTTCCACCCCTATCCCCCTCCTGCAAGCATGGTCTTCATCAAGCCAGGCCAATTGATCCTTAACCTGGTAGCCAAGATATTTATTAATTCCAAGCGTTTCGGTCACTTCTTTCTAAAATTCTCTAGAGCTGAAGACCATATCACCAAATATTTCATCTCCTATTGGAACCAGGGTGAGGTCACCATACAGGGAGTTCACTTCAAGGTGACAATCAAAATGCTTATTGAGATTACCAGCTTCTCGCTGATAGGGCACTTCATCTATCATGATAAGCACAAGTAGGGAGATGATACATATTAGTTCCCAAATAAAGGTAAGAGTTTGAATTGTGACAAATCCACCCTTCACGTTTCTTCCCTCCCTACTCCCTAGAACATTGCCATTGTTCCCATCATGCAGTATGTGATGTAAGATGATCCAAAGAAGCCTTTGAGTAGCTTCCACCTAGCCTTCGTCAACCACCTCCAAGATAGCAAGGCAGTATCTATCCCTAATTACCTTTTGTACTCCATTTCCCTGGCCATTGAAAATCCAAAATATGAATGGGAAGCTACTGCATCAAGGACTCTTATCAATGATCTTCAAGCATGCTTTAGCCAATAGGCCCCCTATCCATAATGCCAAGCCTGTGTCTACTAGTCCCCCTGATGAATTCCCCCCATTGTCCAATCATCTTGTTGAGTCCCCTATTGGCCCTAGTCCATTTGGGGGCCGTTTCAAGGCATCCCCTCTCATAAGCACTAGGCAGAGCAAACAGAAGAAACGTGCAACGATATCCAATATTCCCCTGGTGACCAGATCCTTGGCCAGGCTTAAAATACCAAAAGTAGAGTTGTCCTCTTCCTCCACTCACGTCATATCTAATTCCATGAGTGACAAGGAGTATTAGTTCTCCCAGATGTTGTTGGAGCTAGTGGCTTCCACCATTGGTACCTCTATCAAATACCTGAAGGAGGCCTCCAAGATGTGGTATCATTATGCTACGAGAAAAAAGGATGATGGAAAAAAATAATAGGTGTGGGACCCTCCCTTTGGAGCGATGGCATGCAAGCTGGGTTTGTTTTGCTGGTGAATCTATTTTGAGTCATTATTCAGGAGGGAATTTTGAAAATGTTACAATTGGCTTCTAGGGTTTACTTTTATTTGAAGGAAACTGGGTTTATGTTGGTGGTTTTTTTGTTTACTGTTGTTCAATTGGTCCTCTATTTTAGTGGTTTTCCCTTTGGGTCTTTGAGGGTGTTGTATCGAGGGGTAATACCTTTTTGAAAATCTTGCCCCTATGTACGATGGTTTTGCCCTAAATGTAATAATGTTTTGGGTTCCTTTCAAAACCCGCTTTGTAAATACTACTTAAATTAACAAAAAAATAAACCTACTAAAATTTACTAGTATATCCTATAACAATTAAATTATTTTAAAATAAACCTATAATAATCTACATGTAAAACTATGAAAAAAATAGAGGGATAAATGAAACTTAGCTAAAATATATATATTCCATGTCTCGTTGATGCCCTAGTCATTCATTGCTCCTCCTCTAATATGAACCTTGATTGACATATATTTGTAATTTTATTTTTATTTTTATTATAAAAATAGTCACTACCCTTCTTCTAAATGGTTAACTTCATAGGGTCGTATCTTCCTCAATACTAATTGGATTCCTCCATATTGTTAGTAAATGAACATTTTTCTCATGGGATCTTTAGCATATACATTCAAAAATAATAATTTCAATAGTTCACTAAAAATATTATTGATAAATATATCGACTTAAGTAATGCAATACAATGTAATGTAAAATTTATTTGATACTCCATTGCAATTCTCTGTCTTCAATATATACATATTGGATATGAGACTCTTTACACTCACAAGATCTTGACCTTTCTATTTTTAACAAACTATTCATCTCCTAAAACACTCAAGAGATATGAATCTTATATTTATCATAAATGAAATATATTTTATTGACTCCACATAATAACAAACCTCTAATGATTACACACACTAAAATATAAACATTTACAAGACTCTTTTCACACCACATATTTACAAACTAGTTACAAACTTTAGACACAAATATTTACATGACTCTAAACTAAAATATTTACATGGTACTTGCAATATTTTTGCAAGGTACCAAATAATGTAATACTTCCAATATATATGACCACTTATTTTAAAGCTCTTCAAGTTTTGCACAAATTGGTCCAAGAATAATCTAAATCAGACAACCCTTCACAAATATATAACTCTTGAAATATGGGATATTGTTTTGGAAAACTTTGTCCTAACACTACCCTTGTTTTGGATAGTTGGATGATATGTCTTCACATGGATGTATCTTCCTATTGGATTCTTTTGTATGACCACTCATTTCAAAGCTCTTCAAATTTTGCACAAAATAGTGCAAGAATTGTCTGAATCAAACAACTATATGCAAATATATAGCTCCTAAAAAATGAGATGTTTTCCCTTGATAAAGATATAGCTATTGAAATATGAGATGTATTTTTAAAAAATATTATCCTAACACTACCTTTTTTTGGATAGTTGGATGGTTGTATTCACATGGATATATCTCCCTATTAGATTGTATGACCACTCATTTTAAAGCTCTTCAAATCTGAATCAAACAACTCTATGCAAAGATATAGCTCCTAAAATATGAGATGTTTTTCTAGAAAATGTTGTTAAGACCAACCAAAGGAGTTGTAATATAGTCAATTCTTACTCTACTTCTAAATCATAAGAGAAAATAATCTTAATCATGATTCTTAATCTACTTTTCTTCTTATACTCGAGGATCCCACGTCCTTTAAATTAACAATAATGAATTTGTTGAATGTGTGTTCAAGTAGTAAAAAAATATGAATGTCAAAATATTTAATTATTTGGTTGATGGAGAGATCGTGCAAAAATATCTGATAATTCCATCTTAGCCAAGGTTTAACACTCTCCCAAGCTTTCCAAATCCTCCTTATGATGAAGTATCTTGTCACTTTGATAGACACAGGAGCAACAAGGAGGGAAGGGAAACCCATTCCCCTCCAACTCTTACAACTATAAGGATAACCTTTGTAGATACAATGATGGATGAGAATCTTCCAAGCCTCATTTCCCACAAGGGCTTTGATGATCCACCTAACACAAAGGGCCCAACCTTGATGTTGTTGTATTGAGAATTCTGAGTCCACCATGGCTTCTAGGGAGACAACAATACTCCTAGGCAACATGGTGGAATCCCAAACCATTACTAGAAGAGGATAGTAAAAAGTCTCGCATAAGCTTATCAAGCTTCTTATAGCAATTTTTGGACAGGACCTAGCAGGAAGAATAATAAACATGGGTGGCCGCAAGGACTTTTGAGAATTTAGAATTTACCAACAAGGGAGAGCTTCTTGGTGGTCCAATAGGTAAGTTTATGTTCCACCCTATTAATGGCATACTTCCACAACTCTATCATTGAATTGTTAAAGGTAAAATGAATACCTAAAAAGTGAAATATTTCCTCCTCGTAGATTATCCTTTACTAATACTTACTAAGCTAGTGGGGCATTGGGTTAAGAGATTGCTTGTAACATTGAGACTTTCTCCATTGAATGGAGGAACCAAAGGCCAGACAAAAAGTGTCCAAGCAAGAAAGTTCCTGCTAAATAACACATTCATCCTCAATAAGCATGAGGAAAGAATCATCAGCAAATGATCGTTGATCAACTGAGACTCACCTTCGAGGATATAAATTCTTTGAATAGAACCATGAGCAGCATAGTGAACTAATATATGGACAAACCCCTCAGCAACGAGGACAACATCAATGGGCAGCCCTATTGAATAGAATGAAAGAGCCCAATGACTGGGGACTTATGCCTATTAATGGATAAAACAACCAAAGCCTCAGTGAACAACATCTCCATAAAGCTAATGAAGGATGGTCCAAAACCAAGAGCTTTAAGCATGGTTAGAATGAACAACCAATCGATCTTGTCATAGGCTTTCTCAAAGTTAATTTTGATGAACAAGGGTCATTGGTTGGAATTGCAAGCCCACTCCATGCCTTCCCAAAAAACAATAATATTGTCAAGGATGAACCTGCCCCAAATGAAGCCAGCTTTCTCTAGGTGTACGATGATGGGAAGGAGATGGCAGATGTGCAAATACAAGGCTTTGGTGATGATATTATAAGAAATATTAAGAAGAGTAATAGGCCTCCAATTTTTGATGATTTATAGATCACCAAATTTGGGGATAAATTTAATAATCCCTTGATTAATAATCATCCTTAATTTTTGCAAAGGTGTGTAGGGCATCATCAATTTCTTTTCTCATCCTACCAGGGATTGGATACATTGGAATGACTTAAGAGTCAAATTTGGGCTCAATATTTGTGATAAGGACACATTCGAGGTCTTCAAGGCTACTCTCCCTGGCTCGATGTTTTACAATTTTTTTATTTTTTCACAATGACCTTGGTGGAAGGATTGGAAGTGGTATCTAGAC
Organism: Wollemia nobilis; assembly: GCA_028583015.1. Lineage (NCBI taxonomy): Eukaryota > Viridiplantae > Streptophyta > Pinopsida > Araucariales > Araucariaceae > Wollemia > Wollemia nobilis. The sequence goes on along the minus strand of JAQPPZ010001772.1, from coordinate 4,925,736 downwards.
ACACCTCTACAAAAATACAAGGCTCTTTTAGGGTATGGATGGCTCCCTCCCTGCCTCCCCATGATTGATAATATCAATCAACAATGGAATACCTCTTTCCCTCAGCCTATTTGGATGTGTAGGTTTCGAACCGCCTAGGCTGCTTTCTTGGAGCCCAAGATTTCCTATTTTTCTTGAATTCTTCTTCACCAAGGGATTCCTATTGGGGAGAATCTTCGTCATTTAGGCATCCCCAACCCTTCTTGCCCTTTATGTCTTCAATTTGAGGACTTTATCCATATTTTTTGGTTTTGTGCTCATGCTCATTCCCTTTGGGAGTGGATTTTTTCCTTTTTTAGACCTTATTCCTATGCCATGCTTGAGTGGAAGCATATCATTCTAGAACACCCTTGACTATTTTATTTGAAGTGTGGCACTTGTTTCATATGGCGACCTTGTACAACATATGAAAAGTTAGAAATCACTATATCTTTGATAAATGTTCTTCCTCTCTTCACATCTCTGCTTTTAAGAAATCTAATATTATTTCATCTATGTATTTTCATATTACGGTTTAGGCCAGTAAGGTGATTATGGAGCTCTCCCATATTGAAGAGCTTATTGATCATTTGGGGAAAACTCAGTGCACAGTCAATCAGGTTACTCTTAAGTAGGATTATCCTCAAAGTCGGTCCAAGTCTAGGCAACATCATCAATGGGATTCCTCTTAAGCATGATTATCCTCAAAGTCGATCCAATTCCAGGCAACATCGTTGCTCAATCCCAAATCTCACTCCTACCCCAACTCAAGGTCACCCTCCTTATAGATTTGGCCCTACTCCTCTTCCTTGGCTCCTTAACTCGACGTCTAGGTCAAGTCAGGTGCTCCAGTGTTTACTACCAATGAGGATTTGTTTATCCATAATTGGGAAGATGTTCCCACAACTTTTTATTTTGGGTAGGGATGGGATTCAGCCAAGTCTCCTAATGATAATTTTGGGTGGGATTCGGTCCTAGTGGTGGCTAAACCCATGAAACAATTTTTCACTATTAAAAATATTTCCTTTTTTTTGGTTTTGATCTTTTTAGTATGTAATCATTTTTATTTTTTAGCTAGTTGATAGTTCTGTACGACAGTTTTAATTAGTTGTTACTTGATTTCTTGGTTTCCCTCATTATTTTTACGGTAGTAGTTTTTGGTTTATGGTGTTGGTCATGTGACATGTTTATCCACCTATTTTTTGTAGAAATGTATTCTATTAATTATTTAATATAATAATTTTTACATTAAAAAAATATATATTTAATTATTTTTTTAATTTTTTAAAGAGAGGAAACTCTTAAATCTTTTTAAATCTCTTTGAAATTTTTAAAAGGTTAAGCTCAAAATGTTTAATATCAAAATATAATAAGGTCATATTATCTCGTAAATGTATCAAACTCTATTCTTTACCATTATCTTAAAACCCTTTAGACTAAATAAATATAATAGTTTTATTTACTAATTAAAATAAATTATTATATACGCTGGGAGGGAGTGCTAGCTAGGAGGAAGTGCAAGTCGAGAGGGAGTGCAAGCCAATATTGAGATCTTCAAATATGGTAGAAGAGTAATATAGAGTGTATCAATACTTTAAACCCTTACCATGGATGTGGTGAATATTATTTTCAAAAAATTATCGAAGCAAAGGAAGAGAAAGAAAAGACAAGCGAGTGTGAGCTAGGATGGAATGAAAGTTAGAAGCAATCCCTGAACCCTACCCTAACCCCACTAGTTAATTTGAAAGGAAAGTCATAAATAAGTGACAAGCGAGTGTGAGCCAGGAGGGAGTGCAAGTCAAGAGCAATCCCCGACCCCAACCCTAACCCCACTAGTTAATTTGGAAGGAAATTCATATTTGAAGGCCCTGATAGGAAGTAAGGATACCCTAGCTGGAAGTATGGATGCCCAAGTTGAAGAAAAGTGGAAGAGCAAATATATGGAAATTTTGATCCAAGTCACACCAAAAGTGACCATCAAGGATGGGATGAGGGTTTTTGGAGATTCAATATTGGATCAAGTGGAAGTGGGGATTGAATTCAAATTACTCTATGAGTTTTCTTTCTAAATATTTTTCCTTGTCATATTTTCTAATTCAAAAATTAGGGATAAAATATTGAGTGGTGGCCCATGGTTTAGAGGGAGAGATACCTTTTATTTAAGACCGTGGAATGAAAAATTTCCTATTGAGACAAAAACTATTAAGAAGCTTCTAGTTTGGGTTAGGATTTTTGGACTTCCATATCAGCTTATCAATAAGGATGTTTCAAAGAATATTGGAAATACCCTAGGAGAATTTATCAAGAAAGGACTAACTATTAAGGAGCAAAAGCATGTTATATATACCAGAATATGTGTTGCTATGGATTTTTTAAAACCTTTACCACAATTCATTAAGATTAAATTTGAATTAAGAGAATGGGATCAACAAGTGGGTTATGAAAAAATTTCATTTCGATGCCACAATTGTTATGAGACTGGCCACATGGCAAGAGTTTGCAAAGTGAAAACTTTGAAGAAAGAGAAAAAAATTTGGTCATAAAAAAAACTTCAAGGTGAAGCAAGGAAATCATGCATTAATAGATGGTATATTAGGGGTAAATAAAGTCTATTTACAACATATTATGAAAAATGTCACCATAAATAAAGTCTATTTACATCTTATGGAAAAGGCCACCATAAAGAAAGTCTATTTACATCTTATGGAAAAGGCCACCATAACTCACTTGAATCAAAATATAGAAGAAACAAAGAAGGATACAAGGGATGAGAAAGTACAAATAACAAAGGATACAAGGGATGTGAAAGTACAATTTGTAAGTTCAAGTTCAGAAGGAACAAAAGGTGGAAAGGAAAATATGGAGGAAAACCCAAACACAAAGATGACAGAAGAGATCAAGATCTTTCCAGGAAAATCATCTTCATTTTCCTCAAGTAGTATAGAATGGTAAATCATATTCATTTTCCTTAAGTATAGAATAGTAAATCATCTTCATTTTCCTCAAGTAGTATAGAATCCTCTCCAATTAATAAAAGTGAAAGTGGTATAAAGGTTATCCCTTTCACTTTAAGGTTTCAAGAGCAACATAATAAAGAAATGAGGATGGAGGAAGTCTTTAACAATTTAGGGTTTTTAGAGAAAAATAAGAAGGTAATTGGTTTGGAAGAGCATCCTTTTACCTTAGGGTTTCTAGGGGAATATAAAGAAGAATGTGCTTTTGAGGTTATTCCTTGCTCTACAAATCCTGTACAAGACAAACTTATAGATGATAAGTCTTACTTTGAGCAGTGTGAGAAGATTGAAGAGATGGATGAAGATGAAACTATTTGTGTAAATGAAAAAAAAAAGAGCAAGACCCAAGAAGCAAAAGCAAAAAGAAAAAATAAAAAACCCAAAGGGATATTGATGTGGAAAAACAAAAGCAAATATAGCAAGTGTTAACAATAAGTGGAGCTAAACCCACAAATAAAAACAAGAATAACAATGAAAATAATATCTTGGAATATTAGATGCATGAATAAGAACCCTAAAAAATTATTAAGAAACTCTCAAATTGTTATAGACAATATATTTATAGATATGAAAAATGGGCAATAAATATTTTAGCCATTCATGATGTTGAATTTTATCTTATCAAAATTTTAATTTGAAAAAATGAAAGCATCTATATGAAATGATAACAAAAATTGATTGTGAAAACTTAATAATAAAGAAGATAATAAATCACCCGGTGTTGTAGGTGAGTTGGAGAGGAGAGGGTAATCCTCCAAGGGAGGTCTCAGGTTCAAATCTCCACCCTACCAAAAAGTTGAATTGGGTATCCAAAATCCAATTGATAATGTTGGTGCGGGCAGGGGTCGGGTGTGACTCCCGGGTGACTTTGATGGTGTAGACCCCCCTGTTCATGGTCTCTCAGACCAAGGTGGCCCGTAAGGGGATTTTCGCTAAAAAAAAAAAAAAAAAAAAAAAGATAATAAATCTTTTAAATAAAAAAACAAATAAAAAATAATTTTAATAAAAAACCAGATTAAATATGTTTAATACAACAATGTAATATTTTATTATAAAAATAAACACAACGCATAAAATTATTCAAAACAAAACAAAATTATATTTTTTTAAGGAAGAACGTATACTCATATATTAAGAAAACAAAAGTTACATCATGTCAAGTTCAAAATAAACCAGCACATAAAAACACCAGATACAACTACTTATGCTGAGTTAAAACAGACTCAAGTAATGTCATAAACCATTCTATAACTGTCATAGAAAAGAGCTATAAAATGTTGAATCATAGCTAACTGATAATCAAAATACTCAAGTCTGCAGCAATAGTCTTCTTGTCTTCCAGCATCATGAAGTCTATCAAAGAAGAACCTGTATTTGTCCCTGTAGCTTCTCATATTCCGAGCAACTTGTAACGAAATTTTAAAACTTGTGAGTCTTCTAAAAGACCCAGTAAGTGATCTCTGCAAATTCTGAAAAATCTCCTTATTTCTATACACCCATATAATCCATAATATCTCTGATGATAATATAAGCCAAAAATTATTCAAATGTTTTTGCATATGAGGAATAAAACCCAGTAAAATATGTTGTCTAGTCACAGTATCATGAATGTTCCATCCCTGCATATTATACAAGAACATGTGCCAAATTTCACGAGCAAAGAAGCAGTCAAAAAAGATATGCTCAACAGAATCAGGAACTCTACAAATAGAACAACTCATAAGATTATTAGAATCATTCAAAATAGGCAGTATCTGAAGCAAAAGAAGCCATCTAAACCAAGATTTCTTAGGTTCCAAGTGACTGGACCAAATATGCTGCAAAATGACCTGACCATAAGACGCTGAAAGATCCATCTGCCAAACTCTATTGATATGCATAATGATATCATTAGTATCAGCCAAAATATTATATAACTGCCTGGAAGTGATTTTATAAAACTGAACATCACCTTTCCAACGCACATTATCAAACAAAAATTGTTCATCTGAAACAAAATTAGGAGAATTCAGCTGCAAAAAAGAAGTTCTTAAGAAATAGTATGTCCTTTTTTGTGAAGCAGGAAGACCATACTGAGTCCTAAGAGAATCCCAAGATCTCAAACTGCCATTATCAAGAATATCAGCAAACGTTCTTATACCCAAATTGGCCCAATTTCTAGCAGAACAACCTTTTGTAAGAGCAAGAAACTTATTTTTGTACATAAGATTCCACCATATAGAGCTATTCAAATAGAGGACTGAATTATCATTAACAGACCAAGCAAAATGACTACCTCTAATCATCTCCCAGGCTTTCCAAAGACTTCTAAACACAAGTGAACCAGAAGGAGCAACTGGAAATCTGCCTAGCAAGATATCACTCATGGGGAGGCCCTTCCAAGTACGGGCTTGTTTAGGAACAACCATAAGAATATTGTTCCTAACTAAAACTTTCCAAGGTTCTTCTCCCTCTATACAATTAACAATCCATTTAATAGCAAGGGCCATTCCTTGAAAACGAAGATTTTTAAGGCCCAAACCTCCTTTTAACTTATTAATAACACACCAGTCCCATTTAACACTATGTTTCTTTTTACCAAAAACATTACCAGCCCATAAAAAATTCCTGATATGCTTGTGAATGTCATTAACCTGATAGGAAGAAAAAAACTAGGCTGAAGCATAATATATAGTATATGATGACAAAATATTTTGACATATCTGTAGCCTGCCAACATTAGAAAGAAATCTCTTATTCCATTTAGAAAACTTAGTAGATATCCTTTCCTTAACCCAAATCCACATATTCTTAAGATTAGGATCAAGAGCAAAAGGAATGCCCAAATACCGAATTTGTCTCGTAGGACCACCCCACTGTATATTAAATTTGGCCAACCAAGGAGGGGCAACATTGTCCCAACTTAACAAAATTGACTTGGATCTAGCAATTTTTGCACCTGAAGCACTGCAGAAACAGTCAAGTTTTGCAAACAAGGAATCAAAATTTTCCTCTATCAGCTTAACAAATATAGAAGTATCATCAGCAAAATGGATGTTCACAAGATCTTGACCATTCGGGAGCACAATACCCTTAATAACAGGACTAATAACATTCTCTCTGAGCAGATAAAATAAAGCATCATTGGCTATAACAAAAAGAGCAGGCGCAAGAGGGCATCCTTGCCTTATTGACCTTTGTAACACAATAGGATCAGAAAGAAGGCCATTAATTTCAATATAAGCAACAACATCTGATAATAAGACCTTCACCATATCACAAAACTTAGAAGGAAAACCAAAAGCTTCAAGAACCTTAATAACAAAATTCCACTCAACTCTATCATAAGCCTTCTCAAAATCTAGCAACAACATTCCAACATTCTGACCTGAAAACTTAGACCAATCCATGGCTTCCCAGCTGGTAAGAAGATTTTCTAATATATACCTCCCTTTAACAAAACCTGTTTGAGAAGGATTTATAAATTTAGGAAGATAATTAGTAATTCTCAGCGCCAAAATCTTAGCAAGGATTTTATATGAAACATTTAGTAAGGTAATCGACCTCCAGTTCTTGACTAGAGACTTATCACCATCCTTAGGAAGCAATTTTATAATACCCGTATTAATATCTTTACCCAAGGATCCATTATGAATAGCCTCTTCATACACCTGACAGAGATCTTCACTTATCCACTCAACATTCTTTTTATAAAATTCAATAGGAAGTCCATCAATTCCAGGAGCCTTATCATTATGAATAGACTGTATGGCCTTAATAATTTCATCTTTAGTAATAGGACCACCTAAAGATTCAGCTTCCTGTAAAGAAATTTTCTTAGGAATTAGGGAACAACAATATAACCTATCATTATATCTTGAACTGTTATCTTCTGATGTAAATAGCTCCTGATAATAGTGAAAAAACACCTTCATTATGCCCTTATCATCACAGATCAACTGTTGTCCATTCTAGATTCCAGTAATTCTGTCCAAAATGGCTCTTTCTCTAACGTACTTAAAGAAAAATTTTGACCCTTTATCACCAACCTGTAACCAATTAAGTTTAGCCTGAGCTCTTTGCCTTTGGATTTTCTTCATTTGCAGTTTTTTAAGCTCATTTTTCATAATAATTAAGTCTTCTTGGACTTGAGTATTACCAGGATCTGATTGTAAAACAGATTCCAGCTGAAAAATGTTACTATGAAGCATATTTTCTAACTTTTTATTTTCAAAAGCTTGTTGTGTACTAATGGATTGAAACACTCTTCTCCAGCCATTAACATTCATATTCCATCTATTAATGGGACTAGCATGTTTATACAACCACCTATTAATTTCTCTCAAAGTGAAAATAGCATCATTGCAATCAGCTAGGTCTAATAAGGAAAGATTCAACAAAAATTTCCAAGCAGGCCTTACATGATGAAGGATTTCATTCTGAAATTTTAGATTAACAATAATAGGAAAATGGTCTGATAAAGCATTTGGAACAGTATGAACTCTAAGACCATCAACCATATGAGTAAAGTGGAAAAACGAACTAGTAGCATAGAATCTGTCCAATCTAGAATAAATTCTATTAGCACCTTTCTGCATATTGCACCATGTAAACCACAAACCTTGATGTTGATCATGAAAACCTTCCAAAGGGTCAAACAAACTAAACTGAGCTTTAAATTTAGACCAATGATGGAATTCATCACTTTTCCATTCAACCCCCAAACCACCACATTTATCATAGTGATGCTCCACCATATTAAAATCTCCTCCAAACACCCAAGGAATATTTTGCAAACCCAACAACCATTGCCACAAAACACTCCTATCCTGATAATCATTAGGAGCGTATATAGAGCATATACCAAACTTAACATTGTTTTTGTCAATAATTACCCAGACTGCCCTGTGACAAGGAGAATATCCAAAATCAATGACTTTAGATGCCCAGAAAGGGGACAACATGATCACAACTCCTCCTTTACCATGAACGTGATTAGTATGATAATAGGAAGCATTTTTCCAAATAACTTTCAAGGCTGAATATAACTAAAAATTTGTAGCCTTCACTTCCTGAAGAAGAATACAATCATATTTACGAACAGATTGAAGAAAAGCTTTAACCACATATTTCCTGTCAGGGGACTCCAGTCCCCTAACATTCCAACTTATACATTTAATTGTCATTATCAAGATTAGAAATTCTATTCCTGCTCCTAGCAAGCTCTTTGGCAGCTTTAAGAGTTTTCCCTTTAGTAATTGAATCTACAACTCTTCTTCTTTTCTTCTTTTCCACCACTGACCAATCAATTCCTGATTGATCTAAGTCATCACCAGCCACACTATCCCCAGTAGAGCTAGCAAGCTCCGTACTTGGCAGGGACTCAACATCAGAAATATCATTATTAGTCATATCCCCAGATGCTCCATCTTGCTCAATTGTGTTAGTCTCAATAGTCTTTTTATATTCCAAAGCCCTCTGATTAATTGACTGTAAAGCCAGTTCTTGGGCATTTAATTTAACACCTTTATCATTAAGAAATTTATTGTTCATATTATCAATATTGGATGGAGGAATCAGTTTGTTCGAAGCCACATTTTTCTCAATCACTTCCTTACTATTAGCCATCTTCTCATAAAATGATTTCAATTTACAGATAGCATTACCATCCATATTAGAAACATTTCCATGATCAACCACAGAAGATGTAACCCCAACATTACAGTTAGAGCCATTTTGTAGCATATTGGATTCAGGCACTACAGACTTATTAATAACAGAAGCATCTTTAATTACACTATCATTATTATCCTCCTCAATATTATAAGAAACCTCCATATTTGTCACAGACATATTACCATCATTCTTATTAGAAGAAACATTACATTGATTTACAGGACTAACATGAACAGTATTCCCATTGTTAGAACCAACTGTATCATTTTTACTATGACCATCAGAAGAACCAGATGTATTTACAGCCGTGGCTACAGGAGGAACATAAATTTTTTTCCTGTTAATAATCAGGGGGCAATTTCTTCTTACATGACCCTCAGTTTTGCAAATAAAACAAGCATTCATTCCCCCAAGCAACTCAAATTTACAAGATACAATTTCATTTCCACATTCTAACTCAATTTCTATCGAAAAATCCACCCCAGGATTCAAAGATACGAGCAACCGCGCATCCATATGCGGCAAAACAGTTATGGGTTCTTCTATTTTCAAGACCTTGCCAAAAGGTGCTATCAACTGAGACAAAAAAGACCAGAGAACAGGATGCACATGTTTTACAACTACCCATCTAGGGTAAGAAGCAGCAAAAATCTCCTCATTCAAAACCTCTGGTGTCCAAGGAACAACTCTAAATACAGATTTTCCTATAGTCCAGAATTGTTTTTGCAAAACCCTAGCTTGCATTTGGCTAGTTTTGAACATAATCATGAAAAGCCCCTTCTGAACCATCCGACAGAAAGAAAAACCTATACCGAGTCTCTTCCCCCAAACATTTGTTAACCAGTCATCAAAAAAATGGTGAGAAGGTAACATATTTACATCGAGAGCAACAAAATAAACAGCCACGAACTTCAATCTAGCTTGTTCATTGTTTAAAGCCACAAGCATATCATGGTTTGGGACAAGCGTAGACTTAACGGAGTTTGCAGAGACCAACTTACTTTCTTTGACGAGAAACTTTGCGTTGTTTGACACATCTCCATCGCAATTTGTAGCCACAACATCTTTGAAGGATTTCTTCGGTACTTCCCCACCCCCGTGAGCAGATATTCCAGCAGTATCTACACTTTGATTCCCAGAAACAACAGCCTGCAACCCATGAATAGAATCTGGCCCGTGAACAGAAGATTCAGGATTCTTGCCAACACCCACATGCACCGCCCCGTGAACAGACACCTTATCATTCTGACTCCAAATACCACCACAGCTCCCCTGGAAACCGTCGTTGGCTGCAAAAGACCCCACATCTGCCCATTTCACACCCTTCTGCACACCAAAATCATCACCGCCGCCATCGAAACCATCGTTAGGGTTAGGGTTCCCTGTACTCACCTCAACTTCCATCTGCAATTCCTTCTCTTCACTTCGTATTCATCAAAGATAATTGTTTCACCACCACATTCATAGAAGAGAGACAATTTCAAATTCTTCTCAACTTACACCAAACAAAATTATATTAAAAATAAAAGGTAGAAAAAAGACAGCAATTCTCTAAATCATAAATGTATAGAATGCTAACATAGACCGGTGGACTTGTTTCAAATTCGTGTGACTTTCCGCGGAAGCTCCTTCCCAATAAAATAAAATAAAATAAACTTTAAAGCATAAATCCTGTTTGGAAAGGAGATGTTCACTCAACAATGACCATACAGCTGTTTTATTTCTTGTCAGCATAAAGAGTGGCAGCTCATTTAACCCTGTGATTGGAGGCAGTTTTCCTAAGGTTTCTTCAGATCATCTTACCTTAATAAGAAAGATTTATATTAAAAATAAGATGGATCGACTCTCTTATAAATAAAAAATAAAATGAAATATACGTGATCGAGTCTTCCCAAATTCCTATCGATTAAAATTAAAGGATATTTCCCAATATTTTGTAGGTTATACGCATTTATACTGAACTGTTTGACATTTTATATTTATTAAAAACAATATTTCATGATTTAAACTTTTAACATTTTATATTTAATAAAAAAAAATACAATATATGTTCTATGTTAACCTGACCTATCGGTCTGTCTATATCAGAGATAGAAGCAATGCACATCACCGGTATTTAAGGACGGAAAACCACTCAAAGTCACTGGTATTTAAGGACCGAAACCCACTCAAAGCCACAGAGACAGAAAATTCAACCCAAATATGGTATTTAATTTATGTCCACTATCTATAAAACATGATCTTTCACAGTTACATTCTACCAAAATGACTGCTACGGATCCATTTATTTCCTACATTACTGAGCAATCCAAATAATAATAAATGGACGATGACATTGGCCTGCCATGGAAGGGCCAATTCATGTCTATTTACACCATCATAAATACCGGCAAATGAAGGCGCGCCATGGAATCCGTTTCACCAGAGAAGAAAGGCAAAAAGAGAAGAAATCAAAAGAGTGGAAACGCAGGGGATTGAAGAAAATGTTGACGCAGACCCTGCTTGTGGACTCGGCGATGGACTCTCCACCTCGGCGGCAGCGGCTCCCCCTGCCATCACAAATGTTATTATCGCCATTGCCATCGCCATCATCAAAGCTGTGGCCGTAACTCTGAAATTGAAACCCTCCATGGTTGGTGATATTCCTTTCCTTTCCTGTGCACAAACTAAGAATAGAGGATGTATAAACGACTGGGTGTTATATAGGGGAAGAGGGGTCCTGGTGTCTCCAGCGCCAAAGCCAACGGACATTTCGTGCCCCGCTGGCAGCCGCATGTGCGTTATCTTCCGATAATTGCTTGTGCGTGGTCTCGAATCGCCATGGGACCCACCGCTTTAGGTGAATGTAGCTGTACATCCGGCCGCAATTCGTTGGTCCTTTACATTTAGATATTAGGTGTAGTTAACATTTCATGCGCTCGCTAGGTTGAAGCTAAGCTACCAACTAGCTTAGTGTCGGGAAGAAACACTTCTTTCGATTAACCGAGTTTCTTTTAGGCAATCATTTGTGTTATATATCCGTCCATGTAGAGGAGTTGGAAAGTATGTGGGTAGTTAAAATTCTTTAGTTGAAATCGAGAGGCCCAATTTCAAATCTCTCCCCTCGCATAAGGGGTTACAAATCATTTGTGTTATTTTTATTTAGTATAATAAAAAAATTATTGTAGTGTAAAGTTAAAAGGTTTTGTAGTTGTTGATTTTTATTTAATTTTTTAAATAATTTTAAATATTTGAATGTTAGGGAGTAGATTTTTTATTAGGATTTTATGAAATGTTTTTAGTAGTTTGGTTGTAGTAGTTCGATACAAAGCAACTCATGACCTAGAGCTTAATGCATCATTTTCTCTTACTCGATGTGCCTAATGCAGGAGCATTTGGGTGTATGGGTAATCTTGCATCACCGCTCCAAAAAAAGAAAAACAATAGAAAGGAAAAAAATCAGTTAGTTTATTTTAGCATCAATTGAGCTTAAATTAATGGAGAAACTAGTGGAGTAGTTGGTGGTGGCACACATAAGTGATGAGGGTCACATTTTGACTTAAGGTATCTTGTCAACAAGGAGTTGGCAAGGGACCAACAAGGGCTGATAAAGGGTTGGCAGGGGATCGATAAAGGAGTTGGCAAGGATCTAGGATAACCAACAAGAGTTAACAAAGGCCAACAAGGGAAGTTTTTGTTGTTGTTGCAATTCCAAGTTATTGGCAAGTGGAGCAATGGATTGTTGACTTTGCTACAATATCTAGTCTACCAACACACTCACATGCTTAGCAAAATCTCTCAACTTGCAAACAAAGCCATTGTAATTCACCATGGCATTGCAAGAGGTTTTACTCAAACAACAAACACATGATAAAAAAATTACTCTATTGTACGTAGCTTTATTTTTCTTTCTTGAATATTTGGAATTACATTCTTACATAAAAAACAACCATTAGAATTTTGCGGTCTCAACTACTTGACTTCCACTTCTCTCACACACCTTGCACTATGCAATTCACACCTACCAACTACTCCTTGGATCACCTTATAAAACTACCTAAAGAAAGTTGATTTATTGCTTTATTTAATGAAGTGTTGTATTGTTTCTTTTATTTTTATTAAAATTGTTGCTTTTTTCTTTTCTTTTTTCTTCTCTTTTATTTTTTTCCCCTTGTTTTTTCTTTTTTTTCCTTTTTCTTTTTCACTTTTTTGTCTATTTTTTGGGGGAGGGGTGATGCAAGATTACCCATTCATCCATATGCTTCTCCATCACACACCCTGAATAACAAAGAATGTTTCTTAAGTTTGAAAAACTCAAGAACGTTTCATAAGGTCCCAATGGAGATCCCATGTTTGGCAACTTTAGACTCTGACATCCAAGTCGCCTCTTCTACTAGTTTGTCCAACCAATCGAAGATATATTCCTTATACTTAAATTCCCTTGTCTTCTTAGCAATACGCTCATCAAATATCCCTTGTACCTTCTCCCTCTCTTTCTCTCTCATTTTATTTTTCTTTAAACTGCTAAATATCATAATATCTTCCAAGTAAACAAATACAAACATACCAAGAAATGACTTTACCAATTGAGCATTCCTTCTCTGTTGTACCTCATTCATAGCAACATCCCATGTTACACCAAAGTTGTCCATGGCCTCTCTAGAATTAGCTTTAAAATTTACTGATATTTCCATGGATATTTTTTGTATCCTTATCTCTTTGACTTTCCATGACTCTTTAACAAACGAAACATCTAGATTTTCAACCTTACACTCCTCAACAATCACTTTCTTTACAACACCATTGTACATCTCCTTGATACATTCAATCTCCATCCTATCAAGTTCAATTTTCACTTGTATTTTTGTTATTTTCAGTTGTTCTTGGGAGTGATTTAATGCCTTTTGATAGTTTTTTAGGGCTATATTAATATTTCTATTTTTAGTAGTTTCATCTTGTACTCTCATACAAGGATTTGACTAGGTTGGCTAATCTAGATAAGGATAACTAACCAAACAATTATTCAACCAAATTTAAACATAAGAATAATACTTCAAATTAATCTTCTTATTATACTCACGTGCAAGCTTTGTTTACAATGAAATATCCAACCAAATTTAAACACACAAATAATACTTCAAATTAATCTTCTAGCATGGAAGCATTATTTACAATGAAAAATCGATAAATTCACTTTTTGAACATTTAAATTTGTAACAACAATAAAAATAAATTCTCATCATACCTAATCTCACTCAAAAAGTTTCTATTAAACACTCTTAAACAACCTTGAAATCTCTACCACAATTATTAATAGCTAAAATCGCAACCAAACCCACAAAGTGCTGCTGGTGCATAAATCAGATCTAAAAAATCAATAAAAATAAAAAACCGAACTCTTACTATCCATATTGTTATCTTTTTTTCTCACACACTAAACAAATTTCTTGAAATAAAAATTCCTATGACGCATTGTTGGTTTTTTTTTTAAAAGTAAAACAACATAGAAAAACCAATTTAGCATGTAAAAATCTGAGTCCTCAAGATTGCCATAAGCCTTCAATGGTCTTACATTAGACACCTCAAACAAAAAAATGATTCAGAAAGCTCGTGAACATTTCATCCGATCTTCAATGAGACCCCAATTGGTGGAGTTGGCTACCTCTTCTAAACTCTTCGACTATTGGTTGAAACATGGACGGAGCATGAAATGGTTAACGTCATCCAATAACCGCCTAGGTAAGTCATAGCATGGAAATAAGTGAAAGCCGTGGATGGCATTCTGGTACCACAAAAGCTGGACGTCTTTTCCGATGCGCTTCAGATGGTGGACATATCGCATTTGCCAGTCTTGAAGAATATCGAGGCCTCCAATGACTACCAGAGTTGGGGGCAACGCCAAACTCGATATGTCCCTGGCGTTGGGGCCCACCACGTTGGCGACAGGGTGATCCTTGTTGGCCCCCTCCGGCAGAAACGCCCGCCAATACCAGTCGCTATTCTCCGTCGTAATTAGCAGAGCATCCACCAAATTTAGCTCCGCCGCCGTCCTCTCCTCCCCGCCAAAATAGGGCTGTATCAGAACATGCCCCACGACCCTCAAAGGCTGTAAGTCCTCCTTCACCTCTGCCACGCGGCATCCGACGTGGTGCACAATGTTTCCTCCAGCGCTGTCACCCATAAGATAGCAACGACTCAGGTCAGCATTGCGGGGAAGGTAATCACTATTGCCCTGCCGTGACAGCCACGCCAGAGCGGCGAAAGAGTCCTCGTAGGCGGCGGGGCACTTGTGCTCGGGTGCCAGCCTGTACTCCACAGAGACCACGACTGCCTTGTACCGTCTGGCCATTCTGCGGCAAAACGCATCGTAGGTCATGCCGCCTGCTGACAAGGTGCAGAAGCCGCCTCCGTGGAAGTACACGATGACGGGAAATTTGTCCTCCTCGTCGACGGGAAGAAAGAGACGAACCCATACCCCCGTGGCGTTATCAACAACGGCGTCTCTGGTGTAAACTCCGTGACTGGGTTTCTCACTTGCTGGGACTTTGCGCTGTAGCAAATTCAACAGACGGCGGTTAACGGTGCCGTCGCTTCTCCTGGTTATAGCTGGCGTTTTTGACGATCCAACAGAGAAAGCGAACAGTCAGGGGGACGGAGTTTACGCTTCCTTTGCCTCTGCCGTTTTCTTCCATGGCTGAAGAGAATAATCCTGGAATGGAATATGGATCCGCGATAAGGTTGGGAGCTTCCCTTTATATATGTTAAGAGGTCGGCTGTTCAGGAAATAGGAATGGCCTTTAGGTTTCTTTCCTTCCTTAAGGTTTCTTTCCGTTTCTTTCCTTCCTTCCTTAGGGTTAAATAAGGAAACAACGGCCTGGGTTATATCATCTTCAAGGCCCATTCCAGAAGATCACAGGCCTCCGATCTATATGTATTTTTTATTATTACTTTTTATATGCATTTGTTTAGGGGTTGAATTAAGTCTAAATAATGCAAGTCACGTTGTTGTTATTAGTATAAGACATTCACTCAGTTCCTATCTATATAATTAATATGCAGTAATATCAGTCAATGATTGGCTACCACAGAATTATTGGGTGATTTTAAATTTTTATTTGAAAAAATAATGTCAAAAGATGATAGGGTTAAAAACAAATATAATAGGAAAATTGGCTGTAGAGAAAAAGAACGGTGGAATTTCTGTTAAAACATTATGTGAAAGAAAGCAAAACTTGGAAATCTAAAATATATGCCTTCAGATTTTGTGGAATAAAGTAGAAACGAAGCTGGAAATAAGCAAACATAGACTAACTATACCTAATAGGTAATCCTCTCCTTCAATTATCTTTACTTTTGACATGCACTTTAAACATGGCATCGACAACGTTCTTATTATTTAATTTTTTTACCTATAAATACGGTTAAAGTCTAGAAATTTATCACAAGATTCGCCGCGGAGGCAATCATTCAACGGGAAACCGGTTGACTTGTTACCTTTGCCCTTTCAGTTATGAGATATGCAGTGAACTTTGTAAAAACACAAACATGACATTTAATATTAAGATTATTATAATCACAATGGTTAAGGTTTTGGTTTTTTATAAAAAATCTAAACTTTAAATTATAATGTATTTAGAGGAAATAAATCAAATAATAACAATTAAAAATTTATAAGTTCATTGAAGAGTCAAACTAAAATTTATAATAATAATATCCAAAAATATTAAATCTTATGTATTAAGAAAGAAATAAATAATATTTAAGGTGGGAAGTAAGTCCGAGAGTAAAGATAGAAGGTTTGCAAGTTAGCTGAAGAATCAAGATCAGTAAAGTAATAACAAATCCAAAAATATTAAAACCTTATATATTAAAAAATAAATAAATAATATTATAGGTCGAGGTCTTTTCCACCATAATTCCAAAAAAATAATTATGCCAGTTGGAAATAAATATCTTCTTTTACTTTTTCTTGTGCGAATGAGACGTTCTCTTTCCATGTTCCCAGCACAGCCTTTCAATGTCAATGCCAATGTGAGAGGACGGCTTCTTGTTTTTTCCCACCATATTCCCAAGCAATAATTGTACGAGCAGGAAACACAGAAAAGAATAATCTTTTCCCTCAATTACACTCCGTCCACAAAGAGAAGAACCATCTTTTCCCTCAATTAGACTCTTTTGTCCAGCTTTCTTCTCATTTTCCCACCACAAATGCAAGTGAATTATCCTTCCATGTTATTTATTTATTTATTCATTTGTATCCTTCGTAAATGAAGGTGGCCATGCCTTTGCAATTCTGTTGAGAGTGAGTATGAATTCTTCCTTTTTGGGAAACCTCTATGCCTTGATGGAGTTGTGCTTGAAAGGAAATGATATCACAGGTATAGGTTGGTTCTTTTTATTTCCATATCAGGTGCCATCTCCTCCTTCATAGGAATAAATAAAGCTTATATGCCTCATTTTTTTTGAATTGGGTAAGTTGACCCATCTATATATTCCATACTTCCATGAAAATCAATTATCAGCTCCATCCCCTTCTCTATAGGAAACTTTTCATCTTTAGATCTCTTTCTTGTTGAATTAAGTAGGTTGAGCTACTTGAAATTTCTCTACCTCTATGCAAATCAGTTATCAAGGTTCCATCCCCTCCTCCATAGGAAACCTTTCATCCTTGACTAACTTAGAATTATTAACAAATAATATTATTGACCCCATTCCTACTGAATTGCATAGGTTGACCCACTTGCAAGTTCTTTACCTCCATGCAAATGAGTTGTCAGGTGTCATTTCCTTCATAGGAAACCTTTCATCCTTGATTGACTTGGAATTGTCAATGAATAATCTCATAGGTCTTGTTGACTTCTAAAAAAGTATGCTCACACTTGCACCTGAATATAACGTCAACATGAGAATTTTACTCTCATGTGGGACTCCGTAAGAGGAAAAAACCTCCAAAGAGAGTTGGCTCTCAAAAATTGCAAAGTGAAAAGGGAAAAACAAAAACAAAAATAGCAAGACAAACACAGAAGACAAAAGGGAAAAGAGGTGATACACCAAGAGAAAATGATTGATTGATCCACCTAAAACTTTGTAAGAGATACAATACAACACACATGAAACATAAAATAGATCTTGAAACAATTGCAAGAGGTATGGTGAGGTGAAACAAGGGCCAAAGCCACATGCAATTCAACCCTAATTTGAAAATATACAGATACAACTGAATCAATCTTTGTATTAATTTCGTTGTGTTACAAAGGCCAACAAGCGATAGAAAAATGAATCAACCACCCTAAGAAAGACTTGGAAAATCTATTTTATAGACAAGCACCTTTTCCTCCGTCTTTTACTTTCCACGTAGATTAATTATTACCGCAATACTTTTACATATTTTCCATACCAACTTTCCAAATTTTCACGCGGATTAATTATTACCGTAAGACTTTTACATATTTTCCATACCGACTTTCTAGATTTCCACGCGGATTAATTATTACCGTACGACTTTTACATATTTTCCATATCAACTTTCCAAATTTCCATGAGATGTCTCCGTGAGTGTGGTGTACCGACAAGGATACCACTTGCATTATCGGTGATGTGACACGGGTTCAATCCCCGTGGTGGATGTGTATGTAGACACCAAAACATCACCAATCCGATTATGTGACTACAAGCACTAATCGCACTAACACACACAGTCCCCAGGGCAGCCCCAGAGGTCAAACAGTGGTTCTAACCACTCACACAGTAGTTTTACAAGTCAGGGATCAATTTGGCATCTTTTAGACACTCAGCTACTTATTCGTTCCACCCAGGGACGAGTGCGGATTGTTACTCATCCCACCTAGGGACGAGTGCGGATTAATACTCGTTTCACCCAAAGACGATTACCAGCGCTCGCTTTGGGGTGGGACGAATGCCAGGTTTGACCAGCAAAAAGTCAGATCTCGACGCATGACAACTCGAGACTGCCACTTAGCTTTCCTTGCATGGCATAGGAGTGCGAGTGAGTTCTTTTGACAACTCATATCTGCCAAATGACTCTCCCTTCACTGCATGGGAATGGGAGTGAGATTTTTAAGACAACTCAGATTTTCCACTTAGCTATCCCTTCATTGCATGGGAGTGCGAGTGAGTTTTTATAAACATACAAAGACATGCACAGAGGCAGTTAAGAAGCCCTTGATCAAGAAGAAGTCTTCTCTTCACAAAAAGCATTCATGCAAAGAAACACTTTTGCATGTTAATTCAAAGAGACCCCTTGGGTCTATAAAATGGTGAGTTTCCTCACCCAAAAGATATACTGAGAAAAGGAGCATTTTGAGCGACGAAGTGCTGCTAATTCACTTACTTGCGATTTGTGCTTTCAACATCCATAATCTCTTAATCGAAAGAGAGGTTATTGGGTGACTTTTTGAAGGCACGAATCAAGAACCAACCCATATTTTTTTGACCACAATATCCTACCAATTTGTCGACAACACATCACATCAGGTTTCGGACCCATCCCAAGCGGATTGGTGTCGAAGCAAAGTTTCACCCGTGGGTGGTTTGCCTTCGGGCACCCCTCGCCTTATTGCTTTTGGTGACTATTTCTTTTGTAGTATTTAGCTAGTTTCATGATTATGCTTTTATCCAGTTTTTAGTTTATTTAGACTCATTTTAACCATCGTTAGATTTATCTTTTATTTTTCATACACAGGTGCTACTGATTCTTTGTTTGTTTCTTTGAACGTAGATCTTCAGCATTAGAGGAGCGACGAGGAATCTACCTTTACCAACGCAAGCGGTGACAACATTTTGGTTCGCCCATCTTATATGTGGGCACGCGAAAGAAGGAATTCTGAAACAAGTTGTAAAAGACCAACATTTAACGCTCCTATCCCCTAAAAAGGAAGGAGACGCATTGTAACACGAATTTGTAAAGCATATCAATAAAAGGGCCATTCTTTTTATATTGCTTTGATATCTTGTGTTCATGTTCTTTCTTTTTATGCATTTTTCAATAACATAGGGTTTAAGCGTTATTTTAGTTTCGTTTACATTGCATTTTTAGTCTATCCTTTTTGTTTTCAAAATCTCGTGTTTTCAATGGTGATCACGGTGGGACTAAAAGGATAGACACTCATGATCGCCAATCAACAATAATATACCCAATCTTGGAAATGACACACATTCAAAAGATCACTGCGAAAGACAATCACGCCCCCGCTTGGGGCAGCAAACAAGCAATTATCACAAACTGATCATATACTTGGCATTCGTGAATCATGAATTCAAGGTTCCCATAGACAAAAGGTTGCGCCCTTTGCCTATTCATGAATGATCAATGTCTATGTTCAAGTAGTACCTCATCGAACCAGGTTAATGCTTGATTTAAGTTCCTTAGCTCGTCAGAAGCAAGGATTCAAGAATGCGTGCCCTTTCCATACTTGGGGCATCAAGAGTTGGTTAGGTTACTGAGAAACCCTAATCATTAGTGCTTTGGTTATGTATTTTGCTCAGACACTACACCATGTGGGGTTCCAAAAGGCATCAACCCTGCACCTCGTTGGTCATCCCTCCCCGGGTCGGCTAACACCACACACATTTTACAAGTAAGGACAATTGGCACTTTAGACGCTCTTTTCGTTCACCGGGGCCGAGTGCGTTTTTCTCATCCCACCTAGGGATGAGTGCACTAAGGAGGAACCATATGATTTTGTTGCTCCTAATTTACCCCTGATTAATGTCGGACACAGTAGACCATATCCAGAACATCAGGTTCTCCCGACAGGGCAAGACAATTCTGCCCACACTTTTTATGCATATCACAGAGAGAGTGAGGAGGATTACTACGTTCCTCAAGAACAGTACTCAGTGCAAAAATGATGCACGTCTGCACCTGCTTTATATCCAGATCGCTCATTGAGACCAGAGCTTCAAGTTAATGCTGCCAACCTCGATAGAGGGAAGCAACATATAGGGGTCTCAGAGCACCATGATCGAAACAGATATGTAGGGGAGGCATCTAGGCCTCTTAAACAAGAGACAGCGAAACAAAATGACTTGGCATTTGCCCAACTAGCCGCTCGCCAAGCGCAAATCACGCGGCTTAGGCAAGACCAACAGAAATTAGAACATTTGTGTCGCCTTAATCAAGAGCGCATTCAGCGTCGAGACAGCTGAATTGCTTCACAACAATGCGCTTGAGAAGGCCCCAGTTCCTCGCGCACAACAATCTGAGATGTATGTGAGGCACAACCCCCTAGTGCGAGACAGGTCTCTACGACGTCAGCAAGCACTGCCTCCAAGACCTCCTAGACCTGAGCGGGAGGCCACTCCCCGCAACCGTGATGGGCATCCTCCGCGGGCACCCATCCATGTTTACAGGCCTAGGCCAAACACTCCTCAAGAAGATTATGAGGATTATGACCAAGAAGAAGAGCGGGCTGAAACGCCCTATCAAGGCAGAAGGGATGCTACCCATTTATCCATCCAAAGGCCTCAAGTTCCCCGCAACCCACAGCGGGAACAAACCAAGGAGGAGGAGATTACGTCCTCCGATGCATACAAAGTGTTGTTAGAACGCTTAGAGACTATGGAACTCAAGACTGTTGGGCCCCAAAAGCCTACCTTATGCCAACTCCGTAGTCATCCGGTGCATCCATCAGTGCCAGCACCTCCATACCCCGAACATTTCAAGCTGCCCCAGTTGGCACTCTTTAAAGGGGATGAAGATGCTCAAGAGCATGTGACTCGATTTTTGAGCCAATGCTTTGGTATACAAGACAATGATGCATTGCTATTGAGAACATTCATAACCACATTCGCAGGATCTGCCTCGGATTGGTTTACCCATCTACCGAAGCATAGCATCTACAACTTGGATCAGCTAGTGGACGCGTTCCTAGAATGTTTTGCTTTCAATACAAAGAAAAAGGCGTCACTAAGTGATCTAGCTAGCCTCAAGCAGTATGAGGAGGAATCTATGGTGGCATATGGGAATCGATGGAGGACGGTGCTTTCAAAGTTGTCCTACCTCCCTCCTATGTCCGACCTAACTCAAATGTTCGCAAAGAGCTGTTTGCGAAAGATCTCTGTGCTATTGCAGCTGCAGCAATACGCCACTTTAGAAGAAGCTCTGGTGCAAGCTAGAGTTATCGAAGAGATCAAGATACAGGATGGCGAAATTGCCAAGCCTAAGAAAAAAGAGTGGAATAAGAGCACCAAAATAGGGAATACGCAACAGACACCCACCGCGGTCAATCAAGTTGCTATCAATGCCCCTACGCCTGCCCAAGCAACACAGCCTCCAAAGGCTAATTATCAGGCGGTGCCTCACAATAACTATGAGAAAGATAATAAAAAATAGGATCAAAATCAGCAGCGTCACCCTAGGCGGCAATTTACACCATACACTGAGTCTAGGGACTCCTTGTTTGACCGTTTGTCAGCGGCAAACTTGATTAATCTGCCAGAGATTCCAACAATCGATCCTAATGCGCCAAAGCCTAAGGGCTATAGAGAGGATCTTTTCTGTAGATTCCATAGAAGGAAAGGGCATGACCTTCATGCCTGTTGGACATTTAAAGGTTTAGTGCAAGATCTCATTGACAATAACACATTGGTAGTGGATAACCCCATCGCACCCAACAACCAACAAATGGGTGTTTTCAAAGATCCTTTACCCACACATGATGCACAAGCAAAACCTCTTCATGTCAACGAAGTGCAACAAAGTTGCCCCATGGAGGGGTATGTTGGGATGATTAGCATTGTGACAAGAAACAAGAGACACCCAGGAGCTGCCCCCGCGACAGCCACCAGGGAAGTTCCATCCACGTCACAACCTCAACCGAATCCTACACAGTTGCCCCCGCCTAGACCAGTGGCCACGATTCGAACTAGACTTACTCAAAGTCTATGGACCACATCGGCTAGGCTCTCCATTTATGAGCTTATTCAACAATCGACGCCCCATCGGGAAGCTCTTATGGAGATATTAAAGGCAATTGAGTTGCAACCCCACGAAGCGGATTCGTTCAACAATTTTGTGGGGCATGTCAAACAATGTACTGAACCAGTCATTACCTTCAGGGAAGATGAGCTAAAAATGGTGACTGGAGATGTAGCGGATCCACCCCTGCACGTTATTGCACGGGTCAACGGGACTCCGTACAAGCGGGTGTTGGTAGACACTGGTTCGTCCAGTAACATTATTACAACCGTTGCACTGAAACATTTGAAGCTGCCAGCCTCTCACATTGCACCTTCCACTTATACCCTTCGAGCATTTAATGATGCGATATGCTCGATAGTTGGCACAATTGTCCTACCCATACAAGTGGGACAAAAGACCATTCATACGTTGTGCCACATTTTAGAAGGTGAGATGGCTTACAATATCTTGCTTGGGCGGCCTTGGATCCGGGATATGAAGTGTGTCCCTTCAATTGCTCATCAATGTTTGAAGTATACATTTGAAGGACAAGTGCACGTGGTCCCCATAGATTTGGAACCTTTTAAATATTGCAACTCAGTGCAAATCATGCCGCAATCGACCCTCCCTTCAACGCATGTGGATTTCCAGTTAAATCCATCTAAAAGGGGTCCGACTAAGCAAGAATCTCCATTACCAAATCAATCAAATTCCCAGGCGGGTTCATCTTCTTCATCCAGTCCTCCCACAATGATGCCACCTACGGTGGCCACACCAACGGACAAAGGAAAGAAGCCCCTGGAAGCGGAACCACCTCTAGTCTCCAACATCTCTACAGAAGAGACGCCTAATAGAATGGAAGTTGAGACGCCTAGTTCACCCCACATGGAGTGGACTCAAGGAGAACTCCCATTCGCTTCCTCTCAATCGCCAACGATTACTGTTGAGATGTCTAACACAGGCATGGGGGAGTATATAGTGCGCAATGTTGTTGCAACGCCCACACTTCGATCTATGCAAGACATGGGAAGACCTCGACTCCCCATAGGCTCCGTGGTTCCTTTAGGCTACCCACATAATCGGACAAACTTTATTTTTGGGGGCCTGGATCATGGCGTTGAACCTTCCCGACAAGAAGAGGAAGATGAAGATCCCTTTGTGGAAGATGTCAATTATCTGGCTAACCCGGACTTCGCATTACGATATCTTAGCCAATGCAATTGGCATGGATACGGAGTTAGGCAGGTATGAACAAGGAATGCATGTTTTGTGCCAACCAAGATACCAAATGCCTTATGACAAGTTGGGAGTAGGGTTTAATCACCCTTTGCCCCTCGACATCTTGGTCGAAAACATGCAAAGCCTAGGGATAGGCAACAAGGATGGGTTGGCATCGGATCCATATGCCAATCCAAATACAACTTATACATTGGGGGATTATTTCCCATTACAAACAAATAACCTTGTTGACCTCAACAACCCTTTCCCTATGGCCGAACAAGGAGAAACCTCATGGACTCACCCACAAGGGGAAGATGGACAAGACCACGAAGGGTCTTCTGAAGATGAGTCGAAGTACGATCATTCGCACGAATATCCAATGAATGACGATCAGGAGAGCTTCCTGATGATGTTCCCATTGAATGATCCCAGTGAGCATAGGCTACCTCAACAACAACAATATCCTTTGGACATAGATGACATGTTTGAACACTTACACATAGGTCCAAGACATAGGTGGCATTTCAACCCGGCGCAGTTATAGCAATTACTGCACCCGCCACTCCAGGAATACAGAGAGCATCTTCCGCCTGGAGACCCTATCAAACCATCAGTGCCTAGGGCAGACCCTGTTTGCAGGTCCGCGCATAGGGCTGATCCCTTTGTGCCAGTGCCTACAGAGCCGGATCCAAAGCACCAAGAACATCCAGAATGTCGGAGTTGTCACATTTGCGGTAATGGAGATTACAATCATTTCATCAACATGGTCTCCATTGACTTGACCGCCCCCATCCATGATCCAGCCAATCCAACATGATCATTGCATCTAGACATAGAGGCTATAGATTGGGATCGCGTTGACACACCACCATCTCCATCAGAGTATTGGCCTTGCGGTGGGATGTTTCATTTCACTCCGGGACAGACTCAAGATGTCTTCCATGCTTGAAGAGGAACTTGACATTCCTAATGATGATCTTAATTCAGCAAACAATATCCATCTGATCCCAATTCCACACTAGTTGGAAGACGGATCCCATATGTTGGTCGAAGCAACGACTGATGTAGACATCGACACAGATCCAATGAATCCATGGATTCTCAAGGTAGGGGTAAGTCTTTCCCTCGAAGAGCGAGCCGATTATGTTGCCCTTCTTAAGGAAAAGAAGGAGGTTTTTGCATGGTCATACAAGGATATGCCGGGACTAGACCCACGGCTAGTCACGCATAATTTAACGCTTGATCCGACAATCAAGCCGGTAAAGCAAAAACTATGCAAGATGCACCCAACAGTGGCCTTAATGGTAAAATATGAGTTACAAAAGTTGTTGGATGCCCAGTTTGTCATCTGTGTGGATTATCCTCCATGGTTGTCTAACATGGTTCCCGTCAAGAAGCCCGACGGGAGGATTCGCATATGCACCGATTTTTGAGATCTTAACAAAGCGAGTCCTAAGGATGATTTTCCCTTGCCAAGCATCGACGCGTTGGTAGACGCTACAGCGAGGCCACGAAATGCTTTCCCTTATGGATGGTTTCTCTGGATACAATCAGATTCGTATCAATCCCGAGGACCAACTAAAAATGGCATTCACAACGCCTTGGGGGACATTTTGCTATAAGGTCATGCCTTTTGGCCTTAAAAATGCCGGAGCCACCTACCAACGTGCCATGACGTACATCTTTCATGATTACATGCACAAAACTTTGGAAGATTACATGGATGATTTGTTGGCCAAATCTCTTTTGCGCCCAGATCACCTCGGTGACTTGAGCAAGGTCCTTGATCGCCTCATTGAACATAAAGTCAGACTAAACCCCAAGAAGTGCGTCTTTGGCATCACCTCTAGAAAGCTCTTGGGTTTCATAGTCTCCAAACGAGGAATTGAGGTCGACCCAAACAAAGTCAAGGCAATCCTTGAAATGCGTCCCCCAACCACCATCAAGCAGCTCAAGAGTCTACAGGGGAAATGTTGCGTCGATCAAGCGCTTCATAGCGCAGTTATCCGACAAATGCCGACCCATGAATAAATTATTGCATAAGGGGGTCACATTTCATTGGGATGACGAGTGCCGATCTGCCTTTGATGACATTAAATAGTACTTGGCTTCATCGCCAGTATTGGCACCACCTAGACTAGGAGTGCCATTCTATTTATACATCTCAGCCACTGAGGTGGCACTGGGTGCCATGCTATCCCAAAAAAATGAACTTCACAAAGAACAGGCTACATACTATCTTAGCCGCACCCTGGTCAGTTATGAACTTAACTATGCATACGTTGAAAAGCTCTGCTTGGCAGTGGTGTTTGCTACCAAAAAGCTATGCCACTACATGCTTGGTAATAAGACGTATGTTGTGTCTAAGGAGAATCCATTGCGATACATGATGAGTCATACTTATCATAGTAGCCGCACGACGAAATGGATCATGTTGTTGATGGAGTTTGACATAGAGTTCATTGGACAAAAATCCATAAAAGGTCAAGTCATCGCCGATCAACTAGTCGAGGCTCCTCTTGAAGACGATCAGCCTCTGACTTTTGAACTACCCGATGATGGGGTCTTCCATGTTTCGAGTCGCCAGATTCTGATGAGCTTGAGTCACAGGCTGACATAACCCTATTCTTCGATGGTTCTAAATGTGAGCAAGGGGGTGGCACGGGAATTGTATTCTTCACTCCACAAGGTGCTCCAATGCCCTTGTCATTTAAATTAGACTTCCCGTGCACCAACAACAATGCAGAATACGAAGCCTTGCTCATAGGTCTTTAGACAACAATCACCATGAACATTAAATGATTGAACATCTTTGGTGATTCGTTGTTAATTGTCAATCAAGTAAAGGGGATATTCCAATGTAAATGTCCAGTTTTGCAGGCCTATAAAGCCCTTGTGGACAAATTCTTGGCACAACTTGAATGGTATGACATCGAGGCACTCCCTCGATCATCAAATCATTTTGCGGATACTATGGCCTCCTTGGGGTCACTCATCCCATAAGACCCTTCTGGTGAAATGACAACCATTCAGGTTAAAACATTATCGCAATCTGCGATGGAGCGTGCAAGCTCTGATCTGACGCCAGGAATCCACATGATCCAGATTGAACCATCTCCGGATAAGTTCTCTCGAATTCGAGATTGTTTGACTCAAGCCAACTGGGGGTCCTTGTTCTCCCCGACCCCTCTTACTAGCAACACCACGTTGTTTTTACAAGTTCTTTCCTGCTCAGCTTTTGTTTGGGATGGACTTCAAGAGGGATTGGCCATTCATACTATCGAGGTTTCTGATCAGCAAGATTGGTACACACCCATTCGGGATTACCTCAAGCTAGGTAATCTCCCACTTGGATTGACACAAGCCACGAAAAGATCATTCAAACAGAAAGCGGCAAAGCATGTCTTGTTAGGAGACATTTTGTATCATCAAAATTATGAAGGAATCCTCCTTCGTTGTTTGGACCTAGCAAGAGTCCGCTTGGGCGATCACCCAAGCTCACGATGGTACATGTGGTGGCCACTTCAGCGGTATGGCCATCGCAAAGCGCATTCTTCGCATGGGTTATTATTGGCCATCTTTAGAGCGAGATTGTTGCGCATATGTGAAGAAGTGCGTGAAGTGTCAGCACCATGCTAATTTGACACACGTACCTTCTCAGGCCTTGCAGCCGATTCAATCGGTTTGGCCTTTTTTGTAGTGGGGCTTTGATCTAATTGGAAAGATCTCCCCTGCGTCGTCTGGTCATCACACGTTTATTTTAACGGCCACAGAGTACTTTACCAAATGGGTGGAAGCAATTTCGCTGACCACTACGACTGGATCCCGCATTGCGGAATTTATTTTGCATAACATCATATGTCATTTTGGTATTCCATCCAAGATCCTGTCAGATAATGGGACACCATTCAAGAATAAAGATGTGCGTGCTTTGACCACAAAGTACAAGATTCAGCACAGCTTTTCAACACCCTATTATCCGTAGGCAAATGGGCAAGCAGAGGCGTCAAACAAAATGCTAGTCGCCATTCTCAAAAAGATAGTTGCGAGACAATCATAAAGACGGCACATTCAGATCTTGCTTGCCCTATGGGCTTATCGCACCAAGCATTCGAACGCCCACGAGGGCAACTCCATTTTTGCTGGTGTATGGCTCCGAGGCGAGTCATGCCTTTTGAGTTGGAAATTCCTTCCCTACGCATTTCAATGCAAGAGTTCATCGATGATGACATCTGCACGACGAGCCCAGTTAGATCAATTGACGTTGCTCGATGAACGACGCGTTAATGCTCTCGAGCATTTGCGTATCTATCAAGAGCGACTTAAGAAAGCATACAACATGAAAGTCCACCTTAGGGAATTTCAGGTTGGTGACTTGGTCTTAAAAGAGAACCAACAGAATTCTAATTTGCCGTCCCATCTACGAGACAAGTTCACGGCAAACTGGTTAGGTCCTTACATCATTGACAGTAGAATAGGACCCGGAACATACCGGCTTGCCTCTCTTGAAGGAATCAAGGAAACAGAACCCTTGAACATCATTCATTTGAGGCCATTCCACATCTAGAGAGCCATAGTCCAACTAAAAGCTCCAAGGATTATCATAATCGCTTGGTCAACCCTAAATGCCCCAAAGGTATCTATAAACCCTTTGGTCAACTAAAAGCTCCAAGGATTATCATAATCGCTTGGTCAACCCTAAATGCCCCAAAGGTATCTATAAACCCTTTGGTCAACAAAAGCTCCAAGGATTATCATAATCGCTTGGTCAACCTAAATGCCCCAAAGGTATCTATAAACCCTTTGGTCAATAAAAGCTCCAAGGATTATCATAATCGCTTGGTCAACCCTAAATGCCCCAAAGGTATCTATAAACCCTTTGGTCAAGACAAAAGCTCCAAGGATTATCATAATCGCTTGGTCATCCCTAAATGCCCCAAAGGTATCTATAAACCCTTTGGTCAACACCAAAAGCTCCAAGCATTACCATAACTGCTTGGTCAACATAAATATTCAAAAATCAACAAAAACAATACAAAAATCAAAAATCACAAAAACAATTGCATTTCAATTCCATGCATACTCAAAAAAAAAAATCAAAATTACAAAAACAATTGCATTTCAATTCCATGCATTCTCATAAAAAATCAAAATTACAAAAACAATTGCATTCCAATTCCATGCATTCTCATAAAAATCAAAATACAAAAATATAGGTTGCATTAGGCATCGCATCCATACATTATACATTTGCTAGGTCATACAAGTCAAAAGCACCATAGAGAGTCATTACTTGGCAATTCCATCCTTTTCCACATCAGATCCATTTTCATAAACGCCTACATCTAGAATAGCACCATCGCCATTTTTAGCATCGTCAGTTGTCTCCTAATGTATATAGGGTTTTCGTCATTCAGCTGTCTTTAAATTTCTAGCCAAAAACTGTACACAGTTAAGCAGATTTTACATGGGAAAGTTTTACTTGGATCACGCCTTGTTACGTAGCATCCCAACACAAATTAACACACATATAAAAATTCCTAAGTTGTGTGAACGAAAGATGAAACCTGCATAGTAATCCAGGTCACCATAAGCGAAATGGCTATCTTGCTCATCCCCCTGTGCGAATGACCCTAGGAATGCTGAGAGTTGGCAAAAGGACAAGCATCCTCCCTACCCAATTCCCCATGAATCCCAAGTTCTCAAAAGTTGCAAAACATCAAAAATTTGCAAAACGTCAAAACACTAAAATTTGACATCCTACAGTGCACACATCAAAAGGCACAAACAATAGTGATTCTCGTCACTCCATATCCAAATCCCTTGCTCAAAAAAAAAAAAAAACAAAAAAATAAAATAAATAAACAGTGATTTTATCACTGCAAAGGAGCAAGTATCCCAATACAATTGAAGAAAAGAAGGGAGTCGAACTTGAATCCCTAAAACTCTCAGCATTTCGACAGGTCATGAGGCAAGCTTCGATACTGGTTTGGTTGATAGCCTATCGGTCACTTGCGGTAAACCTCCCGCATGACGATATATCTGTCACATTAACTTGTGTACGGATCAATGTTTGCATGTGGATGAGCTAGCTTATGGTATCCTAGATAGCATCGCAGATTAATCCGACTAAATACAATAAAGGAGTTAGTGGAGCTAATTAGGTGATCCTCGGTACGGGTTCGGTTGAAAGCCCATCCGCAGCTGGCGGTATCTCGACGAATACCACATAAACGAACTCAATTGCACACACGAGGATGTGAAATAACTTGGTTAAATTCAAGTCGGATTTAGACCTTGTTCAAAAGTCTTGCGAGATAAATGTACAGTCTTGGCTAGTTAGTTAAAATATCTGCATCTGAGAAAAGCTTAACTACATTTTCAAACAACCGGTACATTTCATTCCGTACATCACCATCAAAAAATAGACAAAATACAAAAACAAAGTTTTCACATGCACAAGCATTCCACAAAGTTATCCCATTACTATAGCAAGTCAATCCAAATCTTGTACAGTCTATGGTGCATCGACAAATCATCAACAATTCATTTCATTCATTCCATATGCATACATCATACAAATTAGAACCATCGCATTCATAATCGCATATGCATACATCAATGTAAAAACATGCACATAAAAATAAATCATGAAAAATGTACAAACACCAAAAAGAGTCATCTGTATATATATATCATAACAAAATTGCCCGTAGGCTACAGTGCACCGGTCCTCGGACCTCGCTCCCACAATCCAAAAACTCAAAAACCCCCAGCCTAGGGCGTCGGCCACCATGATCACGCAGGATCGGTGCGACGAGAACTACCCCCTGTAGTATCGGTCCTCTGGGACCTCTCAGGGCGACTGCTCGCCCCTGCATCATGCCCACTAGCGCCTCCCTCATCTCGTCGCCTACGACGGGATGATGCCGACTGCTCTGTCCCGTTGTCTCTCGTCCGATACGACGAGCCACTCGCCGGAGGCTCTGGTATTCGCCCACCAAGGCGGATAATCTCACCCTCCATCTCCCGTCGATGCCGACTCCACTCTGCCTCCCGCCTATGGTAGTACGTGATTGCATCATCGCGCTGTGCTAGCTGCACCCGCAGGAGATCCCTCTCCCGTGCAGCATCCGTATCACCCTCCTGTCGATGAGACGTAGCCCCTGCGCTCTCTCGCTCTGCCAACTGTGTCCGTAGGAGATCCCTCTCCTACGTCATCTCCCCAAGCTCTCCATCTCGCCTTCGTAACACCTCCGTCAATCGCGCTACCTCAGCACGCAACCCCGCCTCTGTATCCCCTGGCACGGTCGGCTGCCTCGACCTCTCTGGAGCATCAGCCTGCTCCAGAGCATCCTGCATCTCTGGCTGCTCCTCATCCCCAAAGTCCTCTCCTGCATCTGCCACCTCCACCATATCCACATCAGCAGGAGCTCCCCAACCCTCTCCTGGTGCCTCTGCACCCTCTCCGCCTCCCGCTGCCTCATCCCCTCCCAATGGCCCCTCACCTCGCCATTGCCGTAGCGTCCACCACTCCTGGTACTCGGTAGTCACTCCGACGTCATCCACGTCTGGAATGTCTAGTACTGTATCCGCCTCCTCCCCCAGCGGCTCGAGGATCGACGCAGCTAGGGTCCTCTCATCGCTCCGACGTCGATAGACTACGGGTTCCCCAGGCAACCCCTGGCGTACCCCAAACTGTCGTGTCACTCGGAGGTAGTGAAAGTACTCTTGCTCCGTCCCGTGTCGTCCAATGACCCATCTCCCCCTCCGGACCCATCGAAGCCACTCATCAGCCTCTGGCCATGCGGGACAATCCCGATATGGCCTCCACACCACATCTCCTGGAGTCAGTCGTGCCAATGCATCTCTGTAATGGTCCACGTCTCCCGCAAACCGTCGACTCTGCCCCTGCTCCTCAGACCGATACCATAAAGCACCATAACCAATATCTCTGTCCACCATGTCCACCCGTGTAGTCCAGGGTAGCCCTCGTGGTCGCTCTACGGCTATATGCTGCCATGCCCAGCATTGCAACAAGTAACTACAGCCAATCCCCTTTCGCTTTCGACAGCGGACCTCATACAACTCATCATATAATTGAGCCAAAAGCGTCTGGCCCCATCTCATGATCATCGGCTCTGTCACCGGACAATCCACTAACTGCCACACCACCTCCAATAGGTTCCATGGGAACCTCGCTCCTGACGAGTCTGGCAGGAGCATGTTGGAAATGAGGCTCATGAGTAGTGCATGCCTCACTCCCAACACTCCCCTCGCATACCACCATCGTACCAGAATCCCCCCAATCTGACAATCCAGCTCCGCCCTCTCCAACGAGCTCATCCCATCCACATCCTCCCCATGTCCAAAATATCGAGTCAGTACAGCCGTCCTCTGGCCTCGTGGCGTCGTCCGGATGGGAACCCCGTCTATCGAAATCCGAAGAATCCGATACACGTCCTCTAAGGTGACTGTCATCTCCCCTGTCGAAAGATGGAAGGTGTTCGTCCGAACATCCCATAGGCCGATCAAAGCTGTAATGTACGCCCGATCCACAACAACTGCATCCAACCGAGCCACATGCTTGAGCCCTAAGGCATCAAGCCACTCCCAGTCCTCAGCACTCAACGCCTCGCGGGCATTAGAAAAAATAGTCGGTACCCGATGTCGACTCTTCACCACCTGCACATCACGAGAAAATAACACACATCAAAAACATGCATCAAATTACCATCACATGTACAAAAATGCATAACTGTACAGTAACATCTTTCATTCACATGTACATCCAAAAAAAAAAAAAAAAAAAAAAAATTTGACATGGTTTACCTACGGTTTTACCTAAGTTTACCATTTCAAAACAAAAAAATTCATCAGTTTTCATCTTACATTTCATCAAAAACAACAAAAATTTGACATGGTTTACCTACGGTTTTACCTAAGTTTACCATTTCAAAACAAAAAAATTCATCCAGTTTTCATCTTACATTTCATCAAAAAAACAAAAATTTGACATGGTTTACCTACGGTTTTACCTAAGTTTACCATTTCAAAACAAAAAAATTCATCCATTTTCATCTTTAATTTCATAAAAATAACAAAAATTGACATGGTTTACCTACGGTTTTGACCTAAGTTTACCATTTCAAAAAAAAAATTCATCAATTTTTCATCTTTAATTTCATCAAAAATAACAAAAAATTGACATGGTTTACCTACGGTTTTGACCTAAGTTTACCATTTCAAACAAAAAAAATTCATCCATTTTTCATTTTTTAATTTCATAAAAATAACAAAAAAATTCGACATGGTTTACCTACGGTTTCGACCTAAGTTTACCATTTCAACAAAAAAATTCATCCATTTTTCATTTTTTTAATTCCATAAAAATAACAAAAAATTTGACATGGTTTACCTACGGTTTCGACCTAAGTTTACCATTTCAACAAAAAAATTCATCCATTTTTCATTTTTTAATTCCATAAAAATAACAAAAAAATTGACATGGTTTACCTACGGTTTTGACCTAAGTTTACCATTTCAACAAAAAAATTCATCCATTTTTCATTTTTTTAATTCCATAAAAATAACAAAAAAAATGGGCATGGTTTACCTACGGTTTCGACCTAAGTTTTACCATTCACATAAAAAAAACATTTTTATAACCATGGTTACCCTAAGGTGTTACTCTAAGTTTCATTTTGGGTTTATCCTACGGTTTTCCATCTAAGTTTCCATCGGTTTGCATCCACGTTTCATTTGGTTTCATGGTCTTTAATTCATTCACCTTTTAATTTAATTAATTAGGGTTCCATGTCTTAAACAAAAGAAAAACATAATAAAAACACATTTGCATTTTTCAAATTCAAACTCGAGGAGATAGTGCACTTACTGGTCTCGCCTCGGCTCCGTCGCCTGACGACCCGGTCTGTGCACTCATGGTGGCTGGAAAATCCGGCAGCGCTTCGCGTCAGAAAATCTACCTCCTCCTCCCTAGAGCTCCAAATCGCAATCGATGAACAGTGCAAATGAGCCAAATCCGTCATTTTTGCATATTTATACTTTTTGCTTGTTGGTAATCGTCCCTGCCTGGAACGAGCGCTTTTCCCTCGGAGGCGCGCTCGTCCCACCCCAGGACGAGTACCATCATGGCGTTCGTCCCCCCGGGACGAATAAAAAAAAAAAAAAAAATTATAAAAATGCCAACAAAACCACTAAAAATTGCCGGACAAAAGTGCTCTTGCACTTAACCTCTTGGCATAAGAAAACTGATGTCGGGGTCTACCTTGTCGTTATCCTACTCCCCAAGAAGGCTACCATAGCCGGACCGCTCCACGGGAAGACGGATTTTTGCCAATGTTAACCCCAAATGGCATCCCAAAATGGGTTCACACCCACCAAAAATAGGTCAAAACAATCGAGAAGCTGCTCGAGCATGCATCGGATAACATCCGAAGGCACCCTCACTTAAGTCATCTTGGGTCAAGCGACTCGTCGCTTTTCTCATGTCGGTCATTCCCTCATCGATTCGTCGCTTGAGGGGGTAGTCACACTTAGTTGCCAATCAACAACAATATACCCAATCTTGGAAATGACACGCATTCAAAGGATCATTGCAAAAGACAATCGCGCCTCTGCTTGGGGCAGCAAACAAGCAATTATCACAAAGCGATCATATACTTGGCATTCGTGAATCATGAACTCAAGGTTCCCACAGACAAAAGGTTGCGCCCTTTGCCTATTCATGACTGATCAATGTCTAAGTTCAAGTAATACCTCACCGAACCAGGTTAATGCTTGATTTAAGTTCCTTAGCTCGTCAGAAGCAAGGATTCAAGAATGCGTGCCCTTTCCATACTTGGGGCATCAAGAGTTGGTTAGGTTACTGAGAAACCCTAATCATTAGTGCTTTGGTTATCTATTTTTGCTCAGACTGCACCATGTGCAACGCTTTCCAAAAAGGGGCATCTGTAGACACCAAAACAACACCAATCCGATTATGTGACAACAAGCACTGATCGCACTAACACACATAGCCCCCAGGGCAGCCCCCAGAGGTTAAACAGTGGTTCTAACCACTCACACAATAGTTTTACAAGTCAAGGATCAATTTGGCATCTTTTAGACACTCTGCTACTTATTCGCTCCACCCGGGGACGAGTGCGGATTGGTACTCGTCCCACCCAGGGACGAGTGCGGATTGATACTCGTCTCACCCGGAGACGATTACCAGCGCTCGCTTCGGGGTGGGACGAACGCCAGGTTTGACCGGCAAAAAGTCAGATCTCGGCGCATGACAACTCAGAACTGCCACTTAGCTTTCCTTGCATGGCATAGGAGTGCGAGTGAGTTCTTTTGACAACTCATATCTGCCAATTGACTCTCCCTTCACTGCATGGGAATGGGAGTGAGCTTTTTAAGACAACTCAGATTTGCCACTTAGCTATCCCTTCATTGCATGGGAGTGCGAGTGAGCTTTTCTAAACATACAAAGACATGCACAGAGGCGGTTAAGAAGCCCTTGATCAAGAAGAAGTCTTCTCTTCACAAAAAAGCATTCATGCAAAGAAACACTTTTGCATGTTAATTCAAAGAGACCCCTTGGGTCTATAAAATGGTGAGCTTCCTCACCCAAAAGATAGACGAGAGAAGGAGCATTTTGAGCGACGAAGTGCTTGCTAATTCACTTACTTGCGATTTGTGCTTTTAACATCCATAATCTCTTAATCGAAAGAGAGGTTATTGGGTGACTTTTCAAGGCACGAATCAATAACCAATCCCGATTTTCTTGACCACAATATCCTACCAATTTGCCGACAACACATCACATCAGGTTTCGGACCCATCCCAAGCGGATTGGTGTCGAAGCAAAGTTTCACCCGCGGGTGGTTTGCCTTCGGGCACCCCTCACCTTATTGCTTTTGGTGACTATTTCTTTTGTAGTATTTAGCTAGTTTCATGATTATGCTTTTGTCAAGTTTTCAGTTTATTTAGACTCATTTTAACCATCGTTAGATTTATCTTTTATTTTTCATACACAGGTGCTACGGATTCTTTGTTTGTTTCTTTGAACGCAGATTTGCAGCATTAGAGGAGCAGCGAGGAATCTACCTTTACCAACGCAAGCGGCGACAACGTTTTGGTTCGCCCATCTTATATGTGGGCACGCGGAAGAAGGAATTCTGAAACAAGTTGTAAAAGACCAACATTTAACGCTCCTATCCCCTAAAAAGGAAGGAGACGCATTGTAACACAAATTTGAAAAGCATATCAATAAAAGGGCCATTCTTTTTATATTGCTTTGATATCTTGTGTTCATGTTCTTTCTTTTTACGCATTTTTCAATAACATAGGGTTTAAGCGTTATTTTAGTTTCGTTTACATTGCATTTTTAGTTTATCCTTTTTGTTTTCGGAATCTCGTGTTTTCAGTGTATAAGAAGTATTATTCAAAATAAAAAATTAATTATTGCAAGACTTTTACATATTTTTCATATCGACTTTCTAGATTTCCATGCAGATTATTATTTTTTTAAATAAAGGGTAAAAATTTATTGATAAGAAGACAAGATTATGGAGTACAACAAAGCCCCCAACCAGGACGTAAATAAACAAAAAATATTCTAAAACCACCAGACAGGGTCAAAACCAGAAGAAAACAAGAAGAACAAACCACATTAAGTTTGGACATCCTTGTGGATCAAATCCCAGAGGCGCTGAGAGTCCTCAACCAAGAGACTCTCCTAGTTATCCATAATCCAAGGACCCGAAAGTTCAGAAGCCCTTTTGGCCAAATAATCAGCAACCCCATTCCATTCCCTTAGTATGTGCACAAAGGAGATAAATTCAAACTCTTCACTAATTCTGAGAATCTGAATGGCCAGAGAGGCCAACCACCAATTAACATCCTCCAACCTTTTGTTTTATAAAATATTAACCAAAATTGAGAGTTGGACTCATAGATACTCGCAGATGCTCCTGTGCCAACCAAGAGAAAACCCCCTTTGCAAGATCTCGTGTATCTCAAGAGCTTCCATAAAATTGTTGGAGTGAACACCTTTATAAATGGAAAATAAAAATCTGACCACGCCAACCGAGTCTCTCCCAACACCACCAATTCCAGCATGTCCATGATTGCCCCTAGATGACCCATCAGTATTAATTTTTAAAACTCCTCTAGGGGGTGACCTCCACCTACCATCTCTCCAAAATTTATTGCTGAGTTGAGGAACCCTGCTAGGGCGAGAAGATTCTATACCAACCCCAAAGAGACCAAGGGCCTACCGTATCTTCTCCTCTCTAGAGTCCAAAAGAGGATCCACATCACATTTGCTATGGATAGTTTCCTGAACCATACACAAGATCCTTTTCCAGATCTTTTGAACAACAAAATGTCTACCTTGAAATATGTAGAGGTTTTGTTTGAGCCAAATCTGCTAGATGATGCAAGGAGGGCCCAAATTCCAAGACACCTTGAGGAAGGGGGTATTGGCCGAAGGTTTTCCCAGACTACTCCAAAACTCCACCAGGAAGAGCACATGAAAACAAGGATGGTTCCAGGAAATCCACCAATGGTGTTAAATGTCTTTGGGAAGGGACATAAATGAGAAGAGTCATCCTCATTATTACCACAAAGGACACAAAAAGAGGGACCTTGAAAATCCCTCTTCCTCATGTTATCCCAAGTGAGGCATTTATTACGAGTGACCAGCTAGAAAAATAAGTTACATTTAGACCAAGTAAATATGTTCCACACCTTTTTCCACCATGTGACAGGGAGGCTCTCAAAATTTTGCATATCAAGAACTTGATAACCATAGGCTATAGAGTAGGTTCCCTTGGGATCAGAGTTTTAAGACAAAATGTCTTTACCCCTCAGTGAAGAGTAGGGTCACCTTGCAAGAATAAGAGCAAGTAGATCTATGTCCTTGGTCAATCCTCCCTGGGGTCATTCCTGTAGATCTTTCCACTTGTACATATCCATATTACCAAAAAGATAGATTCTTTTAAAGTACTCCACATGATACCAACCTTATTTTAAGAAATAAATGCTTAGGGACCGTAACCTGGGATATTGAGTCAAGATAAGAGGATGGCCATCCCAAGAATCCTCCCAGAAAAGAGCATTTGATCCTCGATTGCAAATCCAGAACAAACGCTACTTAATAAAATTAGCCCTTCTTTCAAAGTATCCCAAATAACCAAACCTTTCCCAACAAAGATGACTCTAGGGATCTCAGTCTCATAAATACCTCTCAAATACTTACAAGATAAGATTTTAGCCCAAATTTGATCTTGAGAAGTACACCATCTCTAGTAGAGTTTCATAGCCAAAGCTTGCCCAGAAAGAGCCACCTATCGCAACCCAAGGCCTCCCTCTTAAATTGACCTACAAACAGAATTCCACCTAACCAAACTCCATTTAGATTGAGCACGTTTTCCAGACCATAAAAATTATCTTGACGAAGCATCCATATCCTTGATAAAATGAGAGGGAGTTGTTTGCACAAAAAACCTGTAAATGGGTAAGCATGAACAACATATTTTAAAAGCAACACTCTACCCACAAAGGAGAGCCATATGACAGTCCAATGATTCACCTTCCCTCTAAAATTATCAAGCATAGACTTCCAAGAAGATCTAGGCAAAGGATGAGACGAAATCGGAATACCAAGATAAATTAAGGGGGGAGTCTCGACCTGGAATCTTAGAATTCTAGCAATTTTGGCTTTAATAAGAGGAAGGATATTGAAGAAGAAAATAGAAGACTTGTCCTTATTAATAAACTGCCCAAAATCACCAAGATATATGTCAAGAGACCGTATAATGTTGCAAGCTTTCCTAGTAGTGGCAACTCCCAGCAAAGCTGTATCATCAACAAATTGAAGGTGGGAAAGAGACGGTGAACTTCTATCCCACTTACAACACCGAATGAGACCATGCCTAACCTAAGACTTGAGTAGTATTTGCAACCCTTCCACCATAATGATAAACAAATAAGGAGATAGAGGATATCTTTGCCTCAATCTGCTCGAGGTATTAAATAGCTCCGACAACTCATTATTAACAAGAACAGAGAATGAGGAAGAAGAAACACAACTCATCACCCATCTAATCCATTCCTCCTCAAAGCCAAAAGTAGTAAGAAATTTCTGAAGAAAGGACCATTTGACCCAATCATAGGCTTTGGCCATGTCCAAATTAAAAAACATGGATTTCTCCTTAGAAGTTTCCATCGAGTGAATAGCTTTCATAGCAATAACAAACCCATCTAGGATTTTCCAGCCAGTAACAAACCCACCTTACTCCTCAGAGATGATTTTTCTCAACCATATCTTTAGTCTCTCAAAAATAATTTTTGTAATGATATTATACACAATATTGTAGAGAGCAATAGGCCTGAACATATTCAAATAATTCAATCCATATTTTTTGGGAATTAGCACCACAAAGGTAGTATTTAGGGCCCTTAGCATTTGTTTATTCTTTTGGGACTCATGGACCACCTCTAGAAGATAAAAATTGATTAACTCCCATAACTCCTAATAAAACTCAATCAGGAATCCATCCGGGCCTAGGGCTTTCCATTTTTCATCTTGAATACAACATTTTCCAACTCCTCAAGGGAAATTGGGCCCATAAAATGCTCATTCATATCTCTAGAAATAATCAAGGGAATACAATTTAGAATAAGCTTTTCATCCTCATCATCTAAGAGGGAGTCCTCCTTGAAGAGAGAGAAAAAATACCTCCTAGTCTCTTCTAAAATATCCCTAAAAGAAGAGAGAAGGGCACCCTGAGAATTCATAAGAGAGGAAATTAGGTTACCATTACGGTGAGCCTTAATTGAGTTAAAAAACAAGGTCGTGTTCCTATCCCCTTCCTCAAGCCAATCCACTTAAGTTTTTTGTTTACAAAAAAATTCCTCCCTCAGCTCCCATTCAGCAAGTTCTTTCACAACCTCAGATTCCTCAAAGAGAAGCTCCTCCGTGAGTCCATGATCTCTAATATTCCTTGAAACTTCTTCCACCTTCTTAAGAGCCGTCAATTTAGCCAAGGAAAGGTTCCCAAAATTTAGACTATTCCACCTCTTCAATTTATGCTTGATAAATTGTAGCCGCTTCATAAAGGAATACATAGCGGTGTCATCAAAAGGTTTGCCATTGGTCCACCAACCTTGCATGAAATCATGAATCTTAGGATCTCGAAGCCACATAAGTTGAAATTTAAAGTAAGGATTTTTCTTTAGACCAAACTCAAGAGTAGAGATTTTGATAGGCCAATGATCAAATCCCCTACCCTCCAGAATCATAGAACTAGAGATTCTGTTATTACTCGAAGAACACAAGCTTATACTGAGAGGGGGGTGAACAGTATAAGACCACTTTTTACTTTTCTTTCCAAATCAATATTATGCAATGTATAGATAGCAATATCAACAATAGTAATCAAAGCAATGCACAAATCACCACACACAATAGAGACA
The DNA here is from genome assembly GCA_028583015.1 of Wollemia nobilis. Taxonomy (NCBI): domain Eukaryota; kingdom Viridiplantae; phylum Streptophyta; class Pinopsida; order Araucariales; family Araucariaceae; genus Wollemia; species Wollemia nobilis. The sequence goes on along the minus strand of JAQPPZ010001772.1, from coordinate 4,885,440 downwards.
CCACAATTTATGTGGTTCACCCAATGTGGGCTACTCCACGGAGAAAATATTTCACTAAAATTTTCTCAATCAATCTCTTGGGAATCCTTTCCCTATTACAATGTTTATGGACCTCTATCCAAAGGAGACACCAATCCCCTAAATCAAGTTCATGGATCTCTATCCATAGGAGAACTCCTTCTCCTCTACTCTGGTTGGTGATCCTCTAGAAGACTACTGCCTCCACTACACTGGCTTGTGGATCTCTCTCCACTGAAGACTCTTGTCCCCACTCAGAAGACCTATCCTCACTACCCTAGCTAATGGATCTCTATCCACTGGAGACTATTGTCCTCTCTGCTCTATCACCTCCAAAGATCTATCTCAAATCTACACTAAACATAGTCCTTCGATCTAGTACAACTCTGCTCAATATCTGTCTCTGGTCTGGCACAAACTTATCCTCAAAATCTGCACCAAAATCTACTCTCAAATCTGCACTAAACATAGTCCTTCGGTCTAGCACAAATCTATCCTCGAGTCTCTCATAAAGATTAAATCTTGAAAAATAAATATTCTCTCAAGTCTTCTCAAAGACTTGTCTCAAATCTCTTGTAAGTTCCAAAATCTCAATTATCCACAAGTCCTCTCTAGAACTTGCTCAAATATGCTCTACAAGTCCTCTCTAGAACTTGCTCAAATCTGCTCTACAAGTCCTCTCTAGAACTTGCTCAATTCTCTACAAGTCCTCTCTAGAACTTGTCCAAATCTGCTCAATAAGTCCTCTCAAGAACTTATCCAAATATGTATTGTAAGCTTTCACAAAAGCTCACACAAAATCAGTCCACAAGTCTCCTCAAAGACTTACCTCAAATCTGCTCAACAAGTCCACACAAAACTTGTCCAATCTCATAGAAACATAAAGAGAATTGTTAGAGACTCAATATGTTCTATACTAATCACAATGCTCAATTACTTTCAATCACTCTCTTAGAAACATAAGGAGAATTGTTAGAGACTCAATATGCTTCAAATTCAACTCAATGCTCAATCACTTTCTCAACTCAATTCAGAATATAGAATAGTTTGTTTTATGGAACTTGAACAATCACTTCACACATCCACTTGACTAGGCTCAACCAACTCTACTCAACCAATCACTCAATGAAATAATCCTCTCTCTCAAACCCTAGTCCAAGCATACCAACTCAAAATGTTTCCAACAATGCTCAACAACAAGTCTCACATAACAATGATACTCATGATCTTTGCAAACCCTAGTTCAAGTTCTTCACTCAATAACTCACTTCAACAACAATGCTTATAAAACAACTCTCACATAACAATGATACTCATGTTCTCTTCAAACCCTAGTTCAAGTTCTTTGCTCAACAACTCACTTCAACAACAATGCTTATAAAACAATCTTCCCATAGCAATGATACTCAAACCCTAATTCAAGTTCTTCTCACAACAAATGGCTTCAACAACAATGCTTATCAAACAAGGTTTAACAACAATTCTTTATTCCAGAAAACCTTGAAGCATTAACTCAACACACTCAATAGGAAACCCTAATCAAGTCCTTTTCACTCCAAACTTATTTTCCAGAAAACCAATCAATCAACTCAACTATGGAAGAATGTGCTCATACCTTTTTCTTGATGATGAAGGGATCTCATAAATCTATCACAACCACAAACACTTCTATGCCAAGCTCAAAGAGGTTAGAAGATAAATATTTCTCACAATGTAATGTAAAAACTCAATTACACCTTATCACTCCATATTTCAAAACAACCATCAACATACATAAAATATTTATCCAATAACACCTTATAATCTCCCAATTAAAAATAAATTCAACATCCACCAAAATTAACTCAAAACCTCTTTACTCAGATTTAATGGCAAAAAGAACTTTGGCAAAAATCAAATCTACTTTCCTTATAACTCCAATAACATAAATCACTTATCAATAAAACAACCTTTCATAAACCCTTATAACTCCAAATAACACTTTATAGAAAACCTTAGGCAAATAAAATTTAATTAAAAATACCTTTGCCACTAGTGGGATTCAAACCCACAATCTCTGCCTCCGTGAGCGCTCTAGCCATGGGCTTGACCACCGTGTGTGCTAGATGCACGCTTGAAATCTTAGGAGCACTTCGTGCTCTTTCTCCTAAGTCTGGCACTCAAAATGAGTGCATGCCAAAAGGCTCTTCCCTTGGTGCTCAAGATGAACATGCAAACTAACCACCACGTGAATCGATCATGGTCACTTCCACTCCCAATGCTCTGACGAAATGTGCGCTGCCAATGGACCACCCTGTCCAATGGGAGTGAGGCCTTCTCCTCCCCTTTTCATCTTTTTCCCTGGCGCTAAAAGACAACACGAGTTTGTCTTCTTCCTCAATGATTGCACGAATTATCTTTCTCTTTGGTCACATAAAATTTAATCGAAGAAGGTAAGTTCTAATGTTCTTTGGCATGGTATTTATACATGATTTCCCCTTTTTCCATAGACGTCGGTGCTCCACGAATTTTGATGACGTCGACGCTTTTTAAAACCTTTTATAATTTATAAATTATTTAAATTCTAAAAGAATTTAAATTTTATAAATTATATTTATAAACCTTTGACTTTAATAAAAATTAAAGCCTTCCTTGGGATAAAATTTAAACCTTTAATTTGTACTCCATTGATTTGATGAAGATTATTCTACCACCATGGTTTTAATAAAAACCTTTTAATTTTCACCATGGTTTTAACACAAACCCTTATAAAACAATATTTTGACAACTTTTCTTCAACTCTTTGCATTGTTCCTGGTGACAGTAATGGTGTACTCCATGGTATTAATGATAGCTTCATGTGTTCACCTTGACATCAATGATGACTTCTCACCTTGACATCAATGACAACTAAATGAGCTCAAAATGTCCAACAATCTCCCCCTTTGTCATTGATGGCAACCCAAATTCTTTTTACTAAAAACTTGACCTTTCCTTTGTTCTCCTCCCCTAGGACATTGCTCCCCCTGGCTCAATGCTCTCTCAAATACCAAATCTCTCCCCCTTACTCAAATATCTCCCCCTTTGACATCAATGGCAAAGGGTCACCTTTGGGGCTCGAGGCTAAGAATGAGCCTCTTAGCTTAGCCCCTCCCCCACCTCCTCTTGAGGTGGTTAATTTTAGGGTGGGAGTATTTCTACTCCTAGAAAGCACTGTTCTTTACCTTTATCCTCTTTTCTTCTTATCTGATCCTTCTGATTCCTCTGACTATTTCTTTCAATGTTCTTATCCATGTCTACATTCCTGTCCATGTTCCTATTCTTATTCATATCCATATTCTTGTTTTTGTTCCTGTTCTTGTTCATATCCATGTTCCTGTTCTTGTTCCTGTTCCTATTTCTGCTTGATTCTGGAATGTCTGCTCTACACCACTTTGTTGTGTGACCATCATTATTGCACTTATAACACTTAATGTTATTATTCCTTGGAGGTGCAAATGTCTTAGGATTTCTCCTAGTGAAGCCATACCCTCTTCTGTCATGAACCCTGCAATTCATTGCCTTGTGACCAAACTGATTACATGAGTAGCAATACCCATGGAAAAGTTATTTGTTCCCATATTCCTATCTTTCTTGTGTCCTGCACTATGAAGCCATGTGCCCAAACTTGTGACATGAAAAACATCTTCCATTGAAGTTTCCTTGTCTTGACCTCATTGGTCTCCTAGTCTCTCTTGACTTATTCTGATTGTTGTTCCATCTGTATCTTCTTTGTGCATTGTTCCTATCCTTGTTGAACTCTCTATTGTCCAACTCATCCTCAGATGTCTCACTCTCTTTTACACTGTCTTCTTCTGAAGTATCTTCATCTAAAGTTTCTTCTCCTCCAAAACTTGAGGTTGACTTTCCTTCCCATTTCTTTTGAACCTGTTCAAATCCAAGACCTATTTTTCTTGATGTAGGCTTTTGTATCTTGATGAACTTATCCAAGTTATTTGAGCTATTTTTGAACCCTTTTAGCTTGAATTTGGAGTCTTCTAAATCTTCTCTCAGTAGTGCCACTTCTTGTGCTAACTTTTCACATTCTAATATCTTTGCTTCTAACTTATCTTTGAACCTTTTTGCCTTAGCCTTTGAATTTTCTAAATCCTCTATAAGCAATCTTCTCTCTTCATCACATTCCTGAAACTGAATTTCAAGTTTAGAGTGTTGCTTTCTTACCTTCTTTACCATTTCAAGGGCATAAATAAGTTCTCCCTTGAGATCATATCCATCCTTTTCTGAATATTCCTCTATTTGTTTACCTTTGTCCACATATTTATTTTCTATTGGCTTATCTTCTATAGGATCACCTACTTCTTCTTCTAATGCCATTAGAAGGTTTTCATCTGGTCCTTCAAGTGCATCCTCATATTCATCATCACTGAAACTATAACCATCCCTTGTACAATTATCTTCAAGATGTCCAAAGTTACCACATCTAAAACACTTGAGAATTACTGGAGTCCTTTTCTTAACTTGTTCTTTTTCTTCAATCATAAATAGGACTTCATCTCTATCATTATCTAAAAAACTAGCATCACTATCACTTGAGTACTTACTTGCTTTATCCGCATAGTAGCTTCTCTTTTGTCTTTGAAAGAACTTATTTCCTTGTCTGCTTTGTCCATCCTTGCTCTTCTTTTGGTGCCTATATCTTTCTGATTCCTTGTTCTTGTGATCCTATTTTTCTTCATCATTGTTATTCTTAGCTTCTTGACAGTCAGTTGCATAATGACCATACTTTCCACAATTGAAATATTTAATAGATCTTGTATCTCTAGATCTTCTTGAATCCTTATTCCTTCTACCATAATTTGCTTCTTCATCACTGGATGACTCATTGCTTGATTCTGACTTCTTACCCTTTGTCTTCTTGATTGCTTTGAATGTTGCTTCTTTCTGAGGATTTGGTTCCTCTTTTGTTCTTATCTCATGTGTTGTAAGAATACCAAGCAACATATCTCTTGTCAAAGTATCACCATCCATTGACACTTCTATAGCAGAAACCTTTTCATTGAATCTTTTTGGAAGAGTTCTTAAGACTTTATCACAAACATCTGATTCATCAATCTTCATTCCAAGTCCTTGCATAGCATTAACAACCTCATCAATTCGAAGTAGATAAGTACTAATGTTTTCCTCATCCTTCATTCTTAACTCTTCAAATTGTCCTTTGAGATTTTGCATCTTTGCTTTCTTGACACATTTATCTCCTTCATATATATTTTGCAATTTATCCCACATTTCTTTTGTAGTTTGACAATGCATAACTTTCATAGACTCTGTTCTATGCAAACCTCTCAAAAGTGCATTCATTGCTTTTGAATTGTAATGTTGTAGGAGCTTACCTTCCTTATCTGTAGGAGGATTAATTAAGGGATCATATCCAAATTCAACTACTTCCCAAATTTCATTGCCAAGTGCCATCAGGTAGATCTTCATTCTCATACTCCAATACATATAGTCACTTCCATCAAATACTGGTGCTGAATTATCTGAGGACACATTCTTAGAATCCATTGTGTTCTTGTTAGATTTTCCTTCAAGTTGTTAAACTCTTCTGAAGGAACCCACTCTGATACCAATTGAAGAACACAAGCTTATATTGAGAGGGGGTGAACAGTATAAGACCACTTTTTACTTTTCTTTCCAAATCAATATTATGCAATGTATAGATAGCAATATCAACAATAATAATCAAAGCAATGCACAAATCACCACACACAATAGAGACACCACAATTTACGTGGTTCACCCAATGTGGGCTACTCCACGAAGAAAATATTTCACTAAAATTTTCTCAATCAATCTCTTGGGAATCCTTTCCCTATTACAATGTTTATGGACCTCTATCCAAAGGAGACACCAATCCCCTAAATCAAGTTCATGGATCTCTATCCATAGGAGAACTCCTTCTCCTCTACTCTAGCTGGTGATCCTCTAGAAGACTACTACCTCCACTACACTGGCTTGTGGATCTCTCTCCACTGAAGACTCTTATCCCCACTCAAAAGACCTATCCTCACTACCCTAGCTAATGGATCTCTATCCACTGGAGACTATTGTCCTCTCTGCTCTATCACCTCCAAATATCTATCTCAAATCTACACTAAACATAGTCCTTCAATCTAGTACAACTCTACTCAATATCTATCTCTAGTCTGGCACAAACTTATCCTCAAATCTGCACCAAAATCTGCTCTCAAATCTGCACTAAACATAGTCCTTCGGTCTAGCACAAATCTATCCTCGATTTTATCCTCAAGCCTTAACTCAAGGCTTGTCTCAATTTTGATACCTTAAACTTAACTCAAGGTTTGAACAAATCAATCAACTTTGCTCTCAAGTCTTCTCAAAGACTTATCTCAAATCTATCTTGTAAGCTTCCACAAAATCTCACACTAATCTATCCACAAGTCCTCTCTAGAACTTGCTCAAATATGCTCTACAAGTCCTCTCTAGAACTTGCTCAATATGCTCTACAAGTCCTCTCTAGAACTTGCTCAATATGCTCTACAAGTCCTCTCTAGAACTTGTCCAAATATGCTCAATAAGTCCTCTCAAGAACTTATCCAAATATGTATTGTAAGCTTTCACAAAATCTCACACAAAATTAGTCCATAAGTCTCCTCAAAGACTTACCTCAAATCTTCTCAATAAGTCCACATAGAACTTGTCCAATCTCATAGAAACATAAAGAGAATTGTTAGAGACTCAATATGTTCTATACTAATCACAATGCTCAATTACTTTCAATCACTCTCTTAGAAACATAAGGAGAATTGTTAGAGACTCAATATGCTTCAAATTCAACTCAATGCTCAATCACTTTCTCAACTCAATTCAGAATATAGAATAGTTTGTTTTATGGAACTTGAACAATCACTTCACACATCCACTTGACTAGGCTCAACCAACTCTACTCAACCAATCACTCAATGAAATAATCCTCTCTCTCAAACCCTAGTCCAAGCATATAAACATCAACTCAAAATGTTTCCAATAATGCTCAACAACAAGTCTCACATAACAATGATACTCATGATCTTTGCAAACCCTAGTTCAAGTTCTTCACTCAATAACTCACTTCAACAACAATGCTTATAAAACAACTCTCACATAACAATGATACTCATGTTCTCTTCAAACCCTAGTTCAAGTTCTTTGCTCAACAACTCACTTCAACAACAATGCTTATAAAACAATATTCCCATAGCAATGATACTCAAACCCTAATTCAAGTTCTTCTCACAACAAATGGCTTCAACAACAATGCTTATCAAACAAGGTTTAACAACAATTCTTTATTCCAGAAAACCTTGAAGCATTAACTCAACACACTCAATAGGAAACCCTAATCAAGTCCTTTTCACTCCAAACTTATTTTCCAGAAAACCAATCAATCAACTCAACTATGGAAGAATGTGCTCATACCTTTTTCTTGATGATGAAGGGATCTCATAAATCTATCACAACCACAAACACTTCTATGCCAAGCTCAAAGAGGTTAGAAGATAAATCTTTCTCACAATGTAATGTAAAAACTCAATTACACCTTATCACTCCATCTTTCAAAACAACCATCAACATACATAAAATATTTATCCAATAACACCTTATAATCTCCCAATTAAAAATAAATTCAACATCCACCAAAATTAACTCAAAACCTCTTTACTCAGATTTAATGGCAAAAAGAACTTTGGCAAAAATCAAATCTACTTTCCTTATAACTCCAATAACATAAATCACTTATCAATAAAACAACCTTTCATAAACCCTTATAACTCCAAATAACACTTTATAGAAAACCTTAGGCAAATAAAATTTAATTAAAAATACCTTTGCCACTAGTGGGATTCGAACCCACAATCTCTGCCTCTACGAGCGCTCTAGCCATGGGCTTGACCACCGTGTGTGCTAGACGCACACTTGAAATCTTAGGAGCACTTCGTGCTCTTTCTCCTAAGTCTGGCACTCAAAACAAGTGCGTGCCAAAAGGCTCTTCCCTTGGCGCTCAAGATGAACATGCAAACTAACCACCACGTGAATCGATCATGGTCACTTCCACTCCCAACGCTCTCATGAAACGTGCGCTACCAATGGACCACCCTATCCAATGGGAGTGAGGCCTTCTCCTCCCCTTTTCATCTTTTTCCCTGGCGCTAAAAGACAACATGAGTTTGTCTTCTTCCTCAATGATTGCATGAATTATCTTTCTCTTTGGTCGCATAAAATTTAATCGAAGAAGGTAAGTTCTAATGTTCTTTGGCATGGTATTTATACACGATTTCCCCTTTTTCCATAGACGTCGGTGCTCCACGAAGTTTGATGACGTCGACGCTTTTTAAAACCTTTTATAATTTATAAATTATTTAAATTCTAAAAGAATTTAAATTTTATAAATTATATTTATAAACCTTTGACTTTAATAAAAATTAAAGCCTTCCTTGGGATAAAATTTAAACCTTTAATTTGTACTCCATTGATTTGATGAAGATTATTCTGCCACCATGGTTTTAATAAAAACCTTTTAATTTTCACCATGGTTTTAACACAAACCCTTATAAAACAATATTTTGACAACTTTTCTTCAACTCTTTGCATTGTTCCTGGTGACAGTAATGGTGTACTCCATGGTATTAATGATAGCTTCATGTGTTCACCTTGACATCAATGACGACTTCTCACCTTGACATCAATGACAACTAAATGAGCTCAAAATGTCCAATAGTTACCAATCCAAAAGCTAGAGATTAGAAACCTATCTAGTCTCTCTGAGATGGAATCTTCCCCACATCTTCTATTGTACCAAGTAAAGATCCCATTATCCGGCTTGATGTCAACCAAGTTCAAGTCCTAGATATGAGCATTGAAGATAGAAGAAAAAGGCTCAAGATGATCAAATACACCGTGTTTTCCCTCTAGACAAGTGATAGAATTTAGTTCTCCAACCAAAATCCATGGGTACAGGGGAGCCAAATTTCTCACAAAGCCAATGTGTATCGCTCCAAATTTTTCACACCCTTACCTTCAGGCTATAGGATCCATGCCCGAAAGGGCGATGTGAAAAGAATGGCATGGTACCTCGAACTGAGAGGCCTTACGAAGGTCCCGCCTCTCGGGGGAGGTGTATTATGGTGATTTTTCGACGGATGATGGGTTCACCAGGAAAAATTTAATGGAAGTTTCCACACCTAGGTTGGGAATGTGTTTGATGTGTTTAGTTTTAGCTTAAACATTCAAGTCCTAGGTTTGGCCAAAATGCGTCTAAGCTATTCTATATGAAGATGCAGATTAAATGAATACAAAAAATAGAGAAATTAAGCAATATTAAACAATCATACCTGATCCGGATGTCTGATGAAGATTCTGATTCTTGAAGCAGTCAGGATCGTCTAGAATTTGACAGAATCGTCTGCTATCTGACAAGATCGTCTGAGATCTGAAGAATTCATCAAAGACCTACAAACAAAGAAATAGGTGCAAAACACAAAAAATACAACTATTCTAACATAGGGAAATAATGTAGAATGACAGTAGCAATATCAAACTAAAACTTATAAATAGAAACATGCATGCATTATATTAATTTCATGTCAATTACAACTTGATTATGCGTTTGATCTAGATGGGTGAACTCCAAAATGCAAGATAACATAAAATAATGAATAAACTAGCTAATTGCAGAATAAAATAGCAAAAAAAGAGATGAAGAAAAGCAAACTCTGGGCACTAATTGCCTCAATGTTGATTGCAGTCGAAATCATCTCGCATTGGTACAAAATCAGCTCTGATTCGACAGGATCACCTCCGATCTGAACAGGATCGTCTGCGACGATGTAAGCTTGCTCCGAATAAAAAATACTAAGGTACCTGCAACAAAAATTGGATAGAACTAATGCAAATAGCAATTTGGGATGTTTTAACGTGTGTGAAGTCAAGTTACAGGGATTATCAGCCAGGGGGGTGCTAAGGGGAGGGCTTAGGATTAAATAAGCTTAGGAGGGAGGTTAGGAGGTTGGAGATCATCCCTATTTGGGAGATCTCCAATAGGGAAGGGTCTTTAATGGTGCAGACACGCTTTTGCCCGGATTAGAGACGCTGTTGGAACAAAAGCTAATTGAGAAAAATTAGTTTAGGGACAAGATCGTCTGGACGTCCTAGCCCGACGAAATCGTCAAATCTGGGGCGATATCGTATGATTGGCGATGATATCGTCAAACGGTAAAAACAAATTCTAAAAATGGTGTGGGAAAGGAGGAAATGGATTACACGACGGTTTGGGAGGTTAAAATTTGAATTTGAATTATTACTAGAGTAATTGTAATTATTAAGGTTTTATTGCACCAATTTTAGGGTGCTACACAATGTGCTCCCACAAATTTACTTTACCATTGTAATCAACAATAGCATACACATTTGTAAGTTGGATGGTTTCACCTGATTCATTATCATGCCTGATCATCAAAATAGAACATCTGTCGAAAATCCAAGTAAGAGGAGAGATCTTAACCGGATCCCATAAATAAGAAATGCCACCAACATATCCACATGCAAAAATACACTAAAATTTACCCATTCTCTACAACTTGAGAATAATATTTAACATACTATCAGTAGCGAATTTAGTCTCCTAAATAAACACCACATCTGAAGAATGTACACGAATCAAATCACAAACAACTTTTTATCTAGGGATGTTGTTTAACCCCCTTACATTCCACAAGAGGATAATTATTTCAAGGGGTTAGAACAATGGGTGTCCAATGTTCTCACCAAGCCTAACTCCATCGAAGTCTCCCCCATTAACTTAATTTTATCATGGTATTTCTATTGACCCACCTTCATATTCTTATTCGAAGCACCTTTTTTAATTGTTTTATGCTGCAACCCTAACACTGTAGGAGTTTTGTTGTCCAAGGATGACTACATCAATGCCTGAGTAGGAGAGAGCACAACTATATCTATGCCACTTTCCAAAATAGTTTTCATTATAGGGCTAGAGCCAACCATATCACCTGTACTTGGAGCCAAAGCCATATGTTCTTTATTTAAACCCACTAGATTTGATTCCTTAGGTTTCACCTCAAGAAGAGACATTTGATTCGACCCTGTTATATCTGCATAAGGTAGAAAAATTTTAGGTAACCCCATGCACTGATCAAGATCATTCAATATCTCAAAACGGTTGAGCAGAGAATTTGACTATCTATCCTTAAGGGCTCTTTTTACCTTTCTTCCTCTGTTTCGAGATTTTATAAGAACAAAGCCTTCCTTGTCCTGATCTCTTTACTTTATCGAGGCTTTTTATTTATATAGATTTTATGTAGATCAAGAGAGCCCATGATTTGAAGCCATGAGTGGGAAAAAATTAGGACATTTTATTTGTAGATGGTCATATTCATGAAAGATCCGATAACTAAATGGAAGAGCTTCATAGTCAAGTTATTGAAACCATGTAGATGATCCAAACATTATTTCAACAAAATATAGAATAGGATTGTTTAAATCAATTTGGACACAGATATAGGTAACATGAATTACATTTTTCTCCAACATCTATTGTTATGGTCCAACCATCTTCCCAAGAAGAAGGGCAATCATATGCAAGATGTCATTTCTCCAAAATTCCAATAGGAACCAGGGGAGCCGAACCCACACTGGAACCTGTAATGACCACTCCTCTACTGGTTTTAAACCCACATGCCAAGGTTTAAGAAAGAGTCTAGCTTGGTTATATAAATAGGTACCCCCTTAAAATTCCTTGTTATGATCCATAAGGTAAAATAAAACCATCATAAAATATCTATTCACACTCAACATCACCTCCATGTCACCGTCAAGGTTCCAAGTCTTCCTAACCTAAGCCTCCAAAAAGAGAAGAGAAATTTGGATGCCCATAAATTTTCCAATAAGCGCATGCTTGGTTAAATACTCCACATATTCCACCACCGAGTCTGGTTGAACCACTAGCATGCATGCTCTATGATAGGCCTGACACCATCACAACATTCTTCTAGTCCATCTCAATCAACCCATACTCCTACCATTACTGTGCTAAACCCTAGATCTCATACTGATCCATGCAGATTAATGATTACCGCAATATTTTTACATATTTTCCATACCAAATTTCTAGATTTCCATACAAATTAATTATTATCGAAAGACTTTTACATATTAGAGAATCTAGACAACTCAAAAATGATATTTATATAATTTTTTAGTAAAAGCTGCATGATTTTTGATATTTTTACTAAAAATAGTCTTTTTCATTGGAAACATGGAAGTAGGCACCAAAAAAATAGTCTCCATCATTAGCTTTTATGCTTGCTCTAGATGTAGAAACCACTCTAGGTGTAGGCACCACCTTGGGAAAGCTTGGGTAGCACAAATTGGTCCACCACATACTACTATATCTTCAATTGGTGCAATCATTAATGAATTTGAGGAGGCTCAAAATTCATTAACATTTTGGTGATTCTTAGGGGACACATGCCTACAATATGAAGAGAACTTAAAAGACCAAGTAGCATTAACATCCATTGGACACAAAGTCATTAACATCTTTAGATTTCAAAAGAACTAGAATTCCACACTTGCTTTGTAAGATAGTATTGCTGGAAATAACCTCTACATTAAAACAAGAACTACACAAAACAAGATAAAAGAACAAAACAAATTCATAGGAAGCATGAGGCATGCCAACACACTTAGGAAACAAAAAAAAAATTAAAGTAAAAAACCTAAGGTTAAAGAACTCAAGGGTAAGCCTTGAGATAAATTCTATTGATTAGGATCTGCAATGTTTCTCCATTGATCCTTGAGAGCTCGAAAGCATTGTTACTTCTACAACCTGTAATAATGTATGGCCCACTCTAGATAGAATCAAATTGTGTATGCTTTTCTAGCTTTTCTCTATCTTCATCCCATTTTAGGACCATATCTCCTTCTACAAAGCTCTATGAGGTAGCCTTCTTATCAAAGTACTTCTTCATTATCAGCTAATTCTCTTGAAGCTTCTTCCTAGCTTGATCTCTAGTCTCCTCCAGTTGCATCAATTCTGCAAGCCTAAGCTCCATAGGATCACAATGCTCTAAATCCATTTGATGAACCAACTCCAAGGTAGGAAGCTCTAGTAAAATAGGGAGCCCTTACCATACACAAGTCTGAAGGGGGACTGGATTGTGGTCTGCTTTAGTGTAATTCTATCTCTCTACAGGGCAATTTTTAGCTTGGTATGCCATGTTATTTGATTCTCTTCCACTGTCCTCTTAATAATCCTAATCAATTTTTTATTTTTGGACTCAACTAGTCCATTCCCTTGAGGGTAATAGTTGGAATATGTCTTCATGTAGATCTCATATTTGATACCAAACTCTGTGACAACAACACCTATGAAGGATTTAGTATTATTAGCAATGACTATCTCAGGTACTCCAAACCTTGTAATAATGCTCTCTAAAAACTCAACAATAGCCTCTCTAGTGGCTTCTTTTGATGCAATATCCTCAGTCCATCTAGTGAAGTAATTTGTAGCTATCAATATGAATTTGTGGCAAACACTTGAAGGTGGGTTAATCACACCAATGAAGTCCAATATCCACTATAAATATGGTTGGTCTACATCAATTTGTTGTAAGGGAAAGGAAGTCTTCTTCCTCGAGAAAAATAAACATTCCTTACATCTTTGAACCCATTAAATTGCATTAGAAAATAGAGTTGGCCAAAAATAACTAGCTCTCACTATTTTGGTAGCTATAACTAATGATGAAAAATGACCTCCTAAAAATCCTTGGTGGAACTCCTCCAACACGTTTTTAGTATTTTTTAGTTCTATACACCTTAGGAGGACACCTTCATGACTTATTTTGAAAATAATCTCATCAATCACTTCAAAAGATAATGCTTTTAATCTTAGATTTCTTCTTTGGGTTATGTTGTATATCATCGAGTAGGTTCCAAATTTTAAATAATCTAGCATAATATGAAACCAATTTAACTCTTATTTTGTTGTTTGGGTATTAAAGAATGCTTTTTCAGTATTTAAATACTCTATAAGGTGTTGACACAAGTCTCTTCCCTATACCAATTTTATCACTTTAATTTCAACATCAAAGTTCATAATTTTTATTACCAAACTGGCCCTTTTATCTGGAACATCACGGCCTAACAACAACTATTTAATGACGATATGAACCACAGAGACTACTATCCTATCCTGAGCCACCAGATGCTTGAAATTTTTTAAGGATATAAGGAGTGGAAAATATGTTTTTCCATACACACTACGTAGTTGTGGATCACATCTACAAGTGGTCACCATTAGCGAAAGAAAAGTATAGTCAAATTTCTTAAAAGAAGAGCCATTCGAGAGGGCTCAACATACACCCTTAGCAAGGTGAAAGCACAAGATGAAGGTTCTCAAGAGTAGAGCTGATCCAAAGGGCTCAATACCTACTTCACCAAGGTGTAACAAGATACCAACTCAACACCTACATCAACATCAACCTGTAACATCAAGGTCCACGTAAGGATCTCAATATTTATGTTGAAATATAGCACAAGTATATATGTAAGGAAGTAATCATCCGTTACACACAGTGTAAAAATAAAAGCACTAAGGACAACACTTTGCAAGGCATAGAATAGTAAGGTACAAAGTGAAACCGAAGGTGCATTACCCAAGAAACAACTTGGAAGAAATTCCAAATTAGAGGAAGCACCTAAATCCACCATTGGAGTGCCATATAACCTCCATTGCAATTCCCTAAAAATTGTCATAGTTGGAGCCAACCTCATAGCATCATCGATATCTTGGAAATAAAGCATTGAATAACAAGATACAAAGAGAATTCACTGGCAATAAACATGCAAGGTATAAGAGATGTTAGAGGATAATTAAATGCATGAGAGTAAATTTCCACTTGGCACATTCAAACAAGGTGCCCATACATACATTCTAATGCCTGCATAGGAAGGAGACATTCAGAATTGGAATAACACTTATATTGAAGCGTTGAAAAGAATAATAATCATTGTTCACTATTCAAGGAGCACTTGAGCATTGAAGGCACCTAATATAATGCTCATCAAGATCATAACTATCATTGACCACCTAAATAACATATGTGCCACTTATCCACAACATTAAGAAGGGTCAAAGGACCTATTAAAGCATCCAATACTAAAAATAACTGGACTAATAGAGGGAGGGAAATAAAGGTATGATTGCAAAGAGTAATCAAGTCACAAAGCACGTAGGAAGAGAGCATGCTAATAATTCAAGCAGTAATAGAGAGGGAAGAAAATCTTGAACTAGCTTTGAATGTAGAAAATTCAAGCAGCAATAGAGGAAAGTAAGACCATCATAAAGGATTCCCAACAAGAGTGTTGTCATTAATTGACAAGAAGATATAACATCCATTAAGGAGATTGATGTCAAAGCAGTTTCCATCAACCTCACGCTCTCAACCTTATAAAAGGTCTTATATCATATAGTTTAATTATTTGCTTTCATAAGGAGTGATAAGGGATAGTATATAAGGTTAAATTTATCATCACTTGCATTGAAGATACATGTAATATTAACCTTAGTAAACCAAAAATAAAATAAAAGTTTATATCCTTAATAGTATTTCAAATCACATTAATTGAAATAAAAATATATTAATATTTGAAATTAATAGCATAGGAGGTATAAGGTATTCTACTTGGAACAAATTATTATTATTGCAAATATTATTAATTTCTAAAATTCCAAATTAGGGAGATATAAGGAGTGCTACATCAAACTTTGGAATTTAGAAAATTGAACCATTGGAAATTTAAGGATAGAAAAGCAAAATTATTGCTTGCTTTAAAAGAGTTGGAATTTATTGCTTATACTTTTCTAATAGTCACATTATAGGGATAAAATAAGTCCAACCATAGAGAACTCCATCATATTTATAAGTCCATAGTTTAATAGGAGAAATAAGGTGAAAATAGGAGTTGATTATTATCGTTCCAAAAACATTACAAAATCAACTCAAAAGGTGAACTATTACTTTATAAGAACTTTATCAAGATTAGAAAATATTCTAATCACTAGGGAGACATAAGGATCCTACAAAACTTAAGTCTTAAAAATGTTTTATCAAAGTAGTTCACATACTCTAAACTAGGGAGTCATACAATAGACTACATAAAAGGTCCTATCAAGAGTCAAAAATACTATAGAGTTGAGAAAATTCTATTAAATCTAAGGAGAAAGAAATATGTAAACCTCAAAGACTATAGTGAACAATGATATGAACACTATTAGAAAGGAAAAGGCAAATGTCATAAAAATTTAAATCAAGAATTTACTTATAAAGTCTTGTTGGTCACGAATTTGCCATAGGAAAGGATTTTATACTAAATGCACCCTAGACCCGGCCAACATTGAAAGGCTAGGAGAAAGAAATGTCTCCCAGACCAATCTCCAGAGAGGGCTAGTTCCCTTACTAATCTAAGCTTGTTTCAAGACTAGAGTTGCAGGAAAGAAATAAAAAATATGCAGAAAGAAACGGGAAATTACGGAAAGAGATGGGAAATATGGTCGTAGGCCGAATTTATATGATTGGGGAAAGAAACTCAGCAAGAATTTAACTTCAAGCGTATAAACAACATATAATAATAGAATACAACATAATCCACTTACGACCTTGCGTAGACAACCTCTAGGATTGCATTCTAGAACTCACTTCCTCACTAGCAATATTCAAACTCAGACATAGAATTCAAATCTAATAGCAGATCAGAAAGACAAGCATAATCGAGAAATGCATGAAATAGAAGAAAATCACACAGAAAGACGCTTGCAAAATCAGAGGCCAAATATCTTTCATTCATGCAAATAAATTGAAAGCTTTTAGCAAAAGTCTCTCTCTCGATCCCTCTTTCTGAGATCTACATTGATTTATATAGAAGTCTTGCTTCTTTACAACATTAAAAACTTGCAACGAACTTCCTCGAGATCTACAAAATGTGCAACAGAAACAAGGAAATGATCCCTTTAACCCAGCATCGGAGAAACCAAAAATTGAATGAAATAAGGAGTCGGTCATCTTCATTAAATGGTCATTCTCGAAACATGCTTGGACCATTAGAAAAATCATGAACAACAGCTTTGGATACTTGAGCGTCTTTAATTCTGGTGGCTTGGACACGTTCTTCTACCTTGTTCGCATTGGAAAGTAGCAAAACATTTAATTCTGGAGTGCTTTTAATCATTGGAAATTGCAAAACTTCATCAGGCCGTTTGAACTGCTTTTTGGCATGAAACTGTAACAGGTCGCAAAAACGCGACATGTCACGAAATCATGATGCATCTTTGCTCCGTACACTTTTCTTACTTTTGGACCGCGAAAATCAAACATGTCGTGAAATCGCTACAAGTTCGGCTCCTTTGTCTCCTTCGCTACCTTAGCTTGCAAAAATGCGACGCTTCATGAAATCGTGACGTTTCCATACTATTATGCTCTTTCTCCGTTCTATTCCCGCAAAAATGTGACAAGGCACGATTTCGCTATGTTCTCCCATTGACATCTTTGTTTCATCTCTGGGTCGCGAAAACCATACAAGTCATGAAATCGCTACACTATCTCCTCACTGTTCAGTATTATCTTCTATGTCATGAAAATCCGACATGTCACGATATCGTGACAATTTTCATCCACCCTGTACGGTCCTGCTTCTAACCCGCAAAAACATGATACACTTGCCTCAAGGGGTTCTTCAATATCCATCATGTCGCGAAATCGCAACAGGTTCTATCTCCTTGGACTTTACTGCTCTTGATCGCGAAAATTCGTCATGTCGTGAAATCGTGACATTTTGTACAATTTGGCTGTCTTCTTCCTTCCTCCTCGCGAAAACATGACAAGGCACGAAATCGCTACCACTTTCTGCACTTGGTCCTTCAGCCCCAAAATGTCGCAAAATCACGACGATTCTATGTTACTAGACTGCACCTCCACAAATGTCGCGAAATCATGACGCCAACTTCTTTCTTGCCCTCATCTTCAAAAATGTCATGAAATCGTGACATTTTCATGCCTTATGACTTTTCTTGCAACTTTGCCATGACCACGCAACACGTCGCGATTTCGTGACTTCTTTCCCCTTTTGTGCCTTGTTAAATATTCTGTCGCGATATCGCTACAAAGTTTATTGTCATCGCCCTTTGATTGGTTATGTCATGATTTCACGACCTTTTCTCTGCTCTGCTCCATGGCCATTGTAAGTCACGAAAATGCGACATGTCGTGATTTCGTGACAATTTCATTGCACTGCCCTTGTTGACCATTTTGACCATGAAACTCCAACACATCGCGATATCGCGACAACCTTGCTGTTTTGCTGTCATTGACTACATTGACCACGCTTTTGGAACATGTCACAAAATCATGACAATTTTGAAACGGTGCTCTCCATGCTGCTTTTTGTTGCGATATCGCGACAGTCTTTGGACTTAGCCTTTTTTGCATCAAAACCTGTAAAGGAGTGAGAACTTCAACATCTTATGCATGAATAATCAACAATCAAATAAATGTGGCAAAAATGCCAAAATTCTTGGCGGATCGCGGGGTATACAGTTCTGTTGTATGCATGAATCGTAGGCCTGAATCCATTAGGCAACAGAGTCAAGAAAAACTGAGAACAGAAGGCTAGCTGATGGGGTACATCTCGATGAACTACTGCAATCAAATCTTGCTGAATGACTGAAAACTCAAGGAATCTGTATTTGGCATAGTTGATCAGATGCTATAAAATAATCACCATGAAAGCACTAGGGGTTACAAAATAGAAATGAATGAAATGAGATCCTACAGATGCACAGGCTGTGGAATGGGAATGGAATGGTGGAGTGGAGGAGTGATGCGGTAGATACAATAACAGAGTTCTTTTGTGCTACCAGCTGCTATGAAAGGGAAACGAAAGTGAATGGAATAATGGAACAAAAGTGGAAGAGATGACAAATTCCAGATAAACTGTGGATAAATGCTAAAACAACAGAGAAATTAGAAGAAAAGGAAAGAAGAAATGGGAATACCAGAAAGGAAAAAATAAACAACAACAGTGGCTTGATTACTTGCAGAAGAAAAAATGAGTAGGATAAGAAAGGAATAAAGAGGGGGAAGGGAAGAAATAGAGAGGAAGCCACTAACTACTGGGAAGGAAGAAGAAAAAAGAAAGAAATACACGTACCTGCGGGCTCGCATGCAAAAAGAGCCGAAGTTGACAAAGTAAAACAATACTTTTTTTTTTCTTTTTTTGTTTTCTCTTTTTTTTTTGCTTTTTTAGATATATTTACAAAATTTTACGACATGATTGGCATGCCACCACCACAAAGCAAATTTCAAGGGGGTTATCTGATGAATCTGTAGTGTCCCGACCAGATCTGATCATACTTGATTCGGTCCTTGAAATTGGGATGATCTCCTAAAATTCTCCATGTTGCAAACATGGGCAAGTTATCCTGCATGCCAGTACCCACACAGTCAAAAAATAACATAGCAAAAATATTTGCCACATGGAGAGCTCTTGTGGGTACCAGTTGCAGTAATGACTGAAGCCAATACCACCATCCTGAAGAGTCCCCTGGTTGTGGGCTGAGTACAGGTTCCTCCAACTCCTGGATCCGATCATAAAAATTATCCAGTGACAGTCCTTTTCCCAGGATCTCTTCAGGCTCTTCTTCTTGATGAGGCATGCTCAATAGGTTCTGGCTAAATACTTGCATGTTGTGCATAGTTATGCCCTCTTTGTGCTCAGGTTCTAGAACCTAAATCTATTCTTCTTCTCCTTTTCTCATCTCCTCTTGAGCCATCTCCTGATAGAAACTACAAGCAATCATACTATCTTTTGTTGGGACCGTGCTTGCATATGCACATCGTTGGCTTTGGACGAAATCTGCCTCTTGAGTTCCACACAACTGCATTGCAGGTCTCTGCATAGTATTAGGGATCTGCCATGATGAATACTATGTAGGGTAAACAGGAGTGGTAACTATCGGATAAGGTAATGGAGTTTCTCCCCATGGCAATTTTATTGATAGGAGCAAAAGCTGCTCCGCTAATATTGCTTCCTCAAATATTTGAGGGAATTGACGTTCGCCTGATTGCAGCAAGAGGAGGCCTATTTTCGAATGGAAAGCTCAAACATAGAAGAGGTGGGCTTGGGTGGGTGTCGGTCGGATCTTCTCTAGAATTCTCTTCCAACTTTTGTAGAATCGGACATTGAAGTCCGTGATGCTCTCTAGAGGTGCTCTCATGATGTACATTAAAAGCTGAAAGGGATCCTAAGAGCTGTTAAAGGGATCTTCGTCAAATCTTCTTATTAGTGCTCCCGCTAAGTGGTCCCAAGAGCTGATGCTTTGACGTCTGAGCAGTCTGTACATGCCCTTCCTTCCAAATACAGAACCAGAAGTTTGAGCATGACCTCCTCATGGTTTATGCCATGGATGGTGGACAAAGTGGTAACATATTCAATATGCTCCAGAGCCATGCCCTCAATGCCATCATATTTTGTTAGGGCTTTCAGGGCACTTTTGGGAATCTCATGCTGGATTTGGAGATTTAGAGGGCCAGGATCGTCCCATATAGGACATACCCTCGCCATTATAGCATTGGTCTATGAGATCATGGCTGTCGCCAAGTCAGAGTCACCAAGTGAACATTCTTCTCTCTGCTTGTAAGGTCAAGGCTTCTCACCAAACCTTGATTCCTCTGGGGTATTAAACAATGAAACAATCAGTCTCACTGATTATGGATCTTTGGGAGATAGAAATAGTCTATCCCACCGAGCGTGCCAAAAACTGTTGGCACAGGTGGGTTTGTCAATTTGGAATACTACTTGTCCCACCGACCATGGATTCTTTGAGAGACAAAAGAAGTTTGTCCCACCGGGCGTGCCAAAAACTCTTTGTCACGAATTTGCCACAAGAAAGGATTTTACACTAAATGCACCCTAGAATCGGCCAAAATTGAAATGCTAGGAGAAAGAAATGTCTCCTAGACCAATCTCCAGAGAGGGCTGGTTCCCTTACTAATCTAAGCTTGTTTCAAGACTAGAGTTGCAGGAAAGAAATTGAAAATATGCAAAAAGAAATGGGAAATTATAGAAAGAGATGGGAAATATGGCCGTAGGCTGAATTTATATGATTGGGGAAAGAAACTCAGCAAGAATTTAACTTCAAGCGTATAAAAAACATATAATAACAGAATACAACATAATCCACTTACGACCTTGCGCAGACAACCTCCAAGATTGCATTCCAGAACTCACTTCCTCACTAGCAATATTTAAACTCAGACACAGAATTCAAATCTAACATCAGATCAGAAATATGAGCATAATCAAGAAATGCATGAAATAGAAGGAAATCACATAGAAAGACACTTGCAAAATTAGAGACCAAATATCTTTCATTCATGCAAAGAACTTGAAAGCTTTCAGCAAAAGTCTCTCTCTCGATCCCTCTTTCTGAGATCTACATTGATTTATATAGAATTCTTGCTTCTTTACAACATTAAAAAATTGCAATGAACTTCATCGAGATCTACAAAATGTGCAATAGAAACAAGGAAATGATCCCTTTAACCCAGCCTCAAAAAAACCAAAAATTGAATGAAATAAGGAGTCGATCGTCTTCATTAAATGGTCATTCTCTAAACATGCTTGGACCATTAGAAAAATCATGAAAAACAGCTTTGGATACTTGAGCGTCTTTAGTTCTTATGGCTTGGACACGTTCTTCTACCTTGTTCGCATTAGAAAGTAGCAAAACATTTAATTCTGGAGTGCTTTTAATCATTGGAAATCGTAAAACTTCATCGGGCCGTTTGAACTGCTTTCTGGCACGAAACTGTAACAGGTCACGAAAACACGACATGTTGCGAAATCACGACACATCTTTGCTCCGTACACTTTTCTTACTTTCAAACCGCAAAAATCAACCATGTCACGAAATCGCTACAAGTTTGGCTCCTTTGTCTTCTTCGCTACCTTAGCTCGCAAAAACACGACGCGTCGCAAAATCGTGACGTTTTGTACTATTATGCTCTTTCTTCGCTTTGTTCCCGTGAAAATGTGACAAGGCACGATTTTGCTACATTCTCCCATCGGCATCTTTGTTTCATCTCTGGGTCATGAAAACCATACAAGTCATGAAATCGCTACACTATCTCCTCGCTGTTCAGTCTTCTCTTCTATGTCGCAAAAATTTGACATGTCGCGATATCATGACAATTTTCATCCACCCTGTACGGTCCTGCTTCTAACCTGCGAAAACATGACACACTTGCCTCAAGGGGTTCTTCAATCTCCATCATGTCACGAAATCGTGACAGGTTCTATCTCCTTGGACTTTACTGCTCTTGATCGCAAAAATTTGTCATGTCGCGAAATCTTGACATTTCGTGCAATTTGGCTGTCTTCTTCCTTCCTCCTTGCAAAAACATGACAAGGCACGAAATCGCTACCACTTTCTACACTTGGTCCTTCAGCCCCAAAATATCATGAAATCGCGATGATTCTATGTTACTAGACTGCACCTCCATAAATGTCGTGAAATCACGATGCCAACTTCTTTCTTGCCCTCATCTTCAAAAATGTCTCGAAATCGCGACGTTTTCATGCCTTATGACTTTTCTTGCAACTTTGCTGCAACCACGCAACACATCGCGATTTTGCGACTTCTTTCGCCTTTTGTGCCTTGTTTAATAGTCTGTCGTGATATCGCTACAAAGTTTATTGTCATTGCCCTTTGCTTGGTTATGTCGCGATTTCGTGACCTTTTCTCTACTCTACTCCATGGCCATTGTAAGTCATGAAAATGTGACATGTCACGATTTTGTGACAATTTCACTGCACTGCCCTCGTTGACCATTTTGACCGTGAAACTCCAACACGTCGCGATATCACGACAACCTTGTTGCTTTGCTGCCGTTGACTGCGTTGACCGCGATTTTGGAACACGTCATGAAATCGCAACATTTTTTGACTTTGCTTCTCTCTCCTCAAAAGACCCGCGATAACGTGACATGTCGCAATATCGTGACAGTTTTGAAACTGTGCTCTCCATGCTGCTTTTTGTCGCGATATCACGATAGTCTTCGGACTTAGCCTTTTTTGCATCAAAACCTGTAAAGGAGTGAGAACTTCAACATCTTATGCATGAATAATCAACAATCAAATAAATGTGGCAAAAATGCCTAATAGTCTAAAGGAGACTTAGAACTTACTTCAAAAGTGATTCATATTGAAGCTTTGAAATATAACTTTGAAACCATGGAATATTATCTACACGCTTGACTCACTAAAGTAATTGATAATGGAAAGAGTCACATTAAAATTCCTTTAGACTTTTGTAGCATATTATATATGGATTTACTTACATTCAAATGTTAGAAGTATGAGAATGTAGAACAAAAATGATTTATAGAAACACTTAAAATTAAAACAAAAATGAATGAATCATACCTAGAAAATATATTTCAATCCTCATGCAGTATTGATACTTCAAGTTCTAATAACTCAAAATCTTATCATGATGCTTTAAGTGTTTGTTCAGAATCTTCTATACAGAACCTAAAAAATGATAAAAAGGACAAAGGCAAAGAGAAGATACTTTTACAAGAATCAGGTGATAGTACGACCACCTATGAAAGTGCAATAACTGACTCCAAAGACAAGAATAAAGAAGAATAAGAGGAACTAGATCAAGGAGGCATAGAGTGCAAGGTGAATTAAAGATAATACAAAGGACCAGATCAAGTTGAATAACATCTAAATATGAAGATCTATATTGAAGACTAAGGTCTTAAATACCCAAATAATGTAATACAAGTAGGTGTTAGAGTATATTCCATTATTGGGTATAAGCTAATGTACCATCTTTGGTACATAACTAGAGTAGGAGTTTACTTTATAGTAAATTTAAGTAGTTACTTCAAGCATGTAATAAATGCACAAGAGTTAGAATGTGCAATGATGTAAATGTGCATGTAGTCCACATGTACATGAGTCATAGGATAGAGCCAAAGGTAGAGTGAGGACCAAGGAACTTATATTCCTATATAAAGGCCTTATAGTGAGTGAAATCAGGGAGTAGAGAATATAGAGAGTGCATAGTATAGATTGGTAGAGGAGTACAATGTAGTTACTTTAAAAATAGTTTGTAGAGTGTTCATGTCCTCCATCATACTGCATTATACTATTTTTGTGAGCTTTCATTAATGGCATATTTTTAAGTTATTACAAAATTTTATCTTTTTGTTTTCCTGCATATTATAGTTCCATTATCATATACATATCATAGCTTTTTTATCTTGCATCTTGTGGTTGCATTTCCTATATCATATACTCATCAAAAGCTAAAAATTGTGACCCTTGCACAAGGGTACTGATAGTAATGTGTATCTAGTGGCATTTTTGGATTGTATTCAAGGTCTTGTATAAGAAATTATTTGTGCTTGACTATCCAAGGAATTGGCAATGGAAGAAATCATTTGTTCTTGATGCATTAGATATGTATGAAGATAAAGGTCGATGGTACTAACAAGTGTAATACTGATTGAAGGGGTATCAAGAGGAGTGAATGGGTTATTAGAAGTGTCTAGAGGAGGGTTACTGGGAGGAGTGAGTTTGAGAGGGTTATTGGTAGGAAGAGAGGAAAAACTTAAGATGTTAGGATGTAAAGCTATGGCATCTAAGGAAGAAATAAGATAGTGATCAAAACTATTGATATTTGAGGGGGTGTTGTGATGCTTACTAAAATTTTTGGGTTGGCCCTTATTTTTGCTCATACACACATCCTCTAAATGGACAATGCATTGCAATTCATCATTGAATTATGACTAACTAATAGTGACAGTAGGTTAATTCATATACTAATGGCACTTGATAAAAACCCAAAAAAATACTTGGAATGTTACTAATTTTTTTTTTATCAAAGATACCCTTTACTTCAATTAGATCATAGAGATGGTCACAATGGGATAGGTCTCCTACAAGCATCCTATGACACTCATATTATAAATACATGTTAGAGATACCCCCTATTTTGACCATCTCAAATAGATGATCGCAATGGTATACACCTCTCATAAGGATTTGATGACACCTTTTTTTTTTAGGGTTTGGGAAAAGAAAGTAATAACACCAAACTCATAATATTCTAGAAGATAATTGCACAAAAATATTTACAAGAAAATTACTAGGACATAGGTAATAGTGATGTTTGAAAAAGGTTCTGGATTGGTTTGCACACCATTCTACTATAAATTTGCATCCCATAGGTAATTGATATAGAGGCTCTTATGACACTTATTATAAAATAAATTCATTAAATATAGTAATAGCAATAGCAATCCAATAATACAAATTTTAAAATACTAAATGATATCAATAAATCATATCCAATTTCTATCAAATAAATATGGAAATATCAAATATAAATGTAAATCAATGCAAATCCATTAACCACTTAGAGAGAGAAAAGTCTCTTAGCCATTTAGAGAGGGTGAAGTCTCATATGCACAACAAACATTATTAATATCAAATATGAAATATGATCTCAAATACCACCTAACTCTTCCTATTTATAGATTAAATCAATCCTTACCTAAAATTAATGCTCAAGGGGTGACTCTAAACCTAGGACCCAAGCTAAATAAAAATAAAGATAGTTGATGTGGATATATTGGATCTATTACATTTATATAGCGATCCCAATCCACAAACCACCCACATAGGGTCTCACTCATACTTATGCCTAGTAAGGAGTATATAGTAATGGGTTAATAGGAGACATAAGGAAGCATACTATTATCCTTCAAGCATCATCTTGGCCTCATATCCAAGTGTATTATTGCATGTATCATTGGTGACACATTTATTGGCTTTCTCTCACGTATTGATAGGTATATAAAGATAAGTCAAGTATATAAGAACCTTTGGTATATAAAATACCCTTGAGATATATAGGTTGGATTTGGTATGTTGAGAGGAGGGGATATAAGATTGCTAAAACATCTTCTCTTTCTTCTTTACTCAACTCTTTAAACGTAATTAATTAAATTCTTTCCTTTTAAGCCCATGGATGAGGGATGCTACCTAACCAATAGTGTTGCTCAATAATTATCCATTAACTCTAAGCCTTCAATGGAAGGTCATGATGATCGATTCACCTTTGAGAATCCTAAATTTAAAGAGAAATATGGGGATATTCCACACTTGGATTCTCTAACCCCTATCCATGATGATCAAGGAAGAGTGGTTTTCCAATTTGATATCCACATAGATTTCTTATTGTAGAAGCATAGGGAGGTTTTGGAATAGTTTATGTAGGAAGGTCCTAAAAACCTAGGCATTTTTGTAGGGGAAGCTTCACTCTTGGACCATCCCTATAAACCTAGCTCAAACCATTTGTATTAATCTATTATATACATCCTTTATATATTTAAATACAAATATTAATACATCAACTTCCAATTTCATAATTTATATCCCTCTATCATCACCACTTCCACAGATGCTAGGATGTAAATCCTCTTATCTACCTTGATATATCATTCAAATTTTTCTTCTCTTGTAGAACTATTATAAGGTAATGTGATTTATCTTGTGTCTCAACAAGTAGGGACAAGTGTTAGGATTCTAATCCTAACCATTAATTAATAATTCACCATTATTACTTTACATGGACCATTGTGTACTTTCACTCACAACTATAGGATAGGTATATGTAATCACTCAAATGGGTGTAAACAAGCATCCATCAAATAAGAACAAATATATTTTATATCCATTGGACAAGTTACTATTCCAGTACAAAAGTGATTCAATCCAAAGGTGATTCTATAATTTTATTTATTTATTTCATACATACAAATCCACTTGTTTCATTCATATAATCTTCTAGGACATAGAGTCCTACTATCTAGTATGAGAGCCTCATTCCAAAGTGATCTATTCATAGCCATTTTTTTTCCACTCTGCTCTTCATTGCCATTCACCTTCCACTACTATACCATTCTATTATCACCAACCTGAGAATCATCATCACACACCTCCAATAACTATATTTTCTCTGGCCATGTGTCTTCTCCAATGATAGCTTTCATCGAGCCATAAGCCATCCACTACCAATTTAAAAACATCACCTAGCCAAGAGTGATGAAAATAGGAGACATCAAAATTCGAGTGACGAACAAAGAAAAGTGTAGACATTCAAACAAATATTTAATGTGGTAGAGGTCAAATCTTTGAATTTATAAGCAACTAAAAATCCTCCAACACAAAAATCTGCATCAACAGGCGATCTTCGAACCGATTCAAGCGGTAAAACTTTATTTTCGGTGAACAACCGACAAGATAAAAATTAAAATTAAAATAAAGCTAAGGTTTTTATTATTTTTCAACATCAAAATTTGATTTTTGTGACATCGAAAACATCACGAAGAGAAATCGATAAAAGAACTAAAAAAATTAAAGTAAATTCTAAGGTTTTAATAATATTCGATTTTGTCTTTATTTTTGTGATGTCAAATATTTGTGGAGAGCAAGGAGTGTTTTAAACAAAGGGATAATAATCCCACATCAACAAGGAAGTGGGAAAAGGTTAATAAAAATCTATTACACTCACATAAGACATCTAATTTTGGTCACACTCTCCTTGATGCTCCTCATGTGATCCACCTACCATTGTGTGTTAGTTGTCACCTACCGTTGACCTCCCCACTTGTCCTCTGATCTTGTTTTCCCTTCCCACTGGTCCGCACTCTCCCTCATGCTCCATGCCCTCCACCTACCACTTATGTGTGCCATGCCTTGTGCTCCTCACCCCTGTCGTTGATTGTCGTTAACTCTGCTCTTCATGCTTCACTCGTCTGTCACCTTGTGCTTACCTTTACCTTGTCCATTAATGCTACTAACGTCACCCTTTCACCGGCACGATTGTGCTTTCCTACTGAAATTCAAATTAAAAAAGGATAACTAACCATTGAGGTCCAAACAAATAGTTGCTAAACCAATTTTTGTCAATTTTTTTAATAAAATTATAAAGTTTTTTTTGCCAAAATATAACAAAATTTGTGCCAAATTTTGCAACCCTCAAGTAAAATTTGAAATTTAAATTATATTTTGGTAAGGAATTGCAAATTAACCCTACATGGTTGAAGGCAGGAGATCGCAAGACATGACTATCGATAAATTCTACCAGGAGTTTCGCCAGTGGAAGGAAGAAATTACAAAAAGTACTATACTAAGGGAGGAATTTGATAATAGAATGTCAGCAATGGATTTAAAAATTGACACCTATAACCACTTTGTTGATACACTACATCAAAATATGGCACTAGTCCAAGTTGGCCAATCTATCGAAGGACCAACACACCAAGCACCACTTGGGGGGCCACAAACTTCCATCCTACCTAGAACTACTAAATTGGATTTTTCCAAATTTGAAGGAGGTGACCCCACTAACTAGATTTATTGGGCCAACCAATACTTCTCCCTCTACCAGATCCCTGAGGCACAAAAGGTTTGCATTGCATATTTCCACCTTGAAAATATAACCACCCAATGGTACCAATGGTACAAAAAAACTAATGGCACCCCTACATTGCTAGACTTTACACAAAATCTATTAGTACAATTTTTTCCTAGTAAAATCGAATATTTCACAAGAACCCTTACCAAGATTTGTTAAACCACTTTGGTACATGAATACCAAGCTCAATTTAAAAAATTGGCCAATCGTACATCTGGGTTGGATGCATAATTCTTTCAAAGTTGTTTCATTAGTGTCTTGAAAGACAAAATTCGATTGGAAGTACAAATGTTCAATCCTACTACCATGATGCAGACCATTGGATTGGCCAAATTGGTGGAAGACAAATTCAATCGACTAGGAAAACCATCTAAGGGGGAATCACAAAATACTTACACCACCCCAAAACTTAATCGAATCTTACCAATTAAACTTATTAGCCCCGAGGAAATGAAGGAAAGGTAAGAAAAATATCTTTGTTATCATTGCGATGAGAAATTTGTACCCAATCATAAATTTATTACACCCAAATTATATATTCTAAATGCAGCTATTCCTTTTAGTTCAACAAACGATGAAGATGAGATTGAGGTAGAAGTAGTGATGGATACACCCGATGATAGTGCTAAAGGTCCACTAGAAATTTCTTTTAATGCCCTCATCGGTAATTATTCTCCCTAAACTATGAAATTTCTAGGATCCTTCAAACGACAAAACCTTATTGTGCTTATTGACTCTGGTAGTACCCATAATTTCATCAACCCACATGTTGTAAAACAAGCTAACTACTTTATACATCCTTGTAATAGTTTTGAAGTCATGATTGGTAATGGGGGAAGGATCACCTGTAAGGGAAAATGCCAAAATATTAAGCTCACCATGGGGGATTACAACATGAAAAATGACATGTATGCCATTCCATTAGGAGGATGTGATATTGTCTTAGGAGTGCAATGGCTATGAACACTTGGGAAAATCCAATGGGATTTTGAGGAATTATGGATGAAATTCACAATAAAAGATCAAACATATACTCTTAAAGGATTAAAATCAGACCCTTCTCCAATAGTAAGTTCTCATCGAATGGAGAAAATTATTCACAAAGGAAGCAAGAAAATGGTTGTCCATCTATTTTCTATCCATGCCACGAAGGAGGCACAAAAAGGGTTACCCCCTATCGTCGTTCTGATCCTACTATTCTTCCTACCTATCCCCCACCAACACTTCAACCTTCACAATATCCCTGCTTATGAAAAATGATATTAAAATAGTGGAATAACATGAGCAAATGCTACTAGAAAAATAAGGGACAAAGCTCCTCACTTTTAGCTTTGAGGACAAAGCTCTTTTTAAGGAGGGTGGCATGTTAGGATTCTAATCCTAACCATTAATTAATCATTCACCATTATTACTTTATATGGACGATTGTGTCCTTTCACTCACCATTAATTAATCAAATGGGTGTAAACAAGCATCCATAAAATATAAGAACAAATATATTTTATATCCATTGGATAGGTTACTCTTCCAATGCAAAGGTGATTCAATCCAAAGGTGATTCTATCAGTTTTTCATTTATTTCATACATCCAAATCCACTTGTTTCATTCATATAATCCGCTAGTACATAGAATCCTACCAAAATGTTACATTCCTAACTTAGATGTAATGTCAAATGTTCTACTCTCTAATCATTTTTCAATAATCCTCATTATAATCTCATAAGCACAAGTATGGGTGTCACTCAAAACCCTAATCTTGTAATATATCATCCTTCATATTCTAATCCTTTCATCCCAAATACCTTGGGGAAAAGTTATATGATGCCAACCTGAACATCGTACACCCAAGCATACCAACCTCCTCCTTATATTAATTATAAAATTCCTCCTCCTATCTCTCAACACATTCCTACCATTAAATTTAGCTTTTTTTAAAATTCAAACTCTAACTTCTCAACTAGATCTATATAAACAACAAACAACCACAATCTAAGCATCTTCTAGTAAAAAATACTCTTATGATGACTAGTGCAACCAACCCTTAGATCCTTTTGTAGCCAGTTGTCATTTACCTGCCAACCTTGAAACTCCCAAGTTCTAAATGTACAAAGAGAAGGAATATCCTATCAACCAACATAGGTTGTTTAGAACCACTTGTAGCAATATTTCTTATGAGGAAGCATTGCAACTCAAGAACTTTGACAAGAGCCTTAGTGGTCATATATTGGAATGGTATTACCAAATACTGAGGTATTTCATTGAGAGCTTTAGATCCTTTTGAGATGTTTATTAAACAATTATTCATCTACATTGAAAAAAATATCATGATTAGTGATCTATACCAACTCAAGCAATCTAAAGACAAGAATTTTTCTAACTTCTTGGCAAGATGGTAAGCCCTTTTGGTAAGACTTCAGTATAATCCTCCACCCATAGACCTTCTAGACATCTTTATAGGTAACCTTAATGAGTAATCAAAATTCTATTTAGAGATGACCAATGTATCTTATTTTAGAGATTCCATTGACATGCCTAAGAGAGTAGATACCACCCTTTTTAAGAGAGGACAATTGAAATCTAAAACCCATAAGGAGGAATATAACTTTTATTCTAACCCAAAGGGGTAGAACAAGAACAAACACATTGTAGGCTATAGAGTTATAGAATCATAATAGACCAATAATATTTGTGTTGTGTGAACATTTAAAATCTTGTCTTAGGAAAGCCACAAAAACCATGTCCTAGGAGGAAGTACTCCCTACTAGACGAACCACCTTTAGCCATCCTAGATCAACTCTTAAAATCCAAAATGGTGGAGCTTCCACCTGCCAAGCCTTTAGATCTTGGGAGGGAGAAAGCTTCTTGGTTTTTTCCCAATTGGCAATATGTCTTCCATTGTGTTAATGGTCATTCAACCGATAAATGAATGAGCCTTGAAATCCCAATTCAAGAACTAATAGAAAAAGGTCAAGTTGTTATCAATAGCTCTAATTATCAATCCTCTTCCAATAAAGACCTTGGAATTTTCTAAATTTTGTTGCCTACTCATAATCAAAATTAAAATGCAATAATCCTCATTCTAATCTCATAAGCACAAGTATGGGTGTCACTCAAAATATTAATATCGTAATATATCATCCTTCATATTCTAATCATTTCATCCCAAATACCTTGGGGGAAAGTTATACAATGCCAACCTAAATTTCATACACCCAAGCATACCAACCTCCTCCTTATATTAATTATAAAATTCCTCCTATCTCTCAACACATTCCTACCATTAAATTTAGCTTTTTTTAAAATTCAAACTCTAACTTCTCAAATAGAGCTATATAAACAACAAACGACCACAATCTAAGCATATTCTAGTAAAAAATACTCTTATGATGACCTGTGCAACCAACCCTTATATCCTTTTGTAGCTAGTTATCATTTCCCTACCAACCTTGAAACTCCCAAGTTCTAAATGTACAAAGAGAAGGAAGATCCTATCAACCAGCATAGGTTGTTTAGAACCACTCATAGAAATATTTCTTATGAGGAAGCATTGCAACTCAATAACTTTGACAAGAGCATTAGTGGTCATATCTTGGAATGGTATTACCAAATGCTGAGGTATTCCATTGAGAGCTTTAGATCCTGTTGAGATGTTTATTAAACAATTCTTCATCTACATTGAAGAAAATATCATGATTAGTGATCTATACCAACTCAAGAAATCTAAAGACAAGATTTTTTCTAACTTCTTGGCAAGATGGTAAGCCATTTTGGTAAGACTTCAGTATAATCCTCCACCTATAGACCTTTTAGACATATTTATAGGTAACCTTAATGAGTAATAAAAATTGACCAATGTATCTTCTTTTGGAGATTCCATTGACATGCCCAAGAGAGTAGATACCACCCTTTTTAAGAGAGGACAATTAAAATCTAAAACCCATAAGGAGGAAGATAAATTTTATTCTAACCCAAAGGGGTAGAACAAGAATAAACACATTGTAGGTTATAGAGTTATAGAATCATAATAGACAAATAATATTTATGGTGTGTGAACCTTTAAAATATTGTCTTAGGAAAGCCACAAAAACCATGTCCTAGGAGGAAGTACTCCCTACTAGATGAACCACCTTTAGCCATCCTAGATCAACTCCTAAAATCCATAATGGTGGAGCTTCCATCTGCAAAGCCTTTAGATCTTGGGAGGGAGAAAGCTTCTTGGTTTTTTTTGAATTGGCAATAAGCCTTCCATTGTGTTAATGGTCATTCAACTGATAAATGAATGAGCCTCTGAAACCCAATTCAAGAACTAATAGAAAAAGATAAAGTTGTTTTCAATAGCTCTAATTATCAATCCTCTTCCAATATAGACCTTGGAATTTTCTAAAATTTGTTGCCTACTCATAATCAAAATTAAAATGCAATAATCCTCATTTTAATATCATAAGCACAAGTATGGGTGTCACTCAAAATCCTAATCTCATAATATATCATCCTTCATATTCTAATTCTTTAATCCCAAATACCTTGGGGAAAAGTTATACGATGCCAACTTGAACGCCGTACACCCAAGCATACCAAACTCCTCCTTACATTAATTATAAAATTCCTCCTATCTCTCAACACATTCCTACCATTAAATTTAGCTTTTTTTAAACTTCAAACTCTAACTTCTTAACTAGAGCTATATAAACAACAAACGACCACAATCTAAGCATCTTCTAGTAAAAAATACTCTTATGATGACCTGTGCAACCAACCCTTAGATCCTTTTGTAGCTAGTTGTCATTTCCCTTCCAACCTTGAAACTCTCAAGTTCTAAATGTAAAAAGATAAGGAATATCCTATCAATCAGCATAGGTTGTTTAGAACCACTCGTAGCAATATTTCTTATGAGGAAGCATTGCAACTCAAGAACTTTTACAAGAACCTCAGTGGTCATACCTTGGAATGGTATTACCAAATATTGAGGTATTCCATTGAGAGCTTTAGATCTTGTTGAGATGTTTATTAAACAATTATTCATCTACATTGAATAAAATATCATGATTAGTGATCTATACCAACTCAAGAAATATCAATACAAGAATTTTTCTAACTTTTTGGCAAGATGGTAAGTCCTTTTGGTAAGACTTCATTATAATCCTCCACCTATAGACCTTTTAGACATCTTTATAGGTAAGCTTAATGAGTAATCAAAATTCTATTTATATATGACCAATGTATCTTCTTTTGGATATTCCATTGACATGCCCAAGAGAGTAGATACCACCCTTTTTAAGAGAGGACAATTGAAATCTAAAACCCATAAGGAGGAAGATAAATTTTATTCTAACCCAAAGGGGTAGAACAAGAACAAACACATTGTAGGCTAAAGAGTTATAGAATCATAATAGACCAATAATATTTGTGTTGTGTGAAACTTTAAAATATTGTCTTAGGAAAGCCACAAAAACCATGTCCAAGGAGGAAGGGCTTCCTACTAGACGAACCACCTTTAGCCATCCTAGATAAAATCCTAAAATCCAAAATGGTGGAGCTTCCACCTGCCAAGACTTTAGATCTTGGGAGGGAGAAAGCTTCTTTGTTTTTTCCCAATTGTAAATATGCCTTCCATTGTGTTAATGATCATTCAACTGATAAATGAATGAGCCTCGAAATCCCAATTCAAGAACTAATAGAAAAAGGTTAAGTTGTTCTCAATAGCTCTAATTAGCAATCCTCTTCCAATCAAGACCTTGGAATTTTATAAAAAATTTTGTCTACTCATAATAAAAATTAAAATGCAATGAATAACATTCACTATAATAATATCCTATATCCAAACCAAAGGATGGTAGGAATGATCCATTCTATTGATCATCTTTCTCCCATTTGTGTTGAAACTAGGTAATAATACAAGGATCCTTCATCTGATCAACCTTCCAGACATCCTTTGGTCCTTCATGAAAAATAACTTCTCTCCCCAAAGGACCTTCATTAATAATTTAATAAGGATGATGCTTTCAATTTACTTCATGAACTTGAAATTACCCGAATGAAAATATCCCTTCTTGATCTTCTCATGAAATTTCTAACCCATAAATATATCTTACTAAAAATTTTGAGTGAAAAAGTTGTTCCTCAAGACCTCGACCTAAATTTTTTCACTTCTATAGTGGGGTCCATTGAGGTTAACTATAAAACTATATCATTCCATGTGGATGATATCCCTCAATCCTCTATGGATAGAGATATTTCATTATACATCATTAGCCATAATAGTGACAGGTTCATCAAGTGAATCCTAGTCGATAATGGATTTGGTTTCAATGTCAATATCCTAAGATCCATCAACCATTTTGGGATATCTAAATAATATTTTGAGAATTTTGATATTAGATATTTAATAGGGAGAGAGAGGCTAGTGACACTATAGTCTTACCCCTCAAATTTAGACTATGTATTCTCAACATTATTTTTTATATCATGCCTTATGACTTAACCTACAACATTCTTCTTAGAGGGCCATGAGTCCATGACATGTAGGTCATTCCTTCAATTCTCCATTAGTGCCTTAAATAAAAATACATGGGAAACACTTATCATATTCCAACTAGCCCTAAATCCTTTTCCAATTGTCATATGATCAAGGTAAAGAACCTTAAATCTCATATTTGCCCTTCTCTCAATTCATATTTTGAGTCATCCTCTTTTTAGCTCCCCATAATTGATGCATTAAGGTCTACAATCTTAAATAATTCACCTAGTAATTAATCTAAAGGTCAAATATTTAATATAACCAACATTAATATTAATAATCAACCTTTTATAGACCTAGCTAAGCTTCATCAATCTTCTTAAACCTTAGGCTTATCATCTAATAGCAATGGTAAAATTATAAAAATGAAAAGTTTCTCATTTATTTGCATCAATACTGCAAACAATGAGAAAATCCAAGGTAGTAACTCTTTCTCAGCTAAATGACAGTATGTTTCATGCTTCTTATTTATATCCCATTCCAAAGTAGATACTTTTTAATGTAGGATATCAAGGTAAAGGATTAGGTCTGTATGAGAAAGGCATAAAAGAGCCCCTATAGACTAAAGACTAGCTAGGATGCTATGGGATAGGTTATATCCCCATCCATAATCAACCTTGTTGAGGTCTATATTGACATCAAAGAAAACTTGAACTGTGACTATGAATCTGACTTTCTTAGAGGTGCACACCCGCTAATCACAGCTCAAATCCTAACATTAGATGGATCAAAAATTTCTTCAATCCAACCTCCAAAGTAGGTTGGTATACCTTGTCAACTAATCGGTGCTAACTCAATTAAGCTCAGTTAAAAGTGTACGTTTAGGGATAGAAATGGGATAAGTGTTAGAAAATGATTAAATGAATAATGGCCAAATAAAGCTAACATCATTGAAAAATATCAAGAATCCTCTGATCATTCAAAAATAGTTACATCCATAATTAAATAATAATAAAACACTTAGAGAACTATTTCAAACATCTGAAATGTTAATAATCCAAATATAAAAATTAGACCAACATTTAGACTAACAGAAAAATAAACTCTCTACAACATTTATTTAAGCATGAAGTATTCCAATTTACCCTAAGTTAGCAATCCAATATCAGCAGAATTGACTAACCATAACAACAATAGTAGAAATGAATTCATAGAATAAACTCACAAAATATGAAGACACAAGACTGAGGCAAACGTCCAAATATTACTCCTTCTATTGATTTCTTAGCAAAATTATAATAATATGATAGGAAAACGCTCCAAAGCTGACCCCTAGAAATGACGGCTTGACCTCTTTATATAGATTTTACAATAATAGTAGAAAGAATAAGATCATTACAAGGATTTTCATGCCATATTAGTAGGATGCTGAGGTGGTGGTCTCCTATTGGTTTACAAGAAAAAGAAAGGATCTATGCTCAATTAAACTCTGCAATTCTGAGCTCTGCAAGTTTTCAGCCCTTAATTGAATTTGATAGCTGCACTGATTGCAGGTTGATCTAGTCCATCCTCTATTCTTGATCAAGAGTCTCATCCACGGATCTATAAACGACAACTCAGGTGAATCTGGTTTTGGTGATGCTTGGTCTTCCTTGGTCCTTTTCACTTGTGCTTTTCAAATTCTGCTTCAACTAGCTACATTCTCAACTTTGAAATCCGCTCCTTCAAATTTTGCTACATAAGATTTGATAGATTTGACCATGGAATGAGAGGTCTAAAGAAAATTGCATCATTCTATACAATCTGCTCCTTCAAATTTTGCTAGGTCTGATTTGACCGGTTTGACTACGGAATCCAACATTGTGTATTACTTGAACGATTTTTACATCTGTTAGAATTTGCCTTGTCTTATGTAGTGTTTTGTCTCAATTTTACTACTCTTAATTCCATTGGGTTCCATTTGACTGTGTTGACCATAGAATTTTGATATCGCGTTGGTTTTTGGTGGACTTTAACACTGCATCACTATTTCTTATTCAAAATCCACTACTCTAGTTTTCGTTATGCACTATTTGACTATGTTGACCGTGGATTTTGCACTTTTATGGATTTTATAATTGCCTTTGATTTTCTTTCCAACACTTATTCAATTTTACAAAATTTGTTGTGTTTGGCCTTCCAACATGGAAACTAACCTCAACCTTAAGTCACTCTTCTAAATTCCGCTACTCTAATTTTCGTTGGGCTACATTTGACTGTGTTGACCATGAATTCTACACCTTGGTTAAATTTAATATTGCTCTTGAGGTTTTTCTCAACACTTAGCTAAATCTTACAAAATTGGCTAAGTATGTGGCCTTTTTGGACCTACATTCTAATACCTCCTAGGGAGCATTGCTAGTAAGGCTTACGAACTCATATACTTATCCTTTGGGCATCAAAGTCAAAAATTGAATGGGTGAGCTAGCATCATGGTTGTGTACCTCAGTAATCCACCATATTACTTTTTGCAGACTATTCTCCTTGTGGGCATGTAGAATCCACTCTAGCTAGTTGCAGAATATACCTCTAGAAATAAATTCCTTATAAACCTCACTCTTTCAATCCACTAGAGAAATACTCAAAGAGTAAAGGTTCGTATGGAGGCCATGCTGGAAGAAACTGTTGATATGCTCAAGAAATGCTCAAAAGTTTTACTCCTTTATAGAATTGATCAAAAATATATCATTCTACATCGAAACTCAACTTCACAACTTTTACATGCCTAGGCAACTCATGCTTCTTTTTCTGCCCTCTGACATTGTCATATTTCAAAATATTTTACAAAATTGCCTCTATGGCTATTTCACTAGCTATCATATTTCAATACTTTTAAACTATTTTACAATAAAATTGTTGGCACTCTCATCCCTTTATTGTTGATCCTGCTCTTGGCTATCCTGGACCTCTATAATATCCTCTACTTTCTCTTCAGTTGTGGTCTCTTTCTCATTATCTTATTTCTGATGTGCATCTTTCTTGGCTTCCTCTTTGTCTTCAACCTCCTCCTCTTGTACTTCCTCTTGAATATATTATTCATTTATTTCTTTCGGGTGTACCTCCTATTCATTTCCCTCTTCTTCATGTTCCTCGTCCTGCACCTCTTCTTCATGTTCTTCTTCCTCGTGTCCTTCTTCTGTTTGATCTTCTTTAGTATCCTCTTGTTATTTATTATCCTCAACTTCTCTTTTTTCTATATTTCCTTTTAAAATCCGAGTAGCTTGGTTCAAGGTATTCATGGCATTATTCTAGGATGCTTGAGAAGGATTCTTTATTTCCATTAATTATTGATGAACATAATGCAGCTCAACAGTATTATCATATGATACTGAAGTCCCCCAGTCTACTATATTTCCCATTAGGTATTTCAATATAGTTAAGTTTTTGATCACTTTCATAACATTATCTTTGTCAATTGGCTCTTGCCATGCATCTACCTTTGATTCATATTCAATCATTGCTTTTATGTTATTCTAGAGATCCTCCTCCAATGCCATCACATTTTTGTCATCCCAAAATCCCTTGAATCCATATTGCATTATTTCCTCATTGGTATCTATGATCCTCTAAAGCTCATCCTCCAATTTTTCAATTAACAACCAACCTTTTTGAAGCAAACCATTATTCTTGAGGATAATCCTTGATGTGATTTAGTCCTTGTTTGGAATAGGCTTGCCCTTTTGATTACACTTAGCCTCAAAAATATTGAGGAGTTCATTTTCCTCAGGGACTATTGGTTGTATTTTCTTGGTGATGGTCTCTACATCTTTCCTAGTTTTTTGTAACACATGGCTACCCTAATTCATGAAGTCGAGGATGGGTTGGATTTCAAATAACTTATCCAGGATGTTAGATATAAATTATTTTCTAACTTGTTTCACCTTAGTCGTGGAGAATCCTATAGCCTTAATCCTCTCAACCTAGAGTTGTTGTTGTAAAGCTTGTATCTGCTTCACATATTTCTTATTTTGCTGCTACAGCTACTGAATCTGCTCTTTGCAATTGGCCATCTTCTCAAATTTATTTTACTATTTTTTAGCATCATTATCCAAATATTTCATTTCTTTCTTTTGGTCCTTGATGTTGGCTTCAAACCTGGTGACCTTTTCTTCCATTTTGGTAGATTTCTCTCTGTACATGTCAATTTTGATAAACATGGTAACCAATCCAGCTTTGACTATGATAAGCTTATCTTCCATGACCAGTTGAGAGATATCTTCAATTTTTTTTCTAACCAATAATCTTCCATTAATATATCCTCTTCTGGTTTATGAATTTTCTCCTCTACATGGACATAAGATCGACCATTGCTATTTTTCTCACTTTAGTAGCTCCCTTAGAAGACTGAGCCAATTTGTTTCTCTAGTAGATTTGTGCTCTCAATAATGTGGTTTTAAAATTTTGTAAAGATGCTATTGTAGGGTGATCCATGGGAGTGGATGGGGTGACATTTATAAGGAAAAAGAGGACCACCATGGTTGAGAGGGGAGTGGTGGTGATAATAGTGGAGTTTGTATCCATGATGAAAGTAGCAGCTAAAATGGTACTGATGGCAGGGTTAATGGTAGTGATATTGCCATTTTTGATGGGGCAAAGATTATGGAGGATTTGTATTTATGGAAGTTGAGGTGATGATGATACTAGAACTTGTGGTGAAGAGGAGGGATGATGGTTTAGGAATCTTAATTGTATGAGGTGAAGAGGTATCTGAATGAGGAGATGAACACATATTAGGTGGAGATGATTGTGGGGAATTATGCTTTGGTGATGATATTTTTACTACCTTTTGAACTTGAGAAGAGGAGGAGAATTTATTCAAGGAATAAGTAGGAGAAGGATGAGAGGGACTAGAATTCATACCTGAGCATAACACAATAGACTATCTAAAAACTTCTTCAGCACTCTTCTGCTACTTTTACTGCATTTTCTTCTCTTCTGATGCATTAGTAAGTTGTGTAACTTCTTCCACTTCGCTCAAAATTTTCTTCTTAGAAACTAAGTTGTTAATTTCCCACACTGTGCATTCTACCTTCCTCTTCAATATTATATTTTCCTTTGTTTTTATTGAGGAAGTGTTCTTGTGGATTTCTTAATGGAGATCAATTTATATTTCTTCTTAGAGGATGATGTATTAGTAAGATCTACAACTTTAACCTTCTTCTTGCCTTTCGCATTTGAAGGGGTCTTCACCTCGATAACTTTACGCTCGGACCTTCTCCTCCTTGGGGTATTTTTTATTGCATCCATTTGTTTTGGGGTGTCCTTCTTTTGCTGTGAAGGAGTAGAGGATGGTGGCATTGACTCTTGTTGCTTCTTAGCCGCCTCAACCTTCTTACTTTTAGCTTTGCTTTTTAGTCTTCGCTTGTTTTTTCATTTCCAAGAACCAATGCTAGGCTCTTCTTTTCCTTAGCCTTCTAAGTTGCTACATGTTCATCATACCCTTTTTTCAAACTCAGCATCAATAGGCTTAGGATACTTACCCTTTATTGCATTTCTTTTGACCCTCATCTGCCACCATTCTAGAATTTTGGCTTGAGACCATTTATAAGTTTCCTCCATCTCCTTGATTCTAGATTCATCTAGCTAATGATATCTTTTGGTTGGGTCATATTCATTCACATGCTAATAGTAATCTCTCCAAGGTGGGAGTGGTTCCATGGAATTCACATTCCATTAGAGGGGGAATTGCTCTCTATTGTTTATGTGCTTTTCAAGGCGTGAGTGCTTTGATTTTACAAATTTATCTGCTTTATATCCATGCATCTCTTTAATACTTTCCACAAAAAAATCATTTGGATCATATCCCCATCTCTATGGGAGTTTTCAAAGACCTAACTTTTCCAAGGTTGCACTGATTTGTTAATGTTGAAATTTATTCCAAAAGTGTTATTTCCTTCCTTGAAAGAGTAATCAAATGTCGCTTTCTTCTTATTTCCAGATCTAAACTTACAATTTATGTAGTCCACCTACCTGCAATATTCTAGTACGAATATGCGATGGATGATGTAATGTGGTAACAAGAATGGATTCTCTATGAAACCATACAATTTGATGATCATGGCCTCTACTAGGATGTACCAATATCCCTCTTCAATCCCTTTGAATCTTATCTTCTTTTCTATTTTTGGGGCTAGCCTAGGGTATTTTTCATACATAAATCGTAAATTCGATCCAAGAAATTCATAGTTGAAAGTGTAGTAGGACTCTGCTCTATTCAGAACTCTGGTCCAATAATATACTAGTAATGGATGTCCATCTACATATTTGTCAACAACTGATATCCAGGGGTAATCATCCTTAGTAGCATTAAAGAACATCCAAACTAAATTGGAGAATATTTAAACTATGGATTCTCCTCATATTTATTCATGGCCAATAGTTTCTCATGCATTATTTTGGTGAGGAATGTAGGCCAATTGAAGTAAATTGGGGCATTGTCACTATCCCCTGACTGTGTCGTATACATTTTAGTGTTGGAGATGCTATATGCACTGGCCAACTACTAGTATCTTACATCTAGATCAGACTCTAGACTAGCTATCATGACTAATATGGAGTACAACTTTGGATATACAAATTCATTAGTGGAAATAGGAGTTGTTGGTAGGGCTTCTCTGGACTTTGTGGTTTTAAACTGATTATACACCCAAGTCCTAAAATGGCTTTCATTTTGACTATAATTCTTCAGGGTGTAATACTTAGCCTGTTTCTCTAGGCTGAAATATTTAGGAGGTACAAGGGGTCTTTGTCCCATTGCAAATAAATCTCAACAAGCTTGCTCAAAAATGTGAAACAAGACCTTACCATGAGATGTTCTTACCGACCTAGTTGCAGGGTCATACAACTTGGCCATGGCAAATACTAGCTCTGGGTAAGAATGGAATGCATGACAAATGTAATAAGAAATAAGAGAGTACATAGCTCCAATACCTTCATCTAAAAGAGGCTCACCCTTGAATAATTTGACCTCATATCGCATCCTCAGGCAATATCGGGTTATGTATGCCATTTTTTTGTCTATGACCCCTACCTTATTGTCCATGTAATTTGGTCTTTCAACCTTGCTAGATTGCCCATCTTGCTTTGTTGAAGTCGATACCATTTTGGATTTTGAGTAGCATTTGCCTTACAAATTATTGTCTTAAGAGTATGTAGAAATTCCTTCTCAATAGCGGTTTGGTTCTTCAGCTCAATCTGTTTGAAAACAATTAGATTTTGAATTTATTCATTTAAATATATCTTGGAGCACTTCTCCACCATTAATGAAGATGAGTGGGTAGTTACCTCTCATGATTTCAAATGGGTGAATCAAATGCTGCAAAGTGTGGCTTGTTAGTGAAGTATACATCGTTGATTGGACAAAATTCATAGCATGTGACGGTAAACTATTTGTTGGTACACTTATCAAGGCACATTTATTTCCTTATTTTCATGATGGAATATAGTATTTGGTGGATTTTAACACTATGGCCTCCGTTCCCCAATTATGCTCGTTTAAGAGTTACATGTTCCTTTCGATATTTTCCTCAAAATTCCACTAGTTGCATTTTTGCAATGGCAACTTTGACCAAGTTGACTACGGATTTCAAAACAGTGTTTATTTTGGGAACTTTCGATGGATTCATGGCCCTTTGAAAATTTTGTTGTACTCTAAATCCTGCTATTCTAAATTCTGTTGAGCACTGTTTGATCGTGTTGATCGTAGATTCTACATTTAGGTATATTCTAACACTACAAACCTTTCAACACCGAATTAACCTGTAGCTGAATTCACCCCTTCAGATTTCGCTCCTTAAATTTCTTTTGAGCGTTATTTGACCATTTTGACCATGGATTTTGACACTACTTTTACATTAGGCACCACTAGAAGTCTTGTTCTCTTTGGAAAATGTGTTGGTGCTTGAAAGTCTATTGGATTGATTTTTGCTAGAGCTAGTTTAGCTCTTTTGACCGTGCTCTCATTGAATTACCTCCTCATGAAATATAGCACAATATCACTTTGAAAGTGAAAAATAACACTCTTTTTTGCTTTTTTATGATACAAAAAAGAAAATATAACACAAAATATGTACATATGTTACAATAGGAAAGACTATTTAACTAAAATATAGTTTGATATGATACCCATTGACCAGAGTGGGTTCTATATTTCCCTCCTCATCTTGAAGTTGAAATACATTGTTCTCTTTTACTTCAACAATCTTGAAGGGTCACTCCTAGAAGGAATCAAAATTTTTATGGTTACCTGGTTTAGCCTTTTATACATACCATATTAACATTGAATCTCCATCATTAAACTTCCTAAATTTTTATTTTTTGTCAAACCACTCTTTGGTATTCATGGAATATTTTTAAAAGCTTTCATATTCCTGAGTCCTCTATTCCTCCAACTATAGTAGATGCATCAACCTAACCTCCAGCAAATTCTGATCAAACTCTTGATCTTGGCTAGCCCATTTTAAAGCTAGTATTTCAAGATGAGTAAGCATAACAAATTCCTTAGCATAAACTAATGCATAAGGAGATGTATTGATAGACCTCTTGATAGTTATCCTATCCACCCAAAAAACTTGGTCAAGTAACATATGCCAACTCCTTTTGTTCTTTTCCAATGCCCTTTTCAGAATTCTAAGCAAGTTTTTATTAGTGGATTCTGCCAATCCATTTTTATAAGGGTAATTGTTAGAAGAATTCTTTATATTTATGCTATAATTTTTGGAAAAATCAATATATTTTACACCTATGAAAGTTGGGCCATTGTCACTCACTAGTGCCTCTGGAATTCCAAACCTTGTGATCAAACTTTCCAAAAATTTAATCACTACTTCTTGGTCTAACTTCTTGGTTGGGATAGCCTCAACCCATCTAGTGAAGTAATCAATGGTAGTAAGGATGAACTTATGACATATCAATGAATTTGTATTGATAAATCTAACAAAGTCAAGTCTTTGTTGCTGAAAATGCTCTTCTAATTGGATTGGTTTGAGTGGGAATAGTGCATTCTTGGTCCTTCCCACATATCTCTGTTAGTTATCATGTGACATAGTTGCCTTGAAAGTGTTTGCAAATATAGTGGGCTAGTAGTATCTTGCCCTTATTATTTTCATAGTAGTTACTCTTCCTAAAAAGTGACCTCCTGACATGCCTCCATGAAATTCTTCAATGACCTTTTGTTTTTTATTATCTCCTAGACATATTAGAAGTACTCCCTCTAGGTTCATTTTGTATAATACTTTAGGAAGAAATACATAATTCAAATCTTGTAGTTTTAATCTTATCCTCTATGAAGTACTGAGACCTTGAGGACATACTCCTATTTGGAAGTAAGCTATTAATTGAGCAGCCCAATCTAAGCTTTCTAGAAGACTATCACTGTGATCATCCTCTACTCCCTGACAAACTACTATTTTTTTTAATATGCTTTAGATGCAAGCTCCTGGCATAATGTTCTTCCTTTGACCAACTTGGTAGGATGGATATCTACATCATACTCCTATATTTTAGTAATCCAACAAGCCATTTTATCACCCAGTTCTCCTTGAAGGATAAATTTCTTTACATCTTGATGCACCACATAGACCAGAGTCTTGCTTTGGACCAAGTACTTTCTAAACTTCTTTAAGGATTTCATTACTGCAAATACTTGCCTCTCAATAAAATTATACTTGGTTTGATACTCATGCAAGATCTAACTCCAGAAGAAGATGGGGTGCTCCTCATTTGCATTCTTTTGTGTGAGTATTGATGCATAGATTTCCTCTACT
Organism: Wollemia nobilis; assembly: GCA_028583015.1. Lineage (NCBI taxonomy): Eukaryota > Viridiplantae > Streptophyta > Pinopsida > Araucariales > Araucariaceae > Wollemia > Wollemia nobilis. The sequence continues at coordinate 4,840,558 of JAQPPZ010001772.1, read as the reverse complement.
CCATAGGCGTATAAGATAAAGTCAATGTTGAAATCAAGATTTATCAATATTGGTGTAGTTGCAATTGCTTGATTTATAGCCCCAAAGAATTAATTTCTTTTATTAGTCCATTTGAATTTCATGTTCTTCTTAAGTAACTATGAGATGGGCCTGATTAGTTGAGCAAAATTTGACATGAACTTCCTCAAAAAGTTAATTTACCCAAAGAAGGACTGTAGACCTTTCTTTTTTGTAGGGAAAGGAAGGGCCAGGATTGAATTTATTCTATCAGGGTCTATTTCCATCCCTTCTTTGGATACTACATGTCCAAATAACTTGCATTCATGGACAACGAAGAATGATGTCTTTTGGTTGAGGGAGATGTTGAACTCTCTACACTTTTAGAAAATTTCTCTAGATGTTCAAGATGTAATTTCCTTCTATGAGAAAACACTGTCATATCATCCAAATAAATCAAAATAATTTTATTGATCAGCTTACCAAAAGCATAGTCCATGGCCCTTTGGAACGTAGCTCTTGCATTGGCTAGAGAAAATGGCATTCTTTGATAAGCAAATGTGCCTCACTTAGTGGTGAAGGCTATTTTGAACTAGTCTTCATCCTTGACCTATATTTGAATGTATTCAGAGAAGTCATCTGGCAAGAAGTACCTTTCCACTTATGACACCATCTATAAAATCTGATCCATCTGGGGAAGCGGATAATGATCCTTGAGTGATGCTCTGTTTAGATTCCTAAAATCCATGCATAGGAAAATGTATCCATTATTATTTCTCATTGGGACCAGGTTAGTAACCCATATAGAATGCTTTATAGGATAAATGATCTTCCCTTTAAGAAACTTAAACAATTCCTACCTCATTATGGCTTCAATTTTAGGATTGATAGGCCTTTGTCTTTTTCTGAAAAGTTTTGCATCAAGCTCTAGCTCAATGGTATGTTGAATGACCTTCTTATCATAAACCTTGAGGTCCTCATATGACTAGGCAATAATGTCTAGGTACTTAAAATAAAGTACCTTAACTTCCTCAACTTCTTCTAGGGAGCACCTTACTCCAACATTTATCTTCTTTTTCTCTTCGATTTTGACTTCAATGCATATTCTATCGTCTACTTTCATAGTTCTTGATTTCTTTCCATCCTCATTATCAAAAAAGCTCTCCAATGTGATTAGGCCTTTAGTAATGTGATTATTCTTTAACTGAATGCTATATCGCTGATCTATCTCCTAGGAAAGATCCTCCTACACATTGGCTAAAAAAGCTTCTCTGACTAGGAAGTCTATTATGTGATCATCATTATAAAAGATATGCCAGAAGATTTTTCTATCCGAAACTATAGGTCTGAAGACTAATTTGACTCTTTTACTTGAATTTGACCCAAAATTTGAGGAAGGATTGAAATTAGAGTCTTTTACCACCAAAGCATTAGCTAGTATATTCTATCCTTTGGAAACAGAGTAGATATTTAGTGCATCAAATGATTCCATCAAGTCTCATACTCTGTTCCTGTATGTTTTTAGATAATGATGTTTACTAGTATACTTCTCCATAACTTGGTTGACCACCAGCTCTGAGTTGCCATAAATGTCTAATATCTTGATTCCCATTTTTTTGCTTACATCAAACCCAAGCACAGGGCTTCATATTTAGCAACATTATTTGTACAAGCCTAGATGAATCTAAAATAAAAAATCTTCACCCCTTTTGAAGGGGACTTCAAAACTAGACCAACTCCAAATCCATATTTACACCTTGCTCCATCAAAATGCATTGTCCACACCTCCGTCTTCCAAAGTGACTAATTAGATATGACAGGGATATTATATTTTACCTCTAAAAAATAATTTAAGTACCCAACCCTTTTTTTGATGGGCTATAATCATCCTTTATGGGCAATTAATCTTTTCTTCAGGAGTTCTAGTAAATCTAGCTCTTCCATCACTAAATTGATTGTACAAATCTTCTTCAATTTTTTCAATATGGAAAGATACAGGTTTCTCTGGGGTTATCCTTATTCTCTTGCCTTTATAAGGGACTATCATAGTAGAGTAGTCTAAATACATATATCCTCCCATATTGGTCATAAATTCTCTTTAAAGGCATATGCCAAAATAAGGTTCAAGATAAACTACCACGATTTCTTGGACGATGGTCACCTTTGGAGCTCTATGCAATCTTATCAATACATCCGTTATAACTCCTACAGTATTAATCGAGGTACCATAAAGTTAGAAGACTCCCTAACATGATCGTATGTACTCCATGTCCATCTCATCACATACTGCTTTTGGCATAATAGTCATTGAGGTACCTGAGTCTATCATACAATTATGAACTACCCATACTTCCATTCTAAAAGATATGTAGAATAGAGAAGGCTTGTTATTCAGGGTGGTAGGAGACATATTTTCCTTATCTTGTGCCAAATTGAAAACTATGGTGGTTTATTTTCCTTGGGACTTTTTATGCAAAGAAGCTTTCAAAAAATCTATTTGGTTAGGGAGAAAAAGTGTATCATACAGGATTGCTCTAGATGGGACTCTTTTCAACTCATCCACAATAATATATTCTTCTTGAACTAGGGGGGCCTTTCATACCTTTTTTCTGGTTCCCCAAGCTTTCTTTTGTACTATTGAGTAGCCTCTATTATTTTGCCTTTTGTAATGGAAGGGAAACTCAGTTTTTCTTGGGCTTCCCTCCTAGCACTTTCTTGCTCTTTGCTCTTCTCCTTTTCATCTTCTCTCAAATATTTTACCTCATTTTCTTGTCTCCTAAGCACTGCATTACTTTTATTAGTAGCTTGTAGAATGAAAATTTTGTCATTGCTTTTGTTGAGAAGCAACACACCCCCACTAAAAAAATGAAATTCCATCCTTTGAAATTATTTAGTTTTCATTTTGTCGTAGGGACCCTCTTGATGTTTTTTAGGTTTTAATTCCAAATTTTTCTTGCCTCCTTCTTCTTCAAGTTTTGCATATACCAAAGTATCTAAGTAGGCTTGCATATGGCTTTGATTTCAATTTAGAATTTATTTGTTATGTTAGAATCATTCTGAGTAAAGAAGATCTTTCACTAATATGTAAAATTGCAAGATACATATGAATAAATTCATTGGAGTCAACCTACAATTTTTGAAAAATTTGCAAAGTGGAAGTAACTTGAGAAAACATCGCGATTTTGCAACATATTCCATTTTTGGAAAAGTCACGATTTCATGACATATTCCATTTTCGAAAATGTCACGATTTCGTGACATATTTGGATTCGAAGAGCCAAGCCACGAAACGTCGCGATATCGCGACATGGTTTAGACAGAAAGAAGTCAAGTGACAAAAATGTCACGATATTGCGACAGGTTTTAGCTAGAAGCAAGTCTTATGGAAAACGTCATGATATCATGACACATTTTAGTTGGAGGCAAACCTCAAGGAAAACATCACAATTTTGTGATGCATTTGGACCAAAAGGAAAGCTTGAGGAAAACGTCGCGATATCGCGACATGTCATGTTTTCGTGATGTCCGACGAAGAAAAAGGCTAAGTGACAAAAATGTTGCGATATCGCGACATGTCATGTTTTCACGACATATTTGGACTAGAAAGTGCCAAGTAAGAAAAATGTCGTGATTTCACGATGTGTTTTGGAAAGAAAGTGCCAAGTGATGAGAGCATCACAATTTCGCGACACATTTTGGTAGAAAGTGCCAAGTGACGAAAACGTCGTGATTTCGCGATGCATTTTGGTAGAGAGAGCCAAGCAATGAAAACATCGTGATTTCGTGATGCATTATGGTAGAGGAGCCAAGCAATGAAAACACCATGAAATTGCTATGCATTTGGTTGAAAGACCCAAGCGATGGAAACGTCACAAAATCACGACACATTTGGTTGAAAGACCCAAGCGATGGAAACATCGTGAAATCGTGACGCATTTGGTTGAAAGACCCAAGCGATGGAAACATCGTGAAATCACGATGCATTTGGTTGAAAGACCCAAGCGATGGAAACATCGTGAAATCACGATGCATTTGGTTGAAAGACCCAAGCGATGGAAACATCGTGAAATCGCGATGCATTTGGTTGAAGGACCCAAGCGATGGAAACGTCGTGAAATCATGACGCATTTGGTTGAAAGACCCAAGCGATGGAAACGTCGTGAAATTGCAATGCATTTGGTTGAAATACCCAAGCGATGGAAACGTCGTGAAATCGCGATGCATTTGGTTGAAATACCCAAGTGATGGAAACGTCGTGAAATCGCGACGCATTTGGTTGAAAGCAAGTCTTAAGGAAAAACGTCACGATTTCACGACACATTTTGGTTGGAGGCAAACTTCAAGGAGAATGTCACGATTTCACGACAGGTTTTAAGAGGAGGCAAAGTTTAAGGAAAACGTCATGATTTCACGACCTGTTCCATTCTCACAATGACGTAAGCTTAAGAAAAATGAAGTGAAGAGAACGTCGCGATATCGCGACACATTTTAATTTCATGGGAATAGGAAGGAAAACGTCGCGATATCGTGACATGTCCCATTTTTGGACCTGTCTCAATTTTGTGATGCCATGAGTTGGGAAGAAAGAACCAAGCCGACAAGGTAATAAAAATTAGGGTTAATTTAATAATATTAAAATGCTAATTCTTGTTTCTTTTTTTGTAGAAAGTGATCTGGCAGTTGCATACTAGCCGAAGTAATGGCAAAAAAGACAAAAACAAGCACTGATCTGGCCATGAAGAAAACTTTATGACGTGACTAAGCAACTACTTCATTTAATGGAATATGTCGGCAATTTGCACTGTGAATGAAAATATCTATACGTAGTTATCAAAATTTGTCGATGGACGCATTTAACGCAAGAATTTATGGTGAAAGTAATGGCGTGCAGAGAATTTCAACTCAGAGGCAGCTCTGTGAAAATGAAATGTCAGAGAAGTAGTGACTCATCCAAATTTCCCAGGGGAATTAATGAGATGTTCCCAACAAACACACCAGAACAATGAAGACATCTACACACAGTTACAGGTGGATGCAAGTAATATCAAATTCTACCCTCTCCATTTATGACGAGATCCCTGTTAAGATTTTTAGAGTAATTAGGGTTTTATCGAAATTCTATATAAAAGTGTCGTATATTGTAAAACCTAGGTAGTAGGGTTTTGAGGATAAGATTTAGGGTTTGAGAAGAAGATATTTTTGAAAATATCAGGGTTTGTCCTGAGTCTATATATACTTCTTCTGAATGTAAGATCGAGAGGCGAAAACTTAGAATAAAAGGCTATTGGAGCAATTTCCTACAAATCTTGTTGAAAGCTTTGTTCTGGACTTAGAGTTGGTGTGATTTTCATTTTTTGTGATAGTGTGGCCAGGAGCCTAATCTCTTTTAGACTATGATAAGTTCATCTTCTTTTGTTTTTGTTTTGTTAAGGTTTATTTAAATTATGTTGTAGATCTGTGTTACTAGGATTGGATATGCTGCTAGGCTTCATTTTCTTTATTGTATGTTAGGGAAAATTATAGATTTAAGATTCAAGCCTGTTCTAAGTTCTCTATCCTCACTGTGCAAGCTAGGTTTCTGGTGAGAGATACCAATTTTAATCGACTTCCCCTCTATTTATGATTTCATTTCAGATCTATTTCATCTGTCTTATGCTCTTAGTAGAAGGTGATCTTAGAAATCTGGATACCTTCCTCTTTGATTTGTTCTATTGTGAAGCTAACTGGTATAACTAAAATTGGTAGTTTTGGTTTTGCAACTAAGTTAGGTAAATTTCTCTTTCTGCCCTACTCTACCCTCTCTGTTCCATCGATTGAATGATCCATTTTTATCTTCTTTAGAATTTGTATTTTATTTAAATCTGCTAAAACATAAAGAGCTATATCAAAGAACTGATTGTAAATCTGAGTATCCACAAAGATAACCAATTCCAAAATATTACTGAACTAAAGTCCAGAACCCGTTGTAAGGTAACATACAGTCCGCTTGAAGCTATTCCAGAAGCAAAAAAGAGTAAATAAAAATTCGACCCAACTCTGTAACTCACACCTTGGATATCCAACAAGATCCTAAAGTGAGTGGGATTTATCCCTTATAAGTGTTATCGAGTTTTCATGCTCATTCTTCACAGGGTGTGTATAAAAGTCGAACCAACAACTTTGTAGTGGTGGTTCCCTTTTATTTTGAGAAGGAACTTGGAAACTACCCATTTTCTATGGGTCTACTTGCAAAGACTTTTTTTTAGACCTGGTCATGATAGAGACCTACTCCTCTTCAAGAAAATCTTGTCCAGTCATGACTTGATTATACTACTACAAAATGTTAACTCTCCCATTATGATTTCTCTTTGCCTTTTCCATTGATTGTTGCACATGACATTGGTACATCATATAGGTCTTATATTTATGCGGATCCTTGTAAACTAAGGACCAAACATTATCCAAGCTAGTTTCAGGTTCAAAATCTTGCTCTGCTTGATTTGCATTGACTATGGGGCCTACACTGCCACTTGTACTCAACTTTTGATCTTTATTAATATAGGGAAACCTTCTTGGTTGAAATATCTCCATTTCCCACTTTTCAATTGCATTGACATTATTGTTGAGTGATTTCAGAGTGCTCTGGATGTCCAGTAATACAAATATTTCTTAGGATTTTTGATATGGAAGAGGAGGAAAAGGAATAATAGGGGCTATTTTTGGAGAAAATGGTTGAGTTGCTTGTGGGGCTTATGGAGGATCCATATATGGAGTGGATACTTTTGTGGGAACTACAAAAACACGAAGTAGTAAGGAATTACCATTTTTGGTGGAAGTCTTCCTACAATAATTAATATATTTTCTACTTGGACAGTTGCCTAGTAAACCTGTAGGGATGTGTTTATACCTGATTTTTGAGTTTGTACCTCTAGGTATGACCCAAGGGCTCTGATGTAATACATATATGCTAAATATACCATTGGTCTATCCTTAAGGGGAATCCTCTTTCAAGTTTTGCTAAACCTCAAGTTAAAATCAGAGACTAGCTCATGCTGATGTTTTTGCATAGCTATAAATTGATTTAGAAGGAAAAATGGATTAGATGACTCATTAAATTCTTCTACAAAAGGGCCAACTAGATTTTCCCACAAGGTGTTTTATCTTCTAAGGTTCTAAACTAGTGCAATATCTTTCCTCTAAAATAAATGGCCAAAATTTTGACTATGACATCTTGATTATTGATATTGTGAATAGATACTAAGTTTAGTATGTATTAGAAATGCTCATATGCAATATTTTTGGTACCATAAAATGTGGGTATGGATTTTGTAATAGCTTGGGGTATGTCATGCACATTAGCAAGTCCAAGTGGTTTGAAAGTATCCCAACCAGGATAATTTTATAGGGACTAGATTTGATTAACCTGTTGAGCCATTGTAGGTGGTATTCTTAATGGAATTGGTCTTGGAGGTACCACGGGTGGTGGTTGAATTGGGACTTCTTCTGCCAATAAGTATGGGAATAAACTTCTTATGATATTGGACCATATTAAGGGAAGCTCGTAAAATATAACAAGGTCTCAACTATTTTAACAGATGACCTAGTATTCATGAAAAAGATACTATACTAGGGTGGCTTTTTCTAGATTCTTACACTCATGGAGTCACCAAGTGAATTTACTTTCTTTGCTGAATGAGGTCAAGAAAATTCACTAAATCTTTATTCCTCTAGGTATTATCAAATAAATGGGTAAAGGAAAAGACAACATATCTTTAGGGTCCCACCGAGCATGCCAAAACTATTGGGGTCTGAATTGACATCAAGGAAAACTTGAACTATGACTATGAATCTATGAATTTCTTGGAGGTGCACACCCACTAATCATAGCTCAAACCCCAATATTGTATGGATAAAATATTGCTTCAATCCCTCTAGAGTAGGCTGGTATACCTTGTCAACTAATTGGTGTCGACTCAATAAATCTCATTTAAAAGTGTAATTTTAGGGATAGAAATGGGATAAGGGATAGAAAAGGATTGAATGAATAATGGTCGAATAAAGCTAACAACAATGACAAATATCAAGAATCCTCTAATCAATCATATTTATAGTATACCACACTTAAGATTAACATTCAAAACTAGATATCTCCATAATTAAAGAATAATAAAACACTTAGAAAACTATTTCAAACATTTGAAATGTTAATAATCCAAATAATAGAATTAGATCAACCTTCAGACTAACAAAAAAATAAGCTCTCTACAACATTTATTTAAGCATGAAGCATTCCAATTTAACCTAAGTTAGAAATTCAATATCAGTAGAATTGAATAACCATAAGAGTAGTAGCAGAAATGAATTCATGAACTAAACTCATAAAGATGAAGATACAAGCCTAAGGCAAACATCCAAGTAATGCTCCTATTTATTTCTCAGCAAAATTATAGTAATAAGACAAGGAAACACTCTAGAGTCGACCCCTAAAAATGAGGGCTCGACCTCTTTAAATAGATTTTATAATACCAGTAGAAAGAATAGGAATATTACAAGGATTTTCATGCCAGATCTGTAGGATACTGAGGTGGTGGCCTCTTATTGGTTTACAAGAAAAAGAAAGGAGTTGCACTCCATGAAAATTTACAATTGTGAGCTTTGCAAGTTGTTCGGACCTTAACAGAATTCGATAGATGCACTGGTTGTAGGTTGATATGGTCCATACCTTGTTCTTGATTAGGCTTCTCATCCATAAATATATAACTGACAACTCAGGCAAATCTTAACTCTCATGATGGTTGGTCTTCCTTTGTATTTTTTCTTGTGCTTTTCAAATTCTGCTTCAGCTGGTCGTATTCTCTTCAAATTTGAAATTTACTCCTTTGAATTCCGTTGGGTCAAGTTTGACCATAGAATGAGAGCTCTGAAGCAACTTGCATCACTCTATGAAATTTTCCCCTTCAAATTTTGTTGGGTTAGATTTGAATATTTTGACCAAAAAATCCAACATTGTGTATTACCCGAATAGGCTTTGCAACATATGCCAGAATTTACCTTATCTTTTGTAGTGTTTTGTCTCAATTCTACTACTCTGAATTCCACTAGGTACCGTTTAACTATGTTGACCATGGAATTTTGATATCGCATTGGTTCTTGGTGGACTTTAACACTGCATTGCTCTTTCTTATTCAAAAGTTGCTACTCCAGTTTTTGCTATGCACTATTTAACTGTGTTGATCACAAATTTTGCACTCTGATGGATTTTATCATTTTATTTAATTTTATTTCTAATACTTAGCCAATAACACCAAATTTGCTATGTTTTTAGCCTTCCAATGCAAAAACTAACCTCAACCTGAAGTCACCCTTTAGAATTTTGCTACTCTGATTTTCGTTGGGCTACATTTGACTGTGTTGACCATAAAGTATGTACCTTGGTAGAATTTAATACTGCTCTTGAGGTTTTTCTCAAAACTTAGCCAAATATTACAAAATTGGATAAGTATGTGGTCTTTTTGTGCCTACAAGATTCTTCCTTCTTCTTTTGATAGTGTAGATAAATATTACCTTATTGATAAGGCATACCATGATGACACTATTTCTTTAAATGGTCTGGATTAGGATGAGGAGGATATAAATGGATTATCGCTCCTCATAGATCCTAGCGTCTATTAATTTATAATATTTGCTAGTGTAAATCTCCTAACCCTAGCCTATCCAAAGTTAATATCTATTCAAGATAATTGTGAGGCAGAGCACATCCTGAATGATCCTCCTAAAGATGGTTTGTTAGACTATCTAAGATATAACAACTTCTATTTTGCTGGATCTTTTACTCAAAGCATGAATGTCACTCTCTCATATCCAATTGATAATAATTAGTCATCCCTAGATCCTCCAAATCTTGAGAACTTAGGAGCGTTACCATCTCCCCATCAATTGGAAGATGAGTGTTCTGATTGAGAAAATTATGGACATTGATATTGGATTCCTGAAGATCCTAATATCCTTAAGTAAGACAAGGTCTTAATCCTAACTAAATGTGAGGAATGCACCAACTTTTGATGGATTTTAGTAAGATATTTTCTTGGTTATATATCTATATGCTAGATCTTGATCTTTTATTGTTGTCCACAACCTAGTTGTCACTACTAATGCAAATCCCATAAAATAAAAATTACGATAAATGCATCAAAAAGTCACCTTACTAGTCAATGAGAAACTCCATAAGCTCCTTTATGTTGGATTCATCAAAGATATTGACTATTTTTAATGGATCTGTAATGTTATCCCTATTACCATGAAAACAAGTAGCATTAGAGTGTGCATAAAATTTTGGGACATCAATAAAGAAAGTCCTAAGGACAACTTACCTCTACCCAACATTGACATGATCATTAATTTTACTGCAAGATGTGGAATGCTATCTTTAATGGATAGATTCTTAGGCTATAATCAAACCAAAATCACTCATGAGAAATGAGCTAATATAGCTTTCACCACCTTGTGGGGAACCTTCTACCATAAAATCATTACTTTAAAATTGAAAAATATAGAAGTTGCCTAACAGAGAGCCATGACATAGAGGAAGACTATGTCAATGATCTTCTTGGTAAGTCCTTAAATCAAGAAGATCATGTTTGAGATCTAAGGCACATCTTCAAGCGGTTGTGAGAGTATAAGATATACCTAAAGTTTTAGAAATGCATCTTTGGGGTTAGATCATAAAAACTATTGAAATTTATCATATCCTAATGCGGTATCAAAATTGATCCTAACAAAATATCAACTATTGGCATTATGCCACCCCCTTGATCTTAGACAAGTGGACTTGTTTCAAATTTGTATAACTTTCTACTAGAACTACTTTCAAATAAAATAAACTTTAAACTTTAACATTAAATGTTTACTCATAGATGGTCATATGACTATTTTATTTCTTGTCAACATAAAAAAAGAGATAGTAACATACATTATCTATTATTCTCAATTTTCTTTGGTCACATGATATATTATGGAATTTTTAGTCATTCATACCAACAAATTCACATTGATTAAAATTAAAGGAAATTTTGTAGCTTATAAAAAAAATGCACATCACTATTATTCAAGGAAGGAAAACCACTCAAAGCCATAGAGGTGGAAAATTATTAATATTGGATTTGTTTAGTGGTACTCCATCCTTAAGGGAAGCAAAGAAGACCAACCTCATATTCCATGGAACATTATTTTTTTAAATATGCATGAGGTTAGGTGTACCGGGGTATGTTGTAATGCTTTTTTTAAATATATGTATTGGGTATAATGTGATTCTCTTTATTTTATATATTTTCCTAATGCATAAGGTTAGGTGTAGTGGTTATAATATTTTATTTATTTATTTTTAGAATGGAATTATGTAGGATTTGAATGGTTTCTTTATTTTTTTGTTAATAAAGTAGTATGCTTATAGATTTAGGTATAGGTACAAGTGCAAGAGTATATTTTTGATCTCCTCTTATTAAAGTTTTTTTGATTAATGGTAAAAAGTAGGTTTTGAAACGCCCCAAAACCTTTTACATTAGAGGAGGTAGAAAAAGTGAAGGTCAATTAAGCACAAGCTAACCTCCAAATAAAAAATAACAGACATCAAAATCCAATAACCACCCAAGATAAGAAAAGAGAAGGATAATGCCATGATACAACATAGAGCAGCCCACCATCCAATAGGGCTTAAAAGGAGAATTTATGTTTCAATTTTCTTTTAGAGACATGAAATTTCTTGCTCTAGTTCTACATAAGAAAAATGAATGAGATCATCCTCCACATAATAAGGATTCCAAAGCATCCACAACCCTCTAAAAGAACCATGAGTAGCCCTACTCACACCTTCGCACCTCTTCCAAATAAAACTCCATAACCTATTAAAATCCTCATTGCCCAGCTTAGTTTCTTGTAAGAAAAGAATATCAGGATTGAAACATTTTCTAAAATATTTTAACATTCTTTGTTTAGTTAGGGTATGCAAACCTTGAATATTCCACGATACAATCTTCATTACTTCGAGGATTGTGGAGCCTTCTCTCCACTCAAAGGTAATGTAGGCTAAGAGCCATTAGCCACATCTTGAGTCATTTTATTTAAGAGCACCTTAGACTTTCTTGGTCTCCTCGGCTTCCTCCCACCACTTAGATTCATTATTTTTTGGATGTTTCTGATGGGTCGCATAGAACTAATATTTTCCTTCTTGCTTGACCCTATTGACTGAGGAAGGAGTTGTTGCTACTAAGCTATCTTCTTTAGTTTCATCTTTCACCTATTTAGAAATTTTTGAAATCCATCTTCCTTCGAGGAGGACCAAACCTTCTTTGATTTCACTTCCAATGCATTTACATAGATCTCTCCCTCTTTTACATCCCAAAAAGACTTTGTGACAACTTTATATTTTTCCTTATCAAGAGAGGCATCAACCTTATCATTATAAAAAATAAGGGTAAATACTCCCAAAAATACCTCAACTTGAGCCTCCTAGAGAGGGGACAGAGGAACTTGAACAATGGATAATTGATCCCCTTGAAGATCCAGGAACTCAACTCTGTTAGTAGGAATAGTGTCTAACCCAACCTCATGACCAAGAGGTGAAAACTCTTCTAATATGAAAAATTTATTTGGATTTGCCTCTACACCTTTGGAATGTCCACCAAATTCTAGAAAAAACATGAGCGGGACTCTTCTTTTTTCTTTCTCCAAATATGGGCCTCTTGCTTCTTAGGAGGTTTCATCTTAGGATACTAAGTCCATAAATGACCAGCCCTCTTATATTTTGATAAAATAGGCATAGAGGTTTAATATTCTATATCCTAGATTCAATCTCTAGAATCTAAAACCAACTTCATAGAAGGTGGTAGAGGCTTAAAGAGATGGTTAACACAAAACCTAAAAAAACCCATCCTTGTTTATGCCTAGGTGGTCAGATTCACTGCAATAAAATTGCCCATTGATTTATAAATACCCTTAAGGATGTCATCATCCTAGAATACCATAGGTAACCTGGGTATATGCACCCAGAGAGGTGCCATATTGATATTCTTGATAGATAAATTGAAGTCCAGGGACCATTTCCCTAAAAAAGAGACCTTTTTGACCAAAGATCCATGGTCCCTTCATAACCATAACCTGCATGTCTTTAAAGGTCTTAGAATTAAATATCAAAAAGCCTTAGATAATACCACCACTTATAAATCCTCCTTTGACCTCCATTTTTTAGCAGCCCATTTTCTGAGAGAGTCCAAATTCGATCAAACTTTAATAAAATTCCCAACCAAAGAATTTGCTTATTCCATTGTTGTTTGATGAAGAATAGGTTGAGGAATCCAAAGATAAGAAATATCAATATCTAGCTTTGGAACTAGATCAAATTGGTTCTTAATAGTTGGTCCAACTACTAAAAATGCCTAAGACCAAAAATAATTTAAATCACCCACAAAGGGAGAAAAAAACAATGAAGCTTTTGGACCCCCCAACACTTGGGTCAAATACATCAGAACCTAGATAGAGCCCCAAGGGCCCACCTGCCATGTCTTCCTTACCATCAATGCTTATCTCACTCTACACACTTTTCATGCTACCCTTACCCCTTGGCCCCTATACCCCCTTTGCTTATGTAAATTCTATTTAAAAGTAATTCCATCTAATGTCTCATAAATCTCTCAATGACATTGAGCACAAACCCTCATAAATATCCTAGTGATACAAATCTCATTGACAACATCAATCTCTCAATGATTTAGATGTGCTTTCCTCATAGATTTCAAATGATGTAGATGTACTATTGGCATTTTTGCCACACTAAAATTGAATTTAAAATTCTACCTAAGTGTGCAATGAGTTTTTCCTAGTGAAATTTATTTTCGGGTAAAAATGCTGGCGAAATTCATTTTCAGACAAAAACACAAGCGAATTTTATTTTCAGGTGCAACCACTGGTGAAATTCACTTTGGGCGAAAATGTTGCCGAATTTTTTTTTTAGACGAAAATGGGTGAAATTCCGGACGAAAGCCCTTTCCGGGAAAAATTCCCAGTGAAATCCATTTTCGGGCAAAATTCATGGCGAAAGCACATTTTGGGCGAAATTCATGGAAAAAGCACATTTTGGGCGAAAATCATGGCAAAAACACATTTCAGGCCTCATCTTGGCAAAATTAATTTTCACCATGTTCTCCAAGCAAAAGCTATTTTCGATGACATCTTGAGCGAAGATTGATTTGCGGGAATTTCAAGGTCAAAAAATTCAATTTTTGGGGCAAAGGAGTTAATGTTTTTGGAGTTATTGCTAATGAAGATCAGATTCAATGGATAACTAGAAGATTGTCAAAATTAAATGATGTCCGCTTTGCCCTTGACTCTGGTGTGATACTGCTGATTTTGAGGCACCATCCACTGTGGTGAATGCTCATTTTCGAGGCACCGCTATGAAGATGAAAATTTTGTTGTTGATTCTTGCTAATTTCCAATGTGTCATCTATCAAAATTACTCGTTGCTTCTTGATGTACCACTAGATTGGTTCATTGCTGGCCATCATTTCATTTAATGATCATTCAATTTTATTTAACTGGCCATCATTTTATTTAATGATCATTTTATTTAATGATCATTCAATTTTTCTTGTGAAAACTCTCCATCATTTTATTGAACTGGCCATCATTTTATTTAATGATCATTGAATTTTGCTTATTTGACTGGCCATCATTTTGTTTAATGATCATTCAATTTTGGAGGTGAAATTATCTATCAATACTAAGAAACTTAATGTAAAAAATGGATTGAATTTTTCTTGTGAAAACTCTCACAGTTTAACATTTGCTTTGATTCAAGGATTATTTAGCTCTAAGTTCTTGATAATTTTATGTATGTTTATACTTTTTTCTCTACATTTCTATTAAATTTATATCATCATTGGTGGATTAAATTTTGAGTCTGGATTTAGTTTTTCAATGGGAATGAATGTTGGAATGCTATTGGAAGTCATGCTTTATAATATGATCTAAGTTTAGTTTATGTTTTTTCCTTCTATTGAATGTTGTTAGTTCAAACTGGATTGTTAATCTTACTGTTAATTCATCCCCATATTATCTCTTTGGCTTACAACCATATTTCTCTTTCTTTTTGTTAATTTCTTTCCCTAATATTTATACTAATTTTTAGATTAGAAAGGGAACCACCCCCCTCTGGAGATTGGCCTGAAGGACATTTCTTTCCTTCAACCTTTTAATGTTGGCTGAGCCTAGGGTGCATACATACATTTTATCCTAGGGCAGACTCTTGACCAATAATTTTTGGCATGCTTGGTGGGACACGAAAGGTCCACCTTAAGCAGTATTAATATTTGATGTTCATCTTTTGATGTTTTATTAGAACATATTGCGACTCAATTTTATCCAAAAGCCTTCAAACGTGAATTTGGTGAAAGCTTTACTTCATGATGATGAGATCGAAGGCCAAAAATTTAGAAAATCCTATTGAGTTTTTTGAGCTTGACACCCAATTCCTGGGAGAGCATCTTAGATTAATTACTCTGACTATCCCATAAATTATAACATCTTCACAGGTAATGTTTTCCATTCCATAAAGTCCCTCTAGTACTGCCACTAGCTTTCCTCCTCGAACAAATTCTTCGATCCAAATGGCTCAAAATCCACCAAGAAAGTTTCTACAATGAATCATTCTGGAGCTTTGAATTTGTAAGCTCAGAATCTGATCCCAACATCAACATTAAAGCCTTTGCCTACTTACGATGGTACAAGAAAAACAACTTATGAGCATTGTTGGAAATTTTGAGTAGTTGTGTTGCCATTAATGTCAACAGTCAGTGTTAGTGATCAGTGCAAGGATTTGGTAAAAGGAGGGTTAAAATGTTTATATTTTAAGCCCAAGAGATTTGGTTTAAAAGCATCACATGATTGGTCCAAAGTTTGGTTAAATACCCTGAAGGGAGAAGATACCTAGACCCAAAGAAAATAACATTATAATATTTATTATTATAATATTAAGGTGGTCAGATAAGGTCTAAGGGTGAAAAAGGAAGATACCTAGGCCCAAAGGAAATAATATTATAATATTTATTATTGTAATATTAAGGTGATCAGATAAGGTCTAAGGGTGAAAAAGAAAAATACCTAGGCCCAAAGGAAATAATATTATAATATTTATTATTATAATATATATGTATATATATATTTTTATTTGGTTATTGTGAGAAACCCCATTTATTATTATAATATTAAGTGTTAAGATAATTCCTAAGGTTATTTATAAATTATTTATGATATTTATATTATAAATTAATTTATAAACTAAATTTTTTAAACCCTAAGTGAGAGTTGGGCACAAAATTATTTAAATAAATTTCCTCCCGCTGACGTTCGAAGCAAAAGGAGTATGGTATTTATACCATAAATTTTATAACATTATGTTAAGTCTCCGAATAATGCATGTGCAAATATTGAAAAAACAATTTATGCAAATTTGTGAGCACATAAGGCAAGAGGCTTTTACTATTTAAAAGTGGCAGAAATTGTGGAGGATAAATTAAATAAGGCTCAAAGCCTTATCACCAACCACATGGTTGGGCTAGTGGCAAAGCTTATTAGCGTAGATTGTTGGGCTAGTGGAGGTCTCATGTTCGAGTCTCTATGGCAGTGAAGGGGTAAAGTTTTAGTTTTAGTTTTAGTTTTGGTGCTAAGAGGAGGAATAAAGCGCACAAGGTGCTTTTGTGTCTCAAGTGAGTGCCTAGCTCATGCGGTGGTTAGGACGCGGCTACCGTGTTGGTGGCAGCATGATAGGGGATCGAATCCCACTGAGGCAACGCACGCAACAGGTATTTTTTTTTTTTATTTTATAAATTGCATTTGGTCAAAGTTGATAGTATATGCCTTGTCGAGATATAAGGTTGTTGAAATAAATATTATTTTTGCCATGGTTGAAGGTATAGAATAATTTAAATTTTGGTTTAAAAGGTGCATTGGAATATTTCTGAATGGGGGTTATAAATATTTTGAAAATGCATTTTTATGAGTATGGAGATATAAGGAAGTAATTTTGATTATTCTACGTATTAAATTTCTGAAGGAAGTTAGAGTGAATTATTGAGAAGTGAATTATTGGAAGTCATTGTTGATTATGTTTTGAGTGTGCTAAGTTGGAGATAATAAGGTGTATTTGAGATTTAATATTTTATTGTATTTCTTGAATGGTGAAATAAATTATTAAGGTGAATATTTGTGTGAATATTTTGAGAGGTTGCTGCTATCTAACCTTGAACTTAGCAAGAGGATTTATTGTGAGTAAAACAGGTTTTGAAGATATATCTCCATCAAAACAAAAGGTGTAGGTAAATCATATTTTGATTAGAGTGTGGTTGATTTGAATATTGTGAAATGCAAAGGTGGAGTGAAAAGTATTTTGTTGGAAATGTTTGAGTGAGTTTTTATATGCATGATTGGTGAATGTTTAGAGAACATTTGAGATAGAGATTGAGGACTAGTTGAGTTAGGGTTTGAAACCCACATTGTGCACCTTGTTGGAAGTAGTGTGAAACACTTGGTTAGGGTTTGTAAGCAAGTTGTGTTTCATTGAGTGAATGATTGAGTGTAGTTGGTTGAGCATTGGTTTTGAGTGATATTGAAAGTAAATGTGCAAACATTAGAAATTAAATTTGTGAAAGTGACAGACTTAATGATTGAGTAGAACATATTGAGTCTTTGATAGAATACATAATTCTCTATATGTTCTATAGGTTAAACAAATTCTGAATAGAATATGTCTAAACTGCTTCAAGTTAAAGGAATTACTTTGAAGATTAGACAAAGCAATTGATAGCATTGTGTGCAAGATTTGATATTGATTGAGCATATCTTGTGAGCTGTTTTGAGCATGTGTTTAAGCAAATTTGAGAAAGATTTTGTGAAATCTTAAGGACAATATTGAGCAAGATTTTGTGAAAGCTTATAGGCATATTTGAGGTAAGTATTTGTGAAGACTTGAGAGCAGATTGAGCAAGTTCTTGAGAGGACTTGTAGACAGATTTGAGGTAAGTCTTTGTTAAGACTTGTACATAGATTTGAGCAAGATTTTGTGAAAGCTTGTAGGCAGATTTGAGGTAAGTCTCTTTGAAGACTTGAGAGCAGATTGAGCAAGTTCTTGAGAGAACTTGTAGGTATATTTGAGGTAAGTCTTGGTGAAGACTTGTAGACAGATTTGAGGTAAGTCTTGGTAAATACTTGTAGGTAGATTTGAGGTAAGTCTTGGTGAAGACTTGTAGGCAGATTTGAGCAAGTCTTGGTGAAGACTTGAGACAACATTATGAGTAGAGTTGATTGATTTATTTGTTCAAGCTTTGTGTTAAGATTTGGGATAAATATAAGCAGAGTTGATTTGTGATTGGATCAAGCTTTGTGTTAAGACTTGAGGACATATTTGAGTATAGATTTTGGTGTAGATTTGTGAGCAGATTTATGCTAGACCTGAGACAGAGTTAGAGTATATTTGTACTAGATCGAGGATAGTGTTTGGTGGAAGTTTGAGACAGGGTTGAGAGTAAGCTTTGGAGGTGACAAAGTAGATGACAGTAGTCTCTATTGTATAGATATCCATTAGCCAGAGTAGTGAGGACAAAGGTCTTCTATGGAGAGAGATCCACAAGCCAGTGTAGTGGGGACAGTAGTCTTCTATAAGGTCATCATCTAGAGTAGAGGAGATTGGTATCTCCTGTGGATAGAGTTCCACAAACTAGATCAAGGGGAAATATTTATCCTATAGAGTGTGATCCATGAAGCAGCTGGGAAGATAGAGTTCTTCTATGGAGAGAGATCCATGAACCAGTTGAGAAAGAGTTCTCCTGGGTCAAGTTCCATGAACCAGAGAAAAGGGGAAAGAGTTCTCTTGTGAATAGAGATCCACAAAGTAGAGCATTAGGGGATTGGTGTCTCCTTTGGACAGAGGTCCATAAACATTGTAATAAGGAAGGATTCCCAAGAGATATGTTGAGACAATTTTAGTGAAATATTTTCTCCATGGAGTAGCCCACATTGGGTGAACCACGTTAAATTGGTGTCTCTATTGTGTGTTATTATTTGTGCATTACTTTGACTACTGTTGTTGATATTGCCATTAATTATATTGGATAATACTGTTTGGAAAAGAAAATTAAAGTTTGTCTTATACTGTTCACCCCCCCTCTTAGTATAAGCTTGTGTTCTTCAAGCATGTTCAAGATGTGGCTTCTTTGGCAACTATTCATAGCATCACAGATGAATATATCATGGTCAGATTTCTCGTGATCTATCTCAAAGGAAATATGTTTAATTGGTATTGGTTCTTACCAACTGCCACTATTACCACATGGGACCAATTGAATAATTTAATGATAAAAGGCTTCAATGAACAACTGCGCATAATATGCCACACCTAATGGACTCTCCAATGTCAACCTATGATTAATGGTGAGTTCCACATCTTGGCATAGTTTAACCATGCCTTTGTTGGTGATGATGCAATCTCCAATTTTTTCCATGGTGTTAGAGTACGAGTCTAAATCTATATTTTCATTTTTTTGAGCCTTCTTGGACTTCTTTCCACCTTATGCCTTCTTCTTGGCCTACTTCGGTTCAACACCATCCTTTGGGTCTATAAATTTTCTACCCATCATGGATATTTTTGCAACTTGAAGGGCACTATGCAAATCCTACAATTACCAGCTTTGAATATGCATCGACAGAATTTAAAAAACAATCTTCTTTGAACAATTTTACCTGCATCTTATTTATACATGGCACCTCCAACTACCAGAGTAAATGCAACATATCTGCATGGCTAATTCGAGCAAGTATGAGCCTTGTTCCACTCAATCGACACGATTATCATGGATTCTCAAATTACCATTAATTCTCATTTCTCCCAAAATCTTCCTTAGAACTTGTGCTTCATTGCATTAACCCTCTAAAAGTGCACTCTGGGTTTCCAATGGCCACTTTCGAAGAATAAATTCACCACGTATGAACCAATGAGTGCTTTTTAGAAAAACCAACAGATCTTGCTCCTCAAAAACATCAAAACGTTACCCAAGATAAATTTGGGTAAAATCACTATGCTTCGGGTATTCTAAGAATGTGTTAAAGCATCATCCGATGCTCAATTATTTAATTTTGTTTCGAAAAGTTGTCTTAAAGGCGAAATTAATCTAGAATAGCGCTTCTATTTTTCACCTATGCTCCTGAAAATGGCTTTCAACCTATTTTTTACTTCCTTATACCAGATATCTCCCTTTTAAAATAACTTCTTGCTTTGATTTTGGCCCCAATTTTTTTAAAGAAAAACACATTTAAAATTTAATTAACCCACCTTTTTCTGAAAAAGCTTTAAATATTGGAGTTGTAATTTTGCTTTTTGCTTTTGCTCCACTTTTAATTTCGCCCTCCATTTAAATAACTTCATGTGAGATTAAAAATATCTCACTTGGGCCTTTTCTTTCTCTTTTTTTAATTTAATTTTATTGCATTTAAAATTTCTTGGATAAAATAATTTTAAATGCTTCTTCTCTTTTTTTTTTTTTTATATATTTCTTTCTCTATTTGCTCCTTTTAAATAATTTTTAAAAATTTTGGGGCATTAAAACACTTCCTAAAAATTAAACATAATTAATTATAATTTCGCCCGAAATCTACAATTATCCATGAAAAGGCTTTTCGGGGCAATATTAATTTTTTGAGGAAGAAGAAACATCTTTGGGAAAAAACTAATTTTAGCATGGCACTTTCTTGAAAGAGTCCCCTTCATTAATTTTTTTCTCATATATATATATATATATATTGACAAAAGTAAAAATTCTTATGGAAAATAAATTTTGTATATATTTACATACTTGTGATTTTGATTAGTCACAGAAAATAGGCCTTCAGATGAAGGCCATTCACTGGGATTGATAGTTGTTGACCATCCATGTCTAGAAGGTGGTATGCATTGGTTGAATTTACTCTTGAAATCTAGAATGGGCCTTCCCAAATTACCTTAAATTTATGATGCTTTCTTGGTTTGGCTTTGTTCTCATTCCACTTAAGCACCAAATCTCCAACTTTAAACTTTCATTCAGTCATTTTTTTCTTGAACCACTTCCATGTCATCTTGGCATGTTCAGTGAAAGCAACATATATCTTCTATCTTTCTTCCTAAACCTACATAATTTAGGATAACCTTGCGCTCATGGGGTTAGGTTCATCATCCTTATCATTGAGCATCTGCAAGTTTTGGAGGTCTAGGAGTTCAATATGGGTAGGCAAAAATGCTTCCTTAACATACACCAGAGAGTAAGGAGAAGTTTTAATGGAATTCTTGATTGATATGCTATCCACCCATAGAGCTTGATTTAGTAGTAGGTTCTAACTCCTTTTATTGCTTTCGAGTGTTCTCTTCAAAATCTGAAGCAAGTTATTGTTTTTGGACTTGGCTAGACCGTTTCCCTATGGGTAGTAATTAGAGGAATATTTCATATAAATTCCATACCTTCTTGCAAACTCAGTAATCTTTGCTCCAATAACAGGAGTCCCATTATTAGTTACAATGGCATTTGGTACGTCGAAACAGGTGATCAGCCCCTCGAGGAAAGAAATGATTGTTGCTTGATCTGCTTTCTTTGTTGGGATGGCCTCTGCCCACTGAGTAAAGTAGTCAATTGTTGTCAAAATATATTTATGCTTAGCATAAGAATGGGGATCAATGATCCCAGTAAAGTCTAAGCCCCACTATTGAAAAGGAACTTCCACCTGGATCGGATGTAGAGGCAAGCATACATTTTTATTCCTACCAAAATATCGTTGATAGTTATCACAACTTTGATTCACTTTGTGTGCATCTAAAAAAAGAGTGGGACAAAAATATCCAACCTAGATAATTTTCAAAGTTGTAGGCCTCCCTGCATAATGTCCACCAGACAAGCCATAGTGGAAATCCTCCAAGATATATTTGTTTTCATATTCCCTAACACACCTAAGGAGCACTCCATCTATGTTCTTGTGGAACGATCCACTTGGCAGCAAGACCTATTTAAGAGCTTGTAGGCTAAATATTTGTCTTTGTGATAAATCAATGTGAGATGGACACTTTCTAGATGTAAAAATTTCAATTAGGTCTTCTATCCAGTTGTGATTACTTGTTTCTTGGTTAGCAAGATTTATCTCGCTCATAACCTCATCCTATGATGGAATTAGCAACTGAGAAGCTGTGCTTTTAGCCAACCATTGACAGAGTGCTTGACAAAACCAATTTGGTTGGTCAAATCTCTACATCATATTCTTGAATCTTGGAGACCCAACCTGCTCTTTTGTCACCAAGATCTCCTTGAATGATACAATTCCTAACATTCGGATGAATAACATAGACAATCATCTTGCTTTGTGAGATGAAATGTTATAATTTCTTCAGGAACTTCATAACCGCATAAACCTGCTTTTCAATGAAATTATATTTTTCTTGGTGTGGCTGAATTACTTGGCTTAGAAAAGTGATTGGTTGTTCGTCTCCATCGTCTCACTTTTGCATAATCATGGTAGCATAACTTTCCTATTCACCCATTGCGTAAAGGATAAAATCCTTAGAATAGTCTGGATTGATCAACACCGTTGCTTGAACTATTTTCTCTTTAATTTCTTGGAATGCCTACCTCATTTTCTCTATCTATTTGAAGTCTATATTTTTATTTAGGAGTTCATTCATTGGATTAACTACCTGAGTGAAATCGATGATACATTTTTGAAAAAAATTGATTTGACCAAAAAATTACTGCAGGTCCTTATTATTGGCTAGAAATGGTAATTTTAAGAGATCTTCATCTCTCGTAGGATCAATGGCTAACCTTTCCTTTGAAATGATATGTTCCAAGAGCTTTCCCTCCTTGACAACAAAATTAGATTTCTTTGGATTGATGGAGATATCGAACTCCCGATATTTTTCAAACACCTATCTTAGATGAGATCCATGCTCTTCCCTGTGATGTGAAAAAATAGTCATATCATCAAGGTATATCACAATAATTCGGTTTAGCAACTCACCAAAGGTGACATCCATTGCTCTTTGAAAGGTGGCGCTAGCATTCGAAATACTGAAAGATATTTTTTGATAGGTAAAAGTGCCCCACTTGGTAGTAAATGTTATTTTATGCTAGTCCTCATCCTTTACCTAGATCTAATTGTAGTTAGAGAAACTGTCAAGCAACAAAAATCTTTGTGCTTCGACAACGTGGAGGATTTGGTCAATCTACGATAAGGGATAATGGTCTTTCAAATATTCCTGGTTTAGATTACAAAAATATACACATAAGTTAATATCTCCATTCTTCTTTCGTACTGGAACCAAATTCACCATCCAAGTTGAATGTTTTATGAGATAAATAATTTTTGCCTCTAACCTCTTAAGCAATTCTACTTTTATCAATACTTCAATTTTTGGATTAATAGGTTGTTGTTTCTTTTGAAATTTTTTTACCCCTTCCTACAATTCAATGGTGTGCTGAATCATATTTTTTTCATACCCTTTTAGATCATGATAACTCCATGCAACAATATTGGGGAATTGGTAACACAACTCCTTAATTTTCTCGAGCTCCTATGGAGTACAGTCTATTCCAACTTTGATTACCTTGTTAGATTCTAGTTGTAATTATTTATACTCTTTCTCATCGACCTTAATATTATGCTTTTCCACTCTGTAATTTTGGTCAAAAAGGGTCTCGAGTGTAATTAATCCCCTAGTAATATGATTATTTTTCAACATGATCATTCCTTCAATTTTCTTCTCAACTAGTATTCTTTCTTCTGCACCACTAGCTTCCTTAATCAAGACATTAACTATATGCTCATTGCTATAGAACACCTACCAGTAGATATTTTTTTGGAGATCGATGGTTTAAAATCACCCTTACAATATTTGGTCTTCTTACCACTTGCTCAACAGGAGAGAAGTTAGCACCAAGGGATGCCAAGATGTCTGCATGTTTATTATGTTCTAGTGAAATCGCTTGAATGTTCAGTATTGTAAAATACTCAAACAAATCCCATACCTTATTGCAGTAGATCTTTGAATAATATTTCTTTGATACACATTTGTTTGTCATTTGATTGACAATGAGCTCAAAATCTCCAAAAATCTACAATTGTTTGATTCCAAGCTTCTCTGCTTTCTTCAGGCCAAGCCACAGTGCTTCATATTCAACGATATTTTTTGTACAACTCCAAGTTAACTAGTATGAGTATGTATTTTGTACCCCAAAAGGATAAACAAGAACAATCCCAGCTCTTGCGCCATTCTTACATCTTGCATTATCGAAATATAACTTCCATAACTAGTAGGAGATAGGGTCTTGGCAGTTAGAGGCTTCGACTTCAGCCTTTGCATGTTTTCTTATAGTTTAGCAACCAATCTTAGTATCTACCATTGCATTAAAATCCGTCAACAAAAATTCATCTTCCAAATGAAGTTCATCAAGAGCTTTCTCCATAAGGTCTATTTCTTGCAGTTCTTCTATCATCATGATGACTGAGCTTGTGGCTTTTTCTTCTTCTTCTTCTTCAAGTTTCTCTAAATGAAAAGTGAAGGCTTTTCATTATAGATCTGGAATCTCCAAGTGTGAATAATCTAGGGAAAGATATCCTCTTAGCTTTGTCATAAATTCTCTCAAAAGACACATGCTAAAATACAGTTCTAAATCAACCACCACCACTTCTTGAATGATGGTAATTTATGGCATATTATGTAGAAAAATGGGAATATCTTTAATCATACCCACCATTTTGATTGGGGTCCCATCCAATTGTAAGATGCCTAGACTGCTCCTCGTATATTCCATCCCCATGACCTCACATACTACATTTGGCATAACAGTAGTTGTGGTACCATAATCGATCATGCAGTTATGCACAATCCAACCCTCCATATTTAGAGATAGGTAAAATGAGGGTGGTCTATTCTTACCAGTGGAAGAATTCATCAGTGTCTATGCTAACACTATCTGGGTGGTGTTTTTATTTTTATCCTTCACAAGCTTGATAGACTCTTGCAACAGATCAACCTGTCTAGGGAGTTGCAATGCATCATACAAACTCACCTTAGCAGGGATTCTCTTCATCTCTTCAACAATGTTATAATCAAAGGCACTAGAGTCTTTTCCTTTGCTAGCTGGCTCATATTTGTTTTAGTACTATTGAGTAGCTTCTACCCTTTGATGCTTGGTCAATGATGGATACTTGAGGTATTATTTGGCTTATTTTTTTACCTTAGTTTTTACTTGAGTGATTGTAGGTTATGAAGTTGATGCTTTTACCTACAAATTTTCTTGAGCTCGCGTGGGTAAAATATCCTTCAACAAGACAATATATTGCTTCTTAGGGGTTGCACCAAGTGCTTTTACTTATGGCTGTGCATTTTCACCTTGTATCTTATGTTCAGTGAGAATATTCAATAGTTCCATCTCCACTGGATCAACAATTATCGACTTCTTCCCAACCCTCATAAGAACTAAGACTTGCTCCAAGGAAGGGACCATGAAATTATGATCGACTTTTGTGATCATATTGATTTGTCCACCAAAAATATTTTGCTAATGTTTGTACATAGTTCAAATGAACCATGCACATATCTTTGCCATGAGGGTCATTACAAGTAGAGCACCAATATGTTTGCTCGAATGTACCAGCTTCTTCATTTACCAATACAGTTGTATTTCTCTCAAGATCTTTGCTAGTCGAAGCTAGCTGCTCTCTAGTAATCGACAACATTTGAAATCTCCTTGATCAAAATTTAGCTTCAGCTTGCTTCTTCTTAATGTATATGATTTTGTTTGACATTTTCCTCACCATTGAATTAACTGATTGCGTCTCCTATAATAATTTTATGTGGGGATCGAGATTTGAGGGCATTGGAGGTGTTGGTAAAGGTAGAGGTACTGGTGGAGAAGGCAATGCTGGAATAGGAAGAGGAGTAGGTAGTTGTGGAATAGTTGGAGCAGGTAATTACAGAACTAAAACTAATACAATTGGGGGCAGACTTGAGCTCCATGAAGGAACATGATACATCGAGGGCATGGGTTGTGAAAATGAACTAAAGTACAGATTTTGTGGAATATCAAGAAGAATAAGCATTGTTACCTTTGGAGGTAGCTTACCTATGGTAATTTGATCTGCTTTGATCTTTTGAACCTGCGTGTACAAATATGGAAATATATTGATATTGGCTTGTCGGACAGCCATACCAATGTCAAAGTTGAAAGCTCGAAGATAGTAAAACATGGCTTGTTTATGAGTCAACCGAATACCATTAGGAACTCTACACCAACATTGAGTGAACCTGATGTTGAATCCACTATTTCCTCCTACGGATGTCTTTGGATGTTTGTGAATTGGTAAAGTAAAGAAAAGGGATCCATTTTCTCATGAAAATTTTTAATCAACAATTCTGCCAACTGGTCTTATGTGGTTATAGTAGTGGGTGGCAAGGATCAATACCAATACAACAAATTTACTCTAAGGTACAACACTAGTAATCTTACCATAATATCTTTGTCTGCGATGTCATGGATTATCGCCAAAGAAGCCACATATTGGACATGCTCGTAAGCAGTCTTACCTATACCATCATAGGTGGGCAAAGCCTTCAATGTTGCTTGAGGGACTAGATTTTGAGCTTGTAGATTTAAATCTCCTAAGCTATTCCATGTTGGGAACTGCCTTGGTAGTTGTGGTGGCATATGTTGAGCCATATTTATTGGAGGATTTTCTTGAGGTGGAGGAACACTAGTAGCAGTACTAGTTGGACTTGAAGGAATAGAAAACACACCAGCTATTTGTGAAGATGTCGCGACTGATGTATGTGTTGGGGTGACTAATCTAGGGTGTTCTAACTTTTGGATGTCAAGCTAAAAGAACTCAATGGGATTTTCAAGATTTTTGGCCTTCGATCTTGTGATCATGAAGTACAACTTTCACCAAATTCACGTTCGAAGGCTTTTGGATAAAGCTGAGTCACCAAATATTCTAGCTCAATAATAAAAATGTGAACATCAAGACCTTAATACTGCGTCTATTGATCAATATGAGACTCGTGAGTCCCATCGAGCATGCCAAAAACTATTGGTCAAATATATTATTAATATATAAAACATACGTTTGTGCGTCCTAGACACGACCAATATTGAAATGCTAAAGGAGAGAAATTTCCTCCAGGCCAATCTCCAAAGGAGGTTGGCTCCCTTACTAAATCCTACATCGTTTTTAAGTTTAGAGTTACAGGAAAGAAATGGGAAATGGCAGAAAGAGATGGAAAATATGTCTATAAGCCTAATGATGTAGGATGGGTACAAACTAGCAATGAAAATTTAAATCAAGTGTTAGGAATCATATAATAGAAATACAGGTAAGGAAACCACTTACAATTTGCGGAGATAACTTAAAAAGGACATTCCAGTATTCACTCCCTCACTAGCAGTATTCAAATCCAGATGCAAAATTTAAAATTAGCAAATAACAGACATGAATATGAGCATAAATGATAAGCAGAAAGAAATCACACACAAAACCATTCAAGGAATCAGAAGCCAAGTATCTTTATATTTATGCAAAAAACTCGGTGTTTTCTATGGAATGTTTATCCTCCTTTTGTTACATGAAAATATCTAGTATTTATAGAGGTTTTCACCTCTTTAATTTAATACATATAAAGACAAAATATCCTTGGATCAGGAACCAGCAAAAGGAATTTCCTCCTCTAAAATCTTCCTATTAGGAGCAG
This sequence comes from Wollemia nobilis, assembly GCA_028583015.1. Classification (NCBI taxonomy): domain Eukaryota; kingdom Viridiplantae; phylum Streptophyta; class Pinopsida; order Araucariales; family Araucariaceae; genus Wollemia; species Wollemia nobilis. The sequence continues at coordinate 4,812,777 of JAQPPZ010001772.1, read as the reverse complement.
CAATCCAGCTTCGATGGTGAGATTCCTAGGAAATTAGTGAACTTGGACATTGGTGTATTAGTACACGTCAGAACTGAAGGAAAACAAGAACCTTGGTCATTGAATTTATGTCACTATTTTGCCTTGGAAATTTAATATCACCAAGAGAGTCCACCGGATATTAAAGATAATTTTAAAAGAGGTGAAATTGGTGGATGGCACTTTGGAAATAGTCAAAATCCTTCCTTGGTATTTAATATTGCAGATCTTCAGCTAAAACTCAAGCTCAAAACTACTGACTTGGTTTCAAAAATTAAATTTCATCACCCCCTGGTCCTTCCCAAAACATTCTACATAATGAATATTCTTGAAAAGTCCCCTTGTTTAAAATTAACTTCACTCAAAATAGAGCGACGACCCTTCTGGAGCAATACTAGGCAAAAACGCATTGTCCAAAGTTCTCTGTTATTTTATTATTTATTCTATGCACAAAGCTCTCCTCCCTTGGCCAAAAATTATTTTCCATCCATGCTTTCACTTGGAGCGTGCACCTGCATTTTAGACAAAAATGCTTAAACATGAAAACCATCAATTCATATAATTTTACCCCTTAGAGAGGGTGAAAAAGGGTTTTTCCCCCTTGAGGATGAATGCACTCTTTGCTCATAGCAACACTTGGAACCTTCTCTCTTTCTGTTGTACGTCCAAAAATATCCTCTCGTTCATCTTTGAATTGCACTTCGTGCCCATTTATGTTGTTTCAACCAAAGGAGAGGTGAATGGGAGTTTCACCTCTCACTCAGGGTAAAATCTCTTTTCATCACATTTGCTAACATCAGTATAAATAACTTACGACTTACACCTTCGAAATATCCTTGGGTTGTCTACACTTTTATCCTTTGAGACCTATCTTAACCCCAAGGAGAGGCGAATGGGATTTTTACCTCTAACTTGGGGTGAAAGTCCTGCAACTTTCTCTATTTTACCAAGGTAGGACCCACGACGTGTCTTTTCCTTTTGCGCTGCACTTTCACCCCAAGGAGAAGCGCTTGGGATTTTTGCCTCTCACTAGGGGCAAAACCATGTTTGACTTTTCAAACTCTTTTTTGACGTGTTCATTCATTCATTTCCTTTGGAACGAAAACAAATTTTTTTGGAAATTTTGAGTAGATAAGTTGTCATTGATGTCAAGAGTGATTGGTCATTGATGTCAAGCTTTCAGCACTAGTCAGTGGTAGTTCAGTGGGCAATACCAGTTTCTAGTTCTCCAGTTTTAGTTGATCAAGACCCGATTTCAGGAGATCAGATGTGGACCAAAGTGCAAAAGAAGATGCCCAAGTAAATAATATTATAATATTTTTATAATATTATAAAAGGAGGTTTTAAATTAATTATAAATTAATTAATATAATTTTTATTATAATTTAATTTACTTAACCTAAGTTATGTAAATTAATTATTAATTAGTTTTAATATTAATTATAAAGTTAATTTATATTAATGTTTTAACCCAAAGGTGGGTTATTAAAATCATAATTCGAATTTTATTTCGAATTACTAAAAGCGCCGACATGGGAGAAAAATGAAATCGTGTATAAAAATGAGGATCCACCCACCTTAGAACTTACCATGCCTTCGTTCGAAAACTAATGTGAATTGCTTGCGACACATGCTAAAACAAAGTGGAGAGAGTAGTGGACTTTGAAGAAGTCAAAAGGCACATGAGGCATAAGGTGGAAGAAGTGCTTTTTCCTTCACGTGGGGACTGAGCCCACACAATGGGCTCCCAAGCGCTAAGGCACTTAGGCCTTAGGGAGACAACGGATTGAATCATGCCGAAATCTCTTTTTGGGGAAAGTAAGGTATGCATGGAATTTAGGCACCGGAAATTTCAAAAGTGGTTGTTGAAGAATAAAAAATGTATTTTTGCATTATATTTGGTTTATAAGGTTTCATGGGGAGTTATAAGGGTTATGCAAATTATTTTTTGATGTAATTTCCTTTAATGGTTGGAAAGAGTTGTAAGGTGTTTGTGAAGTGTTGGATATTATTTTAAGTTGGAGTTTATAAGATTATTAAAGAAATTATTTTTCATGTATGGTATGATGAGTGCTATTTTTAAAAGAGGAGCAATAAGGCATAAATTGAGTTGTGATTATTTTGTGTCTAAGGAATATTTTTGAGAAAGTGTTGAAGTGATATTGTTGTGTCTAACCATTGGAATTGGAGAGAAGGAAATTATGATTAAGACATATTTTTCTAAAGGCACATTTACATCCAATAAATTGTATGGGCATATTCTTCCTAGTGAGTGATTATTGAAAGTTGCGAATGAAAATATGGAGTGAAAAGGATTATTTGGTTAAGCATTGTTGATTGTGTTTTTAATTAATGCTTCAAGGTTTTTTGGAATTGAGAGTTGATAAAACCTTGTTTGATAAGCATTGTGTTGAAGTGATTAATTTGAGTGAAGAATTTGAACTAGGGTTTGCAAAGAACATGAGTATCATTGTTATGTGAGATTGGTTGATAAGCATTGTTGGAAATATTTGAGTGAGTGTTCATATGTTTGGACTAGGATTTGTGAGCAAGGATTGTTTCATTGAGTTATTGATTGAGTAGAGTTGGTTGAGCCTAGTTAAGTGGATGAGTGAAGTGATAGCTCAAGTTCTATGAAACAAATTGTTCTATATTCTAAATTGATTTGAGATAGAGGTTGAGTGTTGCTAAATGTGAAACATATTAAGTCCTAACAATTCTCTATATGTTTTTGTAATAAAAGAAAGATTGAAAGTGATGGAGAGTTTGTGAGTGTGAAGCATATTGAGTCTCTAAAAATTCTCTATATATTTCTAAAAGAGTGATTGAAATTGATTGAGCGTTGTGATGATTGTGAACCATATTGAGTCTCTAAAAATTCTCTATATGTTTCTAAAAGAGCGATTGAAAGTGATTGAGCATTGTGATGAGTGTGAAGCATATTAAGTCTCTAACAATTCTATATATATTTCTAAAAGAGTGATTGAAATTGATTGAGAATTATGATGAATGTGAAACATATTGAATCTCTAACAATTCTCCTTGTATTTCTATGAGATTGGACAAGTTCTAGTGAGGAATTATTGAGCAGAATTGGACAAGTTCTAGAGAGAACTTATGGATAGATTTGTGTGAGATTTTGTGGAAGCTTACAATACAGATTGAGAGCAGAGTTGGACAAGTTCTAGTGAGGACTTGTTGAGAATATTTGGACAAGTTCTAGAGAGGACTTATGGACATATTAGTGTGAGATTTTGTGGAAGCTTACAAGGCAGATTTGAGATAAGTCTTTGAGAAGACTTGAGAGCAAAGTTGATTGATTGATTTGTTCAAACCTTGAGTTAAGGTTTGGGGTAGATCCAACAGAGTTGATTTGTGATTAAGTCAAGCTTTGATTTAAGGCTTGAGGATAGATATTGAGGAGATATTTGTACAAGACTAAAGGACTATGTTTAGTGCAGATCAGAGGACAAAGATTAAGGATAGATTTGTGCTAGACTGAAGGACTGTGTTCAGTGCAGATTTTATGATAGAGTTTGGTGTAGATTTTAGGACAGGTTTGTGCCAGACCAAATATAGATATTGAGTAGATTTGTGCTAGACCAAAGGACTATGTTTAGTATAGATTTGAGATATATATTTGAAGGTGACAGAGTATAGAGGATGACAATATCCAATGGATAGAGATCCATTAGCCAGGGCAGTGAGGATAGGAGTCTTTAGTGGATAGAGATCCATTAGACAGAGTAGTGAGGGCAATAGTTCTTTTAGAATATCACCAATCAAAGCTAAGGATAAATGAGTTATGCTGTGGATAGATATCCATGAACTTGATTAGGGGATTGGTGTCTCCTTTGGATAGAGGTCCATAAATATTGTAATAGGGAAGGATTCCCAAAGATATTTGTTGAGAAAATATTAGTGAAATATTTTCTTCATGGAGTAGCCCACATTAGGTGAACCACATTAAATTGGTGTCTCTATTGTGTGTGATGATTTGTGCATTGATTTGGTTATTTATATTGATATTGCCATTGATTATATTGAATAATACTATTTAGGAAAGAAAAGTAAAAAGTGATCTTATACTGTTCACCCCCCTATCAGTATAATATTGTTTTTTTTATTTATTTTCATCTCAACACCAGGCCCCACATGCACTTCCTAAAATATATGCTTTCGCCCCTCAATAGTTGTGAAAGAGAGTTTTGCCTCAATCCAGGGTGAACTCACCCTTTTACCTTTGCCTTGGTTATTTGATGACGGGCCCACAAGTTTTTCCTTTTTAAAATGTGGTTTCACCCCAATGAGGGGTGAAAGGGCCTTTCACCCCTTTTTTGGGGTAAAAATCACTTTGAATTTTAGACCTCCTTTGACATTTTACTATGGTTTTCTACGCCTTCTTTTTTAAATGATATTCACCTCATAAAGGGGAAATGGGGATTTCACCCCTCTTTTGGGGCAAATGCATCCTTGACTATTTTTTTTCCTGTCAAGTCGTTCTTGCAAATTTTTAAAAAATAAATATGTTTTACCCAAAGGAGGAGTGACAAAAATCTTTGCCTCTCACTTGGGGTTAAAATACCTTATATTTTTTTTATACTTCTATGCATCATGACTTCAAGTCTTCAAACTGTTGGGGATCGAATTGGCCTAGTTATAGATTTTCTAAGTCTACAACGCCCTAGACCCAATGCCAAGCATTGAATGTTTGAAGGAAAGGAATGTCCTCTGTAACAATCTCCAATAGGGTTGGTTTCAAAAATAAAAATGGGGTTTTGAGATAAGGGTTAGGAAGGTACTAAAAGGATGGAAAATTGCTGAAAGGAATGGGAAAAGTCTAGAAGCCAAAAATATGGGGTAATGGACAGGAAGCATGATAGAAAACCTGTATACTTGAACCAATAGCAATCAAAATAATAGACCTTTAACAAAAACCAATATTAAACCTTTAGAACTGCATAAACTCTAGGGGTATTCTAGGGATTCATCCTTTACTGATAGCTAAATCTAGATAATAGAATTAGACTATATGATAAAGTGGCTAATTTAACAGAAATAACATGATAGAAGTCATACACAGAGATAGAATATTCAAAGACAGAGCCATAATTCTGTATTTCGAAAGTAGATTTCAAAGTACAAAACTGCTTCTCTAGTAGAGGTTGTCCATTCTTAGTTATAGAGAAAAAATAGCTTTTATAGGGAATTCTACTTCCTAAAACATTAATGCCCAACCACTCACCTAGTAGTGACATGCAGACTCAATCCAGAACTGACTTACAACATTTAATTCAGCCTTGTATATAACTCAGCATTGAAGGTAGAATGTTTCGGTGAGATAACTTAGCCTTGAAGGCAGAAGGTTCCAAAAATCTACCATAATCAGACGGTTTACATCAAACACATTATAACATTAATTAAACATAAGAATAAAATATTCTATTACAAAAATACATGCCAAATATCCTCTCATCATTTCCCCCAAACTGAAATCTATACATGTCCTCATGCATATGGAGAGATGAGATAAACAAAATATGATAAATTTTACACATATCAAATATCATCATCCAGATTCTTGCAACTAAAAGATTAAAATTAATTAGAATTCACAATTTCCTTCAAAAAACCATTTATAATCAATGAAATAAGACATTATAAGTTTGTGTAAAATTTTCCAGGAGTAAACAAACAGATATCAGACATTGTTTCTAGAAAATAATTTTTGACATCAAGAAATGAACATTTTCTGAAATACGTAAAACATAAGCCAACCTGTTACATAGTTTCAATCAAACATACACAATTGTAGACAAAATATTCCTTATATCAATAAAATTGTACAGAACTTATTAGAAAATAATGACTCTAGAATTCTTCATCAACAAAAATCATTTTTTATAGAGAAATAATGTACTGTGCACAACTATTTTTTTAGAGGACAGTTTCTGCAAGAGTATGTTATTAGAACAGTTCTAAACAGAAAAAGACATTTTCCAAATTGATTTTCTACAAAAACATCAACTTTATTTATACATACATATTTAGACATGAAAAACTATAACATCAACATTATTCAAAAAGATTTATGTATACCACTAAAATAATTACAGATAAAACAATAAAAATTTTGTAGATAATAATAATAATATATCAATATAAAAGTCTGAATAAAATAATTTAATAGTTTTTGCTTTGCATTTCAATTTATTCGACTTGTGTTTGTTGGGTGGAGATCCGTGAAGATGATGGTTTCAGTTGTGGTAACCTGCTTCTTGGCTTTCTGTTCGTCATGCGAATCTTCCTTCTACTCTACATCTTGTGTCTGAGAAGGCAAAATTTCCTCAACCGAAGCAACAATATTATCTATCACTACATTGATTTCTAGGGGTATCTCAACATTCAAGACAAGATTCCCTGGTGTGATTCCTATCTTGATGGGAGAAATCAATTTCTTAGGTTGATTTTGCTGTGTCAGGTTGATGAGCTGGTGGGGACTTTCTTCATCAAGGATTTTAGAAAAGTCAACGAGTTTAGGTGTATAGGTTACTTTGCTAAATTTTACTAACTTTTTCTACTTTTCATCAGGTGTGGAGCTTTTTTTTGAAGAAGCATCGATAGGTGGTGGTCGATTAACAAAATCAATAGGTTTTGTCACCCTGTCCACTAAAATTTGTTTGATCATGTTTATCTTAAGGGTAACGACTCACTGAATAAGTTTAGAATGCTCTATGAAATCCTCTCGCAATTTATCAATTTTGATCTGTAAGACAGTATTTTACACCTGAAGGTGGGACAGGATTTTGGCAATCGACTCAGGTTTAGGTAAATCAAATTCATTCCCTGATGTATCCTTTTTCTTATGAGTTTCGATAGTCTTTTTTTGATGCCGAACTTTTGTTAGCGCATAGTCTTATGGTTAACTATTATTACATTATTTGTTAGGTGTATCATTATAGTTAGAACGTCTTTCATTATTAGGTTAATGTTGTTGATTAGATCCTATATCTATGGGCTTATTATAACCTATTGTAACCTATTTATTTCTCTAATGATTAATCAAATCTAATCGCCTTTGCTATCATGGTATCAGAGCAGGACCTGCTCAGGACCTACTCGAGTGCATTTTTTGAAATCTGAGAGGAGACAGGCATAGACGCAGGCACATTTCCTAAGTCAGGGTTAGACCTGCTCGGGCACGCATCTCGAGGCATCAAAACTAGACCTACACTCAAAACGAGGGTGGCTAGACTGGCTTGACCGAGCATGGATCTCGAGGTGGATATGACACACTGACTGCCCATATGAAACCTGCACAGATCCTGATATGGATCATGGAGGCTGGCTAGACAGACCTAGCGGACTCGACCCTGGGCACAGATCCTGAGATGGACCGATGAGGCGACACATGGAGGCTGACTGGAAAGACCTGACGGAATCGACCCTGGGAAAAGATCCTGGGGTGACACATGGAGGCTGACTGGATTGGACCTGGCTCTACCTCGAGCACAAAACCTGAGGCATACAGACGAGGCAACACATGGTGGACTGACCACATGCCACCTGAACTAATGACGAGGCAACACGTGGTAGTAGACTGGCCACGTGCACTCAGATGCGACGTGTGGCGGACTGGCCAAGCGCCACCTGGTTGTAGCAAAAAGCCACAATGGGACATCTGATTGCCCACAAGCAATTGGAACCTAAAGGGTGAGCTTTTTTTTTTTTAACAACTAAAATATCGCCCGCAGGGGTGATGTGGGATTAATCCCACACAATTTTTTTTTCCCGCTTTAGTACAGGAATAGGAAGAAAGGGAAGAAGCTTCCCTTCCTTTCTCGTCGGGCAGCATAGCCCAACTAGAAAGAGTGCCAGTCATTGTGCTAACAGCCACAGAGTCAGGAGTTCGACTCCCGACGGGGAAAATCGCATTTTGCAAGGCACAACAAGCTAAAAAAGGAAAGGTAAAAGTTTTTTTTGCAAATATTTTTTAGTTTTTTCAATTTATTTTTTAATAATTTAATATATTTTTTGTTTTTAGAAATCAATTATATTTACTTTTAATTGATTTTCTTTAGCAAAAAATTATTTTATTATTAAAATTATTTAATTGATCAACTTTATATTTGCACATACAACCTTATTCAAAAGCAATTAGCTAGGCAGAATTTCATCGAAACTCAACCTGTTTTTTAGGCTTCATAAATAGCAAACATTTTTTTGTTTGAAGTACTTCACACAGGGGGGATTTTTTTGATGATATTTTTGTGCTAATCTGCCTAAGAGGCAAATATTGTATTTTTTTTACAAACCAGTGAAAAAAAGCCTTTTGGAGTGCCCATTTTGCACTGCCCCTTGGAACCCCGTACAGGGGAGATATATAATTTTGCAAAACCAAGGGGGGAAGACTTATAAGGGTGCATTTTCGACAGTGACCGACACCTTAGTCAAATTATTTTGCAAAATTTTATTGTAAAAGGTGCATTTTCGACAGAGACCGACACCTTAAAAATGGGCAAATCAAAGAAAAAGCAAGCCCCTAAACAAACTGATGTTGTTGAATCAGTTAAAGGTCCTTAATTTCCACCAAAGATGGAAGGAATGGATTTTTATGAGGATGAAAAATATTCTACACTACGCAGTGGTGTAAAATCCATTCTCAAAGATTCTGAAGGTTCTGAAGATCTTCAGAAGAATGGTGTTCAAATCCCTATAGGCATCATAAGGGCAGTCTACATATCATTGCTTTCTCTTGATATTGCCCAACGTAAAATCTATAGGGACTTTAGTGAGGAAACAGAGGTCAAAATGGTTGATGATTGTAGTGACACAAGTGACCTTCAGCCCATGGTGGTGAATGCTTGTTGTGACACATGTGACCTTGAGCCCATGATGGCCAATGTTTGTTGTGATACAAGCGACCTCATGCCTATGATGGCAGATATCAGTTGTAGCACAGGTGATCTCATCACAGTAGCATATTTTGCTTGTGACACTAGTGACTTAAAAACTGAACCTCCTAAAAATGAACTCCATAATCTCATCAATAGCGACAAATGCAATATTGTTAAAAGCATTGATGAAGATGATAAAATTGGGTGTTTTGAAAAACACACCAAAGGATTTGGTTCCAAAATGATGAAGAAAATGGGATTCAATGGTGATAGATTAGGTAAACAGGAACAAGGCATTAAATCTCTAGTAATACTAAGTGTCAGGGCAAAGCATGAAGACCTTGGCTATACTGGACATGCAAGCACCAGTAATTCTATGTTTGTAAAACCTAAATCTCCTACAACTCCTAAAAATCATTGTTGCAGTCACTGTGGAAAGACAGGACATATTGCAACTAAGTGTTGGAGATTACATCCTTGTGTTTCTTGTGGATGTACGAATCAATCTTCTTCTAGTTGTTGGTACAAAATAAAAATGGCCAACAAGGTTCATATTGATTGTGGATGGACAAATAACACACAATGGACCATGATGAAAGCAATGTTGTATGGCTTCTACCAAAAAGGTAAAACCTATGGTAGAACTCGAGGCAAATCTAGTGATAGACCGAGTGGCAGTCCCAGAGATAATGACCCAGAGACAGACCTAAAGACAGACCTAGGGACAAAGTTCCAGAGGCAAATCTATAAGCAGATCCAAAGGCAATGATCTAGAGGTAGATTCATCAATAGATCTAGAGATAGACCCAGAGGTACAAATACAGAGGTACGCTTAGAGCCAGATCTAGAGCCATGAGCTAGATCTAGAGCCAAAGACAAAGCATGAGCCACCATTCTTTCATTTCTCTTCTTCTTCTTCTTCACTGTATTGGGGCAGTTATATACTTTACCCAAATATTGTTGTATGGGGGGATGATAGTGTAGCTAGTAGTTATTACATTACCCAAATAATGTAATAAGGGGGGATGTTAGCACATAGTCTTATGGTTAACTATTATTACATTATTTTTTAGGTGTATCATTATAGTTAGAACGTATTTCATTATTAGGTTAATGTTTTTGATTAGATCCTATATCTACGGGCTTATTATAACCTATTGTAACCTATTTATTTCTCTAATGATTAATCAAAGCTCATTGCATTTGCTATCAACTTTAACTGGTTTGGTTTAATATTTTTAGCAGGTCGACGTTTATATTTTGGACTATCAGGTTCTTCCTCCTGACTATCGAACTCATGTTATTATTTAGTCAAACTATCTTCTTCAAATTCATTCTCAATAAATTCAAAGTACTCTAGTAGGTTAGATTCATCCACTATCTGATTCCACATAATTTTAACTTCATGAGCTTTCTTTAAGACTATTAACTTAATCAAGCCATGATGTGCAAGTAGGTGTAATTTGGGTTTTTCTTGGGGGTTTTTAGGCTTAACCTGTAAAACTATAGATTTCAGTGATTGAAACAAGAAGTAAGGTAAATTGATAACACATTCACTATTTTTGGGAAACTTTAGATTCATTAACATACGAAGATGGTAAGTCATGCAGGTGGACATTCATCCTTCTAGGGTAAAGAATTTAATAATTAGGATGGCTGCCTCCTGCCATAAGAGGGGAAGTGAAGAAGTAGACACCCCTTTAATCCATCCCTCCTTATCCCTGATAATAGTACATTTTTCACCAAATTTGGCTACCAACTGAGTGACACTTTTGGAGGGATTTTTGTAGTATGGTAACCCTACTTCTGGTAGATTCAGTACCTCCGAGATTAAACTGGGGTTAAGATTAAATTGAATACCTCCAACTTGAGTGGTCATCCTATCAGGGTCACAATTCAGGATAAAATATTTAGCCACTCCTTGGTCATGCCCTCTAAATTTGGTAAGAGCCTCCCACCATCTGGCATTTTGGAATAACTTGGTTACAATGTCACTAGGGTTCTGGGTTTCGATCGAGGATGGTTCACTGCACTTCTGAAACATAGAGCGAGGCATAGTGGAGTCTAGGTTTTTTTTTGTTTTCATTTAAAGTAGAAAGGGATAGGCAGAATATTTCTTAGAAACCCCAATGTTTTATAAACCGGGAACCCTGCAAATATTTCAAATAATGAAAGAAATTGCTTTATAATTCTACAGAGTAGTTTGTTTTTCTCAAAAATGTAGAATAGTATTGAAGTAAAAAAATATTTTTTAAACCCATATTAAACACAAAAAATTATCAGCAAAACCATTTTTTAATTATCCTAATCCTCTACACACCTTTTACAATTTTAATATCGCTTAATCCATGTGCAATAGAGAAATAAGAAATGATTTTCGACATCCATAATAGTAAAAAAATTCTTTACCTATCATTTTCTATTTACTTTGCCACCCTTCCTACGTCGTCAAAAAATTATCCTTCTGCCCATGAAATTATGCGAAGTTCTGAAGCTCGCCACCATCTAATTGAAAAAATTCAGCAATCTCATCGAAAAAACCAGGAAATTTCACTCAAAATCGAGTTATAAAGGGTCGTCGATGTCGAAGGAGGTGATTTAGGTTAATTTTACTCTACATGGCTACATGTAGAGGTCATATATTATCATTTAATTCTATCCAACGATGGAGACTAGTTTAATTCCTATCGATGGCAAAGACCATTTGCCCTAATTTACCCTAAAATCATCTCGAACTCATTGTCTGTCAATTTGGCTTTAATTGACTTCCTACGACATAGATCTAAGTACTACTGTGTTATTTGTCGATGAAGGTCATGCATCGACAATCGTGTCCTCCCCGTAATACTTATAGACTCATCATGTTTTCCCTTGCATTGCGACCCTTTATTTAAATGTTAATCAAGAGTTGGCATTGATTATCCGTGTTGTCTCTTCCAATTGGTGGAGGGAATCCACCTGTCCTTCATTGGTATGGTCTTTGGGCGGTCGGTTTCTTCTTGGCGCCAACCCTACCCACCACCTTGCATGGTGAGGTGGGTTTGATTTACCACATGTTATAATTTTTAGTCACCCATTGGATAGAATAAAATCAATATTTTAATCATTCTTCTCATGCCATGTTTCATCCTACGTGGTGACTTATTGTTGAAGCGGTCAAGCGGATTGGTCCACGTTCTCGTTAATGCACATGCCCCAATGAAACACGTCATTCTTACTTTTGACCCTTAGGACGACTATATTTTCAATAAGAACTATGAATTTTAATTGGCATGTGGCACTCGTTTATATGGACATGTCATAAGAGGCATTTATGTGGTGCTAGGTTAAATGTACAAGTCATAAGAGGGCTAAAAAAATTATTTTTTTTTCTTGTCCCTCTTAATTGCTTTAAAACATTACCACCAAGTTTCCTTTAAAAGTCTTTGTTGACGCACCCTTATTACATGTCCTAGTGTTCCTTAAATTGCCACGTGTCTCACTTTTCCTGGCCTGATTTTAAATTTTGACACTTAGAATATTTCATGATATATGCTTATGGATGACATCTACAGATGATGCTTACAGAATATTGTTACTGATGATACCTACATAAATCGTTTACAGAATATTATTACTGATAATATTTACGAAAGAAATCTACGAAAGATATCTACAAAAGATATCTACAAAAGACATCTACAGAAGACACCTACGAAAGATACCTATGAAATATACCTACGAAGGATACCTATAGAAGACATCTACGAAAGACATCTACGGAACATACCTATGCAAAGTATCTATAGAGGATGTCTACGGGACTATAGTTGCTCGAGTTTGGAACAATACTTTACCTGTTTCTTCCCCCCAAACTATATTG